>CM060935.1:217976384-220376384 GCA_030765085.1 Allium cepa
TAATTAATTTTAAATATTTGAATGATGGTTTGACTTGAATTTCAAATTATCAGAATGAATTTGGCGATTAAATAAAAAAAAAATTAATCTATTGAAAGTTGAATAAAAATTCGAATCTTTAATTTTAAGCCGATTAAAAATATTTCAAAGGCTGGTAAAATTTATATTGATAATATTGAAGATAATAGAAGCTTCAGAATTGAATTTGAAAGAGATTTGTTCAGTTTTGAAATTAAATCGTTTGAATCGATATTTAAAAATAGCCGTCCGAGGTACAGTCTCGGAATTCGACGAAACCAGTTCCATTGGGTCCGTAATATTGAATTATTCTCGGATTTCAAATTTCGTATTTTTCGGAGTTGATATGTGACCACACGGTGAGTAAACGCGTTGAAATTTTCAACGAATTCAATTTAAATTTAAATTTAAAATATAGTCAAACACAACACGTTCTTCCCTAATATCATGCCTAAACTCACGCCTACGATCACGAAGAAAAGATCGTGCAAGCATGCCTCTTCTCTGATAAATCACGTTCCCTCCCTCACTTTCAAAATCAATTCATAGAAGAAATAAAAAAATGGTCGATGTCTTCTAATCTCCCTCCCAGATAAAAATCGAAACTCATTCCCCCTTTTCAATTCTGTTCGTTCAAATCAAAACAAAATAAAATATAAAAAAAATTAACTCCTCTCGTTCAAACAATGGCCGCAGCCATGGCCGATGTCGCGATTCGTGGATAGGGAGGCCGCGAGTTCTTCGTGCTCGCGCGTGGAGAAGTGGCATGGGGTCGCGATTGCAATTGGAACTTCGGGTTGAGGTGATAGGGTTTCGCGATGTCTCGAATTGGGGCGCGCGCGTAGGAGGGTGCGCAGGCGATAGAGCATGGCGACTGTAGTGATTTGGGTAACGATGGTGGACGCGTGCGCGAGCATCTGGAGGCGGCGACGTCGCGATGGCGGTGAAGCATCGGCAACGACGATGGCGACTGAGTCGCGTGAATCTGGGGCTTCGAGTGGTCGAGTCGGCGGCGTTCAATTGGAGGTTGGAGTTCGTCGCGATTGCTTCGATACAGTAAGATACTTCTAAATTTGTTTATTCCATTTAAATTTAAATGTAAATTTGAATACTTGGTTATAAACAGAAAATTATATACATATATATATAAAAAGGGAAAGTTTATATATTAATGTATATACAGTAGAAAAAAAATAATATAAGTAAAGTTTTAAAATTTATATAAAAAAAACAGTGAAAAGAATATAATAGAAATTTTAAATGTTTTAGGGGATTATATATATATAAAGTCAAACCTTGGGAAAAAAAAATTCTAAACATTTATGTAAACATTTTGGTTTAATAGTTTGTTTTAAAATTGTTTTGAAAGTCAAATTTTAGTTAAATAAATTATTATAGAAAAAAGGAATTTAGTTTTAAAATTGTAACCTTTAGTTAAACAAATTTAATTAAAGAAAATCAGTTTGAATTTTTAATTTTTTTAGTTTAAAATAAAAATCATTAACTTGAGATTGAAATAATTAGTTGGATAAATTTAATTAAAAGGTAAGTTAATTAAATCTATTTAAGAAGAAAATTTAGTTTTAAAATTAAATTGTAATTGAATGAAATTATTAAAGGAATTGGTAGAACAAAACCATTGAATAATTAAAAAAATCAAAAATGAAAATTTATTATTCGATCTGTTCGAATATTAATGAATTGTATAAAATTGTTATACAAGGTATAAATCAAGAAAAAATCGAGTCAAGACGGGAAATGGATTGCTAATAAAAGCAAAGGTGAGAACTTCTCACTCTAAAGGATTTATTTAAACTTTAAATAGTTAGATTTAAAATTGTTAGTTGTGTTGATTGAATGCTTGAATGATGATTGTTATATATATATATATATATATATATATATATATATATATATATATATATTAGATGTGAATAGACCCTATACGCCGTTAGTAAGCGGAGGTTATTTATTACACACATATACCGCGATATTCCGTCTTGAAGTGGAATTGGTATTATATTATATATATAGCAATATATATATTGGCATATGTATATATTGCAGTTGATTGATTTCCCGCATTGTATAGCGGATGAGACCCTATGCGCCGTTATTAAGCGGATAATATTTTATAAATCCCATATACCGCGATATTCCGTCTTGAAACGGAATTGGTATTGTGCTAATGTCTGTGGATGTAGGGAAACAGGTTGGAGGGATCCAACTGGATTCCTCACAAATATTTATTTGATATTGTGATATTTGATTGTTTATCATATCGATATATGATTTTGGAAAGTCGTGATTGACTATTTGATGTGTTGCATCATCGGATCCAATTTTGAAAGTTTAAAAATAAAGATTTTGACTTTTAAGGGATTTCTAAAGTGATTTTTGAAAGTATACATTTTATAAATATTTTTGGAATTGATTCATCTTAAATAAATAAACGTTATAATTTTAATGTTATGAAAATTATGATTTTTGAGAAATACAGTTAAAAGTTGATTTTTGAAAATATGGGATTAATAATTTTATAAAATAGTTTAAACTGGGATTTCTGAATTTATTATAAAAAGTCTAAAAATAGGATTTATGAAATTGATTAGTTTATAAATCAAAATGATGAAATTATAAAGGAGTTGAAAGACGTTTTAAAAGAATAATATAAATTGATCCATATAAAAGATTTATAGATTGATATTTATAAATTTAGAATATCTTGAATTATAAAACGAGCTTTTATAAGTGTTAGAATGAATTGTGAATGAATTTCCTAAATGAATGAAATTTATAGGATTATAACGGTGAAGTTATAAATGGAATTTTATAAACAGTAGGTTTATAAAATTTGAAAAGTTATTTAAAAGAATAGATTTGGATAAATAAACGAATCTTATAAGTTATAAGATTTATAATTATGAAGTTTAAAAGAATGTTTTTGTAAACAAATAAATTATAAGCATTTAACCTATAATATGGACTTTCGGTATATAATTGAATTATAAATCGAATAGGTTAATAAAGGAAATTTATAAGAGGAAGTGTTATAAAATAAATAGAAATGGAATTTATAAACATTGTTTTATAGATCCGCAACTACTTATTTTGATAAGTAAATTGTTGTAACTTGTTAATGGAGTTATATTCACGTTTTAGACAGTGAATAATCCTTTAAAATAAAAGGAATAGAAATGATGAAATTTGTTAACATAGTATATTCAAGTTTTGAATAGTGAATAATATGTTAAAGAAATGGTTTTGAATGTGATGTTTTAAATAGAATTAAAACGATCTAAACATGTTTTAAAATATATTAACCATCGAAACCAAAGATTTCAGCATTCATTGTTGAAATAGACGTTTTCGAGAAATAGAAGGAAATGGTAGACTATAACACTGTTGTTATAGTAAATGATTTTCGAAAGGAAATGTTTTGTATAGTATTGGGATTTATATATCTATTTTAATTTCGAATCCCTATACTAGTGATTTTGGGTTGTCGTAACGATGTTTTACGCAACATTCGTTTTGGCCCAAATAAATATGGTTAAGAGAATGATTTCCTTAAAGAATGAAAGATATATACTTAATTTCGATTAGAGTATATTGAATATTTTCTAAGTGTAGAAAATAAAAAGACTTGTGAATTACTTATAAATAAATAAGCATAGAAATGTTTTCCAATATTAAGTGAATATAGAGAATTTATCTTTTTGAAGATAAATTGAAAATGAATATTAGAAATCGAATGGAAATCGTATATTCATGAATATTTTTGGAAATGTAAATTCAATATGGAATTTATAAATAAAATTTGGAAAATGGGTTTAAAAATAAATATTGATTTATTTTTGAAGTATTGAAAATATATATCTTGTAAAGATATTTTTGGAAAATAAATAATTTGGAAAATTATTTGGAATCTGGTGATGTTGGCATATCCATTGATAGTTCAATAACCGACTATCAATATTTACCTTTGAATGGGTATTTGTTGTGATTTGCTTGAAATTGAATGCCACACTTATTTTTTTTAAAATAAACGCTCACTATTCGGGTTAACCGGGAAAGGACCTTGGGGTCGTATAACCCATTCCGAATATGTGATACGTTGTTATGAATTGCATTTAAGATCGGTGTTGAAGACCGGATATTTTCGAAAACGAAAGGGTTTCTTGTTGATTGTCTTTGCATCGACTGGTCCCCGGTATAGAGATTTCCATATGTGATGGGAAATTCGGACGTGATTAGAGATTATCCGGATTGCAAGGACTTCTTTGTAAGTGCCTTCGGTTCTGTTCGAGCCCGGAACAGACTTGTATGGATAGTATGTCTGACATTACAAATTGAGATATAAAGCCGATTTCTTTCAAATATATTTCTGTTGGTGGCGGAGAATTTATTCTCTTAGCTTGACACCCTTCTCTGAGACGTACGAGCTCAGAGGTTATGTAGTTGAAGGTTATCAGCAATATATTCCCAATTTGGTAATGTGACATGTTGAGTGTTGGTGTGAAATGATCATTGTGTTGATTATTTGAGATAGGATCATTTGTTTGATCGTCTATCTTGGTGATCATTTCTATGATCATTTGTTGACCCAAAGCACGGCTTTTGTATAAAGTGTGTTTTTATGGACGAGACTTCGTCGAGCCTCACACCCCTAAATGGTCAAAACAGGAAAGATGCGGCAAGGTTATGAGGGGTAGCGCCCTTTAGGGTATGTGCATTTCCTTCTGGAAAAGGGTGGTATCATGGTATGGAGCCCAGATACTTACTCATGTTGAAAACACTTTATGATTGTGTGAATTGATTGCGAGCGCTCGGTTAAAAGGTCCCAAAGGACCGGGGGATGGCATACTCGGTCAGTTGTTACTCAGTTAGGGGTAACCCGGCCTTGTGTTGGCAGAGATCCGGTTTGGTTCTCGGGGATGTCCTTCCAGAGGCATTCTCATGTGGCAATGGGAAGTTCCTTAGCCTGACCATTTGTTGGAAATCCAATTCCCAATACGAAACCCTGTACGGTTTTAGTTGTAGAACCTGCCATCTAATATGGTAGCTATAGTAAGCATACTATAATGGTACCTATGCTGGCTAAGATTTATATTCTACATTCGAAATGATTTTTTCCTACACTATACACTAATAATAATATCAAATGTTTCTTTTTAATGCGTATCAAGCATCTTTGACTATCATAAGGAGAAATCTCCTCCAAGTCTGCGTTTGCATTGTGTGTGTGGTGGGAGGTCTTATGGTAGTCTCATTTTTTAAAAGCATTACGAATTGACTTTAAAAATATTCCTCTATTTTGATTTTAAAGATAAATAAACTGTTTTGAGTTCTCACACCAGTCTTATGACTGACTCGGAGTTTATTGTTTTCCTTCCTAAACTCTGGGTGCCCATCAATTTCCACACGGGCAGTTAAGAGTTAAAGTTTACCAGGATATTCTGGATATTCAGGAGTTGCAGGAGGCAAGCTGGATGGCATGGCGTATTACTAGTATAGTATTTTCTTTTCCCGTAGTTTGTTGTTGTTGTTGTTGTACACTCTGATGATATGATGAAATGTAATGTAATAACTGATATAGTTCTTTATTTAAAGATTATTCATTTATCTATTATATGTTGTTCCGCTGCGAATTGTGAGATTCTGATGTTGTTCTGTTGTTGTTCTTTCTGTTCCGTTCTATTTTCTATTTTCTTTTCTCTCTATTTTCTACCTTCTTATCTCTTCTTCTACCTCTTTCTTCTTCTTAAACCCTAACATTTCAGTTTTTCGGCAACGAAAAATCGCAATCATTACATTTGGTATCAGAGCATATGGTTAAGCGACAACCATGGCTCTGTTGGTGTTGGGTATTACTCATTAGAGATAGAGTCAGTAGTACTCTAGAATGAGTTTGAGTGTAACAATAGATATGAGCGCGTATTTGTTAGTGAATATAAAATTGTTTTTGAATCGGGTAAATAAGATAATTTTGCCCAAAACTATTTTTGTATAGAAAAGAAATGATTTTCTATGAATTATTATAGTATATGGTTGCATGATTGTTAGGAGGTAATAATATTGAATTATTATCATTAGTATATGGAATTAAAATAAAATGGATTGAATTCAAGTAAACTAACTTAATAAATTATTAATTCATGGACTAATGAATTGGAATTTGATTTGGTTAAATTAAAGTTTAGTCGTGAGCTAAATTTGAAGATAAATTTGAATTTGTATATAAATTCAAGTAAGTAAAAGAAATAAATTAAAATTCCCTTTGTTAGTAATTAAGTAAATTCGAGATGAATTGAATATGGAAATTGGAATTTAAAATGAATAAGTGAATGTACCAATTGAAATGATTTAGTGAATGAAACTAATTTAATGTAGTAATATGAATTACTAAATGAAAGTTAACGGATAGAATTCAATATTTAGAATTGAGAATTGAATTCAAATAGAATTGAATGAAAATGAATGTGTAACTTCAATAGTGAAGTAAAAATGTATAAGAAGCATATGTTGAAAATTTTGTAATAGAATTGGCAAAATAGTTTGTATGTTGGAATTGGATATTATGGATAGCAGGATATACAGGTGTATAAAGGAATTGGGATTTTGATTTCAAAGATAAAAATTGAATTGCTCGACAAAAAGGTACGTATTTGAATTTCAGTATGAAATTTGATGATTTTCTTCTCCAGCCACTTGGCTTTCTCTTTTCTTTTTGATTCTGAGGGGCCGTGGTGCCATTTTGTAGTCGTACCGAGCTAGCCGCGCAAAGGAGACGCTGGCGAAATTTTTCGAAAATTTAGGGTGTTAGAAAATTTTAAAAGTTTGAAATTTAAATTTAAATTTGAATTTTGAAGTAAACAATATTGGTTAAAACCCATAATTGATGTTAGAAAGCTAGTTGAAATGATAATGGATCTCTAGTAAAAAGATTTGTTTTAGAAAGTTGATAAAACTATTTGAATTGTGAAAAATAGTAGACGGATTAAGGGCATTCTTCTTAACTTGTAATTTCAGGACGAAATTCTTTTAAGGTGGGAAGATTGTAACGACCCAGAATTTTGAATAATTTAATTTGAAAATATTTAATTAATTTTAAATATTTGAATGATGGTTTGACTTGAATTTCAAATTATCAGAGTGAATTTGGCGATTAAATAAAAAAAATTTAATCTATTGAAAGTTGAATAAAAATTCGAATCTTCAATTTTAAGCCGATTAAAAATATTTCAAAGGCTGGTAAAATTTATATTGATAATATTGAAGATAATAGAAGCTTCAGAATTGAATTTGAAAGAGATTTGTTCAGTTTTGAAATTAAATCGTTTAAATCGATATTTAAAAATAGCCGTCCGAAGCACAGTCTCAGAATTCGACGAAACCAGTTCCATTGGGTCCGTAATACTGAATTATTCTCGGAGTTCAAATTTCGTATTTTTCGGAGTTGATATGTGACCACACGGTGAGTATACGCGTTGAAATTTTCAACGAATTCAATTTAAATTTAAATTTAAAATATAGTCAAACACAACACGTTCTTCCCTAATATCATGCCTAAACTCACGCCTACGATCACGAAGAAAAGATCGTGCAAGCATGCCTCTTCTCTGATAAATCACGTTCCCTCCCTCACTTTCAAAATCAATTCATAGAAGAAATGAAAAAATAGCCGATGTCTTCTAACTCCCTCCCAGATAAAAATCGAAACTCCTTCCCCCTTTTCAATTCTGTTCGTTCAAATCAAAACAAAATAAAATTAAAAAAAATTAACTCCTCTCGTTCAAACAATGGCCGCTGCCATGGCCGATGTCACGATTCGTGGAGAGGGAGGCCGCGAGTTCTTCGTGCTCGCGCGTGGAGAAGTGGCATGGGGTCGCGATTGCAATTGGAACTTCGGGTTGAGGTGATAGGGTTTCGCGATGTCTCGAATTGGGGCGCGCGCGTAGGAGGGTGCGTAGGCGATAGAGGATGGCGACTGTAGTGATTTGGGTAACGATGGTGGAGGCGTGCGCGAGCATCTGGAGGCGGCGACGTCGCGATGGCGGTGAAGCATCGGCAACGACGAAGGCGACTGAGTCGCGTGAATCTAGGGCTTCTAGTGGTCGAGTCGGCGGCGTTCAATTGGAGGTTGGAGTTCGTCGCGATTGCTTCGATACAGTAAGATACTTCTAAATTTGTTTATTCCATTTAAATTTAAATGTGAATTTGAATACTTGGTTATAAACAGAAAATTATATATGTATATATATAAAAAGGGAAAGTTTATATATTAATGTATATACAGTAGAAAAAAAAATATAAGTAAAGTTTTAAAATTTATAAAAAAAAAACAGTGAAAAGGATATAATAGAAATTTTAAATGTTTTAGGGGATTATATATATATAAAGTCAAACCTTGGAAAAAAAATATTCTAAACATTTATGTAAACATTTTGGTTTAATAGTTTGTTTTAAAATTGTTTTGAAAGTCAAATTTTAGTTAAATAAATTATTATAGAAAAAAGGAATTTAGTTTTAAAATTGTAACCTTTAGTTAAACAAATTTAATTAAAGAAAATCAGTTTGAATTTTTAATTTTTTTAGTTTAAAATAAAAATCATTAACTTGAGATTGAAATAATTAGTTGGATAAATTTAATTAAAAGGTAAGTTAATTAAATCTATTTAAGAAGAAAATTTAGTTTTAAAATTAAATTGTAATTGAATGAAATTATTAAAGGAATTGGTAGAACAAAACCATTGAATAATTAAAAAAATCAAAAATGAAAATTTATTATTCGATATGTTCGAATATTAATGAATTGTATAAAATTGTTATACAAGGTATAAATCAAGAAAAAATCGAGTCAAGATGGGAAATGGATTGCTAATAAAAGCAAAGGTGAGAACTTCTCACTCTAAAGGATTTATTTAAACTCTAAATAGTTAGATTTAAAATTGTTAGTTGTGTTGATTGAATGCTTGAATGATGATTGTTATATATATATATATATATATATATATATATATATATATATATATATTGGATGTGAATAGACCCTATACGCCGTTAGTAAGCGGAGGTTATTTATTACACACATATACCGCGATATTCCGTCTTGAAGTGGAATTGGTATTATATTATATATATAGAAATATATATATATTGGCATATGTATATATTGCAGTTGATTGATTTCCCGCATTGTATAACGAATGAGACCCTATGCGCCGTTATTAAGCGGATAATATTTTATAAATCCCATATACCGCGATATTCCGTCTTGAAACGGAATTGGTATTGTGCTAATGTCTGTGGATGCAGGGAAACAGGTTGGAGGGATCCAACTGGATTCCTCACAAATATTTATTTGATATTGTGATATTTGATTGTTTATCATATCGATATATGATTTTGGAAAGTTGTAACGACCCAGGATTTTTAGTAATTAAAATTTGAATATTTAATTAATTTTAAATATTAATAAGTGAATTTATAAGTCGAATAAATTTTATTTCGAATAATTGGATTTAATTGAATAATTAAATCGATAATTTAATACGTTAAATTATGGAAATAATTGAAAATTGAGTTAAATATGATTGAAAATGATTTGTAAAATTTTATTTTATCATATTGCAGTTAGAATGATATTCTAGAACTTTTAAAATCGAATTAAAAGTTAATTTGTGAAAATTGAATATTTTAATATTTAAATCGACTAGTGAAAATAGTCAATTTTTGAACAGTCTCAGAATTGGACGAGACTAGTTCCATTGGATCCGTAATAGTTAGTTATTACCGGATTTCAATTTTCGTGTCAATCGGAGTTATCGTTTGATCATGGCAACTCGAAACGCATCGAATTTGTTTTTAATTTTAATTTGGCGCGTTAAAATAGCCATTTTTCAAAAAGTCTCGGATTTCGACGAAACCAGTTTCATCGGATCCGTGATGTGATATTATTGTAAGGTTTCAAATTTTGTGTCAATTGGATTTACCGTTTGTCCGGTACAAATTAAAACCCTCAGTGTTCGGTTTTCCGTCATTCGATTGCTCGGCAGTCGATAAAGTGAGCATCGATGTTGAATTTTCGTAAGTCGAAGAATCGGGTCCTGATAATGTGGTATCAGAGCATATGGTTAAGCGACAACCATGGTTCTGTTGGGTATTACTCATTAGAGATAGAGTCAGTAGTACTCTAGAATGAGTTTGAGTGTAATAATAGCTATGAGAGCGTATTTGTTAATGAATATGAAATTGTTTTATATTGTGATGATTGGTTTATTGAGTGGCATATGAACCTTCGTCAGCGTGGTCTCGACAACTATGCCGAAGGGGTTTCTAAACACTTAAATAGAACAATTCGACACAATATTGTTTTAAATTAGGTAAATGAAATAATTTTACCTTGATTATATTTTATATATAAAGAAAATAATTTTTCAGAATTATTAAAGTGTATATAAGTGGATTGTTTAGTTGTTTGAATAATCTAAATAAAATAATAATTGTATAAGTAAAAAGAATTATAAGAATTGAATTATAATTAAAGTGAATTACAATTGTGAAATAAACTTATATATATGAAAAGTGAAACTAATGAAATTGAGTTAATGAAATGGGAAGCTAAAGTAATTGAAATTCAATTGGAAGTTAAGTGAATCTTAAATGGAATTGAATTTGAATTAGAAGTGAACCAACATGAATATGAATTAGTGAATATAAACTAATTGAAAATGAATGTTGGTAGAAACATCCACTGTTAATGAATCAAATGTGATTAAAATTGAAAACCATTTCATTGAATATTAATGAGAATATGAATGAATATTTATTGGTTATGGATGATAGTTGGTTGATGTTTGCATTTGTTGTTTAGTTGCATTTGCTATGTTGGTATATATAGTTATTATGTTGTTATATATTGTATATTGATACTATTGTCTATATACATGGTTCTCATGTTGTTTGTTGAGTGATTAGTAGGTGCGGATCGCGTTTGCTTCGCATTTGGAGCTCGCTTTCGCGCTATATTAGCCGTATATGCTCGCTAATAAAATATAAGGTACATATCTCGGATTGAATATCGTACTTTTACAAATTTTTCCCTTCGGGATGCCTCATTACTTGATGAGATGTATATTTGTGATATATATACTTTCATTTTTTTTTTGGATCGAGCCGCGCAAAGGAGACTATGGCGAATTTTTCCGAAAATTTAAGGCGTTAGAAAAAATTTGAGAAAATTGGGAAATTTTTTGAAAACTATAACTTTGATTTTAGAATTGAAAGTTAAACAATAATAGTTGTTTTAGAAAAGGTAACTAAGTATGATTTGAAAACTTAGTAAAGTTATTGTAAGAAGTTTAATTATGAATTTTGGAAAATTAATAGATTCTGTAACTTTTCTTACTTGTTAATTTCGAGGACGTAATTCTTTTAGGGGGGGAAGATTGTAACGACCCAGGATTTTTAGTAATTAAAATTTGAATATTTAATTAATTTTAAATATTAATAAGTGAATTTATAAGTCGAATAAATTTTATTTCGAATAATTGGATTTAATTGAATAATTAAATCGATAATTTAATACGTTAAATTATGGAAATAATTGAAAATTGAGTTAAATATGATTGAAAATGATTTGTAAAATTTTATTTTATCATATTGGAGTTAGAATGATATTTTAGAACTTTTAAAATCGAATTAAAAGTTAATTTGTGAAAATTGAATATTTTAATATTTAAATCGACTAGTGAAAATAGTCAATTTTTGAACAGTCTCAGAATTGGACGAGACTAGTTCCATTGGATCCGTAATAGTTAGTTATTACCGGATTTCAATTTTCGTGTCAATCGGAGTTATCGTTTGATCGTGGCAACTCGAAACGCATCGAATTTGTTTTTAATTTTAATTTGGCGAGTTAAAATAGCCATTTTTCAAAAAGTCTCGGATTTCGACGAAACCAGTTTCATCGGATCCGTAATGTAATATTATTGTAAGGTTTCAAATTTCGTGTCAATTGGATTTACCGTTTGTTCGGTACAAATTAAAACCCTCAGTGTTCGATTTTCCGTCATTCGATTGCTCGGCAGTCGATAAAGTGAGTATCGATGTTGAATTTTCGTAAGTCGAAGAATCGGGTCCTGACAAAAGTCGTGATTGACTATTTGATGTGTTGCATCATCGGATCCAATTTTTAAAGTTTAAAAATAACGATTTTGACTTTTAAGGGATTTCTAAAGTGATTTTTGAAAGTATACGTTTTATAAATATTTTTGGAATTGATTCATCTTAAATAAATAAACGTTATAATTTTAATGTTATAAAAATTATGATTTTTGAGAAATGCAGTTAAAATTTTATTTTTGAAAATATGGGATTAATAATTTTATAAAATAGTTTAAACTGGGATTTCTGAATTTATTATAAAAAGTCTAAAAATAGGATTTATGAAATTGATTAGTTTATAAATCAAAATGATGAAATTATAAAGGAGTTGAAAGACGTTTTAAAAGAATAATATAAATTGATCCATATAAAAGATTTATAGATTGATATCTATAAATTTAGAATATCTTGAATTATAAAACGAGCTTTTATAAGTGTTAGAATGAATTGTGAATGAATTTCATAAATGAATGAAATTTATAGGATTATAACGGTGAAGTTATAAATGGAATTTTATAAACAGTAGGTTTATAAAATTTGAAAAGTTATTTAAAAGAATAGATTTGGATAAATAAATGAATCTTATAAGTTATAAGATTTATAATTATGAAGTTTAAAAGAATGTTTTTGTAAACAAATAAATTATAAGCATTTAACTTATAATATGGACTTTCGGTATATAATTGAATTATAAATCGAATAGGTTAATAAAGGAAATTTATAAGAGGAAGTGTTATATAATAAATAGAAATGGAATTTATAAACATTGTTTTATAGATCCGCAACTACTTATTTTGATAAGTAAATTGTTGTAACTTGTTAATGGAGTTATATTCACGTTTTAGACAGTGAATAATCCTTTAAAATAAAAGGAATAGAAATGATGAAATTTGTTAACATAGTATATTCAAGTTTTGAATAGTGAATAATATGCTAAAGAAATGGTTTTGAATGTGATGTTTTAAATAGAATTAAAACGATCTAAAGATGTTTTAAAATATATTAACCATCGAAACCATAGATTTCAACATTCATTATTGAAATAGACGTTTTCAAGAAATAGAAGGAAATGGTAGACTATAACACTGTTGTTATAGTAAATGATTTTCGAAAGGAAATATTTTGTATAGTATTGGGATTTATATATCTATTTTAATTTCGAATCCCTATACTAGTGATTTTGAGTTGTCGTAACGATGTCTTACGCAACATTCGTTTTGGCCCAAATAAATAAGGTTAAGAGAATGATTTCCTTAAAGAATGAAAGATATATACTTAATTTCGATTAGAGTATATTGAATATTTTCTAAGTGTAGAAAATAAAAAGACTTGTGAATTACTTATAAATAAATAAGTATAGAAATGTTTTCCAATATTAAGTGAATATAGAGAATTTATCTTTTTGAAGATAAATTGAAAATGAATATTAGAAATCGAATGGAAATCGTATATTCATGAATATTTTTGGAAATGTAAATTCAATATGGAATTTATAAATGAAATTTGGAAAATGGGTTTAAAAATAAATATTGATTTATTTTTGAAGTATTGAAAATATATATCTTGCAAAGATATTTTTGGAAAATAAATAATTTGGAAAATTATTTGGAATCTGGTGATGTTGGCATATCCATTGATAGTTCAATAACCGACTATCAATATTTACCTTTGAATGGGTATTTGTTGTGATTTGCTTGAAATTGAATGCCACACTTATTTTTTTAAAAATAAGCGCTCACTATTCGGGTTAACCGGGAAAGGACCTTGGGGTCGTATAACCCATTCCGAATATGTGATACGTCGTTATGAATTGCATTTGAAGATCAGTGTTGAAGACCGGATATTTTCGAAAACGAAAGGGTTTCTTGTTGATTGTCTTTGCATCGACTGGTCCCCGGTATAGAGATCTCCATATGTGATGGGAAATTCGGACGTGATTAGAGATTATCCGGATTGCAAGGACTTCTTTGTAAGTGCCTTCAGTTCTGTTCGAGCCCGGAACAGACTTGTATGGATAGTATGTCTGACATTACAAATTGAGATATAAAGCCGATTTCTTTCAAATATATTTCTGTTGGTGGCGGAGAATTTATTCTCTTAGCTTAACACCCTTCTCTGAGACGTACGAGCTCAGAGGTTATGTAGTTGAAGGTTATCAGCAATATATTCCCAATTTGGTAATGTGACATGCTGAGTGTTGGTGTGAAATGATCATTGTGTTGATTATTTGAGATAGGATCATTTGTTTGATCGTCTATCTTGGTGATCATTTCTATGATCATTTGTTGACCCAAAGCACGGCTTTTGTATAAAGTGTGTTTTTGTGGACGAGACTTCGTCGAGCCTCACACCCCGAAATGGTCAAAACAGGAAAGATGCGGCAAGGTTATGAGGGGTAGCGCCCTTTAGGGTATATGCATTTCCTTCTGGAAAAGGGTGGTATCATGGTATGGAGCCCAGATACTTACTCGTGTTGAAAACACTTTATGATTGTGTGAATTGATTGCGAGCGCTCGGTTAAAAGGTCCCAAAGGACCGGGGGATGGCATACTCGGTCAGTTGTTACTCAGTTAGGGGTAACCCGGCTTTGTGTTAGTAGAGATCCGGTTTGGTTCTCGGGGATGTCCTTCCAGAGACATTCTCATGTGGCAATGGGAAGTTCCTTGGCCTGACCATTTGTTGGAAATCCAATTCATAATACGAAACCCTGTACGGTTTTAGTTGTAGAACCTGCCATCTAATATGGTAGCTATAGTAAGCATACTATAATGGTACCTATGCTGGCTAGGATTTATATTCTACTTTCGAAATGATTTTTTCCTACACTATGCACAAATAATAATATTAAATGTTTCTTTTTAATGCGTATCAAGCATCTTTGACTATCATAAGGAGAAATCTCCTCCAAGTCTGCGTTTGCATTGTGTGTGTGGTGGGAGGTCTTATGGTAGTCTCATTTTTTTAAAAGCATTGCGAATTGACTTTAAAAATATTCCTCTATTTTGATTTTAAAGATAAATAAACTATTTTGAGTTCTCACACCAGTCTTATGACTGACTCGGAGTTTATTGTTTTCCTTCCTAAACTCTGGGTGTCCACCAATTTCCACACGGGCAGTTAAGAGTTAAGGTTTATCAGGATATTCTGGATATTCAGGAGTTGCAGGAGGCAAGCTGGATGGCATGGCGTATTACTAGTATAGTATTTTCTTTTCCCGCTGTTTGTTGTTGTTGTTGTACACTCTGATGATATGATGAAATGTAATGTAATAACTGATATAGTTCTTTGTTTAAAGATTATTCATTTATCTATTATATGTTGTTCCGCTGCGAATTGTGAGATTCTGATGTTGTTCTGTTGTTGTTATTTCTGTTCCGTTCTATTTTCTATTTTCTTTTCTCTCTATTTTCTACCTTCTTATCTCTTCTTCTACCTCTTTCTTATTCTTAAACCCTAACATTTCGGTTTTTCGGCAACGAAAAATCGCAATCGTTACACACTCAGTCAACGAACATGTCGACGTTCATCCCTTAATCACATCGCCACCATCAAATCCCCTCAATTTACTCGAAATCAAATTCGAGTTTCCCCCAAACTAACCTGCCTGGAAGCAACAGTATGGAACCACCCATCATCAAACCTGAAAACCGCTCGTCCCCTCAACGCCGACCATCGGAGACGTTGGAACTCCGTCCACCTCTTCTTCAACACCCAAGCTGCGATCTCCTTGAATATGGTTGCACTCGATCACTTGTGGCTTTCATGCCGATCAAAAACAATGAAGTGCCTAAATCTAGGTTTATAAATAAATTTTGACCACCACCTTCACCCCAGTGAAGTTCCACCTCCTCCCTCATTTTTCTCATCACCACTGACCACCAATCCATCGCCAGAAGAAAACTCAAACACTCCAATCAACCCAATCATCAGAGAATGACTAAAATCCATTTTCTGTTCAAATGGGTACTGCAACCCCAAAACTAAACTAAACAATATGATTTTAGTTTTAAAAATCATCTTTTTGTTCAAGTTTTCATTTAATAATACTGAATGTATAATTTATTATGTTTGTGTTTTTAACATTTGCAACATACTCTGATGTTTTACAATTTTACAGGGACATCACCAATTTGATTTTACTTAATAAGTTTTGAACTAAACTATGGTCTAAATAACATAGTTATTATAGAATCTAAGCCATAACAAAATATTTGACTAAAGCAAGAGGAATTATATTATTTTTTTCTCTTTTTTTTTCTAAAAGAAACTGGCAACAGAGAAGTGTTACAGTCTTCACATGCATGCATATCCAAATTTCACATATATTTCATAAATAAACATTCACACAAACTTAATTATTTCAAGGGGAAAAACATGCAACAGGGAATACTTATTTTTTTTTAAATTAGTGAAGTTACTCACATGCATACATTTATAATCAATTTCAAGCAAACAATAGCTATACTGCATGCAATAGATCTTATTCTTAGAACCATATACTATTTTTAATTAAAAGGTTTACTCGCCTCATATAAGTTTTTTTTTTCTTTTTTTTTTCTTAAAGAGAAACTAAAATTTAAAACTGGAACCTGTAACTAAGGTCAGGGAATTTACACACATATGTATAGTCATATAGGTTCAAAACATCAGAATACTTATCTAATACAAACATGTTTTCACATGCAAACCATTCTCTCTAAGTTGTTTAAAATGCTTATTCATGCATCAGTTTCAACAGGTTAGAGCATATAGAAAAGACAGTGTACTCACCTTTTAAAAGCAGAGCAGAAACTTGTTTTTCCCAGGCTTGAAGTTGTTGAAGTTTTTATTAAAACTGCAGTTTGCTTTGTTTTCTTGTTTTGCTTTTGAAATTAAACTTCGGTTTACTTTAAGAAACTTCCATCTTGTATGTATTTGCACCTTGCTTTAACAATTGCATGCATCCAAGAAAAGGGAATGCAGGCCTGGAAGTTGTTTCTAAACAGAGATACAGAGATCTCTGATTGCATGTAGGCTTCAGAATTTGAGAATTTGTGGAAGATGTAATTTGTTATAAATTTTCTGTGTTTTGTTACAGATTGTCTTTATTTTATTTTAGTTTTTTGAAAATGAAAGAAGTTTTGAAAGAAAATGTTTGAACTCAGGATTCTATGGCCAGGTTTCTCTCTAAAATTTTCTTTAAAATTAAATTCTAAATGAATTTTTTTTTCCTTTGCCACTTGTAGCATCTCATTATACCATATTAACACTTGTAATCCTTTATGCATTTCGCATTTAAAACCTTGTTTAATTTATTTATTTCTCATGTTAAAATATTACAAATTATATTTATGTCTTTATCTTTATATATGTTATCACATACATTCCATATAAATTAGGAAATTTATAAAAGAAGAACATCAACTCCCTATTTAAATCTTGTTTAAATTTTATTTGTTAAACTTACATTTGTTACACTATATATACTTATTTTATTCTATTAATAAATATAATTTACATATGTATATAAAATGTATTTATCTTATATAAATAAGCTTCTTTATTTTAATAAACAAAAGTGAATTCAAATAAACATTTATTAATAATTAACTTATGCTTTGATCAGATTAAATGTGTCATATGTTTATATGCTTTGAAAATTTATTTTAACTCTATATATATATATATATATATATATTTCAAATATATGTATGTATTAAGCAACACAAATTGAATTTGTAATCAAAAATTTTATTTAAAATCTATGTATATATATACAACACAATTTCAAATATAAATATCTATCTGATCAGATTTATTCGTTTAATTTAAAATTCAAATATCATATTAATTAATCTAGTTTATTAATCAATTACAAAAGACCAAAAATTCGGGTTATTACATTCCTTCCCCCTTTGAATCTTTTCGTCCCCGAAAAGAAACGAAAGCATAATTTATTAAAATGCTTAAAAAACAGCTAAAATATTCTTTGATTAATTTAAAACATTTTTAAAATCTATACAATATTGCCAAAATAGTTTTTATAAAAATACTTTTATAACTTGACGTCTCAACAAGTCCCTCCTCGTTCCCACAGAAATTCGGTCATACGTTGATCAGGCGTACGACTGAAAATCTATAAGTACTTAGCAGACCCGTTTTCAACATTCAGCGAAAATACTTGGAAAATAATTTTATTGAAAATATAGAAAATATTTTTGAAAATAGAGGATATATCTTTGGTGAGAATGCTCTGGAAATCATCACCCCCATCCATGGTCACAGTTACATACCAGGGTTACGTTGCAGTCACAACATAAGTTCATGTAACTACGGGCTCTCCGCGGCCTCTCGATTACGCCATGGATCCCCACACAACAGATCACAGTTACACCCAGGGTTACGTTGCCGTCGCAGCAAAAGTCCATGTAACTGCAGGCTCTCAGCGGCCTCTGATTTTCGCTGTTCAAATGAAACTTCTCCACTCCAACATAGGTCGCAGTCTGCCGATATAAAATCAAACGCAGACTGTTGGCTCTCAGCGGCACACACGACTTTCGCTATGGTATACTCTACTCAAAATCCCCGGGAACTAGTTTAGTCCGGACTCCTCACAGGATCAACTTTAGAACCCCCCTTGGGGCTCAAGGCAGCACCACCCGATGGTACTCCTGAGAAGTTCATTCCAAGGGAGCGCCTTTTTCCCCAGAGCCATCATCAAAACATTTTATACTATACATATATAGTATCTTTAAATCATACACCTAGTATGATATCATACAAAGCTCCTTTACACAAAATCGATTATCCCAAAATCGATAATTCTCAAACTAGGCTTTCCAAATTCAATATTGATTTTACCCAAAAATCAAAAGCCTTTCCAAATCCATAGGTTCCCAAAATCCTCATATGATCCTTTATATATATATATATATATATTCAGATATATAAAATCTTTTAAAACTTGGATCATTTCAAACTTGTATAAAATCCTTTTATACTTCAAATACTTCCAAAAACCATTTTCTTCCGGCAAAAGATTCATCAAGGGGAGCATCTTTTATAAAACAAAGATTTTTAACTTTGTTTACTCAAAATCAAATATTCAAATTTGATTATTTCTTTCAATATCATATTCATTCAAATCCGTACGATGTACACATATCATTCGTACTCTATACCAATCTGATCGCTCACTCGATCACATAATTTCACTTCCGACCTAGTATCGTCCACCCAACTTCCTAGTGCGGCTCAGATCTGGTCTCTTGATCAGAAACCGTCATTCTCCTTGCATAGCCTAACTATGATAGAGAACATCCAAAGCCACTCAACAACCCATATCCAGGTTCGCCGTCGAAAATCGAGCGAAAAATCCCACTCGGATCGATATATATCTCAAAGTTCTGTGCTCGAATCTGGATCAAATCATTATGCGAATAGAATAACATACGTATACCCTACGTATTTATCTTTATGGTTATTAGCCAAATTAATTCCTTTTTTATTCACAATCACTATGGACTAATATCATTTCAATTGAACCCGCTTCAATTCCAATCTTCTTTTTTTAACACCAGTTTGAATTAACCCCAATTTCAAATTCTATCCCCAAATCAAGTTGAATTATTCTTAATTTCCTCCCAAATTTAATTCGAATTCCATTTGAATTTAAAATCATTCAACTTTAAATACAATTCCAAATTATTTAAATAAATTTGGACTAATTTCGAATTTAAACCATCTCGAATTATATAAATTCGAGTTAATACTTCAATTGTTGATTTAATTCCTTTAAATCAATTTACCTTTTTATCCCAACAATGGATTACCATACTCCATTTCTCATCCATTTAAACAAATCCATTTCACAACGTAAGGATTTTTAACAATAATAGGATGATATCATTTAATTCCTCTTAAAACATTCATCAATTTACAATTTCCAGTTCTCAAACCCATTTTTGAGATCACACAAACTCTCAATTCAGATTAACCATTTAACTCCCCAAATTAAATTCCAATTTCATCTTGAATTTTTTTTTTCAAATCAGATTGACCATTCCAACTAATTTAACTTTTTCCCAAGTTAAACTCAATTCACTTAATCCAGTTAATCTTACCCAATTTTGAACTTCCATTTCAAATTTTGAACTTCTCATAAATAATCTTCTCACTTATTAAGTTCAAAAACTTATTAGATTGGGTATCATTCTCATTCCAAATTTAAAACTCAATATTTAGAGTTTATCTCAAACCATCTTTGATATTATGCATATCCATACATAAACATATTTATTCCTTAACCAACCAGGCTATACTTTTAAAATTTAAGCCACCTTTGGTTTATTAATTCAAACAAATTTCTTTTAAATTTCAAACAACTCTTGTTTGAAATAGGACAATTTCATTCAATTGAATTAAATAATATTATTTATTATTTCTTAAAATTAATTATATCATTAATTAATTCCAATTAATCACATTCGGTAATTAACTTATTTCTTAATTACCTTCGTTAAGTAATTGTTCTTTTAAATTACTTACCTCTAGTTACTTCATTAAGTAACTTCCTCTTAATTTATCATTTCCAATTATTTCCATAAATTAATCTCATTAGATCAGGTTTAATTAATTATATAAATTAACTGATTATCCTTATCCTGAAACCTTTCCTAATTTCAAGATTTAATTTCAGTTTGAATCTATTTCAAACTTGTCTTTATTTAATTTCAATTTCAATTTGGTTGCATTCTATTACTTCTTTATTCTTACTATTATTTTTAGTTTAATTAATACTACAATCAATTTCCTTAATATAATAGATAATCTATTTCTTATATAAGACTCATTTACCTTTGAAATTATTTAAAAACATTTATATGAGAAAATAACAAGTACGCTCTCTCATATTTATACACTCAACTCATTATAGGGTACCACTTACCCTATTCTTAATGAGTAATCCCACTAGAGCCAAGGTTCTCGCTTAACCTTCAGCTCTGATACCAAATGTAACGACCCGAAAATTTCGATCTCGAAATTTCCAGATAGTTAGTGAAAAGAAGAAGATAGAAGAAAAAGAAACAGAAACAAGACACAGAAAACCTCACATTCGCAGCAGATAAAATATAATATCACATAATAACAGTTTACAAAAGAACTGTATTCTGTACATTTACATTTATATACATCAGAGTTACAATATTCCATACAAACTGGATAGTTAAACAACTTGTCCAGATAACAACAATACTATATCAGAATCCCTCCATACGCTCCTGCCATCTAGCTCGCCTCCTGAGCTCCAAAACGTCCTTACCTGAAAAGCTGTAATACTCGGTCTGACCCGAGCATTACATCAAAGTAACACCCAGGTCAGCCTAGAAGCCAGCGTGAGTAAACTCATCTAACAAGGAATATCCCAAAACATCCAACTTATATAAACCCGGGGTAACCTAACAATTTACAACTTAACAAGCTGTTATAGACATCATCTATTTCACACATTAATTTCTAAGTGCCAAAACTTATTAAATGGTCCAATTCACTTAAATCATTCCACATCAGCCTATAGATTTCACATATCAAATCTATATAGAATCGAAGTGGTTTCGGGTATTTTCTAATACCCGACTCCGGTCTCTTCGAAACCAATATCATCTTACTTAAATTATTCAAGTGAGATACAATTCTATTTAAAATACAGGATGTCATGGTAATTCATTATCAATAAATAACCACATCTTCACAGTTAAATCAAACATTTCATATCACATATCATTACGAACCATATATTAGGGATAACAATAACTCAAAGGCTTCCAATGTCATTCTATGTATCCTTTAATTACATTTAAGTAATTAGCCCTTAATTAATTTCACAAATCAATTATCCTTAACCAAATATAGTACTTAACTTTTAATTACTTCATTAATTAGTTATTAACCATAATTATTAATCACCCTTGATTAATAACATCCCGTAATTAACTACCCTTGATTACTTATTTCGAATTAATTAATTACCGTTAACTAATTATCTTAATTAATCCCCTGATTAAATACATAGGAATTTAATCCAATTTACTTTCATCGTCAACCTCTTTAATTACATCCAGTAATTACCATTAATTACTTCCTTAAGTAATTACACTTCCATTGATCACATTAAGTAATTATTCATCAACCTTCAAGTGTTTATATTAATTAAACTTAATTAATTAATCTAAACTAATTACATTAAACTCAAGTAATTGATTTCTTAATTACTTTTATTAAGTACTTAAACTCAAACAATTCCTCAATTGATTATTATCAATTAATTAATCTTATTAATTATTAAAATTATTCACAATATTTAATTGTTAAATGACCTTCATTAACTATTCTTTAATTCTTTCTTAAACAATTAACTCGGGTTATCCATCACAAATTACTAATTAATTATTATTTAATTACCAATTGATTAATCTCTAATTATTTTCTTACCCCTAATCAATTGAGTAACTAAATAAATTAATTACTCCTTACTTACCTTATTAATTAAATTAATTTCAAACATTTATCTTAACTTAATTTTAAGATAAAACATTCTTAATTATGTTTAAAAACAAATTTATTTTAATCTTAATTAATTAATTTAAACTAATCTAATTAATAAATTAATTATAATAAGTAATTAATAACTTTAATTATTTCCATATGTAATCATACTTAATCAAGTTCCATAATTGATTAACTAAATTAATTAATCCAATTAATTATCCAAATTAATTACATTAATTAATTATATTATTAATCCCAAGTTAATGATCTTCATTAACTTATCATTAATTCTTTAATTACCTTTCTTAAGTAATTAACTTAAATAAATATTGATTACAAGTTTAATTAACCTTAATTACATTATTTTAAACCCTTAATTAATTAAAAAAATTAATTAATTAAATTATTTAAATTATCTTACTAATTTTAATGAAACAAAGATCATTAAATCTTTAATTTACTCTTAAAATAAAACATTTCTTATTAATGATTATTTTATCATTAACAAAGTAATTTAAAACAACTTATGTTAAAATTTGTTTTCAAATTACATTTTAAATTTTAAAATGAAATCAAACTTAACTTAATCAAAGTTTTAAAACATCTTAAAAACCTTTTTAAGCTTATGCTAAATAGTTTCTCATTCTATAAAAAGAATCTAAACCCGTATTTATAAATCATATTTAAATTATGATTCAATATCAAAAGCTGTTTGAACATTTCAAAATTTTAAAAACCTCTTTTATTTTCAAAACATGATTCAAATTTGAATCTTGTTTCCAGATTTAAACTTATGCTTAAATCTTCTAGTTAATTTAAAGCTTTATCTTTACATTAAAATTATTTAAACTCTTTTCTTCTCAGTTGTTTAAACGTTTTAATTTAAGTAGTTTAAATTAAGATTAAAAAAAAATTGGAATTCAAACTCAAATTTGAAACCATACCTTGAGTTTTAGTTTTAAATTCTTGTTTTAATCTGCATTCAGGTTTTAAACCAAATTTTGAAACTGAATTGTACAGGTTTTCTAAACATGTTAGCTTCAGGAAAATACCCAAGCCCCCTCTATCTTACTTCGAGTAAACCCCTTCATCACTTCGAGTCAAAACTCGATTTATCCGAGTATAACTCGAGACAAACTACACTGCACCCCAAAAAAACTCCCTGATACTTTCTCTGCTCCGTGCATGTGCACGGAGGCCATGGCCACCTCCGGCCACCACCCAGTCGACGAACATGTCGACATTCAACCCTTAATCACATCGCAACCATCAAATCCCCTCAATTTACTCGAAATCAAATTCGAGTTTCCCCCAAACTAACCTGCCTGGCAGCAACAGTATGGAACCACCCATCATCAAACCTGAAAACCGCTCGTCCCCTCAACGCCGACCATCGGAGACGTTGGAACTCCGTCCACCTCTTCTTCAACACCCAAGCTACGATCTCCTTGAATATGGTTGCACTCGATCACTTGTGGCTTTCATGCCGATCAAAAACAATGAAGTGCCTAAATCTAGGTTTAGAAATAAATTTTGACCACCACCTTCACCCCAGTGAAGTTCCACCTCCTCCCTCATTTTTCTCATCACCACTGACCACCAATCCATCGCCAGAAGAAAACTCAAACACTCCAATCAACCCAATCATCAGAGAATGACTAAAATCCATTTTCTGTTCAAATGGGTACTGCAACCCCAAAACTAAACTAAACAATATGATTTTAGTTTTAAAAATCATCTTTTTGTTCAAGTTTTCATTTAATAATACTGAATGTATAATTTATTATGTTTGTGTTTTTAACATTTTCTGTAACGACCCAGAATTTTGAACAATTTAATTTGAAAATATTTTATTAATTTTAAATATTTGAATGATGGTTTGAATTGAATTTCAAATTATCAGAATGAATTTAGCGATTAAATTATAGAATTTAATCTATTGAAAGTTGAATAAAAATTTGAATCTTCAATTTTAAGCTGAAGAAAAATATTTCAAAGGCTTGTAAAATTCATATTGATAATATTGAAGATTTTAGAAGCTTCAGAATTGAATTTGAAAGTGAATTGTTCAGTTTTGAAAATTTAATCGTTCGAATCGATATTTAAAAATAGCCGTCCGAGGCACAGTCTCGGAATTCGACGAAACCAGTTCCATTGGGTCCGGAATATTGAATTATTGCCGGATTTCAAATTTCGTATTTTTTTGAGTTGATATGTGAGCGTACGGTGTGTAAACGCATTTAATTTTTATCGAATTCAATTTAAATTTAAATTTAAATTTAAAAACAAACAGACAGCATCCCTCCTTTCACGCCTAAGATCGCTCCTAACATCACACCTTCGATCGTGGTAACCATCCCCCTGTTATTTTTAAATACCATCTCGTTTCCCCCCTCTCTAAAACCTTATTCCCGAAATCATATAGAAAAAAAAAAGACAATATAATCATCTCGTTCAAAAACTTCAATGGCCAAGGAATCAAGTCGAAGAAAAAATTACATGGCCGAGTTTTCCTCCTTCCCCTTTCTCTCCAAAATTTCGAACGAAATCTTATTTCGTTCGTTCTAAAAAAAATAAAAGGGGGCCGAAGCCCTAATTCGAAGTCGCAGGCGACATTGAGGCATGAGGAGGGCGAGGCAATCTCGTGCAGTGGGGCTCGCGACGGCAACGATGGGCGCGCGACTCGAGGAGATGGCGGCGACGTCGTGTAGCTCGCATGCGCGCGCGAGAGGAGGGGGAGCTCGAATTGGTCGCGTGGGTTCGAGGTTGTTCGAGGCAGTGGCCGCGATACTGGGTTGAGCAGCGGCATCTGGGGGATTGATCGCGATCGATGTGGAGGAGCTCGAGTGGTGATGGGTGCATTCGATCGATTTCAGGTGGCGCCACAAGGAGGTAGTTTTGTTTAAAACATTTTTTTTTTAGTTGTTTTTGGAAATTTAAAATTTGCAGTTCAATTGTCTTTGATTCAAGTTATATAAATATACTATTGTATTTTAAATATAAACAGTAAAAAAATAAAATAAAATATAAATAGTTAGATATAAACAGAAAAAAAATTTGGATTGAACAAATTTAATTAAGGGTTCAGTTTGAAATTTCTAGTTAAATTTATTTGAAAGAGGAAAAAAATTAGTTAAAATAATTTATTAAAAAGGAATTTGTTAAAATTTGAAGTATTCGCTTATTTAAAAATCTATTTTTAATAACCAAAAATTATTTGTAAAATAAAATTAGTTAGAGATTTAATTTATTTAATAAAATGATTTATCAAAAGAAATATTATTATTTTTGGAAAAATGGGTTAAGAATAATTTATTAAAAGAAGAGAATTTAGTTTTAAAATTTAATTGTAGTTAAATAAATTTATTTAAGTAAATTTAGTTGAAATTTAAATTTTATTAAATAAATTTGTTAAGAGTAATTTGTGTAAAATTAAAAAGAAAATTTGTTAAGAATTTAAATTCATTTGATAAAATGAATTATTTAAGGAAATTTGATCTTTAAATTAAATAAAGAAATAAATTAATTAAGTTATTAAAGGGTAAGTGATTTTTCACTTAGTTCAAATATTCTATTTAAAAGGAAAATTTATTTATAACAAATTTAATAGTTAAAACCAAAATTTGTTAGTTGATTTAAATTTATAAAAAGGAAATTTAGTTTAATTGAAAATTTCTAGTTAAAATTATTTTAAAAGTAAAATAATTAGTTAAAATAAATTATTAAACAAGAAATTGGTTAATTTAACTATTAAAGGAGAAAAACCGATGAATCGAAATTATCAAATGAAAATTAACAGTTCGATTAATTCAAATATTAACAAACTGTATAATTATTTATACAAGGTATAAATGAAGAAAACAAGTCGAATTGGGAGTGGATTGCAAACGGGAATAAAGGTGAGAACTTCTCACTCAAAAAGGAATTTTATTGTTTATTTAAATTTTAAATAGTTAGATTTAAAAATTTGCTTGACTGTGTTGATTGAATGATTGAATGATGATTGATATATATATTGTATGTGAATAGACCCTATACGCCGTTAGTAAGCGGAGGTTATTTATTACACACATATACCGCGATATTCCACCTTGAAGTGGAATTGGTATTATATTATATATATAGCAATATATATATATTGGCATATGTATATATTGCAGTTGATTGATTTCCCGCATTTTTTTAGCGGATGAGACCCTATTGCGCCGTTAGTAAGCGGATATATTTTATAAAAACCCATATACCGCGATATTCCGTCTTGAAACGGAATGGTATTGTGCTAATGTCTGTGGATGCAGGGAAACAGGTTGGAGGGATCCAACTGGATTCCTCACAAATATTTATTTGATTTCATATATTGTGATATTTGATTGTTTATCATGGATGGTATATGATGTTTGAAAGTCGTGATTGACTATTTGATGTGTTGCATCATCGGATCCAATTAAAAATAACGATTTTGATTTCTAAAGTGATTCTTGGAAATATACGTTTATAAAATATTTTTGGAATTGATTCATCTTAAATAAATAAATGTTATAATTTTAATATTATGAAAATTATGATTTTTGAGAAATACAGTTAAAAGTTGATTTTTGAAAATATGGGATTAGTGATTTTATAAAATAGTTTGAAATGGGAATTCTGAATTTTTTATAAGAAGTTTAAAATAGGATTTATAAAATTTTATTTTATAAATCAGAATGATGAAATTATAAAAGAATTTAAAGATGTTTAAAGTAATAATATAAATTGATTTATATTAAAAGATTTACAAATTGATATTTATAAATTTAGAATATCTTGAATTATAAAACGAGCTTTTATAAATGATAGGATGATTTGTAAATGGATTTCATAAAGGAATGAAATCTATAGAATTTATCAAATTTGATTATTTTATAAATCAAAATGATAAATTATAAAGGAGTTGAAAGACGTTTTAAAATAGTAATATAAATTGTTTTATATTAAAAAGATTTATAAATTGATATTTATAAATTAAAAATATAAGAATTATAAAATGAGCTTTTATAAGTATTAGAAAGAATTGTGAATGAATTTGTAACAACCCGCATATTTATCGATTTTTATATTTAAATATTTTATTGTTAATCGGATTTTGGTCCGAAGCTACTTTTTGCAAACGGTCAAATTAGGACTCGAGACCACTTCCATTGAGTTCGAAACGTCGTTTGCAATCTTCTAAGTATAAACATTGATATGTTTGGGGTTAGTGGAATTTCACCACTTTTTCACTCGAGCCTTTGGTTTGGACTTTTAGCCCATTAGGCCCAAGTTCCACCCCCCTTCTTCTTCATTGCTTCATTTCATTTCCTAACACTAAAGCTTCAACAAAAATGGTGAATGGAATGAGAAATTAAAACTCCAAAGTCTTTGTTTTATTGCAACTCCAACATTCAACTCCAAATTCAAGAAGAAGACATCGGATTCAAGCTTGTGGTTGCTTCTCCATTTGCCTTCAAGCTTTGTTCTTCATTTTCATTGGGTTTTGGAGCAAAGGTGAGATTTTTATCTCACAAATCTAGTCTATAACTATATTGGACTGTTGGGAATGATTCCCTATCACTTTTGCATGCACATTTGCATTTGGTTTGGATTGGATTGGCGAAAAACTCCGATTTTTGGTGTTTTGGTGAAATTTCTGCATTTAGGTCGTTCTGGCCATTTTCGTGTTTTCGGAGTTAGGTCGCTCAGGACCTTAGGTCGTAGGTCGCTCAGGACCTTAGGTCGTAGGTCGTATGGTCGTTAGGTCGCTCTGCTTTGACTCTGGCCATTTTTTGCTCACTCGCAGTTAGGTCGCTCACGATCTAGGACTTAGGTTGCTCGTGAGTTAGTGGCTTAGGTCGTTGGGTCATATAACCCATTAAGTCGCGCTCTTTTAGGTCGCGCCTCTTTTAAGTCGCCCTTCTCTGGACCTTGTTAGGTCGCTCAACATTGACCTCGTTAGGTCGCTCAACACACCGTGTCGCTAGGTCGCTCGACTCTGGACTTCATTAGCTCGCTCAACCGTCTACCTTTATAAGTCGTAGGTCGTCTCCGACCTTAAACCACTCGGCCGCATTAGGTCGCGTACCTTTTAGGTCGCGTGTTGCACTTAGGTCGCTCGCCCCTTAGGTCGTAGGTCGTTCGAATGTTAGTCGCTCGGCCCTTATCCCCTTAGGTCGCTAGGTCACGACGTTTTAGGTCGCTGCATCCTATGCCTCTATAAGTCGCTCGACCTCGTTTATGACCATAGGTCGCTCACCCCCTCTTCGTTAGGTCGCTCGGCCTTGCCTTCCATTTTTAGGTCGCTAGGTCACGTCGTTTTTGGTCGTTAGGTCGCGACGTTTTAGGTCGCTTGACCTTGTTTTCCTCTAGGTCGTTTGGCCATAGCTCGTTAGGTCGCATGACCTTATAAACCGATAGGTCACATGACATTATAACTCTATAGGTCGTTGGACCTTATCCCGATAGGTCGCTTGACCCCTTGGACCCCTAGGTCGCAACCCTTAGGTCGCTCGACCCTATTCCCCTTAGGTCGTTAGACCTCATTTTGTCTTCACTAGGTCGTACCGTTTTGGTCAGGGCGCTGCCCCGCACCCCGCCGGGGGCGCTGCCCCCTGGACCCCCGCGACCTGACCGGGCAGGTCGAACCCCGTAAGCGGTGGCGTTGCCCCCGCACCCCCACCTTGGGGGGTTGCCACCCCCCCTGGACCCCCCCTCCGTAGGGGATCTTATCTGAAAAATATTCAACAGAACTTGCTGAGCTGATTTCCTTGGATTTTTATCACATCTTCGAATGTGACCTTTGTGATTGATTGTTTCTACAATCGCTTCTGTGATTTGTCACTTTAAAATATAAAGGTTTCAAAACTAGTAGTAAATATCAAAACACTTTCAACAAAATGATTTCAACTCTATTTTTAATAACAAAGCTCTTTTCTTAAACCGTTTTCCAATCTATTAGTATATACAAGCCTTTACCTCACTCGGATGAGAAATCTAATTAAACGACTTAGTAAAACAAGTGGTATGAAACGCTTGCGTTCACTTCGTCGGTTAATTCTTGGACTTGTTCGATTGAACCTCTTGTGACAATTTTATTAGTGAAGATTTACAGTTTGTTCGTAAATATTTAAGTTAAGCAAGTGGTTATGGGACATGAAGCTAAACTTCTATATTTACTAGCTTAGTGTAATTGACACTTCTCGTTGATCTTGATGATCGCTTTATGAATTAGACTAGCAATTGCGCGATGTCTCTTTCATTGCAAGGTTAGACTAGACACCACTTGTGTGATTCCATTCACACATACCTTTCTGCTTTTTGGTTAGTCTTGACCTCAATCTGTGTGATTCCATTCACACATGTGGGGTAGCTCCCCATGGTCTTCGGACCGTCATGTGATAGGCCTCTTTCCCTTTTTATGATTTCTGGATTTCTTGTGTTGATTTATGGAATTTATCTCTTTGACTTGTCATGAGTACAAGTTTAGGGTATGATGCCCTCTTTGGATCTTTGAGAAGATTCTTGTGATATTGATTTATCTCTTATCGGTTGATCTCCTGTTGATCATTAATTGCATACTTATAGTAGTATGTCAGTATGGATATTTTATGTTTATGCCATATCTTTTATTTTATATCATGTCATCTGATATTTATAGCTAGACTGATCCGTTTATTATTTTCTTATAAATAATACTCGGGTCAGGCCGAGATGTTACAGGTGCTACTGCTTGACTCCTCCCCTAGTGATTCACTACTCAGACCTTTGGCTACTTGTTTAGATTAGCAGCTTTTGTTGTTTACACTTGAGATATAGACTCATAGTTGTATTCTTTTGTATAGCACGCGTTGCTATTCTTTTGTATTATCGTGGATCTTTTTAGACCACTACTCTGATGTACACTTTTATGTGATATATATTCATATCTCTTTCCGCCTTTGTGATATGGATATCTGTGATTGATTCGCATGTTATGCTTACTTCTATATTTGTTTCCGAAGATCATTTTATAGCCACCGTGTGATAAGAAATTACACAGATGGTCGCTCCTCAACAGCCTTATTCTCCGCGCTAGTTGACAGCACTACACCGTAGTGTTCTTGGCTAGCGTGGGTATAGAGGTGGGGCGTCACAGAATTTCACTAATGAATGAAATTTATAGAATTATAACGGTGAAGTTATAAATAGAATTTTATAAATAAAAATTTATAAAGTTATTTAGGAAATAGATGTGGATAAATAAATGAATCTTAGAAGTTATAAGATTTATAGATTTGGGAAGTTTGAAGGAATGATTTTGTAAATAAATAAATTATAAGTATTTGACTTATAATATGAATTTTAGTATATCATTGAGATATGAAATTGAATAGATTTATAAAGGAAATTTATAAAAGGAAGTTGTTATAAAATAAATAGAAATAGAATTTATAAACATTGTTTTATAAATCCGCAATGACTTATTTTGATAAGTGAATTGTTGTAATTTATTTATGGAGTTATATTCATGTTTTAGACAGTGAATAATTATTTAAAATAGAAAGAATAGAAGTGATGAAATTTATTAACAAGTATATTCACGTTTTTGAATAGTGAATATTTTGTTAAAGAAATTTTTTTGGATGTGATGTTTTAAATGGAATTAAAACGATCTAAAGATGTTTTAAAATTACTGAGATTCGAAACCATAGATTTCAACATTTATTGTTGAAATAGACGTTTTCGAGAAATAGAAGGAAATGGTAGATTATAACACTGTTGTGATAATAAATGATTTCCGAAAGGAAATGTTTTGTATAGTATTGGGATTTATATATCTATTTTAATTTCGAATCCCTATACTAGTGATTTTGGGTTGTTGTAACGATGTTTTACGCAACATTCGTTTTTGCCCAAATAAATATGTTTAAGTGAATGATTTCCTTAAGGAATGAAATATATACTTAATTTCGATTAGAGTATATTAAATATTTTCTAAGTATAGAAAATAAAAAGATCTGTGAATTACTTATTTTTAATAAGTATAGAAATGCTTTTCCAATATTAAGTGAATATTTGGAATTTATCTTTTTGAAGATAAATTGAAAATGAATATTAAAAATTGAATGGAAATCGTATATTCATAAATATTTTGGGAATGTAAATTCCTTATGGAATTTATAAATGAAAAGGGGATTTGTTTGAAAATAAATGTTGATTTATTTTTGAAGTGTGAAAACTATATATCTTATAAAGATATTTTTGGGAAATAAATAATTTGGAAAATTATTTGGAATCTGGTGATGTTGGCATATCTATTGATAGTTCAATAACCGACTATCAATATTTACCTTTAAATAGGTATTTGTTGTGATTTGCTTGAATTTGAATGCCACACTTATTTTTTTAAAAATAAGCGCTCACTATTCGGGTTAACCGGGAAAGGACCTTGGGGTCGTATAACCCATTCTGAATATGTGATACGTCGTTATGAATTGCATTCGAAGATCGGTGTTGAAGACCGGATATTTTCGAAAACGAAAGGGTTTCTTGTTGATTGTCTCTGCACTGGCTGATCCCTGGTATTGAGATCTCCATATATGATGGGAAATCCGAACGTGATTAGAGATTATTCGGATTGTAAGGACTTCTTTGTAAGTGCCTTCGGTTCTGTTCGAGCCCGGAACAGACTTGTATGGATTGTGTGTCTGACATTACAAATTGAGATGTAAAGCCGATTTCATTCAAATATATTTCTGTTGGTGGCGGAGAATTTATTCTTTTAGCTTAACACCCTTCTCTGAGACGTACGAGCTTAGAGGTTATATAGTTGAAGTTATCAGCGATATATTCCCAATTTGGTAATGTGACATGCTGAGTGTTGCTGTAAATGATCATTGTGTTGATTATTTGTGATAGGATCATTTATTTGATCGTCTATCTTGGTGATCATTTCTATGATCATTTGTTGACCCAAAGCATGGCTTTTGTATAAAGTATGTTTTTGTGGACGTGACTTCGTCGAGCCTCACACCCCGGAATGGTCAAAACAGGAAAAAAGCAGCAAGGTTATGAGGGGTAGCTCCCTTTAGGGTATGTGCATTTCCTTCTGGATAGAGGTGGTATCATGGTATGGAGCCCAGATATTTAACCTATGTGGTTACTGCGAATTTATTACTTTGTGGTTGTTGGTTATCGGGATCCCGTGAGAAAGGTCGTTTACGATCGGGGAATGGCGTGCTCGTGTCAGTAGTTACCCAGTTAGGGGTAACCCGGCCTTGTGTTGGTAGAGTTCCGGTTTGGTTCTCGGGAATGTCTTTCCAGAGGCATTCTCATGTGGCAATGGGAAGTTCCTTGGCCTGACCATTTGTTGGAAATCCAAAGAAACAATACGAAACTTGTACGGTTTTAGTTGTAGAACCTGCTTCCTCAGGAGGTAGCTATAGTAGGCATAATATAATGGTACCTATGCTGGCTAAGATTTATATTCTACTTTCAAAATGAATTTCTTCTACACTATGCACTAATAATAATATCAAAATTGATTTGATTTTAATACGTATCAAGCATCTTTGGCTATCATAAGGAGAAATCTTCTCCAAGTCTGCGTTTGCATTGTGTGTGTGGCAGGAGGTCTTATGGTAGTCTCATTTTTAAAAGCATTGCGAATTGAATTTAAAAATATTTCTTTGAATGTTTTAAAAGATAAACTGTTTTGAGTTCTCGCACCAGTCTCATGACTGACTCGGAGTTTATTGTTTTCCTTCCTAAACTCTGGGTGCCCACCAATTTCCACACGGGCAGTCAAGAGTTAAGGTTTATCAGGATATTCTGGATATTCTGGAGTTGCTGGAGGCAAGATGGATGGCATGGCGTATTACTAGTTTATATAGTATTTCTTTTTCCGCTGTTTGTTTGTTGTTGTACACTCTGATGATTTGATGTAATGTAATAAAATGTGATGTAATAACTGATATAGTTCTTTGTTTAAAGATTATTCATTTATCTATTATATGTTGTTCCGCTGCGAATTGTGAGATTCTGATGTCGTTCTGTTCTGTTCTATTTTCTCTTTTCTTTTCTGTTTTCTTTACTCTTTATCTTCTATCTTCTCCCTTCTTTTTCATTTCTTTTTTTTCTTAAACCATAACATTTCGGTTTTTCGGCAACGAAAAATCGCAAACGTTACATTTGGTATCAGAGCTTATGGTTAAGCGACAACCATGGTTCTGTTGGGTATTACTCGTTAGAGATAGAGTCAGCGGTACTCTAGAATGAGTTTGAGTGTAATAATAGATATGAGCGCGTATATGTTAGTGAATATAAAATTGTTTTTGAATCGGGTAAATAAAGTAATTTTGCCCAAAACTATTTTTGTATAGAAAAGAAATGATTTTCTATGAATTATTATAGTATATGGTTGCATGATTGTTAGGAAGTGATAATATTAAATTATTATCATTAGTAAATGGAATAAAATAAAATGGATTGGATTCAAGTAAATTAACTTGATAATTTATTCATTTGCGAAATAATTTCAAATGGAATGAATATGAATATGGAATGTGAGTAAAATTGAATAAAGATGGTATGTGAATTGGTAGTAAGCAATAAAAATTGAATTGAATTCAAGTGAAATTGAAATGTGAAATTGAATAAGAATGGATATGTAACTTCAAATAGTGAAGTAAAAATGTATAAGAAACATATATCGAAATTTTGCAATAGAATTGGCAAATTGGTTTGAATATTGCATTTGGATTTGGATGCTACTAATAGCAGGATATACAGGTATATAAAGGAATTGAGATTTTGATTTCAAAGATAAAATTGAATTGCTCGACAAAAAGGTACGTATTTCAATTTCAGTATGAAATTTGATGACTTTCTTCTCTAGCCACTTGGCTTTTCTCTTTTCTTTTTGATTCTGAGGGGTCGTGGTGCCATTTTGTAGTCGTACCGAGCTAGCCGCGCAAAGGAGACGCTGGCGAAATTTTTCGAAAATTTAGGGTGTTAGAAAAAATTTGAGAAATTTTGAAAGTTTGAAATTTGAATTTGAATTTAAATTTGAATTGTTAGGAAAACAATGTTGATTGAAACTTATAATTGAAGTTAGAAAGCTAGTTGAAATGATAATGAATCTCTAGTAAAAAGATTTGTTTTAGAAAGTTGATAAAACTATTTGGATTGTGAAAGATAATAAACGAGATAAGAGCATTCTTCTTAACTTGTAATTTCGGGATGAAATTCTTTTAAGGAGGAAAGATTGTAACGACCGAGAATTTTGAACAATTTAATTTGAAATATTTTATTAATTTTAAATATTTGAATGATGGTTTGAATTGAATTTCAAATTATCAGAATGAATTTAGCGATTAAATTATAGAATTTAATCTATTGAAAGTTGAATAAAAATTTGAATCTTCAATTTTAAGCTGAAGAAAAATATTTCAAAGGCTTGTAAAATTCATATTGATAATATTGAAGATTTTAGAAGCTTCAGAATTGAATTTGAAAGTGAATTGTTCAGTTTTGAAAATTTAATCGTTCGAATCGATATTTAAAAATAGCCGTCCGAGGCACAGTCTCGGAATTCGACGAAACCAGTTCCATTGGGTCCGGAATATTGAATTATTGCCGGATTTCAAATTTCGTATTTTTTTGAGTTGATATGTGAGCGTACGGTGTGTAAACGCATTTAATTTTTATCGAATTCAATTTAAATTTAAATTTAAAAACAAACAGACAGCATCCCTCCTTTCACGCCTAAGATCGCTCCTAACATCACACCTTCGATCGTGGTAACCATCCCTCTGTTATTTTTAAATACCATCTCGTTTCCCCCCTCTCTAAAACCTTATTCCCGAAATCATATAGAAAAAAAAAGACAATATAATCATCTCGTTCAAAAACTTCAATGGCCAAGGAATCAAGTCGAAGAAAAAATTACATGGCCGAGTTTTCCTCCTTCCCCTTTCTCTCCAAAATTTCGAACGAAATCTTATTTCGTTCGTTCTAAAAAAAAAAGGGGGCCGAAGCCCTAATTCGAAGTTGCAGGCGACATTGAGGCATGAGGAGGGGCGAGGCAATCTCGTGCAGTGGGGCTCGCGACGGCAACGATGGGCGCGCGACTCGAGGAGATGGCGGCGACGTCGTGTAGCTCGCATGCGCGCGCGAGAGGAGGGGGAGCTCGAATTGGTCGCGTGGGTTCGAGGTTGTTCGAGGCAGTGGCCGCGATACTGGGTTGAGCAGCGGCATCTGAGGGATTGATCGCGATCGATGTGGAGGAGCTCGAGTGGTGATGGGTGCGTTCGATCGATTTCAGGTGGCGCCACAAGGAGGTAGTTTTGTTTAAAACATTTTTTTTTAGTTGTTTTTGGAAATTTAAAATTTGCAGTTCAATTGTCTTTGATTCAAGTTATAAAAATATACTATTGTATTTTAAATATAAACAGTAAAAAAATAAAATAAAATATAAATAGTTAGATATAAACAGAAAAAAAAATTTGGATTGAACAAATTTAATTAAGGGTTCAGTTTGAAATTTCTAGTTAAATTTATTTTAAAGAGGAAAAAAAATTAGTTAAAATAATTTATTAAAAAGGAATTTGTTAAAATTTAAAGTATTCGCTTATTTAAAAATCTATTTTTAATAACCAAAAATTATTTGTAAAATAAAATTAGTTAGAGATTTAATTTATTTAATAAAATGATTTATCAAAAGAAATATTATTATTTTTGGAAAAATGGGTTAAGAATAATTTATTAAAAGAAGAGAATTTAGTTTTAAAATTTAATTGTAGTTAAATAAATTTATTTAAGTAAATTTAGTTGAAATTTAAATTTTATTAAATAAATTTGTTAAGAGTAATCTGTGTAAAATTAAAAAGAAAATTTGTTAAGAATTCAAATTCATTTGACAAAATGAATTTTTTAAGGAAATTTGATCTTTAAATTAAATAAAGAAATAAATTAATTAAGTTATTAAAGGGTAAGTGATTTTTCACTTAGTTCAAATATTCTATTTAAAAGGAAAATTTATTTATAACAAATTTAATAGTTAAAACCAAAATTTGTTAGTTGATTTAAATTTATAAAAAGGAAATTTAGTTTAATTGAAAATTTCTAGTTAAAATTATTTTAAAAGTAAAATAATTAGTTAAAATAAATTATTAAACAAGAAATTGGTTAATTTAACTATTAAAGGAGAAAAACCGATGAATCAAAATTATCAAATGAAAATTAACAGTTCGATTAATTCAAATATTAACAAACTGTATAATTATTTATACAAGGTATAAATGAAGAAAACAAGTCGAATTGGGAGTGGATTGCAAACGGGAATAAAGGTGAGAACTTCTCACTCAAAAAGGAATTTTATTGTTTATTTAAATTTTAAATGGTTAGATTTAAAAATTTGCTTGACTGTGTTGATTGAATGATTGAATGATGATTGATATATATATTGTATGTGAATAGACCCTATACGCTGTTAGTAAGCGGAGGTTATTTATTACACACATATACCGCGATATTCCACCTTGAAGTGGAATTGGTATTATATTATATATATAGCAATATATATATATATATATATATTGGCATATGTATATATTGCAGTTGATTGATTTCCCGCATTTTTTTTAGCGGATGAGACCCTATTGCGCCGTTAGTAAGTGGATATATTTTATAAAAACCCATATACCGCGATATTCCGTCTTGAAACGGAATGGTATTGTGCTAATGTCTGTGGATGCAGGGAAACAGGTTGGAGGGATCCAACTGGATTCCTCACAAATATTTATTTGATTTCATATATTGTGATATTTGATTGTTTATCATGGATGATATATGATGTTTGAAAGTCGTGATTGACTATTTGATGTGTTGCATCATCGGATCCAATTTTGAAGTTTAAAAATAACGATTTTGATTTCTAAAGTGATTCTTGGAAATATACGTTTATAAAATATTTTTGGAATTGATTCATCTTAAATAAATAAATGTTATAATTTTAATATTATGAAAATTATGATTTTTGAGAAATACAGTTAAAAGTTGATTTTTGAAAATATGGGATTAGTGATTTTATAAAATAGTTTGAAATGGGAATTCTGAATTTTTTATAAGAAGTTTAAAATAGGATTTATAAAATTTTATTTTATAAATCAGAATGATGAAATTATAAAAGAATTTAAAGATGTTTAAAGTAATAATATAAATTGATTTATATTAAAAGATTTACAAATTGATATTTATAAATTTAGAATATCTTGAATTATAAAACGAGCTTTTATAAATGATAGGATGATTTGTAAATGGATTTCATAAAGGAATGAAATCTATAGAATTTATCAAATTTGATTATTTTATAAATCAAAATGATAAATTATAAAGGAGTTGAAAGACGTTTCAAAATAGTAATATAAATTGTTTTATATTAAAAAGATTTATAAATTGATATTTATAAATTAAAAATATTGGAATTATAAAATAAGCTTTTATAAGTATTAGAAAGAATTGTGAATGAATTTCACTAATGAATGAAATTTATAGAATTATAACGGTGAAGTTATAAATAGAATTTTATAAATAAAAATTTATAAAGTTATTTAGGAAATAGATGTGGATAAATAAATGAATCTTAGAAGTTATAAGATTTATAGATTTGGGAAGTTTGAAGGAATGATTTTGTAAATAAATAAATTATAAGTATTTGACTTATAATATGAATTTTAGTATATCATTGAGATATGAAATTGAATAGATTTATAAAGGAAATTTATAAAAGGAAGTTGTTATAAAATAAATAGAAATAGAATTTATAAACATTGTTTTATAAATCCGCAACGACTTATTTTGATAAGTGAATTGTTGTAATTTATTTATGGAGTTATATTCATGTTTTAGACAGTGAATAATTCTTTAAAATAGAAAGAATAGAAGTGATGAAATTTATTAACAAGTATATTCACGTTTTTGAATAGTGAATATTTTGTTAAAGAAATTTTTTTGGATGTGATGTTTTAAATGGAATTAAAACGATCTAAAGATGTTTTAAAATTACTGAGATTCGAAACCATAGATTTCAACATTTATTGTTGAAATAGACGTTTTCGAGAAATAGAAGGAAATGGTAGATTATAACACTGTTGTGATAATAAATGATTTCCGAAAGGAAATGTTTTGTATAGTATTGGGATTTATATATCTATTTTAATTTCGAATCCCTATACTAGTGATTTTGGGTTGTCGTAACGATGTTTTACGCAACATTCGTTTTTGCCCAAATAAATATGTTTAAGTGAATGATTTCCTTAAGGAATGAAATATATACTTAATTTCGATTAGAGTATATTAAATATTTTCTAAGTATAGAAAATAAAAAGATCTGTGAATTACTTATTTTTAATAAGTATAGAAATGCTTTTCCAATATTAAGTGAATATTTGGAATTTATCTTTTTGAAGATAAATCGAAAATGAATATTAAAAATTGAATGGAAATCGTATATTCATAAATATTTTGGGAATGTAAATTCCTTATGGAATTTATAAATGAAAAGGGGATTTGTTTGAAAATAAATGTTGATTTATTTTTGAAGTGTGAAAACTATATATCTTATAAAGATATTTTTGGGAAATAAATAATTTGGAAAATTATTTGGAATCTGGTGATGTTGGCATATCTATTGATAGTTCAATAACCGACTATCAATATTTACCTTTAAATAGGTATTTGTTGTGATTTGCTTGAATTTGAATGCCACACTTATTTTTTTTAAAATAAGCGCTCACTATTCGGGTTAACCGGGAAAGGACCTTGGGGTCGTATAACCCATTCCGAATATGTGATACGTCGTTATGAATTGCATTCGAAGATCGGTGTTGAAGACCGGATATTTTCGAAAACGAAAGGGTTTCTTGTTGATTGTCTCTGCGCTGGCTGATCCCTGGTATTGAGATCTCCATATGTGATGGGAAATCCGAACGTGATTAGAGATTATTCGGATTGCAAGGACTTCTTTGTAAGTGCCTTCGGTTCTGTTCGAGCCTGGAACAGACTTGTATGGATTGTGTGTCTGACATTACAAATTGAGATGTAAAGCCGATTTCATTCAAATATATTTCTGTTGGTGGCGGAGAATTTATTATTTTAGCTTAACACCCTTCTCTGAGACGTACGAGCTCAGAGGTTATATAGTTGAAGTTATCAGCGATATATTCCCAATTTGGTAATGTGACATGCTGAGTGTTGCTGTAAATGATCATTGTGTTGATTATTTGTGATAGGATCATTTATTTGATCGTCTATCTTGGTGATGATTTCTATGATCATTTGTTGACCCAAAGCATGGCTTTTATATAAAGTATGTTTTTGTGGACGTGACTTCGTCGAGCCTCACACCCCGGAATGGTCAAAACAGGAAAGAAGCAGCAAGGTTATGAGGGGTAGCTCCCTTTAGGGTATGTGCATTTCCTTCTGGATAGAGGTGGTATCATGGTATGGAGCCCAGATATTTAACCTATGTGGTTACTGCGAATTTATTACTTTGTGGTTGTTGGTTATCGGGATCCCGTGAGAAAGGTCGTTTACGATCGGGGAATGGCGTGCTCGTGTCAGTAGTTACCCAGTTAGGGGTAACCCGGCCTTGTGTTGGTAGAGTTCCGGTTTGGTTCTCGGGAATGTCTTTCCAGAGGCATTCTCATGTGGCAATGGGAAGTTCCTTGGCCTGACCATTTGTTGGAGATCCAAAGAAACAATACGAAACTTGTACGGTTTTAGTTGTAGAACCTGCTTCCTCAGGAGGTAGCTAAGTAGGCATAATATAATGGTACCTATGCTGGCTAAGATTTATATTCTACTTTCGAAATGAATTTCTTCTACACTATGCACTAATAATAATATCAAAATTGATTTGATTTTAATACGTATCAAGCATCTTTGGCTATCATAAGGAGAAATCTTCTCCAAGTCTGCGTTTGCATTGTGTGTGTGGCAGGAGGTCTTATGGTAGTCTCATTTTTAAAAGCATTGCGAATTGAATTTAAAATTATTTCTTTGAATGTTTTAAAAGATAAACTGTTTTGAGTTCTCGCACCAGTCTCATGACTGACTCGGAGTTTATTGTTTTCCTTCCTAAACTCTGGGTGCCCACCAATTTCCACACGGGCAGTCAAGAGTTAAGGTTTATCAGGATATTCTGGATATTCTGGAGTTGCTGGAGGCAAGATGGATGGCATGGCGTATTACTAGTTTATATAGTATTTCTTTTTCCGCTGTTTGTTTGTTGTTGTACACTCTGATGATTTGATGTAATGTAATAAAATGTGATGTAATAACTGATATAGTTCTTTGTTTAAAGATTATTCATTTATCTATTATATGTTGTTCCGCTGCGAATTGTGAGATTCTGATGTCGTTCTGTTCTGTTCTATTTTCTCTTTTCTTTTCTGTTTTCTTTACTCTTTATCTTCTATCTTCTCCCTTCTTTTTCATTTCTTTTTTTTCTTAAACCATAACATTTCGGTTTTTCGGCAACGAAAAATCGCAAACGTTACATTTTCAACATACTCTGATGTTTTACAATTTTACAGGGACATCACCAATTTGATTTTACTTAATAAGTTTTGAACTAAACTATGGTCTAAATAACAAAGTTATTACAGAATCTAAGCCATAACAAAATATTTGACTAAAGCAAGAGGAATTATATTTTTTTTCTCTTTTTTTTTCTAAAAGAAACTGGCAACAGAGAAGTGTTACAGTCATCACATGCATGCATATCCAAATTTCACATATATTTCATAAATAAACATTCACACAAACTTAATTATTTCAAGGGGAAAAACATGCAACAGGGAATACTTATTTTTTTTTAAATTAGTGAAGTTACTCACATGCATACATTTATAATCAATTTCAAGCAAACATTAGCTATACTGCATGCAATAGATTTTATTCTTATAACCATATACTATTTTTAATTAAAAGGTTTACTCACCTCATATAAGTTTTTTTTTTCTTAAAGAGAAACTAAAATTTAAAACTGGAACCTGTAACTAAGGTCAGGGAATTTACACACATATGTATAGTCATATAGGTTCAAAACATCAGAACACTTATCTAATACAAACATGTTTTCACATGCAAACCATTCTCACTAAGTTGTTTAAAATGCTTATTCATGCATCAGTTTCAACAGGTTAGAGCATATAGAAAAGACAGTGTACTCACCTTTTAAAAGCAGAGCAGAAACTTGTTTTTCCCAGGCTTGAAGTTGTTGAAGTTTTTATTAAAACTGCAGTTTGCTTTGTTTTCTTGTTTAGCTTTTGAAATTAAACTTCAGTTTACTTTAAGAAACTTCCATCTTGTTTGTATTTGCACCTTGCTTTAACAATTGCATGCATCCAAGAAAAGGGAATGCAGGCCTGGAAGTTGTTTCTAAACAGAGATACAGAGATCTATGATTGCATGTAGGCTTCAGAATTTGAGAATTTGTGGAAGATGTAATTTTTTTGAAATTTTCTTTGTCTTGTTACAGATTGTCTTTATTTTATTTTAGTTTTTTAAAAATGAAAGAAGTTTTGAAAGAAAATGTTTGAACTCAGGATTCTATGGCCAGGTTTCTCTCTAAAATTTTCTTTAAAATTAAATTCTAAATGAATTTTTTTTCCTTTGCCACTTGTAGCATCTCATTATACCATATCAACACTTGTAATCCTTTATGCATTTTGCATTTAAAACCTTGTCTAATTTATTTATTTCTCATGTTAAAATATTACAAATTATATTTATGTCTTTATCTTTATATATGTTATCACATACATTCCATATAAATTAGGAAATTTATAAAAGAAGAACATCAACTCCCTATTTAAATCTTGTTTAAATTTTATTTGTTAAACTTACATTTGTTACACTGTATATACTTATTTTATTCTATTAATAAATATAATTTACATATGTATATAAAATGTATTTATCTTATATAAATAAGCTTCTTGATTTTAATAAACAAAAGTGAATTCAAATAAACATTTATTAATAATTAACTTATGCTTTGATCAGATTAAATGTGTCATATGTTTATATGCTTTGAAAATTTATTTTAACTCTATATATATATATATTTCAAATATATGTATGTATTAAGCAACACAAATTGAATTTGTAATCAAAAATTTTATTTAAAATCTACGTATATATATACAACACAATTTCAAATATAAATATCTATCTGATCAGATTTATTCGTTTAATTTAAAATTCAATATCATATTAATTAATCTAGTTTATTAATCAATTACAGAAGACCAATAATTCGGGTTATTACATTGATGTTGATTTTGGTTTTCGATGAATTCGTCTGATCAACGCTATCGATAGGATTTCTAAAACACTTTGGTAGAACAAACTGACACAATATTGTTTTAAAATTAAATAAATTTTGATATAAGTAAATTTATGGAACTTAATAAGGTGATTTAAACTAATCATCTGAAATGATAATACTTGATTTATCATTTATTGTTCTATAAATGAATTTATAAATAGCTGTTTATAAATTGATTTAGGAACTGAAATGAGTGTAAAACAAGAATTTTGAGAATTTAATTTCCGATGATTTCAAACCTTGTGTTTAAAGTTTTAAGAGGGGTATATTATTTAAAGTATTTTCTAATAAAAATTTGTTTCCAAGAAATTTTAAAGTTTAAAATTAGTGCTCTTCTCTTTGCCGTTGGAAAATAACTTCGGTGATGACCGCGGTATCATCGACGTTCATTTTCGAGTTTCGAACTGAAGAGACCGTCCTGTAGTCTTGCTACAGCTTTATTTTGGGAAATTTAATCGATTTGAATTTCTAAAATAAGACTGGATTTATAATATATATAGATATATGATTTAAATTTGATTTGACATATTATGTATATATATTTATTTATCTTTAAATGGTTTGAAGGAATCGGAAATTTCATTCTTAAACTTTATCTTAAAGAATAATTTCGATTATAAAAAGAAAATCAAAATTTTAGATAAATGATTCAACCTTGAGATGAGGGAATTAGAAAGTTTTATTTGTATAATACTCTATTGCATTTAAATATAACTTACCCAAATTATACAGAAGTTAACAACGTAATTGGATAATATACAATATAAAAAGATTTTATAAATAAAATTTGAACGGTTAAAATAAATGTTATACACTTAAATTTTAGTTATAAAATGATTAACAGGAATAAATAGAATAAAAGGTTAATTGAACAATTTACAATATAAAATGATGTTGATGGAACTAACAATAAATTAAAGCAGTTATAATAAGAGTAAGTATAATGGGCATAGATGATAAAATATATTGAGAGGAATGAATTTAACTTTAAGTAGGAATAAAGAAGAATTAAATTTATAAAGTACATTATGAGTATAATGAGTGATTATTTTTCAAATCCATGATCTTAGAAATTGTTAATTTAAGATGATTAGAAGATAAGATAATAAAGTTTGAGATAGTTAAGATTTATTTAACTTGTCTATAAATTAATTATCTATTTAAGTTGAAATTTCCATGGTTTCTAACTTATTATCTTATTTTGTTTTCAAACTATCTTTTGGTTGTCCTTATTTTCCTTATCTTGCTTCAGGCTGGTGTAGGCATTTTTCTATAATTTTTCTGTTTAGAAATCTTTCTATAATCTTTGATAATCTCCACCTTATTAAACATACCTATAACAATAGTTATCAGGTATAATTTCAATCTCCTTGTCATCTTGTCTTAATCTTATTTCACTTTATCTTTTTCTGTGTTTTCCCGTAACTCGTTCCTTTTCGGGGACGAAAATTTTGAGTGGGGGAGAGTGTAACAACCCTAGATTTTTTTGCATATAATTTAAATTTGACTTTATTTTATTTTGAAATTATTTTAAACTTGTTTTATTTCAAACATTTAATTTTTAAATATAAATTTTGATTATTATATGAATTATAATTTCAAAATGGTATAAATTGAATATTTTCCTGAAAAATGGATTTGTGGTCAAAACGGGTCAAACTTTGACTTTTAAATTTTAAATTTAAATATTTGAATTCTTTAATTTTATATTTTATTATGAAAATATCTTTAATATCATGAATACTGCTTTTCGTTTCATTGAAATTGGATTTAAATTGTGAAAGTTATACCCTTTACAATATTGTGTGTATATAGGGTTATTTAACAATATTCTTTGTTTTAATTTATATAAGTGATATTTTTACTTGATATCTTATTCTAATCTGTATATTTATGTTATATTATGTATATTTTGACTTATAAATATTTTTAAAGTGATGTTTGAATTTTTTTCGAAGCTTATTGAGTTTATTTTCTACTTTTAAAGCCTAGTTTCTATTTTCTTTGCTATTTTCTTCATTTAAATTATATTTAATTAAAATTTATTTATTTATTTTTGTGAAGGCATTTTTATTTTGTGTTCTTATCTTTATTTATAGATATTTTTCAAGTACATAATAATTTACCAAAGTTTGTTCCATTTATTTTCAAATTTGCTAGACTAGTTTACATTTTCTTTGTTATTTTCTTAATTTAATTATATATATTTAATATTTATTTATTTATTTATTTTTATTTATAAATTTTCATATTTTTATCTAAATTTACATATATATATATATATATATATATTTCAGTTATATAAAATTTCAAAAGAATATGGAGATATCTGAAGGGTTGTGACCATTGATTTGCCTTAGTCCTTTTGTATTCTTGTCCTTTCATTTCAACCAACATTTACATTTAATTTTTTTTGCCGACTTTTTATCATTGCTTCAGCCGTTCCTCTCCTTCATTTTTCATGCAAGAATAGTTTCTCATCCCCTAAAAAAAGTGCGGCCTCCATTCTGAAATCTTGGTAATGGTTTTTAATTTTTTTTCTTTTTCATTTTCTACTTGTTGCTTGATATTTGCACTTGCTTTTCACCTCCTTTGGATCAGACAGTCCTTCCTCCATCCCCTAGTCCGCCTCCACCATCACCACCTCTAGAAAACACCTCCTCCGTCCCATCCCTATGCCATAGTTGTGCCCCTTGATGATGTTGATCCACCTAAAAATGCACAAACACCACCTATATCCAACATAGCCTAGCAACAATTGTTTCATCACCTCACACACCCTTGGCCGCCACCTACACCACCACCAGCAGGAAATTCCTGACCTGAACCCACTGCCACGCCATCCTCCTGCCCTCTACAGACCTGGCCTTGCCAAGATGCCTTGGCCGAGCCCTTATATTGATTAGAAATCATGTTGTTTTACCTTGTAGTGTTAGTTCATGCTTATATATTTTGTACACCATTTCTGCTATGCTAGGCCAGCCCATTTCAAACCCAAACTAGATCCAAATACATGTTTTGGTCATGCATTTCAGATCTATGGTTGAAGCATAAGTGGTAGGAAGCAAGTGCAAAAGCTTTTGTTTTGTTCCATGCATTCATTCCTAGCATTGTTTATGTATATTTGAGTTTGAAACTTATGTTATATATATTTGTTTTGTTTGAATGTATCCAAGGCTATTAATCTTTTACTATCCACTCTCAAATCATAGTCATGCTTTCGTACCTTCGAAGATCTTTGTTGTGTGTAGTTGTTTGTCATTTCCAGCTAATACAAGTGAGTTATTCTCACCGGACAGTTTTGTACTTATATGACTTGTGAACTGATTTCATTTGAATCTGTAAAATGCATTACCATATTTTATCTGCTATATTATCATATGATGTTCACCCATGCTTATACACATATTATAACATTTGTTACTGTTTTATTATGTTGTTCTATTAATTTTATCGGTTAATCACACTGCAAGTTCCATTTAGATTAGAATCACTATGGGTTGAAATGATACATACCCGAACGAAGTTTAGAATAGGGGAAAATCGTTATGGGCTGAAATGATAGGCCTAAGTGATTTTCAATTATTTTCATTTACTTGGGACTGCAGGTTTGAAATGATAAAACCCGATTTTCTTGTAAATTACGGGTTGAAATGATATATTACCCGTATCACTTTACCTAGGCTAGAAAATGAAATACAGACCCGTAGTTAATATACGTTTTTCTAAAAAAATTAAAATATTTTAGAAATGTAAATATTATAATATTTTGATTTACAACTTAATTAAAAATTGATTTTTGTAAAGTATTATTGATTTTATGAAAATTTATAAGTGAAATAAATTAATGGTAAAGTTAGAAAATTTGAAATGTATGTTATTTTGGAAATTATAATTTGGTGATAAATGGAATTTAAATTAAATATAAAAATATGATAAATTTATGATATTTTGAATTGAAATGAATTTAAAATGGTAATTTTATAATATATTAATGATTTTTGAATAAAGTTAAAATGTTAAATGAATGAATATTGAGTTGAATTTTGAAATGTAACTTAAATTGGAAATTTGTGAATTTTATTCAAAAGTGAAATTTTAAGTTTAGTAAATAAAATGAAAATAAGTTATATTTGAAAATTTAAACTTAAATGTTAAGTTAAAATTTAATTTATTGAATTTATATTTGAATGTTGGAATTTAATAAGTGAATTATTATTATTTATTGATTTTTGAATGGAAATTTAACCTTATGAAATCATGAATACAATGATATTTAAATGATTGTTTCTAAAGGTGAAATTATATGATTTTATAAGTTTAAATGATTAAAATAAAAAAATAAAAAAGATTTAATGGTTTATGAAATAATGTTGAATATTAAAAATGTAATTAACAATATTTTGAAATGCAATTATTTCTAACGTAATTGATATTACAGCGCTTTGTAAGTGCTGTGGTTATACTGAACTATGTATAAATTATAACTAAGTGGTATTACAGCACTTGGTAAGTGCTGTGATAGCAGAAAGATAATTAAAATCTGAAACTAAATAAAGGGATATAGTAGCACTTGATAAGTGTTGCGGTAGGCTGAAATGAATGTTTGAGGTTTTGATTTAAATAAATGAGCTCAGACTTTGTCTAAAATTTTGGGAACTAAATATTTGATTTTAAATATAATGACTTCACTTTTAAATGGTTTAAATGAATTGTTTTGATTTAAATATAAACTATTAAAAAGGTGATTTGAAATGATAATAAATGAATGATATCTTTGAATTAAAAATGATAATAAATGAATGATATCTTTGAATTAAAAATGATAACGAATGAATGATATCTTTGAATTAAAAAGGATAATGAATGAATGATATCTTTGAATTAAAAAGGTATTTAAATGTGTATATTTGGATTTGAATTCAAATAATGAGTTGAAACGAGTTTTGAAAGATATGCTAGTTTGATATATTGAAATGGTTTGGAAATGATTAGATCTTTATTTTGATAAAGATATGAATTTGAAATGATAATTTATTTTGAAGTATAAACTAACATTTTTAAATTATAACTACGGGTTATAATAATGATTGGTTGTTAAAGAAACCGAGACCGGATATGGACATACTCTCTGTCGATACCGAAAACCACTTTAACAACTGTGTACGCGGTGGAGTTTCCAGAATGAAGTAGGATGGTGGCGACATTCTTGAGGTATATTACATGGACCCAACTCCCTTGAGTTGGCTTAAGGTGGCTAAAAAAGGAGTGATCTCGAGCCAAAAGGGGTAGATCCTCTGGTCGGACACATTCCTTTGATACTATACTCTTATTTGTGATTGATTAGATGGCCATCCTCCGATTTTGATATGGGAGTGTGTTTCGAGGTGGGCCAATGTGGCTGTTGCGTTACCACCAGCCCGTGTGTGTAATTGGTATATCTACCCTGGCATTGCCTTGTGTGCCGTGTCACCTACCATACCGAGCCTTTACTACGAGTTTATTTTTCTCCCGTAGCCCATGGAGTATTTAGGGTAGTCTCCTGATTTGGAGATATGCTAATACTGGATGGACTACTGGGACTATTATGTGTGAAGGGTGATATGGGCAGCCCGGAACGCTATTTAAAAGTAAGTTTATTTTACTGTAGACATTATTATAATAGCGCAATATTACTATATAGTAAATAGTTTGACAGATCCATAGAAGATGGGCGGTCCCGGGCATCCTATAAGTTACTTGTACCTTATTACAGTTCACTTGAGTTGGTTTACATTATATAAGTATATATTGTCCTGACTCGAGTGTTTTGTGTTCTGCTTTACGCTTAGGTCAGCCTTAGTTTTTCACAGATTTGGATTCCACTTTCCGGAGATTGGAATCGCTGGAGATTATCTTCTTATCTAGTTTTATCTATTTCACTTCTGTTGTTCTATTCAGCATGTACTTGGTTATCGTCTTGAGCCTTCTGTTGTACTTTATTTATTATATTGTGTTTTATTTAACTCTGATATATTTACATAGTAGCTTCATGAACTACTATCTCTTTTACTTCCGCTGCATTTATTACTCTGTATCTGTGTTCTGTGATTATTATTTATTGTATGTTCTGAGATTTGCCAAATTTTATTTACAATGCGGTATTTTGAGCAATTCAAGTACGACATGTGCGGATGCAAATGGTTGAAAATATCGGGTCGTTACACCTGCCTACTTTGTCGACCTGATGAATCGAGTCTTTCGTGATATATTGAATAAGTTTGTTCTGGTATTCATCGATGATATCCTGGTCTTCTAAGTCTGAAGAAGAGCACAAGCAGCATTTGAGAATTGTGTTGGAGACTCTGAGGAGGCTTGTTTTGAAGGCGAAATTCTCTAAGTGCCATTTTTGGAAATCGGAAGTCAAATTTTTGGGGCACATTGTTTCTGGAGAAGGTTTCTCTGTAGATCCAGCAAAGGTTGAGACTATTCTGGAGTGGAAGCAGCCGTAGACGCCGACTGAAGTTCGTAGTTTTCTGGGATTAGCTGGCTATTACAGAAAGTTTATCAAGGATTGTCTGTTATAACGAAGAATAAGGCTGGATAGGAGCGGCCATCCGTAGTTAGGCCTTACACTAGTATTGGTTATCTCGATAGGAGTGGTATATATTTTTTTTTCATCTCATATTTATTTACTCCCATCGACATACCCAATTCTAGTATAAAACGAACTACGATGGTTCATAATAGTTTAGGACAATATATATAATAATAACACAGATAAAGTAAATGCGGAACACAAATATAACAGAAAATCTCATATATATATATATATATATATATATATATATATATGTATATATATATAACTGATGTCAGTTGATATACATGTGATACAATACATATGATTAAACTACAACTGTCGACTCTGGAAGTTACATGTACAAGTACATTATCGTCAATAATATACATGAATATACAACATCCTATACTAAGACAACGACTACTCCAAAAAGTATGAAAAGACTTCATAGCTCTAGCAGCAACCCAAAGTAAGATATCAACAACCTGTAAATACTCGGTCTGACCCGAGTATTACATTCAAAAGAAAATAATACATGGGTCAGTCTAATTCAAACTCATTTATTAGTGCACAGAAGCAATAATAATTAAATATGAATAGACGACATTAAAAGTAAATTCACCTATCCGATCCTTTAACGAGAAAATCGGATAACGGTGAATATAACACATAATAGTGTTAAACAACAAATCAACAACAGAGATAGTGAAAAGAATAACAATGAAGATAATTTTTGAAAACAACAGAATTTTCTAAACGACAATTAACACAAAATCCAATTATTAAATAATAATTAGAGAGTCAGAATCTAATTACCAAATAGATAATTAGATAACAACAAAATGATCAATTGAAACTAAATCAATTTAAACAATTGAAATATCACTTAAAAACATCAATTCTAATTGGCTGCAGTACACGCTAACGTGTGTTGCCTCGCCAATATGGCATATGTAATACGCAAAAGATCAATGGATCAAAAGTAAAAGAAATATCAATTAAAATCAATACTGTGTGGCTGCAGTACACGCACGCGTGCACTGCCTCGCCACTACAGTGATGAGATATTCACAAAAGCTCGGTGAAAATTCACCAACGAGCACCAGGTCAAACCCAAGAAAAAATCGGGTTCAACACAAATGCAAATTCAAATGAAATGGTCAAGACATAAAATCAAGTCTCGACCCAAGTTCAAATCAATCAACAGAGAACAGTGGCTGCAACAGAGACAAACGAGATTCAACATGCCTCGAAGTCATAAACGAAAACAAGCTCTGCAGCAAAACAAAGCAATGCACTGACCGAAGTCAGAAAATCATGGGTACACAAGTGGATGACCCCACGGCAGCAGATTCAGATTATAAATGCCACTGCCTTGAATGCAAAGTATCATATTTACAAATGTGCTCAAGACAAACGAACTAATTATGCAAGTAGAGGTGGCAACATGAAACTGCGCCAAACCAGAGAAATACAGCTGATTTTTAAGTGAATGGCAACAAGTATTGCATCAGTGAACACTCAACAAATGCACAGCGTAAACTACTGCACTATGTAAATGGCAACTAATGCAACAGTGGAATGCAAGTGCGAACAATACATAAGCCTCAAATGAAACTATTCCAAAGATATGGCCAGAGTCATACAACACAAGCACCCAGCAACAATGGAAACATTGTAGCAACACTTGAAAACAGATGCACCACAAACATTTGAACCAAGTTCATATGTATACGACATAACAATGCAGACTCGAGTTTACAAGGGAAAATTTTTACCCGTACATATTCAGTTACAATAAAGAACAAAGCAGTGCAGTGACAAACATCACTGAGGGCATTGCAACGATTATTCAAAGTGAAAACATCAGAAATTATAAGCAAAGTTCTCACCAATTCTCAAAGACAATGATCAAAACAGTGAAGTATAACGTCAAGACCCAATGCCATCTGATAATAGAAAAATGCTACATGAAGTCATGAGGCAAGTGAGGACTACATGAAGCACACGTGCCCAAACTCAAGGATACTTCAATATGAACTCATGATAATGGAAAGCATAAATGATACCACAGTTCAATGAACTGCAAGTATCAACCAGGCAGCCCCAAGTATAAAGCGATGCCCAACTCAAATGAACACAGCGAAGTGTACATGGATATAACAAGCACCAGAGACAAAAATGAAGGAACAACATAATGTGCACAGATATGCAAAAGAAATTATGCAGTGATAGTGAGCAAGGAACGTCAAGTAAAAATCAACCAATCAAGTATGCTATAGGAATGAGCTTGCATACAAAAGTCACTCATAAAATCAAGTCTAGTGATATCAAAATCCAAATGACCGAAGTCAACTATCATCACAAATCATCATGGCCGAAGTCACAGCAATGTTGAAGTCAACATAAATTAAATTTCAAAAATTTTTAGAAACGGGTGAGCCAGGGAATCATCACCCCAGCAAAACGATTAAGCAATCAAAATGACCGAAGTCCACAAGAAAATCACAAAGCAACAGAGAATCAGCCGATGATAGTAAATTCATACGAAACAAAATCAAGTAAAAAGGGTTATACGATTTTTGCTTAAGTAAGATAAATCATCTACAATGAAACCAAATCAAACGCAAGGCATAATACCTAGTCGAATCAGATGTGAGTGAATTAGAAATCACTCACCTTGCATTGCCAAATTGAAGCAGAGACCATCGAAGTCGAACACGAACGAATTGAAGAAGCCGCTTGTAGAAGCCCTAATTTGAAAGGGAGAGCGAACGAGATAGAAGCCGCCACCATTTTCTCTCGTATGCTTTTGTTAGGGTTTTTTTTTTAAATGAAAATTAGATAAGGGTAACCGATTATAACACGATAATTAACAAGGCAGCCCAATTTAAAACGTGGTCCAAGATTAAATTTTTTAAAGCCCATAAAACTCTTAAACAAATTTCAAAAGAATTTTAACCCAAATCAAAACTCCTAACAGTGAATATCCGCTAACATTAATCGCTTAACAACGAAAATTAATTATAAAATCTCAGGGTTGTTACAGACTCCCCTCCTTATAAAAATTGCGTCCCCGCAATTTTCATAATTAAAGTTGTCGATAACAATTATTTTTTCTAACATAAACTGGTTAAGCTAGAAAAATAAAGGTCGAGAATATAAACACCAAAGAAATCTTTTAATTTCATAAAAGAAATTCGCAAATTCTCAACAAAATCTAACTATTAATTAGATAATCAGAAAACAATAAAACTGAATGAATGCAATCATCAGCAATATTCAATTATCAATTAGATAATTAGAATACAAAATCACAAAACAGCAATAACTAATTATCGATACGATAATTAACACACGACAAAATCTAATTATCAACAAAGATAATTATAAAACCCAAATCGCAATTCGCAAAACCGCAAAAAATATTCGATTATCAAAAATGATAATCAAATCAACAAATATTCGATTATCAAAAACGATAATCAAATCAACAAATATTCGATTATCAAAAACGATAATCAATTCTCAAATCAACAATTATTCGATTATCAAAAACGATAATCAAATCTCATATCAACAAATATTCGATTATCAAAAACGATAATCAAATCAACAAATCAACAAATATTCGATTATCAAAAACGATAATCAAATCTCATATCAAAAAATATTCGATTATCAAAAACGATAATCAAATCAACAAATCAACAAATATTCGATTATCAAAAACGATAATCAAATCAACAAATATTCGATTATCAAAAACGATAATCAAATCTCATATCAACAAATATTCGATTATCAAAAACGATAATCAAATCAACAAATCAACAAATATTTGATTATCAAAAACGATAATCAAATCAACAAATATTCGATTATCAAAAACGATAATCAAATCAACAAATATTCAATTATCAAAAACGATAATCAATTCTCAAATCAACAATTATTCGATTATCAAAAACGATAATCAAATCAACAAATATTCGATTATCAAAAACGATAATCAAATCAACAATTATTCGATTATCAAAAACGATAATCAACTCTCAAATCAACAAATATTCGATTATCAAAAACGATAATCAAATCTCAAATCAACAATTATTCGATTATCAAAAACGATAATCAAATCAAGAAATATTCGATTATTAAAAACGATAATTAAATCTCAAATCAATAAATATTCGATTATCAAAAACGATAATCAAATCAATAAATATTCGATTATCAAAAACGATAATCAAATCTCAAATCAACAAATATTCGATTATCAAAAACGATAATCAAATCAATAAATCAACAAATATTCGATTATCAAAAACGATAATCAAATCAACAAATATTCGATTATCAAAAACGATAATCAAATCTCATATCAACAAATATTCGATTATCAAAAACGATAATCAAATCAACAAATCAACAAATATTCGATTATCAAAAACGATAATCAAATCAACAAATATTCGATTATCAAAAACGATAATCAAATCTCATATCAACAAATATTCGATTATCAAAAACGATAATCAAATCAACAAATATTCGATTATCAAAAACGATAATCAACTCTCAAATCAACAAATATTCGATTATCAAAAACGATAATCAAATCTCAAATCAACAATTATTCGATTATCGAAAACGATAATCAAATCAACAAATATTCGATTATCAAAAACGATAATCAAATCCCAAATCAACTAATATTCGATTATCAAAAACGATAATCAAATCTCATATCAACAAATATTCGATTATCAAAAACGATAATCAAATCAACAAATATTCGATTATCAAAAACGATAATCAAATCTCAAATCAACAAATATTCGATTATCAAAAACGATAATCAAATCTCAAATCAACAATTACTCGATTATCAAAAACGATAATCAAATCAACAAATATTCGATTATCAAAAACGATAATCAAATCCCAAATCAACTAATATTCGATTATCAAAAACGATAATCAAATCTCATATCAACAAATATTCGGTTATTAAAAACGATAATCAAATCAACAAATATTCGATTATCAAAAACGATAATCAAATCTCAAATCAACAAATATTCGATTATCAAAAACGATAATCAAATCTCAAATCAACAATTATTCGATTATCAAAAACGATAATCAAATCAACAAATATTCGATTATCAAAAACGATAATCAAATCAACAAATATCTAATTATCAAAAATGATAATTAGAATTCATATCAACAAATATCCAATTACCTGCAGATAATTGGTAACAACAAATATCTAGAAATCAACTAAGATGATCTAGAAAATCAACATAAAAGGTGGATCGATCCCAACAAATGGCGAGTTTTAGCTACGCCGCACGTGCATCAACATATGGCCGAAGCCTACCAAGTACCCAACATAATTTTGGCGCCCAACAAATGACCCGAAGGTCCAACATATGATCCGAAGGTCCGGTGCTGGTATTGACCCGAAGGTCCAACATATGACCCGAAGGTCCAACATAGTGGCTCGAAAGCACACGAAAATCATCAAATATTTCAATTAACGAGTCCGGAATTAACCAAAATAGCAAACGCACATGTCCCATAACCACGAGTTTTACTAAATCGTTTAATTCTCTTCATCGTTTCCTTGAAAGTGCGAAATTGTGTATTTCAAAAATAACATTTCACATTCTCAAACGGATAAGTCCGGAATTAAACGTATCAGTAAAAGAAAGGAGTCATAGTCCTCGATTTTGCTGAAATGTTTAAATCTCTTTCTCATTTTTTTGAAAACGCAAAATGCAAACTTCTGAAAACAATTTTATTTATTTTATAAAAGTAATAATTTACATTCTCAAATGAACAAATCCGGAATTAAGCGAATCAGTAAAAGAAAGGGGTCATAGTCCTCGATTTTGCTGAAACGTTTAAATCACTTCCTCATTCTTTTGAAAACGTAAACTGAAAAATTTTGAAAACAATTTTTATTTTTAAAACGCTTTTTATAATCACGTGGTTAAATCAGCAACATAAGTAGCAACTTCAACAAAGAAATGGTACTTCTCAAAACAACATAAAACTAATCTCAAAATCAGCATTGCGGGATAACCGCTTGAAAATCCACTTTAAAATTTGACGATTACTGAAGTCAAAGCGACAGTAAATTTTAAACGTCAAAATCTCATCAAAATAATTCGCATCAAAATAAATTACCAGTGAATTTTCATTCATTTAAAAATGTCAACAAAACACCACGCTTCAAAAATATAGCATTGGTGTAAAACTCCCGTTATAATAATAACGGCAATAAAATACGTTTCATAACCAAGCATCGGTTCAACGTAAAATTAATGCAGTAACGTGCAACATAAATTTGCACGCATACCGCAAAATGAACAAAGAATTCATTCAAATATATCTTCAATGAAGATAATTCAAAACAGCAGAAATCTCAACAAATTCACATAACTGCAATCGCTTCAAATCCTCAAATCGGATTCGAAATTTTCAAAGAAAACAAATTAAACACAGCTATGTAAACAACAATTGAAATTTACTTCAATTTCATAGTTTGATTTTTTTAAATCAAAAAGTTATCAGTTGTACTCAGCGAAGACAGTCACTGTTTCCGTTGTGCACTCTGACAAACAGAACACACTCAATCAATCATCAAAACACAAATTCACTTTTATTTTTAAATAAGGAAATTTTAAAAATTTCATCATAATTTTAAAACTTTAGTTTTAACTCAAAGCACAATAAAACATCGACATATAGTTGTAACACATGTTCCATCTAAGTTATGTTTTATATTATGTCCATAAACCCCAAGCTCTGATACCAACTGTGACGCCCCACCTCTATGCTCACAATAACAAAGAATATTAAAAGAAATACTGTCTGTTATTACGAAGAATAAAGCTGGATAGGAGCGGCCATCCGTAGTTAGGCCTTACACTAGTATTGGTTATCTCGATAGGAGTGGTATATATATTATTTTTTTTCATCTCATATTTATTTACTCCCATCGACATACCCAATTCTAGTATAAAACGAACTACGATGGTTCATAATAGTTTAGGACAATATATATAATAATAACACAGATAAAGTAAATGCGGAACACAAATATAACAGAAAATCTCATATATATATATATATATATATATATATATATATATATATATATATATATATATAACTGATGTCAGTTGATATACATGTGATACAATACATATGATTAAACTACAACTGTCGACTCTGGAAGTTACATGTACAAGTACATTATCGTCAATAATATGAATGAATTTACAACATCCTATACTAAGACAACGACTACTCCAAAAAGTATGAAAAGACTTCATAGCTCTAGCAGCAACCCAAAGTAAGATATCAACAACCTGTAAATACTCGGTCTGACCCGAGTATTACATTCAAAAGAAAATAATACATGGGTGAATCTAATTCAAACTAATTTATTAGTGCACAGAAGCAATAATAATTAAATATAAATAGACGACAATCAAAGTAAATTCACCTATCCGATCCTTTAACGAGAAAATCGGATAACGGTGAATATAACACATAATAGTGTTAAACAACAAATCAACAACAGAGATAGTGAAAAGAATAACAATGAAGATAATTTTTGAAAACAACAGAATTTTATAAACGACAATTAACACAAAATCGAATTATTAAATAATAATTAGAAAGTCAGAATCTAATTACCAAATAGATAATTAGATAACAACAAAATGATCAATTGAAACTAAATCAATTTAAACAATTGAAATATCACTTAAAAACATCAATTCTAATTGGCTGCAGTACACGCTAGCGTGTGCTGCCTCGCCAATATGGCATATGTAATACGCAAAAGATCGATGGATCAAAAGTAAAAGAAATATCAATTAAAATCAATACTGTGTGGCTGCAGTACACGCACGCGTGCACTGCCTCGCCACTACAGTGATGAGATATTCACAAAAGCTCGGTGAAAATTCACCAACGAGCACCAGGTCAAACCCAAGAAAAAGTCGGGTTCAACACAAATGCAAATTCAAATGAAATGGTCAAGACATAAAATCAAGTCTCCACCCAACTTCAAATCAATCAACAGAGAACAGTGGCTGCAACAGAGACAAACGAGATTCAACATGCCTCGAAGTCATAAACGAAAACAAGCTCTGCATTAAAACAAAGCAATGCACTGACCGAAGTCAGAAAATCATGGGTACACAAGTGGATGACCCCACGGCAGCAGATTCAGATTATAAATGCCACTGCCTTGCATGCAAAGTATCATATTTACAAATGTGCTCAAGACAAATGAACTAATTATGCAAGTAGAGGTGGCAACATGAAACTGCGCCAAACCAGAGAAATACAGCTGATTTTTAAGTGAATGGAAACAAGTATCGCATCAGTGAACACTCAACAAATGCACAGCGTAAACTACTGCACTATGTAAATGGTAACTAATGCAACAGTGGAATGCAAGTGCGAACAATACATAAGCCCCAAATGAAACTGTTCCAAAGATATGGCCAGAGTCATACAACACAAGCACCCAGCAACAATGGAAACATTGTAGCAACACTTGAAAACAAATGCACCACAAACATTTGAACCAAGTTCATATGTATACGACATAACAATGCAGACTCGAGTTTACAAGGGAAAATTTTTACCCGTACATATTCAGTTACAATAAAGAACAAAGCAGTGCAGTGACAAACATCACTGAGGGCATTGCAACGATTATTCAAAGTGACAACATCAGAAATTATAAGCAAAGTTCTCACCAATTCTCAAAGACAATGATCAAAATAGTGAAGTATAACGTCAAGACCCAATGCCATCTGATAACAGAAAAATGCTACATGAAGTCATGAGGCAAGTGAGGACTACATGAAGCACATGTGCCCAAACTCAAGGATACTTCAATATGAACTCATGATAATGGAAAGCATAAATGATACCACAGTTCAGTGAACTGCAAGTATCAACCAGGCTGCCCCAAGTATAAAGCGATGCCCAACTCAAATGAACACAGCGAAGTGTACATGGATATAACAAGCACCAGAGACAAAAATGAAGGAACAACATAATGTGCACAGATATGCAAAAGAAATTATGCAGTGATAGTCAGCAAGGAACGTCAAGTAAAAATCAACCAATCAAGTGTGCTATAGGAATGAGCTTGCATACAAAAGTCACTCATAAAATCAAGTCTAGTGATATCAAAATCCAAATGACCGAAGTCAACTATCATCACAAATCATCATGGCCGAAGTCACAGCCATGTCGAAGTCAACATAAATTAAATTTCAAAAATTTTTAGAAACAGGTGAGCCAGGGAGTCATCACCCCAGCAAAACGATTAAGCAATCAAAATGACCGAAGTCCACAAGAAAATCACAAAGCAACAGAGAATCAGCCGATGATAGTAAATTCATACGAAACAAAATCAAGTAAAAAGGGTTATACGATTTTTGCTTAAGTAAGATAAATCATCTACAATGAAACCAAATCAAACGCAAGGCATAATACCAAGTCGAATCAGATGTGAGTGAATTAGAAATCACTCACCTTGCTTTGCCAAATTGAAGCAGAGACCATCGAAGTCGAACACGAACGAATTGAAGAAGCCGCTTGCAGAAGCCCTAATTTGAAAGGGAGAGCAAACGAGATAGAAGCCGCCACCATTTTCTCTCGTATGCTTTTGTTAGGGTTTTTTTTTAAATGAAAATTGGATAAGGGTAACCGGTTATAACACGATAATTAACAAGGCAGCCCAATTTAAAACGTGGACTAGGATTAAATTTTTTAAAGCCCATAAAATTCTTAAACAAATTTCAAAAGAATTTTAACCCAAATCAAAACTCCTAACAGCGAATATCCGCCAACATTAATCGCTTAACAACGAAAATTAATTATAAAATCTCAGGGTTGTTACAGGGAACGAGTTTGAGATTGAGTATAGCCTATCATCCTCAGATAGACGGACAGACGGAGAGGCTTAATCGTATATTAGAGGATATGCTGCGAGCTTGTGTTTTGGATTTTGGTGGATCGTGGGAAGACCATTTACATCTAGTGGAATTCTCTTATAATAAAAGTTACCAAGCGAGTATTAAGATGGCTCCTTATGAAGCTTTATATGGAAGACCGTGTGGATCCCCATCCTGTTGGATAGAGTCGAGAGATCGTCTTGTGCTTGGACCAGATTTGATTCGTGAAGCTTCTGCAAAAGTTGAGCTTATCAAGAAGAGAATGAAAGCTGCTCAAGACCGTCAAAAGAAATATGCAGATAAAAGGCGAAGACAATTGGAATTTGAGATCGAAGATTTAGTCTTTTTGTCAAAGTTTCCCCGATCAAAGGAGCTATTAGATTCGAAAAGATAGGAAAACTTACCCCGAGATATTTTGGACCATTCTGGGTGCTGGAAAGGATTGGTGCAGTAGCTTACAGAATTGAATTGCCAGAATGGATGTTTGGAATTCATAATGTATTTCATGTATCACATCTAAGGAAGTTTGTCCATGACCCATCATTGGTTGTAGAACCAGTAGTCCAGGAAGATTTGAAAGTCGAGCCCAACTTAACTGTGGTCAGGAATCCAGTTCGGATTGTTGATCAAGAAGAGAGACAACTCAATTGCAAAGTAGTGAAGCTCATTAAAGTGCAATGGAGCGAGGATCCTAGAGATTGTACCTGGGAAACTCTGGATAGTTTTAGGAAAGCCTATCCGGATTTGTGTCCAGATAACTAGTGATGTTTGTTAGGATAGACTGTTTGATTGTTTGCTAATGTAGGGATGATATATATGTTTGGATTGTTGATATAAAAGCTTTTGAATTATCTTTTGTTTTAAATTTCGGGGACGAGATTCTTTTAAGGGGGGAGGAATGTAACGACCCAGGATTTAGGCAATGTTATTTTAATAAGCATTTAATCTAATTAAATGAAATACAAGCTTTTCATTTTACAAATAAATAAAAAATTTGGACATTTACCAGTTATATTTGTATATATGTGTATTGTGAAGGAAATTTGGATTTGAAAATTTAAAATAAAATCTTTCAAAAATATTTAAAATAAAATCTACCTTATTCAATTTAATTAATGTTCTACATTATTAACATTTGGTATAATATATATATATGAATGTAATCTAAATAATAATGTTTAAAATAAAATCAATCCTATCAATAGTAAATGTAAATATAAAATAAAATATATGTTACAAATTAAATGTTTGATAGTTAAACTTTAAATAGAAATAAAAACTAAGGATTTATGTTAGTAATAAATTATATGGTTATATGCAACATAAGTTAAAACTTGTAAGGACAAAAGTATAAAGCAAAACCAGGCAAGTATGTATGTGATATATGCAAGGCAAGAAGATAATACTAAAAAAACAAATATCTACAAACAAAATCTATGTACATACAAGAAATGGGAAAAGATGTAAACATAGAGGGAAACATATGCATTAAATAACATCATCTTAGCACAGACAAAAATCATTTCAATTTCAGAAAATCTTGTTGGTCAAATATACAAAAATCTGACCAAAGAAAAAGCTTGTACCAGAAGACACCTACTGCAAAACCTATTTTCTTTATATATGCATCCATATTAGTTCTTTTTCGTTCAAACAATACTAAGCAAGCCTGAAAGAAAAGAAAAATAAACATCGTCATTTTTACAAACTCAAATTCATTCAACAACAAAGCAGGAAGGTTTACAGGAAGATCAAACTACAACTTTCCAAAAACAGAATTACTCTTTGTTCAAAATATTTCAAGTGAGTAAACATACTATTTTAAAATTTAAATCTGTGTATTTGATTTATGAATAGTATGTGCTTTGCTGTATATTCTAAATAAGTAGTTCTGGTTATTTCTGCTGCACTGTGAATTTTTATATGGTTTGTTCTCCTTTATTTCTAGTTTTAGAGCAAAGTAAACTAGAAAAATTTTAATAAATCTTCATACAAACATTATAAGCTTAGGATTTTAAACAAAATAAGTTTATTTAAACTTAAATCATGGCCTAGAATTTGTTTGAAGCTTGATAGTGGAATATTGACTCTGTACATTCAATTTTACAATAAAAAAGAAATCATATGATTAATTCGAATATTTTAAATTATTGATTTGATTATATAACTTGAATAAACATTCAAAGATAGGATTTTTAAAACTAATATGATGATTTTTAGTTAAGTGTGCAAAATGCAGTTCTTGGTTGAACCAAAAATGCCTTTTTACCAATTTCCAACGATCGAACGAATTTTGGATATTGAATTTTTGTTTGAAGCTAGCTTGCTGATCAATGATTTCAGGAAAATTGTTAAAAAAATTATCTATTGCAAGAATTGAGGGAACGAGGCGAATTTAGGGTTTATGCTCGAGTTTTGCAGTGATCTGGAAACGAGGTGGTTTCGTCACCTATGATGCATCGAGTTGCACGAGCTTCAAGGGGATGGTAGAGTGGGGTATCGGCGAGTGAGGCCGGAGTTGTGTCGCCTCTGATGGTCGGCATGAGTGGAGCGAGGCGTTTTTGTTTGGTGTGTTCGAGTTACAGTTTCGAACGAAAGGCCAAATTTCGATTTATAATTTTTAGAGTCAAATTGATCTTTGTTTTCAAGTGTAGTGTTGTTTCGTGACTCGTTGGATGTGGCGCGGTTCGCTGAAGCGCCGGCAAAGTGTCGTGCACGTGCACGGCAACGAATAAGTGTTAGGATGTTGATGGTGAACGACTCGAGTAGTTACTCGAGAAAGATGAGGGGTGGCTTCAGGATAGAACCTGGGTGCGTGAGTGTTAGTTTATAACTTAAAACTTATAGAAATAAAAAAAGAGGGGAGAAGAAACGTATGAGAGGAAGGAAGAATGTAACGACTCGGTATTTTCAACCATTCGCATCCATTATAAGTGTATAGGTAGACACTCATGTCGGAATTGAATTTCTCAAAATACCGCGTTGTAAATAAAATTTTGGCAAACCTCAGAATATACAGTAAATAAAATCACAGATCACAGACACGGAGTAATAATAAAGCAGCGGAAGAAAAAGAGATAGTAGTTCATGAAGCTACTATATAAAATATAAGATACGTCAGAATTAAATAAGATACAACCGAAGAGTAACAAGATACATCAGGTACAAATCAAATACATCACTGAAACACTGGATACTGAAACAAAATAGATGGCTGGATCTTCAAGGAAAGCTCCAACTCCGAAGGTGAATCTTGAATGCTAACTCAATCAATCTGACCTGAGCGTAAAGCAAAACACAAAACCCTCGAGTCAGGACATAAATACTTATAAACTGTAAATCAACTCAAGTGAACAGTAACAAAATGCATCAGTAACTTAAAGGATGCTTAGGACCGCCCATCCTCTAAGGATCCGTTAAACTATTTACTAAGTAGTAATATACGCTATATACGGTAGTGTCTAATCAGTAAAGTATAATCATATAGAAAATAGCGTTAAGGGGATGGTGAACCTTAACGCGGTCGGATCTTTAAAACCAAAATCGTAGTGGGCTCAATATAAGGATATGACACGGCACACGAGGCAATGCCAGGGTGGATACACCGTTTGCACTCCCGGACCGGTGGTGACGGCAAGCCAGCAGCTTCCGCCCACCTCGAACAATACCCCCGAATTAAAGGGGTGCCACCGAATCGAATCACAACAGTAATAGAATGGTTTCCGATGGAGCATGCTCGATGAAAGGGTGTGACCCTTTGTGTAGCCCGGTATAGCTCATGTTTTAGTCATATATGCCAACTCACGGGAGTTGGGTCCACGTAATATATACCTCGAGAACGTCGCCACCATCCTACTTCATTCTGGAATCTCCACCGCGTACACAGTTGTTAAAGTGGTTTTCGGTATTGGCCGGCTATAAGACAATATCCGATCCCGGTCTCTTTAACAACCAATCGTTATTATAACCCGTAGTTATAACTTTAAAACAATATTTTATACTTCAAAATAAAATATCCTTTTCAATCCAAATCTTTATCAAAATAAAGATTAAATCCTTTCCAAAACCATTTCAATATATCATCGTAAAATATCTTTCAATTCAAATATTTATCAAAATAAATATCAAGTCATTTCTAACCATTTCAATATATTAAATTTTCATACCCTTTCAACACTGCCTTTCAAATCATTTTAATATATCCAAATATCATAACCTTTCAAAGTTTCAGTTCCAAAATATCATATTTTTCAGAACTTCTTTTTAAATCTTGTTAATATCAAAATGTCCTATCTTTCAAACTCCGTTTTCAAATCATTTAACATCAAAAATATCATATCTTTCACAACTTCGTTTCAAATCATTTTAATATATCAAAATATCGTATCTTTTCAAACTTCATTCATTTCAAATCATTATTCATTTTATTCAATCTAAAATATCATTTCAATCCTTATTTCAAAACAGTATATATTCCAAAAATCATTTTTAATCATTAAAATGAAGTTATTATGTTTAATAATTAAATTATTAAATTTCCAAAATTTTTGACTTTCAAAGTTCATTTATTCACTTAAGTTTATCAACACAGTGAAAATTCACTTTTCGTGGCATTTAGAAAACGCTACGGAAAAATACATTCAAAGCAATTCAATTTAACAAAAGACAACATTTTAAAATGTTGTAATAGGGTTTACTTAAATTTTGAATAAACTTAGTTAAGTTCAACAATTTATAGCACTTACAAAAATTTCTATAATAGCTTTTAATTCAATTTAGCTTTTTAGTTCATTATCATCAACTTCAGCATTTACAAATGCCGTAATATCATTTACATTGTAATTAATAGCATTTCAAAATGCAGTCAATTAACTTCAAATATTCAATATAATTTCTCAACCAATTATATTTTTATTTAAAACATTTTAACTTATAAAATCATAAATTTATCACATTTATAAACATCATTTAATTTTCCTCAAATTCATGATTTTATAAAGTTAAATTTCCATTCAAAAATCAAGATTTAATAATAATTCACTTATTAAATTGCAATGTTGAATTTTTAAAATCCATTACATTAAATTTCAACTTAACACTTAAGTTCAAATCCTCAAATATAACTTTGTTTTATTTTTATTTACTTAACTAAAAGTTCACTTTTACGTCAATTTCATAAATTTCCAGTTTTAGTTATATTTCAAAATTTCAACTTACAATATTCATTCATTTCACATTCAACTTTATAAAATCATTAATATGATATAAAAATCACCTTAAATTCATTTAAATTCAAATTATCATAAATTTATCATAATTTCATATTCAATTAAATTTCCAATTATAATTAAATCAAAATTTCCAAAATAACTTACGTTCAAAATTTCTAACTTTTTCATTAATTCATTTCACTTACAATTATTCAGAAAATCAATAATAATTTACAAAAATCCTTTTTTATTATTAAATTTAAAATCAAAATATTATAATAATTAAATTTCTAAAATATTTAAAATTTTAGAAAAAAATATTTTAACTACGAACCTGTATATAATTTTCTACGCTAGGTAAAGTGATATGGGTAATATATCATTTCAACCCATAATTTACAAAGAAAATCCGGGTTTTATCATTTCAAACCCGCAATCCCAAGTCAAAATGAAAAACTTAAAACCATTCAGGCCTATCATTTCAGCCCATAACATTTTTTTTCTAACAGGGAACTTGCAGTGTGATCATATACAGAAATAATATAAACAAGGTCAATATCACAATATACAGTCATATATCAGATGTCAGGTGAAAATTAACAGTTTTAACATGGTAATAATATGGTAATAACATGGCATAGCATATCATATGATCATCATTAACTTGCATAAACATTTTATATTACTAAACACTTGTCATCAATTCACTTTTCATAAGTATAAATGTCAGAGTGAGAAAGACTCACTTTTTCAAGGCTAGAGACCAAAACAACATACAAGCACGACTCCAAAGGCACGACAAGCACAATTGCACGACTTTTGATTTGAGTTGAAAGATAGCCAAGATATGATTTTGTATCAACAACCCAAAACAAAACAAACAAGACAATATATAAACATTCAACATAAAATAACATTGAAACAATTTTGAAATACAAAGCAAAATGAACAAGATAGATTGGACCTTGCTTCAACCACTTCAATGCTTGGCCTAAGGGACACTTATGCTTGGCTATGATGATGCTTTGGCTCAGGTATGACATCATATAGGTCAGGTTTAACATCATATAGGCGAGGCAACAAGTGGAGATGAAGGTGTAGTGGTGCAACATAAAGCATATATAGGGTCAAGGTTAAATAAGTTGAGTTTTTGTGACATTCTTGGCTCGGCCATGGGCATGTGGTGGCTTGGCCATGCTTGTACAGGTTTTGAAAGTAGCTGGAGGGGTGTGGGGAGGTCTGAAAAAGGTGGTGGTGGGGCCTATGGTGGTGGCCAAGGTGGTGGATGAAGGAGATGAGGCAAAGGTGGTCAAACTAGCATTGTTCAAGGGCATTGTTGCATTTTTTTGGAGTTTTGGCACCATGGTGGGCTCGGCCTTGGTCAAGACCAGAGGGGTAGCTGGTGATGATGGCAGGGAAGAGGTGTAGGAGGTGGTGGCCATGGCTATGGAGGAGAGGCCAAGCAATACAGATGAGAAAACAAGGCAAAATATAAGAAAACAATGGAAAAAGAAGAGCAAAAAGAAGAGGAAAAGAGGAGCCATTACCAAACCTTTCTAGCCGTGAAAAATGAAGTGAAGAGGAATGTTTTCACGTGAAAATGAGGTAAGAAATGCACGGCTACAATAAAGAAAGGAACGGTCAAAGGAAATTAAATCTATTAATTGGAAAAGAAACGGAAGAAGAAACGTTAAAACGGTTTTTCGTTTCTTTGCTTTCAAACCTTTTAAACTTCCTATATATATTCATATACATCTTAAATAACTGAAAACACTTATAAATTTCAGTTAGAATTCGAAAATATAACAGATAAAAAAATATTAATAATTAATTATTAATTAGATATGATTAAAACAAGAAAAATGGCACAGAAAAATGAAAACTAGACTTACGAATTAGAAATAACTTCAATACACTTTGGAAAAAATTTCTTAAAATTAAATACATGTAAAATGAATAAAATAAAGTAAAACACAGCAATAAAAGTGAATGTATAAAATAAATCAATAAATTGATGTACTAATTGCAAAAAGAAACGGATAAAACGCCTTTACGTTTCAGGCTTTTAAGATCTCTTAACTTTCTAAACCTTTTGCATTTCCTTTTCTTTTTAATTTTATAAAAACAAAATAAACTCAGAAATGTTATTTAAAACCGAAACTAAGTAAGAATAAAATAAAATAAATAATTTATTTTAAGTAAAATAGAAAAAGGAAATAAGAAATTGCTTAAAAATCGCAACCCTGACATAAAAATTACAAGAAAATCTCCAATGACTTAGGAAAATTTATTACTTCACAAAAAAATATTATAACACAAAATTTGAATTAAAAATGGTTTTAAAAAAATTTCAAGGTAAAATAATAATTTAATTTTTATTAAATAGAAAGTTAAAAAAAAAGAAAAATGCAGTAAATACCAACTAGGCTTTATAAATTGAAATAAATTCAAATAAACTTTAGAAAAATTATATTATCATTTTAAAAATACTTAAAAGTCAAAATATACATAATATAACATATTATCACATATTAAAATAAAATATAAAAAAGAAGAAGTAATTTATACAATTTAAAATAGTCATTGTAAATAACCCTATATACGCACAATATTGTAAAGGGTATAACTTCCGCAGTTTACATCCGATTTCAACGAAACGAAAAGTGGTGTTCTTAGAATTTTATTTACTTCCATAATAAAAGAAAAAATTTAAATTTCAAACTTTTAAAATTTTAAGTTAAAAGTCACAGTTTGACTATTTTGACCAAAATCAGCATTTCAGGCGAATATTCAACTTACACAAGTTTTGAATTATAACTCATATAAAAAAATCAAGATTATATTTAAATAACAAATTTAATCATTTCAAATAAGTAAAATAAGTTTTTAAATCAAAATCTTACATTAAAAATAATTAAAATATACAATAAAATGATTACAAAATACAGGGTTGTTACAAAGAACGACTCGGGAAATAGGAGGAGAAACTCGAGTTTTAACTCAAGTAAACATAGAGATTTTCTCGGGTTTCGTTTTTAAGAGGTTAAGCCTAATAAACTTTTAAGTTAATAATGTTAAACAAAGTTTAGTATTAATGAAGTAAATAATGTAGGCAAATTCTAAGTTAAGATTTGATTTAAAAGTTATTAAGGGAGATTTTCAAATGTAAGATTAATAATTAATTTATATTGTAAGTTAATTAAGAATGTAAATTACTTTATAATTGTAATTAACTAAGTAATTTGAGATTAAATAAATTTATAATTAAAGATTGATATTATAATTAAGTGTTTAATTCATTTGTAATTAAATTCTATTAATTAATAATTAACGTTATTAATTAATAATTAAGAAATAATTAATTAAGTGAGCAAAATGTAAATTAATTAATAAAATAGTAATTAAGAAGTAATTTATAAATTAAATGGGTTGATTAATTAGTGATTGATTAAGCAGGATAAAATGGTTTATTCTTAAGTAATTAATTGAGTTTAAGTTAATTAAACTAATTTTGATATGAATTGATGATTCTTGTTTGATTGATTGCGATATCTATTTGGTAATATTTTGTGATACTCTGTGATATGCTTTGAAATATTAATGATGATTGTGTATGATTTATCTGTGATAAATGTTATGTGAATTCAAAGTGTTGAATTAAATTGTTTAAAATATTAAACAACTTGGCCTTTAAAATGGCGTTTGGATTTCGATGAGACCGGGATCGGGCGTCAGTTATGATTATCCGAAAACCACATCGATCCAAATTAAACGATAGGTCGTGACATCTCAAGTGAAGATCGAGATGGTGTTTCAGAGTGCAAGGGTTATCGTCGTTAACTCTGAGGGTGATTCCAAATGAGTGTAACGAGATGCCTTCGGTTTCGTTCGAACCCGGAACGAACTTGTATGGATTAAATGCTTTCAGAACATCGTCAGGCGAACGATGAGCATTCTAAGAGATATGTTCTATAAAGGTAATCGCAGCCTCAAGCCTCATCAACCGGGAATGGCTAAAATAGGGGAGGTGCGGCAAGGTTAGGTGGGTAGCACCCAAGCAAGACGAGATATACCCCTATCTAGATGTCCCTTTATTTCAGCTGTGTGGGCAGTTGTTGGCCTCAACTGCGGGGTTATCTTGTTCGAAACTGTTCAGTAAGGAATGGTTCCGGCCTTGTGTTGTAGGGGGTCGGGAGTGATCCTCGGTACGATGATCTAGGCCCCATACTGTGACGGGCGGTACCCCAGTAGCCCTGCCATTGATGGAAACCCATTTTCCCTATGAGGCCCTACGGTTTTGATTTGTATTATCCACTTTTGTGGCTAGTAGCTGGAATTTAATAGATGTAACAATTTCGGCTATTTTCTATTTACTTGAGAACCCTAGACACTATTATAATATCACTGGATTTCCTATAAAATGTTTTGGTTAGCGTAAGGTAAAAACTTACCCGTGTTTATGTGTGGAAAGTCTTACGTGATACCTTTGTTTTCAAATGGTTTTCAAAGTTAAGCAACTTTAACCCATTTACTCACACCAGACCCATGTCTGACCCGGAGTATATTTCTGTTTTTCATAAACTCTTGGGTACTCAAATTTTTATGAGTAGCCAAGTGATAAGTTTTGGATTGTTGGAGTTTTGGAGAAGCTTGGAGCAGGAGTCTAGACGTATATATCTATCTATCTAATTCCGCTGTGTTAGTTGATGTATGTTGTATTTTGGGATGTATGTATTGGTGTGTGTGTGTGTGTGTGTGTGTGTGTATGACTGTCTTGTTGTATGATGTTCTGTAACCCTTATATATGTAAAACTATGTAATAGTTATGTGATGTATTATATTTTGTTCCGTTTCCTCTGTGAGATTCTGGTGTTGTTATTCTTTCTTTCTATATTTTCTATTTCTATCGTTTTCTTTTCTTATTGATGATACGTCTTTCTGTGGTTAGAAAGGTGGGTCGTCACAGGATCTCATCGTTTGGCTAAAGATTGAAGCAGATTACCATGGAGTTACAAAACAAAGCGAGGACGCATTTGTTGCAGAAGGGCCGAATGACAAAGGACACTTCAACAAGAATAAAAATAAGATGTTCTCACAGAATAGAAAAGCTCCTGAAAATAAACCTAAAAACAAATAAAAAATTCAAGAAGTTTAATGACGAGCATTGGGTTTGTGGAAAAGCAAGACACGCCGCCAGAGATTGTAGACACAAGAAGGAATGCAACTTAGAAGCAAACATGGTGGACAACATGGAAGTGGATGAGTCCAACTTTTCAGCAGTTGTGTCTGAATGCAATTTAGTTTAGAATCCTGCATAATGGTGGGTAGACACAGGTGCTACTTGTCATATTTGTTCCGATAAGGCCATGTTTTCTACTTACAAGAAGTTTGATCGGGAAGAAAAACTATACATGGGTAATTCTGCAGTTTCAATGATCGAGGACAATGGCACAGTAATCCTCAAGTTTACTTCTGAAAAAACTGTTAAGTTGAATGACATGCTTCACATTCCAAGCATACACAAGAATCTCATTTCTGGTTCAGTGCTATCAAAGAAAGGATTCGAAATGGTCTTCGAGTCGGACAAAATATTCTATCTAATGTTGAAATGTACATAGGCAGGGGTTATTTATATGATGGTCTATTTAAGGCTAATGTAGCCATAGTTGGCAAAAACGTTATGCATTCTAATTGTGCAATTAATAAAATTAAAAATTCTTACTTGGTTGAGCATGAAACTTTATTATGGCATGATAGGTTTGGACACATAAATTACCGTAAAATAAAATCAATTGCAAACTTAGGATTGATTCCTAAAATTCAAGTAGGTAAAAAAATACAAAAGTGAGACATGTGTAGAAGCAAAAATGGTCAAAAACCATTTCAGACTGTTGATAGAAGTACTGAATTACTAGGAATGGTTCATACAGATTTATGTGATTTTAAGTCATTACCTACAAGAGGTAGGAAAAAGTATTTTACCACATTTATTGATGACCATACATGATATTGCTCTGTACATCTTTTAAATAGTAAAGATGAAGCAATAACATCGTTTGTAAAATACAAAGCCGAAGGAGAAAATCAACTTAATAGAAAGATCATGTGATATCCCGGAATTTTAGACAATATCAATTTAATAATCTTTATATAAAATTAAATTGATATTGACAATATTGATTAATAAAATATGTTTTGGTTTAATAATCAAATTTGAATAATATTTAATTTGTGAATTGTCTTTTTAAAAAAGCTGAAATAAATGTTTAAATTATAATGTATATATATATATATATATATATTTGTATATATATTATAGTTTATTTTTGTTTTGGAATTTAATAAATAAATGAAGTTTTGTTTTTAAATTCTAATAAAATATTGAGTAATTAGGAAATTATGTTTTAATTAATATTAAACGTTTAGAAATCTATTTAAATTAATAACTTTATGGTTTGATAATATTTATAATAAATGTTATATTGTTTTAAATTTAAATAAAGGTTGATTTTATTTCTTTTTAAACATTATTTGATTAAATATGAATTAAGAATATTTTATATAAGTTTAAAATATAAGATAACATATGATTTAAATTCATTTAATAATAAAAGTGATTTATAATTTCTTTATAAATCATATAAAATTTGTTAATTGTTATTTTAAAACCATATTAATAAATATTCTATTTTTCATGAATATAAAGAAGAATTAAAATAAGGAAATAAAGTCTTCATTTTTAAATTGAATAAATAGATTTTAAAATTGAGTTTCTCGAAAAGTTTAATTGATTTGAAGTTTTATTTTGAAATTCAAATAAATAGATTCTTTAAAATATTTGTATAAGCTTTAAAAATATAAATTGTTTTATTTACATTTTCTTAAAGTAAGAAAAGCATATATATATTCATTCAAACATAAAATAAACTAAAGAAAACTCTTTTTAAAACATATAAAATATAACTAAATTTAATTTAAAACAAGTCCAATCAAATTAGCAATCTAAACTACATGTGTTAAATGGTGAATCAAGCAAATGACAAGTGTCATTTGATTTTATTCTTTTCTTTATTTTTGTTAAAATATTTTCAGCCTTTTAAAAATATTTTCACTTTCCTATATTATCTTTTAAAGATCAAATCCTAGTGAATCAAAGAAAATACTTCACTTAAAAATCTGAAACCCCTCAAAAACATATCTGCAAATTCATTTCAAAAAGCAAATTTAAAATCTAAACCACTCCTCATTCAAAACTGAGATTAATTTTTCTCAAATCAAAATCAAGCCTGCATGCATTTTTCTTTCAACCTGTAGCTCCTCTAACCTGTAAAATCAAATCTTTGCAATTCAAAAATTCTGCATTTTCTAAAAAGCACATGCAAATAATCTGGAATGGTTTCTTGCACAAATGCAAACTACATTTCTTTTCAACCTGGAAATCAATTCTTGCATGATCAAAAGCCTGCATTCCTTTTAAAGCCTGGAAATTTACATGCATATAATCATTGGATAGGAAGCTAATGCATTGCAGTTTCAAATTGGGAATTATGCTCTGCTCATAATTTTCTAGGTGAGTAACTTCTAAATTTTTCTTTAACAAAAATCTGGTTGCATGTTTTTATCTCTGGAATGAATTGATATGTTAGGTATATTTTTCTGCATATATGTGAAAGTATGTTTATGTGAATATGTATTGCCTGTGACATCTCTGTTATTAAATTATTAAGCTAGAAACTTATTCAAAATTTAATATCTCTTTCAATATTTGGATTCAAGTATTAACCAAAATATGTTCTTCAGATCATAAAGTAGACTAAAAAAAAGAAATTTTAAGTAAGTCAAGATAAAGCTGTTTGCCTCTGAAATTTATAAAACATCAGTAGTTATCAAAATAAAATAAAAACCCAAACTTTTAAATTTGAAAATTCAGTATTATATACTGAATACAGAAGCTAAAACATGATTTTAGAAACAAGTATCATGATTGTTAGTTTGGAATTTTGGTAGCAGTTCTGTGGTGAATTGAAAAGTTGAATTTGGGCAATGCTGTTAATTTTGGGATTTTGGAAGTTTGAAAATTTTCTTGTTTGTTGTTAAGAGTTTAAGCATTTCAGTAAAATTTTCAATTTAATGGATAATTTTTGGGATTAGCAGTAATAAGGGTTTTGGGTTCTACAACCCTAGTCTTGTGTACAGTTAGAATTCAATCATTTCTTTCTCCTCGGTTGATCGAGTGTTTAGGGTTTTTGAAGGATGGTTGTTGGACCCTAGGGGAGTAAGTAGCCGGAATTGTAGCTTCATCGATGGTCGGAGGAGGGTGAAATCATTGTTGACAGGTTTGGAGTTGTGGGAAATGGTGTGTTCCAGGTTTTTTTTAAATAGAGGGATGCTCTGTTTAATTTTGGGAAATGGAAGATCACTGATGCTTTGGTGATCATGTTGGGTTTAAGGGTGGATGATGGAGGTGGGCGATCATCCCTGATGATCGGAAAGTTGGCCATAGTTATGTGCATGTGCACAGAGTCATTTTTGAAAGGGGTTTTGGTTTTCTGTAAGTTGTAGGGGAAGATTCGAGTCATTTGAGATGTGACTCGAAGCAGCAAGCCATAGAACTCGAAGTAGAATAACATTTGTCTCGGGTAGCTTAGATTGTAGTGTTTTGTTTCCTGTAGCCTGAAACAGTTTTCAGGTTTTTGAATTTTAAAACCAAATTTAAAAATAGTAAAACAAGTTTTAAATATAAACTTAAAGTAAGATTTAAACTATGAATTCAAATAAATTTGAATTCCAGATTTTAACAAATTTGCAGAATAAAATAAAATATTTAAATAAATAATAAAATTTGCACAGTTTTTATATTAGTGATTTTTAAATCTGAAAATAAGTTTTTAAAACAAGATTTAAATTCTAAGTTAAATCTGAATTTAGAATTTTGGATTCAAACTTGAATTTGAATCTAAAAGTTTCAATAAGAAAATAGGTTGATAAATTCAAATGTTATAATTTAGTTTGAATATTTTAGTATGTATAAAATCTGAAATGAAATTTAAAACAAAGTTTTAAATTTTAATCTTTGAATTTAAATCTGAAAGCATGGTTTAAAATTTTGGGTTGTAATAAAAATAAGATTTGAATTTAAATGTTTCAATGTCATTTGAAATATTTAAGATATTTTAAATTTATTTGAATATAGGCTAAAGTTAAACTATTCTTTTAAAACTGCTTTAAAAGATAAGTGATTCTTTAAAATGAAAACTAAAGAGTTTTAAATAATTAAAATCTTGTTTAAATTTAATTTCATTTTAATTTCAATTTAAAATGGAATTTATAAAATTTAGAAGCAAATTTGTTTTTAAATAACTTTAATAATGATAATTTAATCATTAATGAGATAAATGATTTTTATTGTTTTGAAACTTAATTATCTGATCAAGGTAATTAAGATTTTAATTAATTAATTTAATTAATTAATGATTAGGTTAATTAATTAGCTAATTAAGGGTTTTTATTTAATTAATTAAAAGGATTAAGTAAGTTAATTAAACTTAATTAAAGTATGATTTAGGAATTAATTAAATAAGATTTGATTAATGAATTGAATTATTAATCAAGTAATTAATAATTAATTAAGTTTTTAATTATCACTTGATTAATTTAAAAATTAATTAATATGTTTCTTTAAATAAATTAAGAATTAATATTGATTAATTCAATTAATTACTTTGGAAAAGTAATTAAAGATTTGATATGGTAATGAAGGTCATTAACCTAGTATTATTTTATAATTAATTAATGTAATAAATTTTAATAATTAATTGTATTAATTAATTTAAAGATGATCATTTGAGAATTATTTAAGTATAATTACTTAATGAAAGTAATTAAGAAAAATTAATTACTGATTGTAATTAATTAAGTTGTTGATTAATTAAGTTAATTAATTAAGTTTAATTAATTTAATTTAATCACTGGATGATTTGAGAAATAATTACCAATATAATTAAAAAGGAATAATTACTTGGTAAAGTAATTAAGAAGATAAATTACTTGATGTAATTTTAATTGAAGGATACTTGAATGATGGAGTTGTTTTTGGAATTAATTACTTTGTATAATTATTATTAGTGTGTTTAATTACTTAGGATAAGTAATTCATAATAAAATTACTTAGTGTAATTAATATGTAACTCGTACGTTGAATAATTACTTAAGTAAGTGATTAATAATTAATTACTTAGTGTAATTAATTTAGGTTTAGACAATTGAGTTATTTGAAATGGTCAAGAGATGTAATTAATTTAAGCTAATTACTTAATGTTATTAATCAAGAATGATTAATCAATAGGGATAATTGATAATTAATTTAATGGAGTTATTTAAAATAAAATAATTTGAGATCATTAATTTAAATAATTAATGATGTAATGAAGGATTGATTAATAAGAACAATTAATCAATGAAGGAATTAATTAATGTAATTAATTAAGGATGAATGTAATTAATTATAATTAATTAATTAATGAAGTAATTACAGGTTAATTACAAGCTTTGGTTTGGAATAATTAATTTGTGAAATTAATTAGAGATTAATTACTTGAATGTGTAATTAAAGAATAACTAATCAAGATGATTAATTAGGGTAATTTGTTAAGAATAATTTATTGATGTGTAAGCAAGATTTATATGGATGAGTAATTAATTTAATTCATTTTAAATTAATTAAGGAAGAAGTAATTAATTTAATTCATCTAATTTAATTATAGAATGGTGATTTAATAAGTCATTGCTTATTAATGATGATTGATATTTATTACCCTGAATGGTTGAAATCTCAGTTATGAGATAAATGTTGTTGTGTGATTTGGATGTTATGTTGCATTGAGTTGATAATATGATTTATCTGTTTGAGTTGATAATATAGATTATCTGATGTTATGATAATATTGATTATCTATTATGATGTTGAGAATTATCTATCTGTGTGTATATAGATAATATCGAATTGAATTGTTTTAAACCTTTAAAACAACTTGGACCTAAAAGACACGCTGTGGATTTCGATGAGACCGGGATCGGGTTTCCATATTTGGATATCCGAAAACCACATCGATTCCAAATAACGTTAGGTCGTAAATCCAAATGGAGCTTTGTGAAGACTCGAGGTGTAAGAACTATAAGTCAATATAACTCTGTGGGTGGTTCCGTAATGAGTTTGACGGAATAGTACTTATAGATTCGAGATGGTTATTCAGATTGCAAGGGTTATCATCGTTAACTCTAAGGGTGATTCCAAAATGAGTGTAACGAGATAATGCCTTCGGATTCGTTCGAACCCGGAACGAACTTGTATGGATCGAATGCTTTCAGAACATCGTCAGGTGGACGATGAGCATTCTACGAGATGTGTTCTCTAAAGGCAATCGTAGCCTCAAGCCTCATCAACCGGGAATGGCTAAAACAGGGGAGGTGCAGCAAGGCTTCATGGGTAGCTCCCACTGGAGAGCGAGATTGATCCATGTCTAGAAGTCCCTTTATATTCGGCTGTGTGGGCAGTTGGTTGCAAACAACTGCGGGGTTGTCTTGTTTGGAACTGTTCGGTAAGGAATGGTTCCGGCCTTGTGTTCCAGGGGGTGGGAGTATCCTCGGTACGGTGATCTAGGCCACGTACTGTGACGGGCGATACCCCAGTAGCCCTGCCATTGATGGAATCCACAATCCAATAAGTGTCAATGGTTTTGATTGTATTACCCACTTTTGTGGCTAGTAGCTGGAATTTAATAGATGTAACAATTTCGGCTATTTCTTATTTACTTGAAAACCCTAGACACTATTATAATATCATCGGATTTCCTATCAAATGTTTGGGTTAGCGTAAGGTAAAAACTTTTCCATGTTTATGTGTGGGAAGTCTTACGTGATACCTTTCTTTTCAAAAGGTTTTTAAAGTTAAGCAACTTTAACCTATTACTCACACCAGACCCATGTCTGACCCGGAGTTTATCTTTGTTTTCTTAAACTCTTGGGTACTCAAATTTTTACGAGTAGCCAAGGGATTCAGGTTTTGCTTTGGCGAATAATGGAGGAGCAATGGAGCAGGAGGCTTCTGCGTTAGATATAGTTCCGCTGTGTGTTCTCTGTGTTGTGATTGTATTGAGTTGTAAATACTAGATAGGTGTTTATAATTGTCTAGTATATGTGATGTGTATGCTATGTATCTCTGATTGGTATTGTATATTATGTAAATACTTATGTTATTAATATAATTTCTTCGTTCCGCTGTTGAGATTCTTGTGTTGTTTCTTCTTTCTCTTCTTTCTTTTCTTCTTCTATCTCTTTCTTTCTTAATTGAAGATGCGATTTTCTGGGAGTGGAAAGTCGGGTCGTCACAGGTGGTATCAGAGCATTAGGTTGAGTGAATACCTAGGCTCTGGAGTGGTGTCTATCTTGAGAGAGCGTATTTGTAATTTAAAAATATATTTATATATATTTATTTATTTCTACCTATCCATTGGGTTACCTGTTCGAGTTTTCCAATATAAGTTATAAAGGTAGATTGGGGTAGTGGTGTGTATAACACAACTACCGATTGGTTAGAGTTTGTATGTTTGTTTGGAAGTGTATCTATCGAGACTGTAGACCAAATACCGTCTCGAGTGAGCTCTGAAGTTGTATAGGACTTCATTTGATCTCTGAAGGTAACCTGTTAAGGTTCGGAGATTCATCTTTGAAGTTGAACGATTAGAGTTTGGATCTGTTGGCTGAGCAGAAGCGAGTGATGATATCTTGATATCTCAAGGAAATAGTAGCTGCATGATGAGATGCAGTGACTATGGATGTTTCTGAAGATGATTTCTTTGGAACAAATTTTAGGAAATATATCTGCTTCGGTGTTATGGCTGAGTTCAGCAGGGTGTTTTTGTGTTGTTTGAAGTCCGAGTTTCTCGAAGAGCTTTGGATTGAGAATTCTTTGGCATTGTTATCAACGGTGCAACTCGGAGTGTTCGGTGTGTCGGCAGAGTTTTCTGGCTTAGCAGTTTTCTGGAGATGGAGTTCAGAAGCTGTAGAATAAATCCATTTCTTCGATGGGTTGGCAAGACCAGCATAAGCTGTTCTAATTGGTTTAGAGAGAACAATTTTCTTTGGAATTAGTTTGAGTTGATCGCAAAAGTGAATTGTGATGATTGAGTGTTCTCTTGGATTGTTGGAGATTTTTCTGAATATTTTCAGAAAGGTCAGAGTTTGTCCTCATCTAGAGATTCAGTGGTACTGGTGGTTCAACTAGTTGAGGGTTGGTTCCTTGAGATGGAGTTTGTTGAAGCAACTCAGGATTTGAGGAAATTTTGAGTTTTCTTTGGTTATCTGAGATCTTCTTGGTTTTGCTGTCCAGTTGTGCTTGTGTTCTTCATCAGCATTCTTTTCTACCCAGATCAGAGTTGTGCAGCGTAAGCAGTTTGGGAGTGCGTATGCTTTTCTTTCCCGGATAGGAGAAGTTTGTTTTCTTCTGATGTTTGTGAGTGGAGTTTGTTCTTGATCTTGGTTGATCGGGGAGGATCATTCTAGTGGATTGGGATTAGTCTAGTTGTTTCTTGAGACATCAGCAGGGATTAAGCTGATCAGGTAAGAAGTAGGCAGCCCGAGATCGTCCGAAGAGTTTTGTGGATCTGAAGTCTGGTTTTGGATAAGTTTTCCCCTGTTTTAGGAGCTATAAATTTTGGTAAGGTTGGGTAAGCTAGCTCTGAGATGTTTTGGATTTCTTCTGTGTTCTGTTTTGGATAAGTGTTTGATTTTCTGGATTGAATTGCCAGTTTGGACAACTGGAATTCGATATGTTTCACGTATCTCTAAGGGAGTACGTGTATATCTATTTCCGGTTTTGGAATCAGCTGTTTTGGGAGATTTTGGTTGTTGAGTCAGACTTGTCTATAGTCTGTTGCCTTGTTCAGTTATAGATCTAGATGAGTAGGAGTTCTGTAACTTGTAGTGTTGATTGTTTGGGTTTTATAGAGCGAGTAACCCAATGTGTACTTAGGAAACTCGAGGAAACTCTATCCAGAATTTTGTATGGATAGTTAATTTTGTTTGATTGGATGAATTGATTGCTTGGGTTGTTAGCATATGTTTGATATATGCTTGGTTTTAAATTTAAAATCTTAAATAGGTTATTAAATTACCTTTGTTTTAAATTTCTGGGATGAAATTCTTTTAAGGGGGAAGGAATGTGATATCCCGGAATTTTAGACAATATCAATTTAATAATCTTTATATAAAATTAAATTGATATTGACAATATTGATTAATAAAATATGTTTTGGTTTAATAATCAAATTTAAATAATATTTAATTTGTGAATTGTCTTTTTAAAAAAGCTGAAATAAATGTTTAAATTATAATGTATATATATATTTGTATATATATTATAGTTTATTTTTGTTTTGGAATTTAATAAATAAATGAAGTTTTGTTTTTAAATTCTAATAAAATATTGAGTAATTAGGAAATTATGTTTTAATTAATATTAAACTTTTAGAAATCTATTTAAATTAATAACTTTATGGTTTGATAATATTTATAATACAGGTAAATAGGCACAAGGAAGAAGTTGCAAAAAAAATTAATCTCAAGGACAACAAGTTTGCTTTTTAGTTTGAAGGACACTTTTAGTGTAAACTGAAAATGATAGTTACAACTATCATTCTGTAATTTACACTAAAAGTGTCCTTCAGCCTAAAAAACAAACTTCTTGTCCCTGAGACTACATTTTTTTAGAACTTTTTCCTTGTGCCTAAAAACCCCTTTATAATAAATGTTATATTGTTTTAAATTTAAATAAAGGTTGATTTTATTTCTTTTTAAACATTATTTGATTAAATATGAATTAAGAATATTTTATATAAGTTTAAAATATAAGATAACATATGATATTAAATTCATTTAATAATAAAAGTGATTTATAATTTCTTTATAAATCATATAAAATTTGTTAATTGTTATTTTAAAACCATATTAATAAATATTCTATTTTTCATGAATATAAAGAAGAATTAAAATAGGAAATAAAGTCTTCATTTTTAAATTAAATAAATAGATTTTAATTTTAATTTCAAAAGTTTAATTGATTTGAAGTTTTATTTTAAATTCAAATAAATAGATTCTTCAAAATATTTGTATAAGCTTTAAAAATATAAATTGTTTTATTTACATTTTCTTAAAGTAAGAAAAGCATATATATATTCATTCAAACATAAAATAAACTAAAGAAAACTCTTTTTAAAACATATAAAATATAACTAAATTTAATTTAAAACAAGTGTAATCAAATTAGCAATCTAAACAACATGTGTTAAATGGTGAATCAAGCAAATGACAAGTATCATTTGATTTTATTCTTTTCTTTATTTTTGTTAAAATATTTTCAGCCTTTTAAAAATATTTTCACTTTCCTTTATTATCTTTTAAAGATCAAATGCTAGTGAATCAAAGAAAATACTTCACTTAAAAATCTGAAACCCCTCAAAAACATATCTGCAAATTCATTTCAAAAAGCAAATGTAACAACCCGCATATTTGTCGATTTTAATATTTAAATATTTTATCGGTACTCGAAATTTAGTCCGAAAAGCTACTTTTTGCATACGGTCGAATTAGGACTCGGGACCACTCCCATTAAGTTTAAAATGCCGTTTACGACCTTTTTGAGTATAAGCTTCGATATGTTTGGAGAAAGTTGATTTTTTTGCTACTTTTCACTTTGGGTTTGAGTTTGGGTTTAGCCATTAGCCAACTTATACTTAAAAACTGAACCCCTCCTCCCCATTCTCCCTCACTTCTTTCTCTTTTCAGTTTTTATAGCATTAATGGTGTGAGAGATTGGAAATTAAAACTCCAAAACCCTAGTTCCTTTTTGCAACTTCAAATTCCTAGCTCCAAACTCAAGAAGAACCCATTGGTAAGCTTCTCTCCTTCTTCTCCAACTTATTCTCTTACCAATTTCAGAAATTCCTAAACCTAATTTTGGGAATGTTCTTGTTTTGAGCTTAGATTCAAGCTCATTTGGGTTGTGTTGAAGAGAGGTTGATTCTCCATTTGCTTTCAAAGCTTCTTCTAGTTTGATTTTGGTAAAAAGGTGAGATTTTTATCTCACATCTTTGTCTATAATTATCTTCGATTGTTAGGTATGAATTCCTAACGTTTATTCGTGTGCAATTGATTTTGGTTTGGACCGATTTTGTGTATATTCCAATTTTTGGTGTTTTGGTCTAATTTATGAAAATCCTATTATGGATATTTGGACATTGATACTTGAGGCGTATCGAAGAGCCGTTTAGGTTGGGTTGTCGTTCGACGTAATTCCTTAGTCATCGCCATTTGCTCGTTCAATCGTTTCCGATATTCGTTTGGCCATTTTTGGCCTAGGTTCAGGGAATGCCCTGAACCCCAGATTCAGACGTCTGAAACGTAATATTCAGACGTCTGAATATTGTCTAGGAAGATTTTTATTCCCAGATTCAGACGTCTGAATATAGGGTTTCAGACGTCTGAATTGGTTCATTTGGAACCAGAAAGGAAATAGGCTAAAATATGCCAATTTCAGACGTCTGAAACACTTGATTCAGACGTCTGAATTGTGTTCTGGAAATTTTTATATTTCCAGATTCAGACGTCTGAACCACTTGTTTCAGACATCTGAAACTGCTGTATTTTGCCTATTTGCCTATTCGTTTGAGAATTCCAATTTAAATCGATTCGTGATAATCCTATTTGTTGTTATCATTTATTATGACTTTGATGACTCTTTTTAGGGATTTTTTAATATCCATTTCGATGGATTCTTTATCGGTTTCTTTGGATTTTATTCACGTCTTCGAATGTGAATTTTAGTGATTGATTGTCCTTACAATCTTCTTTGTGATTTGTCACTTTAAAAATATAAAGGTTTTCTATACTAGTAGTAAATATCAAAATCTTTCCTCAAACGATTTCAATACTATTTTAATACCAAATTCGTTTATAAAACCGTTTTCCAATCTATTAGTATATACAAACCTTTACCTCACTCATATGAGAAATCTAATTAAACGACTTAGTAAAACGAGTGGTATGAAACGCTTGCGTTTACTTTGTTGATTAATTCTTGGACTTGTTCGATTGAAACTCTTGTGACAATTTTCTAGTGGAGATCTACAATTTGTTCGTAAATATTTAAGTTAAGCAAGTGGTTATGGGACATGAAGCTAAACTCATATATTTACTAGCTTAGTGTAATTGACACTTCTCGTTGATCATGACGATCATCTTTGTGATTTAGACTAGCAATGTGCGATGTCTCTTTTTCTACGAGGGAGACTAAACCCCGTTTTGTGGAGTTTCGACTCAAATTTGGTGGGGTAGCAACCCACGGTCTTCGGACCATTCGTGTGTCAGGTCTTCGGACCATTCGTGTGTCAAATTAATGGCTAGCTACCATGAGATAGCTTCTCGTTCGTGTGTTACAGCTGTTGGTGAGTTTTCATGCTCCCGTTCATGTGATAGGCCTCCCCCCTTTTTATTTTATGATTTCTGGATTTCGTGTGTTGAATTCTGGAATTTGTGCTTCACCAATTTTAGTGATTTTCATTGATATGATTTATCAATTTTTGTGCATTGGTGAATTCGTGTGTCATTAACTTGTTGTGAATACAAGTTTTGGGTATGATACCCTTTTTGGATCTTTGAGAAGATTCTTTGATATTGATTAACCGTTTGTTGATTATCATTTTCATACTTATAGAAGTATGCCATTATGGATATTATACGTCTATGCCATATCTTTCGTTCTATATCATGTTATCTGATATTTATAGCTAGACTGATCCGTTTATTATTTTCTTATAAATAATACTCGGGTCAGACCGAGATGTTGCAGGTGCTTCTGCTTGACTTCTCTCTTGGGATTGATTTCTCTGACTTTTAGTTAACTACTTAGATTAGTAGTTTTTGTTGTATACATTTGAGATATAGACTCCATTATGTATACTTATTCTTTTGTGTAGTTCATGTAACTATTCTTTTGTGATATTGCGGATCTTTCTGACCACTACTCTGATGTACACTTTTATGTGTAATATTCATATCTTATTCCGCCTTTGTGATATGAATTGTCTGTGACTGATTTATGTTATGTTTGTTTCTATATTTGTTTCCGAAGATATTATAGCCACTGTGTAGTAGCTTTGAGTTTGTGTCGGCATGTCGGATTTCCACTTGAAAAGATGTGCATGTTATACTATCTGACATATCGATGCTCGCACAAAGCAATTACACGGATGGTCGCTCCTCAACAGCCTTATTCTCCGTGCTAGTTGACGGCATTCACCGTAATGTTCTTGGCTAGCGTGGGTATAGAGGTGGGGCGTCACAGCTTGGTATCGGAGCCAAACTTCGGAACAATATGGAATAATATAACAAGGATCATCGTCCTAAGTCCATCTTAGGAGTCGTGCTTTAGGATTTAATTCGAGTCTTCGTACCGATTCATCCTATTTTCCTTATGATTCCTTGTTTATCTATCAAGATTGCTTGATATTCAATTTGGTGAATAACCTTTTTCTTCTTCTTCTTTCTCTCTAAAGGGAGAAACTTGTCTAGACTAGGCCGCCCCAGAGCCGTACCGTCTTGCACTCCACCCCAAGATGGAGTTTTTATGACTGCTCAACAGCTTCTTGATTTAGTGACGAATGCTCAAGCAGCTAGAGCTAACCCGGAACCTACTCACCCAAAATCAGGATTTGCACGCTTGTGCAGCGATTACACTAATTTGGGTGGGGAGCCATTTAAAGGTTCCGAAACTATTACTGAAGTACAGGCTTGGCTAAGGTCATGCGATCGAATCTTTTCTCGCATGAATCTTGTTGACCTTCACCGAGTTCAGGTGGCCTCTAGTATGCTCCGAGAAAGAGCATTGGACTGGTACGAACTTCTTATTTCTGAGATTAATGAAGCGTATCTCACCTAGGAGCAATTCCGAGGACGCTTCGAATTAAAATTCGTTCCAGAAGCTGAGAAAGTGACATTGGCTCGACGATTTATAGACCTTGTTCAAGGTGAGTCCTCCGTGACTGATTACGTCGCCTCCTTCGAGTCGCTTTCCAAATATGGGGTTGAATACATCAACACCCCTTTAAAGAAGAACCAGAGGTTCGTCTATGGCTTAAACAAAGATCTCAAGAAGCCATTACTTCTAAAATTAGAAGTTTCTTTCGACCAACTCGTAGATATCGCTCTTCGTCTAGAAGAGGCGGATAGGGAGAATGATGTTGAAGTGGTGGGTTCCAAACCAAGCTTCAACAACAATAAGAAGAGGCCCAGCAAATTCAAAGGTCCTTATCCCAATAAGAAAGGGAGGCAAGCAACTCCTGTTGAAAAGACCTTTTCCTCTACTCAAGGGAAATGCTATAATTGTGGTTCGAAAGACCATTTTGCGAACAAGTGTTCAAAGCCTCGTACTTGTCGCTATTACAAAAGCCCGGACCATTTTATGCATGTGTGTCCCAAACTTCAAAATAGGAGGGAGGGAAAGTTGAATGTTGTTCAAGCCCCTGGCAACACATCTCGTGGCCAAGGTATTTCTCATTCTATTCTGGATGGAATTATTTTATTTCGTGATCATCCTATTCGAGTTCTTTTTGATACGGGTGCGTCCCATTCTTTTATATCAAAAGAACTTGTTGATACTTTTTCTTTGGATGTTTTGTGTTTAATGACTTCTTTGAGAATTGCGAATCCGGTTGGTGGATCCGCGACAATCAGTTTATTGTGTAAAGATGTCGAGATTATTTTGTGTGATTTTTCTTTCCGAGCCGATTTGCATGTCATGCGCTACTTAGGCTTTGGAATGATTTTGGGAATGGATTGGCTTAACCGTTATGAAGCTCATATCCTATGTCCGGAGCGGACTATTCATCTTCGAATCCTCAATCTGTCAAGCAGATTTATATTAATCTTCAAGATTCAGTTTCCAGCTTGGTCGCATCTTTATATTCTTTAAATCCTCGTGATGACGATGATGATGATGAGGGTGATATTATTTCTCTTATTCACGTCGTTCGTGAATTTTCCGACATATTTGAGCCCGTTTTAGGATTACCACCTAAGTGAGCAATTGAGTTCAGAATTAATCTTATTCCTAGAGCTCAACTTATCACTCGTCCTCCTTATCGTATGTCCAATAAAGAAAACGAGGAGATGCGTAAACAATTATCCGAATTGGAGACGAAGCAATTTATTCGCTCTAGTTCTTCGCCTTGGGGAGCTTCAGCTATTTTTGTGAAGAAATCCGATGGTACACTTAGGCTTTGCGTTGACTATCGCAAGCTTAATGATCTTACTATCAAAAATAAATATTCTTTACCTCGGATTGATGACCTATTTGATCAACTTAGTGGTGCTAGAGTCTTTTCGCAATTAGACTTAGCTACTGGATTTCATCAGCTTCGTATTGCAGAGGATAGCATTCCTTTGACACTGTTCCGTACTCGGTATGGATCTTATGAATGGCTTGTTATGCCATTTGGGTTAACGAATGCCCCGGCTTATTTCGTTGACTTAATGAATCGAGTTTTTAAAGACTTCCTCAATCGATTTGTTCTCACTTTATTGATGATATTCTTGTGTATTCTAAAACCGAGGAGGAGCATGAAAAACATCTTTGAATTGTATTGGAAACTCTTAGGAGTAATCAATTAAAAGCAAAATATTCTAAATGCCATTTTTTGCAATCTCGTGTGAAGTTTCTCGGTCATATTATTTCCGAATCCGGAATTTCCGTGGATCCTTCAAAGATTGAAGCAATTCAAGATTGGAAGAGACCGGAGAGTGTGACAGAGATTCGTAGTTTCCTTGGATTGGCAGGTTATTACCATCGTTTTATCAAAGACTTTTCTAAGATTGCCGTGTCTCTCACTAGCTTGACTAAGAAAGGTGTTAAATGCATTTGGTCGGACAAATGTGAAGCTTCTTTTCAGAAATTAAAAGAACTCCTTTCTGATGCTCCTATTCTTGTTATTCCCGAGGGGAATCAGGATTTCATTGTTTATACCGATGCTAGTCGCGTTGGTTTGGGTGCCGTTCTTATGCAAAGAGAACGTGTTATTGCTTATGCTTCTAGGCAATTGAAGCCTGCCGAGACTAGATATGCCACTCATGATTTAGAGCTCGCGACTATTGTTTTCGCCCTTTGTATTTGGCGTCATTATCTATTAGGAGAGAAATTTGTTCTTTATACCAATCATAAGTCTTTGAAATATTTATTTTCTCAAAAGGAACTTAATTTGCGTCAACAACGTTGGCTCGAGTTCCTTGCTCCTTATGATCTTGATATTCTTTATACTCCCGGAAAGGGTAATCGTGTCGCCGATGCTCTTAGCCGAAAATAACAAGTTGTTGTTTCTATGATGATATCCGAATGGAACGATCTTGAGATCTTATCCACTTGTGAGATTCGAGACCGCGTATCCGATTTATGTTCATCACTTGTTTTATGTAGCCTTGAGGCTCTTCCTTCTCTTCTAGACCGCATTCTTGAAGCTCAAAGGCTAGATCCCGAATTGGCTCTTCTTGGCCAAAATATTAAGGATAAAATTGATATTGAAGGATTGAAAGAATTTGATATCGATTCTCGTGGCGGCATTCGAAAATTTGGTAGACTTATCATACCAAATATTATTGATCTTCGTAGAGGTATTTTAGAAGATTCTCATCGTTCTAAATTTACCATTCATCCCGGTAGTAGTAAAATGTACGCAGATATGAAGCGACTTTATTATTGGGAGGGAATGAAACTTGACATCGCTAACTTCGTTAAGCGTTGCATGACTTGCCAACTCGTTAAGTCCGAACATCAAAGTCCCGGTGGGTTATTACAACCTTTAGAAATTCCAATTTGGAAGTGGGACCAGATTTCCATGGATTTTATAGATGGCCTTCCCCGTTCTCGTTCGGGTCATGATATCTTATGGGTGATTGTTGATAGACTTACTAAATCTGCCCATTTTATTCCCGTTCGGTCTAACCGAACCGTTCCTCTTTTGGCCAAACTCTTTATCAAAGAGATTGTCAAATTACATGGAGTTCCTACTTCTATAGTTAGTGATCGTGATCCATTGTTTACTAGTGGATTTTGGAAGAGTCTTCAAAAAGCTTTGGGAACGAAGCTCAATTTTAGCACCGCTTATCATCCTCAGTCCGATGGACAAACCGAGCGTGTGAATCAAACTCTTGAAGATCTTCTTCGTGCTTGTGTTCTGGATTTTGGTGGAAGTTGGGAAGATCATATTTCACTTGTTGAATTTTCCTATAATAATAGCTTTCAATCTAGTATTGGTATGGCACCTTTCGAGGCACTCTATGGAAGGCCATGCCGATCTCCTTCTTGTTGGCTTGAGGCCGGTGAGAAGCTGGTTTTAGGTCCAGATTTTATTCGCGATTCCACAGAAAAGATTGATCTTATTCGTCATAGGATGAAAGAAGCCCAGAGTAGACAAAAATCTTATGCCGATAACTGGAGAAGGAAGTTAGAATTTTCTGTGGGAGATCTTATGTTCATTCGTGTATCACCTATGAAAGGTGTTGTACGTTTCAGTCGATCGGGAAAATTGGCGCCTCGATATATTGGGCCATTTCCTATCACTGAACGTATTGGTTCCATGGCTTATCGCCTTTTATTACCGGCTCAATTTTTTGCTATCCATGACATGTTTCACGTTTCTCAATTACAAAAATGCCTTCGAGATTCCAATTCTGTTCTTGAGCCCGGTGTTGTGGAAGAGATTGAAGTTTCGCCTAATTTAACTTATGAGCAACATCATATTCGTATCATTGCTTCGGAGGTCAAACGACTTCGAAATAAAGATGTTCCGCTTGTTAAAGTTCAATGGTCTTCAAATCCTAAGGATTGTTCTTGGGAATCTAGAGAGTACATCGAGCGAACACATCCGGACTTACTTTCTCGTGCTCTTTGAGGTGAACCTTTTATTTCAAATTTCTTTTGTGTTGAATATGCTTTTATGGTTGTTACTATATATCTTCTTCTTAAATATTGCGAGGACGCAATTTCTTTAAGGAGGGGAGTCTGTAACAACCCGCATATTTGTCGATTTTAATATTTAAATATTTTATTTAAATATTTTCTCGGTACTCGAAATTTAGTCCGAAAAGCTACTTTTTGCATACGGTCGAATTAGGACTCGGGACCACTCCCATTGAGTTTAAAATGCCGTTTGCAACCTTTTTGAGTATAAGCTTCGATATGTTTGGAGAAAGTTGATTTTTTTGCTACTTTTCACTTTGGGTTTGAGTTTGGGTTTAGCCATTAGCCAACTTATACTTAAAAACTGAACCCCTCCTCCCCATTCTCCCTCACTTCTTTCTCTTTTCAGTTTTTATAGCATTAATGGTGGGAGAGATTGGAAATTAAAACTCCAAAACCCTAGTTCCTTTTTGCAACTTCAAATTCCTAGCTCCAAACTCAAGAAGAACCCACTGGTAAGCTTCTCTCCTTCTTCTCCAACTTATTCTCTTACCAATTTCAGAAATTCCTAAACCTAATTTTGGGAATGTTCTTGTTTTGAGCTTAGATTCAAGCTCATTTGGGTTGTGTTGAAGAGAGGTTGATTCTCCATTTGCTTTCAAAGCTTCTTCGTGTTTGATTTTGGTAAAAAGGTGAGGTTTTTATCTCACATCTTTGTCTATAATTATCTTCGATTGTTAGGTATGAATTCCTAACGTTTATTCGTGTGCAATTGATTTTGGTTTGGACCGAGTTTGTGTATATTCCAATTTTTGGTGTTTTGGTCTAATTTATGAAAATCCTATTATGGATATTTGGACATTGATACTTGAGGCGTATCGAAGAGCCGTTTAGGTTGGGTTGTCGTTCGACGTAATTCCTTAGTCATCGCCATTTGCTCGTTCGATCGTTTCCGATATTCGTTTGGCCATTTTTGGCCTAGGTTCAGGGAATGCCCTGAACCCCAGATTCAGACGTCTGAAACGTAATATTCAGACATCTGAATATTGTCTGGGAAGATTTCTATTCCCAGATTCAGACGTCTGAATATAGGGTTTCAGACGTCTCAATTGGTTCATTTGGAACCAGAAAGGAAATAGGCTAAAATATGCCAATTTCAGACGTCTGAAACACTTGATTCAGACGTCTGAATTGTGTTCTGGAAATTTTTATATTTCCAGATTCAGACGTCTGAACCACTTGTTTCAGACGTCTGAAACTGCTGTATTTTGCCTATTTGCCTATTCGTTTGAGAATTCCAATTTAAATCGATTCGTGATAATCCTATTTGTTGTTATCATTTATTATGACTTTGACGACTCTTTTTAGGGATTTTTGAATATCCATTTCGATGGATTCTTTATCGGTTTCTTTGGATTTTATTCACGTCTTCGAATGTGAATTTTAGTGATTGATTGTCCTTACAATCTTCTTTGTGATTTGTCACTTTAAAAATATAAAGGTTTTCTATACTAGTAGTAAATATCAAAACTCTTTCCTCAAACGATTTCAATACTATTTTAATACCAAATTCGTTTATAAAACCGTTTTCCAATCTATTAGTATATACAAACCTTTACCTCACTCGTATGAGAAATCTAATTAAACGACTTAGTAAAACGAGTGGTATGAAACGCTTGCGTTTACTTTGTTGATTAATTCTTGGACTTGTTCGATTGAAACTCTTGTGACAATTTTCTAGTGGAGATCTACAATTTGTTCGTAAATATTTAAGTTAAGCAAGTGGTTATGGGACATGAAGCTAAACTCATATATTTACTAGCTTAGTGTAATTGACACTTCTCGTTGATCATGACGATCATCTTTGTGATTTAGACTAGCAATGTGCGATGTCTCTTTTTCTACGAGGGAGACTAAACCCCGTTTTGTGGAGTTTCGACTCAAATTTGGTGGGGTAGCAACCCACGGTCTTCGGACCATTCGTGTGTCAAATTAATGGCTAGTTACCATGAGATAGCTTCTCGTTCGTGTGTTACAGCTGTTGGTGAGTTTTCATGCTCCCGTTCATGTGATAGGCCTCCCCCCTTTTTATTTTATGATTTCTGGATTTCGTGTGTTGAATTCTGGAATTTGTGCTTCACCAATTTTAGTGATTTTCATTGATATGATTTATCAATTTTTGTGCATTGGTGAATTCGTGTGTCATTGACTTGTTGTGAATACAAGTTATGGGTATGATACCCTTTTTGGATCTTTGAGAAGATTCTTTGATATTGATTAACCGTTTGTTGATTATCATTTTCATACTTATAGAAGTATGCCATTATGGATATTATACGTCTATGCCATATCTTTCGTTCTATGTCATGTTATCTGATATTTATAGCTAGACTGATCCGTTTATTATTTTCTTATAAATAATACTCGGGTCAGACCGAGATGTTGCAGGTGCTTCTGCTTGACTTCTCTCTTGGGATTGATTTCTCTGACTTTTGGTTAACTACTTAGATTAGTAGTTTTTGTTGTATACATTTGAGATATAGACTCCATTATGTATACTTATTCTTTTGTGTAGTTCATGTAACTATTCTTTTGTGATATTGTGGATCTTTCTGACCACTACTCTGATGTACACTTTTATGTGTAATATTCATATCTTATTCCGCCTTTGTGATATGAATGGTCTGTGACTGATTTATGTTATGTTTGTTTCTATATTTGTTTCCGAAGATATTATAGCCACTGTGTAGTAGCTTTGAGTTTGTGTCGGCATGTCGGATTTCCACTTGAAAAGATTTGCATGTTATACTATCTGACATATCGATGCTCGCACAAAGCAATTACACGGATGGTCGCTCCTCAACAGCCTTATTCTCCGTGCTAGTTGACAGCATTCACCGTAATGTTCTTGGCTAGCGCGGGTATAGAGGTGGGGCGTCACAGCAAATTTAAAATCTAAATCACTCCTCATTCAAAACTGAGATTAATTTTTCTCAAATCAAAATCAAGCCTGCATGCATTTTTCTTTCAACATGTAGCTCCTCTAACCTGTAAAATCAAATCTCTGCAATTCAAAAATTCTGCATTTTCTAAAAAGCACATGCAAGCAATCTGGAATGGTTTCCTACACAAATGCAAACTACATTTCTTTTCAACCTGGAAATCAATTCTTGCATGATCAAAAGCCTGCATTCCTTTTAAAGCCTGGAAGTTTACATGCATATAATCATTGGATAGGAAGCTAATGCATTGCAGTTTCAAATTGGGAATTATGCTCTGCTCATAATTTTCTAGGTGAGTAACTTCTAAATTTTTCTTTAACAAAAATCTGGTTGCATGTTTTTATCTTTGGAATGAATTGATATGTTAGGTATATTTTTCTGCATATATGTGAAAGTATGTTTATGTGAATATGTATTGCCTGTGACATCTCTGTTATTAAATTATTAAGCTAGAAACTTATTCAAAATTTAATATCTCTTTCAATATTTGGATTCAAGTACTAACTAAAATATGTTCTTCAGATCATAAAGTAGACTAAAAAAAGAAATTTTAAGTAAGTCAAGATAAAGCTGTTTGCCTCTGAAATTTATAAAACATCAGTAGTTATCAAAATAAAATAAAAACCCAAACTTTTAAATTTGAAAAGTCGGTATTATAAACTGAATACAGAAGCTAAAACATGATTTTAGAAACAAGTATCATGATTGTTAGTTTGGAATTTTGGTAGCAGTTCTGTGGTGAATTGAAAAGTTGAATTTGGGCGATGCTGTTAATTTTGGGATTTTGGAAGTTTGAAAATTTTCTTGTTTGTTGTTAAGAGTTTAAGCATTTCAGTAAAATTTTCAATTTAATGGATAATTTTTGGGATTAGCAGTAATAAGGGTTTTGGGTTCTACAACCCTAGTCTTGTGTACAGTTAGAATTCAATCATTTCTTTCTCCTCGGTTGATCGAGTGTTTAGGGTTTTTGAAGGATGGTTGCTGGACCCTAGGGGAGTAAGTAGCCGGAATTGTAGCTTCATTGTAACGACGCGGATTTTGCCCGCTCGAAAATCGACATCCATACTTCATCTCGTATTCGAATGCCATAGATTCGACCGTTCAAATCCGATTCGCCGGAGCTTATAACAACATTAAGTAAACAACACAGCGGAATAAAAGAATAATACATTGATATACAGCTTTGATACAATATCTGATACAACAGATGATCCAATAGATATCAATATACATCAGAGATATGATACAATTAATAGCAGCGGAAAAGAAAAATAGATGACATCTAGCAGCAGAACAATATAACTCTAAGATAGTCTTCAAAAGAGAACTCCGAGAACTGCAACTCTATCTCCAAAAAATCAATCCAGCAATAGCTCGAACCCCCTATAACGATGCACCAAGCTCAGCAAGACTGGTGCGATCCAAAGACTGAACTAACTCCAGATAATCTACTACATCTGACTATCTGAAAAACCCAACTCTAGACTGCTCGTGTAGAAAAATTTTGAGCACCCAGAGTTTAGGAAAGAAACAATAAACTCCGGATCAGTCGTGGGACTGGTGTGAGCAACAAAAACAGTTTATCTTATAAAAACAATCAAAGAAAGAATTTTAAAGTCAATTCGCAATGCTTTTGAAAAATGAGACTACCATAAGGCCTCCCGCACACACACACAATGCAAACGCAGAATCGGAGGAGATTTCTCCTTATGATAGTCAAAGATGCTTGATACGCATTAAAAAGAACATTTGATATTATTACTAGTGCATAGTGTAGTAAAAATCATTTCGAAAGTAAAGATATAAATCTTAGCCAACATAGACATTTCGAACTATGCCTACTATAGCTACCATCCAAACAGTGGGGCGCCACCATAAGTGAATGATAGGTTCTACAACTAAATCCGTACAAGATCGTATTGTTTCTTTGGATTTCCAACAAATGGTCAGGCCAAGGAACTTCCCATTACCACATGAGAATGCCTCTGGAAGGACATTCCCGAGAACCAAACCGGAACTCTGCCAACACAAGGCCGGGTTACCCCTAACTGGGTAACTACTGACACGAGCACGCCATTCCCCGATCGTAAACGACCTTTCTCACGGGATCCCGATAACCAACAACCACAAAGTAATAAATTCGCAGTAACCACATAGGTTAAATATCTGGGCTCCATACCATGATACCACCTCTATCCAGAAGGAAATGCACATACCCTAAAGGGAGTTACCCCTCATAACCTTGCCGCATCTTTCCTGTTTTGACCATTTCCGGGGTGTGAGGCTCGACGAAGTCTCGTCCACAAAAACATACTTTATACAAAAACCATGCTTTGGGTCAACAAATGATCATAGAAATGATCACCAGGATAGGCGATCAAACAAATGATCCTATCATAAATAATAAACACAATGATCATTTCACAGCAACACTCAGTATGTCACATTACCAAATTGGGAATATATCGCTGATAACCATCAACTATATAACCTCTAAGCTCGTACGTCTCAGAGAAGGGTGTTAAGCTAAGAGAATAAATTCTCCGCCACCAACAGAAATATATTTGAAAGAAATCGGCTTTACATCTCAATTTGTAATGTCAGACATACAATCCATACAAGTCTGTTCCGGGCTCGAACAGAACCGAAGGCACTTACAAAGAAGTCCTTGCAATCCGGATATTCACAATCCTGATCGGATTTCCCATCACATATGGAGAACTCAATACCGGAGCAACTCGGTGCAGAGTCAATCGACAGGTCATCCTATCGCTCTCACAAATACCCGGTCTTCAACACCGGTCTTTAAATGCTATCCATAACGTCGAATCACATATTCGGAATGGGTTATACGACACAAAGGTCCTTTCCCGGTTAAACCGAATAGTGAGCACGATATTTCAAAAACAAATGGATAATGGGATTTCAATTAAGTCACAACTTAATAATTCAAAACTTCCTTTCAAATGGTTTAATCCAATTACCATTTCAATCTTTAAACAAAAAGATTCATTTTCACAACCTTTAACGGTTTAAACAATTTTCACATTTTAATCTTTTAAACAAAAGATTCATTCATAGATTTTTCCAAAAAAAATTTCATTTCAATTCGATTAACTCGTTAAATCTCTAAATCAAAGATTTAACTATAGCCTTCAAAACAATTTCATTTCAATTTGATTTAAACAAATCATCAATTTAAATCTGTTAAAAATAAACAGATTTAATTCATAGCTTTCAAAAAGAATTTATTCATAACTTAGGAAAATCATTTCTCCATTCAATCTTGAAATTCCCCTAATTAACTGGAATCTCAGTTCTTATTTAAGAGTGTTTATCATTTGAAAACAACCGTTTTCATTTTGGAAATCTGATTCATTTATACGAGTTGAAATCCTTGGGTTAAATTCAAATTCCCAAAACCATACCTTTAAAATGGTTTAAATTCATACAAACATGTTTATAATATCTTTAACCATAATTTCCAATCATTGAATTCAATTCCAAATATCGAATTCAAATTTAAATTGAATTATTTAAATTTCAAAACTTAATCAAGTAAATTAAAATAAATTTTAACTTGAAATTTCATTTCAAAAGCTTTTCACATTTATTCCGATTCCATTTCCGAAACATTTGAATTCAAATATTCAACTTTAAAAATCATTTTTAAATCTGTGACTTAATCGATTTCCTCGTGAAATCCATTTTTGTGTGTGTATGGTGTAGTCCAGGGGTTATACACAGTAGTGCACATCATTCAATCATGACAGATCAAATACAACAATATATCTGATAAGCGATATAAATTATAACGCTTATCTTCATTCACAGATCACAGATAATATATAGATGCAAATAAATATACACAGCTCAAAACAAAGCATCACATATCAGATAGGACAATCAATTCAAGGCATTTCATATAATATAATCATTCATAAGTAAGGTCAAGCATTCAATAATCATTTATAAACAGGATTGTTTAATCTTAATTAATTCAATTTATCTCCAATTAAATTAATTACTTGTGAATTTATTATCCAATTCTGATTTATTAATTTCAAATCATTTGATATAAATTAATTTATCAGACACTTTAATTTATTAAATTATTCTTAATTTATCACATTAATTAAATCAACTCTTAAACCAATTTCCTAATTAATTAACTCTAATTAATTAGTTAAAGAAATTTAACCTTTAATTACTTACCATAAAGTAATTATACTTACACCATTTATAATTGATTATCTAAACTCTCAATCCACTTTATTATTAAAATTAATCGCCTTAATTAATACTTAATAATCCTTAGTTAATTATCTTATTAACTAATAATATTTCTTAATTACTTTCTTAAGAAATTATCTTAGATAAATTCATTATTAATCATTTCTAACTAAAATTTAATCTAATTATTTATTTATAAATTAAATGAATCATTCTTTAATTACTTATTAATTAAATCATTTTATTACCTTAATTATCCCTTAATTAGTTAACTATTATTTATTATATAACTTTAAGAAATTAAATTAAATTAACCTTTAAACCAATTTCATAATTCATTAACCTTACTAAATCAAAATATCCAACATTAATTTCAATAAGTGATTAATCCTTAAAATCATTTCTTAATCACTTTCATTTATTAATTAACCTTTAGTGAATAAATTCTTCTCAAATCAATTACTTTAATTAGTGATTTGAACCTTTAATTACTTATTAAATTACAAGTCATTAATTAATTTAAATAATTAAATTATCCATTTTAAATTCACATGTTAAAGTAATATTTGGTTATGAAAGAATTTTAAAACAGTTTAAAATCAAATCCCTTTTTAAATTTAACATTTTTAGAGATTTACTTTAAAATCTTAACTTATGTAAACATTTAAAGTTATAAAACTATTTAATTTCAAAATCTGGAATTTGTAAAACAGGATAACAGGTTTCCTGTAAAACCTGTAACCAAACCATCAACCCGAGGCTCTCCATCACTGTCTTCGAGTCCTCCCCCTGAAAATCTCGAGTAAAGCTTCGAGTCAACTACCGAGCTATTCGAGAAAACACGCGAGAGAAAAACAAAGAAAACAAAACTCCCAGGCATCACCATATCCAGGCAAGACCGAGCTCGTGCATGTGCACCGCCTCGGTGATCTTCTCCAATCAATGTTGCCTCGTCGTACAGGTCAACGGTCCCCCCCACATCAACTTCCAATCATCGAAAACTCCATAGTTGCTTCAAAAATGGATTCGAGATCAAAGTAGAAACCTGGAACATACGAACCCATATGACTCCATTCCTGTCAACGCCAACTTCTCGTCGCTCCTACCACCGTTTGCCACCAAACTCCGGCAATCCACTCGTCGTACTTCCCTCTACTATCCCCCAAAAACATGTCGAACTCGATGCCTCCCATAGGACGAACGAATCAAAAGTTTTTGGCCTTACAAAACTAGGGTTTAAAACATTAAACGTTCGCCACCGCCGTATAGATGATCGAGGGCATCTCCGGTTATTTTTCCCACCACCACCGTGGCTTCCCCCATCTCCACGCAAGATTTCGACCGTGACAACATCGTAGATCACCAGCGATCACCAGTTTACCATTTTCTGGTTAAACCAGAAATGCAAACTCAAAACTCGATTAAATATTATGGTTTTAGTCTTAAAAATCATATTTTAGTTAAGTGATTTGATCTATATCACTGAGTAATTGAATTACTAAGTTTGAATTTCCACTTGTATATGAGTTTGCTCTGTTATTCTTGAATCCCAGAGTCACTGCCAAAATTTTTTAACTTGGAAAAATTTTAAACTCTACTTTATCATGTATTACACAAGCTTCATTCAAATTCTAAATCTTAACGACAACTAGATCAAAAGAAAAAGAGTTTTGACTGAAGTTTAAGTTTAAACAAGGAACAGATTTATGTCTCAGGTGAACAAATATACAACCCATCCATACAGATATATATACACACAGCCATGTATTTATCAACATATATACAATCATACTTGCTTCATAGGTCAGTCAAGCAACCAGATTTATATATATAAAAGGAAAAAAAATAAAATGTGGTGTTACTCACTTTGATGGGTTTTGATGAAGAAAGATAGGAACAGAGGAATGAGCTTGCTTTGATTTTTATTTGTTTCCAGTTTTGAAATAATATTCATTTCAGTTTTTTTTTTCTTTTCTTTTTTTTTTTAGTTCAAATGAATGAGACTGAGTATAAGAAGATGATGCATATGAAGTTGATATAAAAACAAGTCTACAGGATATGCCTTTTTGCTTGTACATGATAATATTAATAAACAAGCTACAGGTGATATATTTGAACAACAAATCGTGGCTGAGATGTTGCATTAAATGTTGAGATGTATGGCATTTATTGCCTTGTATACTTTCCTCTCCATACTCCATTTCAGCTGTACAAGTGATAATATTTTGTTGTACTTGTTGATTCCTTTACTTGCCCGCATACTTGTTTCCAGGTTTTAGGTATTCTTTTGCAAGTGTACATACTTGTATGTATTTTTTGTTTACTTGGTTTATGTTTATTTTGTACTTTATTTTCTTTCCAGGTCTACATGTTATATTAATTTGCCTTGTATTGTTTAAGTGTGCATACATAGATTTATATTTTATACTTTGCTTGTTTTTACTTTGTTTTATGTTCTTTCACTTTGTCTTGCATACTTACTTTTATATTTGTTTGTATTTATTATGTTTGATTTGTTTATAAAATTTTAACTCAAGTATAAACACACTTTTAAACTTAAACAAAGTTTTAAAATCTTACCTTTCCTTTATTTTTAAACTTATATTATTAAATACTTAATTTACTTAAAATTATTTCAAACTTATGTACATTTTTATAAGATTTGTTTTATATTTACAATCGTAGTTTCCCAAAGTACATACATATATTATTTTATTTTTATACTAATGTTTTGCTTGTATATGAACATAAATTTCTATTGTCAATATATTGTTTAAATTTTTAACTAATTTGTTTCATGTGTATATTTTACATTTTATAGTTTACATAACCAATTTTATCTTCTGAAATGACTTTTTAACTTGCCTAATTTATCTCTATTTATAACTCAAATATTTATTTTACTTCTATTTTTAGTTTAAATATTTATCATAAATTTTACTTTAAAAATTATTGTTTTACATTTCTCTTTGTACACATATATTTTATATAACTCAAATTATCATCATTTGTAAATTTTTAAATCAATTTATTTATTTATTTTTATACTTGTGTCCAAAGTATATTATTTATTTTTCAAAATCATTTATTTAAGAATTTATTTAAAATCCAATATATACATATATATTCACATATATACAAATTTTCAAATTCATATGACTTAATATAATTTCTAGTCGAATTCGGGGAAACTCGCTTCCATTTAAATCAATTTTACAATTTTAATTCAAAAATTTATTTAAATTATCAATTTAAACTAAATTAAAATTTAGGGTCGTTACAAACTTTCCCCTTTAAAAGAATTTCGTCCTCGAAATTCGCAGGCACGAAAATAACAAAGATAGACAGATTTGATCTCCTATAATTCCTCAAACTTAAGATATGAATTCCAAATTCAAGTCGGAATATCTCAAAATATATACCAATTTGTCCCACTTCAGACTTCGACCAACCTAAGAAATTACAACAGAATTTCAAAATTTGGTTTTAAACAAAATCGTGGTATCGATATGATTCAAATTTATCCTTCATATTCTCTTAATCAATTTAACTCAAATTTAAAAATTTCCAATTTATTCAAAATTCCCAATTTCAAATTTCCAATTCATATTCATTAAGGTTTAAATCAAAAACCGATAAGAAACCGATGAAAATACAAAGTAAAGATTTTCTACAACGATTCGTAGGGCCATCATCACACCAAAACTTCTTCTGGAGCAATCACAAAGAAATCAAAAGAATTTAGAATCGAATCAAAGAAATTGATAAGAAAGTTATTTCCACTGTTGTTACAGAGTATTGACTAATTATAGTCGTATTTTCCTGTCCCCTGTCTCCTTTTCTTCTTGCACTCATACTTACTATCGGTGGATAGTAAGAGAATTTACTGAGGCATTCAAACGGATATCTTAAGGATTACTCATTCTAGGATTTACTTCACCCTATCTCTAATGAGTTACTTAATGTGTTACACTCCTGAGCTAAAGTTCAACCCTTAGCTCTGATACCAAATGTAACGACGCGGATTTTGCCCGCTCAAAAATCGACATCCATACTTCATCTCGTATTCGAATGCCATAGATTCAACCGTTCAAATCTGATTCGCCGAAGCTTATAACAACATTAAGTAACACAGCGGAATAAAAGAATAATACATTGATATACAGCTTTGATACAATATCTGATACAACAGATGATCCAATAGATATCAATATACATCAGAGATATGATACAATTAATAGCAGCGGAAAAGAAAAATAGATGACATCTAGCAGCAGAACAATATAACTCTAAGATAGTCTTCAAAAGAGAACTCCGAGAACTGCAACTCTATCTCCAAAAAATCAATCCAGCAATAGCTCGAACCCCCTATAACGATGCACCAAGCTCAGCAAGACTGGTGCGATCCAAAGACTGAACTAACTCCAGATAATCTACTACATCTGACTATCTGAAAAACCCAACTCTAGACTGCTCGTGTAGAAAAATTTTGAGCACCCAGAGTTTAGGAAAGAAACAATAAACTCCGGATCAGTCGTGGGACTGGTGTGAGCAACAAAAACAGTTTATCTTATAAAAACAATCAAAGAAAGAATTTTAAAGTCAATTCGCAATGCTTTTGAAAAATGAGACTACCATAAGGCCTCCCGCACACACACACAATGCAAACGCAGAATCGGAGGAGATTTCTCCTTATGATAGTCAAAGATGCTTGATACGCATTAAAAAGAACATTTGATATTATTACTAGTGCATAGTGTAGTAAAAATCATTTCGAAAGTAAAGATATAAATCTTAGCCAACATAGACATTTCGAACTATGCCTACTATAGCTACCATCCAAACAGTGGGGCGCCACCATACGTGAATGATAGGTTCTACAACTAAATCCGTACAAGATCGTATTGTTTCTTTGGATTTCCAACAAATGGTCAGGCCAAGGAACTTCTCATTGCCACATGAGAATGCCTCTGGAAGGACATTCCCGAGAACCAAACCGGAACTCTGCCAACACAAGGCCGGGTTACCCCTAACTGGGTAACTACTGACACGAGCACGCCATTCCCCGATCGTAAACGACCTTTCTCACGGGATCCCGATAACCAACAACCACAAAGTAATAAATTCGCAGTAACCACATAGGTTAAATATCTGGGCTCCATACCATGATACCACCTCTATCCAGAAGGAAATGCACATACCCTAAAGGGAGCTACCCCTCATAATCTTGCCGCATCTTTCCTGTTTTGACCATTTCCGGGGTGTGAGGCTCGATGAAGTCTCGTCCACAAAAACATACTTTATACAAAAGCCATGCTTTGGGTCAACAAATGATCATAGAAATGATCACCAGGATAGGCGATCAAACAAATGATCCTATCACAAATAATCAACACAATGATCATTTCACAGCAACACTCAGTATGTCACATTACCAAATTGGGAATATATCGCTGATAACCATCAACTATATAACCTCTAAGCTCGTACGTCTCAGAGAAGGGTGTTAAGCTAAGAGAATAAATTCTCCGCCACCAACAGAAATATATTTGAAAGAAATCGGCTTTATATCTCAACTTGTAATGTCAGACATACAATCCATACAAGTCTGTTCCGGGCTCGAACAGAACCGAAGGCACTTACAAAGAAGTCCTTGCAATCCGGATATTCACAATCCTGATCGGATTTCCCATCACATATGGAGAACTCAATACCGGAGCAACTCGGTGCAGAGTCAATCGACAGGTCATCCTATCGCTCTCACAAATACCCGGTCTTCAACACCGGTCTTTAAATGCTATCCATAACGTCGAATCACATATTCGGAATGGGTTATACGACACAAAGGTCCTTTCCCGGTTAAACCGAATAGTGAGCACGATATTTCAAAAACAAATGGATAATGGGATTTCAATTAAGTCACAACTTAATAATTCAAAACTTCCTTTCAAATGGTTTAATCCAATTACCATTTCAATCTTTAAACAAAAAGATTCATTTTCACAACCTTTAACGGTTTAAACAATTTTCACATTTTAATCTTTTAAACAAAAGATTCATTCACAGATTTTTCCAAAACAATTTTCATTTCAATTCGATTAACTCGTTAAATCTCTAAATCAAAGATTTAACTATAGCCTTCAAAACAATTTCATTTCAATTTGATTTAAACAAATCATCAATTTAAATCTGTTAAAAATAAACGGATTTAATTCATAGCTTTCAAAAAGAATTTATTCATAACTTAGGAAAATCATTTCTCCATTCAATCTTGAAATTCCCCTAATTAACTGGAATCTCAGTTCCTATTTAAGAGTGTTTATCATTTGAAAACAACTGTTTTCATTTTGGAAATCTGATTCATTTATACGAGTTGAAATCCTTAGGTTAAATTCAAATTCCCAAAACCATACCTTTAAAATGGTTTAAATTCATACAAACATGTTTATAATATCTTTAACCATAATTTCCAATCATTGAATTCAATTCCAAATATCGAATTCAAATTTAAATTGAATTATTTAAATTTCAAAACTTAATCAAGTAAATTAAAATAAATTTTAACTTGAAATTTCATTTCAAAAGCTTTTCACATTTATTCCGATTCCATTTCCGAAACATTTGAATTCAAATATTCAACTTAAAAAATCATTTTTAAATCTGTGACTTAATCGATTTCCTCGTGAAATCCATATTTGTGTGTGTATGGTGTAGTCCAGGGGTTATACACAGTAGTGCACATCATTCAATCATGACAGATCAAATACAACAATATATCTGATAAGCGATATAAATTATAACGCTTATCTTCATTCACAGATCACAGATAATATATAGATGCAAATAAATATACACAGCTCAAAACAAAGCATCACATATCAGATAGGACAGTCAATTCAAGGCATTTCATACAATATAATCATTCATAAGTAAGGTCAAGCATTCAATAATCATTTATAAACAGGATTGTTTAATCTTAATTAATTCAATTTATCTCCAATTAAATTAATTACTTGTGAATTTATTATCCAATTCTGATTTATTAATTCCAAATCATTTGATATAAATTAATTTATCAGACACTTTAATTTATTAAATTATTCTTAATTTATCACATTAATTAAATCAACTCTTAAACCAATTTCCTAATTAATTAACTCTAATTAATTAGTTAAAGAAATTTAACCTTTAATTACTTACCATAAAGTAATTATACTTACACCATTTATAATTGATTATCTAAACTAATCAATCCACTTTATTATTAAAATTAATCGCCTTAATTAATACTTAATAATCCTTAGTTAATTATCTTATTAACTAATAATATTTCTTAATTACTTTCTTAAGAAATTATCTTAGATAAATTCATTATTAATCATTTCTAACTAAAATTTAATCTAATTATTTATTTATAAATTAAATGAATCATTCTTTAATTACTTATTAATTAAATCATTTTATTACCTTAATTATCCCTTAATTAGTTAACTATTATTTATTATATAACTTTAAGAAATTAAATTAAATTAACCTTTAAACCAATTTCATAATTCATTAACCTTACTAAATCAAAATATCCAACATTAATTTCAATAAGTGATTAATCCTTAAAATCATTTCTTAATCACTTTCATTTATTAATTAACCTTTAGTGAATAAATTCTTCTCAAATTAATTACTTTAATTAGTGATTTGAACCTTTAATTACTTATTAAATTACAAGTCATTAATTAATTTAAATGATTAAATTATCCATTTTAAATTCACATGTTAAAGTAATATTTGGTTATGAAAGAATTTTAAAACAGTTTAAAATCAAACCCTTTTTAAATTTAACATTTTTAGAGATTTACTTTAAAATCTTAACTTATGTAAACATTTAAAGTTATAAAACTATTTAATTTCAAAATCTGGAATTTGTAAAACAGGATAACAGGTTTCCTGTAAAACCTGTAACCAAACCATCAACCCGAGGCTCTCCATCACTGTCTTCGAGTCCTCCCCCTCAAAATCTCGAGTAAAGCTTCGAGTCAACTACCGAGCTATTCGAGAAAACACGCGAGAGAAAAACAAAGAAAACAAAACTCCCAGGCATCACCATATCCAGGCAAGACCGAGCTCGTGCACGTGCACCGCCTCGGTGATCTTCTCCAATCAACGTTGCCTCGTCGTACAGGTCAACAGTCCCCCCACATCAACTTCCAATCATCGAAAACTCCATAGTTGCTTCAAAAATGGATTCGAGATCAAAGTCGAAACCTGGAACATACGAACCCATATGACCCCATTCCTGTCAACGCCAACTGCTCGTCGCTCCTACCACCGTTTGCCACCAAACTCCGGCAATCCACTCGTCGTACTTCCCTCTACTATCCCCCAAAAACATGTCGAACTCGATGCCTCCTATAGGACGAACGAATCAAAAGTTTTCGGCCTTACAAAACTAGGGTTTAAAACATTAAACGTTCGCCACCGCCGTATAGATGATCGAGGGCATCTCCGGTTATTTTTCCCACCACCACCGTGGCTTCCCCCATCTCCACGCAAGATTTCGACCGTGACAACACCGTAGATCACCAGCGGTCACCAGTTTACCATTTTCTGGTTAAACCAGAAATGCAAACTCAAAACTCGATTAAATATTATGATTTTAGTCTTAAAAATCATATTTTAGTTAAGTGATTTGATCTATATCACTGAGTAATTGAATTACTAAGTTTGAATTTCCACTTGTATATGAGTTTGCTCTGTTATTCTTGAATCCCAGAGTCACTACCAAAATTTTTTAACTTGGAAAAATTTTAAACTCTACTTTATCATGTATTACACAAGCTTCATTCAAATTCTAAATCTTAACGACAACTAGATCAAAAGAAAAAGAGTTTTGACTGAAGTTTAAGTTTAAACAAGGAACAGATTTATGTCTCAGGTGAACAAATATACAACCCATCCATACAGATATATATACACACAGCCATGTATTTATCAACATATATACAATCATACTTGCTTCATAGGTAAGTCAAGCAACCAGATTTATATATATAAAAGAAAAAAAAATGTGGTGTTACTCACTTTGATGGGTTTTGATGAAGAAAGATAGGAACAGAGGAATGAGCTTGCTTTGATTTTTATTTGTTTCCAGTTTTGAAATAATATTCATTTCAGTTTTTTTTTTTTCTTTTTTTTTTCTTTTTTAGTTCAAATGAATGAGACTGAGTATAAGAAGATGATGCATATGAAGTTGATATAAAAACAAGTCTACAGGATATGCCTTTTTGCTTGTACATGATAATATTAATAAACAAGCTACAGGTGATATATTTGAACAACAAATCGTGGCTGAGATGTTGCATTAAATGTTGAGATGTATGGCATTTATTGCCTTGTATACTTTCCTCTCCATACTCCATTTCAGCTGTACAAGTGATAATATTTTGTTGTACTTGTTGATTCCTTTACTTGCCTGCATAATTGTTTCCAGGTTTTAGGTATTCTTTTGCAAGTGTACATACTTGTATGTATTTTTTGTTTACTTGGTTTATGTTTATTTTGTACTTTATTTTCTTTCCAGGTCTACATGTTATATTAATTTGCCTTGTATTGTTTAAGTGTGCATACATAGATTTATATTTTATACTTTGCTTGTTTTTACTTTGTTTTATGTTCTTTCACTTTGTCTTGCATACTTACTTTTATATTTGTTTGTATTTATTATGTTTGATTTGTTTATAAAATTTTAACTCAAGTATAAACACACTTTTAAACTTAAACAACGTTTTAAAATCTTACCTTTCCTTTATTTTTAAACTTATATTATTAAATACTTAATTTACTTAAAATTATTTCAAACTTATGTACATTTTTATAAGATTTGTTTTATATTTACAATCGTAGTTTCCCAAATTACATACATATATTATTTTATTTTTATACTAATGTTTTGCTTGTATATGAACATAAATTTCTATTGTCAATATATTGTTTAAATTTTTAACTAATTTGTTTCATGTGTATATTTTACATTTTATAGTTTACATAACCAATTTTATCTTCTGAAATGACTTTTTAACTTGCCTAATTTATCTCTATTTATAACTCAAATATTTATTTTACTTCTATTTTTAGTTTAAATATTTATCATAAATTTTACTTTAAAAATTATTGTTTTACATTTCTCTTTGTACACATAGATTTTATATAACTCAAATTATCATCATTTGTAAATTTTTAAATCAATTTATTTATTTATTTTTATACTTGTGTCCAAAGTATATTATTTATTTTTCAAAATCATTTATTTAAGAATTTATTTAAAATCCAATATATACATATATATTCACATATATACAAATTTTCAAATTCATACGACTTAATATAATTTCTAGTCGAATTCGGGGAAACTCGCTTCCATTTAAATCAATTTTACAATTTTAATTCAAAAATTTATTTAAATTATCAATTTAAATTAAATTAAAATTTAGGGTCGTTACATTCATCGATGGTCGGAGGAGGGTGAAATCATTGTTGACAGGTTTGGAGTTGTGGGAAATGGTGTGTTCCAGGTTTTTTGTAAATAGAGGGATGCTCTGTTTAATTTTGGGAAATGGAAGATCACTGATGCTTTGGTGATCATGTTGGGTTTAAGGGTGGATGATGGAGGTGGGCGATCATCCCTGATGATCGGAAAGTTGGCCATAGTTATGTGCATGTGCACAGAGTCATTTTTGAAAGGGGTTTTGGTTTTCTGTAAGTTGTAGGGGAAGATTCGAGTCATTTGAGATATGACTCGAAGCAGCAAGCCATAGAACTCGAAGTTGAATAACATTTGTCTCGGGTAGCTTAGATTGTAGTGTTTTGTTTCCTGTAGCCTGAAACAGTTTTCAGGTTTTTGAATTTTAAAACCAAATTTAAAAATAGTAAAGCAAGTTTTAAATATAAACTTAAAGTAAGATTTAAACTATGAATTCAAATAAATTTTAATTCCAGATTTTAACAAATTTGCAGAATAAAATAAAGTATTTAAATAAATAATAAAATCTGCACAGTTTTTATATTAGTGATTTTTAAATCTGAAAATAAGTTTTTAAAACAAGATTTAAATTCTAAGTTAAATCTGAATTTCAAATTCTGGATTCAAACTTGAATTTGAATCTGAAAGTTTCAAAAAGAAAATAGGTTGATAAATTCAAATGTTATAATTTAGTTTGAATATTTTAGTATGTATAAAATCTGAAATGAAATTTAAAACAGAGTTTTAAATTTTAATCTTTGAATTTAAATCTGAAAGCATGGTTTAAAATTTTGGGTTGTAATAAAAATAAGATTTGAATTTAAATGTTTCAATGTCATTTGAAATATTTAAGATATTTTAAATTTATTTGAATATAGGCTAAAGTTAAACTGTTCTTTTAAAACTGCTTTAAAAGATAAGTGATTCTTTAAAATGAAAACTAAAGAGTTTTAAATACTTAAAATCTTGTTTAAGTTTAAATTTAATTTCATTTTAATTTCAATTTAAAATGGAATTTATAAAATTCAGAAGCAAATTTGTTTTTAAATAACTTTAATAATGATAATTTAATCATTAATGAGATAAATGATTTTATTGTTTTGAAACTTAATTATCTGATCAAGGTAATTAAGATTTTAATTAATTAATTTAATTAATTAATAATTAGGTTAATTAATTAGCTAATTAAGGGTTTTTATTTAATTAATTGAAAGGATTAAGTAAGTTAATTAAACTTGATTAAAGTATGATTTATGAATTAATTAAATAAGATTTGATTAATGAATTGAATTATTAATCAAGTAATTAATAATTAATTAAGTTTTTAATTATCACTTGATTAATTTAAAAATTAATTAATGTGTTTCTTCAAATAAATTAAGAATTAATATTGATTAATTCAATTAATTACTTTGGAAAAGTAATTAAAGATTTGATATGGTTAATGAAGGTCATTAACCTAGTATTATTTTATAATTAATTAATGTAATAAATTTTAATAATTAATTGTATTAATTAATTTAAAGATAATCATTTGAGAATTATTTAAGTATAATTACTTAATGAAAGTAATTAAGAAAAATTAATTACTGATTGTAATTAATTAAGTTGTTGATTAATTAAGTTAATTAATTAAGTTTAATTAATTTAATTTAATCACTGGATGATTTGAGAAATAATTACCAATATAATTAGAAAGGAATAATTACTTGGTAAAGTAATTAAGAAGATAAATTACTTGATGTAATTTTAATTGAAGGATACTTGAATGATGGAGGAGTTTTTGGAATTAATTACTTTGTGTAATTATTATTAGTGTGTTTAATTACTTAGGATAAGTAATTCATAATAAAATTACTTAGTGTAATTAATATGTAACTCGTATGTTGAATAATTACTTAAGTAAGTGATTAATAATTAATTACTTAGTGTAATTAGTTTAGGTTTAGGCAATTGAGTTATTTGAAATGGTTAAGAGATGTAATTAATTTAAGCTAATTACTTAATGTGATTAATCAAGAATGATTAATCAATAGAGATAATTGATAATTAATTTAATGGAGTTATTTAAAATAAAATAATTTGAGATCATTAATTTAAATAATTAATGATGTAATGAAGGATTGATTAATAAGAACAATTAATCAATGAAGGAATTAATTAATGTAATTAATTAAGGATGAATGTAATTAATTATAATTAATTAATTAATGAAGTAATTACAGGTTAATTACAAGGTTTGGTTTGGAATAATTAATTTGTGAAATTAATTAGAAATTAATTACTTGAATGTGTAATTAAAGAATAACTAATCAAGATGATTAATTAGGGTAATTTGTTAAGAATAATTAATTGATGTGTAAGCAAGATTTATATGGATGAGTAATTAATTTAATTCATTTTAAATTAATTAAGGAAGAAGTAATTAATTTAATTCATTTTAAATTAATTATAGAATGGTGATTTAATAAGTCATTGCTTATGAATAATGATTGATATTTATTACCCTGAATGGTTAAAATCTCAGTTATGAGATAAATGTTGTTGTGTGATTTGGATGTTATGTTGCATTGAGTTGATAATATGATTTATCTGTTTTAGTTGACAATATAGATTATCTGATGTTATGATAATATTGATTATCTATTATGATGTTGAGAATTATCTATCTGTGTGTATATAGATAATATCGAATTGAATTGTTTTAAACCTTTAAAACAACTTGGACCTAAAAGACACGCTTTGGATTTCAATGAGACCGGGATCGGGTTTCCATATTTGGATATCCGAAAACCACATCGATTCCAAATAATGTTAGGTCGTAAATCCAAATGGAGCTTTGTGAAGACTCGAGGTGTAAGGACTATAAGTCAATATAACTCTGTGGGTGGTTCCGTAATGAGTTTAACGGAATGGTACTTATAGATTCGAGATGGTGATTCAGAGTGCAAGGGTTATCGTCGTTAACTCTGAGGGTGATTCCAAAATGAGTGTAACGAGATAATGCCTTCGGATTTGTTCCAACCCGGAACGAACTTGTATGGATCGAATGCTTTCATAACATCGTCAGGTGGACGATGAGCATTCTAAGAGATGTGTTCTCTAAAGGCAGTCGTAGCCTCAAGCCTCATCAACCGGGAATGGCTAACCAGGGGAGGTGCAGCAAGGCTTCGTGGGTAGCTCCCACTGGAGAGCGAGATTGATCCCTGTCTAGAAGTCCCTTTATATTCGGCTGTGTGGGCAGTTGGTTGCAAACAACTGCGGGGTTGTCTTGTTTGGAACTGTTCGGTAAGGAATGGTTCCGGCCTTGTGTTGCAGGGGAGTGGGAGTACTCCTCGGTACGGTGATCTAGGCCACGTACTGTGACGGGCGGTACCCAAGTAGCCCTGCCATTGATGGAATCCACAATCCAATAAGTGCCAATGATTTTGATTGTATTACCCACTTTTGTGGCTAGTAGCTGGAATTTAATAGATGTAACAATTTCGGCTATTTCTTATTTACTTGAAAACCCTAGACACTATTATAATATCATCGGATTTCCTATCAAATGTTTTGGTTAGCGTAAGGTAAAAACTTTTCCATGTTTATGTGTGGGAAGTCTTACGTGATACCTTTCTTTTCAAAAGGTGTTTAAAGTTAAGCAACTTTAACTTGTTACTCACACCAGACCCATGTCTGACCCGGAGTTTATCTTTGTTTTCTTAAACTCTTGGGTACTCAAATTTTTACAAGTAGCCAAGGGATTCAGGTTTTGCTTTGACGAATAATGGAGGAGCAATGGAGCAGGAGGCTTCTGCGTTAGATATAGTTCCGCTGTGTGTTCTCTGTGTTGTGATTGTATTGAGTTGTAAATACTAGACAGGTGTTTATAACTGTCTAGTGTATGTGATGTGTATGCTCTGTATCTCTGATTGGTATTGTATATTATGTAAATACTTATGTTATTAATATAATTTATTCGTTCCGCAGTTGAGATTCTTGTGTTGTTTCTTCTTTCTTTTCTTCTTCTATCCCTTTCTTTCTTAATTGATGATGCGATTTTCTGGGAGTGGAAAGTCGGGTCGTCACAGATCAAGATATTGCGATCTGACCGAGGTCGAGAATATGAATCACCATTTGAACAAGTATGTGTTGGTCAAACAAACAAAGAGAAAGATGAAACTCCTCTAGAACTCATGTTGGAAACCCGAACAGGTAACCCAACAAATTTAGATAGGTATATAGTTATATAAAAAATTACAAATACGCACTCCCAAGATAGACACTACACCAGAGCCTAGGTATTATCTCAACCTATGCTCTAATAACAAGTGCAACGACCCGCCTTTCATTCCACGGAAAGATGCATCATCAATAAGAAAGAAAGAGGTAGTAATAGAATAGATAGAAGAAAGAACAAACAATATCAGAATCTCACAGCCGAAACGGAACAAAATATATTATACCACATAGATATTACATAATTATTACATCAGAGTTACATAGTTACAACAACATCATCACATTAGACAGTTATATAGACCTGTCTTTCCATTACAACCAAAATACAACAGACAAAGACACAACATAGCGAGAAGATAGATATATATAGCTACGTCTGGACTCCTGCTCCAAAATTTATCAAGCCAAACCTGATCACTTGACTACTCATAAAAATTTGAGTACCCAAGAGTTTAAGGAAAAATAGGAATAAACTCCGGGTCAGACATGGGTCTGGTGTGAGTAAACGGTTAAGTTATTTAACTTGAAAAACCTTTGAAAGAAAAGGTATTTCGGTAGATCCAACCGCAGATTCCGACGAAAGTCTGCAGTTTTCTAAGTTTGGCAGTGTTAACGTTAAAATTTGAACGCTAACACCCCAGTGTATGAAATGTAATTGTGAAAGCACCACCCGATAGCTCGGGAACAGATTATAAGCAGATAATAGCGGAAAAGCAGTAAACAACAGCAATTTTATAGTGGTTCGGCTTAAGAGAGAGCCTACGTCCACTTTGAATATCTTTATTGACGATTTGATTACAAGTCGATGCAATTACACTTTGATTACAACACACTTCGAGTTACAAGTGACTTAGAACAAGTAGCCTAAACTTCAACGTCGATCAAAATCTTTGAACTCATGTTGGACATGTATGATTTCTTCGTGAAGTTCCTTGAGGCGTTCTTTGTATCTCAAAAGCTTTAAGTGTTGAAGCAGTTTGGAATGCAGCAGAGTAACGGTGCTTGAAATGAATGAGCCCAAAGAGTCCCTTGAATATTGGAGGTGGCCATGTATTTATAGGCCAATTTCTGAGTTGGAATTGTTGACCAAGTCATGAGTCGCGACCGACTCAGGATGAACCGTGACCGACTTACATATCACGAGTCAGCAGGCAGCGGCATAAATGAAACGGCATTGAGCTTGTTCCTCATATGCTTAGGTCGCCAGCGACTTATGATAGGTCGTTAGTCGCCTTGAGTCGTTGGAAACCCTGAGTCGGTCTGCCCCATAAACCACTAACTAGTTAAGCCACTCTGCTCCTCTAAGGCATTAACTCGTTGAGTCGCTGATCCCCATAAGTCGTGAGTCGCGCAATTCTTTAACTCGTGCAACTCCTCAGTTCAGTTGAGTCGTTGATCCACTGAGTTGTTACAAGCCCTGAGTCGTTGAGTCGGTCTAGGCCTTGAGTCATCTCATATGAGTCGTAAACTTCGTTGAGTCGGTAACTCACTGTGTCGGCCTGTCTCATGAACCGTTAATCCCCATGAGTCGTTCCATTCCTTTATGTCGCCGTGAACCTTAACTCGTTAGCTAATTAAGTCGTAACCAGTTGAGTCGGCCTGAGTCTTAACTCGTTGGTGAAAACGGGGTTAACATTTGCCCCTCGAAGTACACGCCTAAGTCGTAGGTCGTGTGCTTCGACTCATCTTGACTCGCATGTGCCGACTCATGTTCCACTACCCTGGTATAAAAGGCATGAATCGTCACTTTTATCTTCTTCTTCTCATACCAATCTCGTAAGTCGTTTTCGGCCATTAACATTCCTCCGAGCTTTCGAAAGCAATTCTATTCCAACTTCCTACTAATAATCTTTGTTGCGTAAGTGAGTCTGATTTTCTCTCGATTCCTTACTGTTATTGAATTACGAATCCGGACTCCCCATTTTTCTGACTCCGATGCATCTTTGTGCCATGTTCCATCGCGACTCATGTTTTTTTTTATCGATTTACAACTGCCATCGATTATATTATTGTTATTGCTCGCGATAGCATAATAGCGCTTCAGATTCGTCGCAAACTTGAAGCGATTCGAATTGGTCCTTTGAGTGATTTTCTGATGGCGTGAGGTGAAGACAATGGATTATAGTGCCTCGAATTATCTGGTCTGCGAGTTTGGAAGAGATGAAATGATCCTTAACGGGTTAATGGGTTAGAGAGAAGATGACCGGTTGAGGAAATGACCTAGGATTCTCATGACCTAGTTGGTTTTTTGATGACTTAGGTTTTTGGTCGTACGAGCGACTCAGCCCTTTAGATCCTCATCGCGACTCATCCTTTGAACCGTGAACGACTCAAACCATCTGCCGCGAACGACTTAAGCCATAGTCCATGAACGACTCAAGTCATAGGTCGTGAACGACTCAGCACTTGAACTATTTTTCATACCGAGTTGCTCCTTGTGGTTTGAACCTATGACCGGCTCAATTAGATGCAACCTAGGATTTGAGTCGCAGCCGAGACAGGACTTGGAGAATTTCACACTGCTTTGAACTAAAAAATTTCTCCTTTTACCATGCCTTACGACTTAGAGAACTAGCGACTCGATGCATTAATGACTTGGAGCATAAACGACTTAGCTTAACTTGCCTCATAACCTTTAAAACATGAATGAGTTATCACATTGTACTGCTTTGAAGCATAATTCTGACTCGATCTTTGACTTGAATTGCTGAAATAAACTGCCTGGATATTGAATTGTCTGGACTTTAACTTGTTAAACTTTATTGCATACTTTAGTTTTACAGATTGCTTCAATTTGCTAGTATACAACCTGTTTAATACAACAATCACAGAAGATTGGAACGAATATACTGCCATTGATTGCCCACATCTAATGACAGATTAGTCAATAGAAGATAATTAATTTAAATGGATTGCGTGAATGAAGTACTTTAAACCAACGAATCCAAGTAGAGTGCTAAAGCAATGTTGAAATAGTCAACTGAAATTGACCGGTTTGCACTAACACCATACCTGAAACTTTTAAATTAACAAGTCCTGAAATTTAGTAATTGATCAATTGCCAACTAGCTTAACTTCAGTTATATTTACTTGTTTATCTTCATTAGTTCTGCACAACACTTCACACTTTTAGGAAACGTGCACCTTCGCATTTGAACATCCAGTTGCTTGTGTAGAATGACTTCTCAACAAGAAGAACCGATGGGCCAGGCTGAAGATGTCTTCCCAATAGCTAACCCATTGGATAACCCTCCGGAGAGAACTTCCACAACTCTGAATCAGCGGGTGTTTAACCAATTGCGCATCCAGTTTGGCATTGCCGAAGCTGATGCCTTACTGCCGGGGCCAAATGATACTGCAGATAGCCCCCCTCTTGGCTTTATTGCTGTCAATCGCCAAATGTGCTTGAGCGGTGCCATCCCACCTTTTAATGACTTCCTTCAGCAGTTCCTGCTTCGGTTATCTATCTCTCCATTCCAATTGCACCCCAACGGCCATGCCATTCTGATGGGGTTATGTGTGCTATTTAGGAGAGTTTTGGACCGATTACCGAGCTTTGGGGAAATCTGCTACTTCTGCTCATTCACAAAAATTAAAGATCATCCCTCTATCGTAGTTATAAGGAGTGCTCGAAACCGCAAACTCATCACTGATCTTCCTGAAAGCGTTCATGGATTTCTAAATCAGTTTTTCTTTGTTCGCTGTCCTCCAGGGTTTTATGCCATCTGGAGAGTAGGAAGTAAGATTTCCTGTTTTTATTTCTCCATTCTTGAGCTTTTCGAAATCTGAGTTGCTAAATGCTAACTTCGCTTCTTCTTTTTTTTTTCTGTTTTAGCACTTCCTCCTCCCTCTAGAGATCCATGCTATAAGCAAATTTTTGAAAGGCTGAATGCCGTGGCGGCAGAAGAGAGGAGTATAAAGTTTTTGTTAAATGATGAATTTTTACATCAATTTGGACTCCTTCACCCTTCTCGTTCCACTCAGCTTTGTGAAGTTCCCGATTCTCCAGCGGAGGCTAAAAAGCTTATGCCAAAAGATCCCTCTACTGAAACTTTACTGGTGAAGTGTCCCACTCTCACTGATGTTGCGGGGCCGTCTAGCAATTTGACACTTGCCCCAGTTATCGAAGAGGAAGAACCTCCACGATCTTCCGGGAGATCTGCTGACGAAGGAGTTGAGAAAGCAAGTCCCAAAAAGCATGATGGTGATGATGTTTTTGAGGGGTTGAGCGACCTAATTGTGACTTCACAAGAACTTTTTAAAGATGATGTTTCCAAAACTATCTCTTCTGTAATCGAGGCGACATCTTCTCTACAACAAATGTCAACTCCTCTTACTCAAGTTATCACCACCTCTACCCCACAAAGTGGTCTGTAGCTTGATGCGTGTAGTTTACACATTACACAACACTTAGGATTTTTCAGCACTTGTTTGTGTTTGACTTCTTTTCTCTAAAGGCTTTTAAGACTTGTCTTTTTGCCTTTCATATCCTTCAATGGGGCGTAGCGGCAGCGTCTCTTACTATAAAGACTTTCAGCGCTATGGAGGGCGTGGCAGCTATGATTATAGACGCTACCTTAATGGTCCCAGAGAAACCGATGAGCAGAGAGCTGCTCGAAAAGCTAGAGAGAGGAGAGAATATGAAGAGCGTCATGAGAGGATAGATGTGCGACATGAGTCTTCTTCAAGAGGCGATGACTCTCACAAACGTAAAACACATGATGGTCGGGGGAAGAGCCACATTGTTGAGGACCCGAGCAAGCGGGCCAAACCTAGTGAGAAACACGCATCTGCAATATCTGAAAAGTTTGACGCTCCCATCTCTATCGACATTCCTTCCAAATCCCCTGCTCTTGAAGGAAGCGCTATTCAAACACTTCTTAATAGGCCTTCATATCGTGTTGAAAGGGACCCACCGACCCTACAGAGCCGATTCCCGAATTGGTGCTTAAAGGGGGTTCGCTTCGATCTTGATTTAGTTCCCATCGATAAAGAAGCCATGTACCAAAATCTTGATGCCGTCAGACTCGATATTGAAAGAATATCTGGATGGCAAAAGCTTGTTGATGAACTTCAAAGGGTCAATCGGGCCAATATCGAGGCGATGCTAACTATGGAGAACGATAAGTCGGAATGGCAGAAGATTCTTGACCAGCACAACATCGAGATGAAAAACATAACCGAGTATAACGAGAAACTTGAAGCTGAAGTCAAGCAGCTTAAAGACGATCTTACCACCTCTTCTAACACTTACACTCAAAGAGAAGAGGTGCTACAAAAACAAGTGCGGGATGCACATGCTGGCCAAAGAGATGCCGAAGCTAAAGTTGAGAGGCTAGAAGAGGTTGTAGAGAATTACCGCACTGATGTCGCTCAGTTGCGGAGTAAAATGAGCGCCCAAGACATAGAGATTGAAGCGTTAAAAGCTCAACTTGCTAAAACTGAAAAAGAACGAGATGAGGCCATGGCTGGTAAAATCGCAGCTGAAGAATCTATTCAAACCATGGAAGCCAACATCAGTTCAAATCTATTCGACTTTTACTTGCACAGCGTCTTAGGGCATGGCAGTCTCTCTTTTCTTGGTCCTAAATACGAAATCACCTTGGCTGAAGTGTGGGAAGCTGCTCTCGACATGTTCAAAGGCGCCGGGTATACCGAGGAAGAGCTTGAGGCGCGCTACCTAGATGAGGAAACTCGCGCTGCTCTTGCGAAGGGAAAAGAGCAACTCGCCAGAGTGCGGACTGGGATGGCGGAAGAGGAACGTTCTGAAAAAGAATTACCACCTACTACCTCTGAACGTCCTTTAGTTTCTCCTGGAGTTGACATCACAGGTTCCAGTGCTCATTCCCCGCCTCCTACAAGAACCGGGGTAATTACCCCTACTGATGATGAGGCTTTGGAGGATATTGGAGCTCAAAATTATGAGATTGAACTAACGAAGCAAATATCTTCAGGTAATTTTAACATTGGTCCGATTCAGGTGGATTGCCTGCTTGCTCCTCAAAAGTTTGATGAGCTTCTCGATTACTTCTTGAATCTTGACGAACCCATATCTCCTTTCTTTTGGGGAGATACTAATATTTTTAATTTCTCTTCTTCTGCAGTTGAAACACCAAGTGTTGTGCAAACTTCGCCTCCTCTGGTTATCCCTCCTCCGTCTCTTCAGGTGGCTCCTCCTTCTGCTTCACAGCCCGGGTCACAAGAGGAGCAAATAGAGGCTCTTCATGGCTTAGATGACCCTATCGCTTCACAAGAGCAGAAAGACGAGGGACTTGAGGGAGGTGAGATATCTCCGGAGCGGACTTCTTCTGATGACATAATTTTGTCTGCTCTTGTTACTCCAGGGAGTGAGTCTTCTTCGAAGAGGAGAAAGAAGCACGGAACATCGAAGAGGAGGGGGAAGAAAATCATTGCTACTGAAGAGGAACCGGAAGTTGCACCAGTTGCACCTCCCTCCCCTTCTTCCCTTATGCCTACAGACCGACCTGAAAAGTTAACCATTCGGCCGGGTAAAGGGTCCAAAGGTGGCAAGAAGAAATGAAGATTCCAGTTTTTAGCTTCTTGTCTTTTGCAAGTACTGGTCGAGAATTGTGCGGGTACCGGCCCCTGCTTTTTATTTTGAAACTTGTATCTGCAATACAATTGAATAAAATGATCCTTTATTTGTACAGACTCCTGTTTGAATTTGAGAATGCATTTATTATTCATTTTTGCACAAGTTTATTTATATGATATTGCAGCGGGCTTATGGCATGTTGTTTGAGCATTACTTTCGCCGATGTGGCTATACCATATTGTATATAACTATATCATGTTGCCCCCATACCATAAGCTTGCTGCAATATTTTATACTTCGAGGGGACTTGCACTCTTATTTTCTGAAGAATAATTATTTCATTCTTGAAGAAATTTTTCGTAGAGTACAACTCCCTTCATATAACTTTTTACGCTTTGTCCTTCGAAGAAATCACTTTTTTCTTTTGCTTATGTACACACTTTACCAAGTGAATTCTTCTATGAGGTAAAGCGGGCCTCTGAAGGATACTTTAACTTTTCTTTTCTTTTTCTTTTTATTTGAGGAAGATTATTTTCCAGAATAGATAAATCACTCTTCCTTTGAAAGTTAAAGTGTGCTTTTAATGAGGATTTTTTTTTTTAGAAACATAGAAAGTTGTACCTCTGAGGAGGGATTTTTCACGTTTCAACACTTGGAAGTTTTATTTCAATCTTGGTGAAACGTGTACCTCCAAAGAGTTGTGCCTTTGAAGAAAGCCTTTTCACGTTTCAACACTTGGAAGTTTTATTTCAATCTCGGTGAAACGTGGGCTTCCGAAGAGGTCTTTCTTCTTGATTGTGTTTCCGGGAGGAGGTCTTTATTTTGTTTTGCATTTCAACTCTGGTGAAGTGAAACTCCGAAGAGCGGTTGTAACACTTCAACTCCTGGTGAAATGGGCCTCCGAAGAGAGCTTTTATTTTGTTTTACATTTCAACTCTGGTGAAGTGAAACTCCGAAGAGCGGTTGTAACACTTCAACTCCTGGTGAAACGGGCCTCCGAAGAGGGCTTTTATTTTGTTTTACATTTCAACTCTGGTGAAGTGAAACTCCGAAGAGCGGTTGTAACACTTCAACTCCTGGTGAAACGGGCCTCCGAAGAGGGCTTTTATTTTGTTTTACATTTCAACTCTGGTGAAGTGAAACTCCGAAGAGCGGTTGTAACACTTCAACTCCTGGTGAAACGGGCCTCCGAAGATTGCCTGGAAGTTACTCTCTCATGGTTGGAGGGTCATGACTCCTCCAATCTTTTTTGGTTGAGTAGAGAACTTTCTTTTTTACAGCATATGCTTCGTTAGAGGCCTTTATCCTCCGAAGATTTGTGCTTCCGAAGAGGACTTTAGTTGTTCCTTGTCCACTTGCTTACGCCTTTTCAGTGATCCTCTATTTTTTTTTATAGTTTGCACTCCCTTCTTTTACAAGTAGCTTGTTTAATCCAAAGAAGTGTACTTCATTGCTAGGCCAGTTCACGAGAACGGACATAAGCTTCTTAATTGGATGTTTGTTTGTTCAAACTTCTCAATTTATTAGCTAAGGCCCGTTTTCGGCGAAATCATTGACCGTTCAATTAAAGCACTTCTTATCTAGGATTTAAGCTCGGGAATTTTGCGACTTGGAATTTGTTTGTTGAATGATAACAAGAATCACTTGGTCTTGTAATGTGCAAGTTTTGTTTTCGTTGCCTGCAAAAATTTAAATCGACATTTCAGTAATACATTCAATGTACTTTTCATATCGAAAATAAAGCAAACAAGTAATAATGATAAGGAACACAAGATTTATAGTGGTTCGGCCAAGAATTTGAGCCTACGTCCACTTTATAGTCTTTCATTATTCACTTGCATCGGTTTTACAATCGCTTTCAATTACAGGAATCATACATTCATAATTCTTTTTACAATATTTCAACAAAGCTATCAAGTAAAGTATGGACGCAAGTGATTGCTGTTCCAAGATCTTGGAATTTGATCTCCTTCGACAGTAGTGAGTTTGAATGTGCCGTCCAGAAGTTTTTGACCTATGACATATGGTCCTTCCCAATTTGGCCCAAACACACCTGTCGTTGTCATAATTCTCTTTAGGACTAGATCTCCAATTTCAAAGCTGCGTTGGCGAACTTTGGAATTGAAATGTCTGGCTATCCTTTGCTGATGAGATGCGATTCTGAGCTCAGCCTCTTCTCTTTTTTCATCAAGGAGATCTAGTGCCTCAAGCTGTAGTTTCTCATTCTTCGCTTGATTGAAATGGATTCTTCTATGTGAAGGGACCTCTGTTTCTACCGGAATCATTGCCTCTAATCCGTATGCCAATGAAAACGGAGTATGCCCAGTCGCAGTTTTGTGGGTAGTTCTGTATGCCCATAGTGCTAGCGGTAGCTTATCGACCCAACCACCTTTTGCTCTTTCAAGTTGCTTCTTGATGGTTGACATATAATTTTATTTACTGCTTCCACTTGCCCGTTTGCCTGCGGATGGGCTACTGCTGAAAAGCTTTTTCGGATTTTGAATCGTTTGCAAAAATCTTGGAATTCTTCACTTTCGAACTGAGTACCATCGTCTGTAATTATTTTTTGAGGCACACCGTATCTGCAAATAATACTTTTAGTCACAAAACTTATCATCTTTTTTGAGGTGATAGTAGCCAGTGGTTCAGCTTCTGCCCACTTAGTAAAATAATCTACAGCAACAATGGCATACTTAATTCCAGATTTGGCAGTTGGTAACGGTCCTACAAGGTCTATCCCCCATATTGCAAACGGCCATGGACTGACCATCTGTGTGAGTTCAGTGGAAGGAGCTCTAGGGATTTTGGCGAATCTTTGGCATCTGTCACATTTTCGGGAATAGTCTGCTGCATCTCGATTAATTTCTGGCCAAAAATATCTGTATCGGAGAATCTTTTTCGCTAAAGTTTGACCACCTAAATGATCACCACATTCTCCCCCATGCACCTCAGCTAGGATTGTTTTGGAATCTTCCCTGGATACACATCGAAGTAACGGCATTGAGAATCCCCGTCTGTATAACTGGTTCATCCTGGACTATATAGCGAGAGGCTTTCCTCAGTAGCTTCTTTCGTTCTTTTGAATTTTCCGGTAAAGATCCATTGAGCAGATATTCTGTTATTGGAGTCATCCATGATTCTTGCTCTTGAGACACGCTCATGATCCAATCAATATCCATCTCATCAATGGTCGGAGTCGACAGGACCTCCACTGGAGTTAGCCCCAAAAATTGAGCTTCTCCTGTGCTAGAGTACTTTGCGAGAGAATCTGCTTTCATGTTTTCTTCTCGAGGAATGTGACTTATCATGTAATGATCGAAATCACCCAGGAGTTCCCAAGCCTTTGACAAGTAGGCGGGCAGATTCCCCCCTTTTGCTTGGAATTCCTTTTTGACTTGGCATACAATAAGCTGAGAATCACTGAAGATCTGTAACGCTCGGGTGTTTAGTTCTTTAGCAGTCCTTAAGCCAGCGATAAGGGCTTCGTATTCTGCTTCATTGTTTGTTGAAGGAAATTCCAATCTTAGTGCATAGCATAATGATCGACCTTCAGGGGCCTCAAGTACAACTCCGGCTCCAGAACAGTTGTCGTTTCTCGCGCCATCGACACATAACTTCCATTGGATTGGGGAATTGTCAATCGTTTCCTCCTCACTGTTACCCTTATCTGTGAATTCTGCGATGAAGTCCGCTAAAGCTTGTCCGTTGATTGCTTTTCAGGGATGATAAGTGATGTCATATTGACTGAGTTCAATATTCCACTTTAGAAGACGGCCCGAAGTCTCAGGGGGAAACAGGACTTGCTTTAAAGGTTGATCAGTGAGGACTCTGATAGGATGAGCTTGGAAATATTGCCTCAACTTCCTAGATGCAATTAGTAGGCTATAGGCGAGTTTTTCCAACTTAGAGTAATTCATCTCTGCCCCAGTGAGTCTTTTGCTGATATAGTAAACTGGATGTTCAATCCTCTTGTCTTCTCGTATCAGCGCTGCACTTAAAGCATGAGATGATACTGCCAAGTATATAAGAAGATCCTCGCCATCGCCAGGCCTAGAAAGTATTGGAGGCGTTTCCATATGGCGAATCAATTCATCAAAGGCTTTTTGGCATTCGGGAGTCCAATCGAAGTTTTTCTTTCCTTTCCTTAGGGCATCAAAGAATGGGATGCATTTATCTGTGGCTTTGGAAATGAACCGACTCAAGGCGGTGACTTTTCCATTGAGACTTTGCAATTCCTTCTTTGTTCTAGGAGCTTTGACTTCCTTTAAGGCGGTAATTTGAGCTGGACTAGCCTCAATGCCCCTAGCGCTCACGATGAAACCTAAAAACTTTCCGGATTCCACTCCAAATGAACATTTTAAAGGATTGAGCTTCATTCCGTATTTTCGGAGGACTGCGAACATGTCTGCTAAGTGTTCTATGTGATCCACTGCTTTCTTAGACTTTACTAACATGTCATCGACGTAGACTTCCATAGTCTTGCCCAATTGCGGTTTGAACATAGCATTAACAAGTCTTTGGTATGTTGCCCCTGCATTCTTCAGCCCGAAGGACATAACTCTGTAGCAGTAAAGACCAACGTCGGTGATAAAGCTCGTGTCCTCCTGATCTGGCTCATGCATCATGATCTGGTTATATCCGGAGTAGGCATCCATAAAAGATAACAATTCGTGTCCCGCTGTTCCGTCTACCAGTTGATCGATCCTGGGTAATGGGAAGCAGTCTTTAGGGCAGGCCTTGTTTAGATCTGAAAAATCGATGCATACTCTCCATTTTCCGTTGACTTTCTTAACCAGCACTGGATTTGAAACCCAATTCGGATAGGTAGATTCTTTGATAAAATTATTCTCCATGAGCCGATCAACTTCTTCTTTTAACGCTGCCGACCTTTCTGGACCTTGAGTTCTCCTTTTCTGCTTCACAGGTGTAAATTTTGGATCAATATTTAGAGTGTGTACTGCAACTTCTGGGGATATTCCACACATATCGGCATGAGTCCAAGCAAAAACATCCAAATTTGCCTTTAAAAAAGATATTAAGATATTCTGAATTGACACATTAAGTTGTGAACCCACATTCAACACCTTGTTTGGGCCCTTTAGGTCAACAGGTACTGGTATTGTCGTTTCCACTGGTACCACTCTATTCTCCCCTGCACTGACTTTTCTAGGATCCCTCTCTTTCCTTGCTCCGCTGTGCTCGCCAGTGCAGGGTCCGCCCTGTAATTGCTACAAGGCTGGTTCTTTGATGCGGACTGGGGCTGCCGCATCCTTTCCCATTTCTCTTTTCCTCGTTTCTCATAGCTCTGTTAGATAACATTCCCGCCCTGCATTTTGATCCCCTTTTATAACTCCCACTCCATTATCTGTGGGAAATTTAATGGTGAGCCACCATGGGGCCAGAACAACTTTGAATGCTGCGAGAGTTAGACGGCCAAGAAAAGCATTATAAGCAGAAAATTCGTCGACAATCACAAAAGTTTGCTTGCGGATCACTTTTCTCTCTCCTTCTCCAAGTTCCACAAACAAATCAACGGTTCCTATCGGCTGTTTTGGCTCCCCAGTGAAGCCGGCGATTTTCTGCGATGAGTCTTGCACATCAGCCATAGGGATCTTCATTTGGTCGAATGTTTTCTTGAAGAGGATATTGCAGGATGCGCCACAATCAATGAGAACTCTTCTGACAATAGCTGGCCCGATACCAGCCGAGATGACTAAGGGATCCAAGGTAGGAGCTTCAACACCTGCGGAATCCCTGGCTCTGAACACAATATCATCATTGAAAGTTCTTTGTTGCTTCAGGGGCATAGCACCTTCCAAAACGAATACATCTTCCTCGGTCGGTACATACTTCAAAGCACGGGTATACCTTTCCATCTCACCCCAGCTCCTGCCTGCTGGGTGAGGTCCTCCCGTAATGACATTGATAACAGGCCTTCCGGATTCATGCCCTGCAGTCTTTTCACCTGTCCTGGGTTGATGAGCAGGAGCTCGTTGCCCCTGACTGGTCGAAGCGGGATTGCTGCTATTCTTTTCCACAAATTGCTGCAGCTTGTTTTCCCTTATCAATTCTTCAATCAAATTCTTCAATTGGCGGCATTCATCGGTATCATGACCGGGTTGATTATGGAAGCGGCAAAACTTTCCGCTTTGTACTGCTTTTTTCCCAGTTCTCAGAACGGGAGGTTTAGGATAATCAACAGAATCTTTAGTGGCAAGGTATATACGCTCCGGCGTATCTGATAAAGGAGTATATTCCGATGGTTTGAAAGAACGAGGCTTCTTCAGATTTTTCTGTTTCTTTCCATCGTTATTCTCCCTTTTCTGTCCTACAGATTCACTCTTGCGTGGAGCAGCAATGTTATCTTCAGCTTTTTCTAACACTGCCTTTACCGGTACAGGACGGCTTTCTAGGCGTATGAACTCATCTGCTTTCTTGTAGAATTTTTCAAGGGAATTTGGTTCCTTCATGTTAAGCCATTTTCCAAATTCGCTCGACTTGTCGATCGCCCTCATCAGATAAGTCAAGATCATCCGTGGTTCTACATTGTCTACCTCGGCCAGCGCTATATTAAAGCGATTCAAGAAAGATCTGATAGTTTCACCCGGATTCTGCTCTAAACTTGACAACGACATAATATCTTTGGCTTTTGAAGCGTATAGTCTAAACTGCTCCTTGAATTTCCGGGTTAAGTCAGAAAACTGATCGATAGACCAAACTGGCAGCTTGGTGAACCAAAGCAGGGCTACACCTTCCAGGTATACAGGAAAATATCGGCACTTTATTTCATCAGAAGCTCTGGCACCTGTCATGTGCCAATCATACTTATACAAGAATTCGTTCGGATCACTTGTTCCTTTGTAAGCTGGGATAGTTGGAGGGACGAACTTCCTTGGGAACTCAGCCTTTAAGATTCTTTCGGTAAACGGGGTTTTACTTGGAGCAAAACCCCATTCCTTCTCATCTTCATTCCTTTGCATGCTTTCCTTCATGATTTGTCGAACCATTTCAGAAAGATATCCCTCATCATTTCGAGCTCTAGATCCACCAATTTCAGGAAATGTCTGCTCAAAGGGGCTGGCAGCCCTTTCAGGAATGTTTCTTTCTTCATCCTCATGAATGTTGCCAGCAAAGTTCCTTTCATTACCCGTTGGTTGACGGTTTACCCCAAGCAAGTCATTCAACTTATTCAAAATTAGGGCATTTTGGGCGTTCTGAGCTTCCAATTGTGCACTTTGGGCATTTATCTGCTGGTTCAGCCCTAAGATTACAGCATCCAACTCCGCTTTTGTAACCCCAACAGGTGGAGTGGCTTGATTAGGTACTGGAGAAGCGGAGGTTCCCTCTTGAGCATTTCCAGATCTAACAGATCTACTCTTTCTCCCCGGAGCCATGATTTCGGATAAACTTCTAGTCTTTAGAGAGGTTACTTCAGCAAACTTTCGTGGAGCAATGATGACGATTTGCCTGAGTTCGGTTCTCAGTGAAAGCACCAAAAATGTTAACGTTAAAATTTGAACGCTAACACCCCAGTGTATGAAATGTAATTGTGAAAGCGCCACCCGATAGCTCGGGAACAGATTATAAGCAGATAATAGCGGAAAAGCAGTAAACAACAGCAATTTTATAGTGGTTCGGCTTAAGAGAGAGCCTACGTCCACTTTGAATATCTTTATTGACGATTTGATTACAAGTCGATGCAATTACACTTTGATTACAACACACTTCGAGTTACAAGTGACTTAGAACAAGTAGCCTAAACTTCAACGTCGATCAAAATCTTTGAACTTATGTTGGACATGTATGATTTCTTCGTGAAGTTCCTTGAGGCATTCTTTGTATCTCAAACGCTTTAAGTGTTGAAGCAGTTCGGAATGCAGCAGAGTAACGGTGCTTGAAATGAATGAGCCCAAAAAGTCCCTTGAATATTGGATGTGGCCATGTATTTATAGGCCAATTTGTGAGTTGGAATTGTTGACCAAGTCATGAGTCGCGACCGACTCAGGATGAACCGTGACCGACTCAAGATGAGCCGTGACCGACTCACATATCACGAGTCAGCAGGCAGCGGCATAAATGAAACGGCATTGAGCTTGTTCCTCATATGCTTAGGTCGCCAGCGACTTATGATAGGTCGTTAGTCGCCTTGAGTCGTTGGAAACCCTGAGTCGGTCTGCCCCATAAACCACTAACTAGTTAAGCCACTCTGCTCCTCTAAGGCATTAACTCGTTGAGTCGCTGATCCCCATAAGTCGTGAGTCGCGCAATTCTTTAACTCGTGCAACTCCTCAGTTCAGTTGAGTCGTTGATCCACTGAGTCGTTACAAGCCCTGAGTCGTTGAGTCGGTCTAGGCCTTGAGTCATCTCATATGAGTCGTAAACTTCGTTGAGTCAGTGACTCACTGTGTCGGCCTGTCTCATGAACCGTTAATCCCCATGAGTCGTTCCATTCCTTTAAGTCGCCGTGAACCTTAACTCGTTAGCTAATTAAGTCGTAACCAGTTGAGTCGGCCTGAGTCTTAACTCGTTGGTGAAAACGGGGTTAACAGGCAGGGTACTACAGGAAGTTTATCAAGGACTACTCTAAGATTTCTTAGAGAAAGTTTTGATCCGATCTAGTTTTCCAATTAGGGTTCAGAGGTAGTCTTTGTGGCCCAGTCGAATGAGTCTTTGAGATTCTTTGTGGATTTGTTGAATAAGTTTGTTCTCGTGTTCATCGGTGATATTCTTATCTACTCCAAGTCTGAAGAGAAGCACAAGTGGCATTTGGCCGAATAGAATTCTCGGGGATATGCTAAGGGTTTGCGTTTTGGATTTTGGTAGATCTTGGAAAGACCATCTGCATTTAATGGAATTCTCGTACAATAATGGTTATCAGGCGCGTATCAAGATGGCACCCTATGAAGCTTTATATGGAAGACCTTGTAGATTTCCATCCTGTAGGGTAGAGTCGGGATCGAAGGTTTAGGGAGGATCGAATATCAGATTTGATTATCCGAAAACCACATCGATCCAAGTTAAACGTTAAGTCGTGAATTCAAGTGAAGATCAAGTTGAAGACTCGAAGTGTAAGAACTATTTGTCGTTAAAACTCTGAGGGTGATTCCAATACGAGTATAACGGAGATAGTGCTTTTAGGTTCGAGATGGAGATTCAGAGAGCAAGGGCTATTGTCGCTAACTCTAAGGGTGATCCCAATATGAGTAACGAGATAGTGCCTTCGGTTTCTTTCGAACCCGGAATGAACTTGTATGGATTGAATGCTTTCAGAACATCGTCAGGAGGACAATGAGCATTCTAAGATAGATGTGTTCTGTAAAGGTAATCGTAGCCTCAAGCCTCATCAACCAGGAATGGCTAAAACAGGGGAGGTGCAGCAAGGCTAAGTGGGTAGCACCCAAGTTGGACAAGATTTTCATTGGAAATGAAGATTGGGAATTGAACAACCTGGCTCTGATACCAAATGTAACGACCCGAAATTTTCATCTCCGAAAATTCCAGATTGTTAAAGAAAAGAAGAAAGAAAGAAGAAAGAAGAACGGAAAACAAAACTCAGAATCTCACATTCATACAAACATCCACATACATATATATACATGCATTTCTGTTTAACAAATCATGCAATCACTAATCATAATTCACTTTAAGGAATTACCGCATGCACCTTTATATAAGACAGATTTAAAACTTTTTAAATAGATTCGTTTACTCACCGCTAAAAGATGAACAGAGGATGCATTAAGCTAAATTTTTTTTAATGTGTAATTGAATTTTATATCATTTTTTTCTAAAGAATTTTATATAGATAAGTATAAGAGAAGTTAAAATATTAAACACTTAAGATATTTATAAATGTATATCTAAAATTAAAAATATTATAAATATATATATATATATATATATTAAAAACATATAAAAATATGGATTTACAAATGCAAACAAATTCTCTTTGTATTATAACAAATGTAAGCAAAAGAATATTTTTAATGACAAGTGTTAATTAATTGAACAAGTGTCCCCATTTTATTTTTATTTTTAAAAATATTTAATAAAAAATAGGACAGATCATATATATACATCTCCATACCCCTCTTACATTTTCTTTTATCAGTTCATTCTCTAAAACAAAACAAAGAAGAAATCTGTAACAAAACCCAGTAAACAAAATCAAATTCAAACTACTTCAATCTTCGACAAGTTCTCATACCTGAAGCAACCTAAGATTCAAAGGATTCAACAACTCAGATTCAAATTTAAACAAAGCAGCTCGGTTTCAAAATCAAGTGGCAAGACAAATTCCAGTTTCAAAAAAAATCATCTTCCAGGAATCCTCTGTTCATCTTTTAACGGTGAGTAAACAAATCTATTTAAAAAAAAATTGAATCTATCTTATATAAAGGTGCATGCTGTAATTCCTTAAAGTGAATTATGATTAGTGATTGCATGATTTGTTAAACAGAAATGCATGTATATATATGTATGTAGATGTTTGTATGAATGTGAGATTATGAGTTTTGTTTTCTGTTTTTCTTTCTTCTTTCTTTCTTCTTTTCTTTAACAATCTGGAATTATCGGAGATGAAAATTTCAAGTCGTTACATTTAATTTCTTTAATCACTTTTAATCCTACTTACTTAACATTAATTAATTACAAACCATTAATTAATCATCCCTTTATTATCCTCTTTAATTACATTAAGTAATTAGCCTTTAATTAATAACACAACTTAATTAACCTTCACCATTCACATTAATTACATTTATCCTTAATTAGTTTCTCAAATTAATCACTTACATTGATTAATTATCCTTTACTTAATCACACTCATTAATTAACTACCCTTAAATTGATTCAATTTCAACTCAGTTTAAATTAACTTTGGAATTAATTATCATTAACATAAAAAGCATTAAGTTTAATTAAAAATTTAAAAAAGAACACTTAATCTTTTATTTAAACTACTTGATTATCTGATTAATTAAGCTTTTAAAAACATCTTAAGCATAAACTTAATTAATAACTTAAAATAAATTTTTCAACTTTAATAAACAAACATTTAAAAATAAATTACTATTTAAAATAGATGTTGACTATAAAAAGTTAAGAACTTCTAGTGAAGTACGAGTTACCCGGGTTTTAAATAAGATTTATGTTTTAGATTTCATGTTAGATGAGTTTACTCACGCTGGTTTCCAGCCTGACCCAGTTGTTACTTTGATGTAATGCTCGGGTCAGACCGAGTATTACAGATTTTCAAGTGAGGACGTTCTGGAGCTCAGGAGGTGAGCTGGATGGCAGAAACATATAGAGTTTACGCTGTATATTATAGAGTTTGTATTGATGATAGTCTGTGATAGTTTGATATAACTGTCCAGCTATGTGTATATAGTTGTAACTCTGATGAATTGTATGCAATCTAACAATTACAGCTTTTTTTGTATAAATGATATTATGTGATATTATATTTTGATTCTGCTGTGAATGTGAGATGTTGTTTCCTGTTCTTCTTCTATCTTTCTTTCTTCTTTTCTCTAACAATCTGGAATTTTTGGAGTTGAGAATTTCGGGTCATTGCATTTGGTATCAGAGCCAAACTGTTCACCTTGTTAATCATCATTAGAATTTAATAAACTATTTTTGAGTAAGCAAAATAAAAGTTACATCAAAGTAACACCCGGTTCAGGCTGGAAACCAGCATGAGTAAACTCATCTATCATGAAACACTAATGCATAAAACTATTTAAAACCCGGGGTAACTCGTACCTTATTACAAGTTCTTAACTTCTATAATCAAATATAGCTAAGCATTATTACTCAGATTTAATGACCAAATTTATATCCTTTATTCCATTCCAGCCCCTTAATCCCAAAGTCAAATTCATAAAGAATTATTGCAGATTCCAAATCGAAGTGGTTTCGGGTATGCTCTGATACCAAAATGTAACGACCCAGAATTTTCAACTCCGTAAACCCCAGATTGTTAAAGAAGAAGATAGAAGAAAGAAGGAAAAACAGAAAACAACAACATCTCACATTTGCAGCGGATAAAATATAATGACAAGTAAAAACCTTTTTGTAAAGAAAAGCTGTAATTGTTACTTTACATACAATTCATTGGAGTTACAACCATACATATAACTGGACAGTTATATGAACCTGTTCCAGACTACAATATATAAAACTCTCAAATATACAGCGGTAAGCTCCATACGTTCCTGCCATCCAGCTCGTCTCCTGAGTTCCAAAACGTCCTTAATCATCCAAGGTCTTAATTAATCATAAGATAAACCATTTAATTTAAGTTTAAAATAACTTAAGCATTTATCTTAACAAATTTAAGTTAAACAAATTATATAATTTACTTAAACAATTATTTAAGACATTTATAATATAAAGGAATAAATTTTAAGAAAGGGTTCAAACTAGATTCATTTTGAATTTAAAACTTATTTATTTTTAAACTCAAAAATTTGAACAATTACTTCAGGTCAAACCCGTATAACACTCGATCCCTTACCCGATACTGTTGCCTTCTTTCTATTTTTCTCTTTTCGTTTTAACACTTGGATTTAAATTTTAAACTAAAAACCTGATACCCAAAAGCCTACAAGCTAACCCAAAAACGATCCCGAGTCACCCAACCATTTTCTCGAGACCTCACTCAAGACTCCACTTCTTCCCCTAAAATTAACAGCAAACCTAAAAAACACCGATACACAGCGATACCGTGCACATGCACCACCTATCGGAGCAACTCCGACCAACCTCATCATCGCCAGCGAGTCTATCCTGACTTCCTAGTGCGGACTCAGATTTGGTTTCTTGATCAGAAACCGTCATTCTCCTTGCATAGCTATAACTATGATAGAGAATTTCCAAAACCAATCAAAAAATCCCTATTCAGGTTCGCCGCCGAAAATCGAGCGAAAAATCCTAACTCGGATCGATATACTATCTAAAAATTCTATACTCGAATCCGGATCAAATTATTATATGAATAGAATAATATACGTACATCTAAGTATTCATCTTCATTGATTATTAGCTAAATCAATTCTTAAATAATCAATCCTTTAATTAATTACACTAAGTAATTAATCCTTAATTACTTCCATTAAGTAATTTCCCTTTAATTTCTTTCATCAAGTAATTATCGTATTGGTTAATTATCCTTAATTAATTAACCTTTGATTATTAAATAATTTATTGGATTTTTATTTTAAATTTTATGTATTTACAAACCAAATTGTTTTTATTTATTAAATTTAAGTCAAAGCCTTTCTATTTACAATATATATACTAATATATATACATTAATTGATTTAATACATAAGTAATTTATAAATAAATATTTACATAAATTCATATTTGTATATATATAAAAATTTAAAAGCCTATTAATAAAAAGACAAATAAAATATACATTTAAACATAATGAAGATTAACACAGCTAGATTCAAATTCAACATCAGATTTCAACAATTTGAACTCAAATGCAATTAAAAAAAATCATGAAAACAGTTCTCTGCTTATTTAAAAAAGTGAGTAAACCTTACTTTAAAAACAGCTTTTAATCTGATCCTATAATTGATATCAGTGGCAAAAGTAGTTGTAATATAGTTTAAAAATGTTTATAAGAATGTTGATGTGAATGCATGCACATATATAAAGAAGAGACTGTGAAAATATTTGTGCATATGCTTCTCTGTTCTTGTCCTCAGGCTCCTGTTTGCTTTTAAAAAAAAATCCATATCTACTAATCGAATTCATATTAACCTTTGATGTTTGAATAAAAGTTGATTGTTATAGTATAATGTTAATTATAAAAATGGCTTCTGGGTCTCTAGTTTAGTAAATAATTTTAAAATAAGAAATAACAGTAATATATATATATATATGGATCAAAAATCAATGAATTCGATTTCATGTTTGGATTGCGTGAATGGATTTGTAGTAGAAAATCATGATATGATTAAGTAATCAATTGTAATAAAGAGTCTATCTGTAACATCCCGCCTTTTCGCACACTTTAAACCGACACACGTGCCAATTCAAACCATACGGAAGGGCGGATTGTTATGGAGTAAATAAGTAAAACAGAGAAGAAATAAAACAAAATAGAATCTCACAGCGGAAGGATAAAATATAATAATAAATATACAGTTTACAAAACACTTGATTTTTCTTTATACAATAAATATCAGAGTTACACATACCAATACAAACAATGCAGCGGAATAGAAAGAGTGTGGTGCAATACTATAGATAATAATAATACGACTCCTTCGTCTTCGTCCTTCAAAGCTAAAGTCTTCGATCCTGAAACGCTCGGACTGACCCGAGCGAATTTGAAAAGACAAAAACACTCGAGTCAGACTAAAAATCTTATGTGAGTTAAATTAACAGAAATAAATATGAGTACAGTAACTCAAGAGATGTTCGGGATTTACATCTCCTAAGGATCCGTTAAACTATTTACTATGTAGTATATTGCGCTATTATAATAGTGTCTATTTATAAAATAAACTTACTTTTTAATAGCGTTAAGGGGTTACCCATATAGCCCTTAACACAAATAATGCCAATAGTCTATACAGTACCGTAATACCTCCTGATCGGGAGGCTACCAGAGGATACTCCATAGGTACGACACAAATAGAAACTCGTAGTAAAGGCTCGGTATGGTAGGTGACACGGCACAACTAGGCAATGCCAGGGTAGATATACCAATTGCTATCCAGGCTGGTGGAAACGCGTAGCCGCAGTTACCGCCCACCTCGGACTAACTCCCCAAAATCAAAATATAGAAATGGCCACTGAACCAATCCAAAATCAAAGTATAATATCGAAGAGGAGGGTCCGATCAGAGGAATGACCTCATTGGCCTGAGAATCGCTCCTGTTTTAGCCACCTTATGCCAACTCACGGGAGTCGGTCCACGTATTTACCTTACAGGAAACGTCGCCACCACCTACTTCATTCTGGAATCTCCACCGCGTACACGGTTAGTCAAAGTGGTTTTCGGTATCGACAGAGAGTATGTCTATATCCGATCCCGGTCTCTTTGCCAACCCATCGTTATTATAACACCGCGGTCATTTAAAATAGTTTATACTTTACAACCAGAATAAATTTCCATTTCAAAATTATGAATATGATATCATTTTAAAACCCAAAACAATATGATATCATTTTATCCCAAATATAATTCTTTTTCCCAAAATCATAATGCTTTAAAATTTATAACGTCTGAAAACCAAATATTTGACTTATACTTTCAAAGCATAATATTTCGAAATTCATAATTTAAACCCATAACTTCTAAAACTGGAATGGTTCGGATATTCAACGGTATATAGAATAAATGGTTTAACTTTATGGTTACTTTGTAAAGAAAATAATTTACATGGCTTTACAAATATAGTTCCTATTTAAAGTTTAAACCATAATTTAAATATCACTTCAAGTTCCAAAAACCCTTCAATTTCTATATATATAAATCCATTTGGAGTATTCATATTCAAAACTAAAGTTGGACTTTATTCTTTCAACAAATTAAATGTTTATTATTTAGTCTTGAATATTCGCGTAAAAATCCATAAATAAAACTCCAATTTCTAGTAAAAATATATATAATTTTTTTTCAATTTAATTTATACTAGAATATTCATTTCATATTTATCTTGGGAAAAATCCAATTATAAATATCATATCTTAAATTTCCAAACTTAAACATTAAATATATGATATAAGTTATCAAACTCCATTTTCTTAAATTCTTCCATTTTTAATTAAAGAGATTTATACACATTTTAAATTCAAAGTTTCTAACTTCATATGTATATATATATATGGAAGAATAATATTTATACCATATCAAAATTTAAATTTTATAAACCGTATCCCATCCAAACCATAGAAATCACTCTTAAAATAATTTATATATAGACCACGGTGCCTGTATAAAATTTTCTATCCTATGGTCAAGTGATACGGATATTTATCATTTCAACCCGCAATTTAAAAGATATAAAATTTTGCGGTTGTATATCATTTCAAACCACAATCCCGAATGAAAGGAAATATGCATGATAATTTGCAATTTAATGATATACAATAAAACATCCATCAACATCACTCATCATCCAATCACAATCATCAAGCAATATCAATCAATAACAATTTATATTTGATAATATATAACAGGTAATAACTGGCAATTTTATTCAGATTAAATTTAACAACTATTAATCTAACAGTTTATATTCAGTAATAATCTATATAACTGTTAACTAGCAGTTTATAGGCAAACAAATAAATTCTAACTATCAATTAATACGCAATAAATAAATTAAATTAACAGTTAAATTTAATAAATGCAATTCAACAAATATGAGTGAAATAAACATGCCAAATACTCATAAATAAATTTCTATTTATTTCTAAAATTAATTTAACAAACATATAAGCTTCTAGTAGTTGTGAGTGGGTTTAAACACTCACCTTTTGAATTTAAATCGAATTTAAATTCGATTTAAACCCAAAAATTCGCCCGTCTCAGAATTCATCCAAACCAGCGTCATCAGGTCCGGAATTTAATTACGATCCTGATAAAAAAAATCTCACGTGAAACTGAGATCGTATGAGGAAGTTATGGCGAAAATTGCGGTTGACAACAAAATTTAAAATAAACAAAACAAACCTAATTAACAAGATATGCCACGTCATCGTTACTTCAGCAACTTCCTCACGCGAGACCAACCCGCGTCTCCTACAGGTTGCAAACGAACCCATCTCTCACCCCTTTGACCAAGCCTTTGACCGCCGAGAGCTCCCACCACGGCCACCTTCACCACGTGCCGCTACCTCCTACGAGATCCCCATCTCCCCCTCTACCGGCCGACACCACCTCTAACGCCTCCGCCGCCGCCAAACACCTCTAGGGCCGAACCCTAATTCAAAATTTTCCATAGATCTGACCGTTGAAACTCCAAACGAAATACGCCGATGAATTACGCTCCTCAATCTCCACAAAACCCAGTAACAAATTTCCGATCAGGCGACAAATGATTCCGACGTGATGGATGGCCGAGAATAAACGCCCAGATTTTGGTCAAACCACAGCCCGAATTGAAAAACGAATACCACCATTGAATTGCGTTCGTCGAGAGCATCAGCATATATTATTTTGGAATTTTTCTGGAGAGTTTGAATTTTCATTGAAATTTTGAATTGATCGGATCTAGGGTTAGCCCCCATTGAAGAAGAAGAGAAGCTTGAAGAAATACGCGCAGATAAATGAAATTAGTCGGAGGCTAGGGCTGAATAGCTGGGTTTATATAGAGGGTTAGAGGTAGCGTAGATAGACCGTAGAATGAACGTGCGGAATAAACTATGGCCCAAAAAGCCCGCTATGCCTCCGGAACGAAATTTCGTAAATCTATATATCCAAATAGGTTATTTAAAATATTCTGAACGCGATGGAAAAAGTTTCACGTCCAAATTTGATCGTATGAAGAAGTTATGCTGAAAACAAGATTTCCAAATTGATTTCAAATTGATTTTATTAAAATTGATTTCAAGGCGTTTCACTCCCGTACGATCAAACGATAAGTCCGATCGATACGAAACTTGAAACCCTATAATAATTCACCGATACGGATCCGATGAAACTGGTTTCGTCGAAATCCGAGTCCGTGGCCAAAATGGCTATTTTTAATATTCATTAAATAAAATAAATAAATTATAAAAATCCAAATTTTATATTAAATTCTAAAATTGGCCAAATTTTATTTCTTATATGATTCGTAATCAATTGAAAAGATTTAACAGGCTTAGCTGTGAATTAAAAGTTGACAGTATATTAATTGCAATGTTAATTTCTACACTTTCTTATATTTAAGAATTTTATAAATTATATTCTCAAAACCCATACTTTAGATTTTTAATCTTTATATTCTCAACTTTCACTTAAAATAAAGATGCCATAAACATTAGTTCCTAATTCACATCATTATTCTTTAAGTCTAATTTAAATCTCAATAACGTAGTATTTAACTTTAGAATCCATTTTATTATGCATAAATTACAAATTTTACTGACCCAAATTTTCTTCTTTTCATTCCATATCGATTGTCAATCCTATAAGAAAAATTAACATTAGGTTCATACTTATTACAATTAACTCCAATTTCTTCCAAATAATAATTACATAACTATTAAATATTAAATCCATTTAATTGCAATAAATTCAATTGATTGCAATAAATTTCCAAATAAATTTGGATCTTTATTTGGTTATACAAAAAAAAATCCGTTATCACTTACCTAACAAAGTTATTATTACTTAAGATCTCATTGCATCCACATTTTCATATTTTCATTTCCTGGTTTCTTTACTTTACTCTACATAAATTATTATAAATGGGATTTTTCTTGGTTACATCTTATTTGTATTTAACATACTCATTCACCAATTCATTTCACTTTAACAGCGGTAAATTGGCGGATGAATTGAATTTGATTCCCAAAATTTAAATTAACAAGCAACAAGAATAGGTAACACACAATAGTCGTTACGCTAAATTCTAGTCACCTAAATAAGCTTTTATTACTTTACAAAATGGAATAACTTTTAAACTCATAAATGTAATACCAAAACCGTTATAAATCCAATAAATTTCCAGATCGAAGTTTGTACACATTTTACACAACTATTATGATTTCTCACAGAACGTTGAATTTATTAAATGACCATTTATTATAATTTAATTCCCTTAATTGAATCAAATGCTTAAAAATTTTACATTCTTACCATTCCTTCCCATTATAAATTCATTAACGGATTTACAAATCTCTATCTTCCAAATATTAAATAACCAAACTGATTACAACCACTGTTCTTATCAAATTTTCATAAATTTGTTCAAATCTATACTCTTTTTCCATATAAATAAATTTTATGTTACTACTAGATTTTTTTATCCACTACAGCCATTAAATTTTTACTATCTACACTTATTACATCTTTGTATTAATGAATCCCATTCAAGTTAATATTTATATTAATATTCACAAATTCAACATTTATATGTTTCTTAACATTAACTTTCAACCAAATGTGCCAATTTACATTTCATTTCTATTCAATATATATTCATTTTATTCCGTTCATTCGGGTACTGCATTGAAATATATTTATTCTCTAATACTAACGTTGTTATCATTAAATTATGATTGGATTCCAAGTTTTTATTCAATACCTTGAACAATAACTTACATATTAACCAAGTCCTTCTTCTACTTAATTCAAATTGGATTATGTTCCAATTCCTATAACCTAGGTCTTGAGTCACCATTTACATAATTAAATTTATCGTTTATTTCAATCTTCATTTATAATTTAAAGTTCTACTAAACTAAATTACAAAACTTATGAACTTTAACAAATTTAATCCACCAATTAAATTTTCTGATGTTTATATATTGCAATTAAATTCAGTTATTATTTCATTAATACCATTTAATCAACTAATTATGACTTATAATCACTAACACAAATTTTCGTTATTTCAATCTATGTCATATAAACATTTTAAATTAATTACTTTTAATTACAGTTACTAGCTAACCCCTACATTTACTCCATTAAAAATCCTAAGACTTCTATTTCAATTTAAATTAGATTAGAAAACATATCAAATTGACTCATTTAATATCATTGAATTTAACGGGTCGTTACATTATCTTTAAGTAATTAAGATTTTGATTAATTAAAGATAATTAATCTGTGAAGATGCTCTAGTACCACTGTGCGCCACGGCGGAGTGAGCCGCTATCGATGGTTGCAAAGCCTAGATCGTCACACACATATATATATATATATATATATATATATATATATAGGTATTTAATGTAAACTGTTTTTAAATCTATTTTTCCTAGCTATTTACTATACAGATTTTCATTTTAAACCCAAAACTATCTTATACTTTTTTTACAACTACTTTTGGAACTATTTACCTATTTTACAACAATTTTACAACTGTTTTATAAACTAATTACTATTTTACAACTATTTGACTATTTTACAACTATTTTATAATTACTTAACTATTCTACTACTATTTTGTAACTAATAACTATTTTACAACTACTTATCTATTTTTAAAAAATTCAAGCTATTTTCTAAATACAAGTTGGTCAGAGTGCAAACTGTCTATAATTAAATACCAATTGGGAATTGAATAGTTTGGCTTTGATACCAAATGTAACTACCCGAAATTTTCGACATAATAACCATTCCATATTCTGGGTTGAAACCAATTCTAATTCAACTTATTTTTATAGTTCATTTTATTCAATTCCCATTTTGATATATATATATATATATATATATATATATATATATATATATCACTTAATTCTTATTCAATTTCAATATCCAACAACCAATTATTGCCTTATATATAAAATATAAGCTTTTATAAAAACCATTCATTAAAACCATTTTTAAAACCTTTATATAATAAAATAACACGCTCATATATATATATATATATATATATATATCTATGTATGTATGTATGTATGTATGTATATATATGTATGTATGTATGTATGTATGTACACACACACTCAACTCATTCTAGGGTACCACTGACCCTATCCTTAATGAGTACACCCTCCAGAGCCAAGGTTCTCGCTTAACCCAGCTCTGATACCAAATTTCAGCAATTTCATTTTTGATTTTATTTTCTTTAAAGAATTTTATTATATAAATTAAGAATTATTTATTAAGTAGTAAAGTAAATATAAAAGCTTTATAAGCATTTAAAATTAATTAATCTCATGCATGTAAGTTAAATAAGTTTGAATGAATAACCGGATTTGAAAATTTCAAGATGAAATTTAGATTTAACTTAGGGAAGTTAAATGAGTTGATTTAGAAGGGAGATATATAAGATCTCAAACGGGTTTGAGTTCTGGGAATGGGTAATAAATGTTATTGGTGGATGTTTTAAATATAACTTATATTTAGGATAATATATAGATAGATAATTCACATTATCACAGATAGATAATCCATATTATCCAATTTAACCAAACATTTCATATCACAAAGCAACACATACCACATATCAAAGATATCACATCCAAATCATCCAATATCATTCAATCATCCATAAGCAAGATTGCTTCATTCTTAGTCGATTTAATTAAACTTTAATTAAATTAATTACCAACCCTAATCACTTAGATTACCTTTATATGTTTAGACTTGATTTATATGAGATTGAAGTTACTCAAGAGTAGCTAGGAGTTATCGAAGTGGTCAGAGATTTTCCAGATATTTTCGAGGAAGCCAAAAGGTTGTCCACATCGGAGATTGAGTTTCCTTATCGACTTGGTTTCGAAAGAGATATCGATGATTCATCCTAATGAAAGGCGGATCGTTACAGGTCTTAATTACTTCCATAAGTAATTATCTTCCTTGATTAATTATATTCCACAATTATACATTAATCTCTTACTAAGTAATCACTTAATTAATTACATTTAGTAATTAATACTTAATCCACTTTATAAGTGATTATTCATAATTAATTAACCCAATTAATTTATCTTAAATTAATTACATTAATTAATTATTCTTAATCACTAGTTAATGATTCCTAAATCAATTACATTCCTTATATCCTTGAATCTATTTTTAAAATTAATTCTCATCTATTCCCGAATCAGAGTGGTATTAATTTTAAAAAAAGATTCAAGGATATAAGGAATGTAATTGATTTAGGAATCATTAACTAGTGATTATGAATAATTAATTAATGTAATTAATTTAAGATAAATTAATTAGGTTAATTAATTATGAATAATCGCTTATAAAGTGGATTAAGTATTAATTACTAAATGTAATTAATTAAGTGATTACTTAGTAAGAGATTAATGTATAGTTATGGAATATAATTAATTAAAGAAGATAATTACTTATGGAAGTAATTAAATGGGAGTAATTAAGACCTGTAATGATCCACCTTTCATTAGGATGAATCATCGATATCTCTTTCGGAGCCAAGTCGATATGGAAACTCAATCTCCGAGTAGACAACCTTTTGGCTTCCTCGAAAACATCTGGAAAATCTCAGACCACTTCGATAACTCCTAGCTTCTCTTGAGTAACTTCAGTCTCATATCAAAAGTTCACTCAGATGAACCCTGAACTATCACAAGTCACTTTTGCGATCCCACCTAGTTCAGTTCCAAAGAAACCTTTCTCTCTTAATAAATTAGAACAGCTTAAACCTTTGCTACTAGAAGAAAAATCTAATAGTCCACCCTCAACCACAAACACCATGCTTTACTGAGCTTGCTGAAAAAGTGAGCAAGCCTTCACCATCTGCCGGGCCTGCTGACAAAAGAATCACAAAGCCTCCAGAACCATTGAAGAAACGAGCCATTCTACTGCTTCCGAACTTCACCTCTAAGATCTACTAAGCTAAAAGACCTTCCTGCCAGCACACTCAACACTTTCGAGCTGCCACTGCTGCCCCCAAATTCCAAAGACATCCTTATCCAAAAGCTAAACAAACTTATAATTCCTAATCACATGTTGAAGAAAACATTCGCTATATATATAAGAATTTTATTTAAGGAAAGTTGAACTAAATTTCTTTTTAAACTTCAAAACTTTGCTTTTCAAAAACTTTTAAAAACATGTTTAAAATCTTGCTTAAACTCCTACTTTATCACTCTCATTAAATAATTATTCTTAGTTATATTTATCCAGTTAATTATCAATTTCATTCAAACCTATACGATGCACACATATCATCCGTACGCTATATCAATCTGATCGCTCACTCGATCACACAATTTCTCTTCCGAACTAGTATCGTCCAGCCGACTTCCTAGTGCGGACTCAGATCTGGTTTCTTGATCAGAAACCGTCATTCTCCTTGCATAGCTTAACTATGATAGAGAATTTCCAGAACCAATCAAAAATCCATATCCAGGCTCGCCGTCCAAAATCGAGTAAAAAAAATCCTAACTCGGATCGATATACTATCTCGAAATTATGTGCTCGAATCTGGATTAAATCACTATGCGAATAGAATAATATACGTACATCCCACGTATTTATCTTCATTGATTATTAGCTAAATCAATTTCTCCTTTCTATTCACATTCCCTTAGATTCTTATTCATTTATTCACAATTGCCTCAATACCCATTTGGATTATCACCTCAATTCTTATCTCAAATGGATATTTAATCATTAACAGTTTGCACACTGACCAGCTTAAATTTAGAAAATAGCTTGAAAAGTTAAAAAATAGATAAGTAGTTGAAAAATAATTATTAGTTTGTAAAATAGCTGTAAAATAGTTAAGTAGTTATAAAATAGTCAAATGGTTATAAAATAGCTAGATAATTGCAAAACAATTGTAAAATAGTAATTAGTTATAAAGTAGTTAAAAAATAATAATTAGTTTATAAAACAGTTGTAAAATAGCCAAATTGTTCCAAAAATGATTGTAAAATAAGTATAAAATAGTTTGGCTTTAAAAAGAAAGATTGTATAGCAAATAGCCTGGAAAAAGAGGTTTATATTAAAACAACTTATTTTGAAAATAGTCCAGAGCCAAACTGTACAACTTCTCAATCTCCATTTCCAATCAATTTCCCATCCCATTAAAATTGATCCAATCCTAATTCAAGTTGAATTAACCTTACTCAAATTTGAATCCTTTTTAAACAATTTAATCACATTTTCTTTTTATTTATATTTTTTTAGAAATAACTGAAATAGATGACACTCACCTCCACATGATTTCCGCTATGGTCCACAGTAGATCGCAGCGGCATCGAGTTACACTATCGTCACAGCATAACCCAAACGCCCTCGTAGGCATCAACGCCCTCGACTTTCGCTACCCAATAATCCTCAGGAACTTCAGTTTTGAAAATGAACTGGTAAAGAAATAAGAGAGGAGAGTGGAGAGGTTTATATATTCTAGTTTTATCTTTACTAATTAAAGTTTTGATAATTAATGAGGTAATGATAGAGTAATTAATTTATTAATTAATTAATGATTAAGGATTAACTAATTTGTAATTAAAGGTTATAAGTTAATTAATTAGAGATTAACTAATTTGTAATTAAGGGTTGCTACTTAGATAATTAGAGATTACTAATTAATGATTAGAGATTAATTAATTAAGTAATTAAGTGTAATTAAGCATTAATTAATTAAGTAATTAGAGATTAATCAATTGGTAATTAAGGATTGATTAACTAGTAATTAGGAATTAATTAATTGGTAATTAAGTTTTATTAATTAATAATGAAGGTTTGTTAATTAATTATTAAAGGATGATTAATTAGGTAATTAAAGATTAATTAATTGATTTATAAGGTAATTAAGGAATGATTAATTAATTAAATGGTTTGAAATTTATTAATGATTGATTAAGTAGGGTTAAGTGATTAATTCTTAAGTAATTACTTAAATTAAGTGATTAGAGAATCATTAATTAATGTGATTAATTAATTAAGGAGATTGATTAAAAGTTAATGTGAAGGGTTAAGGCTAATTAATCCATGTAGTAATTAAAGATTAATTACTTAATGTAATTAAAGAATAATTAATCAAGGATGATAATTAAGATGGATGATTAAAGAAATGATTTATTAATTGGGTTGTAATTAATTAATGTTGAGTAAGCAGGATTTAAAAGTGATTAAAGTAATTAATTTAATTAATTAATTAGAAATAGTGTGATTAATTTATCTTGCTTATGAATGATTGGTTGATATTTCTGATATGAAATGTTTTGTGATATGATATGTTTGGTTTGAATAGTGATAATGTGGTTATCTATCGACGATGAATTACTGTGTAAAAGTGAGATCCTGTGTTTAAAGTTTGAATTGTATTTCATTTGAATAACTTGGGTTAAGATGACATAGGACTCGAAGAGACCGGGTCGGGTATCAGTAAATACCAGAAACCATTTCGATTTGAAATCTTCTATAATTCTTTATAGATTTGATATGTGTAATCTACAGGCTGGAATGAAATAATTTAAGTGATCTGGACCATTGAAACTAAGTAAGGGTACGTAGAGGTTGATTAGTGAATTAAGTATTGAATATAACAAGTTAAGAACTCGTAGTAAGGTACAAGTTACCTCGGGTTTTAAATAAGTTTTGTGCATTAGAATTTCATGTTATATGGGTTTACTCAAGCCGGTTTCCAGCCTCACCCAGGTGTTACTTTGATGTAATGCTCGGGTCAGACCGAGTATTACAGATTTCCAAGTTAGGACATTTTGGAGCTCAGGAGGCGAGCTGGATGGTATGACGTATGGAGTATTCCACTGTGTAGTCTGTGTATATATTGTAGTTTATTTGGGACATGTTGATTTTAACTGTCCAGTGTTTTGTGTAAATGTTGTAACTCTGATGTATTGATGTAAATAAACAAATACAGTTTTCTTTGTATAACTGCTATTATTTGATATTATATTATATTTTATCCGCTGCGAATGTGAGAATCTGAGTTTTATTTTCTGTATCTCCTTCTATCTCTTTCTTCTTTATCCCAACAATTTGGAATTTTCGAGACAGGTCGTTACAGTTGGAACACCCCAGGTTCACCAATCGTCGAAAATCAGTGAAATCTCAATTCTCGTTCAACCCCAAATTACTCATTCAATGCATGTTTAAAAATCTTGATTTTACTCTTAAAAATCATCGTTTCCAGAATCGATTCAGATCATATAAGTTAAACTTGAGATTTATCTACTTTGGTTTTTGATTTAAATCGATTTACCACTGTACACTTTAATTTTTGACATAATTACTTCATGTGTATATTTGGAACTATTTTTAAAAATCAAATCTGACAATTACTAACAAATTTCCTTCAAAGATCATAACATAAAAGTATTATATAGGGAGGTATTGATTTTCTTTGATTTAGTTTTTTGTCTGTAACTAAGAACAGAGATAATAACTATATACAGAGACATGCAGATCCATATTCACATTCATATATACAATCATCTATTAACAAACAAGCAAAATATGCTACTTATCATAATTTCTAGGATTATCTTATGTAATCACACATATAGACAGATTAAACTTTTAAGATACAAGTTTACTTATCTGCATATGAAGAAACAGAGAGCCTAGATTTGTTTGAATTTGGAAAACTGGAAACTTGTTTTTGAATTTGATCTTTTTGAAACTGTTTTGACTTTGAACTGCTAATTGTTTTTGAGATGATCCTTGCTTAAATCAGAGATGAATTTGCATTGATTTGCTTGGTGATTCAGGTAGAGATTTGAGATAGTTGTAAATTTCCTGGTTGTATATTTTCTGGTTTTAGTTGTTGCAGGTTTTTGGCTTATTCTTTTTTCTTTTGGGTTGTTGCTGTGGGAATTGGAAGAAGAAGGAGGATTAGACTCAGGAAGTTTTAATGTCTGGCTCGCGTTGTCAATCGGGGTTTCTGGGTTTGGGCTCGGGGTTATTTCGATTAGTTACCCAGGTTTGTAAAGTTTTAAAGAAATGATTTAGCCGGTTTAAAATTTATACAAGTTTCAAGATTAGTTAGTAACAAGTTCCCAAAATATAAATCTTTGTCAAATCTTCAAACGCGTTCAAAATATAATTATAATTCTAATGTGTCTGAGTTTAAATTGCTTTGACTTGAAATAATTACATTATGATATTATTTGATATCATATTTAATCCGCTGCGAATGTGAGATTCTGTGTTTGGATTCTGCTTATTCTTCTACCTCTTCTCTTCTTTACCCTAACAATCTAGAATTTTCGAAGTCGAAAATTTTGGGTCGTTGCATTTCGAAAATGGTATATTCATCAAAGAACGGCCTCATATTCACCACAACAAAATGATATTGCCGAGAGAAAAAATTAGAACTTTAAAGGACATGATCGCTATGCTTTTAACTTCAAGCTTACCGATGAACTTGTAGGGGGAATCCCTACATATGTCTAATCATATATTAAACAGGGTTTCTCACAGAAAACAGGAATAATTCCATATGAGTTATGGAAAGGAAACCTACCTAGTTTCAAATACCTCAATTTGTGGAGGTGCTTGGCAAAGGTTCTAATTTTTCCCTCCAAAAAGGTCAAACTTGGACCTAAAACTGTGGATTGCTGCTATCTAGGCCCTGCCGAAAATAGTAGTACCGACAGATGTTTAGTTTTCAAGTCTGATATAAATCACATCAATGTAAATACTATAATTGAGTCAATAGATGCCTTGTTCTTTGAATATGTGTTTCCACATAAAAGAAACGATGAAAATCTTACCCCAAAAAGGACAAGAGACGACAAAGATAAACCACATGAAGATGAAACTCGTCGAGACAAAAATGAAGTTGAACCAAGAAGAAGCGTAAGGGCTAGAACTTCCAAGTCTTTTGGCTCAGAATTCCTAACTTACGTACTTGAACATGAACCTCAAACATATAAAGAGGCAATGTCTTCTTCTGAATCTTCGTATTGGAAAGAAGCAATCAAAAGTGTTGGACAATCCTATGTAATGATTTGTCTATATGTTGATATGCTAATATTTGGTCAGTAATAGAGACCATAAAGAAGATGTTATTCAACAATTTTAATATGAAAGACTTAGGAGTTGCAGACGTTATTTTAGGAATCAAAATAATAAGAACACCTAATGAAATTGAATTATCTCAGTCACGTTATGTAGATAAAGTGATTGAAAATTTTCTAGACTATGAAATTAAAGGAATGAGAACACCTTTTAATCGATCAAAAGTACTGCATAAAAACACTTTTGAGAGTGTAATGCAACTGGAATACTCTCGTGAAATAGGATGTTTAATGTATCTCATGAATTGCACTAGGCCAAATATCACTTATATAGTAAGTCGACTAAGCAGGTATACAACCTAAGGAAGAAACACTGGAAAGCACTAATGAGAGTGTTGGGATATTTAAAGAATACCACAAATTTTTCCTTACATTGCAGAAAATATCTTGCTGTCTTAGAAGGATATAGTGATGCAAACTAGACTGCAGATTCAGAGAAATCGAAATCCACATGTGTTTATGTCTTCACCCTTGCAGAAGCAGCGGTGTCATGGAAATCTACTAAACAAACATGCATAGCTCGATCCACTATGAAATTCGAGTTTATTACATTAGATCAAGCAGGTGAAGAAGCAAAATGGCTTCGTCAATTCTTAGAAGATATTCCATTTTGGCTCAAACCTGTAACGTCCATATGTATTCACTTTAATAACCAACCAGTGCTAAGTAGAGCGCAAAATTTTGTGTATAATGGCAAATCACGACACATTCGTCGATGTCAAAACACAGTTAGGCAGTTATTCTCCAATGGAACTATTTCCATTGATTATGTAAGAACCAAAGATAACCTAGCGGATCCATTTACTAAAGGTTTATCAAGAGAAAAAATCGATTGTGCGTCAAGGGGAATGGGTTCAAAATCCTAAAATCAAAAGGAGTTACCTTATACCGAAACTCATCCAAACGACTGAAGATCCCACGGACTAGGATCAATAGGCAAACTAGTTCTGAGTAATTCTAGAAGTAATGCCACTTCGATCAATTAGCCAAGATTTTTACCGGATACGAAATCTCTGGTGCTCGATCTAGTGGTATTTTTATGGGGATTCTATCTATCGCTGTAGGATCCCTATTCAAGATCACTGCAGTTCCTTTTCGGACGGCTGTGGGCGGCCCCTGCCATGGTAAGGGAGAAGGGGGAACTAGCACACTTGAAGAGCACAGTAACCCCAGTTGTCGGATAAAGAGTGCTTATGGATGACCACCCTAGCCTCTTTCGCACGACGAGTCCATATCCCTCCAACCTCTGTTTGTTCGATCGACCGACCCAACAAAATAGAAAGGAAAGAACTAGTCAGTGAACAATCAGTCCGGGTGACATAAGAAGTCCAATAGGGGCAATACTTGAAATGGAGATCCATAAAAAACGCCTATACTAAGATCGGCCAAAACAAACTACCTATCGCGGTTCGGAAGTCATTCTTTTATTTCGGATAGCCAGAAGATGGGAGGGGAAGCTCAAACATATGGACTAAGTCCTTACAGACCGTTCCTATAATGTACATTCAAATGCAGGCCTATAGAAGTATTAAAAGGTTAAAGCTATGTTTTTTAATGATGACCATATCTTGAAAATAACAAGTGGGGTATATGTAGGATACTCTTAATGGATGCGATCACCTATTTTAGTGTGAGCTGGGTCAGCTCTATGAGAATATTAAATGCTTAAATTCTCTATAAACACTCGCAAAACCAAATTTGTTCAGGACCAAAATGAACACAACCAAGAAATTGGATAGGAAGGAAAAAATGTTTTGTAAAACTTATTGTCTGGTTATACAATAACATATGACAGTTCAAGGTGAAATAATTCACCGATTAGTCAGGTATACGATGAGTTTTAACCAGGAAAAGTTCAAAGTGAAATACTACTTATCCTCGATATAACGTTATTTCCATATGAACTCTGTGATATTACATTATGTGGGGAAGACATATATCGTCATTTATTTAGGGGGTTGTTAGAAATCATAGAAAGTGTGAATGAACATATATGCCTAAATTCACACATCGCCAAAAATAAGCAAGTTTTCATGTTTATATAGCATTTCCCTCAAACTCATATTGACTCTTAGGATCAGGTAATTTTGTAGGGGAGGGGGGGCCTATATGGCCATGAACTAACACACGCACGCGTCGCCGCACGCCCGTCCCGAACCGGGCCGGATGCGGGTGCGGTGAACCGTGTTATATTTTTGCTGAAACAAAAACTAACGTGTTTCTATTTAAAATCAAAGTGCGATTGTTTAAAGGGACACGGTTTTTCAAATGGAAGCAGCCATTGCAAATAAGTGTTGCAAATTTTTAAACAGAAACAAAGTGTTGCGAAGTACCAACGGACGTAATTGTTGCTGATGACTGCCAGATTCAAATAAACGGACGCGGCCTTTCGAAGAGGCACGACCATCGACTGCTGGACGCTGTAAAAGGAACAAAACGTGATCACTTTTGTATCTGAATCATATAAGCTTCTTCCTCCTGCTATTGAATCAAAGCAGTTTCTTTATATCACAGAAAGATCATACTGATCAGTCTCGAGCAGAAAGATTCTGCTGTACCTTGAAAAACTTGCGAATAAAAGTTTCTCAGAATCACCATTTTTTATTTCATTGCATTCTAGTGTCATTTGCTTATACCGTCACTGTTGTTCGTGTTTTGAGTGCTGCTTGCTATTCTTATTCCCCTGCTACTACAACTAACTCATAGAGGAAGAGTTTGTGCTGCATTGATCAATTCAATAATGCATACAAGTCGAAATGTTATTTCTGACAATACAATGGCTCGATATTCACAGAAAAATCAGCCAATAACTTAGTTTAAAGTATATATCATAAACAAGAGGCTCATTTTTGATATAAAAATAATTTAATACCTTAATTTACATTTTTAATAAACAAAGATATGCATTCAGAAATGATATTCTTCTATATAAAGCCATTAATTACATTGTTAACCAAAAACATACCCAACAAAACATGTGCAACCCATCCGTAGATAACATACTCCAATTAATTAGAAAACAGATGGCATGCTAGTATCCAATTTTGTTATTTCTACTGTTGATGGATTCAGTTAACTGTGATTATGAGCCTCGGCTATGTCTGAAAGAGTGATCTTTCCGCAGCTGCTTGTATCAAGCTTCTCAAACTGATCACATATCTGCAATATGTCCTTTTCCGTAATCTTCCCCATTTCTTTTAGCTTGTATATAACAAATTCTGATTTACTGTAATCGTAGAGAGAGAGAAAAATATTAATAATAATTACAAATGGAAGAACCAAACTACATCATATTCCGTGTAATAAATTGTATAACATCATCTTCTAATGTTTACTAACATACCCACATGTTACCATTATTATACCACCTATGTACAAAAAACTTCTCAATGCAGTGTACCCACGATTTTGGAAACTCTTCTATTTTGGATAGAACTTTAGGTCGCGTTTGATTTGAAACTGAGTTTTGTGTTTACAACCGTTTATTTTAAAATACATGGAAGAGACGGAAGGGATGAAAAACGGTCGTTTCGAAAAATGATTTTTAACGTATAAAACTGAAAATGATTTTTTCTTGTTTTCCACGAAATATCAACAACTATCTTCTCTCTTACTATTTCCCCCTTCGTGGATTCTTCAACTCCTTCTCATCTTCCATTTCATTTGACATTCATACTGAAAACACAAAATGCATTTTCTAGCAAACACTACATATTTTTAGTTTTTTATTTTAGTTCATACAAAAATGCGCATAACGCATATATATTGCGAAAGAGGACCAATTTAGAAAATGAAATTAACATACAAAATAAAAAACAACTTTTCTCTATTTTTCACGTTTTGAAAAATAACAGAAGCACAAAAAACAATCATTTATCCATCGTCCCTTCATATTCTCATATTTTATAATTAATGTTGAAACGCAAAATATAAATTTTAAAATGAAACTAAAACAAGTCCTTAGAATCTAGTTTAATATTAATTGATCAAAATCATAAGTTTGGAGGCTTGGATGGAGTTGAGAGCAATCCAGAAGGCAAAAAGGTCTGAAATTAGCATTTAGATGCTTATACGAAGCATCAAGCCTCAACTAATGCCTAATCAGTGCCTAGGTATCCATTGGGATTCTTAAATGTGTTTATGTGTAGGGGGAGGCGTGATCAACTGGAGCTACGCACTTTTGATAGCTTATACATTATGGATAAAAATTTAGTGTGTGGTTTAACATTAATTAATTAAAACTCGAAATTTTGAGGTTCTGGATGAGCTTGAGAGCAGCGGAGGGAAGATAGCCTAAAATTAGCACGCAAATGTTTATTATACAAGACATCAAGTTTCTCAACTAATGCCTAACCGGTAGCTAGATACCTTTTGAATTCTTATATAAAACTTGTCTAGGTGGACTTAAGCGGATTGCTAGACGGTAAATCTCGCTTAGCACATACGCGGATGGCTAAAAGGATTTCTACAGCAACGATAATGCAAAATGTAATTAAGATAATGCATAATGTGTTGTTTGTGATGGACAACCACAGAATACTTTATATGTAACATTATATTTGTTGCAATCTTTAGATGTTTTACGATGGAAAACTCTACTTGGACACCAATTGGTGTCATAGAATGTGGCAATGAGTTCATAACCATTAGATCTTCCATGATTTCCACCTTTCATGTAAAGATAAAAAAGTCCAATCATCAACACTTATTGTGTAAACTTGTGTTTTATATTATGTCTTAATAATCGCTTCCTTTTACAACAGCCTTATGTTACACATGTTATTATTTTCTTTTGATTTTTTTATCAATCAACCTCTTTCTAGAATTTGTTCCAAAATCAACCTAGTTATAAAAGGTACATGAATGGGTCAGCTTTAGTGAACACTAAGTCAACCATTTACACCGGTGCAATTTTAGGTTGCACCAATGTCAAATTTTTTTAAACGAATTTACACCGCCATGATTTATAAATGAAACCGGTATATGAAAAGACTTGAGAAATTTGCATCAATATAAATTGCCTACCAATCGATAACGCAGTCAAAAGCATAGTTATTAATGACTCATGATGCTAGATTGCGCAAAGCCTCCCTGAAGTCTTGACGCACAGCGTGGCAAATGACGTGCGTCTTTTTAATTTATTGCATATAGTTAGAATTTTTTTATAAATTTAATATATATAACAATTAATTTAAAAAATTCAAATATAGTTTATTTTATTTTTACTAAAACAGATGTAATAAAGATTTTTTTATAGACATTTTGCAAATAACATCAAATATAATATCAGAAGCATAAATTTTCATGCATAGTAGTCTTCAAAAGCCAAAATCCAATATAGTAGTACATATTACTAACAAACTAGAAATTTAAATTTGATTAAGCAATCATATTTTCTAAATCAATACCTGCATCATCGAATTCATAAACTTGAGTATCTTCCTCATCTTTTTATATCCATTGACAATTTATTCGGTACGATCATAATAGAAACAGACGGTTTTCGTTGGAGGTTAATTTTTAAAAGAAACATTTATTCGAGATTATTTGTTCAATGCAACAGTAATTAGACCAGATAGTTCGAAGTCATTTGATATTAATTTGGAGAATGTAAGAGATAATTTGTTCGGTACAATGGTTGTAATTAGACTTGTCGGGTCGGATTTGTACCCGGTCCAACGGATCTCGATTCTAGTCGGATTGGGTTTTGTCGAGTCTAACTTGTATGTTTTAAAACCATGGCCCAACCAGAGGCTCGGTTCAGATCGGATCGGGTCGAGTCCTATTGGTAATAGCACTAAAAAAGCGTATATTTTCTTGCTTTTCTGTTTAATCTTCCGGGTCGGACCGGATTTTATGTTATTTTTTATCAACTAGATCCGACCTGCGACCCATCATATTCGGATTGGATGTGCGAAACTCGGTTCTAATTGCCCATCATAATTCGGTGTGGCAATAATATAAATAGATAGTTCAAAGTTTGTTGGAGATTAGTTCAACATGGTGTCATTGTATGAAAAATATATAATACATTCAAACATTGTTGGATATTAGTTTCGATTGTGAAATGAGAACAAAAAATTAAACAAGCAATAAAATAACGAAAAGATGCGTCTTTTTTGTTTTGCATGTCATTTGCGCCATAAAAGTCATTTGTTGCGCTTTTCCATGTAAGACGCGCCTTTGGAAGAAAGGTGCAAATGCCACGCCTTGCACCATAGCATGCGTTGTAGTGCGTCTTTCATAACTATGATCAAAAGTGATACATTCTTGTAATTACTTCTGCATTTGACCTTTTTGTGTTATTTCGTTTGGGTAAGAGGGCAAAATTGAACAAAAGAAAAAACTCATTTCACTATAATTATTACTAATAAACAATGGCGTTAAAAATTATATTATCTTCATCATTATATAATGCTTTGTGATTGTTGTTACACTTACCTTCACCGTGTTATGTTTTCATGGTTGATTTTCACAATAGGAGTTTGTTGTAATGTAATTTATTCTACGATGCATGCAACGTCTTCTCATATTTTCTTTAATGCGGTAATGTCTAGTTTTGTCACTAAAAGTTTAAATTTACATAAAATAGTTCTATTTCCTTCTTCTTTTTTTCATTTTGGTATCACACCTGGAGCCTAGTGTAAGAACTATTTTACGGCTACTATTTATTGTTAAAATAATCTTCTGTTGAAAATGAGGTAGTTCAGGACACTTCAAAATATATACTTTATCCTTACTTTACATGAAAAGTATATATAATCAATAATGTCTTTTGACATTGATATTTCAATTGAACAAGTTTTTACCCTAAAACATTATTATCTACCGAATGTACCAAAGTACCATTCACATAGTTGGAGGATTCTGCAAGTCCCCCATTACACCTTTGTAATTTTCAAAACTACAAAACTCTAAACCAAATCAGAATTTGTAGATTTATTCTTATATAACTCAAGAACATCTTCGCAGAAATCTGACTAATTTGAATAATCCTAGCAAACTAAAAATAATGATTCAAATCAATAAATATAACAAAAACTAGAACGATTAAAATTGACTTCCTCTTCCAAAGAATTGAAAGTTTGGAAATGATCTATTTTTATGAAGATGATTTTCTAATGTTTATACATGCTAACATTCTGATTTGATTCAAATTTATGTAGACTGAAAAATTATAGCGGTGAAAATGGAGTGATGTTCAAATTATCAAAGTATAAACTGACTTAATTGACAATTGTTTACGGAAAGAATTGAAAGTCATTTCAAGGTTTTTTTTATTAGGTCGTGAGTACATTAGTTGGGTAAAATAGTAAATTTTTATTTTTAAAGACGTGTTTATTTGAAATAATCAAACTTTACACAATGTACCAATTAATTTCAATTTAATAAAAACTATATAATTAATAGTGATTTAAAAATATTGTATTCTTGATTTGAAAAGTAATCAAGTACATATATAAAATTGATTTCCAATGGTAATATTATTTTTTCAAATAACTCTTACTCATAAGAAAACAATTAAATGTTTTAAAGAAAATATATTAGGGGAAATCTATTGGGACATAAAATGTTGACGCAGTTGGTGATACAATGAATCTCAACCATTGGACTACCCCTTGATTTCAACTCCATATGTGAGTCAATGAGATCCAATGGCCAGGATCTACTATGTCATATTTTGTATTACATTTTGTGTTCTAATAGCCGTCCCTTTTTTTATTTACGACTAGATGAAGCTAACTTTTTATCATATATTAAATAGTTTTTTCTCACAAAATCTGCTAAAACTATCAAAATAAATAAAAGATAACATGCGACTTCTAGTTTAATACGAAATAAACGAAGATAGTAATTATTTATTGGTATTGGGAATGGAAAAAACATTAAAAAAATGAAAAAAATACAAGAAAAAAAAGTATGCGAAATATTATCATGGTCAGGATTTAAACACATGATCTTAATAATATTATAAACTTTTCAAATAAAAATAAAGATTAATTTTTGTTATCATCAGAATTCGAGCTCGGGACCTCATTTATATATTGTAAGAGTATTTTGGAAGTTTATAGTCGGAGCTAAAAAAAGGTATTTGTATTCCAACTATTAAAAAGGAAATTATTTGAAAGCTATTTTCTTTTGTTTTTTGTTTTTTTTTTGAAATATTTTATTTCCAAAAGTCAACATATTCTTGAAGAAAATCTTATGTTTAAGTGATGTTTAGTAATAATTTTATAAGTTATTTTCTTAATAATTAGGCTTTTTAACATATCTAAAGAAAATGATGTACTATTTATGGAAAATTATATATATACTGTAGAATCACATACCATGTAACTTCAATTATAATTTTATAGGTAAACATTCTTGATGATAAAATTATCTCACTTCAAATCGTTAAAGTTATTTCTATAAAAACAAAGGTTTAAAGTCTTGGAGATCCCGATTGAAATTGAGATTAAGGTTATTATGGTAACTGTCATTACCAATATAAACAAAACATTAGTAAATCCCAACAGTGTTTTAAAAAACGAGAGTGAGGCGCGCCTCAAGGCGAGGCGTCCCCAAAAAAGCACTTGAGCGCATCTATTGAGGCGTTTTTCCATAAAAACGCAAGCCTCAATCCTTTGAGGCGCAAAAAATGTTAAAACGTAAAAAAACATTTTGATGCGTACGTTTTTTGCCTCAACTTTTTACATCGGGACTACTTTTAACTTGCTACTCCTACTCTTTTACTAAACCGTTCGAACTCCACTAAGGGTAAAAAAGAAGAGGCATTTTTTTCTTTAAAAAATTTTAATTCGATTCTCTATAGGAATCAAAATCGATTCCAGTTCTAGAATCGATTTCGATTTCTGCTGCTCAATGAGTCGATTTGCATGTATTTTGATTCCTGCTCCTTTTAAGCTTTTATACTTTTTTTCCCCGCAACTGCAAAGTTCCATAACAATGAGCAAGAGAGATATAACTTGGAAATGGGTTAAAAAATTACCCAATTCACCAAATCCGAAATACTTTCTTGATGCGTTTTGTGATCGTAGATGCACAGGGAGAATTGCTCGATTCAAACGACATTTTGCTTGCACTCATGTTGGAATCATTCATCGTCCAAAAGTGCCACAAAATGTAAAGAGGAATGCATTGAGACTTTGGAAAAAATTAAAGTTGTCAAGCAAGCAAAAATCAAAATGTTTCGTGAGGTCGGTAGAAATGAAACCATTGAAAATGATTCTCATACCGTCGAGCTTGACCTTGAGAGTGGTAGTAGAAGTGGTAATATTGTTAGACCTATGGGAGCAATTGACAAGTTTGTAAATGTAGAAGCAAAACAAAACATTCAAAATAATCGTTACAAGAAAGAAGACAGAAAAGAAATTTGCAAAAACATTGGCTCATGGTTTTACACTAATACTATTTCATTTACTACGGCAAACATGCCATATTATAAACAAGCGATGGAAAGTATTGCAAAGTTTGGTGCTGGATGTAAACCACCTTCTAGTCATGAGTTAAGAATCTGGATTCTTAAAGAAAGCGTTGATGATGTTGAAAGCACCATGGATGCATGCGAAAGAGATCGGAAGAAATATGGATGCATTATTATGTCTGATGGTTGGACCGATGGTAAAAGTAAGGTTATTATTAATTTTCTGATCAATAGCCCGAAAGTTACGTGGTTTTTGAAATCTATTGATGCATCAAATATGAAAAAGAATGCGGATTTACTGGTTACATATTTTAATGATGTTATTGATGAAATTGGAAAGGATAACGTAATTCAAATTGGAAAGGATAACGTAATTCAAATTGATAACGTAATTCAAATTGCCGATAATATTGTAATGAAGGAAATGCAAAAATTATGGTGGACTCCATGTGCGGCCCGTTGCATTGATTTAATGCTTGAGAATATTAGCAAATTGACCATGTTTAATCAAATGATTCAAAAAGCAAAGTTTGTAGTAAAATTCATATATGGTCATTTATGAGTTCTTGCTTTGATGATGAAGTTTACGAAAAATAGAGAGTTTATTCGTCCTGTGGTTACGAGGTTTCCAACTTCTTATCTAACTCTTATTTTCTTCTAAAGAATGAAATGAATGTCCATTTGCTAAAAAAAGATGGCATTCAAACTAGAAAGTATGTATTATTTAATGGATTTTTTGGCAACATATTACATATTGTGTCAAAAGTATTCTTCCTCTTGTTTGTATGTTGAGAGAGGTTGATGGAGAAGATAGACCCGTCATGGGTTACATATATGAGTTGATAGACGCTGTAACAACCCGCATGTTTTACGATTGTATATTCAAATGTTTTATTTAAATATAGCATCGTTAGTCGGATTTATGTCTGAAATGCTACTTTTTGTAAACAGTCGAATTAGAACTCGAGACTGCTTCCATTGAGTTCAAAATGACGTTTGCGGCCTTTTGAGTATAAACATCAATATGTTTGGAGTTGAGTTGGATTTTGTTATTTTTTTATTGGGGTTTGGGTTTTAACCCATTAACCCAACATAATACCCTAACTCCACCCCCTCTCCTCTTCATTCATTTTCATTTTCTAACACTCAAGCTAAAGTAAGAATGGAGGAAAGAAAGGGGAATCAAAATTTCTAAGCCCTAGTTTACTAGGAAATTCAAATTCTAGAAATCAAGAAGAAGCATAGATAAGCATCGTCTTCGTCTTCTCCATCTCAATCTCTCTTTAATTTTCAGAAATTGCTAAACCCTAACTTAGAAAATATTTGCATTTGATCATAGATTGGAGCTTCTAGAGTTGTAGTTGAAGAGTGGTTGATCTTTCTTTCGTTTTAGAGCTTCTCATTAATTGTTTTTAGGTTTAAAGGTGAGTTATTGAACTCAAATCTATGTCAATACATTTGATAGTTGTTAGGTATGAATTCCTAACACTTATTTCATGTTCATTTGTTTTGAATTGAATTGGATTTGTGAATTTTCCAATTTTTGGAATTTTGAAGTCAAAATCAATGAAAATTCTTACATTGGATGTTCTGACATGTTGTTCGGAGTGCATTGATAAGTCTATAGGGCTGGGTTGTCACTTGGCATAAATCTCTAGTCATCGTCGCTCATTCGATTGATTTGGCCATAAATGGCCTAGGCACAATGTGCCCAGACCTTCAGCTCAGACGTCTAAGCTTACTTTCCAGACGTCTGGACGATCTGGAAGAAAATTACAGACCTTCAGCTCTGACGTCAGGGGAAACCAACAGACGTCCCCCAGACGTCTGACACTGTTAAATTCAGGAAAATTGTCTATTTCTATGTGGATTTCCGTTTTATCGATTTTTGGTTGATCCGATTAGTTGTTATCACTCTTATCGACTTTGATGACTTCTTTTATGGATTTTTTTGGAGTATCCATTGATGGATTTGATATTGATTTCTATGGATTTGATTCACGTTTTCGTATGTGAATTTTTGGTGATTGATTGTTTCTACAATCATTTCTGTGATTTGTCATTTTAAAATACAAAGGTTTCTATACTAGTAGTAAATACTCATACTCTTTAACAAAAATGATTTCAACGTTATTTTTAATACAAAGCTCGTTTTTAAAACCGATTTTCAATATATTAGTATATACAAACATTTACCTCATTCGTTCGAAAAATCCAATTAAACGACTTAGCAAAACAAGTTGTATGAAACGCTTGCGTTTACTTCGTCAGTTAATTCTTAAACTTGTTCGATTGAAATCTTGTAATAATTTTCGAGTAGAAATCTACAATTTGTTCGTAAATATTTAAGTTAAGTCAGTGGTTATGGAACATGAAGCTAAACTCATTTATTTACTAGCTTGGTGTAATTCACACTTTTTATTGATCTATGATGATCATTTTATGGTTTAGACTAACGATATGCGATGTCTCTTTGTCCGCGTGGGGGACAGTACCCCGTTATGTTGAGTTTTGACTCGCTTTTATGGGCTAGTGACTCGTGTTCTTTTATGGAGTTCGGTTCATCGGACGTACCATTATTGTACTACGTCGTTGTTCCAGCTTATCAGGTTCATCGGACGTACCGTTATTGTACTACGCCGTTGTTTCAAATTATTCGAGTTACAAGTTCCTCGGGCGTACCGTTATTGTACTACGTCGTTGCACCGGCTCGATGATTATGGACCATGGGATAACGTCCCGTTTGTGATACATATATTGGTGAGTTTTCATGCTCTCATTTTTTATAGACCTCCCCCTTTATGATTTCTGGATTTCTAGTTGATGATTTCTAAAATTTGCGTTTCACCAATTTTTGTGATTTATATTGATAGGTTTTATCAATATTTGTGGTTTGGTGAATAAAATAAAGAATATGACATTCTTTTTTGTGTTTGAGAAAATTTAAGATATTGTGTGATTTTTGTTGTTATCTATTGTATACTTGTCACAGTATGTCATTATTGTTATCATACATTTTTGTCATATCTCTTATCATATCTCATTTATATGATATTTATAGCTAGACTGATCCGTTTATTATTTTCCTTTTAAATAATACTCGGGTCAGACCGAGCTATTTCAAGTGTTTCTATTTGACTTCTTATCTGGGTCCGTCATCTGACTTTTGAATAACTACTTAGCTTAGTAGTTTTTTTTTTTGCTTTTATACATTCGTGATAGAGATTCCTTGATGTATATATATTCTTTTGTCTAGCACTTAGTGCCTATTGTTTTGTGATGTAGTGGAACTTATATGACCATTACTTTGATGTACATTTTTATGTGTTATATTCATATATGTTTCCGCCTTAGTGATATGAATATCTGTGACTGATTTATGTTATACTTATTTTATATTTGTTTCCGAAGATCACATAGCCACTGTGTAGTAGTTTTGGATTTGTAATTGATGTGTCAGATTTGTAATACTATTTGATATATCGGTACTCGCACAAAGCAATTACACAGATGGTCGCTCATCAACAGCCTTATTTTTCGTGCTAGTTGACGGCATTACTCCGTAGTGTCCTTGACTAGTGTGAGTATAGAGGCGGGGCGTCACGGTTTGGTATCAGAGCCAAACTTCGAAACAATATAAAATATTATATAGCAAGGATCGTCATCCTAAGTCTTTCTAAGGAATCGTGCCTTAAGATTTAACTCGAGTCTTAGGACCTGTTCTATCCTATATTCTTTATGATGCCTTGTTTTATCAATCAAGTTTGTTTGATATTCATTATGAGAATAAACTTTTTTCTCTTCTTTCTTAAAGAAGAGAAATGGTTAGACTTGGTCGTCCCAGCGGCGGCTGCTCCTCAGGATGGAGTATTCATGTTTGTCCAACAGCTCTTAGATCTTGTAAAGAATGCTCAAGCTGTCAGACCTATTCCTGAGCCTACTCACCCTAAATCTGGGTTCGCACGCTTGTGCGGTGATTATACCAACTAGGATGGAAAGCCATTCAAAGATCCGAAAACGTTATAGAAGTCCAAGCTTGGCTTAGAACATGCGATCGCATCTTTTCTCTCATGAATCTTGTTGATCTTCATCGAGTCCAAGTGGCTTCTAGCATGCTCCAAAAAAGAGCATTAGATTGGTATGAGCTTTTGATTTCGAAAATTATTGAAGCGGATCTTACTTGGGAGCAATTCCGGGAAAGATTCGAATTGAAGTTTGTGCTGGAAGCTGAAAAAGTGACTTTAGCTCGACGCTTTATTGACCTTGTTCAAGGTGAATCTTCCGTGACAGACTGTCGCATCTTTTGAATCTCTCTCTAAATATGAGGTCGAGTATATTAATACCCCATTGGAAAAAATCATAGGTTTGTCTATGGGTTGATTAAGAACCTCAAAAAGTCTCTACTTCTGAAACTAGAAGTTTTTTCGATCAGCTTATTGATATCGCTCTTCGCCTTAAAGAGGCCGATAAAAAAAGTGATGTTGAAGTTTTGTCTGCCAAACAGAACTTCAACAATAACAAGAAGAGACCTATTAAGTTCAGAGGCCCTAATCCCAACAAGAAATGGAAGCAAGCAACTTCGATAGCAAAGACTCCTACCTCTAGTCGTGGGTAATGCTACAATTGTGGTTCTAAGGACCATTATACAAATAGGTGTCTGAAACCTCTTTTCTGTCGTTATTGCAAAAGTTCGGGTCATCATTTATCTTCATGCCTCAAACTTCAAGGCAAGAATGAGGGAAAACTAAATGTTGTGCAAGTCCCTAATGACACTTCTTTTGATCAAGGTATTTCTCATTCTACCATTGATGCATTATTATGTTTCGTGATCATCCTATCCGAATTCTTTTTGATACGGGTGCATCTCGCTCTTTCATATCAAAAGAACTTGTTGATATATTGTCTTTAAATGTTATGTGTTTGATGACTTCTTTGAGAATTGTGAATCCAGTTGGTGGATCCGCAACACTCAGTTTGCTTTGTAAAGATGTCGAGATTATTTTATGTGATTATTCTTTCCGAGCCGATTTGCATGTTTTGCATTACTTAGGCTTCGGAATGATTTTGGAAATGGATTGACTTCGTTATGAAGCCCGCATCCTATGTCCTGATAGGACTATTCGTCTTCGACACCCTCAATCTGTTAAGCAGATTTTTATTGTTCTTAAAGATTTAGATTCCAGTCCGGTGGCATCCTTATATTTTATAAATACACACGATGACGATAATGATGAAGAGGAAGATGTCATTTCCCTCATTCACGTTGTTCGTGAATTTTCCGACATATTTGAGCCCGTTTTAGGATTACCCCCTAAGCGAGCAATTGAGTTCAGAATTAATTTAATCCCAGGAACTCTACCTATCACTCGTCCTCCTTATCGTATGTCCAATAAGTAAAATGAGAAGATGCGTAAACAATTATCCGAATTGAAAGCGAAGCAATTTATTCATTCTAGTCCCTCTTCTTGGGGAACTTCGGCTATTTTTGTGAAGAAATCCGATGGTACATTTAGGTTTTGCGTTGACTACCGCAAGCTTAATGACCTCACCATCAAGAATGAATATCTTTTACCTCGGACTGATGATCTATTCGATCAACTTTACGATGCTAGAGTCTTTTCACAGTTAGACTTCGCAACCGGTTTTCATCAGCTTCGTATTGCAGAGGATAGCATTCCTTTGACATCGTTCCGTACTCGTTATGGATCTGATGAATGGCTTGTTATGCCATTTGGTTTAACGAATGCTCCAGCTTATTTCGTTGACCTTATGCATCGAGTTTTCAAAGACTTCCTCGTTCGATTTGTTCTCATCTTTATAGATGATATTCTTGTTTATTCTAAAACAGAGGAAGAGCATGAAAAACATCTTCGGATTGTGTTGGAAACTCTTAGGAGCAATTAATTGGAAGCAAAATTTTCTAAGTGTCATTTTGGCAATCTCGTGTAAAATTTCTCGGACATATTATTTCTGAATCCGAAATTTCTGTGGATCCTTCAAAGGTTGAAGCGGTTTAAAATTGGAATAGACCGGAGAGTGTGACGGAAATTCGTAGCTTTCTTAGATTAGCGAGCAAATGTGAAGCTTCTTTTAAGAAATTAAAAGAACTCCTTTCTGATGCTCCTATCTAGTGATTCCCGAGGGGAAGCAAGACTTTATTGTTTATACCAATGTTAGTCGTGTTGGTTTGGGTGCCGTTCTCATGCAACGGAAACGTATTATCTCTTATGCTTCTAGGCAGTCAAAGCCTGCCGAGACTATATATGACACTCATGATTTAAAGCTCGCGGCTATTGTTTTCGCCCTTAGAATTTGACGTCATTATCTTTTGGGAGAGAAATTTGTTCTCTACACCGATCATAAATTTTTGAAGTATTTATTTTCTCAAAAGAAACTTAATTTGCGTCAACAGCGTTGGCTCGAGTTCCTTACATCTTATGATCTTGATATTCTTTATACTCTCGAAAAGAGAAATCGTGTTGCCGATGCCCTTAGTCATAAGCAACAAGCGATTGTTTCCATAATGATATCTGAATGGAATGATCTCGATACTTTATTCACTTGTGAGATTCGAGATCGTGAATCCGATTCATGTTCATCTCTTGTTTTATGTAGCCTTGAGGCTCATCCATCTCTTTTTGACCACATTCTTGATGCTCAAAAGCATGATCCTGAATTGGCTCATCTTAGCCAAAGTTGTAGGAATAGAAATATTAGTGGTTTGAAAGACTTTTAAATCGATGCTCGTGGCGACATTCGAAAATTTGGTAGACTTATCGTGCCAAATATTAGTGATCTTCGTAAAGACATTTTAAAAGATTTTCACCGTTTTAAATTTATCATTCATTCCATTAATAGTAAAATGTGCGGACATGAAGCGACTTTATTATTGGGATGGAATAAAATCCGATATTGCTAACTTTATTATTGGCTCGACTTTATTGACGGTCTTCCCCGTTCTCGTTCAGGTCACGACAGTTTATGGGTGAATGTAGATAGTAACAAAATCCGCCCATTTTATTCCCGTTCAGTCTAATCGGACCGTACCTCTTTTGGCCAATCTCTATGTTATAGAGATTATTAAATTGCATGGAGTTCCTACTTCTATCGTTAGTGATCGTGATCCATTATTTACTAGTGGATTTTGGAAGAGTCTTCAAAAAGCTTTGGGAACAAAGCTTAATTTTAGCACCGCTTATCATCCTCAGTCCGATGGACAAACCGAACACGTGAATCAAACTCTTGAAGATCTTCTTCGTACATGTGTTCTTGATTTTGGTGGAAGTTGGGAAGATCATATTTCTCTTATTGAGTTTTCCTATAATAATAGCTTCCAATCTAGTATTGGTATGGCACCTTTTGAGGCACTCTATGGAAGGTCATGTCGATCTCCTTCTTGTTGGCTTGAGACCGGTGAGAAGCTGGTTTTAAGTCCAAATTTTATTTGTGGTTCCATAGAAAAAATTGACCTTATTCGTCATAGGATGAAAGAAGCTCAAAGTAAACAAAAATCCTATGCCAATAACCAAAGAAGGAAATTGGAATTTTCTACGGACGGAAGATTTAGTGTTTATTCGTGTTTCACCTATGAAGGGTGTTGTGTGTTTCAGTCGATCGGGAAAATTAGCACCTCGATATATTGGCTCATTTCCCATCACCGAACGCATTGGTTCCGTGGCTTATCGTCTTTTATTACCGGCTCAATTTTGTGCTATTCATGACGTATTCCACGTTTCTCAACTACGGAAATGCCTTAAAGATTCTGATTCTACGCTTTAGGCCGGTGTAATTGAAGAAATTGAAGTTTAACCTAATTTGACTTATGAGCAACATCATATTCGTATCATTGCTACGGAGGTTAAACGCCTTCGAAATAAAGTTTTCCGCTTGTGAAAATTCAACGGTCATCAAATCCTATGGATTGTTTTTGGGAATCCATAGAATTCATCGAAAGAACACATTCGGACTTACTCTCTCGTGCCCTTTAAGGTGAACTTCTTACTTTAAATTTTCTTTCGTGTTGATATGCTTTTATGGTTGTTACTCTTTGTTTTCTTCTTAAGTATTGCGAGGACACAATTTCTTTAAGGAGGGGAGTCTGTAACAACCCTCATATTTTACGATTGTACATTTAAATATTTTATTTACATATAGCATCGTTGGTCGGATTTATGTCTGAAATGCTACTTTTTGTAAACAGTCAAATTAGGACTCGAGACTACTTCCATTGAGTTCAAAATGGCATTTGCGACCTTTTTGAGTATAAACATCGATATGTTTGAAGTTGAATTGAATTTTGCTATTTTTCTATTGGGCTTTGTGTTTGGGTTTCAGCCCATTAACCCAACATAATACCATAACTCCACCCCCTCTCCTCTGCATTCATTTTCATTTCCTCACTCTCAAGCTAAAGTTAAAACGGAGGAAAGAAAGGGGAATAAAATTCCTAAGCCCCAGTTTACTAGGAAATTCAAGTTCTAGAAATCAAGGAGAAGCGTAGGTAAGCATCCTCTTCATCTTCTCCATCTCAATCTCTCTTCAATTTTCAGAAATTCATAAACCCTAACTTAGGAAACATTTGCATTTGATCATAGATTGGAGCTTCTAGAGTTGTAGTTGAAAGTGGTTGATCTTTCCTTTGTTTTAGAGCTTCTCATTCATTGTTTTTAGGTTTAAAGGTGAGTTCTTGAACTCACATCTATGTCTATACCTTTGATAGTTGTTAAGTATGTACCTATTTCATGTTCATTTGCTTTGAATTGAATTGGATTAGTGAATTTTTCAATTTTTGGTATTTTGAAGTCAAAATCTATGAAAATCCTTACATTGGATGTTTTGACATGTTCGGAGTGCATTGATGAGTCTACAGGGTTAGGCTGTCACTTGGCATAAATCCCTAGCCATCGTCGCTCATTCGATCGCTTCCGATATGAATTGGCCATCAACAGCCTAGGCACAATGTGCCCTGAGCTTCAGCTCAGACGTCTGGTGGTAAGCTCAAACGTCTAAAGCTACGGAATAAAATTTCCAGACCTTCAGCTCAGACGTCTAAGCTTACTTCCCAAACGGCTGGGCGATCTGGAAGAAAATTCCAAACCTTCGGCTCAGACGTCTAGGGAAACCACCAGACGTTTGACGCTGTTAAATTCAAGGGAATTGCCTTGGATTTCCGTTTTATCGATTTTTGGTTGATCCAATTAGTTGTTATCACTCTTATCGACTTTAATGACTTCTTTTCTAGATTTTTTTTGAAGTATCCATTTAATGGATTTGATATAGATTTCTATGGATTTGATTCACGTTTTCGTATGTGAATTTTTGGTGATTGCTTGTTTCTACAATCATTTCTGTGATTTGTCACTTTAAAATACAAAGATTTCTATACTAGTAGTAAATATTCAAACTCTTTCACAAAAATGATTTCAACGTTGTTTTTAATACAAAGCTCGTTTTTAAAACAGTTTTCCAATCTATTAGTATATACAAACATTTACCTCATTCGTTCGAGAAATCCAATTAAACGACTTAGCAAAACAAATGGTATGAAACGCTTGCATTTACTTCGTCGGTTAATTCTTAGACTTATTCGATTGAAATCTTGTGACAATTTTCGAGTAGAAATCTACAATTTGTTCATAAATATTTAAATTAAGCCAGTGGTTATTAACATGAAGCTAAACTCATTTATTTACTAGCTTTGTGTAATTCACACTTTTTATTGATCTATGATGATCATTTTATGGTTTAAACTAGCGATATACGATGTCTCTTTGTCCGTGTGGGGGACAATACCTCGTTATGTTGAGTTTCGACTCGTTTTTATGGGCTAGCGACCCATGTTCTTTTATGGAGTTCGGTTCATCGGACGTACCGTTATTATACTACGTTGTTGTTCCGGCTTATCAGGTTCATTGGGCGTACCATTATTATACAACGTCATTGTTCCAAATTATTTGAGTTTCGGGTTCCTCGAAAGTGTCGTTATTGTACTGCGTCGTTGCACCGACTCTATGGTTAGCGACCATGGGATAACGTCCCGTTTGTGATACACATGTTGGTGGGTTTTCGTGCTCTCATTTTTTGATAGGCCTCCCCTTTTGTGATTTCTGGATTTATAATTGATGATTTCTAGAATTTGTGTTTCACCAATTTTTGTGATTTATATTGATAAGCTTTATCAATATTTGTGGTTTGGTGAATAAAATAAAGAATATGACATTCTTTTTGGTGTTTGAAAAAATTTGAGATATTGTGTGATTTTTGTTGTTATCTAATGTATACTTGTCACAGTATGGCATCATTTTTATGATATATTTTTGTCATATCTCTTATTCTATCTCATTTTATATGATATTTATAGCTAGACTGTTCCGTTTATTATTTTCCTTTTTAATAATACTTGGGTCAGACCGAGGTATTTCAGGTGCTTCTGCTTGACTTCTTATCTGGATCCGTCATCTGACTTTTTGGATAACTACTTAGCTTAGTAGTTTTTTTTGCTTTTATACATTCGAGATAGAGACTCCTTGATGTATACATATTCTTTTGTCTAGCATTTATGTCTATTCTTTTGTGATGTAGTGGAACTTACATGACCACTACTTTGATGTACACTTTTATGTGTTATATTCATATCTGTTTTCGCCTTAGTGATATGAATATCTGTAACTGATTTACATTATGCTTATTTTATATTTGTTTCTGAAGATCACATAGCCACTATCTAGTAGTTTTGGGTTTATAATTGATGTGTCAGATTTGTAATACTATGTGACATATCGGTACTCGCACAAAGCAATTACATAGATGGTCGCTCCTCAACAGCCTTATTCTTCGTGCTAGTTGACGACATTACTCTGTAGTGTTTTTGGCTAGTGTGAGTATAGAGGTGGGGCGTCACAGATGCCGCAAAAGAAAAGATTGTTAGAATGGTTAGAAATAATGAAAAAAAGTATAAGCCAATTTAAAGTCGTATAGGTAGGCGATGGAAAGCATAATTATATCAACCATTACATACGGTGGGCTACTATTTGAATCCACAATTATGTTACGATGACACTTTTTCAAATGTTGATGAGATAGGAAAAGATTTGTTTGCTTGTATGGATAGAATGCTTGGTAATAGTGAAGAATGTCTAAAAGTGGATTGTCAATTAAACTTATATGATCGTCAAATTAGTTTTTTTGGAAGTCAAATGGCAATTAATAGTAGAAAAATGAAAAGTCCAGGTTAGCAATTTACTTGGTATTATTTCACTTTATAATAAATTATGAAAATAAATTTTATCAATCTACTAGTGTATTGGTGGAAGCGTTTTGGGATTGATACACCGGAGTTGATAAATTTTGTTATTCGGGTGCTTGGTCTAACTTGTGGTGCAATCGGATGTGGAAAAAATTGGAGTACATTTCAATGGGTCAGCTTTATTTAAAATAGTTTACTTCAAGTGCATTTCGATTTCATATCAAAATATTCAATTTATTTTGTTCGCTTTAGGTTCATTCTAAGAAAAGAAATAGACTTGAGCACAAAAGATTGCATTCTTTGATGTATGTCAAATATAATACCACTTTGAGACGGAGAGAAATAACGAGAAGAAGAAAGTTTGATCTAATAGCCGTGGATGAAATTGATTCCGATGATGAGTGGATTACCGAAATAGAAAATCCGACTCTTCCTTCCGATCCAAGTTGGCTTGATGATGACGATCAATTTCTCGATGTTGATGTTATACGAATATGTCCGCTTCAATATATGAGGATACTTTAAGAATTAACGAACCTATGATTCAAAACCGTGAACATATACCTTCTAGAGATCTTACCCCCCCCCCCCCCTCTCCTCCCACTTCCCAAGAGAGCCTATTATCACTCTTTCTCCTCAAGAGAGTCTGTTATCACTCTTTCTCCTTCTATCATTCCACACAAAGGAAGACGTTATAATGGTAATGGTGTTACAAGCAAGTATAACAAAAAAATTAATATTAAATAATTTTGTTAAATATAAAATCAAACTCATTATCACTTTTAAAAACTTAATGATAGATAATGATCAAAAAGAGAAGGGTGTAAGTGTTGCGTCAATTTAGGATGATGTTGTCGACGAACATGATCCTTTTTTTGGAATTGCATACGGCAAATATATTTCATGCTAGTGATGATGATAGCTTGGATAGTAACATGTTTATGGATGAGGAGGAATGCATCATTTGATCTTAGACTACGCTTTGAATGTTTTTAGACAACTATGTTTTGTTTGAATTGCTTGTAGTAATTTATGTTTCTTATGTACTATTTGACGTTTAACGTTATTCTATGTCTATTTCATTATATGACTAGCCTTTTTTCCCTGAAAGGCTTACGCCTCAACGTTTTGAGGCTTATGCCATGCCTCGCCTCGCCGACATGAAAATGCCTCATGTACGCTTACACGTTTTAAAACATTAATTACCACTACAACAGATAAGATGATCGTTGGTACACCGATTTATGGGTAATACATTCGATGGTATTAACCAATAACAAAGACATTAGGATTTTATTGCATTGATACTTTGACAATAGCAAAACAGTAAATATTTTGTTTATAATACCAAGTCCAACAATAAATATATATATCATCATTTTAATTTATTTTTGTTGATATAGAAAATTTTCTTAGTTCATCACAGTTTATTTGCAACGGTATATGAATGAATAACTTCAGTAATATCAAATTTCAACGTTAGAAAAACTAAAAAAGATTTACCATCATAAATAACATTATAAACATCTTAAAATTGATATACCTTTAAAAGTGACATGGGTAGCATTGATAAGATGGAGAAACATATAAAACCAATATGATCGGTAAAATTACAGTTACCGTTGGTTTTGACATCTCTTTACCGCTACATTTACCGTTAATAGTGGTAAATCCACCGTCACCATATAATAGCATCGGTATACTGATGTAGTTCAATATTGATTACCAATTGCTTGGTGATGGAAGTTAATTTCGACCAAAAATTGAAATCTCAATTATGATCATTATCACATCTTGATCGAGATTATATTAAATGATTAATAAAAAGAGTATTTTATACATTTTGAATCAAATATTCCTTCTAGAGCATGTACTAATTTGGAAAACAATGTATGAACAATTTTGTTGAATATTTTTTATCATCAAATGTCATAAGTTAGTCGAGATAATCCATTATAATATCTGCATTCAAAGATAATAATATGAGATGAGGCCCAAGTTACATTAATCAATGATATTGTCCAATAAAATATGACATAAATTCTAGACCGATACAACTGAATATATGTGTTGCAATCAATGATATTCGAACTAATTAGGCTTGTAATCAACAATCACTATGATATATATTTTCTATTGCTTGGTCTGTAAGTGTGTTGGAGGACCGATGATGTAATATGTCATCACCATTGGAACTCACTCCCTTCTAAATAAGAGGTTAATTTAACTTCTAATTATGATTCGTAAATAATAAAAATAGAGGCCCGCTATACTATTCTAGTTTTGTTTCATCAATCAAATGAAGAAGTGCGGACAAAATAGTATTCACTTTTATTTATGAAGATAATGGCGGTGATATCAAGCAAAGCTATAGAAAAAAATAAGCTGATGATACAAGTTTAATACTAAAATGATTTATTTATTTTTTGAAATGGTACTTCATATACAACATGTCAATAAACATTTGAATCACGATACGCAAGTTTTGAACTTGTGACCTTTCATACCAAAACCGAATCACTTACTCACTTAATACTAAAATGTTACAATAAAAGAAATTATGTTTGACTAAGGCGGTTTGAGTATTTCTTAGTACCAACTATGCAAGTGACAATTTTGCAATGATAAATTATACCTTAAAAGCATGGTTATCTTATGGACGTTGTACACATGCTGATTTGTAATGATAAAAAAATTAAGCATATAAACCTATAAATATCCAAAGGCGGAATGAAGAACCATATACCATAATAGAATATATATTTCTTCACAATTACATGCTTGGTATAAAATTCAATATTAGACTCTCTCTACACACACGTGTTTGTGTGTGTACGTATACATATACATACTCCAAAATTGCTTCTTTATCTAATTCACTGGATTTATGTGATTTTTTTACCATTATTAATTCATTACATCATCAACTATTATTATTAATTATTAATATGTCATCGCCATTATTGACCATTAAATCAATCTAATTATTATTACTAGAGAGCAAACGGGTTGTTACATTTCAAGGGTGCTATTGGACATTACTTTGTATGGATGTGTGCATATAAAAGTTCTTGTTGCATGATGAAAAAAACAAGTGAAATCTGAAAATTGAATAAATTATTGATAATGAGACCATTACCAAACTCTATCTATGAAATAAATTACAAAGGATATCATAATTATACTTTACCTTGTTGGCATGTTACTGGCACAAAGGATATCATAATTTAAGATATTAGTACTAGTAATAAATTACAATTTATTGTTAATGAAGAACACACTAACCCTACACATTTCACTTGTTATGAACAATTCAAATGTTTTTTGGTTGAAACAAAAGTGAAATTGAAAGCAGAATTGGTGGAGTGGAGTGGAGCTGGGGGCAGAGATGTAGTGAGTGGAGTAAAGGTGCCCTTGGCCATTCGGCGAAAGGAAGTAGGGTGAACTGATTTAATGAGAAATATTATTAATATTTTAAGGACTCTAGCTATTTATTTGATAGATTTACTATGTAGTAAATAAAAATTCAATACTCGAAAAGTATTATTTGCAAAAATCATTATTTAATAGAAATCGCAAATATAATAGTTTAAAAACTACAAACACAAAACTTAAAAATACAGAAGTAAAATAAAATAATGTTATTCCATAAGTTCAATTTATTTGGCCCACTCAGTGATCTGGAAATTCGAACATTCTCAATCGACTCGTAAACAACCTCTAACCGTAGCCCGTTACGATCTAAATCGTCATCGATTTGACTCTAATAGTGCACTTTGACCTTAAAATCAACTAACCGCTAGAATTGAAGAAAATATGACTTTCGGATGATTGTTTCCTAAGAATTCAAATGAGGACATTAGGTTTGTCTTCAAGTATCATATCCATAAATTTCATATCTTCTCCTCCATCCAGTTACATGATTACCTTTGAGTGGTACAAACACCTTTATTAGTTTATTGCAAGGAATGAGGTTTCGGCCATTACCCCGAAATTTCGAGGGTACCGGACCGTTACCGTTCGTGCACGATCCGAAACCGACAGTCAAAATCGGTTTCGGATCTAGGGCGGAAAAAAAAATCGAATCATTCAGTTACATACAACATCGAAGAAAAATCAATTTCTGCTCGCGCTTCAATAACATAATCACAGTAACTTCTTCCTTATCTGAGTTCGACGTCACGATTCTTCTTCATACGCCTTCGAAGAAAAATCAATTTCTGCTTGCGCTTCAATAACATAATCACAGTAACTTCTTCCTTATCTGAGTTCGACGTCGCGATTCTTCTTCAGACGCCTTCGTGTTTTTTTTAATCGAGAACAGGAAATCACGTTTTCGTATTTTTTTTAATCGAGAACTGGAAATCGCGATTTAGGGCTAGGGAATGGAACGTGAATTATAAAAGAGGAAGGGGAAATTGTGGGCTGGGTTGAAAATCTGAAATGAGTTGCGATTTGATTAAGTTTTACAATTCAATACTTTGGGTTGAAATGGAAAGGCAGCTTGGTTAGGCTAGTTTATATTTAATAAATTATTTAGTTAAGGGAGTTTGCTTAATTCAATGCTTTGGGCTGAAATGGGAGAGGCATTTGGATTCGGCTGGTTTATATTTAATAAATAATTTAGTCAAGGATGATTGTTTAATTTAGTTTAGTTTAGTTTGTTTAATAGTAAGTGCAATTTGATTGTTATAATAATTATTCACACTTTCTGATAATATTGTACTCAATTCACAAGTGCGTTATGGAAAACCAAGCAAACACTTTAGAGATCATTATCAGGACGTTTGTTAACAAACTATTGAAAACCAAAGTTTGGACCGAAACTATAGTATTGTATGTAACATTATTATTTTATTGTATGCTATATTTCTATATGAATTTGAATCGTTTATCGTTACGTGTTCATTAAAAATGCATAAATCCAATATCAGGACCGAAACCGAAACAAAAACCGAAACAAGCGAAATGACCGAAACCAACAAAATTTCAAATGACCGAAACCGAGACCGAAACCGAGTTCTCGAACCTTGGTTTATTGCTTCCAAAATCTGAACTATGACTCATAACATGTGATGGTGGAACACATTGTTCTCATCTTCTTTGTGAAAAGTCGGTATTTAAATGATATACTGAGGTATAAAAACTTCTTTTTTCAATTTTCAAAGGGTTTGTAGAAGCCAAAATTTCAAGTTGTGCCCCCAATAAGCTTGTGTAGCAGATGATGTTGCTGTATTGGGTGGGTAAAGGTGTATAAGAATATAGTCTAGTAGCAACCATAGAACAGTTTCAGTAAGAGCTATCATGTTAACTAACCAGTAACTCTGACATCTAAAATAGTGAACGGCCATTATTTTGGCAGCCAACGGGACCTTGATGTTTCTATTTATTGTTAGCAATCGTACTATCGTAGAATCAACATAGCAAGGAAATTTCGATTTTCATCTTGAATTTGCTTTTAAAATAATGAGGCAAGAGATAAATTGTCGATTCTTTAAAATAAGATGCGATAAAATAGTTACAGAAAGTAAAATTATCCTAAAAAGCTCCCATGGGATCAGTGTACAAATCCGCATTAATGATAGAGGAAACAAGAAGTTCCAAGTTTAGATTTAGAAAGGACATGATTTAACCTGAAGAAAAACTTGACAAAGAACTAAATTATACCAAAATTAAATTCGAAGTGAGTCTACTTTAAAACTAAAATTAATATACCAAACAGACATGACACGTTTCAAATTTGAAACCCGATCCTTATTATATTAAGTCCCTTCTTTAAAATGACCAAAAGAAAAATAAAAAATAAAAAATCCAAGAGAAGAAACATCTACGTTGTAGATCGCTAAGGCATCATCAAATAAAAAAGGGGTTGACTTACAACAGTAAAAGAGCAAGGTCCTTTAGAATATAAAACATTAAAGAAAAAGGTTGAAGTCCTAATTTTCACTTAATCAATTACTAATCTTTAGGCACGATTTAGCTATGACCTTAGTTATGGCCTTTCGAGAATCAAGATAATAGTCTCAGTTATGCAATAGCATACTTACAGTCCACATTTCAAATTTGAAGCCAGGTCCTTAGTATTATTAAAGATGTGTAACGGATGTCCTGCGTTTTGCATCAGGGAATGAATTCATTTACAGTTCTTTTAACACTCAAACCAAGCTTGCTGTTTGCATAACAAGATTTTTTAATTCACATGCAAGCTTGTGCATCCAACAATTTCATACCTGCCTCATGTGTTTGTCACGGTGTCAAATAGATAAAACACGTACTGTAGCATGTTTAGCAATGTCCTCATCTAAGCTTTCCTAGTTGTATTTTCACATTTCAGTCAATTACAATCAAAGAATAAAACAACACCACAATAAACTACAAACATGAAATAAGTTATAATGCATATGTATCAGTATCAACAGAAGCTAACCTGACAAATCCATTGTTATCAATGTCAGCAGCCAAAAACTCTGAAATAGTCATATCCCTAGACAACACATATTTAGCCATCTTCCTGTGCCTCTTATCAATCCTAGCCTCTGCCAAGTACAAAAATGCCCTCGCTACTGCCAAAGTAGAAATCAAAAGCCAAATGGACGCAAACAACCTTCCAGTCATAGTCTTAAACGCCCTGTCCCCATACCCTACAGTAGTAACAGACATAACAGACAAGTAAAAAGAATCAAGCCAATCCATCTTCTCCACAAACCTCAACATCGCAGTCCCCACCCCAATACAAAGAAAAACAACAGCCAAAGCGAGGCCTACCTTCATTCTTATCCTCATCCTCCCCTTCTTAACATCCACCAAATAGTTCGTCCGACTCTTTCTCCCTTTCCCAATACTTGCCAACAGCAAACTCTCTTGTAAATCGAGAACATACGTGACCATGGATGAGAGAAGAATGTCGATAAATCCGAAACCGAAGAGTACGAACATGATGGAGAAGAGTTTAGCGAACGGAGTGGCGGGGGTGATGTCGCCGTAGCCGATGGTGCACATGGTGACAATACAGAAGTATAGGGCGTCGATTACCGGGTGGGTAGGGAGAGCAGAGAAATTGTTGCTGAAGAAGGTGTAGATGGCGACGCCGAGGGAAAGGTAGAGGGAGAGGAGGAGGATGGAAGTGCAGACAATGGAGGGACGGGATAGGGGGGAGGAGGAAGTGGAGGAGGAAGGGGAGAAGGCGGAGAGTATGACAGAGATGGCGGGAGCGGTGCGGGAGCGGTGGAGATTGGGTTTCGAAAGGAGCCATGAGGAATCGGCGTGGTCGGGGGAGGAGGGGGAGGAGGATGATGATTGGGCGACAGGTGGAATAGTGATTTCTTGATGTTCAGGGAGGGGGCAGAGAGGGGTTGAGGTTGAGGGCGAGGAGGAGTAGATGGTGTGGTTCTTCAGAAATGGGGACTTTGTGGAGAGGAGAGGATCCGAATCCATTTTCCTCCGTTTCCGTTATGGGGTGATTAATTGGTTTTTGCTCAGGTGAATTTAGGGATATGGTGAAGTGATTTGGGCAGACGGCTACCGAGTATTGAATTAATTATTTTAACGGTTGATAGATGAATGAGACAAACAACGTGATTAAAATTATTTTATTACTTGTACATATGATGAGTAAGATATTTAATTAAATTTAGAAAGTGCATTAAACTAATATTTTTGTAATATTATTAGTTTTTTTGGAAAAGACAGCAGTGATATTAATTATATTTTAGTGTCTCATATTGTTTACTATTACAATTGGGGTCGTCATTATTTTTTGATTTCCTACTGAAAAAGGAACAAAAATAATAGTAATTGAATATATTTTTTAACTAAGTAATAAGGAAAAAAAATTCACAATATTAGACCATGGCATCAAATTTGAATTGTAAATTATTGTTTTTTAACTTTAATCTTAGTTAGGATTACATAATTACAAAAAAATTGAAAAATCTAACTCCAATTTAAGTTAATAACAACTTAGCCGCGCAAAATAAGTTGGATTTATATGGATTGATGAAGCGTTAGATGAAAAGGATAAGATCGGAAGTGGAGAACTTGGATGGAGAAATTTAGATTTCGTTGTTTGATGGGAGAGGGAGTAGAAGTTGAGTTATGGTTTAAAAAAATAAAAGATAGGTGTAGGTGGATGGGTGAAGTATTTGATTGGGTGGGTGATAAATGGATGAGAGAAGATGTTTAGGTGGGTGTAAATGATATTACCCTATTCTTAATAGAAGAAATGCATTCATCGCAAAAAGAGGAAAAAACAAACGGAGCACTTATGTATTATTCTATGTTAATGCTAATTGTTTCATTTTTTCTATATTATTTTTTGACATGGATAATGTAAAACAAATCTATATTCATTTCAATCTCTTCATTCTCTCCGTTTGTTGAGAAAGAATACATCAAACAAAATCCACATTCTTCGTAGTTTTTTCTTCACAAGTTTCACCAAATAAACTCATGTTCCAACTATATCTAAATTATGGACAATAACTTACACAAATTTTTTCAAAGTGCTCTGATACCAAATGAAAGTGATTGTGCTATGGATCGTGTAATATGGATATACAGTAATACAGAGTATAGTAATGATAGTTATATGGTAAATAGTGTGGAATATAAAAGCAGTATAATAAAAATAACACCAGAGATTTTTATGCTGCTTCGAAGCTCCGTCCTACGTCCAGTCCCAGACTCCTTCTGTAATTTCACTAAAACAACAACCCTCACTTAATCCGAAGGAACAGGTCTATACAACCCCTGAGTAGCCGAACAAAGACCTGAGCAGTAGTACAGAATTTCGCCTCAACAGCCGAAGAGGACTTCACACGCTTGAGCGGCAGAACAAGACTTCAACAAATACAAAAGATTGTTTTGACCTTGTGTGTTCTAATAACACGGATTTGTCACTTGTAGTACACCCTTCCTATAATCTTTTCCTCAAGTATGATGTGTGTAGTTGTGTGTATATGAAGATTAGGAAGTTTCAAATTGCTTGAAGAATATGGAAATGAATACGTAAGCAATGAATGTATGAATTCAAGAGAGTAGTTAATTTAGAAAATATGATTCAAGTATAAGCAATTAAGTGAAGTTATCTGATCTTGAAATTCATGCATATATATAGTAGTTAAGGAGTTGCAACTGCTGGTAAAGAGATCTTTGCGAATAGCAATGGTTGCAACCCTTGGGGAAGAAGAGGGCTATTCAAAAAGGAAGTGTCTTTTCACAAAAAATGACTATTGCAGAATTCAGTCGACTGAATATAGTCAGTCAGTCGATTGAATTTAAAAACATGCACATATATGTTAAAATGCACAGATTCAGTCGACTGACTGACTGTATTCAGTCGACTGAATTCTATTGTTAAGTAAAAACTATAGTAGCTCATTTGGTTAGAGTATTTGTCTTCTAAACTAATGATTCGGGTTCGATCCCTGCTCCATGCATTTTTTAAAAACTTTATTTTGATTAAAATATGCATGCAAGTTTATTTGAATGTGAATGATTATTCTCGAGGAAAGATTTTAACAAAGCACTAAACTAGACTTTATATACACATTTTATGACTCTTGTTAAAATATATACTATACAAACCATATATTGAGCTGATGAGTCTGAATGTTATCGTAGTCTTAGATTCGTGAATTGTTGTGTCTTGTCAGCAATCAAAACCTATGATCCAACATTCTCTTCCTTTTTTATGATGGCGACTTCATTTGCTATGAATGAATCTTTGACAAACTTTGTTGATCTTATCTCTCTCACTGAATATATTTATGTAATTGTGCTATAGATCCCCCCCTCTAAATCTATGTTATATATTCATGTACTCTTTTCTCTACCTTAATCTGTGCTTGCATCATTTATTTCTGCAAATAATGTTAGAGCAATATTTTTCTCCCCATTTATCATCGATAAAAATGAGAGTTTATATGATGATATAAATTATATTCCACATAAGTGTTAACATAGAAGTATAGAACAGTATAAAACAAAATAGCTACTACTTATAATGTAAGGTATTAGAAGAAAAAAATTAACATCTAAAGCATGCGATACCCAAGGTTCTTATAATTTCCTAATTTTTAGGAAACCATACTCATTTGGGTGTGGTTGAACCATTATAAATATAATTTTCATTGTTAACTACCATATCAAAATAATCATCAATGTATTTTTCTCTATTTTTCCAATTAACAGGAACCCAAATATTTAGATAATTTTTATTCATATTTTCCGTCAATGATTTTGTACTACTAAAGAAATTATAAACATTATTGGTCATAGCAATATTAGAATTTCTATAAAAATTGGATTTAGACTTTTCTTGTAATCCAGTATAGCACTAGCATATTTACTATACATGAAAGCGTGTCTAGTGCTATTTCTATGATCTGTTTTATTATATCCTAAACCACTTTTATCATTTAAAGGTCTAAAACTAGATAAAACCATGTTTAAATCGTTTTGACCTTTATTAAATTTTGTGACTTCAGTGTTAAGTTTATCAAATTTAGCCTCAAAGTCACAACTATTATTTTCAAAAGAAATATTACTATTATTCAGAATATCAATTTTCTCATTTTATTTAGAATTCTTAGTTTTTAACGTACGGTTCTCATTTTTGAGAAGGGAATTTTGAGATTCTTAATTATCTAAAGAGGATTGTAATAAATCATTTTGTCTTTTCAAATCAAAAATTTCTTTTGAAAATTTTTCTCTCTCTTTTTCAAATATAGTGTTTTGTTCATCTAGAAAATCTTTAACAGTTATAAAATTATTCTTTAAAACACCAAGTTGATTTTCTAAATTTAACTTTTTATTTTTCAATTTCTCATTTTCAAGTTCAACAGATTTCATTTTTTCTAAAATAATAAAATTAAGCTTTGAAATCTTATTGCTTATACTAACTAATTCATTATTATCTTTTACTAAAATTTATAGATCAAAAAGTACCTTTTTATAGTCCTCACTGGTGGCTCTCACAGGGATTTTGCCTGTTGTATTTCGACTGGATCGTTTTCTAGTCATTATTCTATGATGTTGTGACGATCGATGGAATTCCAGGCTCTATTACCAAATGAAAGTGATTGTGCTGTGGATCGTGTAATATGGATATACAGTAATACAGAGTATAGTGATGACAGTTATATGGTAAATAGTGCAGAATATAAAAGCAATATAATAAAAATAACACCAAAATTTCTATACTGGTTCGGAGCTTCATCCTACGTCCAGTCCCAGACTCCTTCTAGGATTTTTTGAAAACTTGATTTTGATTAAAATATGCATGCAAGTTTATTTGAATGTGAATGATAATTCTTGAGGAAAGATTTTAACAAAGCACTAAACTAGACTTTATATGCACGTTTGATGACTCTTGTTAAAATATATAACTATACAAATCATATATTGAGTCGATGAGTCTAGATGTTATCGTAATCGTAGATTCGTGAATTGTTGTGTCTAGTCAGCAATCAAAACCTATGATCTAATATTTTTGAATCCATCAACTTTAAATGCATAGGTTTAAACAGAATCGACTTTAGCCCTACGCAAGCAAGGCGACGGCTCAATGCCCAATTTCTAGAAGTGGATAGCTTGTGTGGTAAAATAGTTGTCTGATTAATCATGTGTGTATTGTTCAAACCATGCCTTTATCAATTTTTGCATTACCTTTTCACAGTTGAGGGCCAAGTTTAGACCTTGCTTTCCATTATGGTACCATTGTCCAAGGATAAATTCGAGTTGGATCAGGCTTGAGTTTGGAGCTTTGAAACGCATATTTATTTATCGGTTATAACATAGTCGTTACGAATTTGTCCAAGATAAATCAAGCTTTCATCCCTTACTTCTTACCTTACCCACTACATCAAATTCCAAAAATTGAAAGCAAAACTAATATTTTATTTATGAGGTTTAGGATAATTCATTTTCTATAACAAAGAATGAACTTTTGGAGTGTTGTTACGATGGTCGTGGCATTTGTAGTTCATTCCTACGCTTAGTATTAAATGCTAGATTGTTATACTATACTTGTAGTTTTTTCTAGTTCCTAATATTTACATCTAAGTTGGGTATTTGCAATAAATGAGTCTTTATTAAATCCATAGTCCCTCGTGCTTTACTTAACTACATTAAATTTTATTATTCACGAATGCATTTGTAATGACCCGTAAATTCGACATGGTAAATATTAAATTAATTAACAGTGAATTTTTAATAAAAGAGTGAATTGGGTATCTTATTTATAATCGTTGTGAAGGTCTTTTCGAGACGACCAATTTAATATAGTTTTGATATATTAGGAGTTACGGGTTGCGAAATAGAAACGTTACAGTGTTTAAGCAGCGTACGTAGCTCTTTCGAGTCAAATTGGATACACAAACCACAACCCAACCTAACGATTATATGTTTGAGGCTACAAAACCCTAGGTGCCACCTCTATCTTCATGTTCCTTCCTAATTTTTGAAATTCTTGAATCACCTGTTAATGGCGGATGATTATCTCTAATTACAATTTGACTTAAAAATCAAAGTGCCCAAACCCTATTGAATCATATACCGCTGTGAAGCTCTTGATGGATGGAATCAAATGCAAGTGTCTGTTTGGTGTAGAAGTGTTCGAGTCAATGACAAAACACGGTCAAAACTCACGATCGCGAACCCATAGCATCAGTTTGGGCATTTCCAATAGGGGTGTCAATCGTAGAAATTGATTTATGGGTATTGTAAAGTTCATTGATTAGAGTGGAATGGTGGTGGTTAGAGGTCCTATTAGGGTCTAGGGTGGTTGAATTTAAGTGATTAGGGTTCAGAAACCCTAATTATTGCGGTGATGACGACAAGATTAGGCAAGGTCGGAGTTGGCCAGTTGGCGATGTAGGCAATGGGGGTTTGGCATGTGTTGTCACGGTCGTGTTAGGTGGCCTGTAGAAGCGACGATTTCTCGGCCAACATCGGATGATGGGTGCAGCCTGGTGATGTCAGGGAAGAGGAAGTACTGTAGCACAGTAATTTTAATATCAACTTAGTTATTCAATTATTAAATTACTACATTGCCTTTATGACTTCTAATCTCGGTATCTTTCGCATACGAGCTCTCATTCAATACGGTTTCTTTTGTTGAACTCGTGGTGAAATTCCTAACAATATGGAATTGAGTTTAGAAACTGTTGGGAAAAGTGCGTTGGTACAATTCACTTGATTTAATTAAATGAAATTAAATCATTAATTATATATTTGTTAATGGAAAATTATAACTATTGATCTGTGTTGATATTTATTGATAATTGTTTGAATATATGATTGTCAATTGTTGATTGTTATGTTACTAGATTTTTAATCGCAATTAATTGTGGATTTATATATGACCATTATTTACTAAAATAAAATAAGTGAAATTATGTAATGATGAGAAAATAAGATAAATAAATAAATAAAGTGATCATTATAGTTTCATTATGATGTTTGAAAATAATAGTGTTTGAATGAAATGAATTGAGATTAACTAGAGAAATTTAATACAGTTATTATTTATGAATTTCCAGGAAACTCCATAAATAATAATGGAGAATATATTTCCAACTTAATTCGAAATCTTTATTAATAGTTGGAATAAAAGCACAATCTTTTGGTCCGACCGCGAAGTTTCAAATTACCCTCCATTTACAATTCTTTAAAAAATTGTCCTTATAATTGGTCCTAAAAAATGGCATATAAATAAAAGGTCCCCTTGAGTGCTTGAATGTAACCAAAAGAAATTAGCCATCACGCTAGAATGGACTAACACGAGTGTAGATAAAAGTATTACTATTTAATGCTAAGACGTGATAGCGTAAATATTAGAAACTAAATTGTAGCATGCCCTTAGTCTAACAAATATAATATTGCGTATAAAAATGTCTATAAGATTTGCCAAACTTATTAATGCATGCATGAAACTGGTATCTGTACCAAGTCTACTAATAAGACAAATGAATATGTCGTGACAGATAAATTATTAAGTGAGATGCATAAATATATGATACAAACAACATAAATATCAAAACTTTGATCGTAGCTATGGAAAGTATTGTCTTAAAACCCAGTAGTCCTGAAGAAGTGGTTGTATTAAGTCCTATTTCGTCACTGCATGGGAATAAGTAGCAAAAATTATTTTATATATATATATATATATATATATATATATATATATATATATATATATATATATATATAACATAAAGATCAAAACTTTGATTGGGTCCAATATAGAAACATTCAATGCTTTATATCATAAATATAGCATTCAAGAAAACATTACCGAACCCTATAAATACCATTCACTCTACCCATTCACATTCACATCTCTCTCCACCATGGTTTCTTACCTACTACTTTTTGTTGTCGTCTACATTAAGATCTCTCTCTACAACTATTTCATTTCCAAAACTCTCTATTGTTCGTTGTTATTCATTCACAGCTGCTCGCCGCCATTGATCTCTGACGTTATAGCTACAGGTTAGCTTTTCTGCTTTGTTTTATAAAATTTTGTATCATGAAGATATGACCCTTTTATACAACCAGTGCACATGTATAATTACTACTTATATTTAGTATATATCTAGTGTCGAAATAAAAGCGGTAAATAATGGATATATTAACTGTAAATTTGTATTGTTGGTTTATTTGAGCAATTGGTATTGTTAGATGATTATCAACACAAACTTTTTGCAATCTGTAGTTGCATAAATAAATATTAACGACACATTACCAGGCATTGCATATCTAGCGTCGAAATAAGAGCAAAAGGTAATGGATATATTAACAGTACATTTGCGTTGTTGGTTTCTTTGAGCAATCGATGACGTTAGGTGATTATCGGAGTTAGAACATACGAGTATGTAGTATAATATCTTTTTATATAATAGAAACGGGTATGAATACTCATTGTATTAGGCTTTATGTGCCAACCCAGTTCTCTATTTTGCTCTATATAACAGACCTGTATATGTTATTGTAAAAACATTCAGTGTTATCAATACAACACATTTTCTTGCTTTTCAAATAACAATCTATCAAATAATTCTAATATGGTACCAGAGCCAAGATCTAACAAGCGACGGTAACAAGTTTCCGGTCATCGGTAATTTCTCATCAGAGATCTACTGCGTCATCATCGAGCCATCCAAAGGAGGTATCAGATCAGTATCATCACCTACCATCCTCGGTTGCTCTTAGTGTTAGCATTCTCATCATTTGAGAGTGTAGTTTCACCTGTTCTTACAGTGATTTTAATCAAGAATCTCTTGTTAAGGTGTCGCGCCAAGGATCTTGAATCAAGATTCGTAAATTTGGCTGCACCACAAAAGTTCTCATATCAAGAATCTCAACTGCACTTCCAGATAATCCATCATGGCAAGAGATGATGATGTGTCATCATCAGCAACAAGTGGAGTCAAGAATCAGGAAGGGTCAAGACCAAGCAATCAAGAACCATCAGCCATCGAGATAAATTCCTACAGTATCATCAAACCGAAGAATAACTTAGTAACTACTGCACTTGATGAAAACAACTTCGTGTTATGGAACTATCAAGTTGAAACCAGTATAAGAGGATATGGTTTGGAAGATTTTCTATGTGGAACTGCAACCAAACCTGTAAGAATGGTGACTGATGGTAAAGAAGAAAATTGTCAACAAAGAATTCATCAACCATCAGAGGTAGGACAACTTACTGGCTGCATGTTTGCTTTCATCCATCAGTTCAAGACTATTGTCACAAATTGTTGAATGTAAAACATCATTTGAGATATGGCCTGCAATACAACAAATTTTCAATACTCAGTCAGCTGCAAGAATCTTGTATTATAAGAGGCAACTGCAGAATCTCAAGAAAGAAAATATGACGATGAGAGAGTATCTAATAAAGGTGAAATCATATTATGATCTTCTTGACACTACAATGCACAAAGTATCTGAAAGTGAACAAATACTAACCATTCTAAATGGTCTTGATATAGAATATGAGTCAGTGGTGATAATTATTTCATCGCAACAAAATCTACCTGATATGCAGTATGTTCATTCAATACTGTTGTCACATAAAGGAAGAATTGAATAGAGAAAAGAAAACAATACAGAATTATCACTCAACTATGCATCAAATTCCAGAAACAGAACTCAAGGAAAGAAGCAAGAAAATCAGAATATCAGACAAGACTTTTATAATCAAAGAGGTGGTGCTGCACAGAGAGGTAGAGGCAGAAATGGAAGATGGAATAATACAGAACAAAATGTCAGATTTGTGAAAAGCGTGGGCACACAGCCAGGCTGTGCTACTTCAGACTTAACACTAAATACTACCCAAATCAACAAAATCAAGCAAATCAAAGAAATTACAGTTCCAGTGCTAATGTGGCACATATAGATCAAAGGCAAGGCAGTCAGTCATAAGACTCAAGAATACAAAACTTAAACTCTGAAAATCTTAGAAAAACTGAGGAAATTATAAGGGAGGACTGATACCCAAATTTAGGTGCCACTAACCACCTTATAAGCAGCCTTCAAAATCTCAATCTTGGCAATAAAGAATATATGGGTATGCATTCTATTCACAATGGTGAAGCTTTAAAAATCACACATGTTGGAACCGGCAGTGTTCCAGGTAAAAGACGCCTCTATCTCAATAATCTATCGAGAGTTCCTCAAATTAAGAAAAACTTATGTATCTCAATTTTCTAATGACAACAATGTGTATTTTGAGTTTCATCCTAAATTCTGCTTAGTAAAAGATCTACTAAATCAAGATAGATTATTACAGGGTAAACTGGACAAAGGGTTATACAAATTCAACTTGCGAATACAAGAAAGAGCAATGTTAGGAATATGTGGTGTAGCAGTACTGAATCACATGTTAAAAATAGTCTAGAAACATTTACTTTGTAGCGTTATAAACTAGGACATCCTAGTGTAAACACTGGAAAGCAAGTTCTTATGAATAATAATATCTCTTGTGATGTATCCCTGCCATATGTATGTACTTATTGTCGATTAGGCAAAAGCCATAAATTACCATTTGCAGATTCAACAATAGTTATTAGCAAACCACTAGAATTAGTGGCAACAGACTTGTAGAGACCAGCTCCTATAAGTTCAGACAATGGTTTCGGGTATTATATATCATTTGTTGATGCTTATTCTAGATATACATGGATATTTTTTTTAAATCTAAGTCAGATACACACAAGGTTGTAATGCAGTTCATAACTCAAGAAGAGAAACAATTAAGCACCGAGGTTAGGACTTTGCAAACTGATGGTGGTAGTGAATATAAACCATTAAAAGAATATTTCAGAAAAGAGGTATTATTCGTAGTTAACTTGCCCATATAAATCTGAGCAAAATGGAACTGTAGAAAGAAAACACAGACACATAGTAGAAACTGGCTTAACCCTACTGGCATAGGCCTCTCTACCCATGAAATTCTGGCCAGAAGCCTTTAACACCATTGTGTACTTAATTAATAGACTTCCTACCAAAGTTCTCAAACATCTGAATCCTATTGAAGTTCTATTTGGGGTTAAACCTGAATATAAAGGTCTAAAGGCATTTGGTTGTTTATGTTTTCCATATCTTAGACCATATAATAACTATAAACTAAGTCTCAGATTTACCCCATGCACTTTCTTAGGATATGGAAATAATCCAAAAGGGTACAGATGTTTGAGCGATGATGGAGGATATTTTTTTCAAGGCATGTTGTATTTAACGAGAATATTTTCCATTTGCAGATGAAAATATCAAAACAACCAAGAAGGTATACAATAAAGACAACATATCAATATCATCCATACCTATTGTACCTGAATGGGATCAGGCTGATGGAAGCGTGCAGAGAAATCAAGGACCACAACACACTTTACCCAGTAGTGGTACTGGATCAGGTCATGACTCCCACGAGTCCTCCAGCTCCTTTCATAATACAAGTCAACAATGACATCAATCCAAGTCAAGGAGAATCCCCCTCATACATGTCTCAACACACCGATGAGAATATTAATGTTCATGAATCGCCACCTACAGTTTCAGGACATCACATGATTACAAGGTCAAAGAGTGGTATTTTCAAACCTAAAGTATACAGTGTTCAACTGAATTCAACTGAGTCAAGAAGCTATAATGAAGCCATTACAAACAGCAATTGGAAACAAGCTATGGATATGAATACCGTGCTCTTATCAGAAATAAAACGTGGAGTCTATTATCATTACCCAAAGACAAAAATGTAGTTGGTTGTAAATGGACCTACAAAATTAAAAGAAATCCATATGTAAGTATTGCAAAATATAAAGCAAGACTGGTAGCTAAAAGGTACAATCAACAATATGGTTTTGACTTCAATGAGACATTTCACCCCTGTTGTTAAACCAACCACTATAAGAATTATTTTAACTATTGCTCTTCACAGAAGATGGAAGATCAAGAAACTTGATGTAGACAATGCTTTTCTCAATGGAGACTTAAAAGAGGATGTATTTATGGAGCAACCAGAAGGTTACAAGGAGGGGGTCAACAACAGTTAGTATGCAAGTTACATAAAGCCATTTATGGATTGAAGCAAGCTCCTCGTGTATGGAATGAAAAGCTCAAGTCAACATTGATATATCTAGGGTTCATACCAACAAAATCCGACAATTCTTTATACATGGAATGCAAACAGGAAAGGATCACATACACAGTGATATATGTGGATGACATCATTATTACAGGAAATGACAATCAAGCCATGAATCAAACTATCAAACATCTTGATCAATTGTTCTCTATAAAAGATCTAGGTGATTTACATTACTTTCTTGGAATTGAAGCCATAAGAAAATCCAGTTCATAAATGTTTCTATGTCAAAAAAGATACATACTGGATCTACTAAAAAGAGCAAACATGGATCAATCAAAACCACTTCCCACTCCTATGACAAGCAACCTCAGACCATCAAAAGACTTTGGAGAAGCCATCACAAATGAAAAACAGTACAGAAGTATAGTAGGGGGGCACTATAATACATCATAATGACAAGACTAGATCTAAGCTACAGTGTAAACAAAGACTGCCAATTCATGCATAATCCACTCAGATGCCACTGGAAAGCAGTGAAACGCATTTTATGATACCCGAAAGGAACAGCGAACCATAGACTGCATCTTAACAATACAAAGGGTTTAAACGTACAAGCTTAGTGTGATGCAGGCTGGGCCACCGATCCCGATGATAGAAGATCCACTTAGGATTTTGCATATATTTGGGTAGCAACCCGATCTGATGCAGTTCGAGGAAATAAACCACCACTTTACACTCCAGTACTGAAGCCGAATACCGGTTAATCGCCAGCACTGTAGCAAAAATAACATGGATCGAGTCATTACTCAATGAAATCAAAATTAATCTCTCAAACACACCAATAACATGGTGTGACAATTTAAGCTCCGTCTCCCTCTCGGCAAATCCTATTTTACACTCACAAACAAAGCACATTGAAATAGATCTATACTTGGTTCGTGAGAATGTAATGGAGGGGAAACTAAGAGTTAATCATGTTCCAATCTTAGTTCAGAGAGCTGACATCATCACGAAACCACCCTCAACAAAAAAATTCACTCTATCGAAGGAGGAACTGAGAATTAGGGATGTCGGCATAGAGATGAGTAAGGGGGAAGAAACCCTAGATGAAATTAAAGAGTCGAGTTAGAATATACGAGTATGTAGTATAATATCTTTTTGTATGATAGAAACGGGTATGAATATTGGTTGTATTGGGCTTTGTGTGTCAGCCCAGTTGTCTATTTTGCTCTATGTAGCAGAGCCGTATATGCTATTGTCAAAACATTCAGTATTATCAATACAACAAATCTTCTTACTTCTCAAATAACAATCTATCGAATAATTCTAATAATCGGCACAAACTTTTTTTTTTGTAATTAGTGGTTGAATTTAAATATTAACAGTACGTTACTAGGCTCTGAATACCATTTATCACAGATTTAGTTTAAGAGATCTTTCTCACAAAGTGTCACACAAAGATGTTTAATTAGTGATTTTATTTTGTATGTTGAGTTGGGTGACTCAAATTCAAAAGTTGGCTTAAACAAGATGTATATTTAATTACCGTTTCGCCGCATGTTATAATATTTTACTTCAAAAGATTAATGTTTTATTTTCACACAACATTCTATTAAAATGTATCATTTCTTTATCCAAAAAAGTAAACGCTTAATCTATTTTAATAAAGAAGCAGTTGTTAACTTGACACAAACTAGAAAATTTTCTAAAATTCTAAGACTATTTGGTTTACGATGGATCAAATGTATAATTGACCCGAACGAAGGGAAAATAATATAGTATTAAGAAGCTAAAAGCAACTAACTAAAACACATGTACTCCAATTCAACACAACTAACTAAAACATAAAACATGCAAAAGAAGTTCATAACTTCACACACTACTAGAACTACAGTATATAGCCACGATAGGTTTCCAACAACCGTCAACAAGATTTTCCAACGACTACCAACGACTCGTTATTTTTTAACTTTCTGTTGGTAGCCGTTGGAAAAACAGCCGTTTGCGGCTGTTGGAAATATTCGTGTAAACCTGCAGCGAGGCCGAGAGCTGAATCATTATTCTCTTCCTCCTCAAAAACACCAAAACCCTCCTCCACTCCTCCTCCTTTCTTACTCCCAGCTTCCCCACGCAACCGGCAGCCACTCCGACGCCATCAATCAGCGCCAGCAGCCTCTCTCCATCCATATATATCTCCAAACTCAGGTTTTGCTTAAAACCCTAAAATTTTAAGTTTTTCTAATTTTCTGTTAATTTGTTGTTATAGTTGTGTCTAATGGCCTACTGATTGTTTATTATACCAAACTAAGTGCTAATTACAATTATTACCATCCGAATGTCCAAATTGTTTATGTATATATATTATGCACATATATACATATGTTAATAATTTAGTGTAAATGCGCATTTGAGTTAGCGTTGGATTAGTTAGGATTGATTTAAATTATTTTGTGTATGTTTTGTAAAATATTAGGCAAACATGAATTAGTCGAATATTTTACGAACATGAATTATATCTTTTACAAAATATATTAGCATTAGATAAGTATATAATTTAGTATATATACACACATGAATTATATATTTTGTGAAATGGTCAAAAATCATATAATTTACTATATATTTAGTAAAATAGTAGAATATGAATAAAATAATGCATAAATGCTTTATTTTATATATTTAATAGAACGGTAATATATAAACAAAATTTAAATCCCTTAGTGAATTTTTGGCCCCGTCTGACAAGTGTTGTATATAATCGTTGTATGAATATTCGTTTTTATTGCAAAACAGATATTCATATTCATCTGATACAATATTAGTTGGATTTTGTCCCTGTATTGGACAAGTTACAAACACTATAAAGTAATTACGTTTCGTAAATCATATCGTTATAAACGGTTTAGAAAATTTCGACGGGATTTGCTTTTCTTTCCTTGTGTACATGCATATGTGTACGATACAAGGAACACGGGGGAAGTGCTGCCGAAATTTTTAAAAAATCGTTTATAATGATATGATTTAAGAAATGTAATTACTATTGTGTTTGTAATGGAAAGTAGGATGATCAACCATCACAAAAGGTACAAAAATGTGAACAAAATATCAAGAAATATAACTTTGTATATAAACGAAAATGGATTATAAAAAACAGTAAAATCTAAATGTGTTTACCGAATTTGATTAATAATTTTTTTTACTATTGATAATAGGTTTTACAGTAGGAAAAATGGTCAATTATTTTATTGATCGGAGCTGGATGTATCAAAGAAGAGAAATGGGAGGCTCAATAAGTAAACATTTTCTTAACGGGGTAAATATGTTTGTCGAATTTGCTTTAAGTAATAATGGAAATGACATAGAAATTCGTTGTACATGTAGTAGGTGCAAATTGTTGAACCATTTAGTACCGAATATGGTTAGGATTCATTTGCACCAATATGGTTTTGTAACCAATTATTTGGTGTGGGATCGTCATGGCGAAATTATAACATGTAACGAAGAACAGCCAATAGTGGTCATTAGTGATGAAGTTAGTACGAGGAATCTCATAGAACATATGGTTGAAGATGCAGCACAATCAATATTCCCTACTGTTGAAATTAATAAGGACGATGTTAACGTCGAAGAGGAACCAAATGTTGGAGTGAAAAAAATATATGATTTATTAGATACTGCTAAGAAACCTCTTTGGAATGGATGTACTAGCGGCACTCAATTATCGGCAACTGCAGAGTACATTGCAATGAAATCAAAGTACGACCTCACAGAAGCCGGATTTACGGTTATTGTACAAGCTGCTAAACGCCATATGCCATCAGATAATTTAATGTGCGAAAATTATTATGAAGTGAAAAAACTTATGTCATCTTTCGGTTTGCCGTATCAAAAAATTGATACATGTCTAAATGGTTGCATGTTGTTTTGGAAATATGATGTCAGTCTTCGAAATTGTAAAATATGTAATCAAGAAAGATACAAAGCAAGAAAAAAAGGAAAAGAAGTTCCATATAAGCGTATGCATTATTTACCTATCACTCCTAGACTTCAAAGGTTATATGCATCATCTGTAACAGCGCATCATATGAGATGGCACAGTGTGAGAACACCTGAAGAAGGTACGTTAACTCACCCATCTGATGGAGAAGCATGGAAGTATTTTGATAAGAAATATCCTGATTTCGCAGCGGAGAGCCGTAACGTAAGACTAGGTTTGTGTGCTGATTGATTTTCACCGTTTTCTCAGTTTGGTTCTAAATATTCATCTTGGCCTATAATCATACACCTTACAATCAACCCCCGTGGATGTGTATGAAAACTCCATATATGTTTCTCACAATTGTCGTCCCTGGCCCTGATGATCCGACACAGGGTATCGATGTTTACTTACAACCACTAATCGAAGAGTTGAAAACATTGTGGTATGAAGGAGTTGAAACATACGACGTATCGAAAAAAAAAATCGGATGTTTGCTTCTTTGTTATGGACTATTAGTGATTTTTCTGCATATGCAATGCTTTCGGGTTGGAGTACGGCCGGTCGTTTTGCTTGTCCTTACTGTATAGAAGAAACATGAGCATTTTCTTTACGGCATGGGAAGAAAATTTCATGGTTTGATTGGCATCGTCGTTTTCTCCATATTAATCATACTTTTAGAAGGGACAAAAAAACTTCATTGCTAATAGACATGAGACTTTACAACCACTAACGATTTGGTCAAGTGAAGATATATATGAACTTGTAAAAGATTATCCAAAGATACATGAAACCGGGCAACAAACTGAAATCCAAGCTAAATCAACGTTTCATAATTGGTGCAAACAGAGTATATTCTAGGAGTTGCCTTATTGGAAAAATCACTTAATCCCTCATAACATTGATGTGATGCATAACGAGAAAAACGTATTCGATGATGTGTTTAATACACTTTTGAATGTTAAGGGTAAGACTAAGGACGATCTGAAATCAAGATGTGATATAGAAGAAATATGTAATCGTCCTGAGCTTCATATGAAGCCAAATGACACTAAAAATCCCAAAGCATGTTATGAACAAGATAACAACCAAGTTAAAGTACTGTTAAAATGGGTGGAAGGATTACGATTTCCTGATGGAATTTTATCTAATCTTCGTAGATGTGTCGATTATAAGAACGGAAGACTGAGTGGGATGAAAAGCCATGTGTTATGTAATGATGCAAAATTTGTTACCCGTCGCTTTCAAAGAATTGTTGTCCGTAAAAGTTTGGAAGGTTATAATATAACTTAGTTTATTTTATAAGGAGCTTTGTTCAACTACGTTAAAAGTTGACTGTCCTCGTAAACTTGAGGTAGAAATCCCTATATTGCTCTGCAAACTGGAGAAAATATTTCCTCTAGCTTTTTTCAATGTAATGGAGCATTTACTTGTTCATCTTCCATTTGAAGCACGTCTTCGAGGTCCTGTGCAATATGAATGAATGTATCCATTCGAGAGGTATGTTATTAATACTGAGTATGTAAATGTTAATTTAACTATAAATAAAAATCAACATTGATATGAAATATTTTTTATTAGGTACTTAAATCATTTAAAGAAAAAAGTGAGACAAAAAGCTTGAGTTGAAGGTTTGGTTTGCAAATCATATATCGAAGAAGAAGCATCGTTCTTTCTCTCTCATTATTTCAATGATCATATGAATTTATCATTTCAAAGTGTTACGCGTAATGATGAGGCTGTTGAACAAAATTCTTCTTCTGAAGCAATGTTATCTATTTTTAAACAACATGGTCGATATGCTGGAAAATGTGTAGAAGTATGGTTAGATGATAGAGATTACCATGTAGCACACACATATATTCTTCTTAATTGTCCAGAAGTTGCACCATTTATTAGGTAATTATCAGATTACAAGTTTTGATAAATTTAATGTAGTACCGCATGTGTGAATTAATAATAAAGCAATATATTATGTTTTTGTTTGCAGTGTTTATGAATCACAAAATCCAAACGGTGATTTAAGCAAAAATTTCGCTACTTGCTTTTCGAACTACGTTTGTGATCCTACAAATAATGTGGTCGATGAAGGATTAAAACATTTGGCGTTGGGACCGAAAAGGAAATTTAAAACATATCCAATATTTTTCGTTAATGGATATAAATTCAATACCAAAGAATACAATGCTAAAAAATTAACAAACAATACCAGTGTATTTGTTAAAGGCGGTGATGTTCCTAATAATCATATACATGATTTTTATGGCGTGTTAACCCAAATTTTGCAATCGACATATTTTATAAGACCCGTAGAGGAAGTTTTTTTGTTTAGATGCAACTGGTTCAGCAATGTTCCGGGTTCTGGTATTAACGTGCATCCAAATTATAATCTTATAGAAATAAAACATACCTCCCGTTATCAACAGTACGATCCTTTTGTATTAGCTAAACAAGCCCTACAAGTTTATTACGCCCCTTATCCATCTCTAAAAAGAGATAAAGCGGTTTGGTCTGCAATTTTTAAAACCAAGGCGAAATTTACATCCGATAGAAAGAATATTCCAGAAGAACAAGCCTATCAAGCAGATATTGAGGAAAATGTTGAAATCACAATTACAGACGATCAAACTGATTTTAGACAATTAAATGATGAAACAAACGTATTAGTCGAAGCATTTGAGAGTATAGAGGAAAACGATATAGAACACGAGACCGAGTCTGAATCAGAAAACGACGAGGACTGTGTAATATCTGGTAATTTTTACAATTATTCACGCACACGCATCACATATCATCATCATCATTACATGCACTACCAATTAAAAATGAATTTATTACATGCGCCACATATCATCATCATTTTATCTATGTCTATAATCAAAAATGACACTTTCAACAGGTATTATGTCAGGCTCCAGACGTCGTAGCTCTTCTCGCTCGGTTGGCAAGAGTAGTGGTGAGCCTCCGGCTCGACCACTTGTATATTTGCAGCCGAAGGCTGATGGAGCATAAGTATCAAAATTAAAATGATAACAAATAAATTTGTTCATACATATATATACTTGTCTAAAGCTTTGTTTTATATTTAACACAGGGGATTTGTTTTGGAGCCCTCAGGAGTTATGCTTGGCATTTCCAAGCAATCATATATGAGCAGAATGACAGATTGCTGGCCTAAGTGGAGTAAGATCCTTGACCAAGTCAGGGAGACCATCTTGCCGGATTTTCTGATGAGTTTACACCACTTTACTATATGAATAAGTATAAATGAACAATTAGTAATATTTTCTCTTTGTATAGGGGCAAGTGGACTTGGCGGAGCCCGATATCGCCATGGTCTAGTGCCACTGGAATTCGTAGGTCGCCAAAAATTACAGGGAGGTAATGTTAGCTCTTAAAAAATGGGGAAAAAACCGAACTGGATGGGCGCTTCCGTATAGGATTCTTGGATGAGTTGGTCGGAGACCGACGAATACAAGGTAAATCTACCAAATACATAGTTAATTATTGCGCAATTAATAAATATAATATTCAATTTAAATTGCAGGTAGAGTCGGCGAGGAACTCCGCCAATAGAAGTAGGAATCTTGTAACGAATCGTGGCGGATCCAAGTCTTTTCAGCATCACTGTGAGGACTTGGTAAGTTTATCAATTACGAATCTAAGCCGTTATTACATTTTTTATATTAATCAGTTCAGTAATTAGCGTTGAAAAATTAAAATATATAAATTATTTATTGCAGGAAAGATCGCTTAGACGTCCCGTGTCTATGATGGAGGTATTTATCCACACCCACACATCAAGACAAGTAAACAATGCTGGCAATATTACATATCAGTGGAATGAGGATGATAAGGCGACGGCTGCATATGTATGCATATTTTAAATCTTATTTTATTAGTATCGATAAGTTTAAATCATATTCTACTACTTTTAACCTGTAATTGTTTTTTATTTTAGGCAAAGTTTCAAGAGGCACGGGCAGAGCTGCTTTCAGAATCGGATCGTGATGAGTTGACGATAGAGGAGCAAGATAATATTTTTGACGTTATCATGGATCTGATGCAGTGGAATAAGCGCCATGGCTATGGAAACAAAGCAATAATCTTATAAACATTGCAATATTATATTTAATAAATTAACCTATAGATACACTATACATATCCTGAGTTAAATCTAACATATACGTGATTTACCATCCTGCACCATTATCATTTAATAAAATATGCATTTCCTTATCGTATATGCATTGCTTAAGATCACGTCATTTATGTTTCTATGTTTTAAAATATGCCTTGCTTAAGAAAATGATTATAATACAAATTTGAGCATCTCACATTCTATTTGCAGGTTTGGGCAGCTCAAAAGGCGTGTGACAAAGCAAAAATAAAAGAGCTTAGAGCCATCGTTGAGCAGCTGCAAGAGCAGGACCGTCTTCGCGCTATACAAATGGAGCAGCTAAATCAACGTTTAGCGGAGTACGCGCATAGGCATGGTTTCTTCCCTTTGTCATCTGGTGCTTTCGGAGGTGAGGATGATGCTTGAGAGGTATGATGATTATTGTCTTTGTGGTTGGTTATTGTATATATTGACTTTGAGGTGGTGAGGATTGTGTTTGATGGTTATTGCATATATTGACTTTGAGGTGGTGGGGTTTAAGTGTTTGCATTGTATATTTTGACTTGAATATGGATTGGAGTTGGTGTTGGTGAGGGTTTTGTTGTTTATGTACATATTGACTTGGAGTTTGGTTTGAAAATGTAATGTTTGATGTTAATTTTTGGTTGTTTATATTGTTTGTGGTATGATATGTTGGATATGTAATATATATGTGAAATGCAGTGGAATTGGATATATATTGATTATGTGTGGCTGGAAGGTGAATGACTCGCTGTTATAAAAGAAATTTCACCCAGATTAGTAACGGTACAAACGGCTATTTGGTCATTTTATTGCAACGGCCTCCATCGGCTAATTGTCGTTGGTAGCCGTTGGAAATGCCGTTGGAATAGCCCCGTAGCTTCCGTTGGAAGCCCTTAGAAAGCGTGAACGTTATTCCAACGGCTTTTCCAACGGCTACCAACGGTCGCCAACGGCTGGGTTGGAATAGTCGGTCTCTCTTGTACTGACAACATTAAAGGAAATTTTTTGCATAAAGTGTTACACAATTTTTAATGAACGAAAATAGCATGATTATACTGAAAGCAGATTAATTATTTTTTGCATTGCATTAAAAACTAATTACAATCGTGTTTGATAATATTTTATTAGCATAATTATGTATGGATCAATTTCTCTGTCCCTGTTTTTCCTACCCTTTGTGTCATATTCACTTCAGCCATTAATTTTTATATTATTTGTTCATTTTAGTTAGACTTACTCAACAATTAAATCATATGATGTGTGAAGTGAGATTTAATTAAACACATGTGTAGCTTAAAGGGTATAGGAATTAAGCTATGTACTCTAGGTATTAAAAAGAACATGTCAGTGCCATCACATTATTATTATTTTACTCTATGTATTAAAAAATTGATTTTAGTACCATCACACCCCCTTATCCCTTTGTTTTATCTTTTTATTTTAGGTAAAATATATCATGAATATTTATGCTACATTCAGCGATGCACTAAAACAAACTTTTTAAAAAGTCCATTAGACGTACATTAGGCTACAGTGGGGTTCTGTTCGGCAATGATGTGAATACATTGATTTTATGAAAGCTGCAGTTATCATACCACTCACACAACCCTACAAATGTTGTTAGATCGACCAAACTATGCTAAAGGACTAACTTTTTCAAAGATGAAGTATAAAAATTACTTTTTAGTCAGATCAATTTTAAGTGAAATTTGTTAATTGCAAGCGTGAATACAAAATAATATGTCCATGCACGCACTTGCACACGGAATATTTTCATAAAATGTATATATGTGTTGCATGGAGTTAAGATATTATATAACTTTGTACACCTTACCACTATAGCATGCACATGAAAACTAATGCAATAGTGACTACAACAGTATTTTAAAAAAAGATTTATATTTACTCGGTAATATCATTCAAATCATATAATGTTTTCTATTTACAAAAGTTCATCCATAATAAGAATCAATATCATCCTTCCAGCAAGTATAGTATGCAATGCAATTCGTTGGCCAACCTATGGATACTAAACATTGCACTACAAGGAAAATAGCATTTTCCGACGGTTGAAAACCGTCGGCAGCCGTCGAAAGACGTCGGAAAAAGCCATCGAAAAATAAGGCGTCGGGGCGCTGTGTTTCCGACGGCTTCCAACACAGCTCGCCGAACGTTTTTCCGACAGCCTCCGACGGCCTCCGACGGATTCCAACACTTATCGGAAGCCGTCGGAAACCGTTGGAAAAAATGGCCGATACACTGTTGGAAGCCATCAGAAAACTGTTACCTGAAAGCCATCATAAGCCATCGGAAATCTGCTGTATTTTTTTATTCCTTCTACAATATAGTCTTCCATCCACATTTCCCATCCAAACACTATTACACCAATACTGCAGAATCCAGTACACAATATTCCAACCAAATATCAGAACCCAAACTGCACAAAATTCATCAAACACACAAATATATCAAATTACATCAAAATAAAATACATAATATACATAACCATTCTAATCTTCACAACAACCCCAACAACAAGTGTTCTACCATGTCATACATATACAACATAACACAAAATCATCAACATCCACATCATCATACAACCACATAAACAAGTGTATCAAACATAATCATACAAAAATCAACAACTACTTCCACCGTCTACCAAATCATACAAAACTAAAGAATATCTGAAAAAGCAATCAATCAATCAATCTCCTCCAGACCACGGCCAGCCGAGGAAGGAAAGCGGCCACCATACTGCTGCATGTACTCTAGCAACTGTGTGGTCTGTATGGCCTATTGGAGGTTCTGCTCCTCCAGTTGGGACACTCTAGCCCACAAATCTTCGATATCTGCTAGATCGCTCTGAGCTCTATCCCGCCGACCCCGTCCTTGACTGCTGGCCTGCAATAAATATTTAATTTAGCTGTGTGAACTCTGTAAGTGTATGTGCATATCTCTGTAAGCTAGTAAGTAACATAGCGTTCATATCTTCTGCCTTCTTGTGCTTTACTGGTGTGATAAAGTCATTTAGTTGGTTTGAATTAAAATTCAATATGGAGGATTTTTCAAGGTTCAAATATTTTTAAATAATGGAAAAATGAATAAAATTCAAGTTTATTGTTTTGAAAAGGTCCAAATAGAATATTTGAAGTATTTTAAGATAAAATTATATATTCCAACATAGAATTATGACTTAAATATCAAATTAGCAGTAAAATAAGTTGTTTACCACTTGATTTTCAAATCCGTATCGTCTGCCATGCTTTGCTGGGTCCATAACGGACTCAAAAATAACATCATCCTCATTAGTCGTCGGCTGATCTCGACCCATATCAGCAAGGAGTTTCTTGCGCTGCTCCATAAACTTTTCCTGCATTAACAAATTAATAACATCATATCTTATTTCATTATACTTTAACAAGTAGAACAATTACTAATACTGCATAAAATAAAATATGCTTACATGGCTCTTGCTGGATTTATCATCGTGTCATGTATACGAAACAGTCCCGTCCGGATTTACATGCTCGACAACATGCGTACGAGTGAACACGTCCATATAGCCCACGGGACCATGCGCCTCAGCTTCGTGAAGTTGATTTTTATATACAATTATTATACATTTAAAATTATATAGCATAAACTATTCACAATTATCATTCAGTAAATTTACCAACTCCTGCCGATACTGCTGAAATGACTTCGACCCTCCGCGATGAATGACGGGATTTTCATTTCTATTTGCAGAGTTTCTATCCGACTCTGCCTGTACATTCAAAATTTGATACATTATTTTTCGATCACGTCAAATTAATAATTCAAAAATATTAGTATACTTGCCTTCGCCTCATCAGTTTCCCAGTATCCCAACCATGCTTGCCATACGCTCTCCCTCATCCACCGTGGTTTCTTACCAGATTTCTTAATTTCAAATATCGAGTCCCTATAGTTCTTGTGCATCTTCTTCATCCAGTATCCTCGTGCCAGCAGCATATCGTCTGTCTGGATGTCTATCTCAGCTTGTGTTTCACGATAAAAAGCAGAAAAAAGATTACACTGTAAACGATAAACAGTAGAAAAATGACAAAAACGAATTAAAAATGGAAAATAGAAAAATATACATACTAGGACATCCTGCCATATACACTCTATGATGTGAGGAGGAATGTTATCCCACTTCGGCCAGCAAGCACTCATCCTATTTCAATAAGAAGCTCCAGAGACATCCAGCACAACCTTTGAGGGAAGTAGGTCGAACCCCCTGTTTTTAAATACGGTATAGATAAGTACGTACGTATATCATAAAAAAATAAGATGCTGAATAAAATTTAATTCTTACCCCTCTGCTCTAGGGACTAACGAAACTACTGGACGCTGTGACTCTTGCGATGGGCCACTGCCATCGCCTCCTGATGATCGGGAAGAGCTCCTACCTCTATATGACATTATGATAAGCCTGTGACATATATACACATCATTATATAAGACAATAATAACATGATAATGAAATACATTTCATATGTAAATGACATCAACGGTATAAATTGTTAATTAATGACTGAAATGGAAATAGAAATGGAAGTGTGTTATACCTGATTCATAATGGGTGTAATGTTCCGGCGATAAGCAGATTTCATTGCATTTTTAATAAAAATTGCTAAATAAATGACAAATGGAAATGACATAAAACATGTAAACAATGGTAAACAGATTTGGTTTCATAGTCACATCAATTTCATAATACATCAAGAATTCAACATAGTTACATCAATTGCAAAAAAATCAGATTCAGATTTATATCAGTCATCATCGTCTTCTGATTCAGATTCGGTCTCGTTTTCTACGATATTTTCCTCTGCATTGTCAAACGCTTCTACCAAAACATTTGATTCATCGATCAAAGGACCAAAATCTGTATGATCGTCTGTAATTGTTATTTCGTTATTTTGCTCAAGATTTGCCCGATAAGCTTGTTCGTCCGGAATATTCTACCCATCGAATGTGAATCTGGCCTTCATTTTAAAAACTACAGAGCAATCTGCTTTATCTCTTTTTAGAGACGGATAAGGAGTGTAATAAACTTGCAATGCTTGTTTGGCTAGTACAAAAGGATCATACTTGTGATAGTGCGATTTATGCTTTATTTCGATAAGATTATAATCCTTGTGCACATTAATTCCAGAACATGGAAAATTGCTAAACCAATTGCATCTAAATAGAAACACCTCCTTTGCGGGTCGTGAGAAATATATCAGTTGCAAAATTTGTGTTAGAACGTCATACAAATCATTTAAGTGATTTTCTGGATCGTCACTACCTTTAACAAATACACTAGTATTACTTGTTAATTTTTCTGCACCGTATTCTTTGGTGCTAAATTTATATCCATTGACGAAATATATTCGATATGTCTTGACCACTCTTTTTGGTCCCATCGCAAGATATTTCAACCCCTTATCAACAACATAATTTCTCGGCTCATAAACGTGATTTGTAAACCAACCGGAAAATTCTTTACTGAGATCTTCGTTCGGATGTTCACGTTCGTAAACACTGTTTATATAAACAAATTATTACATTAGGTTATACACGCGCATGCATTATAGAAAAGAATAAAACACAAATTATCATTTCAAATTACCTAACAACGGTGCAAACTCGGCACAATTTAGAAGAATATAAGTGTGTGCTACATGAAGATCTCTATTGTCTAGCCATACTTCTACACATTTTCCAGAAGGCCGACCATGTTGTCTAAAAATAGATAACATTGCTTGAGAGGACTCTTGTTCATCGTCTTCGCTATTACGAGGAAAACTTTCAAATGAAATATTCACATGGTCACTGAAATAGTGATAGAAAAAGAACGAAGCTTCTCTTCGATGTAAGATTTACATATCGAACCTTCAACTCGTGCTTTTTACCTCACTTTTTTCTTCAGATGATTCAAATATCTATGCAAAACTAATTTATATTAACTTCATCTTTCAAATGCAATTAAATTACGTGATAACATATTACGTACCTCTCAAATGGATGCATCCATCCATATTGGACAGGACCTCGAAGTCGTGCTTCAGATGGGAGATGAACAGGTAAATGTTCCATTACATTAAAAAACCTGATGGAAATATTTTCTCTAATTTGCAAAGCAATATAGGAATATCCACTTCAAGTTTACGTAAACATTGCGCTTTTAAAGTAGTCGAACAAAGCTCTTTGTAAAACATACTAAACTCCGTTACTACCTTCCAAACTTTTAACGGCAGTAGTTGTTTGAACATAACGGGAAATAAATTTTCCATCATTATGTGATAGTCGTGACTTTTCATTCCGCTCAGTCTACCATTTTTAAAGTCAACACATCTATGAAGATTTGATCATATCCCATCAGGAAATCTTAACCCTTTCACCCATTTTAACACAGCTTTAACTTGATTGTTATCTAATTCGTAACATGCTTTTGGTTTTTTTACTGTCATTTGCTTTCATATGAAGTTCAGGACGTTTGCATAACTCTTCTATATCACGTCTTGATTTCAAATCATCCTTCGTCCTCCCTTTCACATTCAAAATTGGGTTAAAAGCATTATCAAATACATTTTTATTATTGTGCATCACATCTATATTATGACGAAGAAGAAGATGTTTCCAATACGGAAACTCTCAAAAAATAGTTTATTTGCACCAGTTATGAATAAATGATTTGCCTTCGATTTCTGTTTGCTCTCCAGTTTCATATATCTTTGGATAGTCCCTAACAAGGTCATATATGTCTTGGCTTGACCATATCGTCGGTGGTTGTCTGGTTTCTACTCTATTAGCTAAAATGTTTTTCTTGTCTCCTCTGAAGGGATGATTTACATAGAGAAAATATCGATGACAGTCAAACCATGAAATTTTCTTACCATGACGTAAGAAAACGCTCGTGTTTCATCCATGCAATATGGACATGCTAGACGACCGGCAGTACTCCATCTTGAAAGCATTGCATAGGCAGGAAAATCACTTATAATCCACAACAAAGAAGCAAACATACGAAAAAATTTCTTCTTGGACACATCGTATGTTTCTACTCCTTCGTTTCGTAGTATTTTTAACTCCTCAATCAACAGTTGTAAATATACATCGATTATCACAAAAAAACAATCAACTACAAAGGCATCAAACCGTGCTAATAAATGTTAGTACTCATAATGTTGTAAAAAAATTCAAAGATCATACTGGATTTTGAAAACATTTATTGAAACAACCAATATTTTGTCAACATTGTTCGGCAAAATTATTTCAACACAAGAATCGATCATTATGTTGTTCAAATGGAAGAACCATACTCCTCTCAGTGCGTTCACCAAATGAGCTTTTGGAGCTCTTCAAGGATACAGGTGCTAATGGTATACATTTCGAAAGAAATATTTAATCATATAACCATGTATTTTTCTTCACTTCAATGAGAGTGCATGTCGATGAAAACATAACAAGTGGAATAGTTGGTATTCACACTTTCTGTGCTCAAGGATGTACATATTACAATACTGGAAGCCTGCTTCCTAAAGAAGGAGATAGACCAAGATTTCTACAACTGTGTATAATACTGATCATAAAATTGAGAATCGAATGATTGAAAATGAAGACTTGAATAGAGGAATATTTGGAAGGATACAACGTATATTGGGTGAGAATAATGATTTTTCTCAATACTTTCGTCGAGTTTCATAACTTCCCAAGATCCATAATTATAATCTATAATTAAAGAAAAGCCATTGCAATAACAATATGTATTGCCTTCACCTTCACAAGTTTGTGCAATGATAGTTGGTCATGATGAGTTAAATCTTGTAAATGATAGAGATATTATTCTACATATGGTAATGGGTCAACTCATGAGAATTCTGGAAATACATGGTTGTTATGATCCTTTACTGTAACCTCTCCCACTACCTTATGGAAGTTATGGTTTGGAACCTCAATAACTAAAACCTAAATGGAACCAAAGTTATATGCCGTGAGTACTATGCATATATTTTGAAGGTACCAATTATATTTACTTCCATAAAATTATAAATTTATAGCTAGCATTATCATGTGATAAAAAAGATTAATTATAGGGCATAAATTTAGACACAATTGATAACAAAATGGATTTCATTCTTTGGATTCACACTAGAAGTCAAACAGAAATAAAATAGGCATCAAGATCTAGCAGTTCTAATTAACTAAAGTAATTCTTATATAACAAACACACACACACACACAGATATATATATATATATATATATATATATATATATATATATATATATATATATTCCACCTGTTATTTCTGATCAAATGAAACTTTAGATTCGATGTGAAGATACACTTCTCTTTTCTTACATGAAGGACGTTTATTACAACAATATGTCATGGATAATTGTGTGAAAATTGAAAGTGTTAGAATGAGATGGTTTTGTCTACAACAACATCATATTAAATCAAAATTATATTAGGGACTTCAAGATGCATTGAATGCTGGAGAAAATAATGCAAGTATGACACTTTTTCCTTCTCTTTGGTCTATCTATATAATACAAACATATACATACACACACAAACATACATACATATATAATTTTATATTAAATTAATTTTTTTGATATAGGTAACATAGGAAGAAGAGTAATATTACCCTCTTCGTTCAATGGAAGTCGATGTAATACTAAGGTTATCAAGATGCAACAGGATTTAGTACAAAAGTTTGGAAAGCCTTATTTGTTCATTGCAATGATATAGAGTCCTACATGGGACAAAATCACATCAGAACTATCACAAGGATAAACTTTCCATCATCGCCGAAATCTTACTACTAGAATTTTTCATGCCAAATATGAAGAATTAAAGCATGATATCTAAGATAAACAAGTTCTCTGATTGGTTGCAGCACATGTTCATGTCATCAAATTTTAAAAAAGAGGACTACCCCATGCTCATATGCTTACTACTCTCGATGACGAAGATAAATTTCATAGTGCATATGATTATGATGTTGTTGTAAGAGCTAAAATCTCGAATCATGATGAAGAACTAGAGTTGTACAATGTTGTCATTAAATGGATGCTTCATGGGCCATGTGGAAGATAATGACCAAATGCTCTATATATAAAGACGGAATTTGCAAAAAAAATATCCTAAGCAATTTTTACCATGTACTATTTATGGTAATGATTCATACCCTGTTTATTGAAGTGGGATAATGGTATAAACATCGCACTAGACAATGATGGTGATATTATAATGGATAATAGTTGGGTTGTTCCATATAACCATGGCTGCTGAAAAGTATGTTTATCACATAAATGTTGAAGTTTGTAGTGGTATCAAATCTGTCAAATTTTTATACATGTATGTATACAAAGGTCCAAATTGTGTGACTGTGGAAATTCATCCATCGTTTAAAAATGATGAGATTCAAAAAAATTAGACGCAAGGTGGATATGTCACTAAGTGGCCTTTTGGAGAATTTTTGAATTCTCATTGCATATAATTATCCTTTAGTTCAACATCTATAGGTACACCTTCCAAGTAAGCAACAAGTGACTTATCATGCTAATCAAACAGGTCTGATGTGTTATTGGATGAGAACCTCTCTACATCAATGTTAATTGAATTCTTCAACACAAACTCACAAGATTCAGAAGCAAGGCATTTTTATACCGTGAATTTTCAAATAAATACACCTGGATATTAGATATTAAAAAGTGGCGATGAAGAGCATCACATAAAAAGGTCATAGGACGAATTTACAATGTTTCTCCATCAGAAGAAGAATGTTACTTCTTGCGAATTCTTTTGAACCATGTAAAAGGACCAACATCATTTTACTATCATCTAAACATCGATGGTATCAAATACACAATGTTTTGGCAAGCAATGGAAAATATGGGATTACTTGAAGAAGACCAAAGTTTAAGGACATGTTTGGTTAAAGCATCATACATGCTAATGTTGTCATCTTTAAGAAGATTATTTGCAACGATCTTAATTTATTATGCACCAACATGAGTCGGAAAATAATGGGAAGAATTTTTCTATCATATGGTTGAAGGTTATCTATGTTCAAGTATAATGGCTCGATCTATACTTGAAAATCTTCTTCTACTTGATCTTAATGATCTATTAATGAACCATTGCAAACTAATATCTGATTTTTATCTTCCAAGTATTAGTAATGATATATATGATATTTCACTCCCTTCAAAATTAATGGAGGAACATTATTGAATTGTAACACCTAAAGAGCACTTTACATTTACTGAAAAGTTAAATGAATGTCAAAAATATGCATATACTACAATTACTAATGCGGTTTATAATAAAGAGAACAAAATCTATTTCATAGATGGCTCTGATGGGATGGGAAAGACCTTCCGTTGTCGAGCAATACTTGCAAAACTTAGATAGGATGGTTTAAGTACACTTGCAACGACTACATTGGGGATAGCCGCAACAATCTTACCAGCTAGTCAAACAGCACACCCGCAGTTTAAAATCCCAATCAATCCAACTTCAACATCAATGTGTATGATACCTAAACAGTCTGAAGTAGCTGAACTTATGAGATTAGCGTCTGTTCTTATTTGGGATAAAGCAACAATGACCCACATATATGCTTTTGAAGCACTGGATAGAACTTTAAAAGACATACTAGGAAATGACATGCCATTTGGTGGTAAAGTTATAATCATCGGGGGGTGGATTTTAGACAAGTTTTACCAGTTGTACAAAATGGTGTAATTTCAGAAATAATTGATGCTTTACATAGTTAAATCGTTATTATGGAAACATGTAGAAGTGGTCCATCTCACTCAAACTATGAGGGCAAAAGAAGATCTGTTCTTTAAGATTTCCTACTAATAGTTGGTGATGGAAATGAGCCACATATATGTGAGAACCTGGTAAGAATCCCACACAAAATGGTTATACTAAGGGAAGATGAAAAGTCAATAACTACTGTAACAAATTCAACTTTTCCAAGCTTATACATGAATGCATTCAATACAAAATATATGATTACAAGGCTTTAATAACCCCATTTAATAAAAATGGGGATATGTTAGATGGTCAAGTTATAATTCTTTTTCCTGGTGATCGTCGTATCCACTACTCTTTCGATTCTATGGAAGATGATATAATAAAGTTGTACCAATTGAATATTTGAATTCAATAAATCTAAGTGGTTCGCCCCTAATAAATTGGTCTTGAAAAAAGATGCACCAATTATACTACTAAGGAACATCTATCCAAAAAATTGTTATGCAATGCTACGTGTAACAACCTACCTTTTTGGACGTTTTAAGCAGACACACATGCTAGGCTTAAACTATACAAAAGGGCAGATTGTTATTGGAGTAAATAAGAAAAGTAGAGAAAGAAAAAAATAAATACAGAATCCCTCAGTGGAATGACAAAATATAATAATCAAACAACAGTTCATGAAACTGTTTACAAATAAATTTGATTATACTTATACAATACAAAATCAGAGTTACAAACAACAAGAATAAATAAATAAATGCAGCGGATCAACACGATGCGATGGAATAAATATATTAAATAATAATAGTATAAATCTTTGTCTTCATCCTATAGAAATAAGTTCTTCGATCTTGAAATGCTCAGGCTGACCTGAGCGAATTGAAAAGAAAAAATACTTGAGTCAGAACCAAAACATCTTATGTAAGTTAAATCAACGGTAAATATGAGTGTGACGACGTCAGAGATGTTTACGGGGTTTAACATCTCCTATCTAGTGTCTAACGCGAGGGCAATAACTTAAGAGATGTTCGGGATTCCCATCTCCTAAGGATCCGTTAAAATTTCTACAATGTAGTACAATACGCTATTATAATATGTCTACAGTAAACTAAAAGTATTAAAATAGCGTTAAGGCATTACCCATATCCCCATTAACACTTTTTTATATATCACTATCGTCTATACAGTACCGTAACTCCTCTGTAAACTGGAGGCTATCAGAAGGCACTCCATAGGTATGGTACAAACCAAACTCGTAGATGGCGCGCTAGGGCATGTGAACACGACACTCGAGGCAATGCCATGGTAGATATACCAATTGCGTATCCAGACTGGTGGTAACGCATAGCAGCTACTACCGCCCACCTCAGAACACACTCCTAAATCAAAATCAAGGGGTGGCCACCAAATCATCACAAATTCATAATATGGTATCGATGAAATGTGTCCGATCGGAGGTGGGACCTCACTTGGCCCAGCATAACTCCTGTTTTAGCCACATCAAGTTGACTCACGGGAATCAGAACTATGTAAATACGTCATACAGAATCGTACTGTGACGACCCGCCCTTCTACTACCAGAAAGACGCATCATCATTAAGAAAGAAAGGGGTGAGAAAATAGAAAAGAAAGAAGAAGAAAGAACAACAACAACAGAATCTCACAGCGGAACGGAACAAAATATAACATATCACTTAAATATTTAAAAGTTTTACATATATCAGAGGTATACAGATAATACATCAATACTACACAGTTATAATACCTGCCTAGTTAATACAACTCAATACAATACAACTCAACAATATGACTCAGAGATACCAACACAGCGGAACTATATATATATATCTACAACGCCGAAGCCTCCTGCTCCATTGCTCCTCCAGAATTCGTCAAAGCTAACCTGAATCCCTTGGCTACCCGTAAAAATTTGGGTACCCGAGAGTTTATGGAAAAACAAAAATAAACTCCGGGTCAGACATGGGTCTGGTATGAGTAAACGGGTTAAAGTTGTTTAACTTTTTGAAAAAAAACATTTGAAAATAAAGGTATCACGTAAGACTCCCCACAAATAAATACGGGTAAGTTTTTACCTTACGCTAACCAAAACATTTCATAGGAAATCCAGTGATATTATAATAGTGTCTAGGGTTTTCAAGTAAATAGAAAATAGCCGAAATTGTTACATGATTAAATTCCAGCTACTAGCCACAAAAGTGGGTAATACAAATCAAAACCGTAGGGTCTCGTAGGGAAAATGGATTTCCAACAATGGCAGGGCTACTGGGGTACCGCCCGTCACAGTACGGGGCCTAGACCACCGTACCGAGGATTACTCCCTTCATCCCCTGCAACACAAGGCCGGAACCATTCCTTACTGAATAGTCCCGAACAAGATAAACCCCGCGGTTCTAGCTAGCCAACCGCCCACACAGCCGAAATAAAAATGGACATCTAGACAGGGGAAATATCTTGTCCTGCTTGGGCATGACCCACCTAACCTTGCTGCATCTCCCCTGTTTTAGCCATTCCCGGTTGATGAGGCTTGAGGCTACGATTACCTTTATAGAACTTATTTCTTAGAATGCTCATCGTCCGCCTGACGATGTGCCGAAAGCATTCAATCCATACAAGTTCGTTCCGGGTTCGAACGAAACCGAAGGCATTATCTCGTCACACTCATTTTTGAATCACCCTCAGAGTCAACGACGATAACCCTTGCATTCTGAAAACACCATCTCGATCTTCATTTCAGGATTCACGACCTAACGTTTAAATTGGATTGATGTGGTTTTCGGAGAATCAAATTTGATTCATCCGATCCCGGTCTCATCGAATCCAACCGCCATTTTAAGGGCCAAGTTGTCTAATTAACTTAACAGTTTAAAGTTAACAATTTGAATTCATATAGCAATTTAACGCAGAAAAATAACATCAGATAAACATATAGCAATTAACATAGATAAATCATACACAATCATCATAGATATATCCAGAATATCACAAAACATCACAGGATATAAATAACATCAGAGACAAACAAATATAATCATTGATTCATATCAACATTTAGTTTGATTTATCTTAAACTTAACTGCATACTTAAGAAGAAATTTTATTTTATTCTTGCTTAATCAATTATCAATTGACTAGCTTATTTCAATCCATTAGTTACTTATTAATCATTCACTTAATTAATTAATTATGAATCAAAAATCTTAATTATTGATTTATAAAACTCAATTACATAATTAATTATTTTCAATTGCTAAATTAATCATTAATTATTAATTAACTAAATCGTTAATCATTAATTATTTAATTAATTCGTTAACTACGATTTGTTAATTAATCAACTTCAAATGATTAATTAAATCCTTAATTACACATGAGATTACACAAGACTATTAAAATCCTAATTATAAATTTGATTATACTTCGAACTACTTATTCAATATCCATTATAAAATTAATTACATACATAATTAACTTTGATTTTAAATTAATTACTCATCTTTGTTACATAAAAACTTTAAAGTTCATCTTGACTCAAAACAATTTGTCCATCATTATAACTTTAAATGATACTGAACTTATAATCCTTAAACTTAGTATTAAAGTTAACTAATTCCAGGAATTATAAACTCGAAGCAAACCCCGTGAATTACTCGGGTCGAACACAAGATCCTCCTGAATTTTCTCGCGTTCCCTCCCTTGTCGCTCTTCTCCTTCCTCTGTTTCTATCCTTTCTCTTCTCTTTTTTATTTATTTATCTAAGTTTTAAGTTTGACTGTAACAAACACACGCACTCAACCCAGAACGAAACTCGAAGTCGAGAGCGAGTAAACTCGAGATGTTCTCGAGTCGACTTCCAACGCAACTTCTCCGCCGCCGTGCACGTGCACGGCGGTCCACCACGACGCCACTACACCACGACGCCACTCACAAATCCCAAAGCTTCCCCTCACACGAAAACACCACCTAGCTCAACTCGAGACCCACGAAATCAAAATATGACTGTAAAGTTGAACTGTAAAACGAGCATAGTTGGTAAAAACCCTCGTCCTTGCTATCGCGACAACCAAAGACAAAGTGGCTTCGGCCGTAACCTGCCATCAACGTCCTCAACCCCTCCCCAAAATATCATAGCACTCGGTGGTACTACGGCATCGAAAACAACCAACGAGCTGAACCCAAAACACAGTACCCATAAACCCTAAAGTTGATCACTTCTCAAAAATCTTGCATTCGAATTTTTTTTTAACAATTTTCTAGTGTTCTTGGATCCATATTCAAGCTTCATGTTGAATTTCAACAACTAAATTTGTTTGAATCATCAGGATTTCTAAAAATGCATTTTTGGTTCACTAATCAACTGCTCTCAAAATTGTTAACTAAAAATTATAATCTTTATCTTAAAAATCATATTTTTATGTGTAGTTTCAATATACAATTTCAGGTTTATGATTCGAGTTATTCGAATTTTGATCTTATTTTTATTATTATTTTTTTAACTGTAAATTGGTGTTTACAGTAACTATCTCTCACAGTCACTAAAAACTTATTCCAAACTAATCTTTAGCATAAACAAAAAAATTGATTAGTTTAGTTACTAATTATAGGAAATGATTTTATATATAAGAAGTATGGTATATCCTCTGTTTTCTTTGCCTCAGCAAAAATGAAACCCGGGAGAACATAGTATTCAGTACTCACAGTAAATAGCAAGCATTCCAGAACTTCAAATCATTCACTACCAGTTTTCTTCATGAACTACATATTAAAAGTTAGTTTTAAAATAAGTTTACTCACCAGAAAACTCTTTTGAACAGAAAGCTCTGATGTTTTCTTTTGAAACCTGGAGCTGAAATGGTTTTTAATCACTGTTTTTATCATTGATGAATTGAGATGGGGTTTGTTCATTTCCTTTGTTTTATACAGTTTCCTTATATGATTGTTGAACGAACCATGACTAGAAAAGATAAACGGTCTCACATATATATAGAAGACAACAAATTGTAAAGAAGGTAGGTAATAACTAGCCAAACATTTTCCCCCACCTGACAGATTTAGTGCATATATTTGTAAGTATTTGCATAAACCAAAAAGTAGGCTGAGTTGATAGCATCTAGTACTTAGGTTTCTAAAGATGTTTACATAAAATAATTATGTTTGCTGACATATACATTGCAGGTCAAAAGCTTATGAATGAAGCTTCATGTATAAAGATCTTTGCAGTTTTTTTTCTTTTTTTCTTTTCTTTTCTGTTTGTACTAATATGCTGCTGGAAAAACTTTGTTTTGTCTTTGAATTTGTGTACACTAATTAATATTGGCTGACACGAATATTTTGTATAAGATATCTCAGGTTTTGTTTGTATCAACATGTTTTATTTGCTGTGAATTCTTGGCCTATGTATGAAGCTTTGGTTATAAAGATATTTTGTTTTGTTACTAAATTATTATTATTTTCTTAACTTCAAGTCTGAATCTGTAGCATACATATTTGTATGGAGATATGTATTTTATTATTATTTTTATTTTATTTTTGCAGGTAAATGTTGGCTGAGATGGAAGCAATTTAAATGTTATATTTCTTCAGCTAACAATATTTTAATTACGCACCATAAATATGATTCACTTATTTATACTCATCTTTGTATTTATTTCTATTTATATTTTAGCTATAAATAATAAACTTATATTCATGAGTTTACTTATTTGTTTATATTTATATTTTGTATTGAACATTATCATCAATTTATATTTTATCTCTGATATTTTCTATTTTAGTCATAAATATTTGAATTAGAGTCATAAGTTATATTTATACTTATTCTCATTTTTATGGTTCATTTGTATTTATTTACATTTATATTTATATTGCTAGAATTAAATTTTAAATTTCAAACATTATCAAGCATATGTATTCATTTAACAAATGTTAACAATGTATAGCATTTTAATTTAATGAGTTAAATTTTATTAATAATATTGTTAAGAAACTTATTTTAGAATTTCAAACATTATTGTCTATGTGTATTATTTCATATTAAATATAAATAATGTAAAGTATTTTAAGTAATTATATAAGATAGATTTTTATTGTGAATATTATTGAAATACTTATTTCAATTTTCCAGATCAATCTCCTTTAAAAATACAGTTTATATAAATATATGGCAATATTTCAAAAATCATATTCATTTAAATATGAACAATTCACATTCTATATTTAATTAGATTAAACATTTATTAACATAACCGGGGCCGAAATCCAGGTTCGTTACATTCCTCCCCCCTTAAAAGAATTTCGTCCCCGAAATTTAAAACAAAGATATTTTAAAAGCTATTATTCCATCCATTTAAACATACATATTATTCATACATTAACAGACAACCAATCAGTCTACTCAAACAAACATCACTAGTTATCCGAACATAAATCCGGATAAACTTTCCTAAAATTGTCGAGAGTTTGTCTCTCGATGATCAATAATCCAAACTGGATTCCTGACCACAATTAAATTCGACTCACTTCCAATTTCCTGAATTACTGGTTTAACAATTAATGATGAATCATGAACAAATTTCCTGAGATATATGGGATACACAATAAATTCCAGACATCCATTCCGAAAATTAAATTTCTGAAATCCACAATATTAACTCTTTCCAAATTTATCGACTTCTTTACAGAATTCCAATATTTATTTTAAATCAAGCCCGTACGATGTACATATATGATTCGTACGCAATATCAAATCTGATCGCTCGATCACACAATTTCATTTCCGAACTAGTATCGTCCACCCGACTTCCTAGTGCAGACTCAGAACTGGTTTCTTGATCAGAAACTGTCATTCTCCTTGCATGGTCACAACTATGATAGAGAATTTCCAGCATCAATCAAAATCCAAATCCATTGATTCGTCGTCGAAAATCGAGTGAAAAATCCTAATTCGGATCGATATAACTATCTCGAAATTCTATGCTCGAATCTGGATCAATTTGTTGTGCGAATAAAATAATATACGTTCATCCTACGTATTTATATCTATTGGTTATCAACTATATCAATTTTCTTTTATTCACCTTATTCTGATTCTATCCACTTGGAATAATTTCCTCAATATCAAATTTTACTTAAGAATTTCACCATTCATTTCTTAAGCTTAATACAAGCATTATATATACTTTTATATTATTACTCTGCCACTTTAGCTTTTATAACTTCTTATTTCCAATTTCCTGTGAATTTCAATTTATTTCCAACTCTGAATATTGAACCTTTATTGACTATCTCCATTTAAAACTGATTCCTATTATTATTATTATTTTTAAATTAGTTCCTTTCATTAGTTTACTTTAAATTTTCAATTTGAAATTGTTTTGTTGCTAAATTTTTTTTTCAAATTCTGAAAAGCTTTGACATATTGTCCATTTGTTTAGCATTACATATTTCCATAAGCACAATATATAAGGTTCCAATCCTCAACACAATTAATTTCAACCAATCCTCAAATTATTCTCTTTAGTTTAAGTGATTTACAACTTACTTGCTTAGACATAAAATCCATTTGAGCAAAACAAACTCATATTCAAAATCATCTTATTTTGCTTCCAATAATTCATAGAATTTATCTATTTCTTATTTACTTCAAACAACCGATTTCCATATGAAATTCAACAATATTATTGTGAATAGATAATCACTTAATCTTTATAACAAATCTTAAATTGATTCCAATTCAATTTATACTTGATTCCATCCCAATTAAATTATTCACAATCCTTTCATTGCATTTCCTTTCATTTCAACAGGTTTGATTTCAAACCATTTTATCAAACTCAACAACCAATATTTTAAACAACCATTTCACAATTTACTCATGTTATTATTTCCTTCAAACTATTCCACCTAACAACTTAAGTTTATTCTATTTCACCAATTTTTCATTCAAATCTTTGATTTGATTTTCCTTTAATCAAATCCCAATTATTTACTGATTTATTTGATTAGTTTATTCTTTTATCCATCCTTAAATCTTAATTTATATTAACAATTTATTATTGAATTTATAATAAAGTCATTTAATTTATGCTTGAATTAGATCTGTTTACAACTTATTCCAATTCTATTTTAATCCAATTCAATACTTACTTTGGTTCACAATTTACTTATTTACATAAGAATTTTATTTCATTCAATTTGGTCTATAACTCGACTGAATTCATTCAAATTCAATTTTATTCTAACTCAACTTCAGTTAAATTTATCTACTTATCATTCTTTTAAATTTATTTCTCAATATATGAGCTCAAAACTTATTTATCCACTTAACAACTTATATTACTCATTTGGGTCTTTCATCTTATAATCATAATTTCAAATTATATATATATATATATATATATATATATATATATATAGCACTTAATGTCTTAAGGTATAAATTTTTACCTTACAATCACAATCATTTTCCCCTCAAATATTATATCCAATTTAGTTCAATTTGAACTTCAATTCCATTTAACTTATCTCAGGTTAAACTCAAATATGTTTTCTTCACTTTTATTTCCTTAAATTAAATTTTAATTTCTGGATTAAAATTCCCAATTTCTTATTAAATTTTAATTGGTATTATATATGTACTTGGAGTTGATTTTCTGCATTATATAGCAGACGAGACCCTATTGCGCCGCATAATAGCGAATGATATTTTATATAAACCCATGTACCGTGATATCCCATCTTGAAACGGGATTTGTATTGTGCTAACATCTATGGATGCAGGGAAACAGGTTGGAGGGATCCAACTGGATTCCTAAAATAATTGAATTTGTTTCAATGTATGTGTTGATTATTTATAATCTCTGTGTGATTATCTTTGTGATTGAAATCGTTGAAGGCTAAAATTTAGCCGAATATAATTCTGGTATCGTTAGATGCCGGAAATAAATTAAAATTGATTTTCGAAAATTCAGGTTGAAAGTTTATATTAAAATTTATTTTTGAGAATTGGATAAATTTAAAAGAAGGAATTCTAAAATAATAAAGTTTTATTTTTATCTTATTGAATAAAATTTCAAAATATGGGAAAAGCTTTAATAAATGGATTTCGAGTAATATTATTCAAAGGTTGAAGAATTTATTCAAAATACGGATTTTACAGAGTTTGAAAAATAAAAGAATTTGTTTTCTTTAAAAGGAATTTATTTTTTTAAAAGGAAATAAATTTGAAACCCACTTGGGAATTGATTTTTGGTGATTGAATTTAAATCTTTTGAAAATCCATTTGGAAATTTATTTGGTGTTTTGAAATGAATTTGGAATTAATTTGAAATTTAATTTGGGGTTTAGTAGAAATTGATTTCAATTTGAGATTTGAATGAAATTCACTTGGTGGTTAATTTCTTAGGAAATCAGTACGGAATTTGATTTGGTTGTTTTTGAAATCAATTGGAAAATAGAATTGTTGTTGAAAGTGAATATTTGAAATCGAATTAAAAATCGTATATCAGTGGATACTTGGAAATTTAAGATTCACCATGGAATTTATAAAGGAAAGAGAAATTTGTTTAAAAATAAACATTGATTCATTTTTGAAGTGTGGAAATAAATTTACAGATTTGGAACGTAAATTTAAAGTAAATCGGTAAGGATTTATTTAGTTTGTTTAAATGAACCATTTTGAAATGAAAGTATATTCTCCCTGGAAAGCCGAATAAAATTTCTGAATAGCTTTGAAATATATATATATATATATATATATATATATATAATTATAGAATTGGTTTTGAAAAGGATACTTTGGAGAAATTAACTTCTTAAATTGTTTTAAATCCTTTAAGTAAAGATTTATTAAGTTGATATAGAAATGATTATTTCTAAGATTTAATCAATAATTGTTTTAGAAAATAGTTATTTAAACAGTTATACTCAATCTACTAATTTTATTTTGAAAATTAGTTTGGACTTAAGTTATATGTAATATTGGTATAATATTTTTATAACTAATATTTTAAGTAAAGTGTTTAAAGAAAAATAGTTTTATTTCAAAGTGTTTTCCCGATATATTTTGGATAAGTATTATAAATTATTTTAAAGTATTTGAACTCGGCAGATTTCCAGTGAAAATGAATAAATATTTGGAAGTGTTTCCGCGTAAGAAAAATGATTTGATATTTGTTTTCAAAAGTTGTTAAGGTGAAAAGTGATTTGAAATTTGTTTTCAAATGGTTGAAGTGTGGATAAATATATCTTGTAAAGATATTTTTGGAAAATAAATAATGTGGGAAATTATTTGGAATCTGGTGATGTTGTGCATATCTATTGATAGTTAAATATCCGACTATCAATATTTACCTTTAAATGGGTATTTGTTGTGATTTGCTTGAATTTGAATGCTACACTTATTCTAAAATTAGCGCTCGTTATTTGGTTTGGCCGGGAGTCATAAATCCCATTCCGAATAGTGATACCTCGTAATGGATAGCATTTGAAGACCGGTGTTGAAGACCGGATATTTTCGAAAACGGAAGGATTACCGTCGAATGTATCTGCATCGGCTGATCCCCGATATAGAGATTTTATCACCCTTTGTGATGGGAAGTCCAGACGTGATTAGTGAATATCCGGATTGCAAGGGCTTCTTTGAAAGTGCCTTCGGTTCCGTTCGATCCGAAACGGACTTGTATGGATGTGTGTCTGGCATTACAATTTGAGATGTATAGCTGGTTTCTATCAAATACATTTCTATTGGTGGTGGAGAATTTATTCTCTTAGCTTAACACCCTTCTCTGAGACGTACAGAGGTTATGTAGTTGATGGTTACTAGTGATACATTCCCAATTTGGTAATGTGGCATACGAAGGGCTGCTGATCATTTGTTGATCGAAGCATGAGTTTGTGAGAAAGCATAGCTTTGTGGATGAAACTTCGTCGAGCCTCACAGCCCGGAAATGGTCGAAATAGGAAGAATGCAACAAGGTTTTAGTGGGTATCGCCCCTTAGGGTATGTTCATTTCCTTATGGATAGAGGTGGTATCATGGTATGGAGCCTAGATATTTGACCTATGTTGTTGCTGCAAATTTATTACTTTGTGGTTGTTGATATTGAGGATTCTCGGATAAAGGTTATTTACAACTGGGGGATGGCTTACTCGTGTCAGTAGTTACCTATTTTTGCAGAGGTAACCCGGCCTTGTGTTGGCAGAGATCCGGTTAGGTTCTCGGGGCGTCGCTCCAGAGGCGTACCCATGTGGCAATGGGAAGTTCCTTGGCCTGAACATTTGTTGGAAATCCAATCAGAACAATACGCGCCCTGTACAGTTTTAGTTGTATAACCTGCCATGGAATGTGGCGGTAACCTGCTATTGAACATGGTAGCTATAGTAGGCATAGTTCGGAATGTCTATGCTGGCTAAGATTTATATTATACTTTCGAAATGTTTTCCTACACTTTGCACTTATTGTAATAATATCAAAGAAATTTCTATATCAAGCATGTTTGACTATCATAAGGAGAAATCTCCTCCAATTCTGCGTTTGCATGGTGCGTGTGGCGGGAGGCCTTATGGTAGTTATGTTTTCTAACAGCATTGCGGATCTATTTTAAAGTATTTCTTTGTTTGTTTATAAAGATAAATTGTTTTTGTTACTCATACCAGTCTCATGACCGACCTGGAGTTTATTGTTCCCTTTCTAAACTCTGGGTGCCCACCAATTTCCACACGGGCAACCTAGAGTCAGGTTATCAGGTCATTCTGGAATTCAGGAGATGCTGTGGAGATCAAGAGCAAGCTGGATGGTGAAACTTATCACTTGTATATGATATTATCTTTTCCGCTGTGTATCCACTTGTAAGGATAAGTTCATAAAAATTTTCAGTTGTGTTGTGTTGTAAGTTGACTCCGATGATGTAATTTATAAAATGTACAGTTCTTTTGATTTAAAGATTATTCATTTATCTATTATAAGTTGTTCCGCTGTGATTGTGAGATTCTGATATTGTTCTGTTGCTTCTTCTTTCTTTCTTCTTCTACCTCTTCTTCTTTAACCCTAACAATTCGGTTTTTCGGCCTTCGATTGCTCGGCAGTTGATATAGTGGACGTATTAATGTCGATTTTCGGAAGTCGAAAATCTCAAAATCGTTACATGTGGTATCAGAGCATTTGGTTAAGAGACAACCTTGGCTCTGTTGGGAATTGCTCGTTAGAGATAGAGTCAGTAGTACTTTAGAATGAGTGTGAGTGTAATAATAGATATAAGCGCGTATTTATTAGTGAATATATAATGTTTTACATTGTGTTTGCTTATCCATTGAGCTGTTTGTGAATTCTGGTCGGTATGTGGGACGTCATATTATCGATAGGGATTTCCAAACTATTAAACGAGGCAAGTCGACATAGTATCATTTTAAATTGGGTAAATGAAATAATTTTACCTCGATTATATGTTATATAAAAAGGAAATAATTTTTCAGAACTATTAAAGTGTTTATAAACTGATTGTTTGGTTGCTTGAAAATGTAAAAATATATAAGTTGATGTTTGAATAATCTAAATAGAAACAACAATTGTAGAAAGAATAAAAAGCATTGAACTCACTGCTGTTACTGGAAAATAATAAGGGTGATGACTGCAACATCATCAGTATCATTTTCGAGTTTCTATGTGATTGATTTGCTGCCAATAGTAAATTGAAATTGAAGTTTTGTTTTGATAAACAAATTTGATTTAAAATCCGAGTTGGAATTGATAAATATAAGTAAAATAAGTTTTGGACTTATAATATTAAGTAAGAATTTACTTTAGTAAAGTTGAAAGGAATTTGAGTTAGCATATTAAATATATGATTTGAAATTTAACTAAAGGAAAGTTAAATAAATTGAATTGGATTAGATATGTTATTGGAATGGAAAATTAAACTTAAGTGGTAAGTGATTATAATATGAATTTGGAAATTTAGATAAAGAAGTTGTATAACTTATAAAATGAGATAAAGTAAGTAAAACCAATTTTTAAAGTGGTTAAACTATTTTGTTAAGCAAAACAAAATCCAAATTTGAATAGTGATATGAATGACTTAAGTAAAGTTAAATAAAATAGAATTTGAAATGAATTAGAGTGAACTTAAGTTGTATAGTGAAAGTGAAGGTAAATGAAGTTGAAATGAAAGATAACTTAAGTAATGTTGAATGAAGTTGATTTTGGTATCGAAGTAAATTAATAAAGTGAATTAACAAAGTTAAGTGATGAACGTGAACTTGAGTTATATAAAAATTCAACTTTAGCTGTAAGAATGAATTAGCAATCGAACGTAAATAAATTGATATGGTAAGGGATGTAAATGTTAATTCATTAAAAGCTAATGAAATTGGAAAGTGAAAATTTAATGAAACTAATTAAAATTGTTAAACCAAATTGAATGAATGTAAAGTAAATTAATTTGGTGATGATGGTTATACATTGGTTGTTAAATGGATGTTAATTGATTGTATAGGAAATTCATATGAAGTTGAATTGATAAAACTGAAAGCTATGTAATTTGATTTGAATGTGGAAGTGAACTAACTTGAATGTAAATTAGTGAATATAAACTAATTGAAAATGAATAAATGAATGTTAGTAAAGTCCAATGTTAATGAATCAAATATGATTAAATGTAAAACCAATTCATTGAATATTAATGAGAAATGAATGTATATTGATTTGATATGGATTTGTTGGATGTTAGTTGGATGATAGTTGTTTGGTGGTTGCATTTATTGCTTTTGTTGCATTTGCTATATTGGCACATATTGTTGTTGTTTCTGGTATATGTTGTATATTGATATTACTTGCATATATACATGTTCTCATTTGTTTGTTGAGTGTATAGTAGGTGCGGATGGCGTTTGCTTCGCATTTGGAGCTCGCTTTCGCGCTATATTAGCCGTATATGCTCGCTAATAATATATAAGGTACATATCTCGGATTACATATCGTACTTTTACATTTTTTTTCCCTGTGTGATGCCTCATTACTTTGATGAGATGTATATTTGTGATATATAAATTGCCTTTTTTTTTCCGGATCGAGCCGCGCAAAAGGAGGTTATGGCAAAATTTTATGAAAATTAAGGCGTTAGAATATTTTTGAGAAAATCGGAAAATTTTGAAAACTATAACTTTGATTTTGGAGTGAAAAGTTAAACGATATAGTTGGTTTTGAAAAAATAACTAAGTATGATTTGAAAACTTGTAAAGTTATTGTAAGAAGTTTAACTATGGATTTTAGAAAAGTTAAAATGTTTAAATGAATTTGAAATTTAATTTGAACAAATGGTTTTGAAAATTTAATGGATTTCAAGACTTTTTCTTACTTGGCAATTTCGAGGACGAAATTCTTTTAAGGGGGGAAGTTTGTAACGACCCAGAATTCCTATCATTTGAAATTCGTATATTTAATTGATTTTAAATATTAACAAGTAAAATTTGTAAGTCGAATAAATTTTATTTCGAATATCTAGATTTAATTGGATAATTAAATCGATAATTTAATATTTGAAATTACAGAAATAATTGGAAATTGGGTTTAATGTGATTAAAATTGATCTGTAAAGTTGTATTAAATCATATTGGAGTTAGAATGATGTTATAGAACTTTTAAAATTGAATTAAAAGTTAATTTGTGGAAATTGAATATTTTAATATTTAATTGACGAGTAAAAATAGTCATTTTTCAAACAGTCTTGGATTTCGACGAAACCAGTTTCATCAGATCCGTAATGTTAAATTATGGTAAGATTTCAAATTTCGTGTCAATCGGATTTACGGTTCGTACAGGCAAGCTAAAACGCATGGAAATCGGTTTAAGTGAATTTTGAATTTAAATAGTCGAGTTGGAAACCTATCTTTCAAATACGATCGAATTGGCTCCCGATATATATTCCATTGCGTTCGGAATGTGGGTAAAACATTATAAATGCCAGGCGGCACTGTGACGCCCCACTCCGAGAGCCTCGTTAACAAAGAGTATTACATAGATAATACTGTCGGCTAACGCGGACAATAGAGTATAATGGAAGCGACCATGTGTAATCTTACCTTAACTATTCACTAAACACGTCGAAAAGTAGAATCACATTAAAATTCGACCTATTCAATAAATATTTAAAGCAAAACTACAATGGCTATAGGATCTATCAGAAGAAAATATAACAACTCAAATGTAATTCACATCACAGAACAGTCGATCATAATATACACATAAACATATACACAACAGAGTATACAAAATAATAATGTCAAGTGGTACAGGAGACCACAATATACAGACGAGACAAAAATATAAATATCAGAGTTACAACAGATAAGGACCACAAAAGACGCTAAGACAAAAAGAAACTAGCGGAATAGTCCATGCGGAAGAAAAATAGGCTAAGTCCCAAAAGCACCTAACCTGAAACATCTCGGTCTGACCCGAGTATAAAATACATGGGTCAGTCTAGATAACAAATTAGTTAGATAAACTGAACAATAATAAACCTGCAAGGTCATACAATATAGCAAATATCTCTAGAGGAGCTAACACAATCATCAACAAGTGATGAATCATATAGAACAAGCCTCATATCATCGGCAACATATAGAAACAAAGGATACAAATATCCCAAATCAAGCCAAAAGGCAAATAACAAATACCAATAAGGTATACAAGTTCCACAAGGTAATCGTTATACCTCATGCGGCTCAAACAGACCAACACGATGGGCGATACCAAGGGAATATAATATCAATGAAACATATGATTGCTCGAGCTCAGTACTGTACAACAAGGATCCATAAGCCCGAAGGCTCCAAACCCTAGTATCACCCATGCGGCACATAAGGCCAACATCAGAGCGAAACTATATAGGGAAACAAACCCGAAGGCACACACCCGAAGGCACACACCCGAAGGCAACATACCCGAAGGCAACAAACCTAGGGAGAAAGTCCGAAGACACCATCCCAGAGGCAACAAACCGTAGTGGTGAAGGTCGTTGACCCAGTACTGGACACCACTAACTGGCGGAATGTGTCACAACTCTCGAAAAGGAATCCGAAAAGTGTTAACGTATGTCCCATAACCACTCGTTCGCACTAAACGGTTTACTATCCGTCAGCCACTTTCACACTCAAAGCATTACAAATTTACCTCATATCATCGGCAAACTAAACCCGAAGGTCAAAACAATCAATTGAATAGGTCGGGGATTAATCGAAAGGATAAACGCACAGATTCATGGTCCGTGTTTTGCCCAACCATTTAATCACCCTTCCACTTCGCTCGACGTGCGAAAGTGTATGTTTTAAATAGAATTTTTTAAATTGGAGAAACGAGCTTTTAAATGCGATTCGAGAGGTTATTTTATAGAAACCCGTGGATGAAGTCAAGAGTAAGTTATCAAAGCCAAATATGCAATAACAACCACTAAAAAGCAACTTGAATCGATAGAATCCGGAAAACAAATCAAAATATACAAAAATAGGCAAAACAGGGCAAATAGAGCAGGTCGGTCGACCGGACTACAGGGCACGGTCGGCCGGCCAGATGCAGAAAACCAATTATGGCTCGGGGCAGCAGGTCGGTCGACCGAAGCCTGCACTCGGTCGACCGAAGGCTGTTTTCCAGCACTTCTTGCCCTATTTCAATGAAATGCAAATTCTTTCTAATCCAAAGCAATGGCACATGCATACTTGTTAGGAATTCATACCCAACACCCATGATATCAAGAGAAATAGATGTGAGTTCAAAACTCACCTTTTTACACAAAACAAAGAAGATGAAGAAGCACAAATGCAAGGAATCAACCAACTTCACTCCACTTCAACACTACAAGCTTCAATCAATGGGTTCTCTATGATTTTGGAGCAAGAATCAAGTTTACAAGAAGAAGCTAGGGCTTGCTAATTTCTAGTTCCTCTTCCCTTCCACCATTTCAGTTTTTTAAGCTTAAGTTTTAAGAAATGAATAAGTGAATGAGAGGAGTGGCTAAGCTAGAGGATTAGTTAAGCTAGTGGGCTGAACCCAAACCCAAACCCAATAGAAAAAGGTCAAAATTTCACAAACTCCAAACATATCAAAGATTATATTCAAAAAGATCGCAAACGCCATTTTGGAACCAATGGAGGTAGTTTCACGTTCCAATTCGCCCATTTGCAGAAAGTAACATTTCGGACCAAAATCCGACTAACGACGCTATATTTAAATTAAACATTTAAATATAAAATCGTTAAATATGCGGGTTGTTACAGATCTCCCCTCCTTACAAAATTGCGTCCCCGTAATTTCTATAGACGATATTTGTAACAACTACATACATACAATCAATCAAAAGAAAAGAAAATAAGCTTGAGATGAAAAGACATACTCACCGTTTCAAAGCAAGGAAAGAAAACCCGGATAAGATCGCTCGATATACTCTCTGGTTTCCCAAGTACAGTCATTGGGATTAGCGGACCATTGAACTTTAACGAGCGGCACGTCCTTGTTCCGAAGGCGTCGCACCTCCGTGTCAAGCACGCGAATAGGTTGCTGTACAATAGATAAGTCCGGTGAGATCTCAAGCTCTTGCAAATCAGGAGAAGTAATAACAGAATCCGACTCCCGAAGACACTTTCGAAGTTGCGAGACGTGAAACACGTCATGAATGCCAGATAAATGAGCTGGAAGTGAAACTCTATAAGCCACAGGGCCAATACGTTCAGTAATAGAAAACGGTCCTATATAACGAGGAGCCAATTTCCCAGTCGCACTGAAACACATAACCCCCTTCAAAGGAGAAACACGAATAAAAACAAGATCGCCGATCAAGAACTCGAGAGGCTTCCTACGGTTGTCCGCGTAGGATTTCTGGCGACTCTGTGCCTCTTTCATTCTCAACCGAATAAGATCAATCTTCTCGGAAGAATCACGAACAAAATCTGGACCAAGAATAAGCTTCTCACCAGATTCCAACCAACATGAAGGTGATCGACATGATCTTCCGTATAAGGCTTCGAAAGGAGCCATACCGATACTAGATTGAAAACTATTGTTGTAGGAGAATTCTACAAGAGGTAAGTGATCCTCCCAATTACCACCGAAATCAAAAATACAAATACGGAGAAGATCTTCCAAGATACGATTCACCCGTTCAGTCTGTCCGTCAGACTGCGGATGATAAGCTGTAGAAAAATTAAGCTTTGTTCCCAAAGCTAGCTGAAGACTCTTCCAAAAATGACTCATGAATAAAGGATCACGATCACTTACAATAGAACTAGGAACACCATGAAGTCTCACGATTTCCTTGACATACAACTTTGCCAAATGCGAAGCAGTCCTATTAGACTTAATAGGAACAAAATGAGCAGACTTAGTGAGGCGATCAACAATAACCCAAACGCTAGAATGGCCTGATCTCGAACGAGGTAGGCCGTCTATGAAATCCATAGAAATCTGATCCCATTTCCACAATGGAATGTTAAGAGGTTGAAGAAGACCTGAAGGACGCTGATGCTCGGCCTTAAAACGCTGACAAGTTATGCAATTGCTCACATAACTCGCCACATCGCGCTTCATGCCTTCCCAATAATAAAGACGACGCATATCGGCATACATCTTGCTACTACCGGGATGAATGGTATACTTAGAACGGTGACAATCATCAAGAATGTCATGCCTAAGTGCAAAGTCAGAAGGCACAAAAAGACGGTTCTTCTTACGAAGACACCCATGAGAATCAATGCTAAAATCTTGCAACGCCTCATCACAAGATCCAGACTCACAAAGCTGAATAAGATGCAACAAATCAGGATCACGCCGTTGAGCATCGGCAATACGATCCAACAAAATAGGTCGAGCTCCCAAACTAAATAATAGAATAGGAGAATCAGACGATGAACCTCGATCACGAATTTCACAAAAAGATAGAGTCTCAAGAATATTCCATTCGGCAAGCATCATAGAAATAACAGCCGAATGTCTGCGACTAAGCGCATCAGCAACACGATTACCCTTACCAGGGGTATACTGGATATCAAAGTCATAAGAAGCAAGAAACTCGAGCCAACGCTGTTGTCTCATATTGAGTTCCTTCTGAGTAAACAAGTACTTCAAAGATTTATGATCGGTATAGAGAATGAAGCGCTCGTCCAATAAATAATGTCGCCAAATCTTCAAGGCAAAGGCAATGGCGGCTAACTCAAGATCATGAGTGGCATAGCGAACTTCATTCGGACGTAGTTGCCTAGAAGCATAAGCAACTACCCGATCCTTCTACATAAGAACAGCACCGAGACCACTACCACAAGCATTGGTGTAGACAACAAGATCATGATTCCCTTCGGGAACCACAAGAATAGGAGCATTAGTGAGAAGTTCTTTCAATGCCTGAAAGGAAGCTTCACACTTGTCGGACCAATCAAAACGAATGCCTTTCCGGGTAAGGCTTGTGAGAGGAAGCACAACATAGGAAAAATCCTTGATGAACCGACGGTAATAACCCGCCAATCCAAGAAAACTGCGGATCTCATGAACATTCTCAGGCCTTTCCTAATTTTGAATAGCTTCTATCTTCAATGGATCGACAGAAACGCCATCGGAAGATACCACATGGCCTAAGAACTTAACCTTATTCTCCCAAAAATGGCACTTGGAGAATTTGGCTTTAAGCTGATGATGACGGAGGGTACTCAAGACAATTCTCAAGTGATTAGCATGCTCAGCTTCAGACTTAGAATAAATAAGGATATCATCAATGAAGATAAGCACGAAATTATCGAGATATTCCCGGAATACCCGATTCATGAGATCAACAAAGAAAGCAGGAGCGTTCGTCAAACCGAACGGCATAACGAGCCACTCAAAAGAACCATAACGAGTGTGGAAAGCGGTAAGAGGTATGCTATCCTCCGCAACTCGTAACTGATGAAAACCTGTGGCAAGGTCAAGCTGAGAAAAGACCTTAGCACCACTCAATAGATCGAACATATCATCGATCCTAGGCAATGGATACCTATTTCTGATGGTTAACTCGTTAAGCTTGCGATAGTCAATGCAAAGCCTAAGAGTTCCATCAGACTTCTTCACAAAGACGACCGCGGATCCCCACGGAGAAAAACTAGACTGAATCAATTGCTTGGGTTCAAGCTCTAAAAGCTGCTTCTTTAGTTCCTCATTTTCCTTTGTAGACATCCTCGTGGGAGGACGACTAACTGGCTGCGCGCCTGGAATGAGATCAATGCGGAACTCAATTGCCCGTTTGGGTGGCAAACCCGATACAGGCGCAAAAACATCAGAAAAGTCACAAGCAATAGGAATACGAGATATATCATCACCATCTCGCGAATCAAGAGAATACAAAGCCATTTCGGAATTATCCACATCCCGAAGAACAAGAGATAACTGAGAAGGCGAATCAGGATGACAAAGATATAAAATTCTCTCCGAACAAATAATCCTGGCATCATATCTCACTAGCCAGTCCATACCCAAAATCATATCAAAAACCAAACAAGAAACAACGTGCAGATTCGCACGGAAAGAAAAGCCACATAAAACAATCTCAACATCATCACAAAGCAAACTAAGGGTCACGGATCCCCCAATTGGATTCGCAATCCTTAAAGAAGTAATCAAACAAGAAACATCCAAAGATAAATCATCAACGAGCTGTTTCGATACGAAAGAATGTGAAGCACCCGTATCGAAATAACTCGAATACTATGATCATGAAATAGAATTGAACCCTCCAAAATAGATGGAGACATACCTTTGGATTGAGAAGGACCTCCAGAAGCATTAGCCACATTGAGCTTGCCAGATTTTGCATTAGCAAGAGCAGTAGGACAAGCTGAAACATGATGACCTTCCTTCTTGCAATAACGGCAGAAGAGAGGCTTAGGACAAGCTCGAATAATATGATCCGGAGAACCACAATTGAAACACTTTCGAACGAAAGGTGTTCCGGAAGACTGAGGCTGAGAGCTAAGACCACCGGTCTTCTTCTTCTTAGAAGGAAAAGGCTTCTTCTGAAATGGAAACTGCTTCTTGTTGGGGTTCTTGAAAACCTCAACATCCTCACCACTATCACACTCCTTCTCGACAGCTTCGAGATGAAGTGCCGAATCAACCAATTCCTCGAAAGAAAGTTTAAGCTGGAGCAACAAGGACTTCTTAAGATATTTCTTAAGACCAGAGACAAACTTCAAATTCTTCTTGTAAGAAGTGCTGATGAATTCAAGACCATACTGAGATAAAGCCTCGAACGATGTGACATACTCAGAAACAGAAGATTTCCCTTGCTTCAACTCAAGGAAGCGACGGGTCAATAAAACTTTTTCAGACTCAGGAACGAACTTGAGTTCAAATCGTCCCTGAAACTGAGTCCAAGAAAGAGTAGACTCATCAATCTCGGCTATAAGAAGCTCATACCAATCAAGAGCATGCTCTTACAATAAGCTAGAAGTCACAAGAACTCTATCATGGTCGGAAAGATCCATGCGAGAGAAGATACGCTCGCACGTGCGAAGCCAAGCTTGGACTTCAAGAACGGATTCGGAGCCCTTAAACGGTTTTCCTGCAAGATGAGCAAAATCACTACACTGACGTGCAAAGGCAGACTTGCGAGGTGGAGACACTCGAGGAGGAACTGGAGGCAGAGTGCTCCTAAACAACTCCAAAAACTGATCGGTAGACATATAAACGCCATCCGGATGTGAGCCACTAGATTGCCCAGCATCCGAACGTCGACCTCTACCTCTTCCAGACATAAGCTGAAAGTCAAAATAAGGAAAAGATTATTCACAAGGTAGATATTTCAATATGGGATACTACGGAATAATCCTAGACGTATTCCCAAATACTATCTAGCCTTGATGGGATAAAGAGACACGATGATTCAAAGATTTTTATCACTTGTACACTTTGATGTACCATAATATGTGCATCTATTCTGTGTTTATCATATTTTGTTCTGAACTCAGCTCTGATACCACGCTGTGACGCCCCACTCCGAGAGCCTCGTTAACAAAGAGTATTACATAGATAATACTGTCGGCTAACGCGGACAATAGAGTATAATGGAAGCGACCATGTGTAATCTTACCTTAACTATTCACTAAACACGTCGAAAAGTAGAATCACATTAAAATTCGACCTATTCAATAAATATTTAAAGCAAAACTACAATGGCTATAGGATCTATCAGAAGAAAATATAACAACTCAAATGTAATTCACATCACAGAACAGTCGATCATAATATACACATAAACAGATACACAACAGAGTATACAAAATAATAATGTCAAGTGGTACAGGAGACCACAATATACAGACGAGACAAAAATATAAATATCAGAGTTACAACAGATAAGGACCACAAAAGACGCTAAGACAAAAAGAAACTAGCGGAATAGTCCATGCGGAAGCAAAATAGGCTAAGTCCCAAAAGCACCTAACCTGAAACATCTCGGTCTGACCCGAGTATAAAATACACGGGTCAGTCTAGATAACAAATCAGTTAGATAAACTGAACAATAATAAACCTGCAAGGTCATACAGTATAGCAAATATCTCTAGAGGAGGTAACACAATCATCAACAAGAGATGAATCATATAGAACAAGCCTCATATCATCGGCAACATATAGAAACAAAGGAATCAAATATCCCAAATCAAGCCAAAAGGCAAATAACAAATACCAATAAGGTATACAAGTTCCACAAGGTAATCATTATACCTCATGCGGCTCAAACAGACCAACACGATGGGCGATACCAAGGGAATATGATATCAATGAAACATATGATTGATCGAGCTCAGTACTGTACAACAAGGATGCATAAGCCCGAAGGCTCCAAACCCAAGTATCACCCATGCGGCACATAAGGCCAACATCAGAGCGAAACTATATAGGGCAACAAACCCGAAGGCAACATACCCGAAGGCAACAAACCTAGGGAGAAAGTCCGAAGACACCATCCCAGAGGCAACAAACCGTAGTGGTGAAGGTCGTAGACCCAGTACTGGACACCACTAACTGGCGGAATGTGTCACAACTCTCGAAAAGGAATCCGAAAAGTGTTAACGTATGTCCCATAACCACTCGTTCGCACTAAACGGTTTACTATCCGTTAGCCACTTTCACACCCAAAGCATTACAAATTTACCTCATATCATTGGTAAACTAAACCCGAAGGTCAAAACAATCAATTGAATAGGTCGGGGATTAATCGAAAGGATAAACGCACAGATTCATGGTCCGTGTTTTGCCCAACCATTTAATCACCCTTCCACTTCGCTCGACGTGCGAAAGTGTATGTTTTAAATAGAATTTTTTAAATTGGAGAAACGAGCTTTTAAATGCGATTCGAGAGGTTATTTTATAAAAACCCATGGATGAAGTCAAGAGTAAGTTATCAAAGCCAAATATGCAATAAAACCACTAAAAAGCAACTTGAATCGATAGAATCCGGAAAACAAATCAAAATATACAAAAACAGGCAAAACAGGGCAAATAGAGCAGGTCGGTCGACCGGACTACAGGGCTTGGTCGGCCGACCAGATGCAGAAAACAAATTATGGCTCGGGGCAGCAGGTCGGTCGACCGAAGCCTGCACTCGGTCGGCCGAAGGCTGTTTTCCAGCACTTCCTGCCCTCTTTCAATGAAATACAAATTCTTTCTAATCCAAAGCAATGACACATGCATACTTATTAGGAATTCATACCCAACACCCATGATATCAAGAAAAATAGATGTGAGTTCAAAACTCACCTTTTTACACAAAATAAAGAAGATGAAGAAGCATAAATGCAAGGAATCAACCAACTTCACTCCACTTCAACACTACAAGCTTCAATCAATGGGTTCTCTATGATTTTGGAGCAAGAATCAAGTTTACAAGAAGAAGCTAGGGCTTGCTAATTTCTAATTCCTCTTCCCTTCCACCATTTCAGTTTTTTAAGCTTAAGTTTTAAGAAATGAATAAGTGAATGAGAGGAGTGGCTAAGCTAGAGGATTAGTTAAGCTAGTGGGCTGAACCCAAACCCAAACCCAATAGAAAAAGGTCAAAATTTCACAAACTCCAAACATATCAAAGATTATACTCAAAAAGATCGCAAACGCCATTTTGGAACCAATGGAGGTAGTTTCACGTTCCAATTCGCCCATTTGCAGAAAGTAACATTTCGGACCAAAATCCGACTAACGACGCTATATTTAAATTAAACATTTAAATATAAAATCGTTAAATATGCGGGTTGTTACAGGCACGCTTCGTTTCGAATTCGAAAAAATTCTGATGAATAGTGTTTTGCAATTTTCTATAAAAGGCCTCCATATGTCACAATTTTCACTAAAACCCTAGCTAATTAGGGTTGGCCGCCATTGTTATTTCGATGGCCGGGAAATTCCCTTCTTTCCTCCTCGATTGCTTCCAATCCATGCGCTATCACGAAAAACTTTCAACTGCAAAAACGTCGAGCACATCGAGATCCATAAGATCAACGGTTGTGATCAACAACGATGAAGCGAATCGTTGGCAAAATAGCTTCGAACCGCCGTAGTTCGTGCACGAATTCCAAGGAGAATTTGCAGCCGAGTGCCACGTTGTTCTGGGTGAGGATGGAGCTGGCTTTGGCACTCACCGTGATGCTGGTTCATCGACCTGAAATCGTTCGAATAAGTCGCGAAAATTCAAGGACATACGGCGGCAAGATGGGTTTCACGTCTTGGCATTTGCGTGAGGGAGGAAGAAAAGAAATTCATGGCCTTGATCTGATGAACGAAATCTAACGACCCTTATGATTGAAGGTTGTAAAATGGAAAATAAAATTGTATATTAATTTATATTTAAATTCGTTTAAACTTTGAAAATGCGTAAATTTTTCATACGAGGTCCGTTTCGTATGAAAAAAATTGCGTTGGGTCCGTATTAACGAACACTACACGATGGAGCTAGTTTGGAGTTGATTGGAGCTAGTGTGAATTTTGTGTAAAATTAAATGCTCGTTTAATTTTATTCGGAACGAAACACTGCAACTGTTATTGGAAGCAAGGTGAGAACTTCTCACTCAGTCGAATTGTGTTTCTATTTAAAATTTTAAATAGTTAAATTTAAAATTGCTTGATTGTGTGATCGGATGATGATTGTTATTGGTTGTATTGAAATAGGCCTTATACGCCGTATATTAAGCGGAGGTTATTTTATTAAACACATATATCGCGATATTCCACCTTAAAGTGGAATCAGTATTATATATGTACTTGGAGTTGATTTCCCGCATTATATAGCGGACGAGACCCTATTGCGCCGCATAATAGCGGATGATATTTTATATAAACCCATGTACCGCGGTATCTCGTCTTGAAACAGGATTGGTATTGTGCTAACATCTGTGGATGCAGGGAAACAGGTTGGAGGGATCCAACTAGATTTCTCAAATAATTGAATTTGTTTCAATATCGTGTGTTGATTATTTATAATCTCTGTGTGATTATCTTTGTGATTGAAATCGTTGAGGGCTAAAATTTAGCCGAATACAATTCTGGTATCGTTAGATATCAGAAATTCAGGTTGAAAATTTATATTAAAATTTATTTTTGAGAATTGGATAAATTTAAAAGAAGGAATTCTAAAATAATAAAGTTTTATTTTTTATCTTATTGAATAAAATTTCAAAATATGGGAAAAGCTTTAATAAACGGATTTCGGGTAATATTATTCAAAGGTTGAAGAATTTATTCAAAATACGGATTTTAAAGAGTTTGAAAAATAAAAGAATTCGTTTTCTTTAAAAGGATTTTTTTTTAAAAGGAAATAAAATTTGAAACCCATTTGGGAATTGATTTTTGGTGATTGAATTTAAATCTTTTGAAAATCCATTTGGAAATTTATTTGGGGTTTTGAAATGAATTTGGAATCAATTTGAAAATTGATTTGGGGTTTAGTAGAAATTGATTTCAATTTGAGATTGGAATGAATTCACTTGGTGTTTAATTTCTTGGGAAATCAATATGGAATTTGATTTGGTTGTTTTTGAAATCAATTGGAAAATAGAATTGTTGTTGAAAGTGAATATTTGAAATCGAATTGAAAATCGTATATAAGTGGATATTTGGAAATTTAAAATTCACCATGGAATTTATAAAGGAAAGGGAAATTTGTTTAAAAATAAACATTGATTTATTTTTGAAGTGTGGAAATAAATTTACGGATTTGGAGCGTAAATTTAAAGTAAATCGGTAAGGATTTATTTAATTGGTTTAAATGAACCATTTTGAAATGAAAGTGTATTCTCCCTGGAAAGCCGAACAAAATTTCTAAATAGCTTTGAAATATATATATATATATATATATATATATATATATATATAATTCTAGAATTGATTTTGAAAAGGATACTTTAGAGAAATTAACTTCTTAAATTGTTTTAAATCCTTTAAGTAAAGATTTATTAAGTTGGTATAGAAATGATTATTTCTAAGATTAATCAATAATTGTTTTAGAAAATAGTTATTTAAATAGTTTTACTCTATCTACTAATTTTATTTTGAAAATTAGTTTGGACTTAAGTTACATGTAATATTGGTATAATATTTTTATAACTAATATTTTAAGTAAAGTGTTTAAAGAAAAATAGTTTTATATCAAAGTGTTTTCCCGATATATTTTGGATAAGTATTATAAATTATTTTAAAGTATTTGAACTTGGCAGATTTCCAGTGAAAATGAATAAATATTTGGAAGTGTTTCCGCGCAAGGAAAATGATTTGAAATTTGCTTTCAAAAGTTGTAAAGATGAAAAGTGATTTGAAATTTGTTTTCAAATGGTTGAAGTGTGGAAAAATATATCTTGTAAAGATAATTTTGGAAAATAAATAGTTTGGGAAATTATTTGGAATCTGGTGATGTGCATATCTATTGATAGTTAAATAACCGACTATAAATATTTACCTTTAAATGGGTATTTATTGTGATTCGCTTGAATTTGAATGCCGCACTTATTTTAAAATAAGCACTCGTTATTTGGTTTAGCCAGGAGAGGACCTTTGGGTCGTAAATCCCATTCCGAATAGTGATACATTGTAATGGACAGCATTTGAAGACCGGTGTTAAAGACTAGATATTTTCGAAAATGGAAGGAAAACCGTCGAATGTCTCTGCATCGGCTGATCCCCGATATAGAGATTTTATCACCCTTTGTGATGGGAAGTCTGGACGTGATTAGTGAATATCCGGTTTGCAAGGGCTTCTTTGGAAGTGCATTCGGTTCCGTTCGATCTCGGAACGGACTTGTATGGATGTGTGTCTGACGTTACAATTTGAGATGTAAAGCTGGTTTCTATCAAATACATTTCTGTTGGTGGCAGAGAATTTATTCTCTTAGCTTAACACCCTTCTCTGAGACGTACGAGCTCAGAGGTTATGTAGTTGATGGTTACTAGTTATACATTCCCAATTTGGTAATGTGGCATACGAAGTGCTGCTGATCATTTGTTGATCGAACCATGGCTTTGTGAGAAAGCATATCTTTGTGGACGAGACTTCGTCGAGCCTCACAAACCGGAAATGGTCGAAACATGAAGAATGCAGCATGGTTTTAGGGGGTAGCTCCCCATAGGGTATGTTCACTTCCTTCTGGATAGAGGTGGTATCATGGTATGGAGCCCAGATACTTGACCTATGTGATTGCTGCAAATTTATTACTTTGTGGTTGTTGGTATTGAGGATCCTCGGATAAAGGTTGTTTACAACCGGGGGATGACATACCCGTGTCAGTGGTTACCTATTTTTGCAGAGGTAACTCGGCCTTGTGTTGACAGAGATCCGGTTAGGTTCTCGGGGCTTCCCTCCAGAGGCGTACCCATGTGGCAATGGGAAGTTCCTTTGTGACGCCCCACCTCTATACCGACGATAGCCAAGGACACTATGGGGTAATGTCGTCAACTATCGCGGAGAATAAGGCTGTTGAGGAGCGACCATCCGTGTAATTTCTTTGTGCGAGCACCGATATGTCAGATAGTATAACATGCATTTCAAATCGAGAGGGGACCCGACATACCGATACAAACTCAAAATTACTACATAGTGGCTATATAATCTTCGAAAAAAAATGTAGAAATAAGCATAACATAAATCAGTCACAGAAGTTCATATCTCAAAGGCGGAAACATATATGAATATAATACATAGGAGTGTATGTCAGAGTAGTGGTCAAACAAGATCCACAGTATCACAAAAGAATAGATACAAGTGCTAGACAAAAGAATAAGTATACATCAATGAGTCTATAGCTCGAGTGTATAACAACAAAAACTACCAATTTAATGTAGTTAGCCAAAAGTCAGATAATACTCCCAGATGAGGAGTCAAACAGAAGCACCTGTGACATCTCGGTCTGACCGAGTATTATTTAATAAGAAAATAGTAAACGGATCAGTCTAGCTATAAATATCAGATAAAATGATATAGGATAAGAGATATAACAAAACGTATGATAACAATAATGCCATACTATGAAAAGTATACATTTGAGAACTACAAAAATCATACAATATCTCAATAATCTCAAAGCATCAAAAAGAATGTCATTTTCTTTATTTTATTCACTAGCCCACAAATATTGACATCATATCACTGCCAATCATAAAAGTTGGTGAAACACAAATTCTAGAAATCATCAACTAGAAATCCAGAAATCACAAAAAGGGGGTAGGCCTGTCACAAACGGGAGCATGAAAACTCACCAACATGTGTATCACAAATGGGGCGCTATCCCATGGTCGCTAACCATAAATTTCGAACATCGACGTAGTACAAACGGTACGTCCATTGAACCAAAAATCCCGGACATCGATGTAGTACAATAACGGTACATCCGATGAACCGAAACTCAAACAATTCGGAATAGACGCAGTACAATAACGGTACGTCTAATGAACCGAAAAGACGAGACATCGATGTAGTACAATAATGGTACAACCGATGAACCGAACATCATAAAAGAATATGGGTCGCTAGCCCATAAAGAAATGAGAGGAAGCTCAATAGAACGAGGTACAATCCCCTACGTGGACAAAGAGACATCGCACATTGCTAGTCTAAACCATAAAATGATCATCATCGATCATCAAGAAGTGTCAATTACACTAAGCTAGTAAATATATGAGCTTAGGTTCATGTCCCATAACCACTAGCTTAACTTAAATATTTACGAACAAATTGTAGATCTCCACTCGAAAATTGTCACAAGAGGTTCAATCGAATAAGTCCAAGAATTAACCGACTAAGTAAACGCAAGCGTTTCATACCACTCGTGTTACTAAGCCTTTTAATTAGATTTCTCATACGGGAGAGATAAAGGTTTGTATATACTAATAGATTGAAAAAAATGGTTTTATAACGAGTTTGATATTGAAAATAGAGTTGAAATCATCTTTGTGGAAGAGTTTAAATATTTACTACTAGTATTGAAACCTTTATATTTTTAAAGTGACAAATCACAAAAATGATTGTAGGAACAATCAATCACCAAAATTCCACGTATGAAGACGTGAATTAAATCCAAAGAAATCGATATCATATCCATCAAAATGGATATTTCCAAAAATCCAAAAATAGAAGTCATCAAAGTCGAATGAATGATAATAACAACTCAGATAATCACAAATCGATAAAAGTTGGATTCACGAGCAAAATAGGAAAATCAAAATGAAGCAAGCAGGTCAGTCGACTGGCCCAGATGGTCAGTCAACTGGTACAGAACCTAGAAACTCTCGGGTTTCTAGGTCAGTCGACTGACTCATCAGGTCAGTCGACTGATACGGGGACAGAAAGTTTTCTTCCCCCTGGTTCAGTCGACTGACCTACTGTGTCAGTCGACTGAACCTGCTTCCAGAGCAGCATCATCCTAACCCCCTTGTGGGGGCAAAATCCATTACACGCGACGGAGGTAAACGAGCGAGCAACGACAACTAGGGAATTACGCCAAGCGACACCCAGCCTTGTATGGCCCTCCGAAACACCCCACAATCACATTCAAACATCCATAAAATGATTTCCACAAAAATTGGACTTAAAAACCAAAAATCAGAATATTCACCAATTCAGTCCAAAACAAAAGCAAATGCGCATGAAAAAGTGTTAGGAATTCATACCTAACAATCAAAGATGGTTATAGACATAGATGTGAGATAAAAATCTCACCTTTTTACAGAAAAAAAATAAAGAAGAAGCTATAGAGCAATGGTAAGGACAATAACTCTTCAATTCCAACCTAACAAGCTTGAATCTAAGCTTAAAAGAGAAACATTTCCTAAGTTAAGTTTTGGAATTTCTGAAATTGATAAGAGAATGAGTTGGAGAAGAAGAAGAGAAGGCTTACCAAAGCTTCTCCTTTGAATTTGGATCTAGAACTTTGATTTGCAAAGAAGATTAGGGCTTGGAGTTTTAATTTCCCATTCCACTCTCCATTGTTGCTAAAGCTTGAGTATTAGGAAATAGAAATGAAGTAATGAAGAGGAGAGGGTTGGGGCAAAGTTAATAAGTGGGGTTAATGGGCTGAAACCAAACCAAAGCCCTAGTGAAAAAGTGGCAAAATTCCACTAACTCCAAACATATCAAAGTTTATACTCAAAAAGGTCACAAACGTCATTTTGAACTCAATGGAGGTGGTCTCGAGTCCAAATTCGACCGTTTGCAAAAAGTAGCATTTCAGACTATAATTCGACTAATGATGAATTATTTTAAATAAAATATTTAAATATTCTACCGTAAAATATGCAGGTTGTTACAGACTCCCCTCCTTAAATAAATTGCGTCCTCGCAATCTTAAGAAATAAATGAACAAAAGTAACAACCATAAAAGCATATCAACACAAAAGAACAAGTTTGGAATAAGAAGTTCACCTTAAAGAGCACGAGAAAGTAAGTCTGGATGTGTTAGCTCGATGAATTCTCTAGATTTCCAAGAGCAATCCTTAGGATTTGAGGACCATTGAAACTTCATAAGAGGGACATCTTTATTTCGAAGGCATTTCCGTAGTTGAGAAACGTGGAATACGTCATGAATAGCAGAAAACCGAGTCGGTAATAAAAGGTGATAAGCCACGGAACCAATGCGTTCGGTGATGGAAAACGGAACAACATATCGAGATGCTAACTTTCCCGATCGACTGAAATGCACAACACCCTTCATAGGTGAAACACGAATAAACATCAAACCTTCTACAGAAAATCCTAACCTCCTTCTTCGGTTATCGGCATAGGAATTTTGTCTACTTTGGGCTCCTTTCATCCTATGACGAATAAGGTCAATTTTTTCTGTGGAATCACGAATAAAATCTGGACCTAAAACCAGCTTCTCGTCGGCCTCAAGCCAACAAGAAGGAGATCAGCATGGCCTTCCATAAAGTGCCTCGAAAGGTGCCATACCAATACTAGATTGGAAGCTATTATTATAGGAAAACTCAACAAGAGAAATATGATCTTTCCAACTTCCACCAAAATCAAGAACATATCCACGAAGAAGATCTTCAAGAGTTTGATTCACACGCTCGGTTTGTCCATCGGATTGAGGGTGATAAGCGGTGCTAAAATTAAGCTTCGTTCCTAAAGCTTTTTGAAGACTCTTCCAAAGTCCACTAGTAAACAATGGATCACGATCACTAACAATATAAGCAGGAACTCAATGTAATTTAATAATTTCTTTGATAAAAAGTTTGGCCAAAAGGGGTACGGTCCGATTGGACTGAATGGGAATAAAATGGGCGGATTTTGTAAGTCTATCAACAATCACTCATAAGCTATCATGACCCGCACGAGAACGGGGAAGGCCGTCAATAAAACCCATGGAAATCTGATCCCACTTCCAAATTGGAATATCCAAAGGTTGCAATAACCCACCCGGGCCATTGATGCTCGGCTTTAACGAGTTGGAAAGTCATGCAACACTTAACAAAGTAAGCAATATCAGATTTCATTACATCCCAATAACAAAGTCGCTTCATATCCGCGTACATTTTACTACTACTGGGATGAATGGTAAATTTAGAATGATGAGAATCTTCTAAAATGTCTTTACGAAGATTACCAATATTTGGCACGATAAGTCTACCAAATTTTTGAATACCGCCATGAGGATCAATATCAAAGTCTTTCAAACCTTCAATATCAATTTTATCCCTACAACTTTGGCTAAGAAGAGCCAATTCAGGATCTAGCTTTTGAGCTCTAAGAATGCGGTCGAAAAGAGAAGGATGAGCCTCAAGGATACATAAAACAAGAGATGAACATAAATCGGATTCACAATCTCAAATATCACAAGTGAACAAAATCTCGAGATCGTTCCAATCGGATATCATCATAAAAACAACCGCTTGTTGCTTACGACTAAGTGCATTGGCAACACGATTCTCCCCTCTCGGGAGTATAAAAAATATCAAGATCATAAGATGCAAGGAACTCAAGCCAACATTAAGGTCCTTATGAGAAAATAAACATTTCAAAGATTTATGATCAGAGTGGAGAATGAATTTCTTCCCCAAAATAAATGAAGATGCCAAACTCTAAAATTCGACAACAATAGCCACGGGCACTAGATCATGAGTGGCATAACTAGTCTCAATCGGCTCAAATTATTTAGAAACAAAAGTGATAGCACGTTCTCTTTCGCAAGAGAATGACACTCAAACTAATACGACTAACATTGGTACAAACAATGAAGTCTTGGTTCCCTTCGGAAATCACAAGAATAAGAGTATGGGAAAAGAGTTCTTTTAAATAATCTTCTTTCCCAAAAAGCTAAAATTTTCAATAATCACAATTATCTTTATGTGATTATCTTTCTAGAAAAATTTACTATTTGCAAGTCAATTTACTATGTTTGATTGTCTCATCAAAGCCTTTAGGAGATTCCTATCGATAACTTTGATCAAGCGCACCGACCAGAATTCTTAAAACACTAAATGAGCAATACAATCACAAAATCATCTTCTATATGACAAAAATGTCTCTTAAAAAGTTTTAAGAATATTCTTTGCTCGTTTAAGAACAAATCCAACTATACTTATAAATAAATCTTATGAAAAAGATTTGTAAAATTTTTAAATTGCTATTTTCATCCAAAACCAATAAATACAAGAATGGTCTCATCGAAATATTCATAGAATATTTGATTTATAAAATGGATGAAATAAGTTGGATAAACTGAACGACACAATAAGTCATTCATAAGAATCATAACGAGTGCGGAATGCAGTAAGTGGAATGCTAACTTTCGCAACTCGTAGCAAATGAAAACTGGTGGCAAAGTCGAGCTAAAAAGACCTTAACACCACTCCAAAGATTGCTTAGGTGATCCTAAGACAAGCTCAAAAATCCCGGAAAATTCGCAACTACCGAAATGAAAGAAATAACACTTTACTCAACATGTGGGCTTATACAATAAAATGATGCCACCAAATTGGAATCGAAATCACAAAGAAAAATAGATATCTGCTTAACAGATTAAGAATGTCCAAGATAGATAGTCCATTCGGGACATAGGATATGGACTTCATAATGATTAAGCCAATCCTTTCACAAAAATCAATTCCGAAGCCTACGTAACGCATAACATGATCACATAAAATAATCTTGACATCAAAACAAAGAAAATTGAGGGTAGCGAATCCGCCAACCGGATTTGCAATTCTAAAAAAAAAGTCACCAAGCCCAAAATGTTTTAAAGAAAAAGAATCAACAAGTTCTTTTGATATAAAATGATAAGATGAAACCGTATCATAAAGAACTAGAATAGGAAGATTGCGAAATAAAATAATGCCATCAAGAATTGAATGGAAAATACCTTGACCAAGAAAAGTGTCACTAGGAGCTTTTAGCTTTCCCTCTCTCCTACTTTGAAGTTTAGGACATGTAGATAAGTAATGACCCGGGCCTTTGCAATAGCGGCAATAAAGGGGTTTCGGGCACTTAATTACATAATGGTCCATGGAACCACAATTGTAGCATCCTCCACAATTAGGGATTGGAGTCTTTGCTACCAAAGTAGTTTGCTTCACCTTCTTATTGGGATAAGGGCTTTTGAACATAATATGCCTCTTCTTGGAAATCCCAATATCACTATCACCTCCTTTACCAACCTCTTCATGTCGAAGAGTAACATCCACAAGTTGATTGAAAGGAACTTCAAGTTTCAAAGCTAGAACCATTTCGGGGTTCTTACTCAAAGCACAGATAAACTCTTGATTCTTTACGAGATCCAAAAGTTGTTGGGCAGACATGAATGCGCCATCCAAAGAAGGACTACTGGATTGACCAGCGCTAGGACTGCCAGAACTAACCATCCCTTCTTCTTTAAGAAAGAAAGAAAGAAAGAAGAAAATGGTTATTCTTAAAATGAATATCAAACAATCATGATTGATAAAACAAGGTATCACAAAAGAAAATAGGATAAGACGGTACGAAGGCGCGAATCAAATCCTAAGGCACGACTCCTAAGATGGACTTAGGACGATGATCTTTGTTAAATTATTCTACATTGTTTCGAAGTTTGGCTCTGATACGAAGCTGTGACTCCCCACCTCTATACCCACGATAGCCAAGGACACTACGGGGTAATGCCGTCAACTATCGCGGAGAATAAGGCTGTTGAGGAGCGACCATCCGTATAATTTCTTTGTGCGAGCACCGATATGTCAGATAGTGTAACATGCATTTCAAATCGAGAGGGGATCCGACATACCGATACAAACTCAAACTACTACACAGTGGCTATATAATCTTCGGAAACAAATATAGAAACAAGCATATAAATCAGTCACAGAAGTTCATATCTCAAAGGCGGAAACAGATATGAATATAATGCATAGGAGTGTATGTCAGAGTAGTGGTCAAACAAGATCCACAGTATCACAAAAGAATAGATACAAGTGCTAGACAAAAGAATAAGTATACATCAATGAGTCTATAGCTCGAGTGTATAACAACAAAAACTACCAATTTAATGTAGTTAGCCAAAAGGCAGATAATACTCCCAGATGAGGAGTCAAGCAGAAGCACCTGTGATATCTTGGTCTGACCCGAGTATTATTTAATAAGAAAATAATAAACGGATCAGTCTAGCTATAAATATCAGATAAAATGATATAGGATAAGAGATATAACAAAACGTATGATAATAATAATGCCATACTATGAAAAGTATACATTTGACAACAAAAAAAATCATACAATATCTCAATAATCTCAAAGCATCAAAAATGATGTCATTTTCTTTATTTTATTCACCAGCCCACAAATATTGACATCATATCGCTGCCAATCATAAAAGCTGGTGAAACAATAGAAATCATCAATTAGAAATCCAGAAATCACAAAAAGGGGGGAGGCCTATCACAAATGGGAGCATGAAAACTCACCAACACATCTATCACAAACGGGATGGTATCCCATGGTTGCTAACCATGAATTTCGAACATCGACGCAGTACAAACGGTACGTCCAATGAACCAAAAATCCCGGACATCGACGTAGTACAATTGCGGTACATCCGATGAACCGAAACTCAAACGATTCGGAACATCGACGCAATACAATAACGGTACGTCCAATGAACCGAAAAGCCGAGACATCGATGTAGTACAATAACGGTACATCCGATGAACCGAACATCATAAAAGAACATAAGTCGCTAGCCCATAAAGAAATGAGACAAAGCTTAATAAAACGAGGTACAGTCGCCTACATGGACAAAGAGACATCGCACATTGCCAGTCTAAACCATAAAATGATCATCATCGATCATCAAGAAGTGTCAATTACACTAAGATAGTAAATATATGAGCTTAGCTTCATGTCCCATAACCACTAGCTTAACTTAAATATTTACGAGCAAATTGTAGATCTCCACTAGAAAATTGTCACAAGAGGTTCAATTGAATAAGTCCAAGAATTAACCGACAAAGTAAACGCAAGCATTTCATACCACTCGTTTTACTAAGCCGTTTAATTAGATTTCTCATACGAGTGAGGTAAAGGTTTGTATATACTAATAGATTGAAAAAAAATGGTTTTATAACGAGTTTTATATTGAAAATAGATTTGAAATCATCTTTGTGGAAGAGTTTGAATATTTACTGCTAGTATTGAAACCTTTATATTTTTAAAGTGACAAATCACAAAAATGATTGTAGGAACAATCAATCACCAAGATTCCACGTACGAAGACGTGAATTAAATCCAAAGAAATTGATATCAAATCCATCAAAATGGATATTTCCAAATATCCAAAAATAGAAGTCATCAAAGTCGAATGAATGATAACAACAACTCGAATAATCACAAATTGATAAAAGTTGGATTCACGAGCAAAATAGGCAAATCAAAATGAAGCAAGCAGGTCAGTCGACCGACCCAGATGGTCAGTCGACTGGTACAGAACCTGGAAACTCTCGAATTTCCAAGTCAGTCGACTGACTCATCAGGTCAGTCGACTGATACGGGGACAGAAAGTTTTCTGCCCCCTGGTTCAGTCGACTGACCTACTGTGTCAGTCGACTGAACCTGCTTCCAGAGCAGCATCAGCCTAGCCCCCTTGTGGGGCGAAATCCATAACACGTAACGGAGGCGAACGAGCAAGCAACGACGACTAGGTAATTACGCCAAGCGACAACCCAGCCTTGTATGGCCCTCCGAAAAACCCCGCAATCACATTCAAACATCCATAAAAGGATTTCCATAAAAATTGGACTTAAAAACCAAAAATCAGAATATTCACCAATTCAGTCCAAATCAAAAGCAAATGCGCATGAAAAAGTGTTAGGAATTCATACCTAACAATCAAAGATGGTTATAGACGTAGATGTGAGATAAAAATCTCGCCTTTTTACACAAAACAAATAAAGAAGAAGCTATAGAGCAATGGTAAGGACAATAACTCTTCAATTCCAACCCAACAAGCTTGAATCTAAGCTTAAAAGAGACATTTCCTAAGTTAGGTTTAGGAATTCTGAAATTAATAAGAGAATGAGTTGGAGAAGAAGAAGAGAAGGCTTACCAAAGCTTCTCCTTTGGATTTGGAGCTAAAACTTGGATTTGCAAAGAAGATTAGGGCTTGGAGTTTTAATTTCTCATTCCACTCTCCATTGTTGCTAAAGCTTGAGTATTAGGAAATAGAAATGAAGTAATGAAGAGGAGCGAGTTGGGGCTAAGTTAATAAGTGGGGTTAATGGGCTGAAACCAAACCAAACCCTAAGTGAAAAAGTGGCAAAATTCCACTAACTCCAAACATATCAAAGTTTATACTCAGAAAGGTCGCAAACGTCATTTTGAACTCAATGGAGGTGGTCTCGAGTCTAAATTCGACCATTTGCAAAAAGTAGCATTTCGGACTATAATCCGACTAACGATGAATTATTTTAAATAAAATATTTAAATATTCAATTGTAAAATATGTGGGTTGTTACATCCTTGGCCTGACCATTTGTTGGAAATCCAATCAAAACAATATGCGCCCTATACAGTTTTAGTTGTATAACCTGCCATGGAATGTGGCGGTAACCTGCTATCTAACATGGTAGCTATAGTAGGCATAGTACGGAATGTCTATGCTGGCTAAGATTTATATTTTACTTTAGTAATATTTTCCTGCACTTTGCACTTATAGTAATAATATCAAAGAAATTTGCGTATCAAGCATGTCTGACTATCATAAGGAGAAATCTCCTCCAATTCTGCGTTTGCATGGTGTGTGTGGCGGGAGCCTTATGGTAGTTACATTTTCTAAAAGCATTACGGATCTATTTTAAAATATTTCTTTGTTTGTTTTTAAAGATAAACTATTTTTGTTACTCATACCAGTCCCATGACTGACCTGGAGTTTATTGTTCCCTTTCTAAACTCTGGGTTGCCACCAATTTTGGGTCGTAGTAACGATGTTTACGCAACATTCGTTTTAGCCCAAATAAATGTGTTAAGTGAATGTTTTCCTTAAAGAATGAAATATATACTTAATTTCGATATTAAGTATATGGAATATTTTCTAAGTATTGAAAATAAATGGATTTGTGAATTACTTATTAATAAATAAGCATGGAAATGTTTTTCCAATGTGAAATGAAATGTTTTGAGAATTTATCTTTTTGAAGATAAATTGAAAATGAATAATTGAAATCGTATATTCATAAATATTTTGGAATGTAAATTCACTATGGAATTTATAAAAGGAAGGGGAATTAGTTTAAAAATAAACGTTGATTTATTTTTAAAGTGTGGGAATAAATTTACGGATTTGGAACGTAAATATAAAGTAAATCGTTAAGGATTTATTTAATTGGTTTAAATGAACCATGGTTAAATGAAAGTATTTCCGAGTAAGGAAAAGTGATTTGAAAAATTGTTTTCAAATGGTTGAAGTGTGGAAGTTTATATCTAGTAAAGATATTTTGGAAAGTAAATAATTTGGGAAATTATTTGGAATTTGGTGATGTTGAACACGCCTATTGATAGTTAAATAATCCGACTATCAATATTTACCTTTAAATAGGTATTTGTTGTGATTTGGTTGAATTTGAATGCCACACTTATTTTTAAAATAAGCGCTCACTATTCGGGTTGGCCGGGAAAGGACCTTGGGGTCGTATAACCCATTCCGAATATGTGATACGTCGTTATAGATTGCATTTGATGACCGGTGTTGAAGATCGGATATTTGTGAAAATGGAAGGATTACCGTCGGTTACTCTACATCGGCTGATCTCCGATATAGAGGTTTTATCACCCTTAGTGACGGGAAGTCCGGTCGTGATTAGTGAATATCCGGAATGCAAGGACTTCTTTGTAAGTGCCTTCGGTTCTGTTCGATCCCGGAACAGACTTGTATGGATTGTATGTCTGACATTACAAATTGAGATATAAAGCTAATTTCTTTCAAATATATTTCTGTTGGTGGCGGAGAATTTATTCTCTTAGCTTAACACCCTTCTCTGAGACGTACGAGCTCAGAGGTTATGTAGTTGAAGGTTATTAGTGATATACTCCCAATTTGGTAGTGTGACATGCTAAGTGTTGTTGTGAAATGATCATGATTGATCATTTGTGATATGATCATTTGTTTGATCGTTTATCTTAGTGATCATTACTCTGATCATTTGTTGACCCAAAGCACAGCTTTTGTATAAAGCGTGGCTTTGTGGACGAGACTTCGTCGGACCTCACACCCCGGAAATGGTCAAAACAGGAAGGATGCAGCAAGGTTATTAGGGGGTAGCACCCCTTTAGTGTATGTCATTCCTTCTGGATAGAGGTGGTATCATGGTATGGAGCCCAGATATTTAACCTATGTTGTTGCTGCATATTTTGTGGTTGTTGGAAATCGAGGATCCTCGGATAGATCGGTTACGATCGGGGGATGACATATTCGTGTCAGTAGTTATCCAGTTAGGGGTAATCCGGCCTTGTGTTGGCAGAGATCCGGTTTGGTTCTCGGGGACGTCCTTCCAGAGGCGTTCTCATGTGGCAATGGAAAGTTCCTTGGCCTGACCATTTGTGGGAAATCCAAAGAAACAATACGATCTTGTACAGTATTAGTTGTAGAACCTATCATTCACTTATGGTGGCGCCCCACTGTTTGGATGGTAGCTATAGTAGGCATACGATAATGGTCGTATGTTGGCTAAGATTTATATTCTATTTTCGAAATATTTTCTACACTATACACTAGTAATAATATCAAATGTTCTTTTTAATGCGTATCAAGCATCTTTGACTATCATAAGGAGAAATCTCCTCCGATTCTGCGTTTGCATTGTGTGTGTGTGCGGGAGGCCTTATGGTAGTCTCATTTTTAAAAGCATTACGAATTGACTTTAAAAATATTCCTCTATTTTGATTTTAAAGATAAATAAACTGTTTTGAATTCTCACACCAGTCACATGACTGACTCGGAGCTTATTGTTTTCCTTCTTAAACTCTGGGTGCCCACCAATTTCCACATGGGCAGTCAAGAGTTAGGTTTATCAGGATATTCTGGAATTCAGGAGTTGCAGGAGGCAAGCTGGATGCATGGCGTATTACTAGTATATAGTATTTCTTTTCCGATGTTGATGTCGTTTGTTGTTGTACACTCTGATGTAATGAAATGAAATGAAATGTAATATAATGTAATAACTGATATAGTTCTTTGTTTAAAGATTATTCATTTATTTATTATATGTTGTTCCGCTGCGATTGTGCGATTCTGATATTGTTCTGTTGTTTTCTTTCTGTTCCGTTCTATTTTCTTTTCTCTCTATTTTCTATCTTTTTCTCTCTTCTTCTATTTTTTCTTCTCCTTAAACCCTAACGGTACGGTTTTTCGCCTTTCGATTTCTCGGCAGTTGATACAGTGGACGTATTGATGTCGATTTTCGTGAACGAAAAATCGCAGTCGTCACACATAGTATATAAAATCACAGCTTATATAAATCAACTCAAATTCCATAATTGGAATATTTACAAAATCTTTTGAAAATTATTCCTCCACAACAAATTCTTTTATGAAAACCAACTTTCAAAACGACTTCATTAAATCGAAGTTCAAACTTAAATGTTACATTGTTATAACTAATTATAATAATTTAATGAACCAATATTATTGCTAAACACCTTATAGTAAAATTATGAAATAAATCACAAAGTGTTAGCCTACAGTTTTTTTTTTCCCAACCCATGCAAATAGAAATTATGCCCGTAAACTAGTCGAGTACAATGCAAATAATAATTGCAAACACAATATTATCAACAATTTTAAATGGAAATCAAACGGAATCAACAAGCATAAAAATAAGTCCAAATATAATAGCAGAATGAGGATTTACTCTGCAAACAAATGTCCATAATAATCTATCCAATTTAACTACGTTATTATTCAAATCAACGTAATTATATTATATCATTAGTTTATAATTCATTAAAGATGTCAACTATTTACCAAACTTTTATGCCCATCAATACAAGTCTAACGCAAAAATCCGCGGGTTAATCAGATTTAAAATGAGTGAGTTATTAATTTTCTAAGTTAACACATTTAATTAATTAAATTAAATAACTAAACTATTCTCACCCAACCCACTATAGCCAAGCCCAAACCCGCTCGGCCAAACTCCAAAACTCGCACATCTCCTTCTTCTCATGCCTATTACTTCCCTCATGCATGGCCATGCACACACTTCCTAAGCCGATATCTTTCTACATTATTTTCTCCCTCCTCGCTAGAGTAAAACACACGCCGTCTTCGCTGGTTCGTCATGCGACATGACCTTACACACATCGGAACCCTCCATCGCCAACTATACATCCCTTATGAAGCTCAAACCTGCATCCTTCCCGCCAGCACTTTCGGCCAGCATGACCTCCACACGCCACCATTTCGAGTGCAACAAGAATGAAAAGCGTAGCTCTTCACATGCTCTACATCTTTGATGTTTTACTTTTAGATAAATCTTGGTGTAGAGAGAGTTATGGAAATATTAAAAGAAAAGTGGAATGCAAATGTGTTGCTGTGCAAAAAGAAATGTGTCCATCATTTTTGTTTCATGTGTGTCCTCCTTTCTTGCTGTGTGAATGCATGCATATTCATAAACAAAATAATTTATTGCTTCAAAGATAAGGAAACCAAAGTCATGTGCCAGATCACACAAAGACAAGAAGAGATGGTTGCGTGTGTGTATTATGTTGTGTATAAATTTTATTTTTAAAAAATTTAGTTTTACCGTACACTGCTACACAATAACGCATTCGCGTACGACCTGTGAACGACAAAAATAATAACATGGTCGCACAACAATGCGACACGATCACAAACAATAATAAAATACACTAATTAACTTATTCCATGCAGTTTCAAAAATACCAACGTTTGCCGCAAAATGCATCAAACAAAGATTCAATTTTTTACCAAATTAAAAATTATGAAAAATTCCTATAAATTAAAAACATCATCAAAAATCGAATAGTTAATTGAAACAAAGATTTTGTTATATTTAAATTCAAATTTGAATACTTAAATAAATTAAATATTTAAATTTGAAGACTCAAAAATTACAGGTCGTTACATATTTCCTAACATAAATAGACCATACGACCTTATTCTCTTTACATAATTGTAATTAAATTTAAAAAGAAATTCTTCATCTCCTCCATTAGAGCGCTTCAAGTTAGGCTTTGTAAATCTGTACAGAATCAAATAGGAGTTTCGAAGGTCGATTTAGAAATAAAAAAGTGTACAAATTATGCATCATCGTTGAGGTAATTCCAAAATATAGTTTTAACTGTGCCATCTTACCTCATCACATATATTTTATTTTTAACCAAAAAGAAAATCCGTTCTTTTCGAATATATATTGTTTATAAATATATGAATTAGTTAATACATATCATATGTATGGACCTTTTTTGAAAGTTTAATGTGGGGTGTGTGTATATATAATGCATATAAACATGTAATAATATATATATATATATATAATATTATATATTTTCATTTAAGTATGCATAAATATAAAATATATTTTTGGTTACAATTGGAAAATAATATTGTATATGTAATTCTAATTTGTTTAAACATACAATATATATACGTATATGTATACATATATATGTATAAAATACAAACTTTTAAAAATTTATCGAAATAAAAAATGGCAGACAAGGCCCACTTAGCGGGATCAGTTACTAATGGGAAAAACCCCTCTATGTCCCAGATCTAGGCCCTTCAACACCACTAAATTCATCGACCTTTGGATCTAAAACATAGGTAGAGAAGGCAAAAGAGCATGCTGTGGCTACTATCTCTTACAAAAGGTTCCACCCAGACCACCTGATCCCAATTCTAGTAAACCATCGACGACCTAGAGCACATCCTGGGAAGAGGTGGTGAAAGGGTCATCATCTCAAGAGGAGGATGCAGATGATATGGATTTACAATTTTTTAATTGATACTTGAAAATGGTAAATCTTCATTTTTTTATTCCTGAAAACAATGATCATATTGCAATGGATAAATGGAGGAATTCGTTCATAATATATGTTCTTGGTAATCGACCGTTGTGTAAACAATTCATAGATCATGTGGAAATAGTATAGAAACCCTTTGGAACTTTTGATGTTTATTACAAACCAAGCGGTTTTATAATTGCTAGATTTGAGAAGGAGGAGGATGTTAGTCGTATAATTAAGAACGACCCTTACACTTTTCGTTTGAAGGTTCTCTGATTCAAATAGTGGAAGCCAAGAATGAAGTTCACCGGTGATATAATATATTTTAAAATATTGTGATAATAATGGATAATATCGGTAAAATATCGGACTTGTGCAGAACATGATATAAATGATATTATACCATGTTATAATTTTATACCAACATTAACAATTCAAATATATTAATAAATAATTCCAAATAATTATTGAAGACTAATTGAATAGAGTTTAATGTTTACTACGATATTCTATTTTATACAAATCATAATATACGCTCATAAAAACTAAGAAATTTGTACAATGTATATCTTTATTATTTTCTACATTTTTATACAATATTCGTATTTATTATTTTCTTCGTTTTTGTACTTTGCCAAATATTCCATATTTATAGTTTCATCGTTTTCGTTTTCGTTTTCACTTAATTTATTAACTAAACAACGTTGATTTGATACCAATTATTACATTAGCTCGTTCCTTATCGATATGTCAAATATATAACTTATTACTCTTCGACTTTTAGATCCGGATACATGGTAATAACTAATAAAATGAATTTTCATAAGTAAACTTACCAATTAGAAGCAGTGTAAAAAATAACTAAAAAGATAAGCAGCTCTTTCATGATCTTGTCTTTAGTGGTAATGCCAAAATAAAACAAATAAAATAATGGAAAACGTAGAGTTTTCCTTATTGGCAGACTAATAAAGAAGCAAAAAATGTATTGCAAGAACTAAAAAAATTAGTAGTGCATTAAAATTTCTAATATGATCTAAAAGATTTCATTCACCATATAAGAGAGACAAATATTGTGGATGTAAAGATATTCATTTATAAAGGTATTTTCTCCAACATAGACAGTAATGAACATTATTCTTAAAAACTATCGGGTATTTTACACTAAATATCAGAGCGATATATCGGCAAATATCGGGCTATATACCGATAATGATATATTAAGTGATATTTACAAAAAATATCGGCTTAGGAGCAATATATCAGTGATATTATCCGATATTAACTACAACATCCCTAATTTTTATTAATATTATTCAAGAGATTTAATTAGATAAATTATATAGAATAATTTAAATGTTAAAGTGATAAAGGGATTAAGATTTGAAAATTTATTTAGAGGTCGAACTTAATTAAATAAATGGGCTTATGAATGGTTTTATATGTTATTTAATAAAAAAATAATTAACACAATGGCATATTAGGAATTGCTGCACCATAATTCCTCAACATCTTAGACCCATGTTCCCATTCTTTCACACGTTGATTTTTCAAAAACTCGAAACGTAAAACCTAAAGCTCAAGCCGACCGTTACTTAGGAGGAAAAGAAGAGAAATTCATCCAAAGCCAAGGAATCAAGCTAAGGAAATTAATCAAGGACCAAATCTCAAATTTCCTATCCTAATCAAGGTGAATAATGATTAAAACTATCTCTATTTTTGTTTTTAATGATCATTTGATTTCGGGTTTAAGTTTAAATCCATTATGACGATATTTGGTGATGATATGCTTGGATTTCATGATATGATATATTCAAACAAGTTTGTATGATAAATATTTTATAAGGTTTAAGGCTAAAATCGTTTATTTTCGATTTTGGATGCCATAGGGAATTTAAATGTTAAGTAGAACATTAATTTTGAGTTGGGTTTTACTTTTTATAATTTTCCGAGCTAGGAAAAATTTATTATGAATTTTCAAAGGAAAATATAAACAATTGGGTTTAGAAATTTATTTTGCTATATTACGAAGAATTTGGGTGTAAATTTTTTATGTGTAAGACAACATATTGAAAGAGAATTTCTGTGATTTTTGAGGAATTTTCCTAAGTAATTGCTATGAAAATTAAATTATTTTAGATGAAGGACATAAATGTTTTATTTGTTTTGCTTCATGGAGGGGCTTATTTGCTAAATTAATTCTTGTTTAGATCTGAAATAATTGCAGCAGTTTTTAAGAAAGAATCTGAAAAGTTTATGCCTACCTATGGAATGTTTATAAATAGGCAAGTTAGTTTAAAAGTAATTACTTAAAAAGGCATTAAAACAGCCTTTACCCAGAAATGTTGTTTCGCCACTTTCATAAGCAATCTTTTGACCATATGCTTCCGCCTCCACCAAGTCGGAAACCAACCAAGCCGAAACCAATACACAAGGTATCAATATGTTGGTACGTAGTGGATTGGAAAAAGGCAAAAGGTACAGTGTCGAAACCAATGCTTTCGAAGGGGTCGAAGCCTTTGTTTTACACTCAAAAGATATGTGCTTCCCTTATTTTCAAAAGAATGCTTTTGAAGAAGTCCAAACCCCTTCAATGTGGCTCTCGAAGAAGTTGCTTTCGAATATATTGTCGCTTTTTGTTTAAAGTGAAGCTTTCAAAAGAGTTACCTTGTTTTAAATCAAAGCTTTCGAATGGTTAGTTTTAACCCAATCGAAACCCTGTTGCCGACCTTATACCTTCCGTATGTGTTGAAGTCATCAACGCTTTCGAAAGGTAGATTTTGTTATTTAAATATATTAAGCCACTTGCAAAAGCTTTCAAAAGGGTCATGGTTAATGGTTTCGAAGGAAATGGCTTCGAAAGAGGTTTCGAAGCTATCCTTCCAAGTGTTTTAATTTATATGATTTAAGCTTTCGAAAGGATGGTTATAAAGCCATCATTTTTCCCAAACTCTTTTATATGAAGTATAATGATTTCGAAAGAGGTACTTTCGTTTATGTTCACTTTGACCCAAAAAATATTTTAAAGATAAAACCAATGGTTTCGAAAGGGGTACTTTCAAATGGTTTTGAAACTATACTTCTATGAGTTAATACGTAATGCTTTAATACTTTCGAAAGGTATGTTTTGATGGTTTCGAAAGAAATGATTTAAAGTGTTTGAAAAGCACTTAGTGTTTTGGAAAGAAGATTTAAATGCTTTCGAAGGAGGTTATTCAATGGTTTTGAAAGAAAGTTTAAGATTTCGAAAGCCTTAGTTTTCAAAACAAAGAACCCGGTCTTATTTTTAAAGGAAAAACCATGACATAAATAAAGGAATTTTAAAATGACTTTTAAGCATGGAGTTTTTAAGAAGCTTTCCTTGATAAAACAGTAGGTTAAGGGATTAACCATGTTTCATATGAAAATGATTTCAAAGATATTAAACTACAAATGCTTGTGATATTATGTTATTATGCTTGCTTCTTCTAATACATACATACATACATACATACATACATACATACATATATATATATATATATATATATATATGTATGTATGTATGTATGTATATATTCACTGTAAATAGACCTAATACTGTATTTTAGGGAGAAAGGCAGAACATCCAGCAAGGTTGACCCAGTGGTGAATATAAATTGAGTTAACTCCTCTATGAGTAGAATTATATTTAGGAGGTCAAGTAGACCAGAATATAGCATATCTAAATATTGAATAAAGAAGTTACCATATAGAAAGGTTCATTGTAAACCCATGAAAACTATGTTTAGAAAGAGTTACTGGCAGCGGCCAAAGGTTTGCAGTGAACACATGAAAACTATATCCGAATAAAGTTGTCCACAGAAGTTAATAGATTCCTAGTCAACCCATGAAAACTAGGATATAAAGGAAGTTACTGGAGATACCAATAGGTTCAGGGAGAACCCATGAAACAATAAAGTTATTGGTAGGGGCCAATAGGTTCTTAGTGATCCCATGAAAATTATGAAACCGGACAGGGAGTCCTTAAGTTTTAAATATGTTATTATTGAGCCCATGAAAAATAATAGGTTAATAGTGACCCTAGAAACTATAACTGAGATAGATAGTCAAAATGAATGGGGATGGGTAATCCAGAATTGATTTACCTGTTTGCATATCATCATAATATTCTGAATTCTTATGTTTTAACCATTGTAGATGTAGGAGCACGGTATATGGTTTTTATAAAGTTTTGGATAAGATACGAGTGAGGGGAAAACCTGTTCCGTTAAGTGAAGTAGTCTTACTAGATATCTAGATGGTTTGAGATGGTATTATTATTCATACCAGGTTTTATGTCTGACTCGAAGTTTATGTTTTCCATTTAAAATCTCAGGTGCTCAATTAATTTTGAGTAGTTTGAGAGTTGAGGTTTTCAGGTTCTCCTTTGACGAATAAGCTTCTGGAGACATGCAGGTGGCAGGATAGCTATTAGGAGTTCTTTTCTATTTTGATTCCACTGTGTTTTATTGTAAAGGAAAAGCTGTTGAATTGCCTAGTTATGTATACTCTGATCATCCAAGGGGCCATCTTCATATGTTGTTCTTGGCGTATGTTGTAATAAGTATACGTTCTCTGAATGTGGTTCTCGAATATGGGATTATGCAATGAATGTTGAAATGATTTGAAATGGAACATGAAAGTACTTTTATGATTTTTAAAAAATTTCCATATCCATGTGTTTCTGTTATATCAATGTATCTGATATTACCGTATTTGGTCACCAAGGATTAATAACTATAGATGACTGTAGCATCCATAGCCGTTTGTTTTATGCCTTCAAGTGGGGAATGTTACAAGTTGTTATCAGGGACTTAAAAGAAATTTAAACCTAAAAGATTTTTCAAAACAAACATGTATATGTGTGAGTGTGTGCGCACGCGCACGTGTGTATATGTAAGTACGTATTTCCATCTCTTTTAGACCGTTCTTCTGTATCTTACTAAGGCTCATATGCAGACTTATAAGAAGGACGTTATGGAGGCAGGAAATCTCGATTGAGGAAGCACCACAACAAATGGAAATATTCGACCTAATACCAGGAGGAACTCGGGTCGACAGGATAATGCTAACCAAAATGGAGATGCCAATGTGGGTGCTGGAAATCCATAAGTGGATATGGGGATGATGTATCAGTTCTTCGTCAATCTGATGCAAATAGGAGCAGCTGTTGGAGTTGCTGGGAATGTTGGGGGAGCTAATCCTGTGGCTCGAATTGCGAATAACTATGCTAATTTGAGAAGGGATTACACCAGTCTTGGTGGGAAGTCGTTTGTGGGAACAGAGGATTCCGTAGAAGTTGAAAATTGGCTGTTGCATTGTGAGAGGACCTTTGCTGATTTGGGATTGAATGATGAGCAGAAGAGGAGACAGTCCTTTAGGCAGTTGCAGGGGGGAAGCTCTCCATTGGTGGAATAGTGTTACTGCTGGAGTTTCTGAGGAAGAGTTGACTTGTGTCGTGTTTTGAAGGAGATTCGAGCAGAGATTTTTGTCTGAAGTTGCTAAGTCGACACTACTTAGAACGTTTATGGATTTGGTGCTGGGAGATATGTTGGTAATTGAGTGTGCTACTAAGTTTGATGAGTTGTCCTGATATGGGTATGCTACCATAGACACTGTCATTAAGAGGAATGAGAAGTTTGTTCAGGGATTGAGGCCCGAGATTCGTAGAGCGACCCTGACACATCTCCATGATCCTTATAATATAGTTGTAGAGATGGCAATCCGACACGAGGAGAAGCTTTCTGTTTGTGTGAAAGAGAAGCCAGCTAAAACATAGGGTTCTTTGGGAAAGAAGAGAAAGTTCTTTAAGAAGAAGGGAGCGCAAAAGGGAGAGGCTGCCAAGAAGGCAAATGCTGATTTAGTTTGCTTCAAGTGTGATGAGAAAGGTCATTATGCTCACGAGTGTCGGTTGGGAAAATGGAAGAAGGCTGCAAAAAAGAAGGGTGTGAAGTGCTTCAACTGTGATCAAGTTAGGCATTTAAGAATCAGTGTTTAGAACCAGGCAGGGCGGACAAGGGGAAAGTCTTTGCTGTTAGACCATCATCTGCTACGCATAATGCAATTGAAAATGGGAAGACTGTGATGGAAGGTACGATTTTGATTCAGAATATACCAGTTACGGTACTATTTGATACCAATGCATCACATTCATTTATATCTCAGTTTTTGATTAATAGGTTATGCTTAGAACCCACATACCTTGTTACTTCCTTAGAGGTTGCGAATCCTATAGGAGGGTATGCAACTCTTGAGATGAGATGTGACCAGTTAGAACTTGATTTGTTAGGTCATAAGTTTGCATGCAGTCTATATATTGTTGATTTCTCATAGATTTTGGGATCATATTTGGTATGGATCGGTTGGGTAAATAGGAGGCTAGGATATTTTGCTAGGACAGGGAAATATCATTAAGACACTCTGATAGTCAAACTGAATCATATTCTCAGTGGAGATTCAGACCGAAGTGTTTGTGCTTTGTTTGGTGCTATGGAAGTTGGAGAAGAGTTAAGTTAAGTTCGATCAGCAAAAGAGTTTGTAGATGTTTTTGAGCCGGTTACAGAAATGACACCGTAACGAGCTGTTGAGTTTTGGATAGATCTTATGCTAGGAGTTGAACCTGTAAGTAGACCACCTAGCAGGATGACACCGACCGAGATTAAGGAATTGAAGGTGCAGCTAGTTAAGGAATTTTATTAGACCAAGCAGTTCACCATGGGGAGCGGCCGCGGTATTCGTGAAGAAACCAAACGGGTCATCGAGGATGTTGGCTCGAGGGTTAGACAGTGTGTAAACTGTCAACAAGTGAAGGCCGAACATCAGAAGCTGAGTGGATTACTTCAACCTTTGGAGGTACCAGTTTGGAAATGGGATTTGATATCCATGGAATTATAGATGGGTTGTCAAGGTTGAATAGAGAAAATGAAAGTACATGGGTCATAGTGGACAGGTTGACCAAGAGTGCTCATTTCATCCTAGTTAAGTCAACCAGGACGACATGTGTTTTAGCGAAGTTATTCATGAAGAACATAGTTAGACTACATGGAATTCCTAGTAGTATAGTCAGTGACAGAGATGTATTATTCACCGGTGAATTCTAGAAGAGTCTACGGGATGTGTTATGTACCAAACTTACTTACAATGAGTACTGCGTATCACCTTCAAACGGATGGACAGACAGAGAGAGTCAATAAGGTGCTCGAGGATTTATTGAGAGCTTGTGTATTGGACTTTGGTGGATCTTGGGAAGGCCACCTACACTTGGTGTAGTTTTCTATAATAATAGTTATCATACTAGTATAGAAATTGTGTCTTTTGAAGCTTTTTATGGAAGGCCGGGCAAATCGCCAGCATGTTGGTTGGAGACTAGAGATAGATTAGTCTTAGGTCCAAATCTAGTTAGAGAGGTGACAGAGAAGATTGAGATGATCCGAGAAAGGATGATGAAGCTCAATCTAGACAGAAGAGTTACATAGTTAAGAAGTGTAAAGACCTGGAATTCTCAGTTGGAGATAAGGTTTTCAACTAAGGTATCACGGATGATGGGTGTGATGCGATTTTAAAAGTCAAGGACGCTGACACCGAGATATGTTGGCCCATTCCAAGTTATAAAGAGGATCGGGAAGCTCGCATACAGGGTAGAGTTGCCGAGTGGTGTGGTAGGTGTCCATAATGTATTTCATGAGTCTCATCTTCGCAAGTATGTGCATGATCCAGAGACTACTATTCCTCCAACAGGGTTTGAAGATTAGATAGTAGAGCTTAATTTGACTTTTGTTTGATAACCAATTCAAGTTGCAGCGAGAAGTGAGAAAAAGTTGAGGAGCAAGAGAATCATATTGGTGAAAGTTCAACGGAGCGACAATGAGAAGGACTGTACTTGGGAGACAGAAGACGGGATTAGAGATGCTTATCCTGATCTGTTTTGAGGGTATGTCGATATTAGCTATATATAGATAGTTGCTAATCAAGTAGGCTAGTATGGTTGTTAGGAGTTGTTAAAAATGATTGCTATGTTTAGTATTCAGTCCTTACTGAATTTCGAGGACGAAACTCTTTAAGGAGGGGAGCCTATAACACCCATAATTTTTAATGACATTATTCATGAGATCTAGTCAGATAAATTAAATAGAATAATGTAAATGTTAGAGTGATAAGGGAATTGAGGTTTGCAAATTTATTTAGAGGCCAAGCTTAATTAAATAAATGGGCTTATGAATGGTTCTATATGTTAATTAGTAAGAAAACAATTAACACAAGGGCATATTAGGAATTACCGCACCATAATTCCTTTACACCTAAAACCCACGTTCATTTTTTAAAAAATCAAAATATAAAACCTAAAGCTCAAGCCGGCCATCACTTTGGAGGAAAATAAGATAAATTCATTCAAAGCCAAGGAATCATGCTAAGGAAATTAATCATGGATCAAATCTCAAATTCCTTATCCTAATCTAGGTGAATTATAATCAAAACTACTTCTATTTTTGTTTTTAATGATCATTTGATTTTAGGTTTAGTTTCAGATCAATTATGATGATTTTTGATGATGATATGCTTGGATTTCATGATATGATATATTCAACCAAGCTTGTTTGATAATTGTTTTATACGATTTTAAGGCTAAAGTAGTTTATTTTGGATTTCGAATGAAATGAGGAATTTATATGTTTTGTAAAACATTAATTTGGAGTTGGGTTTTAATGTTTATTATATTCCAAGCTATGGAAAATTTATTATGAATTTTCAAAGGAAAATATGAACAATTAAGTTTAGAAATTTATTTTGGCTATATTATGAAGAATTTGGGTCTGAAATTTTTATATGTTGAATAACATATTGAAAGTGAATTTCTACAATTTTTAGAGATTTTTCTTAAGTAATTTACTATGGAAATTAAATTATTTTAGATGAAGAAATTAAATGTTATATTTGTTTTGGTTAATGGAAGGGATTATTTGCTAAATTACTTCTTGTTTAGATCTGAAATAGTTGCGGTAGTTTTTAAGAAAGAATTTGAAAAGTTTATGGAAACTAATCAAATGTTTACAAATAGGTAAGTTAGTTTAAAAGCAATTGCTTAAAAAGGCATTAAAACAGCCTTTACCCAGAAATGTTGTTTTGCCACTTTCATAAGCAACCTTTTGACCATATGCTTCCGCCTCAACCAAGTCGAAACCAACCAAGCCGAAAACAATACACAAGGGATCAATATATTGGTACGTAGTGGATTGGAAAAGGGCGGAAGGCATGATGTCGAAACCAATGCTTTCGAAGGGGTCGAAGCAATTGTTTTACACCCAAAAGATATGTGCTTTCCTTATTTTCAAAAGAATGCTTTTGAAGAGGTCGAAACCCCTTCAATTTAGCTCTCGAAGAAGTAGCTTTTGAATCGCCTTTTGTTTAAAGTCAAGATTTTGAAAGAGATGCCTTGTTTTTAAATCAAAGCTTTCGAAAGGATAGTTTCAACCTAATCGAAACCCTGCTGCCGATCTTGTACCTTTCAAATGTGTTGAAGTCATCAACGCTTTTGGAAGGTAGCTTTTGTTATTTTAATATATTAAGCTGCTTCCTAAAGCTTTCGAAAGAGTGTGGTTAATGGTTTCGAAGGTAATGGCTTCGAAAAGGGTTTCGAAGTTATCCTTCCAAGTGTTTTAATTTATATGATTTAAATCTTTCGAAAGGATAGTTCAAAAGCCATCAATATTCCCCAAACTCTTATATATGAAGTACAATGGTTTCGAAAGAGGTACTTTCGTTTACGTTCACTTTGATCCAAAAGATATTTTTAAAAATAAACCCAATGGTTTCGAAAGGGGCACTTTCAAATGGTTTTAAATCTATGCTTATATGAGTTAATACGTAATGATTTAATACTTTCGAAAGGTATGTTTTGATGGTTTTGAAAGAGATGATTAAAGTGTTTGAAAGGCATATGCTTAGTGTTTTGAAATGGAGATTTAAATGCTTTCGAAGGAGGTTGTCCAATGATTTGGAAAGTAAAACTTTAAGATTTCGAAACCCTTCATTTTTAAAACAAAGAACCCAATCACATTTTTAAAGGAAAAACCATGGCACAAATAAAGGAGTTTTCAAATGAATTTGAAGCATGAAGTTTTTGAAGAAGCTTTTCTTGATAAAATATTAGGTTAAAGGGATTAACCTTGTTTCATATGAAAATGCTTTCAAAGGTATTAAAACAGATATTGGTGTTATCCTGTTATTATGCTTGCTTCTTCTAATATATATATATATATATATATATATATATATATATATATATATATGCTTTAAATGGACCCACAACTGTATTTTGGGGAGAAAGGGCAGAATAAGCAGCTTGGTTGACCCAGTAGTGAATATAAATTGAGTTAAATCATCTATGAGTACAATTGCATCCAGGAGGTCATGTAGACCAGAATATAGGATGTCTAATTATTGATTAAAGAAGTTTTCAGATAGATGGGTTCATAGTTAGCCCATGAAAACTATGTTTAAAAAGAGTTATTGGCAGGGTCCAATAGGTTTGTAGTGAACCCATGAAAACTATATATAAAGTTATTGACAGAAGTCAGTAGGTTCCTTGTCAACCCATAAAAACTAGGATATAGGGGAAGTTATTGGAGATACCAACAGGTTCAGGGAGAACCCATGAAACAATAAAGATGTTGGTATAGGATAATAGGTTCTTAGTGATCGCATGAAAATTATGTAACCGGACAGGGAATCCATAAGTTTTAAGCAAGTTATTAGTAAGCCCATGAATACTAATAGGTTAATAATGACCCTAGAAACTATAACTGAGATAGATAGTCCAAATGAATGGGAATGGGTAACCCAGAATTGATTTACTCATTTGCACATCATCATAATATTTTGAATTGTTATGTTTTAAACATTGTGGATGCAGGAGCACATTATATGGTTTTTATAAAGTTTTGGATAAGATACTAGTGAGGGGGAAACTCATTCCGCTAAGCGGCGTGGTCTCACTAGATATCTGAACGGTTTGATATAGTAGATTATTATTCATACCAGGCTCTATGTCCGACTCGAAGTTTATGTTTTCCCCTTACACTCTCGGGTACTCAATTAATTTTGAGTAGTTTGAGAGTTGAGGTTTTTAGGTTCTCCTTAAATGAATAACCTTCCAGAGACGTGCAGGAGGCAGGATAGCTATTAGGAGTTCTTTTCTATTTTTATTCCGCCGTGTTTTGTTGTAAAGGCAAAGCTGCTTAATTGCCTGGTTATATATACTCTGATCATCAGGGGCATCTTCATATGTTGCTCTTGGCGTATGTTGTAATAATTACACTTTCTCTGAATGTGGCTCTTGAATATAGGATTATGTAATGAATGTTGAAATGAATTGAAATGGAATGTGAAAGTATTTTTTATGATTTTTAATTTTTTTCCATATCCATATGTTTTTGTTATATCAATTTATCTAGCATTACCGTATTTAATCGTCGAGGATTAATAACTATGGATGAATGCAACATTCGTAGCTGTTAGTTTAGAACCTCCAAGTGGGGGATGTTACAATAGCTCATTACTTTGTTTAGGGACTGCCAGCACTACCGCCAAGTATCGTATGGGACACTCAATGCCCCTTCCTTTTCTGTCAGCATCCACTAGGGTGAATTATCATGCGTTCACTTCCATATTTAGGGATTGTCAAGCTATCCATGAAGACTGAATCACCTTGCATTCACTTCTTTGCTTAGGAACTACCAACCCACCCTGTGAGTTTGGGTGAGATGTCTCTCCCTCTTGTGCGGAGGTGCATGATGTTGCCCCTCCCTCTTGTAGGACCGGGCACTGTGTCGAGATTGGTGCTACTACCCCGAGTGATTTTGAAAGCGCACACATAAAAATAAGCCGGACTTAATATCAATTGGCAACATGTCACCCAGGAGGACCTTCAAACCACTTAATGCTCTGGTTTATGCCGGAACCACCTGCCACTCAATCCTACTATGTGTGACCTATGAGAAACTTCGAGCCACTCAACGTTCAGGTTCATGCTAGGATCGCCCTATATTGTTGAACACATGCAGACCCGACAACCCTATGTCGGCCTTGCTTCTCAATCATGACCAAGATCTCTAACATACACTTGTATCCAAGACCATATGTTATCCCAGCTCAAAATACAAATGTCTTAATTTCACAAACAGCTAAGTACACAGTTCACGTAAACGGCCCGCTTGTGAGAAATGCGGATTACGGATCTTAAGGCTAGGATTAACACTAGAGGGGGGTGAATAGTGTTTATAAAGAATTACTTAATCATTTTGAGTTATGTTAATTTAGACACAGATGTGTGCAACATACAGACACAGATATGATCACAGAAACAAACACAGATGCAGAAATAAAATAAAAAGCAGTAAGGGAAAGAACACACCGGATTTTATACTAGTCCGGAATTACCCTACATCCAGTCCTGCAACACAAGTACGGATTTCCTTTCAAAAGCAATCTTTAACATTACACCCTCGATTTCAAGGCTACGAGGTATACCCTCCAGAATCACAATCCTCTTGGTAGAGATACTTGATTTTCCGGGCAACAAGTTCACCCACTTGATTTTACGGGCAACAAGTTCACCGAATTGATTTCCTAAGGCTACAATCGCACCTTATCTCTCTTGATTGATTTTCAAGGCCACAATCACACCTTTTCTCGCTTAATAGATTACAAAGAACTCTATAACTCTGAATAGCACTGAGAACCTTGTTGAGATAGTGATAGAGAATCAAACTAGAAGTAATCGAGTTTGATTCAATGTTGATTTCGGCAGAGTAATAGTAAGAATATGTATTAAGAAATGTGGAAGAAGAAGAGGAGTGAAAAACCAGAAAATCTGATATGAAATTCGTTGAAACTAACCCTATTTATAGAAGAACAACAGCCATGTTTATTCGTGAAGAGCTATGGCGAATAGACACTTCTTTTGAAATTTAAATTTTGAACTTAACTGAAACTATGTCGACATGGTCACCATGAGTATGTCGACATCCCAAGGCAATTTTTGATGATTTGATTTTCTTTGAAAATAACCTTTATCTTATATTAAAACTATTTTAAACTTTATAAATATACTTGACTATAGTTAAAATTCATAAGTAAATATAGAGAATAATATATATAGAATTTAACTATAATTTTATATTTAAATCTAAGTATAAATATTTAAAAGTTAAATATATTATATTAAAAGATAGTTTAAAATCAGGAGTAATTTGACTTTGAAATTAAAGATGATTTTGAGGCTAAAATTATTTAAAATCAGGATAGAGGTTTTTGAATCTTTTAAAAGGAAAGTTTTGAAATCATTTTGAAAACAAGATAATTTTTGTAAAATCATTTGAATAAAAATTAGCGGATACAAAACAATGCTCCACTAGATTTTTCGTAGGTTCCATCCTACTTAGGGTTCCATCTCTTTAACGGGCTCAAAGTGGATTCCATTCCACGAATAAATTGAATTTTAAGATGCCAGTGCTTTTCTAGGAGTTTTAACAAAATTCCTAATAAAAATACTTATTCTTGAAGTCTTGAACTCTTGATAATCTTGATACTCATGAGTCTTCAATCTTGATATCTTGAATCTCTATATTGTACAGTCTTCATTCTAGGTACCTGCATGGTTAAAATTATGCGTATACACATATATCTAAACTTATACTGTTAGTATTTATATTTTATAATCTATACTAAGGCTGTTGTCATCAAAATCATCATCTCACGGACTAACAGTCTCCCCCTTTTTGATGATGACAACCTTTTTTATAAAATATTACTTCTATCCTAATAACTCCCCCTTAATTTATGCCTAACTACCCTATTTTATATTTCTCCCCCTTTGTCATCAACAAGAACTAACTCCCCCTCATTCTTGGACTTCAGTACCTGCATTGATAAACTATACAACAAAATATATAATAGATAGATTAAGAAATAATTATACTTATGATCATGATAATTAATCAAAGACTATATGCATTTTAATGTAATATATGTTTTATACATCAAACATAAAACCAATATTAAGAAATCAATCCACACCAAGTATCAAATCAAACCAAATCAAATCAATTCAAACAAATCAAACAAAGTAATAAAATCAAACGTTGTGAGGAACTTCCACCCATCCTTCTTCTCCAAATATAGGGTTTGCTTTAATTGCATCCCAATTTTCATTGTCATTGGTGAGAGAGACATGAGGATATGCTTCGTTATCATCCTTGTGTAGTGAGGAGATCATCCAACGTATCGCATCGAAATGCCTTTCTTGTTCCTTGATCATCTGCATTTGACTTAATTCTAAGTGACGCTGATTACGAAGAATAAATGAGAGAATATTCTTGAACAAATTAAGAGTTTCTTCAAGATTTTCGGATAAATTGTGAATTGGATTAGCCATAGTTGAATTTGTGAAAGAAATGAAGGATATAGAAGATAAGAAACAAATTCTTCGCCTTTGAAATCCACTCCAAAATAGTTAAAAATCCGAGTGAGATAAATTCCATGATACAAAGTATTCTCACCCATTTCAAGATTTTTGGGACGAAGTTCATCCAAAATAACTTGAGCCCAATTAACATCATAGTTTTCAAAAATAGCAAAAAGTGCTTTGCAAACTTTTGAAGTAGGATTATTAAAATTCCTGGATCTTGGGGTCAAAGTATATTGCAAAAGAAGATTGACAATTCTTGCTTTTGGTCGAAAATTTCGATTTTTAAATTCAAAATCATCGTCTCCTTCGAAAATGTGATGAAATGTCTCACGGTCATTTTCATCGATTTTAAAACTAGAAAGATCCATTCTCGAATTCTTGCAATTGAGAATGGTACCCAAAAGCTCATAATTCAAAACAATTCTAGTGCCTTTGACGCTACTCCAAATTTCATCCTCATTTCCATCATAAAATCCATGGTTTAAATTAGCATAGAAATTTTTGACAAGATCAAGATAGCAAACAAAATCATTTTGAGAAGCATCAATAAGACTAAGAACTCCATTGTTTGCAAAAAGGGAATCAATTTCATAAGAAGAAAAATCTTGAAAAACAGCAAACTTTCCGGGATGGACTATGGCATAGCTAATATAATCGATGTATGCTTTTATTGCCTCCAGATCATTGAATAGTTGCGCTTTTATTTTTTTGGAAATTCTCATGGTGGAGGTGTTGCTTGAAGAAGCCATTAAAGTAGAGAGTAGAGAGCTTGAAGTTATGAAGAAAGAGTTTGAATTTGAAAATGAGAGTGAAAAGATAGTGAATAAATAGATTCTCAAAGGACATATTCTCTGGTCAAAAGGTAGCTTTTCAAAGAATTGAATGAAGTGAAAAGATGGAGGAAAATTCAAACATTTGAATTCAAATTTTGAGATTCAAATTCTGGTACCCATGTCGACATTATGGTAGGGACCATGTCGACATGTGCTAGTGAATTTTGATAATTTATTTTTCCTAAGTTCTCTAAAATGTATATATATAAATATACTTATTATTTTTAATGTCTATATATATCTGAAATATTATTAGATTTATAGTATATTTCAGAAAATTATACTATTAAAAATAATTAAAATAATAATAAAAAATAATTTTAAAATTAAAATAACACACAAATTCAAAATCAATCAATCAAGCAATCAAGCATCTAATTATAAGCAAGCAATTTCAACCAATTGTATTGTAAACGCTACCTTTTTCTGAGTCCGTTTCTCTGAATTCGTCGGAGTTGTGAACTGCTGTGAAACGCAAATTCGAATTATCTGTCTTCTAATCATCATCACCTGAGGACGAATTTGAGTCATCTAGAGTAGCAGTAAATGCATGCTTTCGTTTCTTTGCTGGATCAGTATTCATAGGAGGATTTTGCCTATCTGGATATGGACAGTCTCTTTTGATATGGTCAGGTTCATCACAGTTGAAACATTTGACATTATTTGGCACTACATTTTGATTTCCAGAGTTCATATAGTTGTTTCTCTTGAGATTATTCATCTTTCTATATTTCGGGAATTTCCTAAAATTTCTGGTCATTAAGGCTATCTCTTCATCGTTATCGTTGTTTGAATCTGATCCATTAGTCAATGCATTGAATGCCATTGATTTCTTTTCAGATGCTTTGCTTTCTCTTCTCCCGATCATTTGAACTTCATACGACATTAGATTTACAATTAATTCTTCTATCTTTAAAGTACTGACGCCATCTGCCTCTTCGATAGCAAGTGTCTTTTGATCTCATTCTGGAGTAAGAGAGATTAAAATCGTTCTGACTTGATCTTCTTCAGAAAATTCCTTTCCCAAAGATATTATAGAATGCACAATATCCTAAAATCTACTATACATATCTGAAATAGACTCATTAGAATTCATTTTAAATAAATAAAACTGATTTGTGAGCATGGAAATTTTGGATTGTTTAACTTTGCTTGTTCCTTCGTGAGTAATTTGCAAAGTTTTCCAGATTTCATATGCAGACTTACAAACTGACACTCTATTGAATTCATTTCTATCTAGTGAGCAAAACAAAATACTCATTGCCTTATAATTATTTTGTGCAACAGTCTTTTGCTCAGCAGTCCACTGTGCAAAATCAGTTGTGGGTTCAGAATATCCAGTTTGTGTAATATTCCAAGTGTCTAATCCTATAGATTGTAAATATATTTTCATCCTACATGCCCAATATGCATAGTTACTGTCATTAAAAAGTGGTGGTTTGATAGTAGACTGACCTTCTACAAATAAACTAGTGACAGGGATATTAGTGTTAGTAACAGTACCATTGTTGATAGCCATTTTGATAACTTTTCAAAAATCAGATTATGAAACTTTGAAAACCTTGCTCTGATACCAATTGTGAGAAATGCGAATTACGGATCTTAAGGCTAGGATTAACACTAGAGGGAGTGAATAGTGTTTATAAACAATTACTAAATCTTTTTGAGTTTATGTTAATTTAGACATAGATGTGTGCAATATACAGACACAGATATGATCATAGAAACAAAAACAGATGCAAAAATAAAATAAAAAGCAGTAAAGGAAAGAACACACCAGATTTTATACTGGTTCGGAGTTACCCTACATCCAGTCCCGCAACACAAGTACGGATTTCCTTTCAAAAGCAATCTTTACAATTATACCCTCGATTTCAAGGCTACGAGGTACACCCTCCAGAATCACTATCCTCTGGGTAGAGATACTTGATTTTTCGGGCAACAAGTTCACCCACTTGATTTTACGGGCAACAAGTTCACCCAATTGATTTCCTAAGCCTACAATCACACCTTATCTCGCTTAATTGATTTTCAAGGCCACAATCACACCTTTTCTCCCTTAATAGATTACAAAGAAGTCTATAACTCTGAATAGCACTGAGAACCTTGTTGAGAAAGTGATAGAGAATCAAAATAGAAGTAATCGAGTATGATTCAATGTTGATTTCGGCAGAGTAATAGTAAGAATATGTATTACGAAATGTGGAAGAAGAAGAGGAGTGAAAAACCAGAAAATCTGTTACGAAATTCGTTGAAACTAACCCCTATTTATAGAAGAACAACAGTCATGTCCATTCGTGAAGAGCTATGCGAATAGACACTTCTTTTGAAATTTAAATTTTGAACTTAACTGACACTATGTCGACATGGTCACCATGAGTATGTCGACATCCCAAGGCAATTTTTGATGATTTGATTTTCTTTGAAAATAACCTCTATCTTATATTAAAACTATTTTAAACTTTATAAATAACTTGACTATAGTTAAAATTCATAAGTAAATATAGAGAATAATATATATATAATTTAACTATAATTTTATATTTAAATCAAGTATAAATATTTAAAAGTTAAATATATTATATTAAAAGATAGTTTAAAATCAGGAGTAATTTGACTTTGAAATTAAAGATGATTTTGAGGCTAAAATTATTTAAAATCAGAATAGAGGTTTTTGAATCTTTTAAAAGGAAAGTTTTGAAATCATTTCGAAAACAGGATAATTTGTAAAATCATTTGAATAAAAATTAGCGGATACAAAATAATGTTCCACTAGATTTTTCGTAGGTTCCATCCTACTTAGGGTTCCATCCCTTTAACAGGCTCGAAGTGGATTCCATTCCATGAATAAATTGGATTTTAAGATGCGAGTGCTTTTCTAGGAGTTTTAACCAAATTCCTAATAAAAATACTTATTCTTGAAGTCTTGAACTCTTGATAATCTTGATACTCATGAGTCTTCAATCTTGATATCTTGAATCTATACTGTACAGTCTTCATTCTTGGTACTTGCATGGTTAAATCCTGCATATACATATATATCTAAACTTATACTGTTAGTATTTATATTTTATAATATATTGTAAGGTTGTTGTCATAAAAACCATCATCTCATGGACTGACACCGCTCTCACTGTCCATCTCTGTACCATACTACTAATTTATCTACTTGTGAAAATGTTTTAAGTACAAGTAACACCAGGACTATACTGGCAACTCAAAGTATGATATCCTGCAAACTATGCATAAATAAACAAGAACGGGTACAACGGTAAAGTACTTAGAAGAAAAGATAAAGTAGTAAAGTACTTGGACAAGTTTCACTTAACTGAATAATCTAGATCATTCATCCCAAAAACGCAGGGCACACAACCCATCCCGTAAGGTATACAAGAAGATACAAAAAATATCTACGTAACCGGTTCGTCACGTGATCAGACCAAGGCTCTAACTGCTCCTTTGTAAAGATGGCCGACATGGCAATCCCAGCCTCCCTTATCTCTATGATCACGTCTCCTGAGCCTAGGCAAAGGCCTCGAAATTGAATTTGCTGATGGAGATCAGCAAGCGGTAGTTTTCATAAGTAGGGTCTTTATCGATTTCCTCAACTGGTTCACCCATTTGTCTTCTTCGCCTTCATAAAGGCTTCCACATCCGTTAGCAACCTGCATCCAGATGTGTGTTGACTTGGGTCATTCTATAGACCCTCGACTTCCTTCTCCTCCTTCACTAGGCTCTCCTTGAGATCTACGGCTGTCTTCTCTGGTTTCTCTCTAGCATCCCTACCTTCTTAGCCGCCTATTCATCCTCCTTTGCTACCTCCTTTTTCCTTAATGGCATTAATCTTGGCCGTCGTTAGAGGATCTTCTATGGCCTTAAATCCCTTGGAGCTTCTCAACCTCATCACTTATATGGATGGAGAGATATTCGACATGAATAACCAAGGTTGGAAAAATAACAAACCGGAAGAAAATTCGTAGTTCATGACTTACCAACAAGATGTCCCGAGGTTTATGCATCACCCTCGACTGCCAGTCCCGTCTTCTTCGTTAATAAAAAGGACCTTGGAGTAAGGAGGGGTGACCTCAACAGGGGAGGACATGCCGACATTGTCTGTAACATCCTTAATTTTTGATAACATTATTTAGGAAATTTAATTAGATAAATTAAAATAGAATAATGATTCTAAGGAGATTGATATTTGGATAAAACATATAGGGTCGTGCTTAATAATAATATAAATAGGCATAATTTGGTTTGTAAGCTAATTAATGTACACGTGGGCATATTAGTAAATAGCCGCACCTCCTCATACTCACGGCTATACACTTTTGTAATTTCTCATTCACATTTCACTTCTCGTTTTCACAAACGCGGATCAAAAACCTAAATTAGAGCCGACCATAAACAAGGAAGAAAGGAAGAAGAATTCAATATAAAGATAAGGTCAAAACCAGGAAGGATTAATCAACAACAAATCCCGAATTCATTATTATATCTAAGGTGAATAATAATTCATTTCGTCTCTATTCGTTTTACATTTGTGTATTTTTGAATTTAAGAACTAAACCCGTTTTTGATGTTATGGATGATTATATGTTTGAGCAATATTATGTTGGATCTAAATTAATTCATTTGCATACGAATTTGCACGGTTTTAGGAAAATACTGATTGTTATTGGATTTAGAATGCCATGGAAAAATTATATGTTAGGTAAAACATGATTTTAGAGATGGGTTTACTTTTTCATAATTTTCCAAGCTATGAAGAATTTATTATGAATTTCTAAAGGAAATTATGCTATATTTGGGTTTGAAATTTATTTTAGGAAGAAAATGGGTCTGCAATTTTAATATATTAGATAACATGATGAAATCGAATTTCTATGATTTTTGGGTATTTTCTCAAATTAATTTGCTATTGAAAATAAATTATTTTGAAAGGACTTATTTGCAATATTGATTTTGCTTAATGGAATGACATTAACATTAATTTTCCTTTGAATTAGATCTAATAAATGCGACAGTTATTTTGTAAAGTATTTGAAAAGTTTTAAGACAACCAATTAAAAGATTACACATAGGCAGGTTAGTTAAAGCAATTACTAAAATGAGCATGATTTCAGCCTTTAATCGGAAAAGTTAGTTTCGCCTCATATAGCAGGACCTTTCGACTCCAATGACCTCCATTCCACACCACTCAAAACCCATTTCAGCCAAAACCAATACAAATGTATCATTCGGATGGTACGTAGTGGATTGCGAGAAAGACGGAAGCTATGGTGTCGAAAGGGATCCTCCCGATGGGTTCAAAACCTTGTTTAGTTTTCAAAAGTTAAGTATTTTATTTGTTTTTCTTAGTGCTTTCGACCTAGTCGAAACGTATGTTTTCGAAAGGAGCTTATAAACAGCTTTTGAAGAAGGTTGCCATATTATGATTAAAGTATTAGCTTTCGAATGTGTTCCTCTTATTTTAAGCACTTTCGAAAGTAATGGTTTCGACCAAGTCGAAACCTAGCAGCCACTTCCCTTCTGAGTGTATTGAAGCCACCAATGCTTTCGAAGGGTTATCTCCGTTTAACCTAAGCTAAGCCACTCCTAAGCGCTTTCGAAAGGGGTTGAGGGTTCTGAAGGCAATGAGGTCAAAAGGGGGTTTCGATGCTACCCTTCGAAGTTTTAACTAAAGGTTTTGAGCTTACAAATAGGTGGTTCCGACACCTTTTACTTTTCATTAAACAATTCTGTAGTGGGTTTCGAAAGAGATACTTTCATATATGGCCACTTTGACCCAAAGGATGTTTTTAAGGAGTAAAATCCAATGTTTTCGAAAAGGGTACTTTAATTAGTTTTTAAGCTATTTTCCTAAAGATTATTAAGTAAGGTTTTGACATATACGAAAGGTATATACTTAGAATTTTGAGAAGAGGTTTTCTATGCTTTCAAAGGAGGTCATCAAGTGGTTTCGGAAGTGATGTTTTAAGGTTTCAAAACAAATAATCCATTCTCATTTTAGAAGAAAATACCATGACATAAATAAAGATTTTTGATAGTATACTTCTTCATATATTTATTCACATTGTAATTAACCCATAACGGTACTTTAGAAAGGGCAGAATAACCCGCTAGGTTGACCCAGTAGTAAATATAACATACGAAATGTTAAAATATAAATTAAAGATATTAGCAGGGGCAAATAGGTTCATAGTCAGCCCATGAAAACTATGATTTGATATTGGCAGGGGCCAATAGTTTTGTAATTAATCCATGAAAACTATATCTGGATTAAGATATTGATAGTTAGTCAAAAGGTTCCTAGTTAACCCATGAAAACTAGGATAATAGAAAAGATAATGGAGTTACCAATAGGTTCTTAGTGATCCCATGAAAATTATGAAAATGGACAGATAGTCTATAAACATTTAACAGGTTAATAGTAACCCTAGAAACTATAATTGAGACAGACAGTCAAAATGAATGAGGATGGGTAATCCAAATTATGATTTACATGTTTCGCATATCATCATAATGTTTTGAAATACTATGTTTTAACCATTGTGGATGCAGGAGCACATTATATGGTTATATAAATATATTAGAATACTAGTATGGGGAAAACTTGTGCCGTTAAGCGGTGTGGTCTCACTGGATATCTAAATGGTTTGAGATGGTAGGTTATTATTCATACCGGGCTTTATGTTTACTCAAATTTTGCGTTTCCCCTTAAATCTCGGATCTCAATTGATTTTAAGTAGTTTGAGATTTAGAGTTCTTTTAGACGAATAAAGCTTTCGAAGTTGTGCATGAGGAAAGCTTGTTGTTAGAGTTATTTTATTTACACGGCATGTTTGATTGTTAAGGCAAAATTTTGTTTTAGTGCCTCATTATATACTCTGGTCATCCATGAGGGCATCTTTATATGTCGCTCTTGGCATATTTTGTAATAAGCATATTTTGTAATAAGCATATTTTGTGTGAACGTAGTTTGTGCTCTGGGATTATGTAATGGATGCGAAATATTTGAAATGGAATGTGGACTTTGTTGTTGTTTTAAAATTTTCCATATTCACTAGTACAAAAAACGCATGTTGCTTCACCTCATTTGCATCGGTTGTTACCACAACCGACGCAAATAGAAGTATTTGCATCGATTACGTTTTAACAACCGATGAATTTGATATGTGGAAAACAGTAGATAGTACAAAAATAAAATTTGCATCGGTTATCATCAACAACCGAATAAAATACACCGATGCAAATAGTGTTAGTTGCATCAGTTTTATTTACAACCGGTGCAACTACCTTTATTTGCATTAATTTTTTTGTAGCCGATGCTGATGGTTGCCGCCCTCTTATTTTCGTTTTCCGCTTCCCATCTTCCTTAAGCCTAAATTCTGAATCCAACCGCTAATCCACATTCGCAACTCCTCATACTTCACCTCCAGATTCACATGCTTCCAAATCCTAAATATATTGTTCCGCGTCCTGCTTCCCTCTATCTCGCATGTCAAAATCATACTCGCTAGGTTTTAACCAATTCAATACTGGAAGTGAAGACGAAGTGGATCTGGAAGTGACACTTAGAAGAATCATTGATATGAATCCTCAATGGCTTCATTTGTACGTAGATCTAATTCAAATGATTGAATTGTAAGTTATGGTTTACATTTTCAACGAGTATATTAAAACTGAATTTCACAAATGGGAAATTTCCATAAATCTCCAATGGGGTTGAAAATTGCAAATCAAAAGCCTTTTTTTGTTCACAAATCGAGTTGATTCGCGGCTGTTCGATTGTTGTGGTGGGAGGAAGTGGTCTCGTGTTTGCTCTAGTGGGTGGTTGGTGGCTTCGATTTGAAGTGTGTCGCAGGTTTGGTTAAAGAAGGTCGTGAGTGGAGGATTGCGGTGAGGATGTTGAGTTCGTCGTGGAGTTTTGCTGGTGGTCAGGTGATAGTGGACGCGGTTTCAGGCAAGTGTATGGGTAGGTTTGTGAAAAATTCGTGATTGTGATGTGGTTCAAACAATGGCGGTTTGGATGAAGGTAGGCAGTGCTGTAAGGATGAAAGCACAGTAGCAAGGGTGTTCGATTGTGGTTGAGAATGGTCAGTGTGTTTGATAGCAGTTTTTTTTCCTTTTTTTTTCTTGGATGAAGTTGTGATGTTAAATTTAAATCTATCTCCGCATTTAGTTTTCAACTTAATTTGAGCTTGTTGGGCGCATTTCTAAACAATACCGAACCATACCATCTCCAAGCATTGCCGGTCCAAGCTCCCTCTCCATCCACCACCGGTCCATTCATCTCCTACCACCGAACCACACGATACCGGACCAACCTACCTTGCCCACCACCGAATCACCTACCACCGAGCCAAAGCCCCTCCTAACAATACCGGTCCAAGGCCACTCCAGGCAATGCCGGTCCAAGCTCCTCCACGCATCACCGAACCAATCATCTTTCCATGCCCGCCGAGCCAACCCCTGCCGAACCAATGCCACTTCATTCACAACCGAATCGAACTCCATCCAACCCCTACCGGACCACAAGCCGCTTTACTATCTCCAGACCAAAGTCTTGCCGAACCAACACTGCCAGGCCAGATTGCTTCAGCCCAGGCCCACCGGCAGCTATATACATCCAAGACCCCTGCCCCCAGCCTCACTCTATAAATAGAGGGGCAGGGGTACAACAATGGCAGACAAGTTTGAGAGCTCAAGTACGGAAGGAACTTTCAAACAACTTTCATATACTTGTATACAAAGCTTTGTACTTGTAATCTGAAAGATAAAGGAGAATAACATATAAAGTGGACGTAGGCACGTTCTGGCCGAACCACTATAAATCTGTGTGTCTTTTACAGTTTAGTCCATCTACTTTATATATTTGCGTAAATCACCCAAACCATCCAGATCAACATAAAATCAACTGATTCATACGACTCGGAGGTGTTTGCCCATTCTTTGTGCAAACATTTTTGGTGCTTTCACTGAGAATTAAAGGAGCTCGAAGCTTCAGCTTCTCCCACTCAACCCCTTTTCCTATCAACATCGTTCATTGCTTGGAAAATATGGCTCCCGGACGGAAGAAAGATACTAACAAAGGAAAGAACGTTGCGACTGGCAGTATCCCAGATCCAGTGATCAGGGACCAAGACAATCGTCAGGTTCTGAGGGCAAATTTAAATCAGGCAAATCCGACAGCCCCTGCTACGGAACAACCAATTACAAGGGCGGATCTGGACAGGATTGTGGCTGAAGTAACTAACCGCTTCGCATCTCAAGAAGAAGCCTTGGTGGACCAACTCATGTCACGCTTAAGGGATGCTGAAGAATCCAACCGCAACACTGAATCATGGGGTGAGTCCCGGTCTGGAGGATCTGGGAGGCGACAAAGGTCTTTCTTCTTCGAAGAGGCTAACAACAGAAACAACCATGGTAGGATCCGAGCCCGGACTCAGCCCGAATTCCGACCCGAGGAAACACTTGGAACCGAACCCAACAGGGGAGGTGCCAGGCAGGGGTCGGATGTAGCTGAGCCTGTCATGCTACCTAACCATGAAAACACCAGTAGACGGGGCTGAGCTGGTGTCCGGCCCGAAGTTGGACCCGAGGAAGTGCTGAGAACAGAACCCAGCAGGGGAAGATCAAGGCAAGGGCCAACTGTGGCTGACCCCAGCATGCCCCCGGAAGACCAGAGCAGCCATTGGAGAATGTCAGGAGAGATAAACGATACCATCCTTACAGGTCATCTGGACGGAATCAATCCCGCTAGGAAGAACCAAACTCATTTTTATCCGCTCCAAGTTCTGATGAAAGAATGGCGCGATTGTTCAGGGAGTGCATCCAACGGGAGCAAAGGGATCGAGGGATAGGTGCTAGGGTAACCAGCCCCTTCACCCGCAATATTGAAACTGCCATCACCCCCCGGGAATGGAAAATGCCAACGATGGAACCTTACAAGGGAACCTCTAACCCCATCGTACACTTACAGAGATACACCCAGCATATGCTCATGAGCGGAGCAACGGAGGGAGTATTGTGTAAATGCTTCCCACTTTTCTTGGCAGACTTAGCTACCACCTGGTTCTGCCACCTACCCCAAGGGTCCATCAGTTCATGGGAAATGTTGAAAGAAAAATTCATCAGCCAGTTCCACATTCATGTGGAATAACCCAAGGACGCTTATTCTTTATATAATATCAAGCAGAAACCCGGAGAGACAGTGCAACAATATCTCACCCGATTCAACGCTGCGGCGGCCGCAGTCCAAGATGCCGACGAGAAACTTATCCTAATGGCTCTCTGTAGTGGTGTACATCCGGATACTAAATTTTCTAGAAGACTAACCATGGAAAATCCAGCTACTTTACCTAATTTCTTCCATGAAGCTGGAAAGTATATGAGACTTGAAGACGCTGCCACTGAAAGGCAGTCAGGGCAACAGGCTAAAACAGCTACAGACAGGGTTTCCGCTGCAACAAAGGATGTTCGAAGAAATGACTCTAGAGACAATGCTGGGGGCAAGAAGGGGGAAAAGCGCCTATATCGACCTGGACCAAGATTTGACTCCTACACTCCTTTGAATGAAACAATCGAAAACATCTTCCTAGCCACTCAAGACGAAGTTAGATACAAGCGCCCCCCGCACAAGAAGGAGTCGGATAACGCACTCAAGTCTGGAAAGTTCTGCCGCTTCCACGAATCCCACGGACATGACACCAATGAATGCCACCATCTCCGGGACTTGATTGAAGAACACATTATAAGGAGGAGACTGGAACGCTATGTAAAAAGCCAGAGCAGGACTCCAGCTCCCGCCAATGAAAACCCAGGGTTACCCCTCCCAAAAGAAGGCGGAGAAAATCGCAACACCAACGACTCTAGTCAAGAGAAAATAGTGGTCCATACCATATCAGGAGGACCACACATCGCCGACAGAAGCTGGGCAGAGATGGAAAGATACGGTTAGTCACTTAGAAACGCTGAAGGCTACGTTAATTCTGTTATGGAAGAACGCCACCCGAAACGGAAAGAGAATGACGACATCACATTCAGTAGGCGTGATCCAGAGGGAAGACAGTACACACACATGGATCCTATGGTCATCTTTGCCTGGTTCGGTCCAGCCAAAGTTTTCCAAATTTTAGTAGACACTGGAAGCTCAGTGAATATCCTATTCAAGCATGCATTCGACAAAATGAAGCTGTCAATGAAGGATGTGTCTCCCTGCAACAAACCACTACATGGTTTCACTGGAGATGCTAAGATGCCCCTCGGGCAACTGGACCTTTTTGTTGAAATAGGAAGTCATCCCTGCTCCGCCGTGCGAAAACAAACATTTGTACTGATAGAGAGCCATTCAGCCTACAACGCCTTTTTGGGAAGACCAGCCTTGTCTGACTTCCAAATTGTCCTAGCCCCATGGTGCCTGAAGATGAAATTCCCAACAGATAACGGAGTAGGAGAAATAGAGGGAGATCAAGACGCCGCTCGAGATTGCTATGTAACCGAGCTTCGCAATAACCGCAGGAAGGATAAAGGGAAGGATGCAGAGACTTCTCACTGCAAGAAAAACCTGGAAGCCTAGCAATTAAAGAAACCCCCTCCTCTTCGATATACCAACGATCCTTTCAACGAATTAGACCCCAGGGACAAAGAGGAGGAGGCCACCACCAAGCCTGCAGAGGCTATGGAATTTGTATCTGTAGACAAACACGACCCAAGTAGACTGCTGAGGGTCGGGTCTCAGTTAAGAGCAGAGTTGAAAGGTCAACTCGTCGATTTTCTTCGCAACAACATGGATGTATTTGCATGGACGCACGCCGACATGACAGGAATCTCTCCAGACGTAGCATGCCACATGCTGAACATCGATCCCACCAAGGTGCCAGTGAAGCAGAAAAAGAGGAGCATGGGGGCAGAACGATCAACGACCCTCGAGGAAGAAGTAAAGAACTTACTCGCCAATGACTTCATACGAGAAGCCATCTACCCAGAATGGATCGCCAACCCGGTACTGGTAAAGAAAGCTAATGGGAAGTGGCGAACATGCATCGATTTCTCCAACTTAAATGACGCTTGCCCGAAGGACTGCTTCCCACTCCCCCGAATCGACCAACTCGTGGACAGCACAGCCGGACACGAACTCTTATCCTTTATGGACGCATACTCAGGATATAACCAGATCCCTATGCACGCCCCTGATCAAGACCACACTAGTTTCATCACTGACCGGGGATTGTACTGCTACAAAGTAATGCCCTTTGGACTTAAAAACGCTGGAGCTACTTATCAGCGCCTCGTCAACAAGATGTTTGCGAAATTAATAGGACGAACTATGGAGGTTTATATGGATGACATGCTGGTAAAATCAAGTAAAGCCAACAATCATATAAACCACCTGGACGAGATGTTTCAAGTACTTCGCCAATATGGAATGAAGCTGAATCCTCTAAAGTGCTCCTTCGGAGTATCATCGGGAAAGTTCTTGGGATTCATCGTACATGCCAGGGGGATTGAAGCGAACCCCGAACAAGTGCGGGCTTTGCAAGATATCAAGATACCATCCACTCGAAGAGAGATGCAAAGCCTAAACGGGAAGGTGGCTGCCCTAAGCAGGTTCATCTCTAAAGCAACCGACAAATGCATCCCTTTCTTCGAAACTCTTAAGAAGGACAAAGGAAAGTTCGAATGGACTGACGAATGCTCGACAACCTTCCTTAACTTAATCGAACACCTCCAAAGACCACCAGTACTCTCAACTCCAAATGAAGGCGAGGAACTATACCTATGCCTTGCTGTATCATCCCATGCTTTAAGCGCCGCTTTGGTGAGAGAAGACGACCACGCACAACGGCCCGTATACTTTGTAAGCAAAAGATTTACAGAGGCAGAAGCCAGATACCCTAAACTTGAAAAGCTAGCATACTGTTTACTAATCACGTCACGGAAACTGCGACACTATTTTCAATCTCATTCCATCAGAGTTTTAACCGATCAACTGCTAAGGCAGGTACTCCATCGCCCCGACACTTCTGGGCGACTACTTAAGTGGTGCATTGAACCGAGTCAATATGATATTACCTACCATCCTCGCACCGCTATCAAGGGACAAGCCATATCTGATTTCATTGTCGAATTCACTACTAACGAAGGTAGGGAGCAATCTGAAGTAGCGAAAAATATCAAGTGGAATCTCTTCGTTGATGGAGCATCAAATGAGCAAGGCTCGGGGGCAGGTGTTGTGATAATCACCCCCAGGGGAAGGAAGCTGCACTACGCCCTAAGGTTGGAGTTCGCTGCCACCAACAATGACGCAGAATACGAAGCAGTGATAGCCGGTTTAGAACTTTCCCTGGAGATTGGAGTCGGTTCTTTATGTCTCCATAGTGATTCTCAACTTATTGTAAATCAAATACTGGGAGAATTCCAAACTCGAGGAGATCGACTCACAACATATCTAAAGAAGACCAAGCTACTGCTCAATCAGTTGGATCACTATTTAATCAAACACATTCCTCGAGAGAAGAATCAGGAAGCCGACGAACTGGCAAAGCAAACTAGCATGAAGGACGACACCGCTTCCCGAACAATAACCATCTCGCAGCAACTAGCCCCGAGTTACGAGACAAGGAATATGATAGCTGCAATCGAAGAGGAAACTTGGATGACTCCTATCCGGAAATATTTACAAGATGGCACACTGCCCGACGGGCGTAACGAAGTCAAGAAAATCTTGAGGAAAGCTTCCCGCTATACAATACAAGAAGGCATCCTCTATCGACGCGGCTTCTTTAATCCCTTATTAAGGTGTGTCGCTGGAAGGGAAGCCAAGAAAACCTTATCCAACATACATCGAGGAAGTTGCGGAGATCACACTGGTGGGCAGACTCTGGCAAAGAAGATACTCCGATATGGATATTACTGGCCCACCTTAAACAAAGACGCCCTAGACTTCATCAAAAGATGTGACAAGTGTCAGAAATTTGCTAAAATTCCTCGGCTACCAACAAACGAGATTACTCAAATGACCAGCCCTTGGCCCTTTGCAATATGGGGAATTGACTTGATTGGCGAACTGCCAGTGGGCCGAGGCGGAGCCAAATATGCCGTAGTAGCAGTTGACTATTTCACCAAATGGGTGGAAGCGGAGCCTCTAAATAAAATATCTTCGGCAAAAGTTATTAACTTCTTGATCAAAAATGTTTTATGCAGGTACGGGGTTCCACTCAAAATCATATCGGACAATGGACTTCAATTTGACAGCGAGGAATTCGCCGACTGGTGCCAAGAGCACGGAATTCACAAAAACTTGTCATCTGTGGCTTACCCTCAGGCAAACGGAAAAGTCGAAGCTATCAACAAAATCCTCAAAACCCTAATCAAGAAGAAACTTGAAAAGTCAAAAGGCTCTTGGGTGGACGAACTTCCTACGGCACTTTGGGCCTACCGCACATCTTACAGAACATCAACAGGGCATACTCCTTTCTCTTTGGCATACGGATCGGAGGCCATGCTCCCAGTTGAAACTATAGTGCCTTCCCACCGTAGGATCCACTACAACCCAGAAGAGAACGAAGAACTCCTCCACATGTCTTTGGATCTAATTGAAGAGAGAAGAAACGATGCAGCACTCAAAGAAGCGGCTCATAAGCAAAAAGTTGTAGCACAATACAACTCCAAAGTCAAGTACCGCAGCTTACAAGAAGGAGATCTTGTCCTCAAGCGGATCTTCCCACGCCCCGGAGCGCTAGATCCAATCTGGGAAGGACCATATGTAATTCATAAAGATCTCCGCAACGGAGCCTATATTTTGTCAACAGTGGACGGAGAGGTGTTCCAGAGGGCATGGAACATCCGACACCTCCGTCGATACTTTTCTTAACTTGTACTGCCCATATGAAGTGAATTAACGAAGAGAATCAGTGGACGTAGGCATTTTCGTGCCGAACCACTTTAAAAATCTTGTCTCTTTTTAACTTGTTCTTTATATCTCGGCTGCTTGTTAAGCTTTATCCTTTTCTGTTGAACAAAATCATGTACAACGACGTTTCCATACTGGAACTTCACGGCGCAACCTCACCTGGACAAGACCCAACAGGTACTATGCGATTCTATGCACTCGCCAATGTGACACTTTTGCTCCAGCATCCCTCTGCTGCGGGTTAACTCATTGCTCGCGACTGCCCTCAAAGCCAACTGTAATGAGCTGATTATAAGCCATCAAGAAGGCCGACTATAGCCGATGGCAGCTCATTACGGCGTTCGGCTCGCCGGCAACTGTGAACCTACTTTAAGCCCCAACATAAGGTGTGGCCAGCCAGAGGTAGTTCACGGTTGACGATCGACACCTACGCTAACCGGCCACAGTAAATCGAATAATACCCACGATTACGGGCCATAATGGCTCGGGTAGTTACTGTGCGCGATCTCGGCTCCGATATGTCTTAAGTGCGGCTGTGGTAAAAACGATAAACTCCCCGCGGAGGCGTAAGATGGGTGACAAATGTCTCCAAGACCCACAGCTAGGGAAAGTGACTACAAAACCCGTTTGCCACGAACTTAAGCATATCGACGACCTTCCGTAATTGGAAGTTTTACTGTTTCTCATATTTCCATTTCATTCAAAAACTTTCTTCCTATCCTATATAACAATCCTTAAAGTACAGGTCACAAAATAGGGGAACTCTCGCTTGTGGAAATATGAGCTCACATCCGGATGACGAAACACTCGGCTACATTCCATACTCAGTCACGCAAGACATTCAAAGCAACCCTCTACAACTAAAACACGAAGGGCGGTACTATCTTCTATTTTATACAAATATGTAGCTTTAATTTATTCACACATCATATTGGCATTACAAGATATGAGATAATATTTTAAGCAGAAACTTAGCATTAAATACGATTAAGTCACATGCATAAACACGCAGCTGTATTTCTTATGCAGCATATCAAAATGACAACAGCATTCAAACATGGCATAATCAGCTTATGTTATAAAATTACATAAAGTCATTCTTTACAAATAATATAATTACAAGTTACACTAATGTTTCGGACTAACATAGACAGCAACCAAAATGTGTACAAGTCAAGTCAAAGAATCAGGGCTTCGCCTCCATCCCGCTAGCCCTCGGGATCTACTTAACTGCAGGATCGGAACTCCCAGCATGTGCTACCGAGGTCCCGCCTGCATAATTCAGAAGAGAATCCATCAAAAATCACGAAAGATAAGCAATCAAATCATGAAAAGGTCAAAAGGAAAGACTTACCAGCACCTGCTCCTTGATCATCATCGTCTAGCTGCACGCCTACCTCATCCGCGGCAAGCAGCCGCATGCCCTCCTTAACCGCCACCTTCTCTTCCTTAGTGAATTGGGCCGTAACCACATCCATCCTGAAAGCCGCACCACCTTCCTTATCCGCATCGGCCTTAGCTTCCTCCAAAGCCCGGAGATATATCCTAGCCATAACCCAGGGATAATCATCCATCCAGGACAGGTTGCCCTGCCTCTAAGTACGGAAATACATGTCCTGGAGCATCTCGTCCATCATCTCCTCGTTCTCCTCAAACTCTTTCATCCGGGCCTCAGAAGCCGACAGTCGTGCGACAGCAGCATCTCTCTCCAATCGGTATCTCGAGCAGTCAGCCTGAAGGGACTTCCGCATCACTTCCATCTCCTCCTTCAGCTTGGCCTGAGCAAGCTCTGCGGCCTCCAGCCTCCCAGATAACTCTTCTACCTGCTCAAGATCCGCTCTCCGAACCTCGTCCACCGTTGCGATGGCCATGTCAATCCGTTCCTTGCAGGCAGCCTCCATCTTTCGTAGTTCTGCCTTACTAGCCTCTTCCATTGTCTTCTTCAACCGCCTGGAGGCTGCCTCATGCTGAGAAATCTGAATGGCTTGATCGGCAAGCTGTTTGGCCTGATCATCAACCTTTAGCCGCAACCGAATATTAGCACTCCCAATCTCCTCTCCATCCTTGACCAGACGGGCATGATGCCCCATCAACTTCCTGGTCTCCTCCGCGACCCGGTCAATATTAGCCTTGGCTTCGTCCCCCATGGTAACTATCCGAGTAGTAAGCAAATCGAGGTCTAAGGACTTAGCCTCATCAAGCACCCGTATCATGGGATTGCGGGGAAGAAGATGCTCACCCGTGGCCTCGTCAAAAGAGATGTCCTGAAAACTCGGGTCCAGATCCGGATGGCCGGCAAATGGGTTGCGAACCAAACCAGGATGGTTTATCGGGGCGACGGTTGGATTTTCGGACGGATGTGGGGAAGGCATAAGCTCAGTATCCTCCTCAGTAATATCATGGATAGGCTGGACTGGAGGCTAAGGGTCAGGTGAAGGTTCAAACGAAGATCGGCCCCTCTTTCTCTTTTGCATATCTTCTTTAATAACTTCGAGAAGAGGGCGATATCTAACCGCATCTCCAGGACGGCTAGCTGACGGCTTTGGTTTGGCGGAAGCTTTGAGTAACTTATACTGTTCAAGGCGGTGCCGAATATCTGATGTCTTGGCCACCTTACCCATTCCTGGAATAAAAACCAAGTGTTACAAGCATGCATGAAATTATGATTCAAGAAACATGTGAAGTTAAAAGAAGGAGTTAAGAATTCACCTTGAACCGCCAGAGTTGCCTTAGCTGAAATACTCTCAGAAGATAGACTGGCACCAGTCCCGGCCTTATCAGACCTCTTCGACTTTTCCACCAAGGCTGATCCTTCCTCCAACCCCTCAAAAGCCTGGCAGAAGGCATCATCCGTCCACTCTTGAAACTCGCCTGCTTGCCCAGGAGGCAAAGCCCCGGCGCCATCACCACCACCATCACCTTCTCTGTCGTCTCCACTCTCTGCCTCTCCTCCTACATCGCCTCCTTCGCCTTCACCTCTATCCTCCTCCACGTCTTCCTCCCCCGGAGTAATTGGGCACGTGCTAGGGGAAGGGCCGTCGGACTTCTTGAGCTTCTTACCTCCGACAACTGGAGGTTTTGTGAAAGGCCTCCTCTTGCTACTCTTCGTAGTGGACCCATCTTTAGCTTTAACAGCCCTCTCCTCGGCTGTATCTCTCTGCTTAACCACGGATTAACGTGGCAGAATCAGGTTGTGCTCCAGGAGAGTGGCATTCCTGATCAGGTAAGAAGCCGACCTGTCCCTTCCAGAGATAGCCTCTATCTCCACGGCCATCTGTACCAGGCGATCATTCTCCACGACCGCAAAGCCACCTATCGCTAGCAAGAAATAAAAGCATATAAGAGGAAGCATTGCAGTCGGGATAAAGAAGTTACAAATGGAATTCAACTTACAGCCAGAAGTGAAAAGGCGAAAAGAAACGGAGTCGTCCTTGACAAAGAACCATTCCTTCTTAAACATGGTAAACTTCGAGTATAAGTCCAAGACCGGCTTGAAGGACACGGCCGACTCTAAACTAATGTATGGAGACCCCTTCTTGTAGCCCCTCAGATTATATAGATATCGGATTTCCCGGTTAGAAGGGGACGCCCATATCTCCTCTGGAAGATAATGAATAGACACACTAAGATGGCATAGAAGTTGGGCTGAAGCTGAAAGGGAGCCACTTTCAGGTAAGTAATGAAGCTGACTATCCACGCATTGATCGGAGGAATGGCCCCACACATGCAATGGTATCGGCTATACGCGAAGTATCCTTCAGGGGGATTATATGGCATGACCCCCTCCCCTGGCAACAGCATGCATGCTCTATCAATCCCAAAGGAGCGGGAGATAACGTCAAGTTGCTCCTCTCTGAGAGAGCTCGGAAAGCAATCAGGAGGAGAATTCAGAAGCTCTTGGGGACCATACCCGTCTACTAGCGACCTCGGGGTGGGTCCACGACGTTTCGGTCCTGGCTGGGCTGGGGGCACCACAGGGGACTCTCGTCTATCCGTAGATTTTCTTTTTTCCGATCGAATTTCCACTTTGCGAGACATTTTCCTACAAACACAAAAGAAAAACATATTGTTAGAACAGAGGAAATAAACAAGCAAGTGTATATAGTCTGAAATTTCACCCATAAGTCAAAACGCTCAAGCCCCTAGGGTCATTCGGTAAAGAAATGTAAAATTCCATTCGGTATTCAAGGCCTCAGGGTTCATCCGATGGCCCAAATACATGTTCATTCGGCGTTTCCCCTTCTCATTCGGCAGTTCAAACCCACAAGGTTCATTCGGTACTCAGAATCCACGAGTCCATTCGATGATTCAAGTATATAAGATCGTTCGGCAAAAGAATGTCTCACCTGGTTCGGCAATCAAGAATTGATTCGGCACTTCAAATAGTTCGGCAAACAAGACTGGTTCGGCACTTGGTTGATCTGGTATTCAAAATGATTCGGCTATCTCAAAACGACAAAGGGATAACGAAGGCCTGGCACCCCTATTTATAAACGAGCACAGGATGACCGGACCGTATGGTTCGGCACACAAGACCGGACGAAAATCACCTAAGCTGAAGCAAAGCGCGACATATGATGGCATATGCCCCACTTTGGGGGGCAAGTGTTGGGCGCATTTCTAAACAATGCCGAACCATACCATCTCCAAGCATTGCCGGTCCAAGCTCCCTCTCCATCCACCACGGGTCCATTCATCTCCTACCACCGAACCACACGATACCGGACCAACCTACCTTGCCCACCATCGAATCACCTACCACCGAGCCAAAGCCCCTCCTAACAATACCGGTCCAAGGCCACTCCAGGTAATGCCGGTCCAAGCTCCTCCACGCATCACCGAACCAATCATCTTTCCATGCCCGCCGAGCCAACCCCTGCCGAACCAATGCCACTTCATTCACAACCGAATCGAACTCCATCCAGCCCCTACCGGACCACAAGCCGCTCCAACTATCTCCAGACCAAAGTCTTGCCGAACCAACACTGCCAGGCCAGATTGCTTCATCCCAGGCCCACCAGCAGCTATATACATCCAAGACCCCTGCCCCCAGCCTCACTCTATAAATAGAGGGGCAGGGGTACAACAATGGCAGACAAGTTTGAGAGCTCAAGTATGGAAGGAACTTTCAAACAACTTTCATATACTTGTATACAAAGCTTTGTACTTGTAATCTGAAAGATAAAGGAGAATAACATATAAAGTGGACGTAGGCACGTTCTGGCCGAACCACTATAAATCTGTGTGTCTTTTACAGTTTAGTCCATCTATTTTATATATTTGCGTAAATCACGCAAACCATCCAGATCAACATAAAATCAACTGATTCATACGACTCGGAGGTGTTTGCCCATTCTTTGTGCAAACAGAGCTAAATACATATTCTATACAAATCGATATACCATATGGAACTGCTCTTATGATTCTTAAAACCGGTACATGAGACTTTTTTTGGTAAATTAATGAAGTTTCTTTACATACTGTGCATATGATTCTTAAATTGATAGATTGCATCATGTATCAGATACATTTAAATCTGTTTTATGTATGCTAAATTTAAATCTATCTCTGCATTAAGTTTTCAACTTAATTTGAGCTAAATACATGTTCTGTACAAATTGATGTATCATGTGGAACCGCTCTTATGATTTAGCATTTCTACTCAAGGTTATCAAAACATGATTCAAATCGTAAATCTTAAAGTTCAAATTTTAAATTGAAATGGGATTTAATTGATAAACCGTTGATTCAAATAATCCATATTTTTAGGTTTGCACACTATGAAATGATTATGATGTTCGGACTTATACATCTAACCTTAAGATACGGTTTTTTTCTTTCTCCTGTTTCATTTTTATTTTGTTTAGAAAACATTAGAATTTGGATATTGGATTCAAAATAGTTCTCAACTGTGATTTTAAATGAGTTTGAATCGGAATGTAAATTGAATCGGAACGGGAGGTATTCGATCTGAAATAGGGCTTAAATCATAAGATTTTGAAATTTTTGATAACAATATTTCTACTGCTTTTCTTGTGACTTATTTTTGTTTTAGTGACCAGTTTTATTTGGTAATTTTGTTTAGTTAGGACTATTGTCATATATCTGTTCTAATCACTGCTGCAACATCATGTTTGAGTTGCTTTTCAACCTTATCAGATATTTAAGGTTAACCAGTTTTGGTTTGCAGGCACAAGATGAGACGCCTGAACTTGCGGCAGGTGCTTCTAAAGCTTTATTTGACCTTTATGACTCTGTGACCCATGACTTGCTGGAAACCAGTTTAAGGTCATTTAAAGCTCTCATGTGTATTATGCATATATGGTATCCAGCAGTCCGCGGGTGCGGCGCAGTGGAAAGGAGGCCTGGGTTCTGGTAAAAAGACCCAGGTTCGATTCCTACCATGCGCTTCCCTATCCTATATAAATTTACCCGGGGGTATGGGGGCTTTGATCAGCGGATGGCTTTACTATACCCTCCTCAGGAGTTTACCGGTCCGCCGGGTTCTCCTGGGTTTTCAAAAAAATAAAAAATAAATATATATATATATATATGGTATCCAGCATTATTCATGTGTTTGACGTAAATGTGATTTATTTCTTTATGTGCGTGTGTAGGGAGCAATATGATACATGGAACATTTTGGCACGTGCAAGAAATGCAGGTCGTCTATTTTCTAGAATTGCATGGCCGAGAGATCCAGAATTGGTATGCCTTCGCTTATATTTTTTATCAGTGAATATGCACGCAGAACATACTGACACTACTGTGCTTATTACATAAAGAGCAAGTAAAACATTTGAATCTATTGTTAAAAGTGAAAGATTCTGCTGAAAATATTCCAAAAAATTTAGAAGCTAGAAGGAGATTGCAGTTCTTTACAAATTCGTTATTCATGGATATGCCTTCTACAAAACTTGTTTCTGAGATGATGCCTTTTAGGTGCTTGCTAATCTCATTCACATTTGGATCTTTCCGTCAAGCTTTAGAGGATCAAACCTTTCCCTTTCTCCCTCTTTCTGTTTTGTTTGACTGACTGATTGAAATAAATCTTTTGGTTGCAGCATTTTCACTCCATACTACAGTGAAACTGTTCTCTATAGTTCGTCAGAACTACAGAAGGAGAATGAAGATGGGATTTCTACTCTTTTCTATCTTCAGAAAATCTTTCCCGGTAATTATTGTCTATTTTATGGTTACAGTTTTATGCTGTTTTCGTTTTTCTGTCACACACGTTTGTTTGCTTATGTGGAGAACACATGTAGTCTGTACTGTTATATTTTAAGTGATGGTTTCTGTTTTTGACCAAAAGGTCTAATAGTTTCCTTTAGAGCAATTGAACCAATGAGTCAATTGCTAAAGCAATTGCCAATTATATTGGCAATGGTTAATGTAATCATGGAATATTTCTTGAGCAATTAGCAGGAAAAACTTGGCAATTTATCAAAAAAGCAATCGGATTGTCGATAATTGACAACTCAATTGCTAAAGCAATTGATGTGGTCTATGACTATCATGTGAAACAATAAGTGAGGCATATATTATTTATCCATTGCTTATACCGACAATTGATAATAAGATGTGTTAAGTGTTGATTGACCATGTAATTTGACAACTGATAATTTAGCTGGCAATTGACAACTAAAAACGAGTGCAATAACCCGTATGTTAAGTGTTTTCAACTGCAAATTGTATGAATTTTGTAGAAAAAGTTGAAATAATTTATTCCATAGGCTAACCCTCAAATGTCGGTAGAGCAATATTTTAGTGGATGCTTTGATCAATCAATTGGTAAATCATAAATTAGTTGTCAAGGTTAAGTAGTTGATGTCTAGAATCACTATCATCATATTTCTTGAATATGTGTGTGTCTGTGTGTGGTGTTCATGTAAGCAGGTTCAACTAAATTGTGGAAATCATATTCCCTTCTGAAACCTATTTCCCTTTTGACGTTTGTAGCTTATCAGAGTTTTCTTTCTTTTGAATCTGAGATTACTTTTCATTTTGCTAACACTTAATCATCATTTTTGCGATTTTACTTAATTTTTCTCACAGATGAATGGACAAACTTTTTAGAACGAATTGGTCGTGGTGAGTCAACTGCAGAGGCTTTATAGGAAAGCTCAACTGATAAACTGGAACTATGATTTTGGGCATCATATCGAGGACAGAAATTAGCAAGAACTGGTTAGTATATTTCATCCAGTTGTTGCATGCATGGAGAAGGTTATTTATTCTTTATTAGTTGTATGCTATGCTACAATTTTTTGGGTGCTGACTACCGCAAAGAAATAACTGGAACACTTGATTTATACGTAACTTTGATTATAAACATGTTTATTTTAGAATCATCCAATATAAGTAGGCACAATGTATATATTTTTGTCTGACCACTTGTGATCTACACTGCAGTACGTGGTATGATGTATTACCGGAGGGCCCTAATGCTTCAAAGTAATCTTGAGAAAAGATATCTTGGAGGTATTGTATTATCATCAGTTACCTTGCTCTTTTGCACCGTGTATAATCTATTGCATCTTACAGGAATAGAAAATGGCTACCCTGTAGCTGACTTCATTGATACCAGTGGATTTGAGTCATCTTTTGAGTCACGTGCTCAAGCCGATCTTAAATTCACATATGTTGTGTCATGCCAAATTTATGGGCAACAGAAACAGAAGAAAGCTCCAGAAGCCGCTGACATTGCTCTTTTAATGCAAAGGTAGCTTCTGTTTATTTTTGTCCAGCCAGTGCATAAGCCTTTTTAGGGTAAACATATTGATAATTTCTCTTTTTACAAAAAACTCTTTTTAGTTCCCAGTAAGTGTAGAAGTTGGAATCTCGCAACTTAACTGTAATTATTTGAAAATTTGACAGCAACAAGTTTCAAAGTAGATGAGAACACATTTATTTTCTGATGAGAATGTGTCCAACAACATATCCTAAATGATAATATAGAATAGTTTTTTGTTTCAAAAGGAAGTCCAATGGTTTTTCTATTTATTATCAAAGTGAAAGTTAAAGAGATAAAATCAATCATTATATTTCTTCTTTCAAGAACATTTAAATTTGGAAACATTTAATTATTGAACCTCATGCTAGTATGACAAGTTATTATAATAAATTGTTAATACATAATGTGAAATATGATTTAGTTTAACATGTAAGTAAAGAAATCATTAATACTAACACAACCTACAAGTCGTAAAAACACAGCTTACAAGTCGTGAAAACACAGCTTACAAGTCGTGAAAACACAGCTTACAAGTTGTGAAAACAGGCCAAGTTTGATTAACAAAAATGAAAGTACTTTCATTGCCCAGGTTTCAAACAACATCCATAACATAAATATAATTTAGACTGTTTAGCCCTTCGAATTTATCCTTTCATACTCTTTGAAATTATCCTCTCACTACTGCATCTAGCCCGATTTTCGATAATCCTTGTTTGTTCATGTATAGCTTTTTATTCAAGCAAATGTCATTTTTATTCCATATCGTGGCTTACAATCCAATAAAGTAATTGTTCGACCTTAGCTTAACAAATCTATTATTGTCTCTGAATTAAACATAACATGCATAGTATTTTTCTTGATCTATGTCATCTCCCATGTCTATTGAATATATTTATATTTTTCTGCATTGTTTTGGTTGTGTTTATGGACTGCTTGGACTTCGTGATTGGAAAATTTGTTATTTCTTGCATCAACTTTTCACCAAAGGAATGTCAATATAATTTAGTTGTTAATTGATTTGTTAACTTCAAAACTAAAGTTCAATATTTGTTAAGTATCCCGACATAAATGAAGCATGAGTAGGGACATACATGGAAACACAGCTTATTAGTCATGAAATAAGCCACGTTTGGCCGACTAAAATGCAGTTATACCAAAGTAATTTCATTGGATTTTTCCTTCCCCTGCTTGAATACTCTGACATAGTTAAAATCATTTGATTGTTTGGTTGCATCATTTCTTACTTCCTTTTAGTTTATCTCTCTTACTGTTGTTCATATGCACGTTTTTAATCCACCATCATAAGAATATGCTTGTTTTCCCTTTTCTTTTTAATGTATTTGTCTTATAATCCTCAGAATGTAATGCTTGACCTGAAAATCCAAACTAAGACTATTTTTTATATCTCTGGACACTATACAACACTCATAGACTCTTATCTTTAATGTATAAGCTCATATTTTCTGCATTGTCTTGGTTTTGTGTGTGGGACTGTTGGCATTTTATAGTTTGATTTTTTTTTCTTTCAAATCATTATCAACTTTCATTGAATGTCATGAAAACAAAGCTTCATATTTGTTTGTGTTGATATATATGTTGTATGCATTGAGACAACTATATAGTATTCATAAAGATCTAGGCAACTAAGTTTTGCTCATAAATCCCAACAGATGTATGCTTGTCCATAATATACATTATACATCAGGATAAATCATGGAAGTTTATTTCCCCGAATGTTTATCGTGGTACGTCATGAATTTATTTCCCTAGCGCACATTCGGATAAGTCATGAAGGTATAATGCTACAAACATAATTGAATCTGCTTCTCTCATTTACATGTGAAATAGTTAAGTACTGAGTAAATTTTATGTCAAGCATAACCTACTCAAATTATTAGTTTATGAAGAATTTTATCAAAAGAACTAACGAGGAAGAGACTTGGTGTTGTAATACTGCAAACAGCTACCGTGTAACCCGTGGGATGCACACTATATTATTGTAAAAAAAAGTTAAATAGATTTTGTATGCAATATAGTTGGAATTGTCAGTATAAATAAATTATGTGATTTATTTATGCATTTAAATAATTACTTTTTTCAGTATAATAAGTGATATACCAACTTGTTATCTTTTAGGATTTAATATTTTTTAACTGAATAATAAATAGTAGTTAGTTACATTTATTTAATTAATTCAAAAGCTAATCTTTTTTTTATTAATCTTTCTTTAGATAGATTTGATATTTATGTTTAATACGTTTGATTAATAAATAAATGATTCATAGGTAGAACTTTAGATGTTTCATAAGAGAGTGATGAGCATATCTAAAATTGAAAGTGTACTAGAAAATTGATATATTTTTATGCATGTAAAAGCCTTGCAACAAATCTTAAAATATTCATTTAAATGAATATATGATATTAACAATTTATCAGAAAATAATTAATTATAGATTAAAAGATATTGAAAAAGAAAATAAGACTCGAAAACATATTTTATTTCAGTTATCGTAAAAACATATTTTAATTTTTACCCATTATTTTATACTTTAACAAATGTTTAAATAAAATTATGTAAATGATAATCATACATTCATCCCAAGATAAGAGAGCATTTATATATTTATTGTTTTTATCAATAGTATTAATTTATCAGAAAGTGATTATGCAAATTCAAAAATGAAAACGAGTGATGATGATCATTTTGATCATTTTGATGATCTTATTTCTAACAAATTTTTGTATATTAGATTCAAGTTTTGGGCAAGGTTTCAAATTTGATTAGCGTGCCAGACATTCTAGCCCAGTTTCGGTATGGCCAGGTCAGTATTTCAATAAATATCTGGTTCTAGATTTTACCATAAAAAGAAAAAACACATTCGTAAAACTCAATCCGAGTAAAAATTATCGTTAAATAACTCAAAATCACTTGGAAAAAGAGAATCTTTCGTAGATGATATTATCTCAATCAGTTTAACTTCAACTTTTTATAGAAGAAACATGTTGAAACTGTGCTTTTTTTGCTGTACGGAAGTGGCATAGAAGCAATTCGAAAACATTGCAGAAAAAAACTTAATTAAACTACCTCTAGTTTTCCTTCACCGAGCTTTATATAGCAAGCAAGTTTTTTTGTTTGTGTGAACGGTGACGATTGTAGCATAAGTTTATCTTAGTATTAAATATTTTTTATGTAATTATCTATAATTAGGACCGAAAAGTGTCAATATCTGCAAGTTAGAATTAAAGCGGAATTTCCATATTTTTTGAAATGATTTTGACAATTTCAACTGACCAGAATAGAATCAGAAAACAGAATTTTGAACTTTGGTATCAGGTTGGTTATTCACGATGCAAGCCTTTCCAGTAATGCTATACCATATGAAAGCCTTTCATGTTTGACCCTTTTTAAACGTTTATTACTGATGTTGAGTTGGGAAATCCACAAATATGCCTGTAGTGCATGCATATGTACTGCATTTTCATTTGACTAACATCAGTTGATAGGTTTCATCACAATTATCACAATTATATATAAGCCTATTGTAATTCAGCTACTTATATTAGCATGTCATAGCTACTGGTGACTGGTGAAATATATTCATAGAAACTAAGGCCTTCATAATATTCAATAATGTCACTATTCACCTTGCCATTTTCCATCTCACATATTAATTCCTTAGAATTCCTACATAGGCATATTTACCATAAACATTGGTAACACAGTGTAATGATTCTATACAGCCTGCATGTGCTGTAAAGTCGTGCAAAGATTACGGGGTGCATATATCATTAGAATTATAAAGAATGCCGTTTTTCCCTCCTTTTTTTCCTACCACTACATGAATTTCCTTAGAAGTAGTTAGCTTACTTTTTAATTACCAGACTAATAACCATCACATGTTTTTGGTTGGAGCATCTTCTTCTTCTTGGGATTTTGTTTCTACTCCTCAGAGGTGTTTTTATTGTCATTCTTAGAAACGAGGCTCTTCGTGTTGCTTTTATACATGAGGAGGATAGTGCAAATGGAAATAGAGAATACTATTCGAAACTTGTTAAGGCTGACGTGCATGGCAAGGATCAAGTAATTTTCTACCTTCTCAAAAATAAATTTGTACACATATGATGGAACAACACATGATATTGTTGTTTCTTGGGTTCTTAATTACTTTCTTTCTCTTATCAGGAAGTTTACTCTATAAAGCTTCCAGGAAATCCTACGCTTGGGGAAGGGAAGCCTGAAAATCAAAACCATGCTATAATATTCACTCGTAGGGATGCTATCTAGACCATTGATATGAAATTACATTTAAAACCCTAAGAGGGGTCTAAGCTGTTAACAACAGCCGATGCTTATTCCTTCAATGCATCATTCCACCATTATTTGTTTGGAGGTGAATACATGAGGAAGCTAACCACATGTTTGTATTCTGCAGGATCATATGCATAAGTAAATTGCACAGCTCAACTTCACGTAGCTCAAGTACAAAATAGGATGAAGGTTTGTGCATTTGAAGACCATCTTCTACTTAATTTATCCACTGTCAACGATACATTCTCTTCTCTTTATATATGTATTTTTGTGTGTCTACATATAACACACTGCATTTATTTTTACTACTGACTGTCTGATTATGTACTGTGGAATTTATTTATGTTTTTCATTCTTTTGTCGAATTATTAAATCTGATTATGTATTTGCCATCAAATTTTATTTTGAATGATTGTAATATTGTATGTAATAATTGTTTGCTATAATTAATAATATATATATATAGTCTATTCGAGTACTGTAATAATGGTTTCTGAGAATGGCTTTTTTGCATTAGGTATAAATAGCTGATGCAATAGAGGGATTAGTTTGCATTGGTTGTTATAAAAAACCGATGCAATAGAGGGATTAGTTTGCATCGGTTTTCAACAACAACCTATGCAACAAGTTCCTTTGTTGCATCGGTTTTCATTACAACCGATGCAACATGGGGGTTGTGTCCAAGCTACCAACTACGATATTTTGCATCAGTTGTTAGTAACAACATATGCAAAAGGACCATTTTGCATCGGTTTCAGAACTGATGCAAAAGTGTTAAGCCTGTTGCATCGGTTGCATATGCATCGGTTGTTGAACTGATGCAAAAGGGGGGTAAACAACCGATGCAAATGGCCCGTTTTGTAGTAGTGATTCATGTGTTTTGTGTATCGACGTACCTAACATTGCCGTATTCGGTCGTCGGGGATTAATAACCATGGATGATTGCAGCATCCACAGCTGTTAGTTTTGGGCCTCCAAGTAGGGGGGATGTTACATTGTCTCTCTTCCTCTTCTTGTTGTCAATAAAGAGTCAAGGCGACCTTTCTGGGCTGGGGGTCAAGTTGATATTTTGTTGGCCTACTTCAAGTGTCGTAAGCGAAGGTGTCATGGTAGAGGGAACATTAGTGTCAAGGTCGTCAAGTTCTTTGAATGAAAGCTTGGCGGCCACTTAAACAATAGAAAATCATGGTTAGTTCAACTGAAGGGAAAATGAAAGTTCAAGTGCAAGTAAACCATCATGGCATGATAAGGCCGAACTGCCTAACTAGTTTGATATGTCCTTGCATAAGGCTTACCTGGAGGCATAACTTTATATCCGAGATACAAAGGGTCACACGCATGAATTTGCTCAAGCAGGGACTTGCATCCCTATAAATGTCCGACTCTTATAACCTTTACCCCAAATTGATTTCCTCGGAGCTCACCTTGGTAACCCAATCAATGGGCAACATCTCACGTCGAAGGACCTGGACGTCAACTGACTGTTGCGGTCGTGTTCTTCCCATTGTGTAATCGCACTACAACATTTAGCTTATCTAGGTCATTGTCACACTCCAAGCTCCTCGCCTGTAACAACATCATCGTATCCCCTCTCTATAATGGTGATCGACCTAACCATGTTGTTCCTAAAATTTGATCTTAGAGTAGTCCCATTTCACCTTGGTAGATTTTGTGCTAGTTTCTTTATGGGGATGGCCCGCTCCAAAACCATTGTTGGAACCCCTTCATTAACCCAACCTGATGCAAGCAAAAGACCATGCTAACTAGTTTAGTGATAGATTAAAGAAGATAAGCTCGGCACAAGCGATATAGAGCTTGTAGAGAAAGCGATAGCTATTGGATGTAAGCTGACGAGGCAAGATGATAGTCGTTCATGATAGAAACAAAGTAAGGGTCGAGGGGAAACATGACCCCAACCATGAAGTAACCAAAAGACCATGTGAAGTAGCACAATGTAGGGTAGTTAGGTCAATTGACGACAATAGGATATCGGACCATCCTAAGGTTGCATCCATAATCGGCCAGACTCTTTGCCGGATTAGTTTCTCCACCTACTAGTTCGAAGACTCAAACACAAATTACGGTCAAAGAAGACCCATAGGTTGTCATTTGAAACACAAATGGCCGGATTAAAAAATAGTCCTAAAACCTATATAAAAAAGCCTGGGGGAAAATACCTTGGCAAAAGACGGGAAAACTTCCCTAACGGTATGCCTTAGTCGAGCATCCCAAGTCGACCTGCTAATGACTCAAATGGCTCCTAAAAAGCTAAGTTGTAGGCATTTCGGCCCGTACCTATTTTTTTTTTACCTAAATCCCATGGCTATCGAATTGGCCCTGGCCTACAACCCATAACTAACATGGTCGCTGTTATTACTACTAAAATTTGCAGGCCCATTTAGAATTTCACCAACGTTGATCGACCATCGTTGGATGGTCGATCAACATCCAAATATGGCTAGAAAATCGTGGATTCGGCCAAGCATCAAACACAAAGGTATCATAGTGTTTCTAAATGTAGCAAAAAAACTACAAAAGCAACGAAATGGTAAAACCCATGGAAAAACCCATTTTCCACAGCATAGGAGAAGGGGAGTTGCTTACTGTTTTTGAGAAGCAAGTAAAAGCTTCGTAGGTGTTAGAGGTTTGAAGGTCTTTAACGGTTGAGAATTCGTTTTCTTTTGCATTTGTAAAGAATGGAAAGAAAGAAGATAGGGTGTATTTATAATACCTAGCCCCACCATCATAGCCATTAGATTCGGAAGGCAAATCCATCTCGGTCACAAGGTATGACCAATGCAAATGTCACTTCACACACGTTGGAAATGTGAACAACTCTGCCATGTTCGGAAAAAGTGAACTTTCCGGACCAATAACATAACACCACGGGTGGTGTGCATCAAATGCATAGCAGAAGAACCAATCAGTAGGACCTCTATGATTTGACAAGCCCACCCTTGCTCATTGAGATGTGCTTTGGAGGGAAATTTTCTCAAATTTCTCGTAAGTAGCCTGCCAACAAATCAAGACCTAATCCAGACGTAGGTCAGCTAAAACACTGCCCCGCCAAATTTAGCCAACCCGTATTCAAACTGGCTCCATCTCAGTAGATCTAACATGTAAGTCTCATATATGCCTGCTCCTACGCTAAGCCCGACCCGACACCAGTCGATCCATCCAATTCACTAGACTAGACACAACACAAGCACGACCCGTCTTTGGCTTGGCTTCATCTCAGCCGGCCTTTAACTGGTCCAAGGTAGCCCATCTCATCATCCCATGAACATCTCGGCACACCTCTCATGGCTTGGTCCTTAACAGTATTATGCTTCACTCGGCAAATCCAACAAGCCATAAATTGGCCGGCCTGAATCCATGCTTGGCCCGACCGAGTTTAGTTTGACAGAGCAACCTCATAGGATGAACCGACTCTAAGAGACGCGTCTATGACCTAGCTCTCTCAGCCCGCCTTTGATCAGTCCCTAGAAGCCCATCTCATGACTATGTCTTGGACAAATCCTTTATGATCATGCCTTAGAAAATTCGACTTTACTCGATAAACATTGGTAACTAAGCGACCGACCATGAAGCTTCCTATCCGCCTTACTACCCGACATGTGGAATTAAACAATAAATAGTACAACTAGCCTTACTAGGTACCATATAATGTCTACCAAAAGCATGCCTACTCCTATAGCATGACGCCACATTAAATGTGCACTAATTGCAAGGCATGTACCTAGTATGGAGTAACACCTTTCATGCCTCTCAACCAAATATTCAACTTCATATTACAACTATCTTCCATCAAACTGTGTGCCCGGATCAATGGCCAAGTGCATTTCTCGCCTCTTTTTCTACACAATCTCAGCCATCTATCATTCATATCTACTGCACTATAAATACCCATGCCATGCAACATCAAGGGGGTTGAATTTTGGTTGATTTTTATGCTTATAATGCATATTTATTGCAAGTAAATCCTCTCAGAGCTCTTAAGTTTAGAATCATTATAAACCAAGTGTCATTTTCTTATTATTCTCTTCCAACTCTGCAAGACAAAAACATAGTAAGAGTTCTTCATAGTGGACGTAGCGAAGTTCAACTGAATCATTCTTTATCTTTGTGTCATTTACATTGCTTTGCTTGTTTTTCTCCTTATTTTACATTTCTAAGCCTAGCATTAGTAAGTACCCCAATGCTAATACGATGTGTTAGTCTAATTCTAAGGTTGACCAATTTATTAGTCAATAGAAGGGTTTTTGAAGTTTATTATCATTTTGAGAAAATATTATTATTGCTTGAGATAATGAAGATAAATTTATTTTTATAATAAACAATGACATGATGTTTTTATACTTATGAGGAAGTAATATTTGTAAGCACGTTATTCTAAACATATGTAACATATGTGATAAATTACCGTTTGAAATGATCATATAAGTTTTTTGTGTGAAGATGGAATCGCATTAGATGATTTACCCAATATTTTACCATTATTACTACATGGATGTTGTGTAGCTAGTAATGGTTTTGTTGTGTTGATGACGTTGATGTTATTGGAGCATCCCTTTTGGATGGGGCGAAATGGGTATATTCCAATTTTTCCCCTATTCGGATCTTAATGAGCATATAAAATCTATTAACTAGCATGAGATCTAATATGTGTGTGTGTATATATATATTAAAATAGAATTATATTTTATTTTAAATATTTTATATTTATATAATTGGTTATAATAGGTCATCTTATTTAAATTTGTTTTTGAATATATCATATATATTTATAACATAACATGATAACATAAAACATCACACTCAAATATATTAAATGTGTGTGTGTGTGTCTATGTGCACGCTTGCCCAATTTAGTTAGGTGTTTAATGTTCTGCCATAAAGATATGTGAAAGGCCATATTGATATTTATGAGGTGGATTTATTTTTATAGAGAGAATGAAACCTTTTCATTCCTCTCTTCGAAACCATCCCTTTAGTTCTCATTTAAATCCATACCAAATATCTAAACCATTTGTTTCCTCCCTATGGCTGGCCATGGTCGCATCATATATGGACCAAAAATTCCAAAGCTTATTTAAATATTTTAGTATATTTAAAGCCTATTTAAATATATATAGATATTGTATATTGATATGTACGTATATCACTTTTATATACACATCCAATTATTAGTAGCACTCGGAACATTTTTAGGAGCTGCCACCTGTATTAATAATACACCAAACATTAAATATATATTAATAACTAATATTAATTAATTTATATTACTTTATAAACCAATAAATCATGCATTTTTCTAAAGAATTCACAAATAAGGTTGTGAGAATAAGAGGTGTAAATTTAGTAGGTGATTGGTATTGAACAATTCAAATATTAATATTCACACGTCACCTTTGCTAATGGTGTGGCAGTTTGGTTAAATTCATCGCTTATAGATCTTTTCGGTAAAATCATATTTCATATTACTTTGTGATACCAATAGTGATAATAATTTACACATGTTCCCTTGGCCAACTATATCACTATAAGATGTATGAAATTTGGTATTGGTGAAAACTCTAATATTATCCATATTCAACTTGATCAGTCTATAAACAAAATCTTTGGTTTAATAATAACATTAGCAATCGTTCAACTTTGGCCAAAGATTTTGAATTTGAGTTGGTTACAGTTGACTGTAATACTAACCTCATACAACCAAAGAGGCAAATTATCTATTGAATAATGATCACTTCCAATTCTTCAGTAAAGACCTAACTATAGTCGTTCGATGGTCGCCATGATTTAACTATAATCAAAGTGGAGTATTCATAATGAAGTTCCATAGTATTCTCAGGTAAAGGGAACTGTGTAACATCATCACACTAAGATTTCCTATTTAACCAAGTCGTTATCAATCAATAGGAGACTCTCGAAAGAGTTTTTCCATATTTGTCCAATAACTACGAGTACGTAACCCCTTTATCACCTCCAATAGCCATGAGTAATACACTTCCCAACATTTGAAGAGCGTTACACACTCTGGTCCCAACGGATGAATCTATATCCTTTTTCGAAACATCTTGACCACGAATATTTAAAATATAATGTTATTTTTATATTGTGATTAATTGCATATGATTACAACTATTTGCATCTACAAGCACATAACATCTTATTTAAGGATTTTTTTTATTAATATGCTTTAAACTAATTACTTAATTAAATATATCATGATATAACAAAGTATATATAAGAAAACAAAGACCTTTATTATGAACAACATAGATTACAAAGATACAGATATATAACAAATTACATAATTTTCCCTATGGCATTTGATGAATTTGATTTTATGCTACTAATATAGAGTGGTTAGTACACATTTAGTAGATTTGTACTTGTAGTTGGGATATTGATGTTGTGTTACTAGTGATGGTTGATTTGTACACTTCTGAATGATTTGTTGTTGATGATTTAGTTGATGGTTAGGTTTAACATTATATTGAATTTTTGTGATGTTTCATAGCCTTGTATTGATATTATTATTTTTACCCCATTATATGATGATTGACTGTGGTGGCATGGTAGAATATGATGTTTTCTGTTTATGTTGGTAGTAGCTTGGGTGCTATTGTTATGCAATTTTATCGATAGATTTAGGGATATGCCCTTGGAGTAATTCTGTAATTTATTGTAAATTATTAACTATGTAATAAAATCTCGTTCGTAATAAAATGTGTTTTCTTTTTGTTATATACTTATGATAGTAGACAAAAGTCATAATCATAAGTATTTTATGAAAAAATTAATAAAGAAGTCAGTTTAAATATTCCAAGTCAAGATGTATCGAGACTGGATATCGATGCATTCATTGAGACTAGAGTACATAATGCTCTCTAAGTGTCGGGTGGTATATTACTCATGACTGACGTGGGCACCAAGTGGTTACGTGCTGATAATTATTGGATAACTATGAAATGTGTAACGACCCAGAATTTCGAACATTTTGTATCTGCATAACCAATTTATTTAAATATTTGGATCTTGGATTAAATATTATTTAAAAGATTTAATAAGCTTGTTAACCCCCTATTAAGTCATATCTAATTATGGAAAACTTGTTTTGGAAAAATATTATACAAAAATATATTCTCTGGAGAAAAATCAATAATGTGACCAGAAATCGGTTTATCGAAAAATAACTTTTCGAACGATACAAGTTATTCAAACTCTTATGCACATTTTTCTAATGATTAAATGAACACATTAGCAACTAAATAACTCACACAACTCTTCATAAATCTTGGAAGATTCTAGAATGTTCTAATGGATAAGAGATATTATCACGAGAAGGGTATAAGTGTAATTAGCATAAAGAAGAAGTGATATAAAGGAGAAGTAATGAGATGTGAGTCTTCCATGGAATGAGAGGGGGATGAGAATAAGGTTAAAGAGCACCATTTTGATCCTATAAAAGGAGGGGAACACCCTAAGTCAATATTCAAAAATTCATAAACCAAAAAAAAGCTTTTCTAATGGTTTTTTTCTTCTTCTCTAAATGTTTTAAAGAACATATTTGTAAATCTTGTCCAAATCATCTCAAATTTGGTGTGGAGCCTTAGGGCAAATATTAGAGCATCTTCCACCATGTCAAAACTTGAAGGAGTGAAGCCATGCTCTCCCACTAGGTAATGGTTGTGAGCAATATCAAGGAGGAGGTGGCCAAAAGCAAGTGGAAGGCAAAAGGAGGAAGGAGAAAGGTGGTTGCAAGATAGGGTTAGCCTTGGGTTCTTGGATCTTGGTTGTTTTTTGGATTCAAGGTGAGGTAACACCTCACTTTGAATGGAAAATATAGCATATATAAGTTGTGTTTGATTATGTTTAAGTTTTTTTGAATTGTTGTTGACATATGTTAAAACATTAGTTTGAATTCTTTCTTCGAAAGTAAGTGACACATGTGATCCATATATAAGGTTTGGAATGGACTTGAATGGACTTGTATGACATGTGATAAGGCTTTGGAAAGAAGCACTTAGGTTGTAAATGGACTTTGGTTTAGATTACACTCTGATTTTAAAATGCACTTATAGCGATAGTGGCTATAGATGCAGTTTGAATTGCCTCATTTTCGATGATTTCTATAGAATTTTGTAGGTAGATCCTTAGGATTTTCTTGCCAAATTTATAATTTTTATATGTATGTTTTTTTTCTATTAAAATCTTGGATAGTAAAAAGTTAAGTAACATCTAGAAAAGTGATCAAAACTTCACTTGTGCAATACTACCCTGTTTAGACTTGATTTTTGGTTTGAAAAGATATTTAAATTTAAGCATTATGTTCGTTATTTTTACAAGTGTTTACTAACTATTAGTAGAGCATTTTAAAAGTGTTTTGAGATCTTTATTAGTTTTTTAGAACTAGTTGTGAATTTTTAAAGAAGATATATTTTGTTAAAATATATAGATAAGTTGTTCTTTTCAAGTTTTAACGAATTTTATAAACTTGTTATTTTCAAGTAAAATTTTAAGTAATGTTTTAAAACCTATTATAAGCATTTTAAAAGCATTTTTAAGTGTATATAGTTTTTAGAATATATGTTAACTATTTTATATCGTATATGATAAACATCTTCTAAAATGGTTTATTTAATATCTAGTTTTATAAATAAATTACTACACACACACACACACACATATATATATCATTTGAAAAGGAGTTTTAAAAGATAAATAAAAGTTTAAAAAAGGGTTAGTAATTGCTTAATGTCCAAATAGATAGTTGTTTGATTGCTTTTGAAAAGTAATTAACTATTCTTAATGTTAGAAGCCGATGAAATAGGCTTATCTGTTTATGAGAGTTAAGATTAATGTTTGAGTAGGGATATGAGTAATAGATTCCTAACATACTGGCTTCCCTCTTGGCCGAGGAATAGTTAAGTCAGAAAATGCTGAAAATGTGTTAATCGTATTGATTTCTCACTTGTTTATGGAATCCATATACTATACTTAACAATAAAGTTGATAAGGTAGACTTATCTATTTGTGAGATTGAAGAATGAAGTGTCTATACAATACTTTAATGCAACTACTACTCTAACTTACCCGGCTTCACTCTTGAATGAGGAATAACTAAGTTGGAAGGTCGAAAATGAGTTAATTATACGGATCATGGTTTCTATATGGAATTTTTCCTTAGAACTTGATATTTAACTATCAAACACTAACTGGAACAAATATGAACTTAGATCTTTGAAACAAATGTTTTTAAAGATAGCAGAAAGTATGAGAACGGTTTGGATTTGTTATGACGATGTGTTGATAACATTCATCTTTAACTCTTTTTATTATACTTAAGGATGTAAATAGGTCTTTAAAAGAACGTTTTAAAGATAAGCATGAGAAAAATGGTTTTCAGTTTGTAGTAACACTGTTTATGTAACATTAGACTTGAACCTTTTTGAATGGATATATTACTTAGATCCTTAAAGTGGATATTTTGAAGGAAATTGTAAGTATGGAATCTTTTGGAAAAGATAGAAAAAGTAAAAGTTCATTAGATAAAAGAAGTTTACTAATAAAGGAGTTTTTAATTAATAAAAGGATTAATTAAATAAAAGAGATCAGGAATTGATTGAGTAGCTTAATCATCCTTTATGTGGCTTGATAGTGTCTTGCATGTCTAGATAGTGTTTTGTGTGTTTATTCATTTATGAAAAGTAAACAGGACTTGGTTTCCATTTACAAACATCTATCTCATACCAAATAGTCGGTCGATAATCGAAATTGACCAAATATAACCTTGGGAATATCTAGAAGAGACACAAGAATTATATGGTATAGTCATCTTCAGTAATGTAGTACTGTACCTATAAACTCGTTGTGTTTACTAGGACAAATGATAAGAAAATCCATCCTCTTGAACAGTTAGGAGGTTATCTCCACTCTTATGTATTATGTGTTTATTTTCAAAAGAATCAGAGTTGAGTTTATCAAAAATACATCGATTGGTTTTGAAGAGTCCGATAAGTGGGAAGAGTGTACTTATATGAGATGACTCGAACACGTAACCACTTCAAAACCATATACGCGATCTATGTTTTGGAAGCGGTTTTGAAGTGGAATGTCATAGAGTTAAAATGTCTAACTGTAAGTCTAAGGGAGAAGTCAACGTTAACATTTTGAACGTGTTGTCATATGAGATTGCATATCTAGAGGAGTATTCCAAGAGAGAGGATAGCGTTAACATCCATCGAAGGACTTATGTGAGGAACCTACGTGGGGATTCAAGATCTGTTCGAGATGTTCGAATCCATATAGTGATTCGTGATTCGTTTAAGATGAAGGAATCTAATTGGGGATTCATGAGCTGCTCGAGTGATGAAGACTCGTGTGAAAGATGCCGAACGTAGCGTCGTTATCGAAAATAAATAAAACTATAGATAAGATTCATAGCCAAAAGGAATGTAGCATTTTAGCGATCCCAAGGGTGCATGCGACTCCATCTAGTATTACTTACGGATTTGCATCCAGGAGTGATGCATTCTAAACCACGAGTGCTTTGAGCATGGGCCAGTTATGTGTTTCCTATAGTACATTCCTTAGAGATGTATATTTCTTAGAAGGATAACTCTGATCCTTGTCCAAGAGTTTTGATTCGGCTTGATTCGAGGATATCTCTGTGGAAAATCCATATATGCGAACACATGTTAGCGGTATTTATTGTGACTATTATTATTGTGGCGTTCACACCATAACAATTTGATATGATTTATATTCTACACTCTAGGCATTACCTATCAATCACCATATCAAACTTAATGAATGATTGATTCCATTGAAGGGAAAACCATTACAGGAATCTGAATGGCCTCAAATGGTTACTATTAATTGTCACTCGTATTTCTTGAGTTTCTCACACGGGTTTATAAGACTGGTCCGACTGTTGTTCTCTTATAATGCGCGGGTCAGCTCTTGTGTACATTTTCAAATTTAGCTCTGGATGCTTTAGAGCTTATGGAGATGAGCCGGATGATTTCCTACCATAGTATTTATTTCCACTGCATTACTATTGTATCATTAGCATTTGTTAGGATATATTGTTATAACTGTCCAGGCCTATTACTATAACTCTGAAGTACTTTGTATCTTAGAATGACAGTTTATACTGTCTTTCGATATTATATATTATTGTTCCACTGTTAGATTCTGATATAGTGTTCCTTTTTCCCTGTTCTAATTATTTTTATTCTACCCAAACAATTCATCTTTTCGACACTTAGGTGGTCAGCACATGAATACCAAAGATGTATTAGTATCGACATTCGAGGGTTGAAAACCTAGATCGTTACATGTGCTATCAGAGCAGAAGGATAGACGAGAACCATGGCTTTGGTTGGGTATGACTCATTAAGAGACGGGGTAATGGAATGCCCTAGCATGAGTTGAGTGTATTATACATAAGAAAGCATAGTTTTAGTGCTATGAAATGTTTTATATTATGTTTATTGGTCTATGTTTATGAATTCTAGTCGGTACATAGGATGTTATGACATTGACATGGATTTCTAAATACTTGAATAGAGCAAACCAATACAGTATTGTTTTCAAAATTGGTAAAAGAAATAATTTTACCTAGTACTATATTTTAGATATAGAAGGAAAAAATTTCAAATGAAAATTGATATGGTTATTTATGATATATTTGTTAGAAAATGATAATATTCAATTATTATCATTTATTATTTGATTAGTTGTGCTTGGCCAGATTATGAGCATTTACTATAATTCGTTGATTTATAAGCAGTTTACCTTTTACAACATGGGTTGGGTAGATAATAATTTAAGGGAATGTTAAATAAAAACATCTTGTGAATTAAATTTCATGTATGACTATAAGACGTTCGATGATAATGTTGGGTTAAAATTGAATTTTAACAAAAGTTGTTTATCATAGTCTAAAACAAAGATATATGTTTGTGAAATGATTTAGATAAGGAAGTTACTTTATATAATTATGATTTACAAGTAAAAGAGGATTTAAATAGTAAATTTGGGGACTTAAATCCTAGTATCTTTGAAAATGTTTTTCAAGATTTTAGAGAAATAATAGTAGTATTACTTGAAAATAAGTATTTAGGAAATTGGTTTATGAAATTGAGATCATAGTACCTAATAACATTTATGAAGTATTTGATATGTTTTGAAATGATTTTGGTTAAGTCTCAAAGGCATGAATTGGATGTACTAAACTCACTTCTATCGCTTGAAAATATTCCGGTGATGACTTCAACATCATCAACATTCATTTTCGGGTTTCTAAGTGAGAGAATGCTACAGTATTGCTTTGGCAAAATAGATTTGATTTAATTCTACAAGTATGATTTGATATACAAAAGATATATGAATATATTATTATTTCAAAATGATTTGGAATAAAACCGGTGTTTAGTTCTAAAATTTTTCTTTGGAAAGAAATTCGATATGAAATTTTTATGTATAAAAGGTTTATATTTATGCTATATAGGGTGCTCGAGTTATAGTAGCATAGAGTAGAATAAATGTTGGAATTTTTTATATTTTTCCTTATTTGGGTAAAATGTGTTTAATAAATAAGTGAAACTTTGTCAAGATGTTTTATGAACACACCCTATGCAACATGATTGTATGGTATAAATACCATGTTATGATATGTAGTTAGTAGATTTCACTTGTTAAAATAAAATGAGATTTTCAATGATTTTGGACAGTTGGAAACTTCTGAATTATTATTGAACTTGAAACTAACTGTTTTATGAAAGTATAAAAGCTGAGTTTATAAAACACTTGAATTGAGAAAGTAATAAGTTAAACAAGTTCTAAATTTGTTGAACGAACTTGTTAAGTAAAACAACATTTTGCGTTTTGATATACTCTTAGGATGTCATGGAGTATTATACGAGTATGAACTTAAGTTATAAAAGGTTTATAAACTTAAAGTAAGGTTTTATTGAAATGATTCATAAATGATCTTAGTATCGAGTGACATACTATTTGGATAAATGAATGATTAAATAGAAATTGGTGTGGTGAGGAAACCAATACGATAAATACATAAGTTGTACGTAGATTGCTGATCCAATATTCAAGTATGTGATTTCGAGGTGGTTTACATCGGTCTGAACAAGAATCTTTCACTAGATTCTTGATGACAAACACTTAATACAGATTTTTGATATAACCTCAAAGTTTTCTATCATAGTATATGGTTATGTAAGGAGAACGCGGGTTTCTAACTAAGGAACCTAATCGGCGTTCGCACTAGAGAGGTCAAATGATTTATACTAGTTGGAAAGTGAATTTTATGTAATCGAGCGAGTGATCGGAATTTATATTGCGCACGGATGGCCCATGTACATTGCACAAGCTTTAGTATATGCATACTATGTTTTGTTGACCTATGGAGTTTAGGTGATGACTCTATGATTTGTTATGAAGTAACATGAATAGTCTGCTAAGTAAATACCTAAGGTTGCTGTGTATAGGTTACGCTTAGTAGATTATTTATCATTCTTGTGCGATGAGAGGAACCTGAGCAAACTATGAGCTTTGTTTGCTACAAATTCTAGTATTATTAAGTATTGAGGTGTGATAGTTTCTTTTGTTGCTCGTATTGGAATTTCGAAGACAAAATATTATAAGTGGGGGGGGGGGGGGAATGTAATGACTCATAATTTCGGACACTTCGTATTTAAATATCTTAGTTATTTGAATATTTGAATCTTGGATTAAAAGTGATTAAAATGATTTAATAAGCTTGTTAATCCCTTTTCAAATCATAAATAATGATGGTAAACTTGTTTTAGAAAAATGTTTACAAGATATATTCTTTGGAGAACAATCAATAATGTGACCGAAAATCGGTTTATCGGTAAACAGCTTTTCGATCAATAAAAGTTATTAGAACTCTTATGCACTTATCTAATGATCAAATGAACACACATGAACAACTAATTAACAAACACTCCTCTTCATAAAGTTTGGAATGTTCCAATGGACAAGAGACATTATCATGAGAATGGTATAAGTGTAATTAGCATAAAGGAGAAGTAATGGAAGATGAGTCTTCCATGGCATGAGAGGGGGATGAGAATAAGGTTAAAGAGAACCATTTTGATCCTACAAAAGAAGGGGAACACCCTTACTTATTATTCACAAATTCACAAATCAAAACCAAGCTTTTCTAATGACTTCTTCTTCTTCTCTAAATGTTCTAAAGAAAATATTTGCAAATCTTGTCCAAATCATCTCAAATTTAGAGTGGAGCCTTAGGGGAATATTATAACACCTTCCACAATGTTAAAGCTTGAAGGAGTGAGGCCATGCTCTACCCCTAGGCAATGGCCGTGAGCAATATCAAGGAGGAGGTGGCCAAAAGCAAGTGGAAAGCAATAGGAGGAAGGAGAAAGGTGGTTGCAAGATGGGTGTGACGACCCGATATTTTTAACAATTTAAATTGGAATAATAAATTGATTTTTAAATATTTAAAAGTTAATTTTAAACTTGAATTCTGAATATAAATATTTACTTGATAATTAAATTATTGAATTATACAAACTGAAATTGGGTAAAATGTTGAACCTGTAGTTTCAAGCCTGTTTAAAATAAGTTGAAGGCTTATAAAATTTATAATGATGTTACTGAGACAATAGGATGGTTGAAATTTAATTTAAAGGTGATTTTGTTCAGTTTTGAAATTTTATCGGCTGAATTGAATTTAGAAATAGCCTTTCGAGGCACAGTCTCGGAATTCGACGAAACCAGTTCCATTGGATCCGTAGTAGTTAGTTATTATCGGATTTCAATTTTCGTAGCAATCGGAGTTGTCGTTTGACCCTGGCAGCTCAAAACGCTTTGATCTATTTTAATCGATTTAATTTAAAATAGATCGTTTTCTTCTGTAACTCGCACATACGATCAAATTAGCCTCCGAAACACGTTCCATTGAGTTCGAAACGCGGGTAAAACCTTATAAATGTCTGTCGGCACATCTGATTCGGGTTCGGGATTTCGCGTATGCTTAACGAGACGTTTCGAAAATTTTATAATATAATAAAATTTAAAGTGCACATGTCAGAGATATTTTTTTTAAGGCGTACTCGTGAAGCTTTCTCAAATTGATATTTTTTCCGTCCTCTTTTCTTTCAACAGATACGAGACCGAGCCTCCCACTTTTCTTTCATTTCCAAAATCGATTCGTAAATAAAAAATAAAAAAAAGAATGGCCGAAGTGGCGACACCAAACTAAATTGAGCTCGAACTCGACGATGGGGATTTCGCCATCATGGTATGCTCGAGCGAGCTCGAGGAGCCGCGTGGAGGAACATCGCGATGGAAGGAAGTCGCGATCGATTTAGGGGGGAATTAGGGTTCGATGGTCGAGGAGGGGAGTCGCGACGAGGATTAGCGGCGCTAGGGCTTAGATTTGTATTCGAGTGGAGGTGATTTCTGTGGCGATGTTGAACGTGTAGATTGACGAAGCTCGACACTAGTGGAGGAAGGCGGCGACTGTATTGCAACAACAAGTCGAGCAGTAGAGGAGGTGGTAACCTGGTTTGTCGATCGAGTTTTGTTTTCGCAGTAAGGTATTTTTTATATATACATTTATATATAATCACTATTTATATATAATCACTGATTTGGTCAAATATATATATATATATATATATAATATAGGGTAATTTTCTTTTGCATTAAGTTATTAGGAATGTTATTTATCTGAATTTAATGTGTAAATTAAACTAGAAATTTATGTTTATTTACTGGAAACTATATAAGGTTGAAACGTGAATTTTAAAATATCTCGAATTGAACATTTATATTAAATTTGGACTTCCGGTTTATATAGACTATCTTATAGAGAAATATATATATATAGTGTATTTGAGTGATTTATCTGATTAATTAGTTATTAAATTTTATTTAGTTAAATTAAATTGTTAGTTAACTAAGTGGTAATTAATTTAAATATTAATAAACTACCTAATTATTTTTACAAGGTTAAAATCGAGGAAACCAAGGCAATCTTGAGCTGGATTGCAAATGAAAGCAAAGGTGAGTAAATCTCACTCTGTTGAGTTTGTATTTAAATTTAAATAGTTAAATTTAAATAATTGGTTGAATGATTAAGTTGATTGGGTGTGCACTGGTGAGGATGTGACTTTGGGTTTGGTTAATTCTCGAGTTAATTGTGGTTTGACTCGAAGTATTGGGGTTTTAGTTGTTTTAAACTTAAATCATAAATAAGGAAATGTTTCATTTTAAAGATAATAAGGGCTTGATGTTTGTGATTCATTAATTTGTAGGGAAATTAAAATGGATAATTAATTAATTCAATCAATTAATGATCTGGGCGATTAATTTAGTAACTAAAGGTTTGAATTAATTAATTAATTAATTAAAGTTTAAGTTAATCTATTAAGTTAATTAATCTGGAATAATCAATGGATGGTTTGATAAGTAATTACTTAATGTAATTAATAAAATAGAATTACTTTGTGTAATTGATCAAGAGATTAATTGAAATAACAAATTACGGAGTAATTAATTTATTAATGAAGCAAATAAGAAGTTAGTTAATTACAGGTTGAGGGTGATCGAGAAGGATTAATATTGTGAACGAATTAAAGTAAAATATAATTGGAAATCTTTAATTTATATATTGAATGAAGAAAATAAAGATTTGATTAATTGAGATTAATTAATTCATAATAAGTAACCTATGAGAAGTTAATTAATATAAGTAATTAAGAATTAACGTAGTTGATTATAGTAAATTAATTTGGGAAGTAATTAAAGATTACTCATTGATTGGTAAGAGTAATTAATATCGTGGAATTAATTAAAGAGAATTACATGAATGGAATTGGAAGATAATTAATTCAGGGTTGTTAATTAAGATGAATGGATATAGAGGAGTTCATTAACTAATTGATTTGGAATTAATTAATAATCTATGAGAATGTGGGTAGAAAATTCAATTAGAATCAATTGAATTAATTTGTATGTGATTAAGCATTGCTTATGGATGATTGAATGGTACTGGATGCTTTGAATGAGTTGATATCTCTGATATGAAATTTTGTGTTTTTCATTTGGATAATTTGGGTTAGGATGACATGAGATCCGAGGAGACCGGGATCGGGTATTAGGAAATACCCGAAACCACTTCGGATTAAAAATAAATTGATGTGTGGATCAATAGACTGAAATGAAATGATTTAAGTGAATTGAATTATTTTATCTAAGTTTGGTACTTAGAAATTGATGTGAGGAATAAGTGTTGTCTATAACAAATTGTGAATTTGTTAAATTGATATAAGTTACCCCGGGTTTATATAAGTAGATTGTTTTGGTATTCCATGTTAGTTGGGTTTACTCATGCTGGTTTCCAGCCTGACCCGGGTGTTACTTTGGTGTAATGCTCGGGTCAGACCGAGCATTACAGATTTTCAGGTAGGTACGTTCTGGAGCTCAGGAGGCAAGCTGGATGGCAGGAGCGTGTAGAGTATTTCCGCTGTATCTATATTATTATTGTCTGAGATATGATAATTGTAAATATTCAGTGACTGAATATATGAGAAACTCTGATGTATATTAAATGTAATCGACCGATATAATATTCTTGTTAAACAGTTATTATTTATTATTATATTTTATCCGCTGCGAATGTGAGATGTTTGGTATTTCTGTTCTCCTTCTTCTATCTCTTTCTTCTTTTTCATAACTATCTGGAATTTTCGGGTTCGAAAATTTCGGGTCGTTACAGTTGGTATCAGAGCTGAAAGGTTAAGCGAGAACCTTGGCTCTGGTGGGGATTACTCATTGAATAGAGTCCGCAGTACTCTAGAATGAGTTGAGTATTTATATATGAGAGCGTACTTGTTATTTTCTTATATAAGAGTTTTAAATGATTTCATATAAACATATATTTTGATATATAAAGCAATATTTCCTTCTAATGAATATTTAGGTGATTGGTTGTTAAATTATGGGAATTAAGTTAAAGAGTAATATAAAATACGACCAAATTGAAACTTATAACCAAAGTTGAAGAATAAACTTATATAACAAAATGGAATTTGAAATGTAGATTGTAAATGTAATTTATAAATTGAAATAAACTTCATAACTAAATGGGATTATAATTTGAAATAAAATTCTAGAGTAATGTTTAAATATGAATTGGATAGATTGGGAATTTGAAAATTTTTAGGAAAATTTAAAATTCCTTTGGATTTGGAAGTGGTTTCCAAAGGTTTTGAAAAAATATAGTATTATTTCAAAAAAAAAAAAATTGTTCAATTTGAAATCTGGGAGATTTGAAATTAAAAATATTTGGAAATGTTTTTAAAAGAGATAAAAGCATTGAACTCTTTCGGTCATTGGAAAATAACGTCGGTGATGACTACAGCATTATCGATGTCTATTTTCGAGTTTCTAGAAGAGAAATTGCTATCAAATTGTTTTACACTGGAATTGTTTGTGAACTGGGTTTGGTTTTGAAATTCAAAGGGGTAATTTAATTTGCCAAAGAATTTTGGATATAGTTGAATTCTAAGGTGATATTGAAATTTTGGAAATTTGTTTAAACTCTGGAACCTTGATTAAAATATTTATGGGATAATAAAAATATATTGGCTAAATAAAATGTATAACTCCGAGTTAAAAGCAAAATGTGAATGTAATTGATTATAAATAGAAATTGTAAAATTGAAATTGTAATTAAAGTTGTACAGGTTTAAGGATCAAACGGAATTTGATGTGAAGTTGGAAGGAAATTGAGAATCAATTCAACTTGAATTGGGGTTAAATCAATTTCAATGAAAATTGAAGATTATTCAATTTGAAATTGGGTCAATTTAAATGGGAGTGGAAATTTAAATTGAAACGTTGGGGAAGTGAACAGTTTTGACTCTAGACGATTTTTGTGAGGACCCGCAAATCCGTACTCCTTGAATAGACACTAATCTCCATTGATTAACTCAAGATGAACGGAAATACGAATTCTTAGGGTTTTAAGAAAAAAAAGAGGTAGAAGAAGAGAGAAAAGATAGAACAGAACAAAAAGAAAACAACAGAACAATATCAAAATCTCACAATCGCAGCGGAACAACATATAATAGATAAATGAATAATCTTTAAACAAAGAACTGTATCGGTAGCTACATTACATTACATTTCACTTCATTACATCATCAGAGCGTACAACTATCAACAACAACAAACAACAACAAACAGCGGAAAAGAAATATTATATACTAGTAATACGCCATGCCATCCATCTTGCCTCCAGCAACTCTCGAATTCCAGAATATCCTGATAAACCTGATTCTTGATTGCCCGTGTGGAAATTGGTGGGCACCCAGAGTTTAGGAAGAAAAACAATAAACTCCGAGTCAGTCATGTGACTGGTGTGAGAACTCAAAACAGTTTATTTTATCTTCAAAAACAAAATAGAGGAATATTTTTAAAGTCAATTCGCAATGCTTTTAAAAATGAGACTACCATAAGACCTCCCACCACACACACAATGCAAACGCAGACTTGGAAGAGATTTCTTCTTACGTTAGTCAAAGATGCTTACTACGTAAAATCAAATCATTTTTGATATTATTATTAGTGCATAGTGTAGAAAACATTTCGAAAGTAGAATATAAATCTTAGCCAGCATAGGTACCATTATATTATGCCCGCTATAGCTACCTCCTGAGGAAGCAGGTTCTGCAACTAAAACCATACAAGGCTCGTATTGTTTCTTTGGATTTCCAACAAATGGTCAGGCCAAGGAACTTCCCATTGCCACATGGAAACGCCTCTGGAATGGCGTCCCGAGAACCAAACCGGATCTCTGCCAACACAAGGCCGGGTTACCCCTAACTGGGTAACTACTGACACGAATATGCCATCCCCCGATCGTAACCGATCTACATCCGAGGATCCTCGATTTCCAACAACCACAAAGAAATAAGTTTGCAGCAACAACATAGGTTAAGTATCTGGGCTCGATACCATGATACCACCTCTATCCAGAAGGAATGACATGCACTAAAGGGCGCTAACCCTAATAACCTTGCTGCATCCTTCCTGTTTTGACCATTTCCGGGGTGTGAGATCCGACGAAGTCTCGTCCACAAAGCTACGCTTTATACAAAATCTGTGCTTTGGGTTAACAAATGATCAAAGTAATGATCACAAAGATAAATGATCAAACAAATGATCATATCACAAATGATCAAACAATGATCATTTCACAGCAACACTCGGCATGTCACATTACCGAATTGGGAATATATCGCTGATAACCATCAACTACATAACCTCTGAGCTCGTACGTCTCAGAGAAGGGTGTTAAGCTAAAAGAATAAATTCTCTGCCACCAACAGAAATGTATTTGAAAGAAATCAGCTTTATATCTCAATTTGTAATGTCAGACATACAATCAATACAAGTCTGTTCCGGGATCGAACAGAACCGAAGGCACTTACAAAGAAGTCCTTGCAATCCGGATATTCACTAATCACGTCCGGACTTCCCATCACATATGGAATTTCTATACCGGGGCCATTCGGTGCAGAAACATTCGACGGCAATCCTTCCGTTTTCAAAAATATCCGGTCTTCAACACCGGTATTCAAATGCAATTCATAATGACGTATCACATATTCGGATGGGTTATACGACCCCAAGTCCTTTCCCGGCTAACCCAAATAGTGAGCGCTTATTCAAAAATAAGTGTGGCATTCAAATTCAAACAAATCACAACAAATACCCATTCAAAGGTAAATATTGATAGTCGGTTATTGAACTATCAATGGATATGCACAACATCACCAGATTCCAAATAATTTTCCAAATTATTTATTTTCCAAAAATATCTTTACAAGATATATATTTTTCACACTTCAATCATTTGAAAACAATTTTCAAATCACTTTTTATCTTTACCACTTTTGAAAACAAATTTCAAACATTTTCCTTGCGTGGAAATAACTTTCATTTCAACATGGATCATTTAAACCAATTAAATAAATCCTTAACGATTTACTTTATATTTACGTTCAAAATCCGTAAATTAATTCCCACACATCAAAAATAAATCAATTTATTTTTAAAAAAATTCCTCTTCTCATTTATAAATTCCATAGTGAATTTACATTCCAAAATATTTATGAATACACAATTTCAATTATTCATTTTCAATTTATCTTCAAAAGATAATATCTCAAAAACGTTTCATTTCACATTGGAAAAACATTTCCATACTTATTTAATAATAAATGATTCACAAATCTATTTACTTTCAACACTTGGAAAATATTCAATATACTTAAATCGAAATTAAGTATATATTTCATTCTTTTAAGGAAATCATTCTCTTAAACATATTTATTTGGGCCAAAACGAATGTTGCGTAAAACATCGTTACGACAACCCAAAATCACTAGTATAGGGATTCGAAATTAAAGTAGATATATAAATCCCAATACTATACAAAAGATTTCCTTCCGGAAATCATTTACTATAACAACAGTGTTATAGTCCACCATTTCCTTCTATTTCTCGAAAACGTTATTTCAACAACGAATGTTGAAATCTATGGTTTCGAATCTCAACACATTTTAAAAACATCGTTAAATCGTTTTAATTCTATTTAAAACATCACATCCAAAACATTTTCTTTAACATATTATTCACTATTCAAAAACGTGAATATACTTCGTTAACCAATTTCATCATTTTCTATACATTTTATTTTAAAGGATTATTCACTGTCTAAAACGTGAAATAACTCCATTAATAAGTTACAACAATTTACTTATCAAAATAAGTCGTTTGCGGATTTATAAAACAATGTTTATAAATTCCATTTCTATTTTTTTATAACAACTTCCTTTTATAATTCTCCTTTGTTAAGCTATTTCAATTTATAACTCAATTATATACTAAAGGTTCATATTATAAGTTAAATGCTTATAATTTATTTGTTTACAAAATCGTTCATTTAAACTTCCCAAATTATAAATCTTATAACTTGTAAGATTCATTTATTTACCCAAATCTATTCTTTTAATAACTTTACAAATTTTATAAACCTATTGCTTATAAAATTTCATTTATAACTTCACCGTTTATAATCCTATAAATTTCATTCATTTATGAAATTCATTTAGACTTCATTCTAACACTTATAAAAACTCGGTTTATACTTCAAATATCTTAATTTATAAATATCAATTTATAAATCCTTAAAACGACTTTAAACTCCTTTATAATTTCACCATTTTCTTTGATTTATAAAATAATCAAATTTCATAAATCCTATATTTTAAACTTTTTACAATAAATCCAAAAATCTCAATTTAAACTATTTTATAAAATCATTAACCCCATATTTTCAAAAATCAACTTTTAACTATATTTCTTAAAAATCATAATTTTTATAACATTAAAATTATAATGTTTATTTATTTAAAATGAATCAATTCCAAAAATATTTTATAAACGTATACTTTCAAAAATCACTTTAAAAATCCTTTTAAAATTCCAAAATTGGCCCAATGATGCTACACACCAAATTGTCAATCACGACAACAATGACATCATATATCGATGTATGATAATCAACGAATATCAAAATATCCACAATCAAATAAATACTGTTGAGGAATCCAGTTGGATCCCTCCAACCTGTTTCCCTACATCCAAAGATGTTAGCACAATACCAATTCCGTTCCAGTACGGAATTATCACGGTATGTGGGATTTAAAATATTATCCGCTTAATAGACGGCGCAATAGGGTCTCATCCGCTATATAATGCGCGAAATCAACTCCAAGTACATAAATAATACCAATTTCACTGTACTGTGAAATATTCGCGGTATATGTTTTTAATAAATAACCTACGCTTACTAACGGCGCATAATGTCTATTTTAATAATCAATAGATAACAATCATCATTCAAACATACACTCAAGAATTTTAAATATAACTATTTAAAATTAAAATCAAAACCGATTCGATTGAGTGAGAAGTTCTCACCTTGATTTCAATTTCGTTTTCAGCTTTTATTTCGAATAAAATTAAACGGACGTTTAATTTTACCCGAAATTTTCGCTAGCTCCAAACGACTCCAATCCATTTCCATAGCGAAGTGCTCGTCCATACGATTCCAACGCAACTGGTTTCGTGCGTTTTCGACCTCGTATGAAAAAGATATGAATATTTAAAGTTACACGAATTTATATATATAAATTTTACAACATAATTTTATATTTAAAACCTAAACAGATCTCGGCCCTTCAACCCAAACCGTTGAAATCCTGGCCGTGCTATTCATCTTCTTCCCCCTTTCCAGTATACGCACGTGATAACCCATTTTCACGTTCAAGCCTCGATGGCCGCACCTCCCTCTGGTCGACCGGACCTCGATCAAACGATGTCGTCGCGTGCGCCTAGCTCCCCCCCATCATCGCCGAAGGTCCGGCCATGCTCGGTCGAGCCTGTCACTCGAAAAACGTGCGCGAGCATAGTGCCTTCCAGCTCCGATCGACGTCGATCCATGCAACGAAACCCAAACATCACCGTATAGATTTAAAGCTCTCATCACACTCTTCAATTTTGTAGTTGAAGCTTTCTCGAATCGATTAATGGATTGCAAGAAATTTGAGGGAGAAGAAAATTGAATTTCGGCCATTGATGTTATTAGTGGAGGCTAGGCATAGAACTGAAACCCTAGTTTTTTGTTTGCAAATGGTGAATATGAGGTCCTTTTATAGAATATTGCCCAATTTACTATTCATCCGGATTTTCCAAACTCCAAACGAAGCGTGCCGGTTGGCGTTCCTAAGGTTTACCCCGCGTTTCGAACACAATGGAACGTGTTTTGGGAGCTAATTCGATCATCTGTGCGAGTTATGACAACAAACGTTCGATTTAAAATTAAATCGGTAAATCAAATTTCTAGGCGTTTTAGTTTGCCCCAGACAAACGGTAAATCCGATTGACATGAAATTTGAAACCATACAATAATATCACATTATTGATCTGATGAAACTGGTTTCGTCGAAATCCGAGACTGTTTGAAAAATGGCTATTTTAACTCGCCAAATTAATATTAAAACAATTTCGATGCTTTTCGAGCTGCCACGGTCAAACGAAAACTCCTATTGCTACGAAAATTGAAATCCGATAATAACAAACTATTACGGATCCAATGGAACTAGTTTCGTCCAATTCTGAGACTGTTCGAAAATTGACTAATTTCACTAGTCGATTTAAATATTAAAATATTCAATTTTCACAAATAAACTTTTAATTCGATTTTAAAAGTTTTATAACATCATTATAACTTCAATATGATAAAATAAAATTTTACAAATCATTTTCAATCATATTTAACCCAATTTTCAGTTATTTCTGTATTTTCACTATTAAATTATCGATTTAATTATTCAATTAAATCTAATTATTCGCAGTAAAATTTATTCGACTTATAAATTTCACTTATTAATATTTAAAATTAATTAAATATACAAATTTTAATTAATAGAAATTCTGGGTCGTTACAAACTTCCCCTCTTAAAAGAATTTCATCCTTGAAATTACCAAGTAAGAAAAGTTACAGAATCTATTAATTTTCCCAAATTCCATAGTTAAACTTCTTATAATTACTTTACTAAGTTTTCAAATCCAAACTTAGTTATCTTTTCAAAAACAACTACTATTGTTTAACTTTCAATTCCAAATCAAATTTTAGTTTTCTAAATTTTCCAATTTTTCTCAAATTTTTTCTAACGCCTTAAATTTTCGGAAAAAATCGCCATAGTCTCCTTTGCGCGGCTCGATCCGCAAAAATATAACTGTATATATATCACAAATATACATCTCATCAAGTGATGAGGCATCCCGCAGGGAAAAAGTGTAAAAATACGATATTTAATCCGAGATATGTATCTTATATTTTATTAGCGAGCATATACGGCTAATATAGCGCGAAAGCGAGCTCCAAATGCGAAGCAAACGCGATCCGCACCTACTAAACACTCAACAATAGATGAGAAACATGTATATAGACAATAGTATCGATATACAACATATAGCAACATAATAACTATATATGCAACATAGCAAATGCAACAAAAGCAATATATTCAACCATCAACCAACTATCATCCAACTAGCATTCAACTAACATCCATAACCAATAAATATTCATTCATATTCTCATTAATATTAAATGAAATGGGTTTTCAATCTAATCATATTTGATTCATTAACAGTGGATGTTTTTACTAACATTCATTTTCAATTAGTGTATATTCACTAATTCATATACAAGTTGGTTCACTTCTAAATCAAATTCAATTCAATTTAAGATTCACTTAACTTCCAATTGGATTTCAATTACTTTAGCTTTCAATTTCATTAATACTTAATGAATTATATACAATCAACTAACAATCATATAACAACCAATGTATATTAATTACAACCAAATTCCTTTGCTTATATTCATTCAATTTGGTTTAACACCTTTACTTTCAATTGGTTTAATTAAATTGATTTTCATTCAATTATTCAACTTCCAATCACATTAGATTTTAATGAATTACGCTTACATTCATTATTTCATATCAATTATTCACATTTAATTGATTAACATTCAATCCAATTTCTAATTCATTTAACAACAAAAGTTGAATTTCATTTATATAACTCAAGTTCACATTTATCACTTAACTTTATTAATTTACTTTGATACCAAAATCAACTTCATTCAACGTCACTTAAGTTATATTCCATTTAATAAACATCATTTAGTTTTACTTAACTTAAATTCCCACTCATAAATCAAATTCAAATTCCAATTCTAAAGTAAATTTCTATTTAACTTTAAATTCATAAATATATTCATATAGTTTCACTTCTTATATATATAAGTTTATTTCACAATTGTAAATCACATTAATTATAATTTCATTCTTATAATTCTTTTTACTTATACAATTATTCTTTTATAACATGTTTTATTTAACTTATATATATATTCTTACATTTTCAACAACCAAACAATCAACTTATATACACTTTAATAATTCTGAAAAATTATTCCTTTATATATAAAATATACTCAAGGTAAAATTATTTCATTTATCCAATTTAAAACAATATCGTGTCGATTTATCTTGTTTAAGAGTTTAGAAACCCTTATCTACGATAGTTAGCTAGACTACATCGACCGAAATCTATAAACAATCAACCGATAAGTCAACACAATACAAAACAATTTATTCACCAACAAATACGCTCTCATAGCTATTATTACACTCAAACTCATTCTAGAGTACTACTGACTCTATCTCTAATGAGTAATACCCAACAGAGCCATGGTTGTCGCTTAACCATATGCTCTGATACCAGATGTGAGGACCCGCAAATCCGTACTCCTTGAATAGACACTAATCTCCATTGATTAACTCAAGATGAACGAAAAAACAAATTCTTAGGGTTTTAATAAAAAAAAAGGTAGAAGAAGAGAGAAAAGATAGAACAGAACAGAAAGAAAACAATAGAACAATATCAGAATCTCACAATCGCAACGGAACAACATATAATATATAAATGAATAATCTTTAAACAAAGAACTATATCAGTAATTACATTACATTACATTTCACTTCATTGCATCATCAGAGTGTACAACTATCAACAACAACAAACAACAACAAACAGCGAAAAAGAAATATTATATACTAGTAATACGCCATGCCATCCATCTTGCCTCCAGCAACTCTCGAATTCCAGAATATCCTGATAAACCTGACTCTTGATTGCCCGTGTGGAAATTGGTGGGCACCCAGAGTTTAGGAAGGGAAACAATAAACTCCGAGTCAGTCATGTGACTGGTGTGAGAACTCAAAATAGTTTATTTTATCTTCAAAAACAAAATAGAGGAATATTTTTAAAGTCAATTCGCAATGTTTTTAAAAATGAGACTACCATAAGACCTCCCACCACACACACAATGCAAACGCAGACTTGGAGGAGATTTCTTCTTACGTTAGTCAAAGATGCTTACTATGTAAAATCAAATCATTTTTGATATTATTATTAGTGCATAGTGTAGAAAACATTTCGAAAGTAGAATATAAATCTTAGCCAGCATAGGTACCATTATATTATGCCTGCTATAGCTACCTCCTGAGGAAGCAGGTTCTACAACTAAAACCGTACAAGGCTCGTGTTGTTTCTTTGGATTTCCAACAAATGGTCAGGCCAAGGAACTTCCTATTGCCACATGAAAACGCCTCTGGAATGACGTCCCGAGAACCAAACCGGATCTCTGCCAACACAGACCGGGTTACCCCTAACTGGGTAACTACTGACACGAATATGCCATCTCCCGATCGTAACCGATCTACATCCGAAGATCCTCGATTTCCAACAACCACAAAGTAATAAGTTTGCAGCAACAACATAGGTTAAGTATCTGGGCTCCATACCATGATACCACCTCTATCCAGAAGGAATGACATACACTAAAGGGCGCTACCCCTAATAACCTTGCTGCATCCTTCCTGTTTTGACCATTTCCGGGGTGTGAGGTCCGACGAAGTCTCGTCCACAAAGCTACGCTTTATACAAAAGCTGTGCTTTGGGTCAACAAATGATCAAAGTAATGATCACAAAGATAAATGATCAAACAAATGATCATATCACAAATGATCAAACAATGATCATTTCACAGCAACACTCGGCATGTCACATTACCGAATTGGGAATATATCGCTGATAACCATCAACTACATAACCTCTGAGCTCGTACGTCTCAGAGAAGGGTGTTAAGCTAAAAGAATAAATTCTCCGCCACCAACAGAAATATATTTGAAAGAAATCAGCTTTATATCTCAATTTGTAATGTCAGACATACAATCAATACAAGTCTGTTCCGGGATCGAACAGAACCGAAGGCACTTACAAAGAAGTCCTTGCAATCCGGATATTCACTAATCACGTCCAGACTTCCCATCACATATGGAATTTCTATACCGGGGCCATTCGGTGCAGAAATATTCGACGGTAATCCTTCCGTTTTCAAAAATATCCAATCTTCAACACCGGTCTTTAAATGCAATTCATAACGACGTATCACATATTCGGAATAGGTTATACGACCCCAAGGTCCTTTCCCAACTAACCCGAATAGTGAGCGCTTATTCAAAAATAAGTGTGGCATTCAAATTCAAACAAATCACAACAAATACCCATTCAAAGGTAAATATTGATAGTCGGTTATTGAACTATCAATGGATATGCACAACATCACCAGATTCCAAATAATTTTCCAAATTATTTATTTTCCAAAAATATCTTTACAAGATATATATTTTTCACACTTCAACCATTTGAAAACAATTTTCAAATCACTTTTCATCTTTACCACTTTTGAAAACAAATTTCAAACATTTTCCTTAGGCGGAAATAACTTTCATTTCAACATGGATCATTTAAACCAATTAAATAAATCCTTAACGATTTACTTTATATTTACGTTCAAAATCCGTAAATTAATTCCCACACTTCAAAAATAAATCAACGTTTATTTTTAAACAAATTCCCCTTCTCATTTATAAATTCCATAGTGAATTTACATTCCAAAATATTTATGAATACACAATTTCAATTATTCATTTTCAATTTATCTTCAAAAGATAAAATCTTAAAAACGTTTCATTTCACATTGGAAAAACATTTCCATACTTATTTAATAATAAGTAATTCACAAATCTATTTACTTTCAACACTTGGAATATATTCAATATACTTAAATCGAAATTAAGTATATATTTCATTCTTTTAAGGAAATCATTCTCTTAAACATATTTATTTGGGCCAAAACGAATGTTGCGTAAAACATCGTTACGACAACCCAAAATCACTAGTATAGGGATTCGAAATTAAAATAGATATATAAATCCCAATACCATACAAAACATTTCCTTTCGGAAATCATTTACTATAACAACAGTGTTATAGTCCACCATTTCCTTCTATTTCTCGAAAACGTCTATTTCAACAACGAATGTTGAAATCTATGGTTTCGAATCTCAACACATTTTAAAAACATCGTTAAATCGTTTTAATTCTATTTAAAACATCATATCCAAAACATTATCTTTAATATATTATTCGCTATTCATTAATGTGAATATACTTCGTTAACCAATTTCATCATTTTATTTTAAAGGATTATTCACTGTCTAAAACGTGAAATAACTCCATTAATAAGTTACAACAATTTACTTATCAAAATAAGTCGTTTGCGGATTTATAAAACAATGTTTATAAATTCCATTTCTATTTATTTTATAACAACTTCCTTTTATAATTCTCCTTTGTTAAGCTATTTCAATTTATAACTCAATTATATACTAAAGGTTCATATTATAAGTTAAATGCTTATAATTTATTTGTTTACAAAATCGTTCATTTAAACTTCCCAAATTATAAATCTTATAACTTGTAAGATTCATTTATTTACCCAAATCTATTCTTTTAACAACTTTACAAATTTTATAAACCTACTGCTTATAAAATTTCATTTATAACTTCACCGTTTATATCCTATAAATTTCATTCATTTATGAAATTCATTTAGACTTCATTCTAACACTTATAAAAACTCGTTTTATACTTCAAATATCTTAATTTATAAATATCAATTTATAAATCCTTAAAACGACTTTAAACTCCTTTATAATTTCACCATTTTCTTTGATTTATAAAATAATCAAATTTCATAAATCCTATATTTTAAACTTTTTACAATAAATCCAAAAATCTCAATTTAAACTATTTTATAAAATCATTAACCCCATATTTTCAAAAATCAACTTTTAACTATATTTCTTAAAAATCATAATTTTTATAACATTAAAATTATAATGTTTATTTATTTAAAATGAATCAATTCCAAAAATATTTTATAAACGTATACTTTCAAAAATCACTTTAAAAATCCTTTTAAAATTCCAAAATTGGCCCAATGATGCTACACACCAAATTGTCAATCACGACAACAATGACATCATATATCGATGTATGATAATCAACGAATATCAAAATATCCACAATCAAATAAATACTGTTGAGGAACCCAGTTGGATCCCTCCAACCTGTTTCCCTGCATCCAAAGATGTTAGCACAATACCAATTCCGTTTCAGTACGGAATTATCGCGGTATGTGGGATTTAAAATATTATCCGCTTAATAGACGGCGCAATAGGGTCTCATCCGCTATATAATGCGGGAAATCAACTCCAAGTACATAAATAATACCAATTTCACTGTACTGTGAAATATTCGCGGCATATGTTTTTAATAAATAACCTACGCTTACTAATGGCGCATAATGTCTATTTTAATAATCAATAGATAACAATCATCATTCAAACATACACTCAAGAATTTTAAATATAACTATTTAAAATTAAAATCGAAACCGATTCGATTGAGTGAGAAGTTCTCACCTTGATTTCAATTTCGTTTTCAGCTTTTATTTCGAATAAAATTAAACGGACGTTTAATTTTACCCGAAATTTTCGCTAGCTCCAAACGACTCCAATCCAATTCCATAGCGAAGTGCTCGTCCATACGATTCCAATGCAACTGGTTTCGTGCGCTTTCGACCTCGTTTGAAAAAGATATGAATATTTAAAGTTACACGAATTTATATATATAAATTTTACAACATAATTTTATATTTAAAACCTAAACAGATCTCGGCCCTTTAACCCAAACCCTTGAAATCCTGGCCGTGCTATTCATCTTCTTCCCCCTTTCCAGTATACACACGCGATAACCCATTTTCACGTTCAACCCTCGATGGCCGCACCTCCCTCTGGTCGACCGGACCTCGATCAAACGATGCCGTCGCGTGCGCCTAGCTCCCCCCCATCATCGCCGAAGGTCCGGCCATGCTCGGTCGAGCCTGTCACTCGAAAAACGTGCGCGAGCGTGGTGCCTTCCAGCTCCGATCGACGTCGATCCATGCAACGAAACCCAAACATCACCGTATAGATCTAAAGCTCTCATCACACTCTTCAATTTTGTAGTTGAAGCTTTCTCGAATCGCTTAATGGATTGCAAGAAATTTGAGGGAGAAGAAAATTGAATTTCGGCCATTGATGTTATTAGTGGCGGCTAGGCATAGAACTGAAACCCTAGTTTTTTGTTTGCAAATGGTGAATATGAAGTCCTTTTATAGAAAATTACCCAATTTACTATTCATTCGGATTTTCCAAACTCCAAACGAAGCATGCCGGTTGGCGTTCCTAAGGTTTACCCCACGTTCCGAACACAATGGAACGTGTTTCGGGAGCTAATTCGATCATCTGTGCGAGTTACGGCAAACGTTCGATTTAAAATTAAATCGGTAAATCAAATTTCTAGGCGTTTTAGTTTGCCCCAGACAAAGGTAAATCCGATTGACATGAAATTTGAAACCATACAATAATATCACATTACGGATCTGATGAAATTGGTTTCGTCGAAATCCGAGACTGTTCGAAAAATGGCTATTTTAACTCGCCAAATTAATATTAAAACAATTTCGATGCGTTTCGAGCTGCCACGGTCAAACGAAAACTCCTATTGCTACGAAAATTGAAATCCGATAATAACAAACTATTACGGATCCAATGGAACTAGTTTCGTCCAATTCTGAGACTGTTCGAAAATTGACTAATTTCACTAATCGATTTAAATATTAAAATATTCAATTTTCACAAATAAACTTTTAATTCGATTTTAAAAGTTCTATAGCATCGTTATAACTTCAATATGATAAAATAAAATTTTACAAATCATTTTCAATCATATTTAACCCAATTTTCAATTATTTCTGTATTTTCAACTATTAAATTATCGATTTAATTATTCAATTAAATCTAATTATTCGCAATAAAATTTATTCGACTTATAAATTTCACTTATTAATATTTAAAATTAATTAAATATATAAATTTTAATTAATAGAAATTCTGGGTCGCTACAACTTTCAATATAAATTGTCTTAGTATAAACTTATTTTTCTAAGCTATTAAATATATACAACTTTTCTTTCTTAAAGCCAAATTATTTATACTTGTTTTATAATTATTTTGAAACTATTTAACCATTTTTCAACTGTTTTCTAAACTCATTACTATATTTTAACTATGTTACAAATTAATTACTAATTTACAACTATTTTGCAATTATCTAAAATTTTTGAAACTATTTAACTATTTTACAGCTATTTTGCAAACTAATCATTATTTTTCAACTACTCATCTATTTTTAAACTTTCGAGCTATTTCCTAAATGTAAACTGGTCGGAGTTCAAACTGTTATTGATTAAATACCCAACTGGGATAAGAATTGAGGTAATAATCCAGATGGGGATAAAGGCAAATGTGAATAAGTGAATGAAAATTTAAATGAATGTGAATAGAAAGGAAATTGATATTGGAAAGAGTAATCAAATTTGAATATTTGATTTTTGGTAAACAAAGTTATATCTTTGTTACATATTCTCCCCTTGTTGAATCTGTTGTTGGAAGAAAAAAGGATTTTGGAAGTGTTTGAAGTATAAAAGGAATTTTATACGAGTTTAAAGTGATCCAAAGTTTTAAAAATTATATATATTTGTATATATATAAAGGATCTTATGAGGATTTTGGAAAGGGTTTTGGGAACCTTTGGATTTGGAAAGGTTTTTGATTTTTGGGTAAAATCAATATATGGAATTTGGAAAGCCTATTTTGGGAATTATCGATTTTGGGATAATCGATTTTGTGTAAAGGAGCTTTGATAAAATTCATACTAGGTGTATGATTTGAAAGATACTATATGTGTATAGTATAAAGTGTTTTGATGATGGCTCTGGGGAAAAAGGCGCTCCCTTGAAATAAACTTCTCAGGAGTGCCACCGGGTGGTACTGCCTTGAGCCCCAAGGGGGTTCTAAAGTTGATTCTGTGAGGAGTCCGGACAAAACTAGTTCCTGGGGATTATGAGTAGTGTATAACATAGCGAAAGTCGTGTGTGCCACTGAGAGCCAACAGTCTGCGTTTGATTTTATATCGGTAGATTGCGACCTATGTAGGAGTGGAGAAGTTTCATTTCGACAGCGAAAATCAGAGGCCGCTGAGAGCCTGCAGTTATATGGACTTTTGCTGCGACGGCAACGTAACCCTGGAATGTAACTGTGACCATGTATGGGGGTGATGATTTCCAGAGAATTCTCACCAAAAAAATATTTCCTCTATTTCAAATTGCTTTCAATATTTTCAATAAATTATTTTCCAAATATTTTCACTGGGTGTTGAAAACGAGTGTACCAAGTACTTATAGATTTTCAGTCCTACGCCTGATCAACGTATGACTGAATTTCTGTGGGAACAAGGATGGACTGGTTGAAACATCGAGTTATAAGAAGTATTTTTATAAAGGGCTATTTTATTAAGTATGATGTGAATTTAAAAGCATTTCTAAATTTATTTTAAATAAAGATGTTGGAATTTTGGAAAATTGAGGGAAACCCAAACTGAAATTTTAAAATAAAATTGAAACTCGGGAATTTTAATGAAGTGATTTTGTAATTAAAATCGAATATTGATTTAGAAGTTGGAAATAAGCTAATTGGTTAAATAATTATTTGATTGAGTATGTAAATAAAATTTAACTTGGTGAAATAAAATAAATGGTAAGTTAATAATGGAACTTGACAATGAATTCAAAATGTAAATGGAATTCGACTTGGATTTGATAATGAAATAAATAAGAGGAGATGTTTTAAAATTAAAATAAAATAGAGTTGGATTGAAAATGAGATGGTTTGTGTGATGACCCGGAAATTTTAACAAATTAAACTGGAATAATTAATCGATTTTAAAATATTTAAAGTTAATTTTAACATTGAATTCAAGATATCAATACTTACTTGATAATGATATAATTGAATTCTATAGTTTAAATATTGATTTTAATAATTGAAAAATTGGGTAAATTGTTGAATCTGATATTTCTAAGCCTGTTTAAATAATTTGAAGGCTTATAAAATTTATGTTGATAATACTGGAGATAATAGAATTGATTGGAATTTAATTTGAAGATAATTTGTTCAGTTTTGAAATTTTATTGTTTAAAATTGACCCTAAAATTAGCCTTCCGAGGCACAGTCTCGGGATTTGACGAAACCAGTTTCATTGAAACCGTAATAATTAGTTATTATCGGATTTCAATTTTCGTAGCAATCGGAGTTGTCGTTTGACCATGGCAGCTCGAAACGCTTAGAAACTATTTGAATCGATTTAATTTTTAAATTTGATCGTTTACTTCCGTAACTCGCGCATACAACCAAATAAGCCTCCGAAACACGTTCCATCGTGTTCGGAATTCGGGTAAAACCCTATGAACGTCTGTCGGTATGTCTGATTCGGAATTCGGTATTGCACGTTATAGATCACGTGATATTTTCAATATTTAGTTATATTATTATATTATAATCATCGTATTCAGGAAGCTGTTGCTAATTCTACTATACATTCACGTCTCTCTCCATTCGAAGGGTAGAAATCGAAATAATAATAATAATAATAATAAACAGAGAAATTGAAATGGCCGAAGCCTATTTAGACCCTTCTTCAACTCAATTCAGATCCCTTTCCCTTATTCTTTTTTTTAAGAATAAAAAAAAATCCTACCTATTTTCTATTATGGATTGGAAACTAATGTGTAGAAGAAACAGTATACTGACAAAAAAAATTTCCAAAGTCAAAAGAGCGATCGGGTTGCAAAAATAAAAGATTTTTTATCCTCTGATAATTTATTTAATAGAACGAAGATAAACCTATTGGATAGTAGAAGGAGAGAGGAAAAAGATCTGTTGATTGGACTCTGTATTTCCGGGGTATATATTTTTTTCATACATGATACATACTCTGTTCTGACCGTATTGCACTATGTATAATTTGATAATACAAGAAATACCTATTATTTCTGGTTCAAGTAGGGGAGCATCGAACGTTGTTTTCGCGAGGTCGAGCTCGCGGCCAAGGCGGGTCGCGTGAGGCAGGCCGTTCGATGATATGGGTGAGTCGCGCAGGGCACAAGCAATTCAAGGGGTCGCGATGTCATCAGTGGGTCACGGCAGGCACAAAGGCGGCGAGGCTAGGGTTTTTCGATCAGGTAGTGGCGCGCGGCAAGGTGGAGTTGGGGTTTGAGCTGAGAGTCGCGTGTGAAGGGGAGGTTTGGGCTAGGGTTCGTGAAGTGGGCAGCGGCTGTGGGGTTGCGTTGGAAACGAGGCAGAGTCGCCATGTGTTGACGCCGCGTGTAGGGTGGTAAAGTCAGCAGTAAGGTAAAATCTTTGTTGAAGCTAAACATTTGATTTAATTTGGTTTCCAAGTAAAGTATAAGAATACTATATATATGCAGATAAACGGAAATCGTTTAGATTTGGGATATAGAAAATTTAAATGAAATATTAGATTTTAGTAATGTATGTAGATGTTTTTTTTACAAATATATATACATACATATTTCATTTACTAGCTTATTTTTTTTAAAATAGCGTATGTTGGAGAAATTAGTTTAAATATAATTAATGGTTTAAATTGAAATCAGTGGTTAATTAAATTATCAAATGAAAATTTAAATGGCTCAATAGACTCGAATATTAATAAAGCATCTAATGTTTTACAAGGTCATTGGTCGTGGAGAACAAGTCATGAAGGAAATGGGCCGCAAATTGATGAAGGTGATCAGTAAATCTCACTAAGTTGGATTATTATTTAAAATTTAAGTGGTTAGATTTAAATAATTAGTTGAGCGCTTAAATTGATTGGATGTGCTTTGATGATGATGTGGATTTGGTTTTGATTGATTCTCGAGTCGATTATGGATTGACTCGAAGTATATGGGGTTTTAAATTGTTTTAAACTTAAACCATAAATAAGAAAATGATTTCCATTTTAGATTTAGAAAGGGCTTGATGTGTTGTGATCCATTAAATTTGTAGGAAATTTGAAATGAATAATTGATTGAGTTAATTAATTAATGATTTGGCTTAACTAATTTAATGGTGAAGTGTTTGAATTAATTAATTTATTTTTTGTTAATTAATTAAGTGAAAGTAGTTCAGAATAATCATTGGATGGTTTAACAAGTAATTACTTCATGAAGTTAATAAAATAAATCAAGTACGAGTATTCAAATTAATGTAATTAATTTAGATTAAGATAAATTAAAATATAATTGGAAATCAGTAACGCATATAATTAATGAAGTAATTAAAGATTTGTTTAATTGAGATTTCTACATTCATAACAAGTGACTTATGAGAAGAAAATTTATATAAGTAATTAGGAATTAGTGTAATTGATTATAGTTAATTAATTTGTGAAAAATTAAAGATTACTCATTGTTTTGGTAAGAATAATTAATATCGTGAATTTAATTAAAGAAAATTTCTTGGATGGAATAGAAAGATAATTAATCCAAGGTGTTGATTAAGATGAATGGAGATGAAAGAAAAGATTGATCAATTAATTGTTTGGAACTAATTAATAAAAGAACCTAAACGATTGAGGATTGAAAATAAATTAGAATCAACTGAGTTGATTTGTTTGTGATTGAGCTTTGCTTATGGATGATAGATTTGTATTGGTTGATTTGAATAAGTTAATATCTCTGGTATGAAATGTTGCGTATTTCATTGGATAGCTTGGGTTAGGATGACATGGGACTCGAAGAGGCTGGAATCGGGTATTGGGAAGATAACCGACACCACTTCGAATTTCTTATAAATTGATATGAGAAATTGATAGGTTTGGATGAATGGATTAAAATGAATTGGATTATTTAATCAAAATTTTAGCACATAGAATTCTTATTTTGAAAATAAGTTATGACTATGACAAGTGTGACTTTGTAAATTTATATGTGAAATCAAGGGCTGAAGATTTTATCCGAGCTTGGTATTTAGGGTTGATATGTGAATTAAGAGTTGTCTATAGCAAATTGTGAATTGGATAAATTGACATATGTTACCCCGGGATTATATAAGTTGATTTATTTAGTATTCCTCGTTAGTTGGGTTTACTCATGCTGGTATCCAGCCTGACCCGGGTGTTACTGTGGATGTAATGCTCGGGTCAGACCGAGTGTTACAAATTTTCAGGTAGGTACGTTCTGGAGCTCAGGAGGTGAGCTGGATGGCAGGAGCGTATAGAGTATTTCCACTGTACGCATAACATTATTAATCTGAGACTTGATAATTGTAAATATTCAGTGACTGTATATAATGTGAAACTCTGATGTATATAAATGTAATCGACAGATATAGTATACTTTTGTAAACAGTTAATTATTTATATTTATATTTTATCCGCTGCGAATGTGAGATGTTGTTGATTTTGTGGTTCTTCTTCTTTCTCTTTCTTCTAATTCATAACTATCTGGAATTTTCGGGTTCGAGAATTCGGGTCGTTACATTTGGTATCAGAGCTGGAAGGTTAAGCGAGAACCTTGGCTCTGGTGGGGATTACTCATTAAATAGAGTCAATGGTACTCTAAAATGAGTTGAATGTATATTTATATGAGCGCGTACTTGTTATTTTCTTATATAAAGGTTTTAAATGATTTTATATATATATATATATATATATATATATAATTGATATATATAAAGTAATATTTTCTTCAAATTAATATAAGGTGATTGGTTTTTAAATTATTGGAATTAAAATTTAGAAGTCATATAATACAACCAGATTGAAGTCTTGAATTAGAATTAAATGAAGTAAAAACGAAAATACAACCAAATCGAAATTTAATTAATTGAAGTTTAAATTCTAAATTTAGAATTCGGGAATTAAATTATTTAAAAAGCTTTAAATAAATGTAAGTTTGAAATGGGATTCAAACTGAGATTTAATCTTGAATTTATAGAAATAAGAATAATATAAAAAGGAAATTGGACTTGTTGAAACAATGGGGTGTTTGAAATTGATTAGAATTTAAAACCAATGGTGGTTTAAATGTTAAAATATGGCTGGAGGGTCAGGAAATAAATATGTATATATGTATGGATGTACATGATAATTTAGAATAAACTCTAAGAGGTTGGGTTTTGATTTTTCCCCTGAAATGTGATGTGAAAACATAAAGTGATATAAGTTTTGAACTTATACGAAGGAAAAATTTTAAAGTTGGAAGCAGAAATTCAAATTGAGTAGGGTTGATTGGATTAAGTAAATTGGAATTTAACTTGGAAAGTTAAATGGTTGATTTGAATTGGGAATTTGTGTGATCTCAAACGGGTTTGAGATTTAAAATTTAAAATGGATGGACGTTTTAAAATAAATTGGATGATATCATCCTATTGTTAATAAAAATGTTTAAATTGAGAATGGGATTGTAAAAATAAAATGAATTTGAATAGTTAAATTGTAAATTAAACTGTTTAAGAACTGGCTTCAAACTGGAAGATAAATTTGAATAATAAATTAAATTTTGAAAACAAATAAAATTTGCATTGAACTCTTATTTGAACCTTGAAATACATAAGTAAAGATAATATAAAATGGAATTTTGAGAATTGAACTCAGAAATTAAATAGATTTAAAAACCTTACAATAAAAGTTAATTTGGTTTAAAGAGTTAAACCAACTTTGGGAATTTAACTCGAATTTATATAATTAGAGATAGTTTAAATTCAAGATTTAAATAGAATTAGTTAAAAATTGAAATTGGTTTGAATTAATTGAATTGGATTAAATTGAAGTGATTGGAATAATATGAAATTATAATTAAAATTTAACGAGATTAAAATCAACTAGAATTTGTTTAAATTGGGAAAGGAATCAAGATTGATTCAACTTGAATTGGGAATAAATCAAGTCCAATGGAATTTGGAGCTATTTGAATCGAAATTGGGTTAATTAAATAGAAGTGGAAAGTCCTGTTGAATTGTTGGGAAGTGAACAGTTTGACTCTTGGCTATTTTCAATATAAATTGTTTTCATATAAATTTATTTTCTTTCTTCAAGCCAAATTATTTTATATTTGTTTTACAAATATTTTTGAAGCTATTTAATTATTTTTCAACTGTTTTATAAACTAATTACTATTTTTCAATTATTTTATAAATAAATTACTATTTTTCAATAACCTAAAATTTCTGGAACTGTTTAACTATTTCAATTATTTTACAATTAGTTAACTATTTCATAGCTATTTTGTAAGCTAATAATGATTTTTCAACTACCTATCTATTTTTAAAATTTCCAAGCTATTTCCTTAAAAAAAAAAACTGGTCGGAGTTCAAACTGTTATTGATTTAAATACCCAACTGAGATGAGAATTGAAGTGATAATCCAAATGGGGATTTGGCTAATAATCAATGAAGTTAAATACGTAGGATGTACGTATATTATTCTAGTCGCATAGTGGTTTGATCCAGATACGAGCACAGAATTTCGAGATAGTTTATCGATCCGAGTTGGGATTTTTCACTCGATTTTCGACAGCGAATCTGGATATGGATTATTGATTGGTTCTGGATATTCTCTATCATAGTTATGGCTATGCAAGGAGAATAGCGGTTTCTAATCAAGAAATCAGATCTGAGTCCGCACTAGAAAGTCGGGTGGACGATACTAGTTCGGAAGTGAAATTGTGTGATCGAGTGAGCGATCAGATTGGTATAGCGTATGGATGATATGTGTACATCGTACAAATGGAAAAGAAATTGATATTGAAAAGAGTAATCAAATTGAGATATTTGGTTTTGAATAAACAAAGATGTATATCTTTGTTATATAAGATAAATCTTCCCTTGTTGAATTTATTGCTGGAAGAAAAATGTTTTGGAAGTGTTTTGTAACGACCCAAGATTTTTATTAATTAAAATTTGAATATTTAATTAATTTTAAATATTAATAAGTGAAATTTATAAGTCGAATAAATTTTATTTCGAATAATTGGATTTAATTGGATAATTCAATCGATAATTTAATATGTTAAATTATGGAAAAAATTGAAAATTGGGTAAAATATGATTAGAAATGATTTGTAAAATTTTATTTTATCATATTGAAGTTAGAATGATATTTTAGAACTTTTAAAATCAAATTAAAAGTTAATTTGTGAAAATTGAATATTTTAATATTAAATCGACTAGTGAAATTAGCCAATTTTCGAACAGTCTCAGAATTGGACGAAACTAGTTTCATTGGATCCGTAATAGTTAGTTATTATCGGATTTCAATTTTCGTAGCAATCGGAGTTATCGTTTGATCGTGGCAGCTCGAAACGCATCGAAATTGTTTTTAATATTAATTTGGCGAGTTAAAATAGCCATTTTTCAAAAAGTCTCGGATTTCGACGAAACCAGTTTCATCGGATCCGTAATGTGATATTATTGTATGGTTTAAAATTTCGTGTCAATCGGATTTACCGTTTGTCCGGTGCAAGCTAAAACGCCTAGAAAATCGTTTAAATCGGTTTAATTTAAATTGAACGTTTATTGCCATAACTCGCACAGATGACCGAATTAGCTTCCCAAACCTGTTCCATTGTGTCCGGAACGCGGGGTAAACCCTAGAAACGTCGGTCACCGCGTGTAAATCGGAGTCCGGAAATTCCAAAATGAATAGTGTTTATTTTCACATATAAAAAAATAAAATAAGCTAGGGTTTAAACGCAGCCGCCTCCATAGAAACAACGGCCAGTAATGTTCAATTTTCCCCCCTCCAAATCTTCAAATCCGTCATTGATTCGTGAAATTTTCTACATGAAAGATGTAGAGGGTAGTAAGATCTTTAAAATGAACGGTCAAGATCGAAAAATATGAAACGAATTAACAGCAATTTAGCCTTGAAGGTCGTGCGTTCGAGCTCGTCATTCTCGAGCTACAGGCAGCCGAGCTTCATGAGATTCATGCTGAAGGTGGCTCTGGGGGAGGCGCACGTGGTGGAGGTTCTTGATCGTGGTGGATGTCATCGTATTTGTTGCAAAAATTAACCCTAATTTTGTAAAGTGGATTCGGCACTTACTGAGGATGGAACGCGTGAACGAAGATGAGGGAGAAGGAGGGAGGAGCGTGCACGGTCATGATGAAGGGTGATGGATCCTACGGCAGTGATTTAGTGTAGGTTGAAATTATAAATTATGTTATAAAAATTTGTAAATATAAAATCGTGTAACTTGTAAAATCCATATCTTTTTCATACGAGGTCGAAAACGCGCAAAACCAGTTGCGTTGGAATCATATGGACGAGCACTACGCGATGGAATTGGATTGGAGTCGTTTGGAGTTAGTAATAATTTTGGGTAAAATTAAACGTCCGTTTAATTTTATTCGAAATAAATCGCTAAAATGAAATTGAAATCAATGTGAGAACTTCTCACTCAATCGAATTAGTTTCGATTTTTATTTTAAATAGTTAGATTTAAAATACTTGAATGCATGTTTGAATGATGATTGTTATCTATTGATTGTAAAAATAGACATTATGCGCCGTTAGTAAGCGGATGTTATTTATTAAAAACATATACCACGAATATTTCATAAACAGTGAAATTGGTATTATATATAATAGCAATATATATATATATATTGGCATATGTATATATTGCAGTTATTGATTTCCCGCATTTGTATAGCGGATGAGACCCTATTGCGCTGTCTATTAAGCGGATAATATTTTAAATCCCATATACCGCGATAATTTCGTACTGGAACGGAATTGGTATTGTGCTAACATCTTTGGATGCAGGAAAACAGGTTGGAGGGATCCAACTGGATTCCTCAACAGTATTTATTTGATTTCAGATATTTTGATATTTGATGGATTATCATATGATATATGATGTCGTTGTTGTCGTGATTGACTATTTGGTGTGTAGCATCATTGGACCAAGTTTTGGAATTTTAAAATGATTTTTAAAGTGATTTTTGAAAGGATACGTTATAAAATATTTTTGGAATTGATTCATTTTAAATAAACAAACGATATAATTTTAAAAGTTATAAAATTATGATTTTTGAGAAATATAGTTAAAGGTTGATTTTTGAAAATATGGGGTTAATGATTTTATAAAATAGTTTAATCGGGATTTTTTGAATTTATTATAAAAGTTTAAATATAGGATTTATAAATTTGATTATTTTATAAATCAAAATGATGAAATTATAAAGGACTTTAAAGACGTTTTGAAATAATAATATAAATTGATTTATATAAAAGATTTATAAAATGGACCTTTGTGAATTTAAGATATTGGAATTATAAAATGAGTTTTGTAAGTGTTAGAATGAATTGTGAATGAATTTCATAAATGAATGAAATTTATAGAATTATAATCGGTGAAGTTAGAAATGGAATTTTATAAACAGTAGGTTTATAGAATATGTAAAGTTATTTGAAGAATAAGTTTTGGGTAAGTAATTGAATCTTATAAGTTATAAGATTTATAATTATGAAGTTTAAAGGAACGATTTTGTAAAATAATCGTTTTATAAGCATTTAACTTATAATATGAACTTTTGTTATATCATTGAGATATGAATTGAATAGGTTAATAAAGGAATTTATAAACGTGGTTTTATAAATTCGCAAAGACTTATTTTGATAAGTAAATTGTTATAACTTATTTATGGTGTTATATTCACGATTTAGACAGTGAATAATCCTTTAAAATAAAATGAATAGAAAGGATGAAATTGGTTAACGTAGTATATTCACGTTTTTGAATAGTGAATAATATGTTAAAGAAAATGTTTTGGATGTGATATTTTAAATAGAATTAAAACGATCGAACGATGTTTTTAAATGTGTTGAGATTCGAAACCATAGATTTCAACATTCATTGTTGAAATAGACGTTTTCGAGAAATAGAAGGAAATGGTGGACTATAACACTGTTGTTATAGTAAATGATTCCGAAAGGAAATGTTTTGTATAGTATTGGGATTTATATATCTATTTTAATTTCGAATGCCTATACTAGTGATTTTGGGTTGTCGTAACGATGTTTTACGCAACATTCGTTTTGGCCCAAATAAATATGTTTGAGAGAATGATTTCCTTAAAGAATGAAATATATACTTAATTTCGATTAAAGTATATTGAATATTTTCCAAGTGTTGAAAATAAATAAAAAGATTTGTGAATTACTTATTTAAATAAGTATGGAAATGTTTTCCTGTATGAAGTGAATATTTTGAGAATTTATCTTTTTGAAGACAAATTGAAAATGAATAATTGAAATCGTATATTCATAGATATTTTGGAATATAAATTCATTATGGAATTTATGAATGAAAAGTGGAATTTGTTTAAAAATAAATATTGATTTATTTTGAGGTATCGAAATGTTATATCTTGTAAGGATATTTTTGGGAAATAAATAATTTGGAAAATTATTTGGAATCTGGTGATGTTGTGCATATCCATTGATAGTTCAATAACCGACTATCAATATTTACCTTTGAAAGGTATTTGTTGTGATTTGCTGAATTTGAATGCCACACTTATTTTTAAATTATTGCGCTCGTTATTCGGATTACCCATTCCGAATAGTGATACGACGTAATGGATAGCATCGATGACCGGTGTTAAAGACCAGATATTTTTGAAAGCGAAAGGACAACTCGTCGATTGTCTTTGCACCGAGTAGCTACGATATAGAGACTCCCTATGTGATGGGAAGTCCGGACGTGATTAGTGAATATCCGGATTGCAAGGACTTCTTTGTAAGTGCCTTCGGTTCTGTTCGAGCCCGGAACGGACTTGTATGGATTGTATGTCTGACATTACAAATTGAGATATAAAGCAGATTTCTTTCAAATATATTTCTGTTGGTGGCGGAGAATTTATTCTTTCAGCTTAACACCCTTCTCTGAGACGTACGAGCTCAGAGGTTATGTAGTTGAATGTTATCAGCGATATATTCCCAATTTGGTAATGTGACATGCTGAGTGTTGTTGAGAAATGATCAATGTGTTGATCATTTGTGATAAGATCATTTGTTTGATCGTTTATCTTGGTGATCATTTCTATGATCATTTGTTGACCTAAAGCATGGCTTTTGTATAAAGTGTGACTTTGTGGACGTGACTTCGTCGAGCCTCACACCCCGGAATGGTCAAAACAGGAAAGATGCAGCAAGGTTATGAGGGGTAGCTCCCTTTAGGGTATGTGCATTTCCTTCTGGAAAAGGGTGGTATCATGGTATGGAGCCCAGATACTTACTCATGTTGAAAACACTTTATTTATGATTGTGTGATGTTGATGACGAGCGCTCGGTTAAAGGTCCCAAAGGACCGGGGGATGGCATACTCGTGTCAGTAGTTACCCAGTTAGGGGTAACCCGGCCTTGTGTTGGCAGAGATCCGGTTTGGTTCTCGGGGACGTCCTTCCAGAGGCGTTCTCATGTGGCAATGGGAAGTTCCTTGGCCTGACCATTCGTTGGAAATCCAAAGAAACAATACGAGACTTGTACGGTTTTAGTTGTAGAACCTGCCATCTAATATGGTAGCTATAGTAAGCATAATATAATGGTACATATGCTGGCTAAGATTTATATTCTACTTTCGAAATGTTTTCCTACACTATGCACTAGTAATAATATCAAATGTTTCTTTTTAATGCGTATCAAGCATCTTTGACTATCATAAGGAGAAATCTCCTCCAAGTCTGCGTTTGCATTGTGTGTGTGGTGGGAGGTCTTATGGTAGTCTCATTTTTAAAAGCATTGCGAACTGACTTTAAAAAAATTCCTCTATTTTGATTTTAAAGATAAATAAACTGTTTTGAGTTCTCACACCAGTCACATGACTGACTCGGAGTTTATTATTTTCCTTCCTAAACTCTGGGTGCCCATAAATTTTCACACAGGCAGTCAAGAGTTAAGGTTTATCAGGATATTCTGGAATTCAGGAGTTGCTGGAGGCAAGCTGGATGGCATGGCGTATTACTAGTTTATATAGTATTTCTTTTTCCACTGCATTGTATGTTGTTGTTTGATGTTGTACACTCTGATGATGATGTAATGTAATGTATAAAATGTAATAACTGGTATAGTTCTTTGTTTAAAGATTATTCGTTTATCTACTATATGTTGTTCCGCTGCGATTGTGAGATTCTGATGTTGTTCTGTTTTTCTGTTCCGTTCTATTTTCTATTTTCTTTTCTCTCTATTTTCTATCGTTTTCCCTCTTCTTCTGTCTTTTTCTTTCTCTTAAAACCCTAACTATTCGGTTTTTCGGCAACGAAAAATCGCGTACGTTACATGTTTGACGTATAAAAGGGGGTTTTATACGAAGGAATTTTATACGGGGTTGATATGATCCAAGTTTTTAAATTTTATATATCTAAATATATATAAAAAGATCTTATGAGGATTTTATAAAGGTTGTGGGAACCTTTGGATTTTGGAAAGGCTTTTGATTTTGGGTAAAATCAATATTGAATTTGGAAAGCCTGATTTGAGAATTATCGATTTTTGGATAATGGATTTTGTGTAAAGGAGATTTTTATGAGATTCATACTAGGTGTATGATTTGAAAGATACTATATGTGTATAGTATGAAATGTTTTGATGATGGCTCTGGGGAAAAAGGTGCTTCCTTGAAATGAACTTCTCAGGAGTGCCACCGGGTGTTGCTGCCTTGAGCCCCAAGGGGGGTTCTAAAGTTGATCCTGTGAGGAGTCTGGACAAAACTAGTTTCTGAGGATTATGAGTTGAGTATACCATAGCGTAAGTCGTGTGTGCCGCTGAGAGCCAACAGTTTGCGTTTGATTTTATATCGGTAGACTGTGACACTATGGTGTACCACATAGCGGAAGTCGTGTGTGCCGCTGAGAGCCAACAGTCTGCGTTTGAGTTTACCTCGGTAGACTGCGACCTATGTAGGAGTGGAGAGGTTTCATTTCGATAGCGAAATCAGAGGCCGCGGAGAGCCTGCAGTTACATGGACTTTTGCTGCGACGGCAACGTAACCCTAGATGTAACTGTGATTTGTTGTGTGGGATCCATGGCGTAATCGAGAGGCCGCGGAGAGCCTGCAGTTACATGGACTTTTGCTGCGACGGCAACGTAACCCTGGGATGTAAATGTGACCATGGATGGGGGTGATGATTTCCAGAGCATTCTCACCAAAGATATTTCCTCTATTTCAAAATGCTTTCAATATTTTCAATAAAATTATTTTCAAAGGTAGTTTCACTAGGTGTTGAAAACGGGTTTACCAAGTACTTGTAGATTTTCAGTTCTACGCCTGATCAACGTATGACTGAATTTCTGTGAGAACAAAGATGGACTGGTTGAGACATCGAGTTATAAGAAATATTTTATAAAAGCTATTTTAATAATATTATGAGATTTTATAGGCATTTCTAAAATTTTAAAATAAAAGAGATGGAATTTTGGAAAATCAAGGAAAATCCAAACTGAAATTGTAAAATAAGATTGAAACTCGGGAAAATTTAATGAAGTGATTCTTTGTAATTATTACAAAAATCCAATGTTGAATTAAAAGTGGAAGTAAGCTAATTAGCTAAATAAATTATTTAATAGAGTATGTTAAGAAAATTTAACTCGGTTAAATAAAATGGATTATAATTTAATAATGGAGTTTAGAAATGAATTCGAATTTTAAATAGAATTCGACTTGGATTTGATATTGAATTAAATAAGAGGAGATGTTGTAAAATAAAAATAAAATAGAATTAGATTGGAAAATGTGATGGTTTGAATTACTAATAAAATTCAAAGGTGATCTGAATAATATTTGATGAAATTTGCAAGTAAATTGGATATAAGAGAAGTGATTATAATGGAAATGGTTTGGGTTGCAAAACAAAACCCAGGTGGATAAGAATAATTGAGAATGACCTTGTATTAATAGAATAAATTCGATAATGAAATAAGTGGGTAAATTAAGAAGTTAAAATGGGTTAATTGAGTTAAATAATAAATGGGAGAGGTCTGATAGAATAAAAACTAAATCAAAATTGTGATTGGAATAAGATTATCAGACTGAACTTAAATTTGGTGGTATATTAATTTAAAGTATAAATGAGATAAGTATGTGGTTGGACATTATTTTAGAAATTGTGAAGGTGAATTTAAAATTAAAATTTTAAATGGATGAGTTAACTAAATTTATTGGAAGTTGCTTAAATGAGAATCAAATAGAAGCAAGCTTAAGTTTAATGTTGGAATAAACTAAAGTAAATTCACTTAAGTTTAAAATTTATGGAAGTTTGGCTTCGAATAAGGGTGAAAGCCCATTAAATAAAGCATGGATTGAATTAATTTGGGAATGGCTAGTAGTATACAAGAATGAAATGTGTCGAGCTAAATAAAATGATTGTGAATAAATTAAAATGGAATTGAAGTAAATAAAATTGAGTTGGAATCAATTTTAATAGGTTATAAAACTTAAGTAATTATTTATTCACATGGATATTATCAAATTGCGTAGAAATAATTGCCGTTTAACGTAAACTAGATTTAATTAAATTCTATGGATTAGTGGAAGCAAATATAATTGATGTTTAAGTTAATTGAAGTGAATGTGAGTTTGTTTTGCTTAAAAATGAATTGAATGTGAACAATTGCATTGTAAACCATTAAAATTGAATGTAATGGCATATAAATTTGGTTGAAAGCAATTGGATTAACTTTAAATTATATAAATCGCTTATGGTAAGCGATTGGTGTTTGTTGTTTTTGAAATGCTTGTGTTTAGCCATTAAAAGTATGTGAAATGCTAATAGAATCTCAATATATAGCACTTACATATTTAAATTGAGTAAGTACAGATATTTGAAGGCCGTTTGGTTGGATTTGGATTGTACTAATTGCTAAAATAAATAAGATGCTTGCTTAAATGCTAAATTAAGGTACGCCTACGCAATAAAAATAGGAAATATGAATTGTTTTTGTTTTTTCCGACCGGGTGCGTCGATGTATATATATCTATATCTCTTGTCAAATTGCAAAAGCTCCTCCGTACAAAGGAGACTCTGCCAAAAAATTTCCAAAATTTTGGGAGTAAGAAAATTTTTTGGAAATTTTGGGAAAATTTGTGTTAAGCAATTAAACGATTTTAAATGCGAAACTGAAATAGATTAGTAGATGGAACTAATAAGATTCAGTTGAATGGAAAATAAAATTTAATATTCAAAATTGAAATAAGTTGAATTCGTATTAAAACGGGAAAAAACGAATTTAAATAGAAGTGGGTATGAAACTTATGTAAAGAGATGTATAGAATAATTTGGAAGGTTGCGATTGAATATTATTGCTTGGTAAGTTATGCAGGTATTATAAGGGAAAAGAAAATTGGATTTGATTCCAAAGATAAATTTGTGTTGCCCGACAAAAAGGTACGTATTTAAATTTCTAGATGAGATTGGATTGGGTTTTTGATGTAGCCACTTGGCTTTTGTTTTCTTTTTGGAATTTGGGAGCCTGTGGAGGCCTTTTGTAGTTGTACCGAGTTTAGCCGCACAAAGGAGACGCTGGCAAAATTTCTCGGAAATTTAGCGAGTTAGAAAATTTTGAGGAAATTTTGATAATTCGAAATTTGGTTTTAAAATTGAAATTTAAATGATCGAGAAGAGGGAATTGTTTGATGCTATAGAAGGTTTTTGGAAATTGGTTAAGGTGATAGTGGGTCTTTAATAAAGGATAGTTGGTTGGATGTTGAATTGTGAGTTTTGGGAATAGTAAACGGGTATCGGACCATTCTTCCTATCTAGTAATTTCGGGGACGAAATTCTTTTAAGGGGGGAGGAATGTGATGACCCAGAAATTTTAACAAATTAAATTGGAATAATTAATCGATTTTAAAATATTTAAAGTTAATTTTAACATTGAATTCAAGATATCAATACTTACTTGATAATGAAATAATTGAATTGTATAGTTTAAATATTGATTTTAATAATTGAAAATTTGGGTAAATTGTTGAATCTGATATTTCTAAGCCTGTTTAAATAATTTGAAGGCTTATAAAATTTATGTTGATAATACTGGAGATAATAGAATTGATTGGAATTTAATTTGATGATAATTTGTTCAGTTTTGAAATTTTATTGTTTAAAATTGAACCTAAAATTAGCCTTCCGAGGCACAGACTCGGAATTTGACGAAACCAGTTTCATTGGATCCGTAATAATTAGTTATTATCGGATTTCAATTTTCGTAGCAATCGGAGTTGTCGTTTGACCATGGCAGCTCGAAACGCTTAGAAACTATTTGAATCGATTTAATTTTTAAATTTGATCGTTTACTTCCGTAACTCGTGCATACAATCAAATTAGCCTCCGAAACACGTTCCATCGTGTTCGGAATTCGGGTAAAACCCTATGAACAACTGTCGGCATGTCTGATTCGGAATTCGGTATTGCACGTTGTAGATCACGTGATATTTTCAATATTTAATTATATTATTATATTATAATCAGCGTATTCAGGAAGCTATTGCTAATTCTACTATACATTCACGTCTCTCTCCATTCGAAAGGCAGAAATCGGAAAAAATAATAATAATAATAATAATAATAATAATAATAATAATAATAATAATAAACAGAGAAATTGAAATGGCCGAAGCCTATTTAGACCCTTCTTCAACTCAATTCAGATCCCTTTCCCTTCCCCTATCTTTTCTTCAGACGTTCAAATCTCTAATTGTCAAAATTATGGTCACAAATTCAATCAAGTAGGGGAGCTGTAACGTCCCGATATTTTCAACCATTCGCATCCGCACATGCCGGACTTGAATTGCTCAAAATACCGCGTTGTTAATTTATTTTGGCAAACTCGGCATAAACAGTAAATAAATAATTACAAATTACAGACACAGAGTAATAAAATGCAGCGGAATAGATAAAGAATAGTAGTTCATGAAGCTACTATATACGTCAGAGTTAGAAATAAAATACATCAGAATATCCCAGATGTAGTGAAGTCTCCAGTACGAGCAGATGACTTCTCTGAACCAATCAACTGGATGACTGAAAGGATAGATAGCTGGATCTTCAAGCAAAGCTCCAACTTCGAAGGTGAGTCTCAAATGCTGTATCACTCAATCTGACCCGAGCGTAAAGCAAAACACAAAACACTCGAGTCAGGATTAACATTCTTATATAAATAAATCCAACTCAAGTGAAATATCAACTGAAATACAAATAACTTAAAGGATGTTTGGGATAACCATCCTCTAAGGGTCCATGGAACTATCTACAAGGTAGAAGTATACACTATAACACCGTGGTCATTCCCATTTATTTATACTTCAAACCAAATATCATTTTACTTTAATTATCCCTATATTTCCCAAAATAGTATATTTATAGAAAATAAATAATTTATAAAGTCTTCAATTCCCTCAACTTAACATATCGTTTCAACATCAACCCGACCTTCCCATTCAAATCAAATTCAATCTCAATTTATCAATTTAAATTCAATTTAAATCTTAAATTAACCACTTAAATTTTATCGATCCCAATTCGGATTTGAAATCACAAATACCCCTTTATATTTCAATATATTTCAAAACTTTAAGTATTCAGCGTTTCAAACTAAATTTTATTTAATTTAGTTTTCTACATAATAAATTCAATTTAGTTCAACCAAAATTTTCATTTTAATTCAAATTTTAGTTTCTAAATAACAATTCAATTATTTTTATTTTTTATACAGATCCGAATCTCAAAATAAACCATTTAAAAGCTTTAATATTTAAATGTTCAATTTTACAGTTTCATATAGATCTCGATTTAACCTCACTATTATTTAGTCTTGAAATACTTCCTCATTGGATTCAATATTATTTAAGTAACCTTAAATTCAATTTCTACTCAATATTTTCTTTAATTTATTTAAATGTGAAATATTCATTAAATCACTTAAATCAAAAATCTAGTTATAAAATCATACCTTTTAAATTTCCCATTCAAAAATTTCAAATCGATTTAATTAAATAAATTTAAATACCATTTTTAATAAACCCAAATTTATCTCCCAATCTTAATTATTCAAATTTTCACAACGGTAAATTTTGAATCTTAAATACTACTTAAACATATTATATGGATTAAGTCAATCTTAATAATATTATTACTACATCTGTATATATAAAATTTCCATTTATATATAATATTTTTAAGAACCAATATTTATTAAATCCCATATATTTCTCTTCAAACTGTAGAAATTATTTTCAAAATAATTATATGGACCAACGGTGTCTGTATATATTTCCTATCATATATTCAAGTGCTACTGATATTTATCATTTCAATCCGTACACTAAATATATACGGGTGGATATCATTTCAACACGTAATCCCAAATTCAATTAAATGAAATTTGCTTGGGTTTATCGTTTCAACCCATAACGAATTCTCCTATTCTACAGTCCGTTCGGGTATGTATCATTTCAACCTATAGTGAATTCTAAACTACAGGGAACTTGCAGAGTGATAACAGATAATACAATAAAATAACAGGCATATATCATCAATAACAATATAATATAAACAACAGGATATGGTGTCATATCCCATAAGTGAGCAGTTACAGACAATAGCATAAATATAACAATTTAAATAACTACAGCAGCATATCTCAATTTTCGATTTAATTGAAATCAAATTTAATAAACAAAAGAACGTTAATCGTGAGTGATTGCTCACCTTTCGAGGCGAGAGAGGATAGACAACAGAGCAAGCTACGAATTCCAAAGCAAAACGAGATGGGCATGAAATTTATGGACAAAGCTGATAGATAGCAATAGAGGAATTCAAATCAGGACAGGATCAAGGTGGATAATTGATATAGGTGAACTTATATATCATATTCTAAATCTAAATACATTTACAATTAAAAATATGTAAGTATTTTCAAAATCATTGTTTTTTTTTAAACAAAACTTATATATGTTAAACTCAACATATATACATAAGATATTTAAAATAAATACTTATATATTATATTTTTAGAAATCATTATTTTATAAAAACCCATACGTTTCTTCCAGCAAACTCAAATTGAATTTTTTTATGCTAAGGCTATTGCGAAACTATCTTAGAGATATTAATATACAATTTAGTAGATACTTCCAAATATCATATGTGTACATCTCAAAACAGAATACATACACTTTAAAATAAAAATATGTTATAAATCTGTATACAGTAATATATATATATATATATATATAACTAGTTGTATGAATGTATTTTTATGTATCTGCTATAACAATAGACATCAACTCAAAATATACTGATATTTTAAACCATTTATAACTAGTATATACTTTACCGATAGTTTACAATATTAGAATCAAAATATATATATATATATAAATACCTTTTTTTATAATATAATATAGTATACTTTGAAATATAAACTATTATATAAACTTACGTTTATAGATAGCAGCCGCAAATATATATATTTATAAATACTAGAAATATACGCACCCAGACTTGAAGCAAACAAATGATCAACACGCATATTATACTAAAAAATATAACCGACTATTTTAACTGGCATATATATATACAGATCCACGCTAAGTTTGAATGTATTATAATATAAACAATACCACTACTCATGCGCACAACCCAACACCAACGAAAAATATATATATATATAACATCTGTATATTGAAAAACGTAATGCATACCTCTCCAAAAATATAAGAGCAAGTACACGAGCTGAAGGTGAGAACTGGATTTTCAACGTGAGGGTGGGAGGCCTAGTTGTGTGTGAGGACGAGATGGCGAAGGCTGGGTTGTGGGTGCTTGCGGCTAGTGCAAGGTGGCTGTCAGAGCAGGAGAGAGAGAGGGAGGTCGAAGAGGAAGAGGATGCATAGGGTTTTCGGCCAAGGGTTGCTGGTTGGAGCAAGGATTAAGGCGGTTTGGGTTTGAAGCTCGGCAGGCCTTGGTTGATGGAAGGAGGAGGAAGCCGAGACAAGGTGGAGGGGTGGATCTGGGTTTTGATGCCGGTAGGGTGGTGGTGCTCGGGTTTTGGGCGGAGGAGCTACTGTGAAGGGTGGTCACAGGGAGGAGCGATTGCTGTGGTTGTTGTGGAGGAGCTCGGCCAGGGTGTATCGGCTGAAGCAACGCACGGTGGAAGAGGGTTCGACTACAATGAATGGTGGCCAGAGGTGGGTGAAGGGGGATGGGTGCTGTCGTGGCTCAACTAGGGGTTCATGCGTGGAGATGCGCTCGGGTGGTTGTGGTTGCTCACGGAGGCCAGTCAGAAGGAAGGAGGTGAGTAAGAATGGTGCGGCAAGTATGGCTGAAATGTAGGCGTGGGGATGATAGGGTGCATGAGATATTGGAGGCGGTTCTTGGGTTTTGATTGATGATGAAATAATGAATTTCTGAGGGGTAAGATATAACGATATATATAAAAGGAAGATGATAAGTGGAAGCCAGAATTTACAAGCCAGAAAGAGGAAGAAAGAAATCACCATTTATTTTATAACAGAAGAAAAAGCAAACATGCCCGTGAATCCAGGAAATCAATCAAAGCAGAAAGGAAAGTTATAAAGGTAAAAGTATCCGTTCAAAATAAATAACGTACAGGAAATAATATAGGAAATAAAAGGTCACAAAATCATGCCCTTGTGATCAGCTAATTATTAATGCTAAAACAAAACGACTATTTTTTGATAACGTGTAAGTATCGAAAAGGAATAGGTAATAAATGATTCAAAGCGAAAAATAGAAGTAACGGACGCCAAAATTTCTCGGAAGCAACAATTTCGTTTCGAAAATATATAATATCAAGAGTATATAATATTCCAATTTTTGGTGTTTTGAAGTCAAATGTTTAAAAATCATAGCTTTGTTGTTCGATCATGCTTTTGGTGATGCATCAAGGAGCATATATGGTCGGGTAGTCGATTAGCATAAACCCTTAGCGTCGTTGCTCGAACGATTGCAATTTGGTCGAGATTGGCCCTCGTTTAGATAGGTTGGGAAGTGATGGAAACAGGTTTCGGTCGACCGAACTCAGTAAGCCGGTCGACCGACCTGCTACCAGAACACTTCTCTGTTTCTGGTCCGGTCGACCGAGGAGTAGAAGGTATCGAAACGTATCAAAAAGAAATACGTGAATTTGATGGGAACAACCTCTAAATTTATGGACTAATAGAGGCAATTGATAAACGTTATTCAAAAAAAAAAATCAAAGCAATCAATGGGACAACACGTTTCAAATTCGAAACTGAAGGAGGCAGTAAAGTCACAGTTTAGAGTACCGTTACAATGAACATTTTATTGCTTCTGTTGTACATCGGATCCCAAAATACAGAAATAAATATACCGTTGAGATCTGAACGATGAGACGATCAAAATGGTACACAGATATCAGGGTACGATCATCCGATCAAAAGTCGATGATCGGAACCAAAATGCTTGAAATTTGTCAGAAATAAGGTAAACGGAGCAGTAGACGTCCGAATTTGGAAAAACGAAAGATGACGTCTCACTCAGAAGAGGATTTAGAAATTTTCTATAGAAAAATATCCAGGCTTGAAAATAAATTTATTATTAGCAATTATTAGCTAGCTTGAATTTTATAGAATTTCACAATGAAATAAACTTTGATAAAATAAATTGAAACTTTAAAATCTGCTATGTTTAGTTGGACGTAATCCAAATATTAAATTTTTATTTCAAAATATTATTAATAAAAATTTCACAAATATTCAGTTAAATATATAATAAAAAAACAATTAAAATTACTAAAATTTTACGGGTCGTTACAGGAGCATCGAACGTTGTTTTCGCGAGGTCGAGCTCGCGGCCAAGGCGGGTCGCGTGAGGCAGGCCGTTCGATGATCTGGGTGAGTCACGCAGGGCGCGAGCAATTCAAGGGGTCGCGATATCATCAGTGGGTCACGGCAGGCACAAAGGCGGCGAGGCTAGGGTTTTTCGATCAGGTAGTGGAGCACGACAAGGTGGAGTTGGGGTTTGAGCAGAGGGTCGCGTGTGAAGGGGAGGTTTGGGCTAGGGTTCGTGAAGTGGGCAGCGGCTGTGGGGTTGCGTTGGAAACGAGGCAGGGTCGCCATGTGTTGACGCCGCGTGTGGGGTGGTAAAGTCAGCAGTAAGGTAAAATCTTTGTTGAAGCTAAACATTTGATTTAATTTAGTTTCAAAGTAAAGTATAAGAATACTATATATATGCAGATAAACGGAAATCGTTTAGATTTGGGATATAGAAAAATTAAATGAAATATTAGATTTTAGTAATCTATGTAGATATATTTTTTTACAAATATATATACATACATATTTCATTTACTGGCTTATTTTTTTAAAAATAGCGTATGTTGGAGAAATTAGTTTAAATATAATTGATGGTTTAAATTGAAATCAGTGGTTAATTAAATTATCAAATGAAAATTTAAATGGCTCAATAGACTCGAATATTAATAAAGCATCTAATGTTTTACAAGGTCATTGGTCGTGGAGAACAAGTCATGAAGGAAATGGGCCGCAAATTGACGAAGGTGAGTAAATCTCACTAAGTTGGATCATTATTTAAAATTTAAGTGGTTAGATTTAAATAATTAGTTGAGCGCTTAAATTGATTGGATGTGCTTTGATGATGATGTGGATTTGGTTTTGATTGATTCTCGAGTCAATTGTGGATTGACTCGAAGTATATGGGGTTTTAAATTGTTTTAAACTTAAACCATAAATAAGAAAATGATTTCCATTTTTGATTTAGAAAGAGCTTGATGTGTTGTGATCCATTAAATTAGTAGGAAATTTGAAATGAATAATTGATTGAGTTAATTAATTAATGATTTGGCTTAACTAATTTAATGGTGAAGTGTTTGAATTAACTAATTTAGTTTTTGTTAATTAATTAAGTGAAAGTAGTTCAGAATAATCATTGGATGGTTTAACAAGTAATTACTTCATGAAGTTAATAAAATAAATCAAGTACGATTAATATGGTATTCAAATTAATGTAATTAATTTAGATTAAGATAAATTAAAATATAATTGGAAATCAGTAATGCATATAATTAATGAAGTAATTAAAGATTTGTTTAATTGAGATTTCTACATTCATAATAAGTGACTTATGAGAAGAAAATTTATATAAGTAATTAGGAATTAGTGTAATTGATTATAGTTAATTAATTTGTGAAAAATTAAAGATTACTCATTGTTTTGGTAAGAATAATTAATATCGTGAATTTAATTAAAGAAAATTTCTTGGATGGAATAGAAAGATAATTAATCTAGGGTGTTGATTAAGATGAATGGAGATGAAAGAAAAGATTGATCAATTAATTGTTTGGAACTAATTAATAAAAGAACCTAAACGATTGAGGATTGAAAATAAATTAGAATCAACTGAGTTGATTTGTTTGTGATTGAGCTTTGCTTATGGATGATAGATTTGTATTGGTTGATTTGAATAAGTTAATATCTCTGGTATGAAATGTTGCGTATTTCATTGGATAGCTTGGGTTAGGATGACATGGGACTCGAAGAGGCTGGAATCGGGTATTGGGAAGATAACCGACTCCATTTCAAATTTCTTATAAATTGATATGAGAAATTGATAGGTTTGGATGAATGGATTAAAATGAATTGGATTATTTAATCAAAATTTTAGCACATAGAATTCTTATTTTGAAAATAAGTTATGACTATGACAAGTGTGACTTTGTAAATTTATATGTGAAATCAAGGGCTGAAGATTTTATCCGAGCTTGGTATTTAGGGTTGATATGTGAATTAAGAGTTGTCTATAGCAAATTGTGAATTGGATAAATTGACATATGTTACACCGGGATTATATAAGTTGATTTATTTAGTATTCCTCGTTAGTTGGGTTTACTCACGCTGGTATCCAGCCTGACCCAGGTGTTACTGTGGATGTAATGCTCGGGTCAGATCGAGTGTTACAAATTTTCAGGTAGGTACGTTCTGGAGCTCAGGAGGCGAGCTGGTTGGCAGGAGCGTATAAAGTATTTCCACTGTACCCATAACATTATTAATCTGAGACTTGATAATTGTAAATATTCAGTGACTGTATATAATGTGAAACTTGATGTATATAAATGTAATCGACAGATATAGTATACTTTTGTAAACAGTTAATTATTTATATTTATATTTTATCCGCTGCGAATGTGAGATGTTGTTGATTTTGTGGTTCTTCTTCTTTCTCTTTCTTCTAATTCATAACTATCTGGAATTTTCGGGTTCAAGAATTCGGGTCGTTACAGTTTGAATTACAAATAAAATTCAAGTGTGATTTGAATAATATTTAATGAAATTTGTAAGTACATTGGATATAATGGAAGAGAATTGTAATAGAAATGGTATGAGTTGCAAATAAAATCCAGATGAGTAGAAATAGTTCGAGAATGGCTTTGTATTAATAAAATAAACTCGATAATGAATTCAGTAAATAAATGAAAAAATTAAAATGGGTTAATTGAGTTAAATAACTTGATTTTGGAATCAACTGAATGGAATACGAGCTTGTTTGGATTAGAAATAAATTGAATATAAGAAAACGAGTTGAAAACCATTAAAACTTAAATGAAACGACATATGAATTGGTTTAAAAGAAATTGAATTAGCTTTAAAGCATATAAATTGTTCGTGGGAAGTGTTTGGTGCTTGATGCTTAGTAATGTATATGTTTAGCTATTGAAAGTAAGTAGAATGTTAATAAATTCTCTATATACGGCACTTACATAGTTAAATTGAGTAAGTACAGGTACTGGGAGGCCATTTGGCTGGATTTGGATTGCGCTATTTGCTAAAATTAATAAGCTGCTTGCTTAAAATGCTAAATAAGGTACGCCTACGCAATAAAAATAGGAAATATGAACTGTTTTTGCTTTTTCCGACCGGGTGGGTCGATGTATATATATGTATATCTCTTGCCAAATTGCAAAAGCTCCTCCGTACAAAGGAGACTCTGCCAAAATTTTCTGAAAGTTTTGGAAGTTCGAAAATTTTTGAAAATTTTAAAATGTTTATTAACGACAAAACAATTTCAAATTCGAAACCAAAGTAAATTAGTAAATGAAACTAATATAAATCAGTTATAAATGAAAGATAGAAATTCAATATTCAAATAGGAAATAAATTGAATTTGTATGAAAACGGGAAAAAAATTGCATAGAAGTAGAGGTGAAAACTTCTGTGAGGAAATGTATAAAATTATTTGAAGGGCTATGATTGGATATTATTGCTAAGTAAGTTATGCAGGTATTAAAAGGGGAAAAGAAAATTTGATTTGATTACAAAAGATAAATGTGAATTGCCCGACAAAAAGGTATGTATTTTAATTTCTGTATGAATTGGATTGGGTTTTTTATTATCTAGCCACTTGGCTTTCTGTTTCTTTTTGGTATTTGGGAAGCCCGTAGAGGCCTTTTGTAGTTGTACCAAGCTAGCCGCGCAAAGAAGACGCTGGCAAAAAATTTCGGAAATTTAGAGAGTTGGAAAAAAATTTGAGAAAATTTTGATGATTCAAAATTTGGTTTTAAATTGAAATTTAAAGATTGAGCAATAGGGTATTGCGTGAAAACTATAGAAGGTTTTTGGGAAGTTTGTTAAGGATAGTGGGTCTTTAATAAAAGATAGCCGGTAGGATGATGAATTGGGAGTTTTGGGAAAAGGTAAACGGGTTTAGTACCATTCTTCCTAACTAGTAATTTCGGGGATGAAATTCTTTTAAGGGGGGACGAATGTGACAACCCGATATTTTTTAACAATTTAAATTGGAATAATAAATTGATTTTTAAATATTTAAAAGTTAATTTTAAACTTGAATTCTGAATATAAATATTTACTTGATAATTAAATTATTGAATTATACAAACTGAAATTGGGTAAAATGTTGAACCTGTAGTTTCAAGCCTGTTTAAAATAAGTTGAAGGCTTATAAAATTTATAATGAGTATACTGAGATAATAGGATGGTTGAAATTTAATTTAAAGGTGATTTGTTCAGTTTTGAAATTTTATCGGCTGAATTGAATTTAAAAATAGCCTTCCGAGGCACAGTCTCGGAATTCGACGCAACCAGTTCCATTGGATCCATAGTAGTTAGTTATTATCAGATTTCAATTTTCGTAGCAATCGGAGTTGTCGTTTGACCCTGGCAGCTCAAAACGCTTAGATTTATTTTAATCGATTTAATTTAAAATTGATCGTTTTCTTCTGTAACTCGCACATACGATCAAATTAGCCTCCGAAACACGTTCCATTGAGTTTGGAACGCGGGTAAAACCTTATAAACGTCTGTCGGCACGTTTGATTCGGGTTCGGGATTTCGCGTATGCTTAACGTCTAACGAGACGTTTTGAAAATTTTATAATATAATAAAATTTAAAGTGCATATGTCAGAGATATTTTTTTTTAAGGCGTACTTGTGAAGCTTTCTCAAATTGATATTTTTTCCGTCCTCTTTTCTTTCAACAGATACGAGACCGAGCCTCCCACTTTTCCTTCATTTCCAAAATCGATTCGTAAAAAAAAAAGAATGGCCGAAGTGGCGACACGAAAATAAATTGAGCTCGAACTCGACGATGGGGATTTCGCCGTCATGGTATGTTCGAGCGAGCTCGAGGAGCCGCGTGGAGGAACGTCGCGATGGGAGGAAGTCACGATCGATTTAGGGGGAATTAGGGTTCGATGGTCGAGGAGGGGATTAGCGACGCTAGGGCTTAGATTTGTATTCGAATGGAGGTGATTTCTGTGGCGATGTTTAACGTGTAGATTGCCAAAGCTCGACACTAATGGAGGAAGGCGGCGACTGTATTACAACAGCAAGTCGAGCAGTAGAGGAGGTGGTAACCTGGCTTGTCGATCGAGTTTTGTTTTCGCAGTAAGGTATTTTTTTATATTCATTTATATATGATCACTATTTATATATAATCACTGATTTGGTCAATATATATATATATATATATATATATATATATATAATATATAGGGTAATTTTCTTTTATAGTAAGTTATTAGGAATGTTATTTATTTGAATTTAATGTGTAAATTGAACTAGAAATTTATGTTTATTTACTGGAAACTATATAAGGTTGAAACATGAATTTTAAAATATCTCGATTTGAACATTTATATTAAATTTGGACTTCCGGTTTATATAGACTATCTTATAGAGAAATATATATATATATAGTGTATTTGAGTGATTTATCTGTTTAGTTAGTTATTAAATTTTATTTAGTTAAATTAAATTTTTAGTTAACTAAGTGGTAATTAATTTAAATATTAATAAACTACCTAATTATTTTTGCAAGGTTAAAATCGAGGAAACCAAGACAACCTTGAGGTGGATTGCAAATGAAAGCAAATGTGAGTAAATCTCACTCTGTTGAGTTTGTATTTGAATTTAAATAGTTAAATTTAAATAATTGGTTGAATGATTAAGTTGATTGGGTGTGCACTGGTGAGGATGTGACTTTGGGTTTGGTTAATTCTCGAGTTAATTGTGGTTTGACTCGAAGTATTGGGGTTTTAGTTGTTTTAAACTTAAATCATAAATAAGGAAATGTTTCATTTTAAAGATAATAAGGGCTTGATGGTTGTGATTCATTAATTTGTAGGGAAACTAATATGAATAATTAATTAATTCAATCAATTAATGATCTGGGCGATTAATTTAGTAACTAAAGGTTTGAATTAATTAATTAATTAAAGTTTAAGTTAATCTATTAAGTTCATTAATGTGGAATAATCAATGGATGGTTTGATAAGTAATTACTTAATGTAATTAATAAAATAGAATTACTTTGTGTAATTGATCAAGAGATTAATTGAAATAACAAATTACGGAGTAATTAATTTATTAATGAAGTAAATAAGAAGTTAGTTAATTATAGATTGAGGGTGATCGAGAAGGATTAATACTGTAAACGAATTAAAGTAAAATATAATTGGAAATCTTTAATTTATATATTAAATGAAGAAATTAAAGATTTGATTAATTGAGATTAATTAATTCATAATAAGTAACCTATGAGAAGTTAATTAATATAAGTAATTAAGAATTAACGTAGTTGATTATAGTAAATTAATTTGGGAAGTAATTAAAGATTACTCATTGATTGGTAAGAGCAATTAATATCGTGGAATTAATTAAAGAGAATTACATGAATGGAATTGGAAGATAATTAATTCAGGGTTGTTAATTAAGATGAATGGATATAGAGGAGTTGATTAACTAATTGATTTGGAATTAATTAATAATCTATGAGAATGTGGGTAGAAAATTCAATTAGAATCAATTGAATTAATTTGTATGTGATTAAGCATTGCTTATGGGTGATTGAATGGTACTGGATGCTTTGAATGAGTTGATATCTCTGATATGAAATGTTGTGTTTTTCATTTGGATAATTTGGGTTAGGATGACATGAGATCCGAGGAGACCGGATCGGGTATTAGGAAATACCCGAAACCACTTCGGATTAAAAATAAATTGATGTGTGGATCAATAGACTGGAATGAAATGATTTAAGTGAATTGAATTATTTTATCTAAGTTTGGTACTTAGAAATTGATGTGAGGAATAAGTGTTGTCTATAACAAACTGTGAATTTGTTAAATTGATAAAAGTTACCCCGGGTTTATATAAGTAGATTGTTTTGGTATTCCATGTTAGTTGGGTTTACTCACGCTGGTTTCCAGCCTGACCCAGGTGTTACTTTGGTGTAATGCTCGGGTCATACCGAGCATTACAGATTTTCAGGTAGGTACGTTCTGGAGCTCAGGAGGCGAGCTGGATGGCAGGAGCATAAAGAGTATTTCCGCTGTATCTATATTATTATTGTCTGAGATATGATAATTGTAAATATTCAGGACTGAATATATGAGAAACTCTGATGTATATTAAATGTAATCGACCGATATAATATTCTTATTAAACTGTTATTATTTATTATTATATTTTATCCGCTGCGAATGTGAGATGTTTGGTATTTCTGTTCTTCTTCTTCTATCTCTTTCTTCTTTTTCATAACTATCTGGAATTTTCGGGTTCGAAAATTTCGGCTCGTTACAATGGGGTTAAGCTTGGGTTCTAGGATTTTGGTTGTTTGTTGGATTGAAGGTGAGTCAACACCTCACTTTGAATGGGAAATATAACATATTTATGTTATATTGATTGTGTTAAAGTTGTTTGAATTATCGTTGACATATGTTAAAACATTGGTTTGGATTCTTGATTTGAAAGTAAGCGACACATGTGATCCATGTCTATAGACTTGGAATGGACTTGTATGACATGTGACGAGGCCTTGGAACAAAACAAATAGGTTATAAATGAACCTTGGTTTAGATTAGACTCGGATTTGATAATGCACATATAATGATAGTCACTATAGATATGGTTTGGAATTGCCTTGTTTTCGGCGGTTTCTACAGAACTTTATAGAGAGACCCTTAAGGGTTTTGCAACAACCCGCATATTTATCGATTGTATATTTAAATGTTTTATTTAAATATTTCATCGTTAGTCGGATTATAGTCCAAGAAACTACTTTTTGCAAACAGTCGAATTAGGACTCGAGACCACTTCCATTGAGTTCAAAATGCCGTTTGCGACCTTGTTGAGTATAAACTTCGATATGTTTGGAGATAGTAGAATTTTGCTACTTTTCACTTAGGGCTTTGGATTGGGTTTCAGCCCATTACCCCATTTATACTCTAGCTCGGTCCACCTCTCCTCTTCGCTTCATTCTTATTTTCCTAACACTCAAGCTTAATCAAAAATGGAGAGAGGAATGGAAAATTAAAACTCCAAGCCCTAGTTCAATTGCAAAATCCAAGTTCTAGCTCCAAATTCAAAGAGAAGCATTAGTAAGTATCATCTCCTTCTTCTCCAACTCATTATCTCTTTGATTTCAAAAAATTCCTAAACCTAATTTGGAAATGTTTCTCTTTTAAGCTTAGATTCAAGCTTCTTGTGTTGAGATTGAAGTGTGGTTGATCTTCCCTTGTCTTCAAGCTTCTCATTCATTGTTTTTGGGTTCAAAGGTGAGATTTTTATCTCACGTTTTAGTCTATAATTATCCTCGGTTGTTAGGTATGAATTCGTAACACTCAATCATGTGCATTTGATTGGATTTGGATTGGTTTTGTAAATATTCCAATTTTTGGTGTTTTGAAGTCAAATGTTTAAAAATCATAGCTTTGTTGTTCGATCATGCTTTTGGTGATGCATCAAGGAGCATATATGGTCGGGTAGTCGATTAGCATAAACCCTTAGCGTCGTTGCTCGAACGATTGCAATTTGGTCGAGATTGGCCCTCATTTAGATAGGTTGGGAAGTGATGGAAACAGGTTCCGGTCGACCGAACTCAGTAAGCCGGTCGACCGACCTGCTACCAGAACACTTCTCTGTTTCTGGTCCGGTCGACCGAACTCAGTGATCCGGTCGACCGACCTGCTCCTATTTCCCTGTTTTGCCTATTTATGCTCATTTTGCTTTGTTTTTTCCAATTGTTAATCGATTCTTCTTCTCTGATTAGTTGTTATCACCTTTGTCGACTTTGATAACTTCTATTTTTGGAATTTTTGGATATTTCCACTTTGATTGATTCGGTATCAATTTCTTTGGATTTTTATTCACGTCTTCGAATGTGAATTTTAATGATTGATTGTTCCTACAATCACTTTTGTGATTTTGTCACTTTAAAGATATAAAGGTTTTAATACTATAGTAAATATCAAAACTCTTTCTTCCAAATGATTTCAACACTATTTTATTTACAAAGCTCGTTTTCTCAAACTGTTTTCCAATCTATTAATGTATACAAACCTTTACCTCACTCGTATGAGAAATCTAATTAAACGACTTAGTAAAACAAGTGGTATGAAATGCTTGCGTTTACTTTGTCGGTTAATTCTTGGACTTGTTCGATTGAATCTCTTGTGACAATTTTCTAGTGGAAATCTACAATTTGTTCGTAAATATTTAAGTTAAGCTAGTGGTTATGGGACATGATGCTAAACTCATATATTTACTAGCTTATTGTAATTGACACTTCTTGATGATCGATGATTATCATTTTATGGTTTAGACTAGCAATGTACGATGTCTCTTTGTCCGCGTAGAGGACGGTACCTCATTTTGTGGAGCTTCAGCTCGTTTGGAGGAGCTTCGGCCCGTTTGGAGGAGCTTCGACCCGTTTGGAGGAGCTTCGGCCCGTTTGGAGGAGCTTCGGCTCGTTTTGCGATACACGTGTTGGAAGTTTTCATTCTCCCGTTCTTGTGATAGGCCTCTTTTCTCCTTTTTGTGATTTCTGGATTTCTATTGATTGATTTCTAGAGTTTGTGTTTCACCAGTTTTCGTGATTTACATTGGTAAGTTTTATCAATATTTGTGCATTGCTGAATTTGTGTGTCGTTAACATTTGTAATTGGCATTGATATAATTGTCAATATTTATGGTTGGGGGAATGAAATAAAGGGTACGACATTTCTTTTTATCTTTAAGAAGATTCTTGTGATATCGATTAATCTCTTGTTGATTATCAATCGCATACTTATCACAGTATGGAATTATGGTTATATCTCTTATTTTATATCATTTCCTCTGATATTTATAGCTAGACTGATCCGCTTATTATTTTCTTATTAAATAATACTCAAGTCAGGCAGAGATGTTTTAGGTGCTTCCGCTTGACTTTCTATCATGATCCTTCATATGACTTTTGGCTAACTACTTAGATTAGTATTTTATTTTGTTGTATACATTTGAGATAGAGACTCCATGATGTATACTTATTCTTTTGTGTAGCACTTGTAACCATCCTTTTGTGATATTGTGGATCTTGTTAGACCACTACTCTGATGAATACTTTTATGTGTTATATATTCATATCTATTTCCGCCTTTGTGATATGGATGTCTGTGACTGATTTGTGTTATGTTTATTTCTATATTTGTTTCCGAAGAATATATATAGCCACTATGTAGTAGCTTTGAGTTTGTATCGGTATGTCGGATTTCCTCCTGAAATAAAATGCATGTTATACTATCTGACATATCGATGCTCGCACAAAGCAATTACACGGATGGTCGCTCCTCAACAACCTTATTCTCCGCGCTAGTTGACGGCATTACACCGTAGTGTTCTTGGCTAGTGTGGGTATATAGGTGGGGCGTCACAGCTTGGTATCAAAGCCAAACTTCGGAACAATGTAGAATAATTTAACAAGGATCGTCATCCTAAGTCCATCTTATGAGTCGTGCTTTAGGATTTAACTCGAGTCATCGTACCGATTCATCCTATTTTCTTTATAATTCCTTGTTTTATCTATCTAGATTGCTTAATATTTATTCTGAGATCAACTTTTTCTTCTTCTTCTTTCTTTCTTAAAGAAGAGAAATGGTTGGATCTAATCGACCCAGTGCCGGTCAATACAGTGCTACTCCTCAGGATGGAGTATTCATGTCTGCCCAGCAGCTTCTTGATCTTGTAAAGAATTCTCAGGCTGTCGGACCCACTCTAGAGCCTACTCATCCTAGATTCAGTTTTGCAACCTTGTGCAGAGACTATACCGATTTGGGTGGAAGGTCATTCATGGGATCCGAGAGTGTTATAGAAATTCAAGCTTGGCTCAAATAATGCGATTGTATCTTTTCTCGCATGAATTTATTGACCTTCATCAAGTCCAAGTGGCTTCTAGCATGCTCCAAGAAAGAGAGTTAGATTGGTATGAGCTCTTGACTTCGGAGATTATCGAAGCGGATCTTACTTGGGGGCAATTCCGAGAAAGATTCGAAATGAAATTTGTGCCAGAGGCTGAAAAAGTAACTTTGGCCCGGCGTTTTATTGACCTTGTTCAAGGTGAATCTTCTGTGACGCACTACGTCGCATCTTTCGAATCTCTTTCTAAGTACGGGGTTGAATACATTAATACCCCATTGAAGAAAAATCAGAGATTTGTCTATGGCTTGAATAAGAATCTTAAGAAGCCATTACTTCTGAAACTAGAAGTTTCTTTTGGTCAGCTTATTGACATCGCTCTTCGACTTGAAGAGGCTGATAATAAAGGTGATGTTGAAGTTGTGGGTGCCCAACAGAACTTCGACAATAACATGAAGAGGCATATTATGTTCAAAGGCCCCAATTCCAATAAGAAGGGGAAGCTGCAGGCTTCGATAGCAAAGACTCCCATTCCTAATCGTGGAGAATGCTACAATTGTGGCTCTAAGGACAACTATATAAATAAGTGTCCTAGACCTATCTCTTGCCGCTATTGCAAAGGTGTGGACAATTATATGTCTTCATGTCCCAAACTTCAAGGCAAGAGAGAGAGGGAGCTGAACAACACTTCTCTTGGTCAAGGTACTTTTTATTCAATCCTTGATGACATTGTTCTATTTCGCGACCATCTTATTTGTGTTCTTTTGATATGAATTCATCTCATCATTTTTATATCAAAAGAACTTGTTGATTTCTTTTTTTAAAAATATTTTGGGCTTGATGTTTTCCTTGAGGATTGTGAATCCGGATGGTAGATCCGCAACACTCAATTTGCTTTTTATTAATGTTGAAAATTATTTTATGTGGTTTTTCTTTTCGAGCCGATTTTTTTTTACTTAGGCTTCGGAATTGATTTTTATAAGGATTGGCTTAATTGTTGTGAAGCCCATATCCTATTTTCCGTGTGGACTATTCATCCTCGACATTTTTAATCTGTTAAGCAGATTTCTATTTTTCTTTGTGATTTTGATTCCAACTTGATGGCATCATTTTATTCTTTAAGCCCTCATGGCGAGGAAAGTGTTATTTCTCTTATCTAAATAATTTGTGAAACTTTCCCGTATTTTTGAGTTTGTCTTGGGGTTATCTCCTAAGAAACCTTTTGAGTGGTGTTAAGGTCATTTTAGTTCGACCTTGCCACCGATTTTTATTTGCTACGGGTTGCGGAAGTTAGCATTCCATTTACCCCATTCCGCACTCGTTATGATTCTTATGAATGACTTATGATGTCATTCAGTTTGTCCAGCATATTTCATCCATTTTATAAATCGAGTATTCTATGAATATTTCGGTGAGACCATTCTTGTATTTATTGATTTCGGATGAAAATAGCAATTTAAAAATTTTTACAAATCTTTTTCATAAAGATTTATTTATAAGTATAATTGGATTTTTGTTCTTAAAACGAACAAAGAATATTCTTAAAAGTTTTTAAGAGACATTTTTGTCATATAGAAGATGATTTTGTGATTGTATTGCCCATTTAGTGTTTTAAGAATTCTGGTCGATGCGCTTGATCAACGTTATCGATAAGAATCTCCTAAACGCTTTGATGAGACAATTAGACACAATATATTGACTTGTAAAAATGTAAATTTTTCTATAAAGATAAATGTAATTTTGAAAGTTTTAACTTTTCGGGAAAGAAGATTATTTAAAAGAAATTCTTTCTTTTCGATACTCTTATTCTTGTGATTCCCGAAGGGAACCAAGACTTTATCTTTCGTACCAATGTTAATCCTATTGGTTTGGATGCCGTTCTTTTGCAAAAGAGAACGTATTATCACTTGTGCTTCTAAATCATTAAAAGCCGATCGAGACTAGGTATGCCACTCATGATCTAGTGCTCACGGCTATTGTTTTCGCTTTTAGAGTTTGGCATCATCATTTTTGGGGGAGAAATTTTTTTCTCCACCTCGATCATAAATCTTTGGAATATTTATTTTCTCATAAGGAACTTCATGTTGACTCGAGCTCCTAGCATTTTATGATCTTGATATTCTTTTTATTCCCGTAAGGGAAATCGGGTTGCCAATGCGCTTAGTCGTAAGCAACAAGTGGTTGATTCTTTGATGATGTCGGAATGGAATTATCTTTTTATCAAATTCATCGGACGTTTTGTCATTTTATTGAGCTTTATCTCATTTCTTTTATGGACGAGCGTCCGATGTTCTTTTATGGTGTTCGGTTCATTGGACGTACCAATTTTGTACTACGTCGGTGTTCAAAAATTATTCGAGCTTTGATTCATCTGGCGTACCGTTATTGTACTACGCCGTTGTTCCAAATTATTCGAGTTTCTCGTTTCTAGGGTGTACTGATTTTGTACTACGCCATTGCACCGGCTCAATTTTCTGCTATTCTTGACGTTTTCCACGTCTTTTAACTATGGAAACGCTTTTAGGTCTTCGATTTTTATTCTTGAGCCTGGTGTTATAGTAGGGATTGAAGTTTCGCCAGATTTGACTTTTGAGTAACATTCTATTCACATCATTTCTTCGGAGGTTGAGCGCCTTCGAAATAAAGATGTTTTCTTGTGAAAGCTCAATGGTTCTCAAATCCCAAGGATTGCTCTTGGAAAATCTAGAGAATTCATCGAGTGAACTCCTCCGGGTTTACTCTTTCGTGCTCTTTATGGTGAACTTCTTATTTCTAATTTTCTTTTATGTTGATATGCTTTTATGGTTGTTACTATTTATTTTCTTCTTAAGTATTGCGAGGACGCAATTTCTTTAAGGAGGGGAGTGACGCAGCGGATAATAACAACAAACACAATCGGTATGCTCCGATACCAAATTAACGTAAAATGATGAAACGATACAAAGATGGATTGATGATTAATGATACCAAGGATAAATGCCCAAATCCGTTGATCTCTCGAGATACGGATTCTAGCTATCTTTAACACGTTGATCGCGCACGATACCGTGTTAGAAGATCTACGATTCTTCGACGTTGATCTCGCGCACAAGATTTCGTGAATCGGCTTTAAGTTCATTGATTCGAGCGCACTCGAATAACCGAAGATGGAGAAAGGACCTCACACTCAACTTCCAATTTAAAAAGAGGCACAAAGCACTCAAAAGTTTATTCAAAATCAACCATTTTTACAAATGACGCAAACCCGTATTTATAGAGATTTACAACTCACACACAACCGACCTAACACACATACACGACACAACGTCAACGGCTTACGACTTAATACACACACGAGTTAACAGTGCATGCGACTTAACATCACAATTTACAACCCCCAGTGATATAGCATCCACGACTTACGACTTACATACACATGCGACATAACAAAACACGAGTCAACACAAACTACATCACGCGACATAAGGAATACGCGGCTCAACGACTCACGACCTAAGATAGCAGTGGCATAACAGCATAGCACAGCTTCAAGCACGGCTTGGCGACCTAAGGAATCAACGACCCAAGAAGTGCGGCTTCATGCGATATAAGGAATTAGCATAGGGAGCGACTTAAGGCAATGCGCATAAGACAAGCGACTTAAAGAACTGCGGCCTTGGATGCAGAAACGATTTAAAGCCAGCGACATAAGACTCGTTAGGTCGCTCAAGCGACTTATCATAGTGATTTAGCTCGTTAGGTCGCTGAAGCGACTTAAGAATAACCTGCTGGTGTTCTGCATAGTCCTCCACTGTGTCATCTATCTCGTTAGGTCGCAAGCGACCTAAGGCACCCGAGCGACCTAAAGCAACCAAGTTAGCATGGTGCGCTGCATCATCCTCCCCTGGTTGAAAAGAATTCGACCCCGGATTCACATTTTCCACTTCTTCGACATGATATGGAATCAAGTGTTTGACGTTGAAAACGTCGGCAGTATGGATATGATACGACAATCTTAACCGATAAGCATTATCATTGATCTTCTTCAAGATTTCTACTGGACCAATCTTTCGGGCTTTCAATTTATTGTAAGTTCCAACTGGAAAACGATCTTTCATCAATACTGCGTAAACAAAATCACCCTCTTTGAAGTCCACTCCTTCGCTTCTTATCTGCCAGTTGCTTATACTTCTCATTTGACTTAAGCAATCGTTCATGAACAATCCTGTGACATTCCTACAACTCATTCACGAAATCACAAGCTCGTTTAACAACCCTTTTCTGAAGTGGAACTGTCGAAAAATCCAACAGTCCCTTCGGAATTGCTGAATATACTACTTGAAATGGACTGAATCCAGTACTTCGATTAATGGCATGATTATGTGCGAATTCAGCCTGACCCAATTTCACATCCCAGCTCTTCAAATTATCCTTCACAAGACATCTCAACAAGTTTCCCAAAGATCTGTTCACCACTTCCCTTTGCCTATCCGTTTGTGGATGATAGGCGCTACTAAAATTCAGCTTGGTCCCAACCATCTTCCACAGACTCAACCAAAAATGACTTAGAAATCGAGTATCCTGGTCAGAAATAATGGTCTCGGGTAGCCCATGTAGTCGATAAACCTCTTTAAAAAGCAATTGAGCAACACGGACTGCATCGGCGGTCTTTTTACAAGCTATGAAATGCGCCAACTTCGAAAATCTATCCACCACAACATATATAGAATCATTCCCTCGTTGAGTTCTTGGCAAACCCAAAACAAAATCCATGCTAACATCAACCCATGGTCTAGTAGGCATGGGAAATGGCATATACAATCCTGCATTCATAGCTGTCCCTTTGGAAACTTGACATATGTGACATCTCCGCACAAATCTTTCAACTTCTTTCCTCATGGAAGGCCAAAAATATGATCGAGAAATCAACTGCAAGGTACGATCTCTTCCCACATGACCTTCTTCATGCAATTCCTTCACAATCTTCATTCGCAAACTGCACTCTAGTATACACAACTGATTTCCTTTGAATAGAAAACCATCTACCAACACATACTCATTCGTCTTTCCTTTCTCGACTTCATCTACAATCTTAGCAAAGTAAGGATCCTCAATAAAAAATTCTGGAAATACATCAAACCCCGTCACTTCAACTCTCATCATAGTCAACAGATGATTTCTTCTACTCAATGCGTCTCCACACGATTTGTAACTCCCGACTTATGCTTTACAACAAATGTAAACTGTTGCAAGTATGCGATCCATGAAGCATGCCTGGCTGCAATCTTATCCTGTCCCTGCAAATGTTTCAATGATTCATGATCAGTATACAACACAAACTCTTTATAAAACAAGTAGTGTCTCCAATGCTTTATGGCTTAGACAATAGCATAGAACTCCAAGTCATAGGTATTGTATCTTGTTTTGGCTCCAGAAAGTTTCTCGTTAAAATAAGCAATTGGACGACCTTTCTGACTCAACACTCCTCCAATTCCAACTTTAGATGCATCTGTATGTAACTCAAATAGTAACTGAAAATCCGGGTATCTAAGAATCGGTGTTGTAGTCAAAAGTGTCTTGATCTGTTGGAAAGCTGAATCAGCCTCTTCAGTCCACACAAACTGCTTTCCTTTCATACAATCTATCACTGGTACCATTACGCTACTGAAATGTGGAATAAACCTTCGGTAGAATGATGCTAACCCATGAAAACTTCTCACTTCAGTTACAGTCCTGGGTTGTGGCCAATCCTTGATTGCTTCAACTTTACCTTGATCCACATGGATACCTTCCTTAGACAACACATGCCCCAAGAACAAAACACTGTGTGTCATGAACATGCACTTCTTTGTTGCCGCGTAAAATTGCTCCTGACGAAGTATCATCAACACTTCCTGCAAGTGTTGTAGATGTTCTTCTGTGCTTCCACTGTATATCAATATATCATCAAAGTATACCACCACGAACTGTCCAATAAACGGTCGAAAGATCTGATTCATCACTAGCATAAAAGTACTAGGTGCATTCGAAAGACCAAATGGCATGACCAGCCATTCATACAACCCCTCCCGTGTCCTGAAGGCTGTCTTCCATTCATCCCCTGGTCGAATTCGAATCTGATGATACCCACTCTTCAGATCAATCTTTAAAAAGATAGCAGCTCCATTCAACTGACCTAACAAGTCGTCCAATCTTGGCATCGGAAATCCGTACCTTGTTGTAATCTTGTTTAGTGCTCAACTATCTGTACACATTCTCCAAGTTCCATCCTTCTTTGGCACTAACAATGTTGGTACTGCACAAGGACTTAAACTTTCTTGTACGCGCCCTTGTTCAAGTAACTCCTCCACCTGCTTTCTCAACTCTTCGTGCTCCTTTGGACTCATTCTATAATGTGGTCTATGTGGTAACACAGCTCCCGGAACAAGATCAATCTGGTGTTGTCTGTCTCTCAACGGTGGTAACTCTATTGGTAATTCTTCAGGAAATACATCTTCAAATTCCTTCAACATTGGCTTAACTTCCTTAGGAATTTCAACCGTTTCACTACTTTCACGCCCAATCAACAGAAGTACTTCAGGCCCATCCTCTACTTCTTTGATAAACTCCTTCAAAGATAACAGAGTCTTTAGTTCCTCGATTTCCTCCAACTTGTTTTCACTTTGTTGTCGCTTTTTAGGAACTAAAGTGATTCTAGTGCCATTGAACATGAAACTATAGCAGTTAGTCCTACCATCGTGTTGCACGGCTCTATCGAATTACCAAGGTCTTCCCAACAACAAATGACATACATCCATATCTACCACGTCACACCAAATTTCATCCTTATACTTCTTTTCGATGGAAAAAGTTACACAAGCTCTTCGACTAACCATCACTTCCCCACCTTTCCTCAACAAAGCTAATTTGTAGGGTTTGGGATGCTTCTCTGTCTTTAACGCTAACTTCTTTACAGCTTCTGTAGAGATGATGTTATCACAACTTCCTGCATCGATAACAAACTTACAAAACCTTCCTAAAATAGTGCACGTTGACTGGAAAATATTACTCCTCAACCAACTAGTCTCCTCTTCCTGCTTTGGCATCAAGCAAGATCTCCTCATCATTAAAGAATATCCTTCGTCTTCCGTCAATAATTCTTCTTCCTCCTCAACTTGTTGTGAATTGGAACATTCTATTTATGCATCCTCATCCTCAACCTCAGCAACCATCGCTCGCTTCTTTGGTCTCGGGCATTCATTACTCTTATGACCAAACTCCTGACAGTTATAACACTTGAAATTATTGTTGACCTTGGTCCTAGCAACTTCATTGACAACCGGTTTACTAACAGCCTTGGAAACATTAGTATTGCTACTAGCCCCTTTCACCTGATTGATCGAACTTGTAAGCGCACCACCTCCTCTTCTACCTTGCTTCTCCCAAGCTAGAACCTTCTGGTGTGCTTCAGCAACGGATCTTGGATCAAACATATTTACCATATCCTGAATTTGCATTCTCAATCCTCCAACAAATCTAGATGTCAATTGTTCCTCCGTTTCCATGATATCGTTTCTAGCAATCAGTTGATAAAACTCATCTGCATAATCATTTACCGACTTTTTCCCTTGTCTCAAATTCTGTAAGCGCTGATACATATGAGACTGATAATTATAAGACAAGAAAGTAGCCTTCATCAACTTCTTCATCTTTTCCCATGAAACAATCTTCGACTTTCCCATTCTTTCCCGTGTAAGTTTAGTTTGTTGCCACCATGCCATAGCTCTTCCCTTCAATCGTGTAGCAACCAACTTAACTCTACGATGTTCGGGTACTTTTTTGAAGTCAAAAATTTCTTCAACATTTGATATCCAATCCAGAAACTCTTCCGCTATCATTCCCCTTTGAATTCTGGAATCTTGTTTTCATCCCCGACTCTCATCGATGATCATCTTCTACATTCCGATATTGACTTCGTACTTGGTCTCGATCTTGATAATGAATACTACCTCTATCACCATCTTCATCATAATCAAATGTACTTTGGTATCGATCTCGACCATCAACATCTCTACGATCATGCATATCTCTTCTACTATGTCTTTCAGCATCACGATATGGCTCATCTCCAAACTCACGTGGAGTTCTTCTCTCTTCATTTCTGTACTCATGGTGTTCTCGCCTCATTGAAACTGATGATTCTCTCTTATCTCGATAAGATTGTGGTGGCATTCTTCTTTCTCCCGAAATTGATGGCGAAACTCGGTTTCCACCATGGCTTGAAACTGGTGAAGTTCTCCTTTGACTTTGGTTCATGTCTTTCATCAACTTCTCTAACTTCTCAATACCTTCATTGAACTTCTCATTGATACGCTGCTCCATATGTTCAGCTTCTTGTCTTCGATACACTTCTGCAACATTCTGATGACGATTAGCACGTCTCGGCAGCATGATCATCAACAAACTCCAAACTAACTTTAACTCTGATTTGACTTAACTTCGGCCCTGACTTAGCTCGGCTCGGCACTCACTGATTTAGCTCGGCTCGGCTCTTACTTAGCTCGGATCTAGCTTTGACTAAGCTTTTACTAGCTCTATTCTGACTTTAACTCTCGGCCTTGATCAAACTTAGCTCCAATACTTCCTCTTTACTCCAACAGGCTCGGCTTAGCTATGATTAGCTAAGTTTAGGCTTTGATACCAAATTGACGCAACGGATAATAACAGCAAACACAATCGGTGTGCTCTGATACCAAATTGACGTAAAATGATGAAACGATACAAAGATGGATTGATGGATTAATGATACCAAGGATAAATGCCCAAATCCGTTGATCTCTCGAGATACCGGATTCTAGCTATCTTTAACACGTTGATCGTGCACGATACCGTGTTAGAAGATCTACGATTCTTCGACGTTGATCTCGCACACGAGATTCCGTGAATCGACTTCAAGTTTGTTGATCGAGCGCACTCGAATAACCAAAGATGGAGAAAGGAGCTTACACTCAACTTCCAATTTAAAAAGAGGCACAAAGCACTCAAAAGTTTATTCAAAATCAACCATTTTTACAAATGACACACACCCGTATTTATAGAGATTTACAACTCACACACAACCGACCTAACACACATACACGACATAACATCAATGACCTACGACTTAATACACACACGAGTTAACAGTGCATGCGACTTAACATCACGATTTACAACCCCCAGTGACATAGCATCAACGACTTACGACTTACATACACATGCGACATAACAAAATAGAGTCAATACAAACTACATCACGTAACATAAAGAATACGCGGCTCAACGACTCACGACCTAAGATAGCAGCGGCATAACAACATAGCACAGCTTCAAGCATGGCTTAGCTACCTAAGGAATCAATGACCCAAGAAGTGCGGCTTCATGCGACATAAGGAATTAGCATAGGGAGCAACTTAAGGCAATGCGCATAAGACAAGCGACTTAAAGAACTGCGGCCTTAGATGCAGAAACGATTTAAAGCCAGCGACATAAGACTCGTTAGGTCGCTCAAGCAACTTATCATAGTGATTTAGCTCGTTAGGTCGCTGAAGCGACTTAAGAATAACCTGCTGGTGTTCTACATAGTCCTCCACTGTGTCATCTATCTCGTTAGTCGCAAGCGACTTAAGGCACCCGAGTGACCTAAAGCAACCAAGTTAGCATGGTGCGCTGCATCAGGGAGTCTGTAACAACCCGCATATTTATCGATTGTATATTTAAATATTTTACTTAAATATTTCATCGTCAGTCAGACTATAGTCCAAAAAGCCACTTTTTGCAAACAGTCGAATTAGGACTCGAGACCACTTCCTTTGAGTTCAAAATGCCGTTTGCGACCTTTTTGAGTATAAACTTCGATATGTTTGGAGATAGTAGAATTTTGCTACTTTTCACTTAGGGCTTTGGGTTGGGTTTCGGCCCATTAACCCCACTTATACTCTAGCTCAATCCACCTATCCTCTTCACTTCATTCTTATTTTCCTAACACTCAAGCTTCATCAAAAATGGAGAGAGGAATGGGAAATTAAAACTCCAAGCCCTAGTTCAATTGCAAAATCCAAGTTCTAGCTCCAAATTCAAAGAGAAGCATTAGTAAGTATCATCTCCTTCTTCTCTAACTCATTCTCTCTTTAATTTCAGAAAATTCCTGAACCTAATTTGGGAAATGTTTCTCTTTTAAGCTTAGATTCAAGCTTCTTGTGTTGAGATTGAAGTGTGGTTGATCTTCCCTTGTCTTTAAGCTTCTCATTCATTGTTTTTGGGTTCAAAGGTGAGATTTTTATCTCATATCTTAGTCTATAATTATCTTCGATCGTTAGGTATGAATTCCTAACACTCAATCATGTGCATTTGATTTGGATTTGGATTGGGTTTTTAAATATTCCAATTTTTGGTGTTTTGAAGTCAAATGTTTAAAAATCGTAGCTTTGTTGTTCGATCATGCTTTTGGCGATGCATCGAGGAGCATATAGGGTCGGGTAGTCGATTGGCACAAACCCTTAGCGTCGTTGCTCGAACGATTGCAATTTGGTCAAGACTGGCCCTCGTTTAGATATGCTGGGAAGTGTTGGAAACGGGTTCCGGTCGACCAAACTCAGTAAGCCGGTCGACCGACCTGCTACCAGAACACTTCTCTGTTTATGGTCCGGTTGACCGAACTCAGTGATCCGGTCGACCGACCTGCTCCTATTTCCCTGTTTTCCCTATTTATGCTCATTTTGCTTTGTTTTTTCCGATTGTTAATCGGTTCTTCTTCTCCGATTAGTTGTTATCACCTTTGTCGACTTTGATAACTTCTATTTTTGGAATTTTTGGGTATTTCCACTTTGATGGATTCGGTATCGATTTCTTTGGATTTTTATTCACGTCTTCGAATGTGAATTTTAATGATTGATTGTTCCTACAATCACTTTTGTGATTTGTCACTTTAAAGATATAAAGGTTTTAATACTAATAGTAAATATCAAAACTCTTTCTTCCAAATGATTTCAACACTATTTTATTTACAAAGCTCGTTTTCTCAAACCGTTTTCCAATCTATTAGTATATACAAACCTTTACCTCACTCGTATGAGAAATCTAATTAAACGACTTAGTAAAACAAGTGGTATGAAACGCTTGTGTTTACTTTGTCGGTTAATTCTTGGACTTGTTCGATTGAATCTCTTGTGACAATTTTCTAGTGGAAAACTACAATTTGTTCGTAAATATTTAATTTAGGCTAGTGGTTATGGGACATGATGCTAAACTCATATATTTACCAGCTTATTGTAATTGACACTTCTTGATGATCGATGATTATCATTTTATGGTTTAGACTAGCAATGTGAGATGTCTCTTTGTCCGCGTAGAGGACGGTACCTCACTTTGTGGAGCTTCGGCTCATTTGGAGGAGCTTCGGCTCGTTTGGTTGAGCTTCGGCTCGTTTGGAGGAGCTTCGGCTCGTTTTGCGATACACGTGTTGGGAGTTTTCATGCTCCCGTTCTTGTGATAGGCCTCTTTTCTCCTTTTTGTGATTTCTGGATTTCTATAGATTAATTTCTAGAGTTTGTGTTTCACCAATTTTTGTGATTTACATTGATAAGTTTTATCAATATTTGTGCATTGGTGAATTTGTGTGTCATTAACTTTTGTAATTGGCATTGATATAATTGTCAATATTTATGGTTGGGGGCACGAAATAAAGAGTACGACATTTCTTTTTATCTTTGAGAAGATTCTTGTGATATTGATTAATCTCTTGTTGATTATCAATCGCATACTTATCACGGTATGGAATTATGGTTATATCTCTTATTTTATATCATTTCCTCTGATATTTATAGCTAGACTGATCCGTTTATTATTTTCTTATTAAATAATACTCGGGTCAGGCCAAGATGTTTCAGGTGCTTCCGCTTGACTTCCTATCATGATCCTTCATATGACTTTTGGCTAACTACTTAGATTAGTAGTTTTTTTTGTTGTATACATTTGAGATAGAGACTCCATGATTTATACTTATTCTTTTGTGTAGCACTTGTAACCATCCTTTTGTGATATTGTGGATCTTCTTAGACCACTACTCTGATGAACACTTTTATGTGTTATGTATTCATATCTATTTCCGCCTTTGTGATATGGATGTCTGTGACTGATTTGTGTTATGTTTATTTCTATATTTGTTTCCGAAGAATATAAAAAACCACTTTGTAGTAGCTTTGAGTTTGTATCGGTATGTCGGATTTCCTCCTGAAATAAAATGCATGTTATGCTATCTGACATATCGGTGCTCGCACAAAGCAATTACACAGATGGTCGCTCCTCAACAGCCTTATTCTCCGCGTTAGTTGACGGCATTACACCGTAGTGTTCTTGGCTAGTGTGGGTATAGAGGTGGGGCGTTACAGGTTTCTTACCATATTTATAATGTTTTATATGTATGTTTGTTGCTATTAAAATCTTGGATAGTAAAATGTTAAGTAACATCTCAAAAAGCGGGCAAAACTTCACTTGTACGAAACTGCCTTGTTTAGACTTTATTTTTAGACTTTAAAGGTTTGTTTGAAAAGATATTTAAATTTAAGTATTTTACTTCAGTTTTTCATGACTGTTTACTAACTGTTAGTAAAGCATTGTAAACGTAGTTTAAGATCTTTATTAATTTTTAAGAATCGGATGTGATTTTTAAGGAAGGGATATTTTGTTAAAATATATAGAAAACATGTTCTTTTTAATTTTAAAGGAATTTTATAACTTGTTATTTTCAAGTGATATTCTGAGTAAATGTTTTAAAACCTTTTGTAACATCCCGCTTCCGGAGGCTCAAAACTAACTGCTATGGATGCTAAATTCATCCATAGTTGTTATTTTTGAGTGACCCAAATTGGAATCTTGAAACTATTGGCAACATATAAACACAAGAATATGAAAATTTTAAACTTTCAACAAAATAGAATTTCTCATTTCTTATGAATTTCAATTTAAGATTTAATCACATAATCCCATACGTTAACCATGTTCAGATCACATATACATGTACAAAATACGATAAGAGCGGCATATGAAGATGTCCCTTATGATTATCGGAGAACTAATAAATATGGACTTTACAGTTCTTAGTACATCACAGCAGAAAACAAAAAATTACTTCTATATAGCTAACACTGTCACCTGCACATCTCCGGAAGCTTATTCGTCCAAAAACCTGAATGTTTCCCACTCTCGGACCACTCAAATTAATTTTGAGTACCCCTAGAGTTTATGGAGGAACACAAACTTTGAGCCAGACAATAAGCCCGGTATGAATAATCCCCTATCTTCTCTTATCATAAATAGATAGCTAGTGAGACTATGCCGCTTAGCGGAACGGGTTTTCCCCTCACTAGTATCTAAAACAAAACATGCAAATCATTTACTGTGCCCCTGCTTCCAAAATGATTAGTCTTAACATAATATGAAATAAAGCCATAAATCATATCCCATCCGCCCATTCATTGGATATCCCATCTAAAAGCAATTTATCAGATTTCCCATCTAAAATCCATTTGTTAGAGTTCCCCTCTAAAATCTTTAAAGTGACTATCTGTTAAAACTTAAATAGGACTATCTGTCCCAAATTCATCAAAATAAATGCAGATAATCCATCATACATTATTTTATAAAACTTGGCATGGGCTATCCACTACACACTCCATAGTTTTCCTAGGATGACTACGAACCCTTGGTTGCCAAATCCTGAGGCTAACCACCTCTAGCAAAACATTCTTTTCTTTAGAAATTGATATGGGCTATCCTCCGCACATTACATGGTTTTCCTAGGTTAACCAAGAACCCATCACTTGGCCAATTAAAATATCATGATCCCCATGAATATTCATTAAAACTCATGATGCCCATGAATATTTATTTTTCCTATGTATCCTACATGTTTAAGTTATTCCCATTGGTAGCCCTAATTGGGTTAAATTGAATAACAACACATTGATAGCCACAATGTTTATTTTTGAAGGCATATTTATGTCTGTACGCCCAAATTATGTATCAAAAACATTAAACCCACCCCGGCATCCCTAAGGTTTAATAACAACCAATTTATATAAGGATCCCCCTTACATATTCAAACCAAGATAAGTATTTTATGTTATAACCCTTCGAAGTAACCCCTTCAAATTAGCAAAGTTTTGCTTAGGAAAATGGCTAAAAACATACCTTAAAAACCCTTTGAATGAAGTCCCATTTGAAAGCAAATAAGCATCCAAAGTTAGCCCCTTCGGAAACCTTTCTTTTGAAAGCATCAAAAAATCATACCTTTCGACCTTATTGAAAGGTCCTATATTTCGACCTTGTCGGAAGGTTTCTTTTCGACCTAGTCGAAAGGTTCTACCTTTTAACCTTATCGAAAGCCTGGGGTATCCTCTTTATAAAACCATATATAAAACTTTCGAAAGCAATGAAACTATAACCATTCGCAATCATTGAAGGTAACCCCTTCAAAGCCTTTCAAAATCAAACCTTTCGAAACCATTCAGAAACAACGAAGTGTTGGTGTTGGAACCAACCCTTCGAAAGTATACTTCCGACCTTATCGGAAGGTTTACCCTTTAACTTTGTCGAAAGGTATTAAAACTTCTACTTTAAAAACAATGAGAGGTTCAGAAGTAACCCCTCCTTCTTCCCCTTATTTCCTTTCGGCTTTGTCGAAGGAATCCCTTCGACTTAATCGAAAGGATTAAAACACCTTTTTAGAAAACATTTTAAAACAATTCTCTTGAAGGTTAAGCTTTCGAAGATCCCCTTGGAAACCCCTCCTTGAATTTATAAAAAATTTAGTCTTTTATAAAATGATAGACTTGAAGAATCCTCCTCAACTTATTCGAAAGTAATTATGTGTCTATTCGAAAGCAAAGGAAGCAACATCCCCATCCCTTCGCCCCTCTTCCCTTCGACAGCGTGCCTACCTCTCGACTTAGGCGGAGGGTAATTGTTTATCTCCATCTTTGACGAAAGGTACTTTTCGACTTCGTCGAAAAGGTAAAAGCGGGCTTATTAGAGTCGAAGGTACAACTGGGCCTACTGAAGTGATGTTTTGTTTTGCTTGTCTAATTTTGATTAGCTGAGGAGCCTTCTCTTGTACTTCCAAATAGTAAAAAGTATACAAAAGTTAACCTTTTTCTTAAAATACTATTATTCTTCCCCAATTAAATTTTTGAATTGCAGCCTTCCCTCCGAATTGACTATTTCGACGGTAATTTTGCAATTTAGCCCTTAGGCTTAAATAATTTAATCACCTTAGTAAATCACTAAGGAAAATCCCCAAAAATCACCAAAAATATGATAAATCATATACTTCAACATATTAAAACTTCAAAGCATATGAAGATCAAAATAACTTATAATTTAACAAAAACCGATTAAAAACGTGTTAATTAGCCCATTAACATTTTAAACATGAATCACAAACATGAATCAAGTATAACCCATAATCGATCCAAACAAAGAAAAATGAGATGATAAACATGATTATTCACCTTGATTAGTTGATTGGAGAATGAGATAGTTTCCTAGTTTTAATTCCTTAGCTTTTTCTTCAATTTATGCTCTTTCAAGAGCTTTTAATGGCCGACCGAAAGTTGGTGAAGAGTTATGAATGAGTAAGTGAAAGTTTATTAAAGTGGAGGAAGAGATATATACTAAGAAACTTAGCCCTATTTTCAGGTTACCCGTTAGGAAAATTCCTCTTTCTAAATTTACGTTTCAAGTATGGAACGTGCTGTCAAATCAGCAATTAATTGCTTTAATTTCTCAACTAAATCTTAGGGTGACTGTTGCCATCCTATAATTATTTTGAAAATCAAAACGTATAAATTTGTATACGTTTACGTTCATTTTTGGTCAGTTCATTTCTTCTATTTTAAAGTAATATAATTTATTCTTAAAAAAAACGGTTGCATTGTGAAACACGTCTCTTCCAAATCTTCACCGTGCAGCCTAAGTAATATAATGAATTGCTTTAATAACGTTGCTGAATCAACGGTCAATTTAATTTATTATTTGTTGTACGTTTCCTTCTTGCTTAAAATTTGGCTACGCAAACATTAATTCAAAAATAGAAAGAAATCATTCGTTTCCTGTAGCCACTTCATTTGCTTTAATTATTTCACGTGATTCAAGCAAGTGACAGTTTCCATTCACTCAACCTTTATCTATATTTTTGTTTTAATTTCTTTCCTCTATTCACTAGGGTAATTATGATATGTTTCTCAGCCTATTTGTTGCCTTTATCTATTCTTTCTCTCCCTGTCTTTATTGCTTAAAGGAAAGCAATCCATCAAAACGTGAATATTTGATTGCAGCCAACTCACCTACATCGTTTTATATCTATTTATTTGCGTACAAGTTCAAACTTTTCCATTTTCTTTGATTGATAGATTTGTTGCCTTTATCTATTCTTTCTCTCCCTGTCTTTATTGCCTAAAGGAAAGCAATCCATCAAAACATGAATATTTGATTGCAGCCAACTCACCTACATCGTTCTATATCTATTTATTTGCGTACAAGTTCAAACTTTTCCATTTTCTTTGATTGATAGATTTGTTGCCTTTGTCTATTCTCTCTCTCCCTGTCTTTATTGCTTAAAGGAAAGCAATCCATCAAAAACGTGAATATTGTAGCCAGCCATTACCTATACCCAAATTTTCCACTTTTATGACCGTCATTCGAATATCAAACTTATATACTTTTTGCTTCCATTTCGCTCATTCAATTTTACGTTTCTTATTCAAGCTTTTAAATATTGAGCTCCTCCCTTATATTTTTCTGTGGCCTTTACTTCTCTTCTCTGTTTTTTTTCCCTCTGTTAGCTTCTCAAAACCATCACTCCACCCAATCACTCGAGCCGCCTGGGCTTTCATCCTGCAATCTAGAGGTATATTAACGTTTATATTCATACTATAATTGATTCCTCCTTCTGCTGTCCTTCTTCATGGCTTTGAGAATGTGATTTTGTTTATAATTTACATATGTTTTAATATTTAAAGCAGCGTATATGTTATGTATACATATTAGATTTTAATTTGGGACAGCTGTTCCTATTCTATATATATATATACATATATATATATATATATATATACATATATATATATATACATATATATATATACATATATATATATACACATATATATATATGTTATATTACTACATAAAGCAAGTGCAGTGATTCTAATATTGACTGTGGACATAATATATAATGTGTACATTTATATATAGGTTTCTCTTCGATATTGTTATCGTTATATATATATATATATATATATATATATATACACACACATATATATATATATATAAACGCGCTGAGGGATAATATATCGTTATTAAATATTGAATTTTAATGTATACATTGGTTTTCTTAAAGTTGTATACAAAGTTTATATTTAGTACTATATTTATTTATTGATAAGTTATGGCATGCATTTAAATTTTGTCAGTATATAAATTAGTTTTGTAATGGTTTGCAACTACATGTAGGTATTTACTTTTTAAAGGAATCGATATTTATTTTAGATTATAAATATCTGATCTGGAATGAAGATTTATGTATAGTAATATGAAGCTATATACAGATTTTTAAAGCAATATATATATATATATATATATTATAATAAATTGTTTATATTGATTTTTTTGTAAATATTGGTTTGAAATTAAATGTGTATATAAATATATATATATATATATATATATATATATATATATATATATATATATTCCATTTTAACTATATGTTAAATTGATTTTTGAGTACTGATATACATATTCCAAATTTATTCTAGGTTTGTATAAAATGAATTATTTTAATAAGAAGAAATATTAGACTTTAAGATTTGATATCATATTCTTATCGATCTCTATCTTTCAGCTTTACCCGTCAAATCCACTTTCAGCTTACTTTTCCTTGGGACTGTTGTTTGGATTTGTTCGGTTGTCTAGATCGTGACCAAATCCGTAGCTCAATTCTTTGTCAAATCTATGTAGCCTCAAAAGGTGAGCAATCACTCACGATTAACGTTCTTTTATTTATTAAATTTGATTTCAATTGAAACGACAATTGAAATATGCTGCTGTTAGATTTTACATTGCTATATATGTTGTTATCTGAAATTGTTCACCTGCGGGATATGACACCATATCCTGTTGTTTATATTTTATTTAAATTATTGATGATATATGCATGTTATTTTATTGTATTATCTGTTATCACTTTGCAAGTTCTCTGTAGTTTAGAATTCACTATGGGTTGAAATGATACATACGTGGACGGACTTTAGAATAGGAGAATTTCATTATAGGTTGAAATGATAGACCCAAGCGATTTTCATTTAATTAAATTTGGGATTTCGGGTTGAAATGATATCCCCCCGTATATATTTAGTGTATGGATTGAAATGATAAATATCTGTATCACTTGACCATAGGATATGAAATATATACAGACACCGCTGGTCCATATATAAATGTTTTGAAAATAATTTCTATGGTTTTGAAAAGAAATATAGGGTTTTTAATAAATATTGGTTCTTAAAATATTATACATATAATGGTAATTTTATGTATATATATAGATTTAATAATAATATTATTGATAATGATTTAACTCATAAAATATGTTTAAGTAGTTATGTAAATCTATATTTCGAAATAGATTGTGTAATAATTTGAATAAGTTAAGGTTGAGAAGATAAAGTCGAATTAATTTAATGGTATTTAATTAAGAATTCTACTGAATTAAATCGATTTGAACTATGTAAGTTGAAGTTAAGGTTTGATTTAATAACTTGATTTTTGGTTTAAAGTGATTAAATGGATGTTTCAAGCTTAAACAAATCGAATGGAATATTTGGTTTAAAGGTAAATTAAAGTTATTTAAATAATACTGAATTTGTTAAGTGAATATCTCAAGACTAAATAATAATGAGGCTAAATCGAGATCTATAGGAAACGGTTAAATTTAACTTTGAAATGTTGAATATAAAGCTTGAAATATACTGGAATCTAAATGGTTTATTTGAGTTTAGATCTGTTTTTTTTAAATCAATATAACTTGAATTTGTTATTTAGAAAATTGAATTGAATGAAAATTGATAAATTGAGGTTGAATTAAATATGATGGGAAAGTTAAGTTGGTTTTTGAAGCGATTTGTGAAATTTGAGGAAATTGCAAATACTTTACTTTATAAATTATTTCATTTATACATATACTTTTTTTGGAAAATAGATATATTTGAAAGGGGAATGATGTTTGATTTTGAAGATTAAATAAATAAAATGACCACGGTGTTATAGTGTATATTTCTACCTTGTAGATAGTTCCATGGACCCTTAGAGGATTGTTATCCCAAACATCCTTTAAGTTATTTGTATTTCAGTTGATATTTCACTTGAGTTGGATTTATTGATATAAGAATGTTAATCCTGACTCGAATGTTTTGTGTTTTGCTTTACGCTCGGGTCAGACTGAGTGATACAGCATTTGAGACTCACCTTCGAAGTTGGAGCTTTGCTTGAAGATCCAGCTATCTATCATTTCAGTCATCCAGTCGATTGGTTCAGAGAAGTCATCTGCCCGGATTGGAGATTTCATTGCATCTGGGATATTCTGATGTATTTTATCTCTAACTTTGTTTATATAGTAGCTTCATGAACTACTATTCATTTATTCTGTTGCGTATTATTGTACAACTCTGTATCTGTGATTCTGTGATTGATTTATTTACTGTATACGTTAATTTTTTTGCCAAATTTAAATTAACAATTCGGTATTCTGAATTATTCAAGTCGGACATGTATGGTTTTATTGTCGATTTGAATGGTCCAAAATAGCGGGTCGCTACACAAAGGGAACTAGCATTTTAGCAATCCTAAGGATGCATGCGACTCCAACTAGTATTACCTATGAGTATGCGTGCCAAAGCAATGCATTTGGAACCACGAATGTTTTGGGCATGGGCCAGTTATGTATTTCCTATCATACATTCCCTAGAGATATACGTTGTTCAGAAGAATAACTTTGATCCTTGAATAGGAGTTCGGATTTGGCTTGATCCGAGGAGATCTCTGTGGAAAATCCATATACGTGAAAGCACATTAGCATTGTTGATTGTATACCTATTATTGCTGTGGCATTCACACAAAAACTATTTGATATGATTTATATTCTATCGTTAGGCATTATTTATCATATAACTACATCTAACTTAATGAATGGTTGGTTTCTTTGAGGGGAAAACCATTATGGGAATCTACACGACCTCAAACGGTTACTATTGGTTGTCCCTCGTATTTCTTGAGTTTTTCATGTTGGTTTACCAAAGTGATCCGTGTTATATTTTCTTATACTGCTTAGGTCAACCCCATGTATATTTCCAGATTTAGCTGTGGATGCTTTGGAGCTTATGGAGATGAGATGGATGATTACCTATCGTAGTATTTATGCTGCATTACTATTGTATCATCAGCATTTGTGAGGATAGGTTGTTATAACTATCCAGGCCGGTAACTGTAACGCTGAAATACTTTGTATCTTAGAATGATAGTTTATACTGTCTTTTGATATCATATATTATCGTTCCACTGTGAGATTATGATATTGTGTTCCTTCTTCCCTATTCTAATTCTTTTTTATTTTATCCTAACAATTCGTCTTTTCGGCCCTTGGATGCTCGACATGTGAGTATCATGGATATATCAGTGTCGACATTCGAGGCTCGAAAATGCAGATCATTACAGAATGACTCAATTAATATATTTTTATTGGTTAATATAACTAAGGTCAAACAGAAAATATCGATGTGATAATCTTACACAGTTCTCTTAACTTGAGAATACTGTAGATCTTCAATGTGGAAGCTCTACTTTGATTATAGTTAAATCGTGGCACCACGTTCATCAAACAACAATGGTTAAGTCGAGTGGAAGCATTGAAAGTAAAACATTATTCAAGAGAGTATTCGTCTCCTTGATTGTATGGGTTAGTATCAAGGTAAACTAAAGTGAACTTGAAGTCAAAACCTCTAGCTAAAGCAGTTCAGTTATAATAATTGTTATTATTGAACCAAGGACTTTGCCTTTTGACTATAAAGTCAAATATAAACGATATTGGCATTTTGGCCATTACCAAATTCTATAAGTCCTAATATGGCAAAGTTTCGACGAAGAGAATTAGTGTAAATAATTGTTAGTGTCAGGTAACGCTTAAGTAAGTAAAATTGGATTTTATCAAAGCCATGTAAGCAATAAATTCGGAGATAATGTCACACCACCAGCTAAGTGATGTGTGAGTTAATGTTCGAATTATTCGATGTTAACCGCTTAAATAGATAGGACTGGATTTTAGTGGGTAAGGCTTAAATAAGTAAATTTGGATTTTTACAGATGCCATGTAAGTGATAAATTTGGTCATAATGTCACACCACTTGTTAAGTGATGTGTGAACATTAATATTCGATTTTTTCGATACTAACCGCTGACCGAATTTACACCTCGGAGTTATACAACCTAAATATTGAATACTCCTACTATCACCTGATTTAATTAATTATAATTTTTATAAATGAATTAAATTAATTAATATTTATGAAATATTTTATAAAATTTATTTAATTTGTGTTGATCAATATTAAATAATGTGTATAATAGTTATAAAACAGGTTACGGTATACGATATCAATATGCATTTGAATTAGATTTAAATGCAATTTTTATTGATTGGCCTTTAATTAATTTTAAGGCCCATAAGGGAGCCTATAATGGCCGGCTAGAGGAGGCTATGGGTGGTTTTGATTTTGATTCGAAAGGAGGTGAATTGGTAAGAAAGAAAGAAGGATTTGGATCTTCCTTTTACTCCTCAAATCTATACCATATATTCATCTCTAACCCCATCTTTTATTTCTCTCTCTTACTCCATTTCAACTAGCCAAGGCTGGCCCTATTTCCTCCCTCCATCTCAATATCAAGCTTTAAGTTACACAAATTAAATCCAATTCGAACATAGATGGTAGTTGCATTCAGATTGGTAGCACTTTCTGGGTTTTGGAATTAGATTCAGGGAGTACTGATTCAACATCTCAAGCTGTTTTAACTTGGCATTATGCAAGATAAATCTTCTATTTACAACTATATATAAATTTATATATTATTCATCATGTCATATATGCTTTGTAGTTAGTATATTCATTTATCATGAATCTATATATGTTGGTATTGTTATTATTTGATGATAATGTATATATGTATAAATAACACACACACAGATATATATATATATATATATAAAGCACACGGTCATGGTTGAAGTTTTTTCGAATATAATAATATTGTAAAACAATTATTTAATAAACTAGATTTTAAATTCAAACACAATAATATAAAGTATATGTTTGTTATTTTATTATTTTATAAATATAATATAAAGTTTATGGAATTTAATATATATATATATATATAATTTAATTTAAATATTGTATCATTTTAAATACAATTAAGCATAGGCAACAAATTACAAAATATATACATGAAAATTATTTTATAAACATAACCAATTTTATATTATTCTCGACAAAAATCATTATTTGTTATCGATTCTTGTACATAAATAAGTAATAAATAATCAATTTTTAACCAATACAATTTTGAACCAAATTTTTTTATGGCCGTATATGCTAAAGTATATACATACATACATACATATACATATACATATATATATTAAATGATTAATTTACATTATATATATATTGTATATATATAGTACTTAAAAAAATTTAATATATGTGTATATATATGGCTGTATATGTAAATTTAAAAAAATTGATCTTGAAATGTATATAAATCTTATGGAAATATCTATTCAAAATTTAATATATTAATTTTGAATTTTATAATTGCAAGATTTTATTAACTCAATCTGGACCTTAAATTTAAAATTAAATTTTAAACTTGAAATTAATCTTGTAATTGTTTGTATTATTTTTATTTTATATTATAATAAAGTGCATGTGTGTGTAAATACGTTAGTATAAACACTTAAAGTATACAAACATACATACATATATGTATGTATGTGTGTATGTATACATACATACATACGTGTGTGTGTGTGTGTGTGTGTGTGTATATATATATATATAAAATTTTATAATGTATATGTTAACACACACACATATATACTAAACAACACACATGTATATAGGGCGCTAATATGTCTATTAAGGTGTGAATCCCAACACTTATACATGTGCGTGTTAAATCATTTACACCATTTATGTTGCATGTGCACATACAACTTGTGTGTATGCGATACACATATTATATATTATATAAAATAAACTAAATAATGAATAAAACTTTATTTATAAATTAAATAAAAATTTGATTTTATTTAAAATAAATTTGGGTAAAATCAAAACAAATTTAGACTTCATAGGCCAAATAAGATCCAAATGGAATAATATTGTTGAAGTTTACTCATTTATCTTGTTGCATGCTAAACTAGATCCAACAGTTATGTGCTAACAAGCAATTGATGTGGGAGAAGGTCAAGAAATAGAACTACAAAAGCTTATCCCAAAAGGGTACGTAGGCAGTCTTTCCTATCAACAGCCTATGGTTCCCTTGAGGCCAGGGTGTATATGATAAGGTGCAATTCAAACATAGTTGACCAATGTTCTTTTTATGCACTGTAGAGGCTTGCAGGTAGAAGCAAAGGAAAGGAAAGAAGTCCAGCCATAAGCCACGGTTACAAGTTCTTTACTAAAAATATTTCTCCTATATTACTATTCTGTTATTGATAAATTTAACAATGATGTATGGAAATATATGTATGGAAATATATGAATGTTTATTATTTGTTTTATTGAGCCTTGTACGTACGTTATTCATTAATTGAGATACATTTATTTATTTCCACCATGAGATTTTTCCTTCTATTCATTGTTTTAGCTTTTTAATTATATAACCAATGACCCATTGTTTTTCATATTTGAGGTTAGTGCGCATGCATATTTTGACAATATTTGTCACTTTTTTAGATGTTTAAGAATAGTGTGTGTATGGGGGTTTCACATTTTAGCTACAAATTGTCACCACCTTTTAACATAACAAAACACCCATGTTTTCAAAAGAAAGAGAACCAACCACAACATCGGTTTGTTCAAAAAATCATGTATAAATAAAACAACGAACCTTTGCCATTAAAACCATTGTCATCTTAATCCGCTTCCTTTTCATCATATAAGCCGGCTTTTCTATTACAGGTCCGAAAATATCCATATATTTCCTCCATTTTTCTCATCTCAATCTCAAAAACCCCACAAAATCAACTAAATCGTTGTTTTCTCAATCTACTCATTTGGATATAGTTAGATTAATTAAGTTTTTTCAAAAAAGTTAATGTACGGAGAAATTAGTAGTGGCGGTGGTGTCGGGCGGAGGTTTGATAGAAGAAAATGCAATTGTACCATATAGGTACGAGCATGGATTGGAAGCTTTATTTGACGTAGCATCGGCCAAAAGGAATGATTATGATGTCGACAAATGGAATGTAGGCGTCGTGAATGGCAAAAGGTTCGTAGAGGCGGTCTGTTGGTAGGGTAGGGAGAAGTCGTTGGGGGTTAGCATAGGTTACTAGTATAGTTAATGAGTTGAGTGGCTTTGAGTAACCGAATTTGAATGTGCAGAGTTTCTTTTTTATTTTAGGTTGCCTTTGGATGATGAAGTGCATGTCTACATGTACCACCATACATGCAAGTATTATTTTAGTTGTCTTAACCCTTTTTTTAGTATATGTTAATTATAGTTAGACTATACTAGCAGTCATTACATATTTAGTGCTATTATTGCAAAAAAAAAAAAAAATCTGAAAATTCGTTCTCATGGTTCATCGTATGTTATTTTGAAATACTATCATAAGCACTTAACAAACATTCCTAAAGTCATTAATTTCGTTCATGGGCTTGGATACGTTCATGGGCTTGGATACGTTCATGATTCAGAGGAACAATGAATCTTGTTATGTATTTTAAGCTTCCCATAACCAAATTGACTTGCGGATGCATGGAGGGAAGTAGATATGGCATTCATCTGATGATATAACTCGATAGACCTTGACTTCATTCTGGTATCTAGGAAGCTTAACATGCATCGATTTCCATTGATTTCGTTCAATAACTACATTCACTACTTATTGGTATATTGGTGATTGAAGTTAGAGGCAGTTACGTGACAATGAGCCCATTCCTGATGATCCACACCCCCTCATATACTAGTATTTGATTTATAGTTCGGATCAGCTTACTACCGCGAGAAATGTAAGTTAGTGGTCACTAGAGAGATTCGTTGTAATTGGGCCTCACTTTCAATGTAGATATATACATTATCTAGTGATACCAACCTATGCAGCCTCAATACTTTTGGTTGGACCAAATGTAATTCATCGTGGGATAGTACCTCCAGTTGTTAATGATCTCACGTGCCTAGTCAAGGGTGTCGGTACCTGATCATTTTCAGCTGCTAGTAATTTTTGTTGGTCATGGCAATTCCTAGTTCTTATATGGTCAACAACTATGTTGATGTGTTTCATCCTCCTACACATGATCATTACCCCGATCCCGTCAAGTTGTCACACGCACGTTTATTGCAAATGAGACTATGCCATATTGGATATGTAGAGCATATGCATAACATTGACTATCATGAGGATTTGTTGTGCCGATAGGGAGAGCAAGCATAAAGTAATAACTTGCAAGCGCAGGTGTAATCGTAGGCACAAGAAATGGTCCAGCTAGCAGAGGCACATAATCGGCCTTAGGCATAGGCACAGCTATAGGCTAAACTAGAGGTGGCATAAAAGAGATTTTCGAAGTACATGATGTACTTTGAACAGTTATCTCAGAACGGCGACGATGACTTACATCGTCATAGTTTTCGTGCATGTAGAGATGATTTGTGCCATGTTGTATGTACTTTGATTTATGCACCCATAATGAATTATGTACCCTGATTCATGTTTTATGTACTCTGATTAATGTTACAGTCTACGTATTACTTATTATGTCCTCCCGTTATTATATGTTGTGAGAATGATCATTTTTCCATGCACTCTTTTTTAATGTATTATGTATTGTAGTCATTATTGAGTTGTCTTCTCGTGTTCTTTAGCATCTAGCATGCTGCCATGAGGAGTCAAAGTTAGTCAATGAGTTGACTTTTCATGTACTGTAGCCATTACTAGATTATTGCAAATCATGTTCTTTAGCCTTTTGCATATACCAAGCGACGAGTCATAGTCGGGCAGTGAATTGTCTTCTCACGCATAGAGATTATTGGGTTGTTGCATCATGTTCTTAGCCCTTAGCGTACATACACGCGATCATTCACAGTCACCCAGTGACTTGTCTCCTTGTGTAATGTAACTATTATTGATTTATTGCAATATTACAAATATTACCTTCCAAATAGCTTCTAACACCAAAATACTTCGATTCTTAAATTCAGTATTACAAAATGGTGAATTACAACCATATTTCTCTTCCTTTATCATACTCCTATAGAGGTCCTTAAAACCAAGATGTCCCTCTGAATCATCATCTCTAGATTCACCAACAAAGTGGTATATTGATATGCAAGAAAGGTACTATGAAAATTAAAGAGAGCATAAGAGGGAGTTACAGGAGTTGAGATTATAAGAAGAAGAGAGAGGAAAATAGAAGGACAATAGATCCAACAAAAATGTAGACCAAGGCAACATGAACAACGTAACCAAAAAACGAAAGAAAGCAAGAGAGTCGATTCTCCTTCAATTCACTATGGATGTGAAGTGCCCATTTTATTTTTCATCATCAAAATTGAAATGACATCGGTCATCGTACTACATAATTAAAACTACTACTCTACTAGAATATGTTATTACTTTACATTCCTATGAAATCAACTTCGAGTCCAGTACCATAAGCGTCGGTATGAATAGTGTAACATACGCGATTTTTCGTTGACGGAAAACCGAATAGTTAGGGTTTTAAGAAAAAGAGAAAGGCAGAACAAGAGAGAAAGGATAGAAAATAGGGAGAAGAAAATAGAAAATAGAACGGAACAGAAAACAACAGAATCTCACAATTCGCAGCGGAACAACATATAATAATAAATGAATAATCTTTAAACAAAGAACTATATTAGTTATTACATTTTATACATTACATTACATCATCATCATCAGAGTGTACAACATCATACAACAAACAGCGAAAAAGAAATACTATATACTAGTAATACGCCATGCCATCCATCTTGCCTCCAGCAACTCCATAATATCCAGAATATCCTGATAAACCTTAACTCTTGACTGCCCGTGTGGAAATTGGTGGGCACCCAGAGTTTAGGAAGGAAAACAATAAACTCCGAGTCAGTCATGTGACTGGTGTGAGAACTCAAAACAGTTTATTTATCTTTAAAATCAAAATAGGGGAATATTTTTAAAGTCAATTCGCAATGCTTTTAAAAATGAGACTACCATAAGGCCTCCCGCACACACACACAATGCAAACGCAGAATCGGAGGAGATTTCTCCTTATGATAGTAAAAAATGCTTGATACGCATTTAAAAAGAACATTTCATATTATTATTAGTGCGTAGTGTAGGAAACAATTTCGAAAGTACAATATAAATCTTAGCCAGCATAGGTACCATTATAGTATGCTTACTATAGCTACCATATTAAATGGCAGGTTCTACAACTAAAACCGTACAAGTCTCGTATTGTTTCTTTGGATTTCCAACGAATGATCAAGCCAAGGAACTTCCCATTGCCACATGAGAATGCCTCTGGATGGACATCCCCGAGAACCAAACCGGATCTCTACCAACACAAGGCTGGGTTACCCCTAACTGAGTAACAACTGACCGAATATGCCATCCCCCGGTCCTTTGGGACCTTTCACCGAGCGCTCGCAATCAATTCACACAATCATAAAGTGTTTTCAACATGAGTAAGTATCTGGGCTCCATACCATGATACCACCCTTTTCCAGAAGGAAATGCACATATCCTAAAGGGCGCTACCCCTCATAACCTTGCTGCATCTTTCCTTTTTTTGACCATTCCCGAGGTGTGAGGCTCGACGAAGTCACGTCCACAAAAACATACTTTATACAAAAGCCATGCTTTGGGTCAACAAATGATCATAGAAATGATCACCAAGATAGACGATCAAATAAATGATCCTATCACAAATAATCAACACAATGATCATTTCACAGCAACACTCAGCATGTCACATTACCAAATTGGGAATATATCGCTGATAACATTCAACTACATAACCTCTGAGCTCGTACGTCTCAGAGAAGGGTGTTAAGCTAAAAGAATAAATTCTTCGCCACCAACAGAAATATATTTGAAAGAAATATGCTTTATATCTCAATTTGTAATGTCAGACATACAATCCATACAAGTCTGTTCCAGGCTCGAACAAAACCGAAGGCACTTACAAAGAAGTCCTTGCAATCCGGATATTCACAATCCTGATCGGATTTCCCATCACATATGGAGAACTCAATACCGTAGCTACTCGGTGAAGAGTCAATCGACAGGTCATCCTATCGCTCTCGCAAATACCGGGTCTTCAACACCGATCTTCAATGATATCCATTACGTCGTATCACTATTCGGAATGGGTAATCCGAATAACGAGCGCAATAATTTAAAAATAAGTGTGCACTCAAATTCAACAAATCACAACAAATACCTTTCAAAGGTAAATATTGATAGTCGGTTATTGAACTATCAATAGATATGCACACATCACCAGTTTCCAAATAATTTTCCAAATTATTTATTTCCCAAAATATCTTTACAAGATATATTATTTTCAATACTTCAAAAATAAATCAATATTTATTTTTAAACAAGTTCCCCTTTCTTTTATAAGTTCCATAGTGAATTTATATTTCACAATATCTACTGATATACGATTTTCAATAGGTTTCAATATTCCTTTTCAATTTATCTTCAAAAAGATAAATTCTCAAAATATTCACTTCACATTGGAAAAACATTTCCATACTTATTTATTCATAAGTAATTTACAAATTTTATTTATTTTCAACACTTGGAAAATATTCAATATACTTCAATCGAAATTAAGTATATATTTCATTCTTTAAGGAAATCATTCTCTTAAACATATTTATTTGGGCCAAAACGAATGTTGCGTAAAATATCGTTACGACAACCCAAAGTCACTAGTATAGGGATTCGAAGTTAAAATAGATATATAAATCCCAATACTATACAAAACATTTCCTTTCGGAAATCATTTACTATAACAACAGTGTTATAGTCCACCATTTCCTTCTATTTCTCGAAAACATCTATTTCAACAATAAATGTTGAAATCTATGGTTTTGAATCTCAACACATTTTAAAACATCGTTAGATCGTTTTAATTCTATTTAAAACATCACATTCAAAACAATTTCTTTAACATATTATTCACTATTCAAAAACGTGAATATACTACGTTAACAAATTTCATCACTTCTATTCATTTTATTTTAAAGGATCATTCACAGTTAAAAATGTGAATATAACTCCATTAATAAGTTTCAACAATTTACTTATCAAAATAAGTCGTTTGCGAATTTTATAAAACAACGTTTATAAATGCTATTTCTATTTGTTTTATAACTACTTCCTTTTTATACATCTCCTTTATTAACCTATTCGATTTATAACTCAATTATAAACCAAAAGTTCACATCATAAGTGAAATACTTATAATTTATTTGTTTGCAAAAATCGTTCCTTTCAACTTCATAATTATAAATCTTATAACTTATAAGATTCAATTATTTATCCAAATCTATCCTTTCAATAACTTTATAAATTTTATAAACCTACTGCTTATAAAATTCCATTTATAACTTCACCGTTTATAATTCTATAAATTTCATTCACTTATGAAATTCATTCACAATTCATTCTAACACTTATAAAAACTCGTTTTATAACTCAAATATTTTTAATTTATAAATATCAATTTATAAATCTTATATAAATCAATTTATACTATTATTTTAAAACATCTTTAAACTCCTTTATAAATTTTATCATTTTGATTTATAAAATAATCAAGTTTTATAAATCCTATATTTAAACTTTTTACAATAAATTCAGAGATCCAATTTAAACTATTTTATAAAAACATTAACCCATATTTCTCAAAAATCAATCTTTAACCGTATTTCTCAAAATCATAATTTTTATAACTTTAAAAATTATAACGTTTAGTTATTTAAAATGGATCAATTCCAAAAATATTTTATAAACGTATACTTTCAAAAATCACTTTAAAAATCATTTTAAAATCCCAAAATTTGGTTCAATGATGCTACACACCAAATAGTCAATCACGACTACAACGACATCATATATCAATATGATAATCAACGAATATCAAAATATTCAAAATCAAATAAATACTGTTGAGGAATCCAGTTGGATCCCTCCAACCTGTTTTCCTGCATCCAAAAACATTAGCACAATACCAATTCCGCTCCAGTACGAAATTATCGCGGTATATGGGATCTAAATATTATCCGCTTAATAGACGGCGCAATAGGGTCTCATCCGCTATACAAATGCAGTAAATCAATAACTCCAATATATACATATGCCAATATATATATATTGCTATTATATATAATACCAATTTCACTGTTTATGAAATATTCGCTGTATATGTTTTTAATAAATAACATCCGCTTACTAACGGCGTATAATGTCTATTTTAAATAAATAACAATCATCATTCAAACATGCATTCAAATATTTTAAATCTAACTATTTAAAATTAAAATCGAAACTGATTCGATTGAGTGAGATGTTCTCACCTTGATTTCAATTTCGTTTTAGCGATTTATTTCGAATAAAATTAAACGGACGTTTAATTTTACCCGAAATTCTCACTAACTCCAAACGACTCCAATCTAATTCCATCGCGTAATGCTCATCCATACGATTCCAACGCTTCTTGTTTCGCGCGTTTTCGACCTCGTATGAAAAAGATATGAATTTTTGAAGTTATACGAATTTTATATAAACTAATTTATAACATTATCAACTATTTTTTTTTAACCTATTCAATCTCAGCCACTGATTTATCAACCAGCAACATCTGGCCGTGCAACACCCCCCCCCCCCCTTCTTCCTTCTCACGCAAATCACCACCCAGATAACAATACACGCACAAAACCCATAGCTTCAAAACTAGGGTTCAATTTTACTTCCAATTCGAGCGACATGAACACGATCAAGATACTCCATCTCGAAGCCCTTCACCTCCTCTATGCACGGCCTCAACCATGAGCTCGGCCTCCCCATGTAGTCTCGAAAGTCGTGCAAGACGAGCTCGAACGTGGGCCCATATCTTCCTCTTCGTTGCTCCAAAATCCATCATCTCCGCATGGATTGAAAGCTCTCTTCTAGATGTACAACTTTGTAGTTGAAAACATCTTCTAATTCTTCAGGGATTGAGAGAGATTAAGAGGAGAAATGAAAGTGAATTCTGGCCTTTGATTGAGGGGGGTGGCGGCTAGGGTTTAGATTTAGGTTTTTTTTTTTTTCTAATTTATGAAGGGGTAAGGGTCAATTTATAGAAAACGAACGAAACACTATTCATTCCGGAAATTCCGAACTCCGATTCACGCACCGTAACCAGCGTTTCTAGGGTTTACCCACGTTCCGGACACAATGGAACAGATTTCGGAAGCTAATTCGGACATCTGTGCGAGTTATGGCAATAAACGTTCAATTTAAATTAAACCGATTTAAACGATTTTCTAGGCGTTTTAATTTGTACCGGACAAACGGTAAATCCAATTGACACGAAATTTGAAACCTTACAATAATATCACATTACGGATCCGATGAAACTAGTTTCGTCGAAATCCGAGACTTTTTGAAAAATGTCTATTTTAACTCGCCAAATTAATATTAAAAACAATTCGATGCGTTTCGAGCTGCCACGATCAAACGATAACTCCGATTGACACGAAAATTGAAATCCGGTAATAACTAACTATTACGGATCCAATGGAACTTGTTTCGTTTAATTCTGAGACTGTTCAAAAATTGACTAATTTCACTAGTCGATTTAATATTAAAATATTCAATTTTCACAAATTAACTTTTAATTCAATTTTAAAAGTTCTAAAATATTGTTCTAACTTCAATATGATAAAATAAAATTTTACAAATCATTTTCAATCATATTTAACTAAATTTTCAATTATTTCTATAATTTAACGTATTAAATTATCGATTTAATTATCCAATTAAATCCAATTATTCAAATAAAAATTTATTTGGCTTATATATTCACTTATTGATATTTAAAATTAATTAAATATCCAAATTTTAATTAATAAAAATTTTGGGTCGTTACAATCTTCCCCCCTTAAAAGAATTTCGTCCTCGAAATTATCAAGTAAGAAAAGTTACAGAATCTATCAACTTTCCAAAATCCATAGTTAAATTTCTTACAATAACTTTACTAAGTTTTCAAATCATACTTAGTTATCTTTTCAAAAACAACTACTATTGTTTAACTTTCAATTCTAAATCAAAGTTAAAGTTTTCACAAATTTTCAATTTTCTCAAATTTTTTTCTAACGCCTTAATTTCCGAAAAAATTCGCCATAGTCTCCTTTGCGCGGCTCGATCCGAAAAAAAAATGACAGTATATATATCACAAATATACATCTCATCAAGTGATGAGGCATCCCGCAGGGAAAAAAGTGTAAAAGTACGGTATGTAATCCGAGATATGTACCTTATATTTTATTAGCAAGCATATACGGCTAATATAGCGCGAAAGCGAGCTCCAAATGCGAAGCAACGCAATCCGCACCTACTAAACACTCAACATGAGAACCATGTATATAGACAATAGTATCAATATACAACATATAGCAACATAATAACTATATATGCCAACTTAGCAAATGTAAACAAAACAATATATTCAACCATCAACCAACTAGCATTCATAACCAATAAATATTCATTCATATTCTCATTAATATTCAATGAAATAGGTTTTCAATTTAAATCACATTTGATTCATTAACAGTGGATGTTCTTACTAGCATTCATTTCCAATTAGTTTGCATTCACTAATTCATATTCAAGTTGGTACACTTCCAAATCAAATTCAATTCTATTTAAGATTCACTTAACTTCCAATTGAATTCCAATTACTTTAGCTTCCAATTTCATTAACACTTAATGAATTATATACAATCAACTAACAATCATATAACAACCAATGTATATTAATTACAACCAAATTCCTTTGCTTATATTTGGTTTAGTTAATTGATTTTTATTCAACTATTCAACTTCCAATAACATTAGATTTTAATGAATTAACACTTATATTCATTATTCCATATCAACAAAATTTACATTTAATTAGTTAACATTTAATCCATTAATTCAATTCAATTCAATTTCTAAAGTTGAATTTCATTTACATAACTTAAGTTCCCACTTATAAATCAAATTCAGATTCCAATTCTAAGTAAATTTCCATTTAACTTTAAATTCATTTTTATTTACAATTCATATTCATAAATATATTCATATAGTTTCACTTCTTATATATATAAGTTTATTTCACAATTGTAAATCACATTAATTATAATTCAATTCTTATAATTCCTTTTTACTTATACAATTATTCTTTAATTTAGATTATTCAAACAACTAAACAATCAACTTATATTCACTTTAATAATTCTGAAAAATTATTTCTTTATATATAAAATATAATCAAGGTAAAATTATTTCATTTACCCAATTTAAAACAATATTATGTCGAATTGTTCTATTCAAGTGTTTAGAAACCCCTTCGATTCAGTTTCGAGGCTGCGCCGACGAAGGTTCATATACCACTCAACAAACCAATCATCACAATATAAAACAATTTCATATTCACTAACAAATACGCTCTCATATCTATTTTTACACTCAAACTCATTCTAGAGCACTACTGACTCTATCTCTAATGAGTAATACCCAACAGAACCATGGTTGTCGCTTAACCTCGCTCCGATACCAAATGTAACATACGAGATTTTTCGTTGACGGAAAACCGAATAGTTAGAGTTTTAAGAAAAAGAGAAAGGCAGAACAAGAGAGAAAGGATAGAAAATAGGGAGAAGAAAATAGAAAATAGAAAATAGAACGGAACAGAAAACAACAGAACAATAACAGAATCTCACAATTCGTAGTGGAACAACATATAATAATAAATGAATAATCTTTAAACAAAGAACTATATTAGTTATTACATTTTATACATTACATTACATCATCATCATCAGAGTGTACAACATCATACAACAAACAGCGGAAAAGAAATACTATATACTAGTAATACGCCATGCCATCCATCTTGCCTCCAGCAACTCCATAATATCCAGAATATCCTGATAAACCTTAATTCTTGACTGCCCGTGTGGAAATTGGTGGGCACCCAGAGTTTAGGAAGGAAAACAATAAACTCCGAGTCAGTCATGTGACTGGTGTGAGAACTCAAAACAGTTTATTTATCTTTAAAATCAAAATAGGGGAATATTTTTAAAGTCAATTCGCAATGCTTTTAAAAATGAGACTACCATAAGGCCTCCCGCACGCACACACAATGCAAACGCAGAATCGGAGGAGATTTCTCCTTATGATAGTCAAAGATGCTTGATACGCATTTAAAAAGAACATTTCATATTATTATTAGTGCATAGTGTAGGAAACAATTTCGAAAGTAGAATATAAATCTTAGCCAGCATAGGTACCATTATAGTATGCTTACTATAGCTACCATATTAAATGGCAGGTTCTACAACTAAAACCGTACAAGTCTCGTATTGTTTCTTTGGATTTCCAACGAATGATCAGGCCAAGGAACTTTCCATTGCCACATGAGAATGCCTCTGGATGGACATCCCCGAGAACCAAACCGAATCTCTACCAACACAAGGCCGGGTTACCCCTAACTGAGTAACAACTGACCGAATATGCCATCCCCCGGTCCTTTGGGACCTTTCACCGAGCGCTCGCAATCAATTCACACAATCATAAAGTGTTTTCAACATGAGTAAGTATCTGGGCTCCATACCATGATACCACCCTTTTCTAGAAGGAAATGCACATATCCTAAAGGGCGCTACCCCTCATAACCTTGCTGCATCTTTCCTGTTTTGACCATTCCCGAGGTGTGAGGCTCGACGAAGTCACGTCCACAAAAACATACTTTATACAAAAGCCATGCTTTGGGTCAACAAATGATCATAGAAATGATCACCAAGATAGACGATCAAATAAATGATCCTATCACAAATAATCAACACAATGATCATTTCACAGCAACACTCAGCATGTCACATTACCAAATTGGGAATATATCGCTGATAACATTCAACTACATAACCTCTGAGCTCGTACGTCTCAGAGAAGGGTGTTAAGCTAAAAGAATAAATTCTTCGCCACCAACAGAAATATATTTGAAAGAAATCTGCTTTATATCTCAATTTGTAATGTCAGACATACAATCCATACAAGTCTGTTCCAGGCTCGAACAAAACCGAAGGCACTTACAAAGAAGTCCTTGCAATCCGGATATTCACAATCCTGATCGGATTTCCCATCACATATGGAGAACTCAGTACCGTAGCTACTCGGTGCAGAGTCAATCGACAGGTCATCCTATCGCTCTCGCAAATACCGGGTCTTCAACACCGATCTTCAATGATATCTATTACGTCGTATCACTATTCGGAATGGGTAATCCGAATAACGAGCGCAATAATTTAAAAATAAGTGTGCATTCAAATTCAACAAATCACAACAAATACCTTTCAAAGGTAAATATTGATAGTCGGTTATTGAACTATCAATAGATATGCACACATCACCAGTTTCCAAATAATTTTCCAAATTATTTATTTCCCAAAATATCTTTACAAGATATATTATTTTCAATACTTCAAAAATAAATCAATATTTATTTTTAAACAAGTTCCCCTTTCTTTTATAAGTTCCATAGTGAATTTATATTTCACAGTATCTACTGATATACGATTTTCAATAGGTTTCAATATTCCTTTTCAATTTATCTTCAAAAAGATAAATTCTCAAAATATTCACTTCACATTGGAAAAACATTTCCATACTTATTTATTCATAAGTAATTTACAAATTTTATTTATTTTCAACACTTGGAAAATATTCAATATACTTCAATCAAAATTAAGTATATATTTCATTCTTTAAGGAAATCATTCTCTTAAACATATTTATTTGGGCCAAAACGAATGTTGCGTAAAACATCGTTACGACAACGCAAAGTCACTAGTATAGGGATTCGAAGTTAAAATAGATATATAAATCCCAATACTATACAAAACATTTCCTTTCGGAAATCATTTACTATAACAATAGTGTTATAGTCCACCATTTCCTTCTATTTCTCGAAAACATCTATTTCAACAATAAATGTTGAAATCTATGGTTTTGAATCTCAACACATTTTAAAACATCGTTAGATCGTTTTAATTCTATTTAAAACATCACATTCAAAACAATTTCTTTAACATATTATTCACTATTCAAAAACGTGAATATACTACGTTAACAAATTTCATCACTTCTATTCATTTTATTTTAAAGGATCATTCACAGTTAAAAATGTGAATATAACTCCATTAATAAGTTTCAACAATTTACTTATCAAAATAAGTCGTTTGCGAATTTTATAAAACAACGTTTATAAATGCTATTTCTATTTGTTTTATAACTACTTCCTTTTTATACATCTCCTTTATTAACCTATTCGATTTATAACTCAATTATAAACCAAAAGTTCACATCATAAGTGAAATACTTATAATTTATTTGTTTGCAAAAATCGTTCCTTTCAACTTCATAATTATAAATCTTATAACTTATAAGATTCAATTATTTATCCAAATCTATCCTTTCAATAACTTTATAAATTTTATAAACCTACTGCTTATAAAATTCCATTTATAACTTCACCGTTTATAATTCTATAAATTTCATTCACTTATGAAATTCATTCACAATTCATTCTAACACTTATAAAAACTCGTTTTATAACTCAAATATTTTTAATTTATAAATATCAATTTATAAATCTTATATAAATCAATTTATACTATTATTTTAAAACATCTTTAAACTCCTTTATAAATTTTATCATTTTGATTTATAAAATAATCAAGTTTTATAAATCCTATATTTAAACTTTTTATAATAAATTCAGAGATACAATTTAAACTATTTTATAAAAACATTAACCCATATTTCTCAGAAATCAATCTTTAACCGTATTTCTCAAAATCATAATTTTTATAACTTTAAAAATTATAACGTTTAGTTATTTAAAATGGATCAATTTCAAAAATATTTTATAAACGTATACTTTCAAAAATCACTTTAAAAATCATTTTAAAATCCCAAAATTTGGTTCAATGATGCTACACACCAAATAGTCAATCACGACTACAACGACATCATATATCAATATGATAATCAACGAATATCAAAATATTCAAAATCAAATAAATACTGTTGAGGAATCCAGTTGGATCCCTCCAACCTGTTTTCCTGCATCCAAAAACATTAGCACAATACCAATTCCGCTCCAGTACGAAATTATCGCGGTATATGGGATTTAAATATTATCCGCTTAATAGACGGCGCAATAGGGTCTCATCCGCTATACAAATGCGGGAAATCAATAACTCCAATATATACATATGCCAATATATATATATTGCTATTATATATAATACCAATTTCACTATTTATGAAATATTCGCGGTATATGTTATTAATAAATAACATCGGCTTACTAACGGCGTATAATGTCTATTTTAACAATCAATAGATAACAATCATCATTCAAACATGCATTCAAATATTTTAAATCTAACCATTTAAAATTAAAATCGAAACTGATTCGATTGAGTGAGATGTTCTCACCTTGATTTCAATTTCGTTTTAGCGATTTATTTCGAATAAAATTAAACGGACGTTTAATTTTACCCGAAATTCTCACTAACTTCAAACGACTCCAATCCAATTCCATCGCGTAGTGCTCGTCCATACGATTCCAACGCTTCTTGTTTCGTGCCTTTTCGACCTCGTATGAAAAAGATATGAATTTTTGAAGTTATACGAATTTTATATAAACAAATTTATAACATTATTTTCTATTTTCTTTTCCCTCTATTTTCTATCATCTTATCTCTTCTTTTTCTTTCTTTTCTTTTTCTTAAACCATAACATTTCGGGTTCCGGCCTTCGATTTCTCGGTAGTCGATAAAGTGAGTATCGATGTTGAATTTTCGAAAGTCGAAAAATTCCGGGACGTTACATTTAGTAAAAGGTTAAGCGCCATTTGAAATCATCAATGTAGGTGAGCTACTCAGCAATTCATTTGACCTAACAAATGCATGGTCACATTACACACTTCATGAGAAAACTAAAAGTTTGTCCTAAGTTGAGAAATTGCGTAGAAATTTTAGCGATTTCCTAAATGAATTTCTTATAGTAGCCGACCAAATCAAGAAAGCTTCTAATCTCTGTAGCATTCTTAGGTGCACAACAATCCTATATAGCTACCACTTTGCTTAGATAAACAGACAGACCATGTTTTGAAACAACATGACCAAGAAGGCATAATCCCTTTTCCCAAAAATGTCATTTGAAGATTTTTTTTTTCCTTCAATTAATGTCTCCTCGACACATCAACAAAAACTACCATAAATTTATTCAGCTGCTTCCTCTCAACGATGAAAAACCTTGGCTAAATCAAGTTGAGAAAATATGTTCCCACCCACTAGATGATTAAATAAATCATCTATGTGGGGCAATAGATATCGATTCTTCTTTATCAACTTACTTGATTCTCAATAATCGATGCAAGTCGTAAAGAACCATCTGCCTCAGTGGTAAAAACCGCTTATGCTCCCTACTCTAAAATAGTTCTACAGTTAAAACCTTTCTACAATAACTCAAAAACTTGTTTATATGGCTCACTTTGCTCCTTTAGAGCTATATATCCAAGTGAAATAACAACAAGTCTACCGTATTTCCCGAGACCAATCTTGAATTCAGTTTCTCTTCGGGCTTGTAAAATAAAGACCTCTTTAAATACATTTATGAATTCCTAAATGGTAGGAATAGAAGATAACTTGTCCTATGATAGATCAAGGGAATACTAGTAACTCAACATCAAAGAGATATCAGGCTCATAATGTACATCTAAATCACAACATCCACGGCTCCTCATCTGAATCACCCTCTTATCCCTATCCGATACTGTCCCATAACGTGACATCAAATCCATTATTTGTCTCAACCCATATCCTATAAAACAAAGTGCGTACAAGTTGCGTAAGAACTCAACACCACATATAATTAATTTCCCGACACATCGTATGTAAGTGTTTCATTCTCCCAGTTGGAATCAACAGTACTATAAAATAGTGCACTATGCGAGTCTCTAAATGTAGAAACTAGATATAAATGTACGATATGCTCTAGTATCAAATATAGTATGATAGTATGAATATGAAATTTGGAAAGAATTGTTATACCTTCCACAACAAGCTTCTCCCTTGCCTGCCTCTATTGGTGGTCAGCTGGCACTATAGGCGACATCAAATGCATAACCATGCACAAAACCTAGCCACTCTTACTAAGGCCGGGCACTGTCACATCATTTGTCTTAACTAGTTGTAATTAGATTACTTAATCTTTCACATGTTCATTTGGCACTACTTCGATATGTGACCTTTCTTATTGCGCTTCTTGCATACGTTCCCTTCCTTTTTTTGTGATTTCCTTGCTGATTTCCATTGTTGTCCTCTTTCTTTGGTTCCTTCTTAGCAACTTCTTTAGAAACTATAATTCAATGACACCATATAGGAATGTGGTTAAGAGATAAATCCTAGGTGATTGTTTCAATCTTTTAGCAAATTTCAGAGGTTTCTTTACTAGAGTGTTTGCTAAATTAAACCCAAACTTGGCAAGATCATTAAACCGACTAACATACTCCTTTACCATCGTAACACCCCGCTTCAGATGTATGAACTTCTCAAGCTGACCTCCTTTTTGCCTCCAACAAAAGCTTAGTCTCACAATGCCACTTAAAATTACTTCAGTTTGTCTCCACTTTATTTACTTTAGCCATAATAATGTCCATCCAATTTAATGCTGCTCCTTGCAAGTGATAAGAAACAAGTTGTTTTCTACTAGCATCATTCAATCCCATTAGTCTAAAGATTTATTCACATGTGCATAGTCAAGCCTTTGTATCCATAAAAGATTCAGTTCTGATATACGGCTTTCTACACATGCTTTGAAAGTCTCTACATAGCTTAGGAAAGCCCATGACAGGTGGATTTACAAGAATTACTCCTTGTGTCTGTTGTATAGACACATCTAAGTTGACATTGGCTTGTGCTCTAGCCTGTAGATACCAGCGGAACCAAAGTCGTACGTTCGTACCAGGAATCTTCGAGGTTGCAGCTCCTATAGTAGTTCTAGTGTTGTTGTCCATCTCAACTATTTGTAAATGGAATTCATTAACAGCTTCTCCATACAGTAAATACAATTCTAAATAAAGTGGTATATATGCATATGTACTTTATTTTCCTATATATATATATAAGTATACAAGTACGCTTAACCAATATAGCTTGAGCCTATAGGATTGGGTAATCTAAGCTTTGATGCCAAACATAACAATATACTATCTATTACCTTCTGATTCTACATCCTATTCAACATATAAATCCCAAAAGATATCAAACGATGAATCTTTAGGGTGAAATTGAATAAAAATTGTAATCTGAGCTATTTGCTTTAACTACAATTTTCATAGCTCATACTGAAAGGAATAAGATGTAATACCACACATAATTGAAATGTTGTGATCAGACTAGATAACAATCAGAAGTTTTATTACATCGATCTAACTGGTAACATTTTCATAACAGTGGCCCAACATAAATACATATAACTGAAAATAGTAGATGGCGGCAAGATAATATGAAATAAACTAATATAACTCTATTGGATCTTCATCACTGTCTTCTCACATCAAGCATTCCCTTAAACCCCTGTTAACCTGCCATATATAAATATAAAAAGGAAATTTAGAGTGTCAGACATATGCCTTGTGAGTGAGAAAGTGCCTCTAAGTATACGATACCAACATGCTAATGAAACATTATTATAGACTAAATATACTCTTATTGGTTTATATAACTTCCGTCTTTCAGTTTTAATCTTTCATTATATAACATCACATTAGTTGTCAATTACAAATCGATATCATATAAGGTAGCAACATACTTTTTGGATATGTGTTTACCATCATATATCATTTCTGATATGCTTTCACTATCATATAACATACCGTATTTCTTCACTTTACTTTGGAATACCATGTGCTCATTATGAAGGTTGGTTATATGCTATACACTTAAAACACCTAGCAATTCCATAGTGGTGAATGTGCAAAAAGTTATAACGGAGATATAACGGAAAATAGCAAAGGTGCAAAAAGTTTGATTAGATATAAAACCAAATATTTAAATTTAATTTATTCTCATTATCACGTCATTTATGTAGGAAAAATAAATATTGTTTAACCTTATATAACGAAATGAAGAAGATCGTGATTTGTGCAGACTAGATTTGGTGACTGTATAGAGTTCTAACTTAAATTGAGCATTTATGCATTAAGGTTGGGTCTCTTACCCTAACTTTGTTACTTGGTTTAAAAGAGAACCAATCAAATCAACCCTTGTGTATTAATGTTTCTAAAGCGGATGTTAAAAGCCTTAATTTAGCAGATATAGCAGAAAATAATGGGCTTAAAGTGGATCTACTATTCAATAGCGTCTAAATTGAAATTGCATAATAGTCAAAGAGCGCTATGTGTAGGGCTTTCACGGGGGTTTAACTACACAGGTCGTATGACAAACCTTATTCCAACTACCCTGACCTACTAAACCCAATTTTCGAATTACAATCGCTACTGTAGTAAATTAGATTGACATCTCCATTCACCCTGTTCCATTCACCGTATGTGAAGAGACATAGACATATATAGTAACCAACTAAATTCATCTCAAACATTTATGCATAGTCAATTTACTTGGATATGTGTTCAATATATTCATCATCTTTGAGTATCATTATATACATAGATGCATCATACAATGTACTAGTGTTGTCACTTGAATCATCTAAAGCGCTTCACTCATTTATATAGGCCTCAGAAGGTCCTTGTTTATTTTGGGATCACATATACGTTCAGACATTTTTTTAATATTTTCAGACGTATGAACATATTTTAGACGTTTGATTATGCTGTCTAAAGTCTAATTTCGTTATCTAGATGTTTGATTTCCTAAAGGGAATTTTCCATTAGCTTCTCAGATGTTTGGTTCCTCAATATAGTCATCTGACACAATATTTCAGACATCTCCAAACTAGAATTTCGTATGGTCGAAATTCACGAAAATGAACTATTTGTGTTCATGTTTACATATAAAATTTTAGATGACCGAATTAAATTCAAACATTTTTTTGCTGATAGCTATAGATTTTCACTATGTTGTTGGGTTTTTCACTTAGCATCTTGTCAATCTTCATTTAAACATTATTAAAACATCTATATACATTATCGAAGTGTAATACAACATTTATACGTCATTTCATCAAGTTTACATAATACCCTCTTACCCAACTCGTCTTTTATTGTATTATCTTGACTTTATTGCATTCGTAGTTCTCTTATTACCACGTCTCTCTTCATCATATTAGAACGTTTATCCTTACAAAATTATATTGTATCATTCTATTAACCAAGTATAATAATATCATTTTCAAATTTATATGCTAATTATAATCATTTACACGAATGAATTAATATGTTGTTCATTTCATATTCTTTAATATTTATCTACTTGCCCTTTTCTTAACTCAAAGTCATAACTCATCATAAATGTCCAATTATCCAATTCTAATGTCAGCCCCAATTTTAATATTTAAAGGTGAACATATTGCAACATCTAAATCAAATAAAATGTGGCCATTAATCTAACCCTAGCTATAAATAATGGAATAAAAAACATATATGATACCATATATCATAGTAAATAATTCCCACTTAGAAATTATTCGAGAAAACCCCAAATTCAATTAGAATCTTCTTTTCCTTCGTTACTTGGACTTTGCAAATCATTTGATGCCAGCATCTCTTTATTGCTCCCTTCGTTCTGATCCGTTTCACCTCAAAGTTTGTTGAATTCGACGAAGATTAGGCTTTGAATTTGTAAATCCATGTTTAGGTTATTATTTTTAGTCATTTAGGAAAAATAGGAGAATGAAGAATAAATATACACTCTTTTTCTTCGAATTTGGGTAACTAATTTGTACCACATTTGGTATTAACCGGCTTAGGACCAAACTTAACCTAATTTAAATAAAAATTTACATTTAGCAATAACCGATAATCATGTTAACTCATTTAATATTCATATAGTGAAACTTAACCAGAATAATATAATCTTCGCATTGGTGCAAGTTCATCACTTAATCGTTTATAAATTCCAATTTTACCCTTTCCAGTGAGTTACAATTACAGAGGAGCCTAAGAATGAGGAGCCCATAGAGGAGCTTGAGGATGAGGATTTTATGGAGGAGCCTGAGGAGATCGAGCCCATGATAGAGGAGCCCGTAGTGGTGGAGTCAGAGGGCTCAGGGATATATGATGCATGGTTGTATGATAGTGCTTCGGATTGTGATAAGGAAATCATCTAGGAGATGGGTACTCATATTTAGGAGATAGGATATCCTGTTCCAAAGCTGGTCGAGGATCTCCGTTTAGAGGAGATTGGTGAGGAGGTTTATGTTCCGAGTGAGAATTTTCCATGGATTCATGAGGGACCACGGTGGCAGCCACTTGCTTGAGATTTAGCTCTAGAGATAGTGATGGATGATGAGGATTCAGATGAGTTTGGAGAGGTGGTGGATCAGCCAGTACAGATAGACCTAAAGGCGCCATCAGAAGGTTTGTCCGATGAGTAGTGTTATGAAATTAGTGATATTTTCGGATATTTTGGATCGTGTTATAACATTCGTTGTTATTATCTTAAGCACGTAATATGCGCTAGGATATGGGAGTTAGTATGATATTTTGGATATATGATGGTTGACTGATGTTGATCGGTGACTTATGATTATGTATTTACCTCAAGTGCGTAGTACGCACTCAGGTTAGGGGTATGGGATCTATATCTGTGTGTACATATTGATGTTACGATATGCATTATCAGTATTTAGTTGAATTTCCATTTCATATTTTGTTTGATCTTTATAATTCAGTATCGTTGATTTCATTTCGAGGACGAAATGCTTTTAAGTAAGGGAGAATGCAACAACCAATAATTTCGCTACTTTGAAAATGAGGGATTTTGTTTATTTTAAAAAGTTTAAAACTTAAACAAATAAGGTATATATAATAAATAATAATAGAGAAATTGTTTATTCTTATAGTTAATAATTAAAAAGTATAAAATTCGGATTTTATCGCAAATCAACAAAAGTTAAGTTTTGTTAAAAATAAATAAATGCTTAAATAAATAGATTTAAATATTTATTTGAAAATTTAAATTATATTAAAATCACTTAATAAAGATAATAGAAGTATGTCAAAGGGTTTAAAAATATATTTATAATCATTTTACAAAAATATTCAGATTTTGTCGCTTTTTGTCAGTTTTACGTACACTATAAAAATAAAGATTTTGATATCACTTAAATATGGTTTTATAATATGAATAGACGTGTTTAAATTTATTTAAGGAATTAAGAAGTTCATTTTTTAAGTTTGGTTTACTTTAATATATAGCACAATAAAAACATCAAATTTCGACTGTGAAATTTTGTCAATGAAAATTTTGTTTTCAACCGTAACAAGTTGTTGCAACGTTGAATGAACATGTTCAATTTATAACTTATTTAATACAACTCTACAAACTATAAAACACATTTACATTTAGCATATAAGGCAAAAAAAGTTTATATTAGGAAAGTTTATATATATATATATATATAAAATTAAAAGAACATGATTTGAATAATTATAATTTTATTTAGAAACTTTTAAAACAACATCAATACTTATATATCTCATCCCATTAATGAGATGTTATGTATATACATAGGAATGGAGCAAACTTATATGTTAAAGTATTAATAAGCCATAAAATGGTGACACCTCTCTTTACCTGTGACGACCCGGAATTTTCAAGCATTTAAAATCAGAATATTTAATTGATTTTAAATATTCAATAGAGCAATCTTAACTTGAAATACTAATATCGCTATTTATTGATAATTAAATAATAAAGCTTAATAATTAGAAATTGGGTAAATTATTGAATCTAGAATTTTAAACCTGTTAAAAATAATTTGAAGGCTTATAAAATTTATATTGATAACATTGAATATAATAGAAGTGTTAAAATTAAATCTAACACTGAATTGTTCAGTTTTGAAATTTTATCGTTTTAAATTGAATTTAAAAATAGCCTTCCGAGGCACAGTCTCGGAATTTGACGAAACGAGTTCCATTGGATCCGTAATATTGAATTATTATCGGATTTCAAATTCGTATTGATCGAAGTTAGAGTGTGAGTGTACGATATATAAACGCGCTGAAAATTTAATTGATGTTAATCGAAATAAAATATACTTATAAAAGAAAAATCAAATCTAAAGTCAAATCTTCTGTTATACGCCTCCTTCCTATCTATTTCAAAGCCGAGCCTTCTTCCATAATTCACGTATTATTATTATTTTTTAATTTTTTTTTGTGAAGCCATCCTCGTTCGAATTAATATTTTTCCCTTTCTTCCTTTCAAATCGAACGCAAGTAAGAAAAAAAATTAATGGCCGTAGCCGCATTCTTCAATTCGAAACCCAAATCAACCAAAACCCTAAACATCGTGCTCATCTTGAGTTAATTGAAGCGCCATCCTTTTTTTCAGTTTCTTTGGCATTTGGGGGGGAGGGTTTACCGCGTCTTGCGCTTAAGGAAAGGAGGAGATTAGGGTTGCGACCTATGAAGTTTGGGTTGTCGAATAGCAGATCTAGGGGAGCTCGAGTGGCACGCGTACTTGGGGTTTCGAGCTCAGTCTCGATCGAGCAAGTGGTGCAGGCAGTGAGGGAGGCGAGCACGTGAAGGAGAGGCACTCGCGAGGGTTTTCGGTGTCGTGGAAGTCTCGGTGGCAATTTCAGTGGGATAGCCTCAATTCGCTTCCCAGTAAGGTATATCAATCTGATTTGTTTGTTCTATATATGAATCGGGAAAGAAATTGAAATAAAAAAAACTTTGAGATAGATTGAGATGGGAAGTTTAATGTTAGGGAAATTTCTGTTTTGATATTTACAGTAAGAGATAAAATTTTCATCTTAATTTAAAAAGTGATAGATAAGTAGATAAGAAATATATATATATATATATATATATATATATATGGAAATTAAAATAAAAATGTTTAAAATCAAATTTTAATAAAATCATTGGTTGATTGAATTATAAAATGGAGATTTAATTATTCGAATGGTTCAAATATTAATAAATTATCTAAATTGTTATTTAAGGTCAAACACCTGGAAATCCAAGGCAATATTGAAGTGGATTGCGAATGAAAACCTAAGGTGAGTTAATCTCACTCGGTTAAATTTAAATTTAAATGATTAAATTTAAATAATTGTTTGAAATGGTTGAATTGATTTATGTGCTGTAGGGTGATATATATTTGGAATTGGCATTTTATATTGTGCTAAGGTCTGTGGATGCAGGGAGAACAGGTTGGAGGGATCCAACTGGACCCCTCAACTTTATTTAATTATTTAATATTCTCTGTTCTGAATATTTGATATCCTGCAATGAATTATGTGGAAATATTGAATGCTATGGCTTGATTGTTATAAGCGGGCAATAATGAATTACCAAATATATAATTTGAGTTTGGGAATGAAAATAAAAGAAGTGGAATTGTAAGTAAAATAATTATAGAAAAGTTGAATAAATTTATGAATGAATCGGAAAGGAAATTAAGTGACTTTAAAATTTTAATAAATAAATCTTGAATATAGAAAGGAAAATTTTGAATAAACAGGAAGTTAATGAATTTTTAAAAATTCAGTGTTACTATTTAAAGGAACAGAACATTTATTTAAAAGTTAAGATTTAAATTATTGAAAGAATAAAGAAGAAATTGGGAAAATTCTAGAATTTGTATATTTCAGTTACAGGTTTTAAAATCAAATGAAAAATAATAATAACAACAATAATTAAGTACATACTTAATAAATTTTAAAATGAATTAAGTAATTAAAGAAATTTATTTCAAATGGGATAAACTTGAAATCAATTTGGGAAAGTTGATTTAAGTGGTTGAATTTGGATATTCTCCCTGGATAACGAAGTACGTTTTCAAGGTAAGTTTTTTAAAAAAAAATAAGTTAAAGGTTTCCAAGTTGATTTAAAAAGCAAGTTTGGAAAATTTATTTTTTCTAAATATTTAAATTCTAAAGTAAAACTTTTCTTTTTAATCTATTACAGTAGTAATTATTTTAAGAGTGACTTAGTAGTTTGATTTAAGATTAAAAAAAAATTAGTTCTATTTTATAAAGTAACCTTGCTTTCAAATATTTATATAGAATGTATTTTTAACAAATTATTGAAGTAGTTTAACTTAAATGTTTTAAAAGTATATTTTTAAAGTAAAGTGTTTTAAATTATTTTAAAAATCTAGTTTGTGCTTGGCAATTTCAGTGAAGATAGAAAATATTTGGGAAAGTTTATTCTGGAAAGAAAGAAGGATTTGAAAACTGTTTTCAAAAAGGGTTGAAAGTAAAATTATATCTTGTAAATATATTTTGATAATAAATAATTTGGGAAATCATTTATTGGTTGATGGATGTTTTATGCATATTAATTGATAGTTAAATAATCGACTATCAATATTGGACAAAAACGCGTTGATCGTTTCGAAGAGACCGGGATCGAGATTAATTTCTCGAAAAACCACTTCGATCCGGTTTGTACGTTTCGTGAAAAACAATTTTTGGATTCGAAGATGGAGCTATGAAGTGCAAGGGCTAGTCGCTACTAATCCTGAGGATATTTCCAAAATGGATGTAGTAGGAATAGTGCCTTCGATTCCGTTCGAACCCGGGACGGACTTGTATGGATGAACGCTTGCGAAACATCGTCAGGTGGGCGATGGGCATTCTAAGGGATATGTTCTATAAAGGTAACGCTTAGCCTCAAGCCTCATCAAATGGGAATGGCTGAAAATCAGGGGTTATGCAGCAAGGCTTCATGGGTAGCCCCCACTGGAGGGTGAGGTCATCCCTGTCTAGATGTTCCTTTATTTCGGCTTAGTGGGCGGTTGTTGATCCCAACCGCGGGGTGATCTTGCTCGGGACTGTCCAGTAAGGGATGGTTCCGGTCTTATGTTGCAGGGGAGTTAGGGTGGCTTCTCGGTACGCTGATTTAGACCAGGTACTGTAAGAGGTGGTACCCCAGTGCCTAGCCATTAGTTGGAATCCATTTTCCCTACGCGCCCATACGGTTTTGATTGTGCCAAACTATTGCTGAAACGTGAGATGCAAGCATTTCAGCTAGATTCTATTTAATTTCTATAGACACTATTATAATATCAGAGGACTTTAATAAAAATGTTTTAGCTATCGTAAGGTAAAAACCCGACATGTTTATTTGTGGCGTGGTCTTACGAGATGCTTTTGTTTTCAAAGGATTTTTGAAACTTTAATAATCAATTGGGTGTGATTTTCTCATGCTGGTAATCCAGACTGACTCGGGTGTTATTTAACTGTAATGCTCGGGTCAGACCAAATATTATAGGATACAGGATATGATGCTGTGGAGTTCAGGAGACGAGCAGGATGGCGATACGTACTCCCGTACTTGTATATATAGACATATTGCGCTGTGTTGAGTTGTTGTGTATCCATTTGTATGTTATTGATGTGAGATATTAGTAATATATATAAACATATATATTTGATTTTTGAGTGAAGATCATTATTATCTATTATATTTTATTTCGCTGTGATGGTTAGATTCTGTTGTTGTTTTCTATTCTCTTCTTTTACCTCTTCTTCTTTAACCCAAATGGTTCGTATTTCCGTACAACTTGAGTTGATTTAGGTACAATAGTGTTGATTCAAGGGGTACGGATTTGCGAGCTGTTACACTTGGTATCAGAGCTTAGGTTGGTGATAACCTTGGCTCTGGTGGGAATACTCATAAAATAGAGTCTATAGTACTCTAAAATGAGTTTGAGTGTATTAATAGATATGAGCGCGCATTTGTTAGTGAATATAAATTATTTTAATATTGTGTTGATTGGTTTATTGAGTGGCATATGAACCTTCGTCGACACAGTCTGCGCAACTGTATTGAAGGGGTTTCTAAACACTTGAATAGAACAATTGACACGGTATTGTTCTAAATGCGGGTAAATGAAATAATTTTACCCAAAATATATTTTGATATAAAGAAAAGTTTTTGAAAACTATTTAGCTAATATATGGTTGCTTGGATGTTAGAAATGATGATATTAAAGTATTATCGTTGTTAAGTGAAAAATTTAACTAGAAATTGTAAATATAATCAAAGATTGAGAAGATAAATTCAATTATGAAATGAAGTTTATGAATATGAATTATAAATGTAATTTATGCATTGAAATACAATCAAATGAGAATTTGTATAAATAAAGTGTACAAATGAATTATAGTTAAAATTTATTTAAGCGGGCTTTAGAAATTTAAAATCCTGGAGATTTGGAAATGTTTATCGAAGTGTTTTAATGATAAATGATAGCATTATTATTTTGGAGATAATTCTGAATGGAAATCTGTTTTAAAATGGATTTTAGAAGTGAGATAGCATTGAATTCATTTCAGTCACTGGAAAATAACTTCGGTGAAGACTGCAGCATCATCGATGTTCATTTTCGAGTTTCTAAGTGATGAATTGCTGCCAAATTATTTGTTCAGGAAAACCTGTTTGTTTTTGAAATTTCAAAGGAAATTTATTGGGAATAAAAACAGGGTTGGTTTAGTTTTTGAGAATTTTGATTTTGAGATGTTGGAGGTTTCAAAATGTTTGAAACCAATAACTGGGTGTTTGAAAAATCCTGATGAAATAGGTTGTAAGCTTATGAATTGAGATGATTTTTAAATCAGGAAGGAAATATTAGCTTTGAATGTTGGGAATTTAATTTTAAGTGAAGAGTTAAAAATGAAATAAGCTTGGATTGGAAAATAAAATTTAACCGGATTGAAATAAATCGAATAAGCTGAAAATAATATCCAGTTGTATTCGAATCAAGTTGAAATCGAATTGAGTTAAATAAATTTGAGTTAAAGTAAAATTGAATTGGGATGAGAATTCAATTGAATTAATGAATGGAATTAAATTCTTACCTGAACAAGTGGAAAATAAATTGAATAAGGATTGGAATTGAAATAAATAAATAAGAAATACGTGTAAAGGAATTATAATGCATGAAATAAAATATGCTTGGGTTATAAATAAGCATAAGGCTTGAGTTAAAAATAAAAGAATAATATTTACAAACCTAGAATGTATGGAAATGTGTAAAATAATATGTTGTGACTTATAAATTGAAAAATGGGATAGAAAACCCAAAATAAATATTATTGATGAATTGAAAAATAAAATAAAAATCCAAACTTAAATTATAAAACTAAATTGGACTAAGAAAAATTAAATGGAGTGATATTTGGGATTACAATTCAAGTGATGGATTATAAATAAGGAAAGAATTAATTGATAATAAATTAGTTAATAAAATGTGTAAATGGGAACGTAATACAGTTTAATAGAAATTGAATTGTGAGTTTATGATGAAGTTTGGAAATAAACTCAAGTTATAAGTTAAGATTTAATGTGAAGTGTTAACAAATTAACATAATTGGAACTGTGTCGAATAAAGGAAAATGAAATTGGATTAAAATAGTGATGGTTTGAGCTGTAAGTAAATCCAAATAAGTGGAAATAAATTAGAAATGGCCTTGAAATAAATTGAATGAGCTGAATCTAAAAAGTTAAAATGTATAATAACTAATCAAATAAATTTGTAGTTTGAAATGGGATTGGACTAAAATAGAATCAAGTTAAATTGAAAAGAGAAATTTATTTGCAAAATGAAATGAGCTTAAGTATATATATATATATAAAATTGAATAAATTGAAGTAAAATTGACTTAAGCTAAATGAATGAAGGAGAGTTGAATTGAATTCAACTTAAACAAAGTTTAATAATATTGGATTGGTTTTAAATCAACTGAAAATAAATTTTTAATCGAAATAAAATCCAGTGAGTTATAAATAATATTAATGGAATGAAATTCTAGAATAAATAACTGTAAACCATTTAAAATTATTAAGGAATTGAAATAACTTGAGACAATAAGAAATAGAATGTTTCAAGTTTAATAGAATGGATTTAAATGAAGTATGAATGAGTGGACTGTGAATAAAATTTAATTGGTAATGAAGATGAACCTAAGTTGTTAATGGTTTTGAATGGAACTTGTTTGAATAATGAAACTAGTTTGGGTTAATAAATGATGCGAGTGAATGGATTCAAATTTAAATTGCAATGAAAACGAGAATATATGAATTGTGAATAAATTTAAAAATGGAATAGAATTAAGTATAAATTAAGTTAAAATCAATTTAAATTGGTTATAAAACTTAAGTACTTATTTATTCACATAGATCTCGTCAAATTGCAAAAAATAAATTGTCATTGGATGTAAATGGAAGTAATTAAAATTCTCTGAATTGATAGGAGTAAAATAAATTGATTTTGAGAGCAATTGAATTAAATATGAGTTCAGTCTGCTTAAAAATAAATTAATGTAAGCTTGTGAGTTGTTAACCATTCGGATTAAGTGAAACGATATGTGATAGGTTGTAAGCAATTAAAATTAATGTTGGAATATTTAAATTGCTTATAAAAAGTGTTTAATGGGCATTTCTTTTAGAATTCATATGTTTTAACTATTGCAAGTAAGTGAAATGTTGATAAAATCCACATATATGGCACTTACATGTTTAAATTGAGTAAGTACAGGTACCTAGAAGCCGTGTGGCTGGATTTGGTTGTGCTATTTGCTAAAAATAATAAGACGCTTGCTTAAAATGCTAAATAAGGTACGCCTACGCAATAAAAGTAGGAAATATGAACTGTTTTTGGTTTTTCCGACCGTGTGGGTTGATGTATATATATTTATATCTTTTGTCAAATTGCAAAAGCTTCTCCGTACAAAGGGGACTCTGCCAAAAAATTTCGGAAATTTTGGGAGTTAGAAATTTTTTGGAAATTTTGTTAACGACAAAACGAATCTAAATTGGCAACTAAAATAAAAATTAGTAAATGAAACCAACCAAAATAATGACATGAATTAGTTATAAATGGAAAATAAAATCCAATGTTTATAGGTAAAGATAAATTGAATTCGTATGGAAATGAAAGAACCAATGTGAATAGAAATAGATATAAACTAAAATGGTAACGTGAAAATAAATATAAGGAACATATGTAATGCTTATACTAACTTAAGAAGGAATGATAAATTCTTAATTGGAAATTGAATATTGTAAATATATTCTAAGTTGATATTTGGATGAATATTGACATTTGGTAAGGAAATCGATAAAATGTTTTTGGAATATTGTGATTGGATATTATTGTTATAAAGGATATGCGGGTATGAAAAAGGAAAAGAAAAAAATTGGTTTTGATTTCAGAAGATAAATTTGAAATGCTCGACAAAAAGGTATGTATTTAAATTTGGTGTGAAATTTGATTGGGTTTTTGGATCGAGCCACTTGGCCTTTTGTTTTCTTTTTGGATTTGGAAGCCCGTAGAGGTCTTTTGTAGTTGTACCGAGCTAGCCGCGCAAAAGAGACGCTGACAAAATTTTTCGAAAATTTAGAGAGTTAGAAAATTTTTGAATTTTTTTTGATAATTTTAAATTTGATTTAGAATTGAAATTTGAATGCTTGAGCAAATAATATGGTTTGAAAACTATGGGGGTGAGAAGTTAGTAGGATTGATAATGGGTCTTTTATTAAAGGATAATTGGTAGAATGTTAAATTGTTGGTTTTGGAGAAATAGTAACGGGTTTTGGACCATTCTTCCTAACTAGTAATTTCGGGGACGAAATTCTTTTAAGCGGGAAAGAATGCGACGACTCGGAATTTTCAAGCATTTAAAATCAGAATATTTAATTGATTTTAAATATTCAATAGAGCAATCTTAACTTGAAATACTAATATCGCTATTTATTGATAATTAAATAATAGAATTTAATACAGGAAAATAGGCACAAGGAAAAAGTTATAAAAAAATTTAGTTTCGGGGACCGTAAGTTTGTTTTTTAGTCTGAAGGACACTTTATAGTGTAAACAGAAAATGATAGCTACATCTATCATTCTGTGATTTACACTACAAAGTGTCCTTCAAACTAAAAAACAAACTTGTTGTCCCTAAGACTAATTTTTTTTGCAACTTTTTCCCTGTGCCTAAAAACCCCAATTTAATAATTAGAAATTGGGTAAATTGTTGAATCTAGAATTTTAAACCTGTTAAAAATAATTTGAAGGCTTATAAAATTTATATTGATAACATTGAATATAATAGAAGTGTTAAAATTAAATCTAACACTGAATTATTCAGTTTTGAAATTTTATCGTTTTAAGTTGAATTTAAAAATAGCCTTCCGAGGCACAGTCTCGGAATTTGACGAAACGAGTTCCATTGGGTCCGTAATATTGAATTATTATCGGATTTCAAATTTCGTATTGATCAAATTAGTGTATGAGTGTACGATATATAAACGCGTTGAAAATTTAATTGATGTTAATCGAAATAAAAAATACTTATAAAAGAAAAATCAAATCTAAAGTCAAATCTTCTGCTATACGCCTCCTTCCTATCTATTTCAAAGCCGAGCCTTCTTCCAGAATTCACGTTTTTTTTATTATTTTATTTTATTTTTGTGAAGCCATCCTCGTTCGAATTAATATTTTTCCCTTTCTTCCTTTCAAATCGAACACAAGTAAGAAAAAAAAATAATGGCCGTAGCCGCATTCTTCAATTCGAAACCCAAATCAACCAAAACCCTAAACATCGTGCTCATCTCGAGTTAATTGAAGCGCGATCCTTTTTTTTTTCAGTTTCTTCGGCATTTGGGGGGGAGGGTTTACCGCGTCTTGCGCTTAAGGAAAGGAGGAGATTAGGGTTGCGACCTATGAAGTTTGGGTTGTCGAATAGTAGATCTGGGGGAGCTCGAGTGGCACGTGTACTTGGGGTTTCGAGCTCAGTCTCGATCGAGCGAGTGGTGCAAGCAGTGAGGGAGGCGAGCACGTGAAGGAGAGGCACTTGCGAGGGTTTTTGATGTCGTGGAAGTCTCGGTGGCAATTTCAGTGGGATAGCCTCAATTCGTTTCCCAGTAAGGTATATCAATCTGATTTGTTTGTTCTATATATGAATCGACAAAGAAATTGAAATAAAAAAAAACTTTGAGATAGATTAGATGGGAAGTTTACTGTTAGGGAAATTTCTGTTTTGATATTTACAGTAAGAGATAAAATTTTCGTCTTAATTTAAAAAGTGATAGATAAGTAGATAAGAAATATATATATATATATATATGGAAATTAAAATAAAAATGTTTAAAATCAAATTTTAATAAAATCATTGGTTGATTGAATTATAAAATGGAGATTTAATTATTCAAATGGTTCAAATATTAATAAATTATCTAAATTGTTATTTAAGGTCAAACACTTGGAAATCCAAGGCAATATTGAAGTGGATTGCGAATGAAAACCTAAGGTGAGTTAATCTCACTCGGTTAAATTTAAATTTAAATGATTAAATTTAAATAATTGTTTGAAATGATTGAATTGATTTATGTGTTGTAGGGTGGTATATATTTGGAATTGGCATTTTATATTGTGCTAACGTCTGTGGATGCAGGGAGAACAGGTTGGAGGGATCCAACTGGACCCCTCAACTTTATTTAATTATTTAATATTCTCTGTTCTGAATATTAGATATCCCGTATTGAATTATGTCGAAATATTGAATGCTATGGCTTGATTGTTATAAGTGGGCAATAATGAATTACCAAATATATAATTTGAGTTTGGTGATGAAAAAAGAAGAAGTGGAATTGTAAGTAAAATAATTATAGAAAAGTTGAATAAATTTATGAATGTACCGGAAAGGAAATAAAGTGACTTTAAAATTTTAATAAATAAATCTTGAATATAGAAAAGAAAATTTGAATAAACAGGAAGTTAATGAATTTTTAAAAATTCAGTGTTATTATTTAAAGGAACAGAACATTTATTTAAAAGTTAAGATTTAAATTATTGAAAGAATAAAGAAGAAAATGGGAAAATTCTGGAATTTGTATATTTCAGTTACAAGTTTTAAAATAAAATGAAAAATAATAAAAACAACAATAATTAAGTCCATGCTTAATAAATTTTGAAATGAATTAAGTAATTAAAGAAATTTATTTCAAATGGGATAAACTTGAAATCAATTTGGGAAAGTTGATTTAAGTGGTTGAATTTGGATATTCTCCCTGGATAACCAAGTACGTTTTCAAAGTAAGTTTTTTTTTTTAAAAAATAAGTTAAAGGTTTCCAAGTTGATTTAAAAAGCAAGTTTGGAAAATTTATTATTTCTAAATATTTAAATTCTAAAGTGAGACTTTTCTTTTTAATCTATTATATTAGTAATTATTTTAAGAGTGACTTAGTAGTTTGATTTAAGAAAAAAAAAATTAGTTATATTTTATAAAGTAACCTTGCTTTCAAATATTTATATAGTATGTATTTTTAACAAATTATTGAAGTAGTTTAACTTAAATGTTTTAAAAGTACATTTTTAAAGTAAAGTGTTTTAAATTATTTTAAAAATCTAGTTTGTGCTTGGCAATTTCAGTGGAGATAGAAAATATTTGGGAAAGTTTATTTTGGAAAGAAAGAAGGATTTGAAAACTATTTTCAAAAAGGGTTGAAAGTAAAATTATATCTTGTAAAGATATTTTGATAATAAATAATTTGGGAAATCATTTATTGGTTGATGGATGTTTTATGCATATTAAATGATAGTTAAATAACCGACTATCAATATTGGACAAAAACGCGTTGATCGTTTCGAAGAGACCGGGATCGAGATTAATTTCTCGAAAAACCACTTCGATCCGGTTTGTACGTTTCGTGAAAAACGATTTTTGGATTCGAAGATGGAGCTATGAAGTGCAAGGTCTAGTCGCTACTAATCCTGAGGATATTTCCAAAATGGATGTAGTAGGAATAGTGCCTTGGGTTCCGTTCGAACCCGGGACGGACTTGTATGGATGAACGCTTGCGAAACATCATCAGGTGGACGATGGGCATTCTAAGGGATATGTTCTATAAAGGTAACGCTTAGCCTCAAGCCTCATCAAATAGGAATGGCTGAAAATCAGGGGTTATGCAGCAAGGCTTCATGGGTATCCCCCACTGGAGGGTGAGGTCATCCCTGTCTAGATGTCCCTTCATTTTGGCTTAGTGGGCGGTTGCTGATCCCAACCGCAGGGTGATCTTGCTCGGGACTGTCCAGTAAGGGATGGTTCCGGTCTTGTGTTGCAGGGGAGTTAGGGTGGCTCCTCGGTACGCTGATCTAGACCAGGTACTGTGAGAGGTGGTACCCCAGTGCCTAGCCATTAGTTGGAATCCATTTTCCCTACGCGCCCGTACGGTTTTGATTGTGCCAAACTATTGCTGAAACGTGAGATGCAAGCATTTCAGCTAGATTCTATTTTACTTTCTATAGACACTATTATAATATCAGAGGACTTTAATAAAAATGTTTTAGCTATCGTAAGGTAAAAACCAGACATGTTTATTTGTGGCGTGGTCTTACGAGATGCTTTTCTTTTCAAAGGATTTTTGAAACTTTAATAATCAATTGGGTGTGATTTTCTCACGCTGGTAATCCAGACTGACTCGGGTGTTATTTAACTGTAATGCTCGGGTCAGACCGAGTATTATAGGATACAGGATATGATGCTGTGGAGTTCAAGGGACAAGCAGGATGGCGATATGTACTCCCGTACTTGTATATATAGACATATTCCGCTGTGTTGAGTTGTTGTGTATCCATTTGTATGTTATTGATGTGAGCTGTGATTGATGTACTTTGATGATGTAATATATATAAACATATATATTTGATTTTTGAGTAAAGATCATTATTATCTATTATATTTTATTTCGCTGCGATGGTTAGATTCTGTTGTTGTTTTCTATTCTCTTCTTCTACCTCTTCTTCTTTAACCCAAATGGTTCGTATTTCCGTACAACTTGAGTTGATTTAGGTAGAATAGTGTTGATTTAAGGGGTACAGATTTGCGGGCTGTTACATTACCTATTACACACTCTTCCTAAAACATCTTTCATCCATTAAATGCACTTCATATCAATGCTAATCAAAGTCCAAAAGTATGTAAGGATATTTATGTCATTAACCACTCAAACTCCACCTATAAATACAAGCTCAAACCCCTTCATTTTTCAATTCCTTCTCATTCTACAAACTATAAACTTCATTCTCTTCCTCCATTCTTCTTCCACCTCCGAGCCGTGCCCTATACTCCTCCTCCATGCCACCAAACACCACCCACCCTCGACCAAACCACCTTACACAGCCCAAACTCCATCTACTCCCCTCTACCGCCCACGTACCCCCTCTTATCCACCAAAATCGAGAGCACCTCCCCCTACACGGCCCAAAATTCACACATTCACCCACGTCCCAGCCTATCCGAGCCCACATGCACCAAACTAAGCGCGCGCATACCCCTATAAGCCTCTACCACCACTTACCCCCCTTCTACCCACCAAACTCGAGAGCACCTCCCCCTATACGGCCCAAAACTCACACACCCACCCACGTCCCAGCCTACCCGAGCCCACACGCACCAAACCAAGTGCATACCCCCCTACACGCCTCTACTCCCCACGTACCCTCCTCAAACCCACCTACACGCCTACCTAAAGCCCCACACATATCCTATAGCCAATGCACCCCCATACCCTAGGTCGTATCCTCCTCTATAGCCCACACGACATATTAAAAAAAGAAAAAAAAGAGAAGAAAAGAAAAGAAACAAAAGAAGAGAAAAAAGAAAGGAAATCAGGAAATTCAACACGTTCGGGAAAGTGCATGCTAGTTCGCATATAGTTAGACGAAGTGGATATGAAGGTCAGAATTCTCACCGCTGTTAAAAAGATCGTATTTTTATTTTGTTATAACAATCATCTTATGACATATGCAAGTATACACTCCTTCAAAATGTTGTTATGGATGTTTTGTAATGTTTGTGTTATGTTTGAATAGTAGCAAGTGTTTATGGTAGTGATTATGCGATGTGATTGGTTGATTAGGATGTGGTGGTGGTAATTACAAATATAATTATGTTTATTTCATCCAAGTAATCATCTTTGTTAAATAATACTCAATTTTGGTGATATGAGATACATTTGAAAAAATAAGTCTCCTTTTAAGTGAAATTGAAATTAAAGTTAAGGTAAAATAGAATTTGAATTTAAAAGTGAAATTAGATTTGAAACCGAAGTTGAAATCGAAATCGAAATTTAAGTTGAAGTGAAACTGAAGTTTTAATTGAGTTTAACTTGAAGTTAGAATTGAAATTGAATTAAAATGGGATTTTAAAATTTAAAATTAAAATAATAGGAATATAATAATATTATAATATGGGAATAATGAAAATATATTTTTAATACTTTAAAATTGAAAATATCAATTTTAAATAATTTGTAGTGTTTTTTTATAAGTGATAGTATTTAATTTAGATATTTTATTTCAAGTATTGAAAAAAAAAAATCAAAACTAGTCGCATAACGGCAGTTCGCAACTTCATGTCGAAAAGTTCAAATTAGTGTATAGAGTGAAGTATAGCTCGGATTTCTTCGAAACAAGAAATCTCCAGTCTATTATACCATAATTTTCAAATAGAAAAAGAAAATCAAGATTTCATTAAGTAAATTTTGAATTATGTTCAAATCAATTTTCTAGAAAAATCACGCTTGTGCAGTTAAGTGATCATAACGGAAATCTTTTTAAACGGACATTTTTAATCATGAAAAAATATGAAATAAATTTGATAAATCTATTTAAATATTTTAGAAGATATTGAAGTGGAAATACGAATTTTCAAATATTGAAAAGTTGTTTAAATCAAGTAAGCTTATAAAGCACTTTCCGTAGCGCTTTTCTACTACCATTTCTACGACTTTTTTAAAGAAGGTTTGAACTTAACGATTTTTTCCAGAATCAATTATGAATGTTGTTAAAAGGATTTAAAGGATAATTTGGAATTTTTATAATCAATTCGAAAATAAAAGCTAATAACTGAGTATGCAGAAACGACTAGTACATTTGTCTCGCCTGTGAGATCTTAGAAGATAAAATAAGGTGTTTAACTAAGTTTAGGAATGAAGCAACCAGTGTCCTGAACATACCTGGCCTATGTTTTCTCTTCTTAGAAGAGGGGTGGAATAGATCAAAAGGAAAGCTAGAATGCTGTAAAGAATACATTAAGTTTTTCCAAAATAAAAGAGAATTACTATTTTGCGGAAGTTAAGCAATTTAAGTATAAAAAGATTAATCTCCGAAATGAATAAATTACAACTTGGATTGCATAGAGATAATCTTCTTATACTTGATATTAAATTCCAAACAGGGAACTCGTCCTATTCGTGGAATTTAAAAGGTGAAATCACCGTTATTCCGCCAATGGCACTTGTTAAATATTTAATGTTGAGTAAAATGAGAATGATTTCCATGATCCTGTTTAATCAATAATGTTTGCTAAGATTGTTTTTAGGTTTAAAGTAAATGATGTCTTAAATAACATTGTTTTTGACCTGCCTAAAAGTTAAGAAATTCTGGATCGATGATAAGTAAGAAATAGGAAATGTTTTCCTAAGCAATAAGTGAATTAACTTAGAATTACCCTAAGATTAAAAAGGGATTTGTAATTAACCAAAAGAATTAAAGTGAAAAGAAGCTTAATAAATCGTGTATATATCGATAATTGGATTTCGAAGGAACCGGGCTCGGATTTGGATAATTTCTATTTGAAAACCACTTCGAACTAATTTACATGTTCGAAGAACGAAGCGGTTTGAAGACGAAGATATTGAGTTGAATAATAACGAAGGACTACTTGTTGATTAATTGGGGATAGACTCTCGATTTACTTATTATAGCAGTGGTCTCTTTGTTATGAAAAACCTCAGAAACACAAGGGCTTATAGCCTAGTAATGGCCGAGGAAAGTGCCTCCGGTTTCGTTCAGTCCCAGAACAAACTTGTATGGATGGATGTCTGACAGTGCATTTTTTGAGATTACGTACATTGGTTTTTACAGACATACATATGTGGTGCGGGGAAGACAACTTCTCTTAGCTTAACACCCTCCTTAAGATGTGCGAGCTCAAGGCTTGTATTTTTATGGAAGACAATTAGTAGTCAACGAAAATGCCAATGTGACATTCAAAGATGATGTGATATGCAAAAAGGTAATCGTTGCCTCAAGCCTCATCATTCGAAAATGATAGAAATAGGTAGAAGCAGCAGGCTAAGTAGGTCGCTCTCAATAGGAGATGTTATCACCCTTCTAGATTACTATACACATGTCTAAGTATATGCTGAATATATAACTCAGGATCCGGTTAAAGGACGATAATGACCTGGGTGATGACATATTCGGTACTATCCAGTGAAGGGGTATGCCGGTTTTGTGTTGGTTTAGGCGGGTAGGTGCATCCCTCTAGAGGTGTACTGTACGGAAGGTAGTCCCTTACCTTGTCATTTGTATGGAATCCATTCTCCGGTAAGTTCCTTCGGATTTGTTTGTAGAGCCTAGTATCCGGAATTTAATAATGGTAATAATTTCGGCTAAGATTAATAAGTTTATTTGCAAATGTTTTCGAAGAATGTCATCAGAAATAATATCAAATATTTTGATATAAAAGTGTTTTAGTTATCATAAGATAAAAACCCGTCCATGCTTATATGTGGGCGTGATCTTATGAGACACTCTTTCTTTTCAAAAGGATTTCATTTAAAGGCTGGTACATGACACTGTCATTTATTATTGAGTTTTCCTCATGCTGGTACCAAGCCTGATCCGGGTATTTTCAATACTCGGGTTAGATCCGAGTAGTTTCAGGTTTAGTTGAAGACGGTTGGAGTTTGCAGAGGAGAGCTGGAGATATTCATTTACATATGGACGTATTCTATTATTCTGCATTTGTTTGATGTTTGTTAAGAAGGATGTTTATAACCATCCAAGCTGAATCTAGGTAGACTCCGATATATGTATTTTAAAAAAATTCCGCTGTAAAGACATTTGTTCAATATTATATGTTATTCCATTCGTGCGAGATTCCATTCTGTCTATTTTTCTTTATTACCCTTGATAATCCATTCTTCCATGCAATTTGGGTCAGACATGTGTGGTTTATTGTCGGTTCAAAAGGGTACAAAAGTGTGGGTCGTCACACCAAAGCTTTGGAAACCTTAGTTTTCAAAACAAGGAACCTAATCTCATATCTAAAGAAAAACCCATGGCAATATGAACGAGTTTTCAAAAGGCATTTAACTTTAAAGTTTTTAAAGAAGCTTTACTTTGTTAGAGATAATAAGTTAAAGGTATTAACCATGTTTCGGTGGAAAAATGATTACAAGGAAATTAAACTAGAAATGTTTATATGATATGTTATGATCAATTAGCATTCGTGCTTCTTCTATAACCGTATTCAATTTATAATTAACCCACAACTGTACTTTGGAAAGTAAGGGCAAATTAACAGGCTAGGTTGACTCAATAGTGAATATATATTGATTTAACTCCTACATGAGTAGAATTGCATTCAGGAGGTCAGGTAGAACAGAACATAGGATGTCCAAAGATTGATTGAAGAGTTTTCAGTTTAGGCAGGTTCATGGTAAACCCATGAAACTATGTTTGGAAAGTGTTATTGGCAAGGACCAATAGGTTCTTAGCGATCCCATGAAAACTATATCTGAATTAAGTTACCGACATAGATCAATAGGTTCATAGTTAACCCATGAAAACTATAATATGAGAGAAGTTATTGGAGATTCCAATAGGTTGAGAGAGAACACATGAAAACCATAATTGGATGAAGTTATTGGCAGAGTCCAGTAGGTTCTTAGTGATCCAATGAAAACTATGAAACTTTTCTTTAAATGTCAAATGCTTGGATATTTATAGGGGTGAAGAAGTGGTGCCATTAGTTTCCTAATATATTTCAAATATAATTAATAGTTTCCTAATATAAGATTTCGTTTCATATATAACTGGCTTGGTTCGGTTGGGAGCCCTGTTTGTGGAATGTCGGCTCGGTGCAAGTGCATACGGACATGCTGTTAGCCAGTACGTATTGTTCCAACTTTGCTTGGTTTGGCTCACAACTTGGTTCGGAGAGTCTCTAAGTGCTTGGCTCAGTGATCGCATTCGTCTTCAGTCCAGTGGGCTCCGTGGGTGTTAGGTTCGGTAGATGCTTCCAGCCTTGGCACTCCCTCTTATTGAACGTGTATCTTGTTTGGTACCCAGGGGTACCGAACAAGAGATTCAGTTCGGTACCCTGAGGTATCGAACACGAACTTTTGTTCGGTATCCTGGGTACTGAACATGGGGTTGCCTCTTCTTTTCTCTTTTGCTTTTCCACTGGCTTGCCTTCTTTCGAGTCACCTTTGTTAAGCTATTTCTGTGCTCTCTGATGCCTTGAGCTACATAGGAGAATTTGCCCATAACAAACATCAACGTTATCAATACAACAAAACCATAATTAGTACACAATGTCCACATAGTAATAATGGTAAAATATCACATAACTCGTCATAATACAATTCCATCTTCAATAACAAACGTATATGATAATTTCAAACAACGATTAATCACATATGTTACAACAATCCAAAATAACATGCTTACAAATATTATTTCTTCTTAAGTATTAAATCATCTTATTATTCTTTATTATAAGAATACGTTTGTGTCTATGATCTCAAAATGATAACAATATTTTCTCAAAATGATAATATACTTCAAAAATCCTTCATTTTCAAAATATCACTTCCAATTTCTCAAAACATCTCCATGGATTAAAAATATTAACACGCCAAATTACTTTCAAAAACCATTATATTATAACTTTATGTCAAAATAATAATATTTACTCAAACCTCTTAATTATCTTTCACAACCGGTTTATTACTATTTAACTCAAAAATAACAAAATTCAACTATAAATCTCAAAAATTTGTTTTATTGCCATTCTAAACGCAATGGAAAGCAAAATTCCAAAAGGACATCCTTTATCCTTACTTAAAAATTATGCTTTATCATCATTTAAATTTAAAAATTTATAATTAATATTTCAAATATCCATATGCGCATAGTTAAAATTTTAATTGGAATGCGAATGGTCTGAGGGGTTTTTACTTTTCTGCATCTTACCAGGGCTTTTATGGTAATGGTAAATTTATCATTACCATACCATTACCAGTCAATCGGTTACCATTATTAATCGATATCGGTATACCAGTTTAATCGGTATGATAATGGTAAATTTACCTTTTTCTACGGTAAATTATCGGTAATATTTCTTCAAAACCAGTGGTAAGGATAAATTTACCAGTCGATTTAAAATACATGTATATTCATGTGATACGCTTTAATATAAATATTTAGCAATAAACAAATGACTAAATTTAGTCCAGTAATCAGGTCAAATAATGCTAAATACACTTTTTTCTTTCTTATTTGCATTTTATTAAGTAACACTATAAATAATGTACCGAAGATGCGATATAGTGTAGAAATATGTCAAATTATGGATTTTTTTGACAAGTGGTAATTTGCCATTAACAGTGTAACTGTTAACAGATTATCGGTATACATCAGTCTTCGGTATATAAACCGATCGATAAAAGATAAATACTTTTAGATTACCAGTACATACGATACCATAATGGTATTTGTCAAAATGGTAACCGTAAACACTAGCGTTACAACCCAACCTCTTACGCTGTAATATAGCAAACCTAAGAAAAGTTTAAGCACAGCCGAGACACATGTAATCAATCTCACATACATAAACTTTTACAGATTGGATTCATCGTCCGCTCGACGGAAGCTCCGAAATTTCACCTCAATTCGGTTTTTTGTACAAGCAGTTCCTTTTGAAAATGGTAATTTACTTATTATCTTTCTTACATTGATTTAATTTGAAGTTAGCCGCGTGAGACAACCGACTTCATTCTTTTTCCCTAATTCGAAGTATCGAACAACTTACTCGTCCATCAAGTTATTCGTATGGATTATTTTTCGTTTATAAGTGCATTCATATATTTGCTAAAACATATAATCCTTGAAAAAGTAGGGTTTCAGATGATGCTTCTTTAGTCTGTTTAGGCTATGCTTGCCGATTATACATTCGTACATTTAAGCGGAATTGACGAATTGAGGCGTTCTTATCAGAGTTTAGCTTTTCTAAGCTGTTTATTTAGTTGCGAGCATCTGCAAGTAAAGATGAAAGATTATCTGTTGAGGGTAGTAAAACAAAAATTTATCAAAATTTAGTGGATAACTGTAAGGTTGTAATTGTCTATATTATAGATAATTAAAAGCTGTAGCCTGCCTGAAAAAATTCAATTATAAGAGCATGTGCTATGAAGATGTTAATAACATAAGTTAAATAGGGACCATGTTCATATTGTATCTGTTGATGTACTAGTTTTTTCATGTCGATATATGTTCATATGGTCAATTTCAGTTATTTCATGGTACAAATGAGTAACATCTGGTCAAGGCGACAAATCTTTTTATTGTTATTTGCTAGGGATTAAACATAATAATGTATTTTATAGTTAAATACAATTAGTTTGATGTGATGATTGATTACTAGCTAAATTCAGAATATATTTTATCGTTTCATGACCTGTAGCGGAGGCTATACTATGTTCTGTTTATAACACATTTTAATATTTAAATGCGTTGATCTCATTACACCTGATACTAAATATGCAATGCATATGCTACCACTTGCATGGATATGTTGGTTTACATATTTCCCTCCCTCTCTAATACACTCTGGTAGAATATGCATTTTATTTGGTTATTACTTTTAGCTCGAATTTCAAATTTTATATTTCGTACGTCCACACTACAACTAGATAATGCTAACTTAGTTAAGACTCAACATACATAAAAAAATGAACCTAATTTGTGTTGATTTTTCATGTTGGAGGTTTTGATTCAACCCAACTTATATTGCTTTACTCAGTACTCATATTGTTTTACTTGCATTGGAGGTTATCATTCAGTCAAACAATATATTGATTTATTCAATATCCATGTTAGCTATTTATGTCTTTACAAAATTGCAAGATTTATGCATATATGCTTATATGCGATATAAACTGATGTACAATGTTTTTGTGTTCTGCATTGGGTCAAATAGAGATATCTTGTAGCTTTAATCACACGATATACTGGGTCTTATAGTACAGTGGTTCTAACAGAAGAATTTTTTTTATCTAGATTTATGTATGGAATATGAATATGTATATGTGCCTATCATTTTCATAATATCTGTTTGATGTTGATCAGTCAAAGAAAAGGGGTCTTTCCTTGGAAGAGAAGCGAGATAAGATGCTGCAAATCTTCTACGAATCTCAGGATTTTTTTCTCGTAAGTTTATTAACTAAATGTCTTTCTAAAATTTTTGTGACATGAACTAGCATTAGAAATGGAAGCATACAGCCTAATCTTCTCATTCTTACCTTTCAATAGAAATATATTTTATTGGAAAAGTTCAACATGTGAGGTCACATACATGAAACAAGATTAGTTATGCTATTTTGTAAATGAGCCCAATTAAAGTGGTCAAAATGTCTTTATAAGATTTCTGTAAATGAGCCTAATTAAAGTTGATGAACTAAATGTCTTTCTAAGATTTTTTTGTGACATAAATAAGTAGCTTTAAGAGTATAATTATCATGAAATTAATTTATATTAGTATATATACCACAATGACATTCTAATTCGCTGAAAGACTAAATTAGAGACGTCAACACTACAAATAAAAGTTTATGTATTACTAGTATAAATCGCGCGTACGTGCATCTAATAATTTCAGTGGTTACAATATTTTATTTAAAAAGGTTTTGTTGATGGTGTCGGTTGTAAATTTATAGCGCAATTCCGTTGATGAGTAGTTGGAAAAGGGATGGCGGTGGAGACTGCAAACTGACAATAAGATTCCGTTGGTGGGTGTAGAGTATTTTCGGAATTTCAAAAGGACACGGTTGCAATTTTATTCATCGAATTTTCCTTGTTAATAGTAGAGATAGAGATAGGTGTCTCAATGGCTTCACTTACGAGGCTCTCATTTAACTGGCTTCGGTTCGTTTGTGCCATGATTGCCAACATTTCATTTACTTACGGAAGCATCTATTCCAAGAAAGCCATGGTTCTGTTTCTCTTTGCCTTCAGTAATTCCTTTTGACCATTTATGCTTTTTCCTTGTGCTAATCAACGGAAAGTAGTGTAGGCAGAGGGGTATTTTTGGTATTTCAAAAAGACATCGTGTAAATTAGTTAATGGAGTCCTCTTTATTAGTAGTAAAGATGATTATTGAGTTTAATGATTAATCAAATCTAAAATATATGAAATCCAAACTATTGGTATCATAATCACTCATTTTTTGTTTCATTGAGAAATTTCTTGTTTTACGATTTGATAAAATAGATAAATTGAATTAGGATTCTATAGATTTTTTTTGAGTATTCAATACTTTTGAATCGCCAAATTGGTAATAAACACATAAATGAATGATTGATGTGCTACTCTATTTGTACCAACCTATTTTGATTTTGCATGACCCTTGTTAAAATTATCATCACATGCCATGATATTTGTTGGCATTTGTGTGAAATTAAAAGTGTACATTTTCATTCATTGGACATCATGTTTCTTGTAAGTGCATGATAAAGGTAACTGATGGTTTAAATAGTAAAGATTTATGTGTATATATTATAGAACGTTACGTTATAATTGTATTTGAATTATGATGTTTCGGACCCATATGATCTCTCATAGGGGTCCAATCAATCTCTTTTATTTCTTATATTACAAATTTAGCATGATTTTATCTGTATAGAACCGATTGATATTTGGTAGTAGCCTTTAGAAACATTAACTAAAATACCACACTTTGTTCAGTGAAGCTGATTTTGTATAATTTTTGCTTTGCAAATGGAAGAGAGAGAAATGAGTTACTTACGTTAATTTTACTTTAGCTTGTAGTTTCTTCATAAAAGAAAACATTGTATTCATAGTACCGTATTCACAAATGAAAACAGAATAAATTAGTCTACTAAAGCTAATAATTTATTGTATTAAGAAAATATAATTAAAAGCTTCATTTAATGAAATAGCACCGAAACTCAAAATCGAAAATCAAAACCAAAATGTCATAATTTATTGTATTAAGAAAATATAATTAAAAGCTTCATTTAATGAAATAGCACCGAAACTCAAAACTGAAAATCAAAACCAAAATGTCCGAAACTAGTGAATTTAGCCAAAAAAGAAAGAAAGATCGAAACCGAAATAGGGTTCTCATACCTTGGTACAAACATCAAAATACGAACCTTTTGAATATATGATTTATGATTTAAAACCCGTTATGATTTAAAAGTCCAAAATTTACTATTTCGAAACCTTGATACTAAGAACGGTTACTAGTTCTTTTGAACCATAATATGAGAAATCGTGTATATGTACTACATAATTCTTGGGTTTTTTTAATATTCAAATACTTAAGGGTTTACTAAGAGTATTGCATGATACATAGTAGTAATGTGTTGTCATTAAATTTTGATATATGCAATTGTTAAATTTGGATCGATTTTAATGGTCAGAGTATATTGTAACTGTAACGCCCCACCTCTATACTCACAATAACAAAGGTTATTATAAGGAATAACGTCTGCTATTGCGAAGAATAAGGCTTGTTAGAAGCGACCATCCGTAAGTTATAACTTAGACGAGTATTGATTACATCGATAGGAGTTGTGTAAATTACTCCAACGATATATATTCAATTCAAATCTAAAACGAAACCACGGTGGCTTAAGAAAAATTCAGAACAACTCATAATAACAACACATATAGTATAATCACATCTGAACAGAAATATCAGATATAGCGGAAGGTAAGTCTGGATACATGCTACAACACTCGATGATTCACATGAATCAAATGTACATATACATATACATCTACATACATGAGATGAGAGTCAATACATCAAAAGTAACACCTCGAAGCCTAAACAAAAGATGAGGCGAAATCCCAAAAGCTGAAGCGGCAATAGAATCAGAGATAGTGATTATCCTGAAATAACTCGGTCTGACCCGAGTATTATTTAAAAGAAAATAATAAACGGATCAGTCTAATTTAAACTTAGAAATGAATGCATCATAAACATCAAAGCAAATTAATCATAACCTCGAATGAGACTATTCAGCATAAATAATCAATATAGTTTAAATGAAGAAATCTCATTAAACTCCATCAAAATCAACTTTCAAATTCATACTTGAATTCAAAACAACAATACACAAAAATCTAGAAATAAAAAATAGATAACTAGAAAATCAGCATAAAAGTGGATCGATCGCAGCATATAGCGAGTCTAAGCTACGCCGCACGTGCATCTCATATGGCCGAAGCCTATCAAGTACTGTCATCATAATATTTGGCGTCCAACAAATGACCCAAAGGTCTAGTACTGGTAATTGACCCGAAGATCCATCATAGTGGCTCAAAAGTCCAACAAAATCATCAAAATCTTCAAACAGCAATTCCACAGCAAATATTTTAATTAACGAATCCGGAATTAACCGAATTAGTAAAAGCGTGGTTCCATATTGCCGCACTTTTGCTAAATCGTTTAAATCTCATCATCGTTTTCTTGAAAGTGCAAAATTGTGTATTTTATATAAATAATTTTTACGTTCTCAAATGATCAAGTCCGGAATTAATCGAATCAGTAAAAGTAAGGGTTCATAGTCCTTAATTTTGCCGAAGCGTTTAATCGATTTTTCATTCTTTTGAAAGCGTAAATTGTAAAAGTTTAGGAAACAATTATTTTTTTAAAACGATTTGAAAATACGTGATTAAAACAACAACTTCTATAGCAATTTCGACAAAGAAATTGCGCTTCACAAAACACCGTAAAAACAGATATCAAATCAGCGTTGCGGGATAGCCGTTTGAAAATTCACTTTAAATTGACGGTCACCGAAGTCAAAACAACAGTAATTTTTATTGGTCAAAAACTCATCAAAACAACACACTTTAAAAATATAACACCGGAGTAAAAAACCGTTATAAAAATAACGGCAACCAAATACGTTTTAAAACCAAATAGCGGTTCAAAATAAATCAAACATTGGACTGCACTACTTATATATTCATAAAAAATATTGCATTGCCTTGCAATATACACGTGCATGCATACTACAAATTTAGTTCGCACGCACATATGGAGAAATAAATATGATGGCCTGGCATAGTTTTTGTGAAATGCACTTAATACCTCATGCACACATGACTTAAAATGATGGTCTGGGCTACATTTTACATGCAGTCACGTCAAAATGCAAAAGAAATAACCTGGACTATATTTCTTTGGTGCAATACTAAATTGGCACCACGCAACACATTACAACACTTTGCACGCGAGATGAAATATGCAAAGTAAATGACCTGGCGTTAAAATTTTCACGCACGCACCGAAGGAATAGATTAGAAAGGCACGAATATAACCCTCGAATAGTTGTAACACATGTTCCATTCTGCTTCTGTTCCGTGTTTATTATAATCTGTTCTGAATTTCAGCTCTGATACCAAACTGTGACGCCCCACCTCTATACTCACAATAATAAAGGTTATTATAAGGAATAACGTCTGCTATTGCAAAGAATAAGGTTTGTTAGAAGCGACCATCTGTAAGTTATGCCTTAGACGAGTATTGATTACATCGATAGGAGTTGTGTAAATTACTCCCAATGATATATATTCAATCCAAATCTAAAACGAAACCACGGTGGCTTAAGAAAAATTCAGAACAACTCATAACAACAACAACACAGAGTATAATCACACCAGAAAAGAAATATCAGATATAGCAGAAGGTAAGTCTGGATACATGCTACAACACTCGATGATTCACATGCATGCACGAACTAAAAAAAAATTTACATGGGCAAAGTTATACCTGTACACGTAATACTAATGTTTCAAAACACTTTCGTGCCATGCATCTTGCATCTATATTTATCAAAATACTACCTGAACTATATTTTCGTACATATGCTTGCCTGGACTTGGAAATTTAGTGCAAAGTTTGCTTGCACGCAACTAAAGAAAATAAGAAATAACAACCTGGACTTACTTTTGTGCGTTACATACACGCACTATATGAAACCAAAAAATATAAAAACCGGGCTTGAATTCGAGTATTGCATCCTGGGCAACACATTTCAGTGAAATGCATACATATTTGAATTTTGTGTATGCATTACTGCACGCTAATAATGAGGTAAATAAAATAAATTAGAAATGCGAGTTTTTGCACTCACTTTTAATTCGCCTTCGAACCAGTTAGCAACCAAGATCCAAAGGGAGAAATAATTTTTGAACCGCCATTAATTTGTTACCGAGCTTCTGAAAAATGATGGAAAAAAGGATGATGCAGCTTACTTTTCTTTTCTCAAATTGTGTACAATTCAAAAGAAATAATGTGTGATGGCAAACATTGTACACTAGCATTTAATAGAAATGTGCTTCAGAGAAAAGGACACGGCCTGTACAAAATGATTTTGACAAAGCAACGTGCAAAGCCTACTTTCATTAATGATAATGGTGACAACACTGGTGTGTTCAAACTTTTGCTTTTACAAATATAGTGACAGCAAAGCAAAAATGTTTCAACTTTGCTTTAATAAAGTTTGTGACAGCAAAGACAAAGTGTGTTTATACTTTGCTCTAATTGGTCCAATTTTTCACTTAGACGTGAAGGAAAACAGAAAGTATAACACAACTTGCATATAAACAGTGATGACAACAAATGTGTTCATTTTTTTCCAAATCTCAAATTAAAATTACTATTTTAAATTTTTATTTCGACGGTAATCAAAAATCACGGTTGTTACAAACTCCCCCTTATGAAAATTGCGTCCCCATAATTTTCATACTAGAAGCAGTCTGTAACACACATTATTCATCACAACAAAGATTAAAAAAAAAGATGAATCAAAAGTGCTCACCCCTACTCGAAGAGGAGAGAAAACTGGGATAAGAACGCTCGATGAATTCTTTGGTTTCCCAAGTGCAATCTGTGTGGTTTGCGGACCATTGAATTTTCACAAGCGGGACTTCTTTATTCCGAAGGCGTTTAACCTCCGAAGTTAGCACACGAATATGATTTTACACCATAGACAAGTCGGGTGAGATCTCAAGATTTTGCAACACATGATGATTAATAATAGAATCCGAATCTCGAAGGCATCGACGAAGTTGGGATACATGAAATACGTCATTAATTCCTGAAAATTGAATAGGTAGCGATACACGATAAGCAACAGGGCCAATGCATTCCGTAATAGGAAATGGTCCAACATATCGAGGATTCAATTTCCCGGAGCTACTAAAACGCACCACCCCCTTCATCGGAGAAACACGAATAAACACGCAATCGCCTACAGAAAATTCCAAAGGCTTCCTACGATGATCAACATAAGATTTCTGCCTATTCTGAGCCTCTTTCATTCTCTGTCCAATAATATCAATCTTTTCAGAAGATTCGCGAATATAATCGGGGCCAAGAACTAACTTTTTTCCGCATTCCAACCAACAAGATGGTGATCGACACGGTCTTCTGTAAAGGGCTTCGAAAGGAGCCATATCGATACTGGATTGGAAACCGTTGTTATAAGAAAATTCAACAAGAGATTAGTGGTCTTCCCAACTACCACCAAAATCAAGAATATAAGCGCGAAGGAGATCTTCTAAGACTTGATTCACCCTTTCAGTCTGACCATCAGACTGTGGATGATAAGCTGTACTGAGATTGAGCTTAGTACCCAAAGCTTTCTGAAGACTCTGCCAGAAACCACTAGTAAAAAGCGGATCTCTGTCACTGATAATGGAATTAGGAACACCATGAAGTCGAACGACTTCTTTAATAAAAAGCTTAGCCAACAAAGGAGCAGTCCGATTGGACTTGATAGGAATAAAATGGGCTGATTTGGTCAATCGGTCAACAATCACCTAAACACTAGTATGGCTCGACCTCGAACGAGGTAAACCATCAAAGAAGTCCATGGAAATTTGATTCCATTTCCATAATGGAATCTCAAAAGACTGCAAAAGACCACTAGGACGATGGTGTTCCACTTTAATAAGTTGACAAGTCATGCAACGACTCACATAACTTGCAACATCACGCTTCATACCCTCCTAAAAGTATAAGCGTTTCATGTCGGCATACATCTTGCTACTACCGAGATGAATAGTATACTTAGTACGATAACAGCCCTCAAGAATGTCATTTCTAAGACTAGGAACACTAGGCACAATCAACCTTCTCTTCTTTCGAATACAACCGTGAATATCAATATCGAAATCCTTTGGATTATCACTTCGGGGTTCCGATTTACAACTCTGAATAAGATAAGAGAGATTTGAATCTTGTTTCTGGGCATCGGCAATACGATCCAACAAACTAGCACGAGCTTTCATGCTAAATAAAAGCACGGGAGAGTCAGAAACTGAAGGACGGTCTCTAATATCACAATGAGATAAAGTTTCCAATATATTCCACTCTGTTAGCATCATGGAAACAACTTGCTGCTTGCGACTAAGCGCATCAGCAACTCGATTACCCTTACCAGGGGTATACTGAATATCGAAATCATATGAAGCAAGAAATTCGAGCCAACGATGTTGCCTCATATTAAGTTCCTTCTGAGTGAAGAGATATTTCAGAGACTTGTGGTCAGTGAAGAGAACAAAACGCTCGTCCAATAAAAAATGTCGCCAAATCTTTAGAGCAAAGACTATAGCGGCTAACTCCAAATCATGCGTAGCATAACGAATCTCGTTAGGCTTTAGTTGTCTAGAAGCATAGGCAAAATCATGCGTAGCATAACGAATCTCGTTAGGCTTTAGTTGTCTAGAAGCATAGGCAAAATCATGCGTAGCATAACGAATCTCGTTAGGCTTTAGTTGTCTAGAAGCATAGGCAACTACTCTATCCTTTTGCATGAGAACAACACCGAGTCCATAACCACTGGCATCGGTATAAACAACAAGATCACGATCCCTTTGGGAACCACTAAGATAGGAGCATGAGTAAGGAGATCTTTTAACTTCAAGAAAGAAATCTCACACTTATCAGACCAAACAAAAGGAACAACTTTTCTTGTGAGAGTGATAAGCGGTAAAGCAATACGAGACAAGTCCTTAATGAACCGGCGATAATAACCCGTCAATCTAAGAAAACTACGGATCTCAGTAACGGTCTCGGGCCTCTTCCAATTCTGAATAGATTCGATCTTGGAAGGATCGACAGAGATACCATCGGAAGAAACAATATGACCAAGAAACTTCACCTTATTATTCCAGAAGTGACACTTGGAGAATTTGGCATAAGCTGATGCTGACGAAGAGTGTTCAAAACAATCTCCAAATACTGAATATGATCGGCTCCAGATTTGGAATAAATAAGAATATCATCTATGAAAACCAAGACGAACTTATCGAGATATTCCCGAAATATCCGATTCATAAGATCAACAAAATACGCTGAAGCGTTTGCCAAACCGAACGGCATAACAAGCCATTCGTAAAAACCATAACGAGTACGGAATGCGGTAAGAGGGATGCTATCTTTCGCAACTCGTAACTGATGAAAACCGGTAGCAAGATCGAGTTGGGAGAAAGCTTAGCACCACTTAACTGATCGAACATGTCGTCGATCCTAGGTAATGGATACCTATTTTTGTTAGTGAGATCGTTACGCTTGCGATAATCAATGCAAAGCCTAAGAGTACCATCGGGCTTCTTAACAAAGACAACGGTGGCGCCCCAAGGAGATGAGCTAGAACGAATAAATTACTTGGCTTCCAATTCAGATAATTGTTGCTTGAGTTCCTCGTTTTCCTTAGCAGACATCCTCGTGGGAGGACGACTGACAGGATGAGCACCAGAGATAAGATCAATACAGAACTCAATTGCCCTCTTCGGCAGCAAATACGAAATAGGCTCGAAGACATCAGAAAAATCACAAACAACCGGAATATTAGCTATGACATCCTCCGATTCGAAGGAAGAAATGAGAGCATTCGAAGCACGATCCATGCTTCAAAATACAAATATAGCTGCTCGATAGCATCGGGATGCTTGAGATATAAAATTCTTTCGGGACATATGATTTGAACTTCATAACGGACGAGCCATTCCATACCCAAAATCATATCAAAACCAAGATGATCCATAACATGCAGATTCACATGAAAGGAAAAACCACATAGAATAATCTCAACATCAACACATAACAAACCAAGAGTCGCGGATCCTCCAATTGGATTCACAATCCTCAAAGGGTCGCAAATACTAACAACATCCAAAGGAATAACATCAACAAGATCCTTTGACACGAATGAATGTGATGCACCCGTATCGAAAAGAACTCAAATAGAACGGTCATGAAATAAAATAAAACCTTCCAAAACAGAGGGAGGAATACCTTTGGGCTGAGAAGAACCACCAGAAGCTTTAGCAACATTAAACTTCCTAGATTTGAAACCCTTAGAGCAGTAGGACGATCAGAAATCCAATGACCCTCTTTCTTGCAATAATGGCAAATGCGAGGCTTAGGACAACTATAGAGAAGATGATCCAGAGAACCACAATTATAGCACACCCTCTGATTAGAAGGTTCGCTACTAGGCTGAGAACTAGAGGTAGCTTTGCCTTTTCTTCTTCTTGTTGGGGTTCTTAGAAACCTCAACCTCATCACAACTATCACGTTCCTTTTCGACAGCTTCAAGGCAAAGTGCCGAATCAACAAGTTCCTCAAAAGGAAGCTTAAGCTGAAGCAAAAGAACTTTCTTCAAATACTTTTTCAAACCTTCAACAAATCTAAGATTCTTCTTACGCGAAGTGTCAATGAACTCAACTCCGTATTTGGATAAGGCCTCGAAAGATGCAACATAATCAGAAATAGAGGACTTTCCTTGTTTCAACTCAAGGAAACTACTAGCAAGATTGGCCTTTTCTGATTCAGGAACGAACTTAAGTTCGAAACGTTTCTTAAACCGATTCCACGAGAGAGAGAGCACTCATCAACTTCCGCAATCAAAAGCTCATACCAATCAATCGCACGTTCTTGCAACATGCTCGATGCCACGAGAACGCGATGATAATCAGAAAGATCCATCCGAGAAAATATGCGCTCACTAGCGCGCAACCAAGTCTGAACCTCTAATACACTTTCTGATCCCTTGAAAGGCTTGCCTCCAAGGTGGGAATAGGCACTACACATGCGGGCGAAGACAGACTTTTGAGTGGGAGCTGCGCGAGTAGCAACGGAAGGCTGAGTACCTCGAAATAGCTCCATAAACTGATCGCTGACATATAAACTCCGTCCGGATGAGAACCACTAGACGAACCTGTAGAAGAACGCTTTCCTCTACCTCTTTCAGCCGTAGACCGAGAGAACAAGTGTAACATCCCGCCTTTTTGCACACTTTAAACCGACACACGTGCCAATTCAAAGCATACGCAAGGGCGGATTGTTATGGGGTAAATAAGAAAACAGAGAAGAAATAAAAACAAAAACAGAATCTCACAGCGGAAGGATAAAATATAATAACAAATATACAGTTCATAAACAGTTTACAAAAGCTTGATCCTTCTTTTACAATAAATATCAGAGTTACACATACCAATACAAGCAATGCAGCGGAATAGAAAGAGTGTGGTGTAATACTATATATAACATAATACTTATTCTTCGTCTTCGTCCTCCAAAGCTAAAATCTGCTATCCTGAAATGCTCGGACTGACCCGAGCGAATTTGAATAGACAAAAACACCCGAGTCAGACTAGAATATCTTATGTGAGTTAAATAAACAGAATATAAATATGAGTACAGTAACTCAAGAGATGTTCGGGATTTACATCTCCTAAGGATCCGTTAAACTATTTACTATGTAGTATATTGCGCTATTATAATAGTGTCTATTTATAAAATAAACTTACTTTTAAATAGCGTTAAGGCTTTACATTTTCCACCTTAACACGTAATAGTCCCAGTAGTCCGTCCAATATCATAGCCCCTCCTGATCGGGAAGCCACTAGAGGATACCACACGGGCTACGGGAGAAAACCAAACTCGTACAAGGCGCGATATGGTAGGTGACACGGCACAACTAGGCAATGCCAGGGTAGATATACCAATTGCTATCCAGGCTGGTGGAAACGCGTAGCCGCAGTTACCGTCCACCTCGGACTAACTCCCCAAAATCAAAATATAGAAGTGGCCACTGAATCAAATCCAAGTCAAATTATAATATCGAAGAGGAGCGTCCGATCAGAGGAATGACCTCATTGGCCTGAGAATCGCTCCTGTTTTAGCCACCTTATGCCAACTCATGGGAGTTGGGTCCACGTATTTATCTTACAGGAAACGTCGCCACCACCTACTTCATTCTGGAATCTCCACCGCGTACACGGTTAGTCAAAGTGGTTTTCGGTATCGACAGAGAGTATGTCCATATCCGATCCCGGTCTCTTTGCCAACCAATCGTTATTATAACACCGCGGTCATTTAAAAATAGTTTATACTTTTAAAACCAGAATATAATCCATTTCAAACCGTAATATTACGATATCATTTCTTCTTTTAAAACCCAAAACAATATGATATCGTTTATCCCAAATAAAATTATTCCTTTCCAAAAAAATTATGTCACTTTTTATTATTTAATATCCCATGTAACCAATATTCTGTTTGTAACTTTCAACATAATTCTTCGAAAATCCATAGTATTTTAAAACCATTATTTTCAAAACTAAATGGTTTGGATATTCAACGGTATGCGAATTAAAAAGGTTTAACTTTACTGTTGCTTTACAAAGAAATAAATTACATGGCTTTCCAAATATTTCTTCTTTTAAAGTTAAACCAAAATCCAAAATATTACTTCAAGTCCCAAAACCATTTCAATTTTATATATATTTATATCCATTTTTGAGCATTAATATTTCAACTAAAGTTGGATTTTTATCCTTTCAAAATCAATATTCTATTAATTAATCTTGACCATTCACATAAAATCCATAATTAATAAGACTTCAATTTCTAGTAAAATATATATATATATATTTCCAAATTCAATTTTTACTAGAATATTCATTTCAAAATATTTTGGGAAAAATCCAATTATAAATATCATATCTTTAAAATTTCCAACTTAATATTTAAACATAGGATATAAATCATCAAACTCCATTTTCTTAATTCCTTCCATTTTCAATAAAGAAATTTATATTCCTTTTAATTTCAAAATTTCAACTTCATAGGTATATAAATATGAAATAAAATATTTATACAATATAAATTTAAGATTTATAGACCGTATTCAATCCAAACCATAGAAATCACATTAAAATAGTTATATATAGACCGCGGTGCCTGTATATAATTTTCTATCCTATGGTCAAGTGATACGGATATTTATCATTTCAATCTGCAATTTAAAAAAATAAAACTTTGCGGTTTTATCATTTCAAACCACAATCCCGAATGAAATGTAAAATGTATGCTAACTTGCAGTTTAATGATATCAAATAAAACATCCATTCAACAAAACATCCATCATCCAGTCACAAACATCAAGCAATATCAATCAATAACAATTATATATATGATCATATATAACAGGTGATAACTGGCAGTTTATTCAAATTAAATTTTTCAACTATTAATCTAACAATTTATATTCAGTGATAATTGACATAACTGTTAACTAGCAGTTCATATGCAACCAAAAATTTCTAACAGCCAATTAACACGCAATAAATCAATTAAATTAACAGTTACATTCAATAAAATGCAATTCAACAGATATGAATGAAATAACATGCCAAAAGCTCATAAATAAATTTCTATTCATTTCTAAAATTTATTTAACAAACATAAAAGCTTCTAGTAGTTGTGAGTGGGTTAAAACACTCACCTTTTGAATTTAAATTGAATTCAAATCCAATTTAAACCCAAAATTGGACAGTCTCCAAATTCATCCAAACCAGTGCCAAAACGTCAGAAATTCCGATACGATCCCAGCAAAACAAACCGCGCGTGAATCCGAGCTCGTATGCAAAAGTTATGAAAATTCGAAAAATGAAAAATTCTGGTCCTGGGTCAACTTCGGGTTCGACTTCGGGGCGCCGCCTCATTTCCCCGATGCTTGCTTGGAGTTTTCGCCAAAACGACCCGGAGCGACCCGAGTCATTTTCTTCCTGACCCGAAGTTGCTCTAGGGTTTTCTCCTCTGAAACCCGAAGCGCGACCAGAAGCTGCTGCAGATCCACAAATTTTTTTTTTTTTTTTTTTTTTTGAAATAAAATTTTGGAATTTGGGAATTAGGTTTTTTTCTGCCATTGGAATGAGGAGTTGAGAAGGAGATGTACGTATAGAAAAATGAAAATAAGGAGTGGCTAGGGTTTATAATCGCAAATATATAGACAGATAAAAGAAGGCTAGGTGGGTACGGATAACGAACGTGCTAAACGATAGTTGGCCCAAAAAGCCCGTTCTGCCTCCGGAGTCGAATTTGTTAGAACTATATATCCAAATAGGTGTTTCAAAATATTCTGAACGCGATGGAAAAAGTTTCGCGACCAAATTCGATCGTATGAAGAAGTTATGCTAAAAAAATAAAAATTTCAAATTGATTTCAAAATGCGTAAATTTCAAGGCGTTTCGAGTCCGTACGATCAAACGACAAGTCCGATCGCAACGAAACTTGAAACATTATTATAATTCACCGTTACGGATCCGATGAAACTAGTTTCGTCGAAATCCGAGTCCGTGACAAAAATGACTATTTTTAATATTTATTAAATAAATTAAAATAAATCATAAAATCCAAATTTTCTTTCAACTTTAAATATTGGCCAAATTTCATTACTTATATAATCCAATCAATTCTCAATAATTTAGCAAGCTTGGATGTGAATTAAAATTTATAAGTATATAAATTTCGCAGTGTTAACCTCTGCGTTTTCTTATTATTTGGGAATTATAAATTTTATTCGCAAAACCCAATTATTTAATCATATACTTATACTCTCATCTTAAATCTAATTATATAAATAACTTGATTTCTATTATCCAACTCAAAATATATCAATTATTCTCCAACTACATAGTTAACGTTTCTTTTATATATCACTGTGGTAATATTTCAAAATGTTCATCTTTTGTTTGCATAAATTACTGTATTTAGATAAAATTGTAATTTTGGTAACTTATCACATAAATAACTTAAAACCTCAACTAATACATTCCACCTTTGTTTCATCTTATTCATTCACTCATCAATATTCCGTACTAACTACAAAATTTAGTGTATTCCTTTAAATTGATCAAAATAAGACTTATCAACTAATAGAAAGATTTACGTACAAAATTTATTGTCATACATCTAATTTACAAGCCTATACTTAATTATTATCCTACAATACGTTTTACGTTACTATAATGTTCATTCTTCCGTTCCTACGTTTCTATAAATTTATTCCTTTATAATTTATTTAACGCAACACTTAATCTACACCTATTGCGATGTTTCAAATTTACTTGAATGAACAATTTCTTTACTTAAAATAGTTGTTGTAAACTCTTAATTCCACATTTATAAGTGTATTATTATTTTCACTCAAATATTATACATATATATAGAGTATTGGGTTTTTATTTAATCATCATTTATCATATATATTAATTAATTAAATTCAATACTTAAGTCTGACTAAATTTATTCCCCAAATACACATTTACATTTCTCAACCAATAAATATAACCAATCAAATTCTCATTTTATTGAACCTTGGTCAATTCCACACGTTAATTTTACTTAAAGTCTCAATTAATTAATTTACCTCGGTTTCATTACCTTATTACCTTATATGCATAATTGACATGGTTATATCTTCCATTACATCAATAATTTATCATTTCATTTCTATGCAATATATACTCATCTTATTCCATTTATTTGGTTACTGCATTGAAATCTATTTATTAACCAATACTAACGTTATTATCATAAAAAAAAATTTGATTCCCAATTTTATTCAATACTTAGAACAAAAATTTTCACATTAAATCAAATCCTTCTATTCAAACCAAGTATCATGCTATGATAATATTTTACGTTGGTTACACTGAAAAAAAATCAACTTTTTATCGTTATCAATTAAACATACATTAATTGCACAAATTAAAGGAATTAATTGCCATTTATCAAATTAAATTTTTCATACATCAATCTATTTCATCTAAATCCTTACCTATGAATATTGCAACCTTTAATTCCATTAAATACCAATTAACCCAAATTATTTCATTTATTCTAAGTCATATCACTAAAATAATTCATCATAATAAACTTAAAATCTATACGTTTATTGATTTATTTCTATTTGTCTTATGTTAAATTCTAAATTTAGTAAGACAACCTAAAGTACTCCACTCAATCGACAGTCCCTTTCAATTGTTAATACGTACTTAAATTTCTACAGTTGCCTTCCATCTGCACTTCCGTTACTATGATAAAAATTAGTAACGTTTATGCCATCAATCCATCATAATTACTTACCCTTAATTGAGTTTGATTTCCAAATAAATTTGCTGACCCTTAATTAGACAATTTATAAAAGTTTGTCATCATACCTATAGTTCTACGCTTATGCTATGTCTTAAATTTCAATAAATTTATAAAATTTGAGATGTTCATTAGGGTTTACAAATTTATTGACTTGCAATAACAGGGTTTCTTAATCTATTCAATTTATCGTTCACAATCTTTTATTGCATTAAATTGGTTTAATATTCCCATATTAAATTTTATGTACAGGTAAGAATTTTTCTTTCTTTCTCTACTTAATTCATTTGAATTTTATTCAAATGTCTTTAAATAGGTTTCTAAGTCACTTCTATATAATTTATTCTAGCCTTCATTTTAATACTTATCTACCACCTTTATTCTTTCAACTAAAATAAATTACAAAATCCTATTAAACAAACAATTTTAAATGGTCGAACTTAACGGGTCGTTACACTCTCCCCCACTCAAAACTTTTCGTCCCCGAAAAGGAAAAAGAAGGGAGAAGGAAGAATAAAACAGTACATCTCAATTCAATATTAGGTTATAAATAATAATTTACTGGATTAATTTCCTTTAATGAAATATACCCGTTTTATAGCCATTATAAACTTTTATACTTAAATAATTAAAGTTGGAAAAACATTTTCAACAAAATTCTAAGTCCAAAATTTACGGAAAATTTTGGCAGAGTCTCCTTTGTACGGAGAGGCTCGGGAGAAAATAAAATATCAAAATATAACAAATATATTACAAATATTATCAAAATATTATATCCCAACACGGGCAACTATATAAAATAGCGCTTTAAACGTAATCCGAAAACGTACCTATTTGTCGGGCAATACGCTTATTATTATGGAACCAAAAGCAGTTGCTTCCATCACCTGCATTCACTTATATAATCTAAAAGGTTAAATATTTATATTAAAGTGAAATGTTTAGGTGGTTTCAACCATTAATCACCCAATCAATACAACAATTATCAATCTTACAAATAACATACATACACAAAGTGAAGCAACCATTTAAACCATCAAACAATTAGTTGTCTGGGTTCAAATTTGAAATTTGTATGAAATGAAATTAACTATCAAGTGCATCCTTTACTCAACAGTCTTAGATGGAACAAGGATAGATTATTTATTCCCCAACAACCTCAAATTCCTTACCCAACAAACATAAATCAAACAATAACAATTCAAACTAACAGCCAAATTAACTTATTATACATTTATTTCATGCTTCGGTGGTTTGATTTTCTTTCTTTCATTTATGGAGGGATTTCTTTGTTTCTTACAATTTTCATTTTCCATTTGTTACAAAATTCATTATATTGTATTCCAATTTATTGACTAAGGTTTATATCATCTATTTATACTACTTACCCTTTCTTATATAGTAAAATTTCCAATTTAACTTAAGTTTATACAGTTAATTCTCATTTATAACAGCAAATTTATTGAATACCTTAATTACCTCAAGCTTCACTTGTAAGATTTCCCCTTACATTTTCTTACTAACATTGCAACTTTTATTATATGGTAAGTTATGTATATTTAAGAATGCAAGTGAAAATTTACAAGTTTCTTCTCAATTCCTTTTTATTTATTAACGGTTCAATAAATATATATTCGTTTTATAAATTACAATTTCAACTTACCCTTAATTTCATTCCTTTATTTAATGTTTATGTTTTATTATATTTAATTACAGTAACCCTCTACTTACACTTAAATTATTAACCTTAAAACCTCCATTTTTATAAATAAAGGATTTTATTAATTCATTATCTAGGGTTTACAGACATTTATTTATATTACCTACTTTTTATTATATTACTAGTAGCATTTTAAATCATACTTAAGTTTATAACCCTACACATCAATATTAAAGAATTTCATTTTATTTACTTAAGTTAAAATCACCTATTAATAATACTCACCTTTAATTTGGGTAAAATTTCAATTATCACTTAAGTTTATACCAATAAATTCTTTCATTATTTCCTAAATTCCTACTTGTAAAATATTCAATTCCAGTTTCTCATTTAACACTTCAACTTTTATATTTGGGTAAGTTATTTATGTTAAGGAAATTGCAATTGAACTTATACAAGTTTAATCTCCATTCTTTTAATTAAATTTAATGTTTATTCATATTACCCTTTGTCTCATATGTATGCAAATTCCTCTTTATAGCTTTGCAGTTATTCTCTTATTCCAATTAGAGGTTTCAATTCATTCATTCTTCAATAAATCTTTTCCATTATTTATCAGTTAAAAACTTTTACTTCCCTTATCCCTAGCATTAACTTTCTTACTTAATATTTCACTAACAAAGTTTAAACAATTAATTAACGGAAAAATTTAGAATTAAATACCGGGTCAAATTTTAATCTATTTCAAAATAATAGATAAATAAGTTCTTACAACTTTTATATCTCTAATTATATTTAGAACAATAAAAGAAATTTTTTAGAAAATTTCAAAAATAAATCTGCAGTAGAATTTACTACAGTGGCCTTTCCCCTTCGAAACTCGAAAATGAAAGTCGATGATGCGGCCGTCATCACCGAATTTATTTTCCAGCGACAGAGAGGAAAGTACAGAATTTAATTCTTTTCCAAAATCTTCTTTAAAACAATTCTTCCAATTCATACGAAATATTTATATAAGAAAATACTTATAAACCAAATCAATAAATTTCACAAATTCTTTGAAAGCAAATTTTCAAAAATCCCGGACTTAAGTACTAAATCTCCAAATTTGGTTTATTATAATTTCACTTAGCTTCAGTTATTATAAATATTTTTATTGCCTAACATCCAATCTATAGCAACCAAATATATATATATATATATCTTTATAAAACTATTTTTATATATAGAAATATAATAGGCAAAATTATTTCATTCACCTATATTAAAAACAAATATTATGTCGGTCTGTCCTATTAAGTGTTTAGAAAACCCTATTGATGACATAGCGTCCCATGCATCAACCAGAATTTATAAATACAAAGCGGAACAGATTAACACAATATTAAAATCTTTTTATTAATACTAACAAGTACGCTCTCTCTTATATATACACTCAGCGATTCCCATAGGATATTTCTACCCTATTAACAAAGAGTCAAACCCTACAAAGCCAAGGTTTATCGCTAAACCAAAGCTCTGATACCAACTGTAACATCCCGCCTTTTTGCACACTTTAAACCGACACACGTGCCAATTCAAAGCATACGCAAGGGCGGATTGTTATGGGGTAAATAAGAAAACAGAGAAGAAATAAAAACAAAAACAGAATCTCACAGCGGAAGGATAAAATATAATAACAAATATACAGTTCATAAACAGTTTACAAAAGCTTGATCCTTCTTTTACAATAAATATCAGAGTTACACATACCAATACAAGCAATGCAGCGGAATAGAAAGAGTGTGGTGTAATACTATATATAACATAATACTTATTCTTCGTCTTCGTCCTCCAAAGCTAAAATCTGCTATCCTGAAATGCTCGGACTGACCCGAGCGAATTTGAATAGACAAAAACACCCGAGTCAGACTAGAATATCTTATGTGAGTTAAATAAACAGAATATAAATATGAGTACAGTAACTCAAGAGATGTTCGGGATTTACATCTCCTAAGGATCCGTTAAACTATTTACTATGTAGTATATTGCGCTATTATAATAGTGTCTATTTATAAAATAAACTTACTTTTAAATAGCGTTAAGGCTTTACATTTTCCACCTTAACACGTAATAGTCCCAGTAGTCCGTCCAATATCATAGCCCCTCCTGATCGGGAAGCCACTAGAGGATACCACACGGGCTACGGGAGAAAACCAAACTCGTACAAGGCGCGATATGGTAGGTGACACGGCACAACTAGGCAATGCCAGGGTAGATATACCAATTGCTATCCAGGCTGGTGGAAACGCGTAGCCGCAGTTACCGTCCACCTCGGACTAACTCCCCAAAATCAAAATATAGAAGTGGCCACTGAATCAAATCCAAGTCAAATTATAATATCGAAGAGGAGCGTCCGATCAGAGGAATGACCTCATTGGCCTGAGAATCGCTCCTGTTTTAGCCACCTTATGCCAACTCATGGGAGTTGGGTCCACGTATTTACCTTACAGGAAACGTCGCCACCACCTACTTCATTCTGGAATCTCCACCGCGTACACGGTTAGTCAAAGTGGTTTTCGGTATCGACAGAGAGTATGTCCATATCCGATCCCGGTCTCTTTGCCAACCAATCGTTATTATAACACCGCGGTCATTTAAAAATAGTTTATACTTTTAAAACCAGAATATAATCCATTTCAAACCGTAATATTACGATATCATTTCTTCTTTTAAAACCCAAAACAATATGATATCGTTTATCCCAAATAAAATTATTCCTTTCCAAAAAAATTATGTCACTTTTTATTATTTAATATCCCATGTAACCAATATTCTGTTTGTAACTTTCAACATAATTCTTCGAAAATCCATAGTATTTTAAAACCATTATTTTCAAAACTAAATGGTTTGGATATTCAACGGTATGCGAATTAAAAAGGTTTAACTTTACTGTTGCTTTACAAAGAAATAAATTACATGGCTTTCCAAATATTTCTTCTTTTAAAGTTAAACCAAAATCCAAAATATTACTTCAAGTCCCAAAACCATTTCAATTTTATATATATTTATATCCATTTTTGAGCATTAATATTTCAACTAAAGTTGGATTTTTATCCTTTCAAAATCAATATTCTATTAATTAATCTTGACCATTCACATAAAATCCATAATTAATAAGACTTCAATTTCTAGTAAAATATATATATATATATTTCCAAATTCAATTTTTACTAGAATATTCATTTCAAAATATTTTGGGAAAAATCCAATTATAAATATCATATCTTTAAAATTTCCAACTTAATATTTAAACATAGGATATAAATCATCAAACTCCATTTTCTTAATTCCTTCCATTTTCAATAAAGAAATTTATATTCCTTTTAATTTCAAAATTTCAACTTCATAGGTATATAAATATGAAATAAAATATTTATACAATATAAATTTAAGATTTATAGACCGTATTCAATCCAAACCATAGAAATCACATTAAAATAGTTATATATAGACCGCGTTGCCTGTATATAATTTTCTATCCTATGGTCAAGTGATACGGATATTTATCATTTCAATCTGCAATTTAAAAAAATAAAACTTTGCGGTTTTATCATTTCAAACCACAATCCCGAATGAAATGTAAAATGTATGCTAACTTGCAGTTTAATGATATCAAATAAAACATCCATTCAACAAAACATCCATCATCCAGTCACAAACATCAAGCAATATCAATCAATAACAATTATATATATGATCATATATAACAGGTGATAACTGGCAGTTTATTCAAATTAAATTTTTCAACTATTAATCTAACAATTTATATTCAGTGATAATTGACATAACTGTTAACTAGCAGTTCATATGCAACCAAAAATTTCTAACAGCCAATTAACACGCAATAAATCAATTAAATTAACAGTTACATTCAATAAAATGCAATTCAACAGATATGAATGAAATAACATGCCAAAAGCTCATAAATAAATTTCTATTCATTTCTAAAATTTATTTAACAAACATAAAAGCTTCTAGTAGTTGTGAGTGGGTTAAAACACTCACCTTTTGAATTTAAATTGAATTCAAATCCAATTTAAACCCAAAATTGGACAGTCTCCAAATTCATCCAAACCAGTGCCAAAACGTCAGAAATTCCGATACGATCCCAGCAAAACAAACCGCGCGTGAATCCGAGCTCGTATGCAAAAGTTATGAAAATTCGAAAAATGAAAAATTCTGGTCCTGGGTCAACTTCGGGTTCGACTTCGGGGCGCCGCCTCATTTCCCCGATGCTTGCTTGGAGTTTTCGCCAAAACGACCCGGAGCGACCCGAGTCATTTTCTTCCTGACCCGAAGTTGCTCTAGGGTTTTCTCCTCTGAAACCCGAAGCGCGACCAGAAGCTGCTGCAGATCCACAAATTTTTTTTTTTTTTTTTTTTTTTTGAAATAAAATTTTGGAATTTGGGAATTAGGTTTTTTTCTGCCATTGGAATGAGGAGTTGAGAAGGAGATGTACGTATAGAAAAATGAAAATAAGGAGTGGCTAGGGTTTATAATCGCAAATATATAGACAGATAAAAGAAGGCTAGGTGGGTACGGATAACGAACGTGCTAAACGATAGTTGGCCCAAAAAGCCCGTTCTGCCTCCGGAGTCGAATTTGTTAGAACTATATATCCAAATAGGTGTTTCAAAATATTCTGAACGCGATGGAAAAAGTTTCGCGACCAAATTCGATCGTATGAAGAAGTTATGCTAAAAAAATAAAAATTTCAAATTGATTTCAAAATGCGTAAATTTCAAGGCGTTTCGAGTCCGTACGATCAAACGACAAGTCCGATCGCAACGAAACTTGAAACATTATTATAATTCACCGTTACGGATCCGATGAAACTAGTTTCGTCGAAATCCGAGTCCGTGACAAAAATGACTATTTTTAATATTTATTAAATAAATTAAAATAAATCATAAAATCCAAATTTTCTTTCAACTTTAAATATTGGCCAAATTTCATTACTTATATAATCCAATCAATTCTCAATAATTTAGCAAGCTTGGATGTGAATTAAAATTTATAAGTATATAAATTTCGCAGTGTTAACCTCTGCGTTTTCTTATTATTTGGGAATTATAAATTTTATTCGCAAAACCCAATTATTTAATCATATACTTATACTCTCATCTTAAATCTAATTATATAAATAACTTGATTTCTATTATCCAACTCAAAATATATCAATTATTCTCCAACTACATAGTTAACGTTTCTTTTATATATCACTGTGGTAATATTTCAAAATGTTCATCTTTTGTTTGCATAAATTACTGTATTTAGATAAAATTGTAATTTTGGTAACTTATCACATAAATAACTTAAAACCTCAACTAATACATTCCACCTTTGTTTCATCTTATTCATTCACTCATCAATATTCCGTACTAACTACAAAATTTAGTGTATTCCTTTAAATTGATCAAAATAAGACTTATCAACTAATAGAAAGATTTACGTACAAAATTTATTGTCATACATCTAATTTACAAGCCTATACTTAATTATTATCCTACAATACGTTTTACGTTACTATAATGTTCATTCTTCCGTTCCTACGTTTCTATAAATTTATTCCTTTATAATTTATTTAACGCAACACTTAATCTACACCTATTGCGATGTTTCAAATTTACTTGAATGAACAATTTCTTTACTTAAAATAGTTGTTGTAAACTCTTAATTCCACATTTATAAGTGTATTATTATTTTCACTCAAATATTATACATATATATAGAGTATTGGGTTTTTATTTAATCATCATTTATCATATATATTAATTAATTAAATTCAATACTTAAGTCTGACTAAATTTATTCCCCAAATACACATTTACATTTCTCAACCAATAAATATAACCAATCAAATTCTCATTTTATTGAACCTCGGTCAATTCCACACGTTAATTTTACTTAAAGTCTCAATTAATTAATTTACCTCGGTTTCATTACCTTATTACCTTATATGCATAATTGACATGGTTATATCTTCCATTACATCAATAATTTATCATTTCATTTCTATGCAATATATACTCATCTTATTCCATTTATTTGGTTACTGCATTGAAATCTATTTATTAACCAATACTAACGTTATTATCATAAAAAAAAATTTGATTCCCAATTTTATTCAATACTTAGAACAAAAATTTTCACATTAAATCAAATCCTTCTATTCAAACCAAGTATCATGCTATGATAATATTTTACGTTGGTTACACTGAAAAAAAATCAACTTTTTATCGTTATCAATTAAACATACATTAATTGCACAAATTAAAGGAATTAATTGCCATTTATCAAATTAAATTTTTCATACATCAATCTATTTCATCTAAATCCTTACCTATGAATATTGCAACCTTTAATTCCATTAAATACCAATTAACCCAAATTATTTCATTTATTCTAAGTCATATCACTAAAATAATTCATCATAATAAACTTAAAATCTATACGTTTATTGATTTATTTCTATTTGTCTTATGTTAAATTCTAAATTTAGTAAGACAACCTAAAGTACTCCACTCAATCGACAGTCCCTTTCAATTGTTAATACGTACTTAAATTTCTACAGTTGCCTTCCATCTGCACTTCCGTTACTATGATAAAAATTAGTAACGTTTATGCCATCAATCCATCATAATTACTTACCCTTAATTGAGTTTGATTTCCAAATAAATTTGCTGACCCTTAATTAGACAATTTATAAAAGTTTGTCATCATACCTATAGTTCTACGCTTATGCTATGTCTTAAATTTCAATAAATTTATAAAATTTGAGATGTTCATTAGGGTTTACAAATTTATTGACTTGCAATAACAGGGTTTCTTAATCTATTCAATTTATCGTTCACAATCTTTTATTGCATTAAATTGGTTTAATATTCCCATATTAAATTTTATGTACAGGTAAGAATTTTTCTTTCTTTCTCTACTTAATTCATTTGAATTTTATTCAAATGTCTTTAAATAGGTTTCTAAGTCACTTCTATATAATTTATTCTAGCCTTCATTTTAATACTTATCTACCACCTTTATTCTTTCAACTAAAATAAATTACAAAATCCTATTAAACAAACAATTTTAAATGGTCGAACTTAACGGGTCGTTACAACAAGAGAAGATAAAGATTAGTTAAAACAACACAAGATTGATAATGAATTTAACAAATGAAATACTATGGAAATATGAGATTTATTCCTAGACATATTCCAACATGTTAAAGAGGATAAAAATTTAAGAACAACGAAGGAATAGATTAGAAAGGCACGAATAAAACCCTCGAATAGTTGTAACACATGTTCCATTCTGCTTCTGTTCCGTGTTTATTATAATCTGTTTTGAATTTCAGCTCTGATACCAAACTGTGACGCCACACCTCTATACTCACAATAACAAAGGTTATTATAAGGAATAACGTCTGCTATTGCAAAGAATAAGGCTTGTTAGAAGCGACCATCCGTAAGTTATGCCTTAGACGAGTATTGATTACATCGATAGGAGTTGTGTAAATTACTCCTAATGATATATATTCAATTCAAATCTAAAACGAAACCACGGTGGCTTAAGAAAAATTCAGAACAACTCATAGTAACAACAACACAGAGTATAATCACACCAGAAAAGAAATATCAGATATAGCGGAAGGTAAGTCTGGATACATGCCGCTTGAAAATACACTTTAAATTGACGGTTACTGAAGTCAAAACAACAGTAATTTTTATTCATCAAAAACTCATCAAAACAACATACTTCAAAAATATAACACCGAAGTAAAAACCCGTTATAAAAATAACGTCAACCAAATACGTTTTAAAACCAAACACCGGTTCAAAATAAATCAAACATTGAACTGCACTACTTATATATTCATCAAAAATGTTGCACTGCCTTGCAATATACACGTGCACGCATACAACAAATTTAGTTCGCAGGCACATATGGAGAAATAAATATGATGGCCAGGCACAGTTTTTGTGAAATGCACTTAATACCTAATGTACACATGACATAAAATGATGGTCTGGGCTACATTTTACATGCAGTCACGTCAAAATGCAAAACAAATAACCTGGACTATATTTCTTTGGTGCAATACTAAATTGGCACCACGTAACACATTACAACACTTTGCACACGAGATGAAATATGCAAAGTAAATGACCTGGCATTAAAATTTTCACGCACGCACCGAAGAAAAATAATGGAAATGAGGAATGCCTAGAACCAAGTTTTGGTGTGCTACACGTGTCTATACATAAAAATTATAGCCTCGACAGTTTTGTGCATTTCATATAATGGCACGCAAAAATGAAGTTACCAAAATAAATGAACGACTTGGCATAGTTTTCGGCATACATTATTTGCACGCAAATGAACTAAAAAAAATAGTGACCAGGACTTATACTTTCATGCACGCACGAACTAAAAAAAAATACATGGGCAAAGTTATACCTGTACACGTAATACTAATGTTTCAAAACACTTTTGTGCCATGCATCTTGCATCTATATTTATCAAAATACTTCCTGAACTATATTTTCGTACATATGCTTGCCTGGACTTGGAAATTTAGTGCAAAGTTTGCTGCATGCAACTAAAGAAAATAAGAAATAACAACCTGGACTTACTTTTGTGCGTTACATACACGCACTAAATGAAACCAAGAAATATAAAAACCGGGCTTGAATTCGGGTATTGCATCGTGGGCAACACATTTCAGTGAAATGCATACATATTTGAATTTTGCATATGCATTACTGCACGCTAATAATGAGGTAAATAAATTAGAAATGTGGGTTTTTGCACTCACTTTTAATTCGCCTCCGAACCAGTTAGCAACCAAGATCCAAAAGGAGAAATAATTTTTGAACCGCCATTAATTTGTTACCGAGCTTCTGAAAAATGATGGAAAAAAGGATGATGCAGCTTGCTTTTCTTTTCTCAAATTGTGCACAAGTCAAAAGAAATAATGTGTGCTGGCAAACATTGTATACTAGCATTTAATAGAAATGTGCTTCAGGGAAAAGGACACGACCTATACAAAATGATTTTGGCAAAGCAACATGCAAAGCCTACTTTCATTAATGATAATGGTGACAGCACTGGTGTGTTCAAACTTTTGCTTTTACAAATATAGCGACAGCAAAGAAAAAATGTTCCGACTTTGCTTTAATAAAATTTGTGACAGCAAAGGCAAAGTATGTTTATACTGCTCTAATTGGTCCAATTTTTCACTTAGACGTGAAGGCAAACGGAAAGTATAACACAACTTGCATATAAACAGTGATGACAGCAAATGTGTTCAATTTTTTTTTTTCAAATCTCAAACTAAAATTCCTATTTTAAATTTTTATTTCGACGGTAATCAAAAATCACGGTTGTTACAGTAACTATAATAAATCTTTATGCTTAATCTTAAGAGAATAATCTGGGTAAGGTTTAATAATTGCAAAGTTGCGTCCAATCCATGTTGACTATATTATCCATATGATTTTTAACTAGAGTATATGTCAGGGGCATGATACATGTTTCCTCAGAGTTCGCAAGCAATGACTTTGGGTATTCAAAATAAAAATTATAAATAATGATAAAATATTGACGTCTCTTTATAAATTAAGCACAACCATCTTACATTCAAATAAGTTGATTGAAAAAGAATGTCATCAAAGTGACCTTTCTTGTGTAATTGTTAATGCAGATATTTGATATTTATGTGTGTAAATAATTCATGCTAATGTTGATCAACTCAAAGGAATGTTCAATAGTTAGTTCAATTACACACACTTGTAATGATAAAGCGGCAACTATAAGGTTTTTCATGAGAGTGATGAATTGATCCAAAGATAGGTTATTATTTGACATGAATTACCAGTAATGTTTGATAATTACAACAAATGTACTACTTATAGTTAATAATATTGTTCGAAGACTTGATATTGTTGTTGTACTAGGTATCTTGTAAAGGAACTTAACAATTATTTGAATTTACCATGTTTTTTTATTTGGGCATATCTGGTTGTTCCTTTTGTTTTATCTTTTGGATGGTTTTAGTGACACTACCATTTCGTTTGGGACCAACTTTAAAGAATGAAAAGGGAATGCATTGGTCGTCCTTGTGAAGATTTAGACCTTGCATTTATGATGGATACACATTGGCACGATTATCAAAACATGATTCACATCATAAATAGTAAAATTCAAATTTTAAATCAAAATGTGATTTAAACCGTAATTCAAAAGATTCATATTTTAAAGTTTGTTCGCACTTTGAAATTGATTATAATGTTTGCACTTTTACTTCTAAACTTAAAAATTAGTATTTTTTTGTTTCATTTTTTTATTTTGTTTAGAAAACATTAGAATTGGAATTGTGGATTCAAATAAGTATACCGAATATACAAGTATGTATTGAATTATCTTTCTCAGCCGCGATTATAAATGAGTTTGAATCGGAATGTAAATCGAATCAAAACGGGAGATATCCGATCCGAAACGGGATTTAAATCGAAATATTTTAAGATTTTTGATAACAAAATACATAGGGCTGGCAATTAGGTCCGACCCGATGGACCGAGACCCGAGCTGACGGGTCTCGGTTCTAGAAGGGTCTGGTTTTGTCAGGTCCAAACTATACATTTTAAAACCTAGACATGACCCGATCCGAGCTTCGGTTCGAGTCTAGTTGAGTAATAACATTTAAAAAAAATATAGTTTTATGTTTTGTGGTCGAGTATTTCGGATCGGTTTTGATCGGGTTTTATGGTATTTTTTATCACCTAGACCCGACCGGAGACCATTCGGGTTCGGTTCGGATTTGCGTCTTCTTGGATAGGTTCGGTTATGCGGTTTTCGGTTCTAATTGCCAGCCTTAGATATACATACCCTTTCATGAATGAATGTTCTTGCAAAGTTACGAAGTACATAAGAGGTGAGATAGTTCATGTTGTAAGAGTCTAATGATCATAACATGCAGTATTTTGAAGACATTCGAGGTTGCAGTATTCAAAGGGATAACGAATGCTACCAAGTTTATTGTTAAGATTGAAAAGTTTTTCATTAAAAACGACAAAGTGGAAACAAATGTGCTTTTGCATTGCTTGATTGTCATAAAGCACATGACATAGTTATGAGCAACGTGCTATGGCGCAAGGCACGACACGACGTAATGTAAAGGCACACCAGATGATGCGAAATGCGCATATGGTGCATGGTGCAAAAGGGCGTGAATATTTTGTTGTTTTTTAAATTTTATTTTTGATTTCTTTATTTTTCACAATATAAAAGTAAATATAGAACAATACTTACTATATGATTGCTTACTACTATTATTTTGCATGTTGTAATATATAGTTCTTTTTATAGTTTTTTTCTTGAAGACAAGAATATGTTATTGACATGGAAAAACTATTTTTATGTAATAGTCCCAAAACAAGTTATAATATAAAATTTGTTATGTATGTATATGAATTAGATACATATTTCTATTTAATTAGTAGCACGTACTGTTATTTCGATTTTTGACTTCTAAAAAGGATATTGTACTTGAAATTTTATTCTTATGACATTATTTCAATGACTTTTTGTGTGGAATAATTAAAAAAAAATCTTTATTGTATATGTTTTTAGTAAAATAAATATTAATTATATTGGATTTTTTTCAACTAATTGTTATGTATAATAAATTCATATTTTTTCTTCTAAACATGCACTAAAAAAGACGTTTGTCATTCCCTGTGCGCTAACGCATATGGAAGGTTATGCGCCATTTTACGCCGCACACCGTTAATAACTATGACATCAAAGCGAAGGGAACATACAAGAATACATCGAGGAAACGTCTAATATTGTTTCAAAAATTTAAGGAACTCAAGTTTGGGCTTTCAAATAATTTAGCTCATTTGGCTGTCATTAATATTTGTTCATGCATAATATAATTTACTTAAGAGCGGTTATTACTGTCAAAAAGAGAAATAAACTCTTAGTGAGCTCATTTTGTACCGTGTGCAAAAGGGAAAAAAAAATTGAAGCAAGATAAGGTAGACACCAAAATTAAAATAAGGTATGAAAACGACAGTATAGATAGGCCTGTCAACGGATCATGTTCGATCCAGATAACTTAAAACCTAGATCCGAATCTGGTTATATTAATCAAAAACCGTGTCGACTTAAGTCTGTCGGGTATTTCAAACCCAGTACCTGAGCCAGACTCGTCGGGCTTTTCATGCCCATCGGGTAATACTCGTATATCTCACAATATTTATGCTAAAATCATGCCTTAAGCTCGCAATTTCTTTTACAATTATACATTACCAATGTTATTATACAAATTAGGTAGTGATGAAGCCAAGTTCATAATAAAAATTTGTAAAAACATCTACATGCAAATAAAAAAGATAAACAAATACCGTATACACTCATGTTTTGACACTATGGAAAACTACAAATCAGATCGGATCCAAACAGGGTCAGGTTATAATGAAACGGTCCCGACCCTTGGGGTGAGCGTTTGGTTGGTTTGATTTATCCGATGATGAAAATTGTTAAACCGAACTAAAACCAATAAAAACAAAAACCAAACCAAACGAAATTAAGTTCGGTTGGTTATTCGATTTAACTGAACTAAAAATGTTTTACACTTTATTTTTGGAATATTCATTGTAATTTGATATAAAACGTAGACATAAAATTAAAGTATTCTTATGATTTTCAAAATTAATTTTGACACATATATTATGAATAAAATTTATTTGAATCACTAAACTAATCTAAAAAATTTATTTGGATCACTAAACTAATCTAAAAAATTTATTATAACATCGATAATTTTGAAAATATAATAAAAGTTTAGTTAATTTTGTTAAACCAATAACCAAACTAAATTATTTTTACAGGCCGATTATAAACCAATACCGTTTTAAAACCAAAACAAAACAACCAAAATGAATTGGCTTGGTTGGTTTATTTGGTTTAACAAAATAATATTCACCTCTATTCGACCTTAATAGTAATGAGGTTGGGCCTGGGTCGGACTTAGGTAGTTAGATTTAAACCCGTACCTGTATTAACCGGGTGGGCTTTGACCGGGTTTGGACCAAAATTCGTACCATTGACATGTCTAATTATGGACAACTGTTTATAATATAGTATCTACTGAAATAATTGCTAAAATATCTTAATAGCTTTAAATATAAAAAGCATAACTCTAAAGCATTTTTACATTTAAGAATGCCCAGCTCAAGCGAGGTCTTCTGGTCCATTTTTAATAAAAGATTAGGCTTAGAAAAAAAGAAAAAAGAAAAAAGTGAGCAACTACTTTATTGGTTATTTTAAGTGTGCAAGTGGTTATAAATTTTTTGTTTTCACGTTAAGAATTTTTTTCTAGATGGGAACTATAACAATCTTTTAAGGACGTTGAGTTTAGGAGGAGAAACATAGGAAAGAACATTGTATTTCAGAGAAATCATCTTCGTTTTAGACTACAACTGCTACCTTTGATAGTTTATAAATTTTACTCAAGAAGTAATTCCAAAACCTTAACAAGATAATGATGAGCAAACCCCCTTCATGTTTAGGTTTAACTTAACAACCTTAAAATGCAATACCACCAAGGAATTAATTTTAAAGAGATTTTTTTACTTTAGTCTTAACGAACGAGTCTTTGAAAATCATTTTGGTTCTAGTTGCATATTTTGGTCTTGCTACATTAAATGGGTATTGAAGTCGCATTTCTCGGTGGAGACATTGATGAAATAACTTTGGGAATCTGTAGAAGGGCTCAAACATGCTTGACATCAATGATGCCACACATTTAATCATCTAATTTGGTTTTGAGGTAGACATTATGGATAGTTAGGTATATCATTCAGTGGGAATAATTTCTATTTTCAATTTTGTACGCTGATGATATATTGTTTGCCTTTAATGACTATGTCGCACCAAACTAAGAGATTTTTCCCTAATAATTTAGAAATGAAAGTTCTTGATGTAGCTTCTTTTGATATAAGAATCAAACTAAACCATGATCATTTTCGGTTTATATGGACCGAATCAGTTGAAGATTATGAATCATTACAATTCGTCTTTGCTAGATGCCAAAAAAGCAGAACAATTTTAAACTACATTTTTCTATAGCTAGTGGAGCTGTATTAGAAAAAATGTCATGAAGAACTCAACATTTTTCCAGTATGAAAATAATGTTTATGATTTATTACGGGCATCCAACTAAGGAAAATGACTACAAAATTGTCACAAAGCGGCATATTACTAAGAAATGAAATACATTGAACTTATATTATGATAATAAATAAAAATGTTATTTCCAAAGGACAACAAGATCTTAACCAAGTCAAATTACATTGATATAAAGTTCCTAGTTGTGATGGAAAACAATAATGAGGATTAAAAGCCATGAAGCATATTGGAACAAACTCCATGTTTACTGGTCTGCATACAAAAGGATTACCACTCAAGGTCTTTCACAAGCATGTTTATCGAATGAGTATAATTTTTATGTAAAGATATCTCCCAAGGAGTATGTGTTTCGTATTATCATATGACATTGTTGCTCTATGTTTTGGCTATTGACATATTTCAACACTTCTTTTTATCAGAAATAAAGTTTTCTTTGTACCTTATGTAGTTTAAATATTGAACTTTTAACCTCATAAAAGTAAAATAGAACCTATTGGAAATAGACATGTGTCGACCACATTGCATGTAATCTTCATGCTATGCGTATTGCATTCATGATTGATTTGTGTCATTTGGTTGGATTAGTGTATGTTATATTTGGTAACAAATGTCACTTTGTTATTTTGTCGACACAGTCAATGAACAACATTTTTTCAGATATATCTTATTTTGTGAAATAGATTTTTTTTCAAAACTCATAAAACACATTTATAAGATTACGTATGTTGTTCAAGGGAGATTGTTGGAAAAATTCAACATATGAGACTATATACGTGAAACTAAAATAAGTCTAATTAAAGTGATCAAACTTTGGATTTAAAATAATTGCAATTATGGATATAAATTGTAGTGGAATTAATATGCAGATACCACAATGACATTCTAACTTGTTCAAGGACCAAAATAGAAATGTCAATACTTATAAATAAAAAGTTATGGTCCTATTTACACAAGGTCTAATTTTTCTCTGAAACTCTTCTTTGAAGATGATTTCGATTTAGAGTTTGTGTCTATTTTGGAAGATTAAACCTTTCTTCTCTTTAAAATTTTAATCATCGACGAGCGTTACGCGCTTCCCGCGTAAGTTGTTCTGCAAATTGTATATGTTTCAAAACACTTAAAAAATAATAATTCTTAGAAATATTTAAGTCGTATTTTGCGTTGAACTCTTGCATAGTTTATTTGAATTTTTATTTTTAAGTTTTAGTATCTAATTTTTTTGGGTAATTTGAATTTATATTTCTATAGTTAATATAGAAAGAATTTGTAAAAGAATTTCATTTGTTATATCCTATTTTAAAGTGACGTTAAGATTTGATTATATTTGAGCGTTTTGAATTTGTAAAGAAACTATTTATCGGGTCCATTCTTCAAATGATAGTAATGTTTATTAATATTTGTAAAGTGAGTTTATTTGTTAAATCCAATTTGTAAAGTGAGTTTATTTGTTTATTAATATATGAATAAATGGTATTCTTGGAAGTTTACGGTCGGATCAAAAGTTTGCGCTTTTAAGTCAACTATTAATAAAGATAATGAATTCAAGCACGCGTTCTGCAATACTTACCTCTAGTTTTTTTTTTTGAGATATTGTATGCTTTGGTGGTTGTACGTAGTTGTATCATAAATCTTAGGTAGTATTTAACATACTACAAGTCAACATATGTCCAATGGTTTGAATCACGCTATGCACGACTCGAATCCATGACCTCATGGTTCAAAGCCTTAGTGTCTAACCATGTGACAGTGGTATTGGACTTCTTTTAGCTCTTCCTCGATTAAATTAATACAAGTTATATATTTTATATTATGGTTATAAGATTTCTTGATTGATCAAATCTAAAGTGTATGAAATCCTAACCTATTCGTCAATATTGTCATGAAACTTCATAAGTGGTTTGATATATTTATATATTAGGATTTAATAAGTACGTGTTAAACTAGATATAATATGCGATGCTTAGTTCAAACATATTATTCGAAATCTTGAATAGCTTACTATGCAATACTTGCACGTTATCAAAGAAGTTTCAATAATGTATTTTTTTTCAAAAGATGACTACAGGTTGATCAATAATATCATTTTTGATCTCATTTTCATAACTATGTACCAAAATTGTTCAACTCTCTTTTTAAATTAAAAAATTAAAAAAATGCAGGAACGGTGTTCGGTTAAGCAAAAAATAAAATGTTCGACCAGCAAGGTTGACTCAGTTGGTTGGTAGTTTAGACTACGAGATTTGAGGTCACGAGTTCGATCCCCGTGATTGACATTTGTTGGCATTAATGAATCATGTTAAAAAAGGAATATTTTTCAATAAATATTTTACCAACATGGATGACTCAGTTGGTCGATAGTATAGATTGTGAGATTAAATGTCATGAGTACGATCCCTGGGATTGACACTCATGAATCATGTTCAGAAAAACAAAAATGGAATGTCTCTACTCTAGAGGGTTTTAGGTCATATTTTAAAGGGTAGAATAAGATAATATAAGATTAGACAACCAAAATTTTCAAGTAAGTGGTTTTCCTGTCATAAATGTTCATTGCCATTTCCTTCTCATAGCTTCAAAGATTCAAACCTCATTATAAGAATGCATGTGCTCTCTTCTAATTAGTGCACCTAATGCTCATATTGTAAATTAATGACCTTTTTCTACTAGATGATCCTTGAAGTTTATTTTGATTTTGAAGCATATTTAACTTTGTTGATTGAACTCCCTAGGTCCAATATTGACAAATCTGATTCACTTACATATGCAACTTTTTATATACATTGTTCCATACAGACTTTCAAGTTGTATGTCCCTATTTAAAATGCATATTTGGGATATTTTCCATTCCTGTAGTGATTTTTTTAATACTCTTGAGATGCTTTGTTATGCTACGTTGGACATATGTTTTCATATTTTGGATTGAGAATGTGGTAAGCATCAGAACTTTGATGTCATGTTATGGACGCACCTTAAACTTGGTTGATAGTAGATATAGCTCATGATCAATACTTTAAATGATTCGCTTCAAGTGTGCCTCAAGATGAGGCAAAGCTAAAATGATTTGAAGCTTGCTTAGAAAGGCTTTTTATCTTTAAGGCTTACGTTTTAACTTCTAACAAACCGAGACATGCGAGAAGTAAAAAACATGCGCTTCAAGTTGCCGAGGGGAATGCCATAGGACAATTTTTTTAACTTCAAGTATAATAAAAACCGTGTCTAACAAAAGTTACAAATCATAGCCATTTCAAAAGAAAAAAAGTTGGAACCCAATACATAAGGTGCCCGCACGATAGTGGGCTTCGAGGAGGTTGATAATGTACGCAGCCTTTTCCTCGCATTGCGAAAGTGGCTATTTCCGGACTTGAACTTGGATGTCTAGATCACCATGCGGGTGACCTAACCGTTGCGCCAAGGCTCCATCTCTAAACCATAGCCATTTCAAAGGAAAAAAAACACAATTCCAAGTAAATATTTTTTTCAAACTAATTTTGTGATCGATTTCTAAGTTTTCGTTTGAACTTTTTTTTTGAACCACAAATGATTCGGAAAGGAATAGGAATTAAAAAAAACCTACCTGTTTTTGCGCTTCAAGTAAATTGGATGCTACATGTAATAATCAATGTTTCAACTTGAAATTGGATGATGCTTTTGTTGCTACTTGTAGTAATTGGTTTTTTTAGCAAGGTTTGAGAACTCGGTTTCGATTTTGGTCATTTGAAAATTTTGAAGTTTCGACCAATTTCGGATATTTCGGTAGTTTTGATTTTGATTTCGGTAATTTTCTAATTATGTATTATGGTATGTTATAAACAAGTGCAAACTGTAGTCTTTAAAAAAAATATTATAGCCGATCTAATTTACTTTTGTTTGATTTGTCATAATATATGTGAAACAAAGAAAAATTAATTGAATATTAGCTCAATTTTCAGCACTAAATGAGCTCAAATTTTGACCAAAAGGTAAACATTCAATTTCAATTTTATACCACTTGAACAAATAACTCTAACTCCCACACAATCATTGAGTTGGCTTTCCTGAATGGCCCAACCCAAACCACCCAAAGCATTTGCAGATGTTAGTTATTTTCATGCTAGCCCACTTTTGCTCCATGATGTCATCGTTTCAGCCCCTCCTTTCATCGTTATCTTCACAAATTTTATTCGCCGCGTAAGAAAAAAAGAAGCCGAGACATTCAAATTGACCGATTTCAAATTTTGCTTGAAACTTCTTATTTGGTTAGAAGTGGCTGCTATTTTAGGGTTTAATCGATATCAATCATGCGAGGTAAGTTTTGATTTCAGTTTTCTTGTTTGATTTTTTTCCAGATCTGTTTACTTTTCATTCATAAGTTTTTTGTTTCGATCTCATTTCTTATAGAAATTTTAATTTTTTAGCGAATACCAAAAATTAAGGTTTTTTTAATTATATCGGCCGTAACCGAATTTCTGGCCAAATTCCGACTCGGCTTTGGCTGGTACCGAGTCGAAAAGACCGGAATTCCGGTGTATCGGCCGATACCTCATTCCTTGTTTTTTAGGTAGAACCAAGATTTTAAATATCGGACTTCGGTCACGTTTCGTCTCGAAATTTTTACACAAGTTATCTCGTATCGGGATGATCTCGGACGAGATGAGTACATATCGGGTGTACATCTCGGATTGACATCTCGGGCTTTATAATGCATCTCGGGAATATCTCGGATGTACTTGTGTGTTTAAAATTGATGTGTCAAAAATTTATTTAACGGTTATAACTTTCTTAGTAGAAATAAAAATAGTAACATACTTGATATACATGAAAAAGAGAATATTTTTAAAAGAGTAGTAGCTTGATTAACTTAATTGATTTGATAATGATTAAATAATATCATTTTATTTTAACATAATAAAAAAGTGAAACCTTTCGTTATGACTCATTAAGATAAAATGTAAAGAATATGTTCAAAAAGTTGGTAAATTATAATTGGATCGAGTAGTTTCTTTTGAATTAATATGAAAATAAAAAATATTATGCAAAATAAGAAAAATGTACTCGTCTCGGATTGAGATTTGGATTGAGATTTTAATTGGATTGAGATTTTGATCCATATTTTAGGTGAGATTTGAATATCTCGGACGAGATGAGTGTCGAGGGAGATATGGGGGAGATTTGATGTCTCGTCTCGTTTAAGTGTGAAAAGGAGATCTCGGACGATATATAGGAAATTTAAAACCATGGGTAGAACTGTGCCTACGATTTTTTATTTTATTTTATTTTAATATTAAAGTAAATTTGTGATATGTTTATGAATGCACTAATAAATAATGTATAAGTTGGAACGTTTTTAAATGATTTTTTTCAATGTGTAATTGATCATATTTTTAAATCACTTTGAGCGTTTAGTTTTTCTTATATTAACATTTAGCATTTATTATTCCATGTTTAATTATTTGATATATGTATGTATATAATGTTTACTTGAAAAACTTGTACCTCGATGCCTCGAGACATACACCTTGCATCGGGAGCACAAAAATGGTTCTTGTACATCTTTGTCTTTAAAACTTCGATCCTTATTAGGAGAGTGACCATAATAATATGTTACTGTTCCTAATACATATCTTTCAGTATCACACCAACAATTTGATTATATTGAGCGCTCTACGCAATATACCTTGCTCATTTTCATTCATACCAGTAATGTAGGAAATGGTTTGTGTTACTAGCTAACACCAATTTATTTATCTGTTCACATCATCTCAGGAGTGATACTAAAACAGTCTTTACACACACACACACACTCTTATATAGTTACATACTCATATACTTTTCAGCTGAAAGAGTTGGAAAAATCAGGCCCTAAAAAGGGCGTTATCAGTCAATCTGTGAAGGATGTGATACAAAGTTTAGTGGATGATGATCTCGTTTTGAAAGACAAAATTGGTACTTCTGTAAGTACAGTTCCTGAAAATACCAATTTTACTTTACAACTTGTATTTCCCAATTTTTATTGACTGAGAAGCCTCACACACTCATGTTTTGGTTTTGCAATGGGTTAACATTGCATAAAACTTATTGCAAGTTGCATTGTGACAAACTATTGTACAGTTTCCTATTTCTCTCAAATTGTTCACTTCCTTCTTTGTTATTATGTATTATTATTATCATTATAACATTTTAAGCAAGTGTTAAATTTTTTAAGGTATACTTTTGGAGTCTTCCTAGCTGTGCCGGAAATCAGGTAGTTTCTTTAAGTTTATTGATTGTTTTTTTGGTATTGTTCTTCAGTTTATATATCATTTCTGTGCTTGAATTCCACTGGCAGTTGAGAAGTGCTTACTGCAAGATGGAAACTGATCTATCATGTAGTAAGAAACACCTTGCTGAACTTATTCGTCAGAGAGAGAATTTGAAGAAAGGCAGAGAGGAATCTGTAAGTATTAGCATTGTTTAAGAAAAATATTAAAACTTTAGCCATAGGAACAATGTATTATTTCTACAGATAAAGCAAGCTGCTTTAACAGTATGTTTTCTCAATTAGTTTGATTCTTTCACATGTTAGTATAAAAATAAGTAGAAACTCCTGAACATTGTTGTAGACTTATATCTAGCTCAATATATAATCTCATGTCATGTCCATGCTAATTGTTATATAAATATAGGATGAGCGAGAGTCTGCATTGGAGGAGCTAAAAATTGTTGAGCAACAGCATAAAACTCTGAAGGTAGGTATTTCTTCTGGTCTTATTTCCCTTTTCTGTTCACAAATTCAACTAGCTGCTAATAATTAGAAGTTTAAGTCAATGTTCTGTTTTAAAGGAGGAACTGGCCAGTTTCGTAGACAATGACCCTGCTGCTATCGAAGCCATGCGTAAGTCATTACACATTTCTTTGATTACGATACTTGTTTTTGTTGCATTCTACAAAAATCTGTATCAGCTTCCATATTTTGAATTAACCATGAGCAAACAGAATATTGTTTTAATCAACATATAGCTAAGGCGCAGAAAACACCAAAGCCTAACCCTTGGTAACAAAATAATTAATGGATATTTTTGTAGTTTCAAATCTTGGATTTTGTTCGCGTTTTGCTTTATATTTTCACACAAAATATTTCCTATTGGACGAGATATATTGTGTGATAAATCTTGGATTGGCATCTCGAGTCTCAAAGTTCGTCTTAAAACTATCTCGGAGTAATTTATGTTTCTAAAATTTAATGTATTTTTTAACAATTGTTATCCGCATGGTAAAAATAAAAATTGTAATATACTCGATTGACATAGCAAAAAGGGTTAAGATGAATGCTGTTTTGGAGAAAATTGACAGTCGACTGATTTGGTGGATTAAATGATATTTTCTTATCCAAAAAATCGAAAAAAGTTAGTCTTTTGTTATGACTCATCAGGATAAAAACTAAAAAAAAAAACTGCTCAGTAATTAGTGAATAGCAATTAGATTAGGTGGTTTCTTTTGGATTAACATGAAAAGTGTACATATTATGTAAAGGAAAAATAATAATAATTCCAAGATTTTAGGTTCAACCTATATTTCGGGTGAGATTAGATTCTTTAGACGAGATGAGTGTCAAAATGATACATAAACAATATTTCATGTATCGTTTCATTTAAGTGTTAAAATGAGATCTTAGAGCAGATCTCAATTAGATAGATGAGATTTGAAACCATGAATATTTATTTCCTATCCAGAATTCAAAACATTAGGAAGCTTGGAACCTAGATTTAGGTGCGCCTTTCCATCGCAGCTTATCAGAAACTTGGTTGTATCTTCCATTCCAACTATACAAAACTTGCGCGTTTGTTTGTTTAAGCTTAATGGTTGATAAACCTTCACATAGCTTGCAGCTTGAGAATTAGTGGTATCGATCCAAAGCTTCGAGCAAGTCATACCTACCACCTTTTTATTGGATAACATACCACCATGATGTTAACTCTGTTTTAGAGAACAAAGGCAGTGAAAAGCCTTGGAGGTATGGTACAAAACCAGTATGCTTTGACCTACGGGAGGAAAAACAAACTCTTAGCTAAGAGTAGCCGAAGGAAGTTGACAAAAATAACAATCATGTTAAGATCAAACAAGGGATCCCCATAACCCAATCCAAGAACCAGATAAGAAAAGGAAACCTTGCGTATTTGGTTGATGTCGCTTGCCTAGTAAGCAAGATTGTCAAAATCGCTAGGTGGATGCTAGACGGTCGGTTTGGATTAGAGATTTTTTAGGCAAGAATTAATCGAAGATAGATTTTTTTGATAAGTCTTGTATTTTTAATAAAATTGTAGGTACATTATGCGAAATTTATATACTATTGTATACAATATAACTGTATCTAATAGTTGAAAATCAATTTTCAGCTCTTAGCTCGGATTGGAAGGTAGTATTCTATTTTTAATTGAAAATCTCATATTATTTGGCATGTATTCATCCCTAACAATGAAGCATAACTATGTGTTTACTAGTAGGTAATCTTAAGATTACCACATAGACGTTTAAATGAGGGCGTAAACTTGACCTAGCAACTTGGTAGATATCTAGGCTGTAACCTTGTCTAACGCCCAAGCGAACAATTAGATGGATTTTTACAACTGTGCTAATAAGCAAATAATACCCCATCACAAATAAATAGTAAAAAGAAGCCTCCATAAGTACAATGTAGATCAAATGGAATCGAAAAAGCAATTCATGCACCTTCAACGGGAGTGAACTATCTCCTAAGGAGCAAATATCATCCGAATACGGATTTTACATAAAAAACTAGAGTCAGGCGAACTCAGATGAGAATCATATGAATGTCTGCTTTCCTCTTATGTTCGTTAACGAACAATGTTGTTGCCGTGCCTTTAGGCATGGTCTTACCTTTTTATTCAAGCCTTTATTTATGCACTGATCAATTTTTTATTCCGGTTGCCACTTTTGCACTTGATTTCAGCTCCCTGTCATGGTTCCACTCCACTGTTCGTCAGAACCCCAAAGGTCTGCAAAATGTCACAAATGTTGAGCTTTGCTGTCAAATGATTAAAACGTTAATTGCTGTGTGGAAGACCTCATATGAAAAAGTTAATTTCTATGCATAACCGTTGAGCGTCACATGAGACATAAAAAATTGTTGATTATTTCCCTCTTGGTCGGTTGTATTTTGCCATTTCTCTTTGGATCTTTAATTTTTGACAAAGATTTGCGGTGGATAAGAGTCATTGAATGAAGATTAGTGACTACGACCACTCTTGTGGTCAATATGTAGGAATTCTAGGGATGCGTATATGCATTAATTATTATTGCTTGGTGATCCCATTTTTGAAGCCTTAATTACGAAGTTAGATTTATTTTAGTGCAATCAACTAATATAGGACTGGGCACATGGTTGGTTCAGTGCGATTTTTGTTTCTTTTACCAGCCTCCTCTCTTTACAACTTCCTTTCCAATGTGTCATATATTTTATGGTTGAGATCTTTGCAAGGAAAACCAAGAAAATATCATCTAATTTACAATGTCTTTGTTGTAGGAAATATTTTTGTGCTTCACTATTTTATATTCATGTATGCATGTATAAAAATATGCATGTATGCATGTTTTTATATATTTATCATTCTATATTTCATCATCATCATCCTTGTTTTATTCCCAAATGACAGTGGCCGACTTCATCAACCCTCGGTTTCCATAGTTCTTTATCTTGAATCATCATTGGTTAAATTTATCCTTTTAATATCATTTTCATTACCCCCTGTAACTTATGTATTTCTCTCTCTTTCTTTTAATGTAATTATCATCTCCTCTTGTTATTGTTGTATTATTTTGTCTTCTTTGTGTTTGTCCATATCATCTAAGCGTGTTTCTTCCAATGTTTTCATTCATAAGTGCCGCTTTTAGTTTTTTCCCCCTCTCATTTTCGACTATATCCTCTCTTATAATTCTCTTATCATTCTCATTTCTCCTATATTTACTATAATTTCCTAATCCCTTTTAAGAGAACATTTTGCTCCTTGCAACACTACAAGTTTGATCATTGCCGTTGCTCGATTTTCTTGCAAGTGTAGAACGGGCCGGCCCACACCTTGGCCTGCATTATGGCCTGCATCTTGACCCATGTATTTTTTGAAGCTAGTACCTTGGCTCGTCCATTTCACAAAGCTTGCACCTGGCTTGAACATACAACTCTCATATCAAAGCGGCTCACCTGACACCAGCGCACGCACGGGCCACGCAAAGGCTATGTGGTTATCAACAGGTGACGGCGACAGTAGCAGCTCGACATGCAAAATGGTCCTCAACAACCGAGCGGCTCAGATAATGGCCTCATCCATACTCGTATGACCTCGATAATTTCCTCACCCTTCCCTTGATGAAGTCCCACGCTCGTCTTACACCTCGATCGTTCATACTTTCTGAAGCCCTCTTATCTTGACATGATAGACTTCGAACACACGCACCTAACTGCCTATGCAAAAGGAAGTTACAATCGTGTTGTTTCTTTGAAAAGACTGACACATATGACGCTGTTCATTTGAAAAAGCGGCACTGATTATCACTCCTTGTCCTTTGGTGCCACCTTGGCAAAGTGCCCCTGCACAACCACTCCATGATTTCGTGCCACCTGTCCGGACTAAGGCATGCTCATGTACAGATCGCCGGTTGGCAACTATTTGAGCCATACAATCCAGTTGACATCCTAACCGATACATATTAGCCGAACAACCAAATCAATAGCCAAGAGCAATTCCTAGACTTTTGCAGCGCAATCTAGACCGTCTAACTCAAATTCATCCACCTATAAATACAATCAAACATGCATTTTACGATGGTTGAAACATTGCAAGCTCAAAGGCACTAATTTTTCTTGTTATTGTCTCTTGTAATCTAAGCATTGTAAGGGAATCGAAGCAATAAAAAAATCCTCATAGTGGACGTAGACCAGCCTAGATCGAACCACCATAAATCTTATGTCTCTTTACTTACTACGCATTTACTTCCTCATTTTTCATTTTTAATTCGAGTTATTAGCGAGTAACATTCGCTAATAGCCACTTTGAACTATAATTTCAAAGTTGGCTAAATTTTTAGTCAACATTTTGATGCTAGGAGGGTTTCCCATAAAAGCTCTCATTCTTCTTTCATTTTCTTTTCTACAAACTCTTCTCACTTTCACACCATGCTAAACAACGGTGATGATGAAGCCGACAACTCCAATGGTCACAGCACCAACAGAGCTACTGGGGCTTATGCAATATGTCCCATCCCAGGGTTGGCCAATGACATGTGGCTCAATATGATAAATTGCTTGATCAGTATATGATAGCTTGCGTGAAGCGAACGACCTCATGATTGGAATGGACGTCCAGGCAACCGTGAATCTTGGATCGATAGTCCCACCAATGACTGATCGAACCCCATATAGCTTGTCCTTCCTAGCACGTACGACATAATGCATGAATCTTGCAAGAGGGTCATGCTGGAGATCTCGATTAGGTTGTTCCTGTCCATAATAGGGATATACGACTGCCTATAGGCATGGATATGCCTGTAACGTCCCAAAACTCGGACCTGTCATGTATCGAGAGGTCTATGCTGATCGCCTCTCCCCTTTTGCAAAGAGACTGTTTGCTTTGATCGTCTTCGATTGGCAGATGAGGCGCACAACCTGCATTTTGACCGCTTGAGCGGAGGTGGTCGAGCTAGAAATCCTAGAAAATGAGAACTATCGGTCCACTCCGGGTCCCAAAGGGAAGCGTTCTAGCCTAGATCCCACGAGAGGTGGGCCTGCCAGTCTTTATTCCGCCAGCTTTTCTCCGAGGAGATTCGGAGTACCTATATCCATCAGAGGAATGTTTTGCCTTCCATTGACAAGTAGAATGGAAGTACCGATCTGTACGACCGTATCACAACTTTCAACTCAATAATTCATGTTAGCCAACTTTCCGGGAACACCAAGTGTCTTTTGTTCCCCTTCACCCTCATCGGACTGGCATCCTGCTGGCTCCTTCACCTTCAGGCTATATACTCATGGCCAGCTATGCATCGAATTCAAAACTCACTTGTTCGTGTCGGAAACTAGGATCATGATGCCGAGCAAGCTGGGAAACATCAGACATGATTGGAATAAATTTCCTCCGTTCATATGTGAATCGCTTCAACAAAGAGTCAACCCGTGTTAGAGTAGACAAGAATAGCTTGGTGTCGCCCTATGTTCGAGGGTGAGGTAACGGTCGCGGATGTGGAAAGAACTATAGAAACAAACTGCTTCTTCCTTAACCGATTTGCCCAGAGGGCGAATGACGTTATGAGGGTGGAAGATGCCGACCTCTTTGACGGTGATGAAGAGAGTAGGCGAAACAATAGGGTTGACCCAATGGAAGAGATTAACCTACGAAGAAATGGTATGAAGGACAATAATATGAAGCTTTCTGTGGGTGGCTCACACTTCAAACCCAGATACACAAACTATGACACTTCGAATCATGATTTAGAAACCATCTATCTTGCCACCCGAGATGGCACGTCGCTTTAAAGGCCACCTCCCTTTCGGTTTGAGCAGGTAGGCGGGGCCTAGAGGTAATGAGAAGTACCGTGAATTTCATCAATTCAACGGCCAATCCACCAATGAGTGTCGATGTCTAAAGGATGAAATAAAGTGGTTGATCCGTGAGGGTATACTGGTGCAGTATGTAAGGCAGCTAGTGGAGCAAAGGACAGCTCGAGCAAATCCACCCGCCCTGCCTCAACGCGCAGTTGACAACAACGTAGTTGTCGTCAGCACAGAGGTATTATCTATTTGTGGAGGTCCACACGTGGCTGAAAGCAGTAGTGGCCCAAGCCCGAAAGAACTTGAAAAGTAAAACTCATATTAAAATCGAGTAGGGTTAAATATATGAACCGACTAAAAATAAAAATGGAAGAGCACATGAGAGAACTCGGGCTAAGCCACCTGATATTCGGTCGAACTCCGAGCCCCAAAGGCTCCTATGGTTGAAGCCGAAGAAATGACCATCCCTTTCACCATTGAAGACAAGTGGGGTGTATGATTCCTCAACCATGACACCAATGGCATATCAGTCAATGTGGTCGATACAAAGGTACATCGGGTTTTCATGGATGAGGATAGTTCAGTCAACATGATGTTTAAGCAGATATTATATAAAATTAAGCTTTATCCTCTAGCCTCACTTTTTGTGCACTGCCCATTTATGGGTTCAGGGGTGTTGGCATAGTGCTATTGGGAACCACCTTGCATATAGTCGCCTTCGAACAAGAACCTCACAGTCAAAATCCACGTAAATTTTATGGTAGTAGATTGCCATCTGCTTATAATATCTTGATAGGTAGATCGATATTGGCAGACCTGGATGCTACGTAGGCTATCAGCGGCTCACGATGAAGTTTCCAGTCAAGGGAGGGGTAGGATGCATCCGCATCAACCTGTAGGCCATCATAGATTGCTATAGCATGTCACTACAACATGCAAAAAGGGATTTTCATGTTACGACAATAGATAGTCACTCCCGACTATGGTGAACCTAAGAGAACGCGAGAACCGTGCAACGCTCCTGTTCGTGCTGAGGTTGTCTGCAACATTAAAGCCATGAAGCATCATCAACTACGCCCTCCAAGAGAACGCGTGAGCCACTCAACGCTCTCATTAATGTCGGGGCCATGAAGACAATAAAGTTGATGAAGATCATCTTTCCCTTATTAGCGCACGCAAGACAAATGAGCTTATAAAAACATGAAATGAGCAAGCTTGCCTCCGTTGGCGAGCGGGAGCAGCATGCATCACAACTCCCTTCTTAACGCCAGCAGACTCATCTGAGAGCACCAGGGCAACCATAGCCCCTAAGCTTAGGCATGGACATTTGTCCCGGCTGAGGAAGTTGTTGAGCGAATGATGCACATGCTGGATCAAGGTGATCTGGAGACAAGTGCGGAAGAAAACGATGACAATCCACTCGACCTCGTAAACCCCGTTGTGGGTCGACGGCCTTGGTTGAGGCAATATCAATTGACAACAACGATCCTAACAAGGTCACCAAATAGGCACGGTCTACACGGAAGTAAGTTCAAAAATAAGGGACGAGCCGAATTATTTTCTAAAAGCAAAATGTGTTCGTTTAGGGCATTATGACATGACCGACATAGACCTCTATCATCTACCATCCCTTTAGCATCGATCCAAATGCTCACCACGTACGACAGAAGACTAGGCCCGTCAGCACAGAAAGATATATATATCGCTCAAGGAAGAGTTAAAAAAGCTCCTCGCTGGTGGTTTCATTTACGAAGCAAAGTATCCGGTCTGGGTAGCCAACCTAGTACTAGTTCGCAAACCAAGCAGGGCTTGCAGAACATGCATTGTTTTCTCTAACATCAACAAAGTCTGCTCGAAAGATAGTTACCCACCATCTCGCATCTATCAACTTGTGGATGCGACTAGGTAACATGAGTTCTTCACATTCGTGGACGTCTATTTCAGAAATAACCAGATCAAAATGCACAATCCGGACGAAGAGCATAATTCTTTCATCACAAATGCGGGGTTATACTGCTATAGAGCCATGCCATTCGAACCCCACAACGTAGGTGTGACCTACTAACGGCTCGCAAAACAGATCGGTCGGTCCATGGAGGTTTACGTGGACGGCATGCTAGTGAAGCCTAAAAGGCCGAGGGGGACATAAAGAACCTGATCGAGGCTTTCGGCATCCTTTGTTGCTATAATATAAAATCAACCGCAAGAAATGTTTCTTCGCTGTCCGATCAGAGAAATTCTTTGGTTTCGTGGTGAGCGCCAAAGAAATCGAAGCCAACCCCAACAAGGTTCAAGCGGTCCAAGATATGCAAATCCCTTGCACAGTTAAACAAGTGCAGAGTCTGAATGTTGCGGCACTTATTCGCTTTGTGTTTAAAGCAACCGATCAGTGTGTGTCCTTTGATCCCATCAAGAAGGGAATATTATTCATTTGGAACGAAGATTGTACTAAGGCATTTGAAGCAACATCTGGCGACTCCCATGTGCTTTCCAATCCCGTGGACAGGGAAGATCTATTTTTTGTACCTCGCAGTTACTGATCACGCGACCAGTGCATCCTTGGTTCGAATGAAAAGAAATATAAACTGTCAATATAGTATGTCAACAAAAGCTTAGCGGGCCCAGCGATATGATATACCAGGTTAGAAAGCTAGCCTTCTGCCTTCTAATGGTGGCCCAACAGCTTCGGCCATACTTCTATGCCCATTCAATCAAAGTCCTCACCAACCAGTCACCGAAGCAAGTATTGCGCCGACCCGACATAGCGGGCCGACTCATAAAGTGGTTCGTGAAGCTTGGACAACACATCACACTCCATGCCCGCACTTCAATTAAAGGGCCAAGCTGAGACCAACTTCATAGCGGAGCACTTAAGCCCAGACAACGACAAAGCAGAAACAACTACCACCCAATAGGCATGAGATAAAAATAGAGAATTCCCAGGCATGAAATTTGCAAGCCGCAATTATAAGACGTATTACTTATTGTAATAGTCGATCTTTGTATGAGATAAAACAGAGAATTCCCATGCTTTCATCGCGCAAAGGTCAGCAATAACAAACTATCCTGCAAGGATGAGCCACACAACGCTCTTTCCCAGGTGGAGGAATCTCGCCACTCAAGGCTATCCGGCAAAGACAATCCGCAAAAGGCTATGTTCACGTCGGTGAATGCCAAAATGCCTCGTGAGGATGAGTGTAATGATCCACCTTTTTTATCCTAAAAAATCGACACTAATACATCCATGATATTAACGTGTAGAGCATCCAAGTACCGGAAAGACAGATTGTTAGGATGAAAGAAAAGAAAAGACAACATAATCTCATATCGTGACGAGTAACATATAATATATGACAGATTTTTACAAAAGAAAACTCTGATATACATCCAACAATTAGAGAAACTAACATATCACCAGCTTGGACAATTATAACATGTCCTTACAAATGCTAGTAGATACAAACAAATAATACAACGAAAAATAAAATATGTGAATACGTCTTGGAGGCATCCAGCTCGTCACCTGAAGCTCCAAGGCATAAATAACTAAATCTGAAAATGTACTCAGGTCTAACCTGAGTATTATAAGAAAATAACACCTGGATCAGTCTACTAAACCAGCGTAGGAAACTTAAATCATTTAGATTATTTAATGTTATAAAACCTTTCTAAACTAAAGGTATATCGTAAGACATAAAAACAGACGGATTTTTAACTTACGACAACCAAGCTATTTTATCAGAAAATCCAATATTATAATAACTTTTAATGTTTAAAATAAATATTTAACATAGCCAGAATGATTACATTAATTACATACAACAACATGTTTAGTATACAACTAAGTCCGTATGACACGTATTGGAAAATGGATTTCATCAATGACATGACTACTGGGCTACCCTTGTCACATTACACCTCTGAAGAAAATGTACCGAGAGCCTTAGCTGACTCCCTGCAAATCAAGATCGGATTACCTTTTCCTGAATAGTACCGAATATGTCAACACTCGGGTTGCATTTTACAACCGTACCGGGCCCCTAGCATACATAAATCCATAAATACCGATCTAAATTGGATAATGATCATACCCTAATGGTAGCCAACCACATAGCCCTGAAGTATATCCCATGTTTTAGTCATTACCGGGTGTGAGACTTGAGGCTACGTTTTACCTTTTAGCAAATCCTATTTGGAATGCTAACACCGTCCTCCATGCAAAAATGCAATGCCAACATTTTTTCATACAAGTTGTTCATGATATGAACAAGCTAAAGTCACTACTTCTACTACATCTTTTTTGCAATCACCATCAGGATTAGTAGCAAGTAGCCCTCACACTTCAAAGACTTCATCTTTCATTTTCATCATCTTCAAGATATCTACAATTCAAACACTTATCAGTTTGCAGTGATTTTCGAATAACTCATGCTTATCCGATTCCATCTCTTCGAACCAACAATTGATAGTTTCAAAACTGGTCAAGATTTGATAGTCGGTTATTTAACTATCAAATAAGTAAACAACCAAATCAGATAATTAATTTCATATGGAAACCAAGCACGATTAAACACATAAGCACCCACTAAGTCTATTTAATTAATCATTTCTTTAACAAAACAACTTTGTAAATACCTGTATTAAAATACCTTTTATAAAATATACATTCACAAATCCTCTCCACTCTTTTCAATACTTGAAAAATATGCACATTAATTATCTCATCGTTTTAAGTACACTCACAGATTATAATACATTTTAATACTTTAAAAGCGTATTAATATACTTATCTTAACGGTATACGTATATTTACAAAATCTTAAGAAGAATTTCATTTATCAAAAACATACTTAATTGAGTTAAACAAATGTCATTTAAAAACAATGATAATAATAAATCCAAAACACTTTTGGTGTAAGTAAATGGATCATATAGTAATTAGACCAAACACACTTACCGCCACTTTTCAATTTTAAACTTGTACCATTTCTCAATTAACAATGTAGTCGGACAAGCGTACTATCATTGTCTCGACTTACATTCTTAAACTCTCATAGATAGAGACGAGTTCCCTACCTCGGAATTTGATGTTAAGTATGAAATGAATACTTTCCATATCACTATAAATTATAAAGATCATTTATAGAAATTTAATCTTCTACATTTGTTATGTTTTTGATATTTTGACTTATTCTATTTTCCGTCCAAAAACAAGATATGTAAGTCAGGACACTAATTGCTTCTAACCTTGCTTTAGTTAAACACTTCGATTCCAGATTCACAGATAAAGGATCAATTTACTCATCGGCTTTTAGTGTCAAACATATGACTACTTAATTTCCATAACTAACTGAATCCGTATACAGAGATAATATTTAATATTTTTAACATCAATTTTTGATTTCAAACTTAAACTATCATTTGGTCAACAATGGAGCCGTTCAAGTTGGGGTATTACCTTTCAGACCTTGACTCAACAACGTTCTTATCTTTCAGGATAGATAGAAATTTACCTACCTCGAAACTTAATGACAAATATAATACTTCATAAATTCCATATAATTATTTAAAGCAGACAAAAGTGTTATAAATAAAACTTCTTTCCACTCCTCCCGAAACCATTTACTATAACAAGAATGTTATAGTTCATGATCTCCTTCCTTTTCTCGAAAACATTTATTACAATAATGGTGTTGTAATCCATGATTTCTTCTTCTTTTAAAATACTTCGAAAAACTCTTTAAAATATACATTGGAACTTGTACTTGAAACATTTCTTTAAAGATGGTCACTTTTAAACAAAACTTGACTTTCGAAAACAAAGAAGTTTCCTTTATAAAATTTAAACCTCTTGTTTAAATAACTCAAATAAATTTTTAACAATTTATTTAAATCTTCAAACTCCTTTTAAAATACTTATATATCTTTTATAAACACATTTAAAAAGACTTTTCAAAATATCTAAAGTAGATATTCTTTTATACTTTACTAAAACCATATATTTTCAAAGTGCATCCATAGCAACTATCGCTATATGAACCGTAACTTTTAAAACTTTGTTTTTGTAAATCAAATACTTTTTAAACCATATTTTTTTCTATATTTTTAAACCACTTTAATATCATTGCAGACAGGTTTGAAAAACCCAAAAGTCAGGATTGAAAAAACATTTCAAAATACCTTTAGAAATCAAACCACAAAGTCGCATAAAAGAGGATTATAGAAATCCAATGTCGCATTTAAAACATCCTAAAATTCCAGTAGCAACAAAAGCATTTCAATGGGAAATCAAAGTCGTAAATCATTTCAAAGAGTCGCAAAGAGGCTTCAGAGCTACATTAGCACTTAACACATGCTGCTGCTACTTTTCTTAAAGAAAAAGTTTAACCTTTAAAACGTATCAATGTTTTACACACAACATAGTCAAGCTACCAAGCTTTTGGCGTTCAACAATATACAACAAGTATATAAACGAAATTAAAAATCAATAATGGTTAGAATTCTTCATGATCCCTCTACAAGATCAAATCTTTCGAAGTGTATTCGTTATGACCTATTCACTACGAAATACTTCGACTTTCATTTTCTTGATTTTGTCCCCATTTCCAAGCAGGAATTAAATCCAGATCAACAAATATAAATATATTACATAGCACCATTTTTCAATTTGGACTAATTTTTGAAACTATTTCGCGTTCAGTGTCCATTTCGAAACTTATTATCAAACATAACTTGTTTGTGCCTAGTCAGCAGCCACATCAACGATTATGTAACTATCTTGGTTATAGACATAATTCATAGCTGCGCCTATGTTGTTCTTTCATAAAACGTTATAGCGCAACTAAGAGTTGCGTCTTGTTGTTTAGACAACAGACGCAACTCATAGTTGCGCTATAATGGTTTATAAGAAAACCATAAAAGACACAATTATGAGTTGCGTCTATATATTTAACATATGCGCAACTCATAATTGCGCTAAAGAATACCTGTTGTTTTTATACAACAACATCCAACTCTTCAACCTACATTATTTGTTGGAGTTATGTATTCAATATTTTTAATTAGAATGGTTATGTGATGGTTGATGTATTATTTGGATTTTGTTCGACTTTGGATATAATGAATATTGCGTAATTGCTATCACAATCACAGAGCATAGCAACTCACATCAATGTTTGAAAAATCATAACTTTTAATACCAAAGTTGCGTACAAAATAAAAGTAGAAGCAATGCAATACTTAAATGACATAAATAGTAAACCAAACAAATTATCTATTTTTTCCTGCACGTTCCTATTGTGACCCAAGTTGTCACATCTATCCTGTCTTCTATCCTCCATTTCGTCTATGACCTCCTTTATTCTTGTGGACCTTAGTTTTCCTATATTTCTACGTGTAGGCGTTGGTTGTATAGTAAGGCATTTTTGTACATTCCAATATCTGCTGTCGAGCACATGATGGAAAACCAGAGCATAATTATGATTCTTTGTTGTAGACCAATGTGATATAAGATCATGATAAGTTCTGTTAGCTCCTTTTTTGCATCGTACACATGTAGCCAAAACATGAGAGCATGGAAAATGGGTAAGAATATGAATGTTGTGTGAACAGTTGCAGTTGTCATCGACAATATTTACTGTGTAGTTACATGCATTTATGTCTGTTACTTGCCACTCCGTCAAGCTGAACCTGTTAATGCGCATATTTCATACTTTTGATGTATATTTTTCCATCATTTTATCATACGTTGGCGTGAGTGCAGATATGTGCTTCAATCCATCAGTAAGTCGTCTGTAGAAGTAACTATTAAGGCGATGAAAGGTACGTGCTACTAATGCCTTCACCGGTAATGATCTTGCATCTTTTAAAACTCTATTGAAACTCTCCGGATCATTGGTGGTGCAAAATCTTTCACCATTGGTCATTGTATAGAGCTTATTGTTCATCATTCTTCCTAAGATTTTTGTCAATCCATCTCTCAGCAGCTGGACTAATATTTTTTGGTTGCTCTCAATTCTTTGTACGTTTCCCCTTCTCTTGCTTCTGCACAAAATAAGTTCTTCAAAATTTTGCTACCAAAACCTACTTATTTGAAGTTTGCGAAGGCAGAAGCGATAACGACGAGGTCTTCTCCATTTCTCTTGCAATACAGTTGGAATTCCTTTTATTTTATCATAAATAAATGTAATACATCTAGCATTTAAAGATGGAATTAAGTGTTTCATGCATGAAAAAACTCATCCTCGAGTCTCTGTTGATTCAGTTCGAACAATAGCAAATTTCAATGGAAAAAGAGAGTTTGCATCAACTCCTATGGCCATAAAGAATGTATCTTTATATTTACTATAAAGATGCATTCCATCAATAAAGAGAACATGACGACAATGCTTGAAACCTTCTATACTCGGTCCAAATGCCCAAAAAGCCTCCAAAAATTGAACGCTGTCTATATGAACATGATAAAAATGCCTGTATTGCTTTTCTGTACTACACGAAGAAAATGTGACAAGTCGTTATATAACGATTCTCAATCGTCAAATATTTTCGACACAACTTTGTTTAGTCCTTTCCAAACTCTCATGTAGCTTATTTGAATTTTGTATGTATCTTGTACAGCTTTTGCAGTGTAACTCGATTTCGATCGAATGTGTGGAAAAACTTTGATACATATGAACTTGGTTGTTGTTTGTTTGTGATTTTAGCTGATGATTAGATTTGAGCATGTGTGATCACCACCATAATTTCTTATTATCCACCATCCAACATGATCTTTTTTAGAAACAATAATAGTATGAAGCCTCCATGGATAGTTATCATTCATATCGCGCATAGCAGTAAACTCTCTAGCACGAGACATAATGTTTTTAAATGAAGATGAATACTTTATCGACCATTCACTTATATGTTTAACTAGGGATTCCCTTGATTTAAAAATCATACTGACTCGAGGGTCTTTCTCCACACATTCCAATCTGAACATTTCGTCGGTAAATTGAACTTCTTGCATAATAGACATTTCCATAATCGTGTCGTTGCATTGGTTGTCTTCTAATGGTTCATCTGTCTTGATATGCTCATCAATGTTATCAACTTCCTCTGGAATATCATCAGAGTATCATTATTAACATTCATAGCGTCTATCTATGTATCAACTTCGTCAAGAGAAGCATCGATTTTCATGCTATCCAAATATGATACATCATTATCAACATTTTGACCTTTAACATCTTTATCATTATTTTCTTGTACATATTCATTTGAAACCTGAGTTGAAATTGACTACGGAGGGTATGACATGAAACTGTTCTCGGATGACTGCGGTGGATATGGCATGAAACCGTAGCTGGATGTCTGTGTATGCATCCTGTAAACAAACAAAGAACTGTTAATTACATAAATATACATAAAAAGAATGAAACATACATGCATCATATGAAACCATACCCAAGTGTTTGTGTAAATGTTCGGTGGCTGGTAGTGGTAATACGTTTGGCTTTGATTGGCACCATTGCTCGATCCAGGTTGGCTTGCATAGTTTACGATTGGAGCTTGCGATTCGTTTGTTTATATCACCCTCTCCTTCTTGACATACAACTCGATTTCTTTCATCCTCACTCAACATCGAATCGACGTCGTCGTCGTCATTCACCTCAATAGCAATCAAACCATCATCCGTAACCCATTTGCTTACTAGCGAGATGTCAAATTCGGTTAAATTAATCTTTGTAGCTTTATAAATTACCGTTTTCAACTCAAGATAATTACAACCTTTCCTCACATTTGATCATTTATGCTTTCCGCCAACATATGTTGGCTTGCTACTTTCGCCATTGATTAAATCACCGTCATAATGACAAATAATCGGTATGGTAGTCATAAATCTGACAAATTTTAAGAAACTAAATTTCAGTTATAGGTCTAATAAAATAATTAGACAAGGTTTTGAAATCGTTACCTCCGATATAGAAGAAAGTGGAAACTTCTGTAGATCTTTGTCGATTGAAGCTAATTTAAGTGGATTTGTTATATTTACAGTTCATTTGTAGTAAGAGCAATGGAGTTTAGGGTTCTGAAACAATTTGAGGAAGAAGAGTTCTGTTGGAGTGGAGAGTGTTGTAGTGTAATAAACTGCTGTTAGGCCAGCTGCTGAAGCTCAGATATAGACGCAGCTTAAAGTTGCGCCTAAGAGCAACTTAAAGTTGTGCCTATGGGATATACTATAGAGCGCAACTTATAGTTGCACTTCGTACCAACCTGCTCCTAAATTGCTGAAAACAACACATCTTGTTCTTACGTCTTGGTATCAATTTAAATTATCAAAACATATGATAACAACAACATGTTATCAAAACCATAAAAGCACCTTAGGTACAAACCAAATTAAACAATGCAAATATTTTGTTCTTACATTAACTACATCGACTTCAAATGTAACTTAAGTACATGCTAATGCAAACATCTTGTTATCAAAACCTACTATACAACATAATCTCTTAAGTTTCTAATTTCGCACGGTCTTCTTTATATTTGGGTCGGCGGCGGTTGAGATAGTCCAACTTTGACTACATCATGCCTCGGTTGAGTGGCTTGTAAAGATCCAGCCGCGTCTCCTGGATAGTGCATGTTCACACCTTGCAAGCGAATGATAGGGATTCGTGAAAACCAAGTTTGTTGCCCATCCAAGCATACTTGTGGTAAATCATGTACAATCTCAACTGTGTATGACATCCAATCAACGTTATGCTGGTCCAATACATCCAGCTCATTGTGATAGTGTTGCATGACGGGCTGGATTATCTCTCTAACGTCCATCTTACAAATTAATGCGTGAATATTGTACTAAAGCATATAGTTTTAAATAGAAATTACTAGTGATTTTTACCTTGCCCCGTACGGTAATCCAACAGTAACGGTGGCACGGACATTTGGATGACCAATTGAAATATGCGTTCATGACCAAACTTGCAAATTATCAATATTAACTAGGGTCTCTAAAATATTAGCGAAAATATTAAGTAAAAAATGTTATACCTATAGAAGGGTTAGGCAACCGGTTAAGCCGTTCGACTTCCTCAGTGCTACATTATCCAACTCCTTATATAAAGTGCATAAAATCGTGCTACTCCACGAATAACCAGGTATGGTGGCAAAATCTTGTAGCAGGTATACCATTTGACACTGACTCGACCATTTGTATGGTTTGGGAAAAACCTAGATGCTATAAGAAGCGATATCACAGGTTGTGTAAACTGTTCTAGCTCCTCAATTTATGAACGGGGAGTAACGGCCCGTCAAATATCAAGTCGTTAATCCACTGGACTTTCAATTCTCTTATATTAACGACTGCTTAGGGGGGTGAAATCTCACCAGGCAATTGGTGACAAATATCATCTATGTCCATATCCCTAAAATAATTTACAACATCGCCTTCTATAAGAAGGCCGAGTAAAATATCGACATCTTGTAAATTAATAGTCATTTCTCCAACAGAGAAATGAAATGTGCTAGTCTCGAGCCTCCATCGATCACTTAAGGCTGTGAGTAAGGACTTATCAAATCTGATATACTTAATCTGCATGAAATACTAGAAAATCGCTTGATGAAGTAAATGTTGAACTCGTTGGTCATCAACCATCTCCATTAAATCTTCAAAACTCTGAGAATGGTCTAAACAATCGATAGGTTTTACACTCTACAAAACGGAGAATTATAACGTATAGTTAGTTCAAAAGGAAAAATACTTAAACTATTTACTGTACTTAGCAAATAAAAAAGTTACCCTCGTTAAATCTTCAGAATTTGTACGGTGCTTTCCTGTAAATATAAATCGCTACCATCTACTTGTCCGCTCTCCGGTTCTGAAAGTTAATACAAAAAACGCAAATTAATGACATCATTACAAAGTACGATTTATTGACAATAAAAATTCGATTACGACCACCTACAACAAGCTATTTGATAATGTTCATTATGCATACAATCAAATAAAAAGTAAATTATAACCAACCACTAAAAATTTAGGGTTTATTGAACACCAATTGTGTTAAAGAAGATCTTGCTTTCATCGTTGTAGCTTTGTTCTAATCAAAGATTGGTAAAGAAATTTGAAGATTCTGAGTGGAATTGATGAAAAAAATCAAAGATTTGGGGTTAGGGGCTTTTAGGTTCGAACTTCAGCAGTGGGAAGAGGAAGTAAATAATGAGAAGATAGAACGAGAGTGAGGGTTGATGCTGCCTTTAAGGCAGCATCAAATATGTACAAAGTGTAACTATGAGTTGCGCCTGTAGTGTGAACAATAGGGCGCAACTCATAGTCGCACTATGTTGTTTTTCCACAAAGCAAAATAGGTGCGACTATGAGTTGCGTCTTTTATTCTTGGATATATACGCAACTCATTGTTGCGTCTATAACAAAGGTAGTTACATCATCGTTGATGTGGCTGCTGACTGGGTACAAATAAACCATGTTTTGTAATAAGTTTCAAAAATGAGATTTTAACGTGAAATAGTTTCGAAAATTAGCCAATTTCGAAAATTTGTCCTATTACGTACAGTGTAAACAACATAAGCAAGCAACTACGAAATTATTACAATATGTCACATCATTTTGAAACTAATTCAAAGTAAGATATTCCATTTTAATCTCAACCAAACTTCTTGCAACTTGCTCCTATTCTTTGCTACCACCAAGCAAACACCACACGACATCACTTCACCTCCATTTGCACTCGGTTATGCCTTGCATCCCCTAATATTGCTCACGACCATGGGCCTTAGGGGAATATTTTGCCTCAAAGCTTGGGTCTTTAAGATGATGGTGGTGTTAGCTATATAGATTTAAGGTCGTTTAATGAATTTTGAGGAAGAAAAAAGGTGTTTTTGATATGCTTTATGCTTAAAGAAAAGAATGGAAATAATGAAAAAGGAGTAAAAGAAAGTGGAGATGTAAAAATGAATTTGTGAAATGGATGTGCACTTATATAGACTTTTGAAAATTGGCAAATTACTTCCAATGCCTCTTAGCTAAATTACTTAAGTACCCTTCATAGATGCATTCTTCTATACACCTTCCCATGTGCCAACTCATTCACCACACCTCGTTCACATGGCCATGTACTTCCATCATGATGATATGTGCTACTCATTACATCAAAAGAAAAGTCTTCTTTATTTTATTACTTTTTAATTACATTTTAAAAGTACTTAAGGAATCTTTAGTTTAATTAACTTTTGTTCGACGAAAAATTGAAAATCCGAAAACGATTTTCGGTCGCATTTTCAATTTTTCACCGAACTCTTTATTTATGTAAACAAATATTCAAAATGAGTTTGTCATCATTATTTATTAATTAAAAAGGAGTTATTTGATCATTAAAAATCAATAATTGAATATTTAAAATTAATTAAATATTCACAAATCCAAAGCGACAAAATTTCGATTCGTTACAATGCGTGAGACAAACAGAGCTCCCGTTCGTGTCGGGACATCATCACATGGATGACGCGAACACCCACGTCGTGGTCCTAATTCCTTCATCCACGGTACATTGTTTTGTGAGGATGCACGTGCCTCTTAACGTTTCCTTCTATGCCAGGGGCGTCGACGAACGGATGATGCGACCGCCCACGTCGTGGTCTTGATTCGTTCGTCGGTTATGTTGCCCGTTCCTCCAGCGGGGAGGGACATTGGTGCTAAGATTTGTGTGATTACTCACGAAGTAATTCTGATTCTGACGTCTGTAGTACCGTTCCATGAGGATACGTTGGTAGTGCCGTTCCATGAGGATGCGTGAGCCTATCAACGCTCCCTTCCGTGTCAAAGGCGTGATCAATCACGTCGTGGTCATGATTCATTTGATCGAGATGCTTTCCGTCCCTCAAGCGGGCGAGGCGTTGGTGCCAAGATAGGCACGGTTACCTACGCTGTAATCCCGAATCTGACACTCATAGTGTTGTCCGTTTCAAACATTCAAGGTGATCGTCATAACAAAGTTGGGGCCTGAAGCGGTCCGCAAATTCAGAGAATGGGCCGAAGACATGTGGTATCGATGTCCCAAGAGAGGACGCCTCGTTGCAACTCATGCCCGCCAATGCATGCTAGCGGGGAGCAGATCATCTCAATAAAAAGATAAGCATGTTGTTTGTTAGCTTGTTCTTTGTTTTATTTTTGTTTACTTATTTGCTTCATGGTGCATAAATATCTATGTCTACGTGTTTGTGGGGGTCACTTGAGCTGCTCGACATAAAAATAGAATATACAGATAAAAGATAAACACAGCATGCACACATGCATGTATGTGGAATACCAGCGGAGAAGTAAAAAGCAAACAAAGCATAGTAACAAAAACAGACATGTCAAATTACATCAGTGTTTATTACAAAGTTTGGTACCTTGCCCGATCAACAAACTTGTACAAAAAGTGGACCATCTACTCCTACTACTCAAGGGAGTGGGAGGTGCCCAATGACTTGGCAATCGTCATCATATGCCATCTGTTTCTCCACCTTCGAGGCATCATATGTAGGCGGTCCGCTGGGGCATCGGTCAATCAAGGAATCTGCTCCGTGGTTATAACGAGCGGAGGAGTCTGGTCAGCCGCTTCCATCTCCACCGCCGCCTCTCGGGGGACTTAAGCATAATCTTCAGGGGGAATAAGTTTACAACCATAGGAAGTGGAAGTTAGCATCAAAATTATCTTCAAGACTACTGTCAGCCTTCCATTCACTCCTCCCTTAGGGTTGCTTTGATCCTCGCATGCTCCTCCGGGTCACGCAATGCAAATGCTGCTGTAAAGTACCCATCATCTCATCTGCCTCCTTGCGGATGACCTCCAAATCCGCTCGCAATCGGCCAAGCTCCTCCTCTAGCCTCTCCCTCTCCTCTTCTTGTGCCATGACGATGTTATCTTTGGCCGTCTTCGTAATGTGCCTCACACTTCAGCTCAAGAGTCCGCCTCTCAAACTCAGCAATTCTTCCCTCCGCTCGCAGGTGAGCTGCTGAATCATCTTCGATCTGCTTCCTCAAAACTTGCAGGCCATGTGAATGCGGATGGCGCGAGGTCCTGCTGCACAATGGGCCAAGCATGAGCCTCAAGAGTTAAAAAAAAAGCGGAGTAGGAGAAATCTTTGCTAAGTTTGAGAACCCTTACCGGATATGCGTCTTTAACTGGGTATCCACCGTCACCTCCAAAGAAGGGGAGCCCAGCTAGATATGGGCTGACCCGCATTATCTTGTGCCAACGAGGCCATCCGACCAGTGATTGCATGAGCATCTGCAAGCTGGCCTCATCCCCTTCCTTGACATTCTTCAGGGAGGCTGAACCCATAACCCGAACCAAGTGCCTTCCGCCAATGGCTCGATCACTTCCGTCTCCTCAGAAAATTTGAAGGACGGACCTCCCCCAGAACCCTCCACTTCCTCTACGCGGAGTTTCTTGGACTGCACCCTGTCCAAGCTCGCAATAGCCCCTAGCGATTGGGTGACTTCTGCCAAAGGCTGTTGTTGCAGTCTGAGATGGGGTATGAGAATGGCCCGACTGCAAGGTCGGGGTCGTAAGCAGACTAGCAGCATCTCCTTAATGTTGTCGAAGTGGTGTCTGTTAGGAAGCTCCCCTGGGGTCGGTTGTATCCACCTAGTCCTGTCAGCTGATACTTTCGTATACGGATAATGTCATACCTACATCCGCATCCGAAATTATTGTTGGATATCAAATATCTGCATCCGTGGATATAGATGGATATCAGATAATTATTCTATCAACTAACAATCGACAAATCAACAACTATAAATAGAAAATTTTAGTTTAATATTTTTTTTCCAATCACATTGATTTTTAAAGAATGCAAAATTAACAAATATGGTGATAATAAATAGATTTGAGCGGTTACTATGAATTAAATGCATATAGTATAAACTATTATTTTAATAAAATAATAAATGCATATATAACATTGTGCAAAATGTACATAAAATAAACTATAATCTTGACGAAAACTGGACTGATAATTTTCGAACGCGAAGGTTTTCGTAACTGCATCTGTGTTGGCTTTTTCGGATATCAGATATATATCCGCTTTTCGGATACGGATACGGATGAAATTCGGATTTTTCGAGTATCCATTGACAGTCTTATCTCCACCAACTATGCAAAATTCAGGCGGACCACTGCAAACAAAAATAAAATAAATAGAGTGAGCGAGATTTCAAAAGCAACAGAGAATGCAACACAAATTAAAGTTACCGTCATCAGACTGGTCCCTCCGTCGTCTCCTAACTAAAGGCGGGCAAGGGAACCCCATGCTGCTGCGAGATCGTGCCTCGTCGGCAGTTTGTGTTCCGGGGAGCATGGTGTGTTACTAAGTTTAGGGACCCAAGGGTGAGGTCTTGGAGGAGAAGCCTGCGATCGTTCGCGTATCTGTCTCCCTTGTCCACCTGCTCGTCCTCACTGCCTCAAGCGCCTCAGGAGTACTGGAATAACTTGAAGACCATGTGATGATGCGGCCAGGAGAGTAGAGCTAGGGGGATACAGCTGTCCGCCACACCGATCCCCCTTTTTAGCCAGCCCAGCCAAGAACATTAATCCTCTACCACGTTTCGGCTTTGTTGAGGATAGACCGCTCAAGACCAAAGGGAAACATATCTCAGCTGCGGGACTCGAACCCGCAACCTCCAGGAACTTTGTTCCATGGTTGCAAAGTAGTCCTCAACCATCTGAGCTATCGTTTATCTTTATCCTATTTTATCTAAATATCTATCATCATCATTTTGAAATGTACCATTACAATCCTAATTACCAAAATATCACTCAGTTATATGCTTATCATCAAGCTTTAGTATACTTTTGTGTTTGAGTTTTTATTACTAAATTTAGAGTCTGTTGACGACTTCATTCTCTATATTCTACTCTGTTGTTACTCCCTCTAGTTTCATTAATATTCTATGTCATCAATAAATGATATAAACTTGCTACAAACTTTAATTGTGATTTGATACGATTGGTAAATCAAATATAAAATCATGTCTCTGATATGGGGTCACAAACTTTATATATATAGTCAATTGACTTTTGTGTGTCTATATATATGTACACACAGTGTACACAGTACACACATATGGTCATGTCTTGGTGCAATCAATTGTTGATTAAGAAAACCATTAGATCAACCTTCAGTTTTGATATTTATGATGTCCCAGATTAAGAATTTATGTATCGCGGACTATACACACACATATGGGCATGTCGTACATGACCCTAAGAGATTATATATTGTGGACTATATATAGTCACACACATGCACAGGCATGTGTGCATACACACAGTCATGTTTCGGTGCAGTCAATTGTCAGTTAAAAAACATTGGATCATCCTTTACTTTTGATATTTGTCAACGTTTCGTTGTGCATGTCCGTGATTAACAGATTATATGTCCATGTCTATGACCAACTTATTGTTACATTCTGAGATATGCATTCAAGATTAAGTTTTGTTATGATGTAGCATTTTATCCTAATATTAGCTTTACAGCCTATGCTATGACTTCCATTAATCCTTATTATAGTTCAAAAAATCCGAAATGGAGTCCACTCTTAAATGAAACAAGTATTAGCCTATACTTGATCATTGACAGAGGAACAAACTCAAGTTCCATTTTTTTCCCCTACTGAAATCATAATCTGTTTGTACTCCCTAATATCATATGCTATTGAGGTCCGCAACTATAAAGAACTTTTTGAAATACAAACTTTCAGGGGAGTTAGTTGAATAATACTTGAGTTTAGAGGGAGATATAAAATTACAAACATTGTATTTATGTCATTTGAATTCTAAACAATTGCCTGATGAAAAGCCAGTTGGGGGGAAATCACTTGTTTATGGTTGGTATTTGTGATTGAATTGTGTTGTTTGGATTATCACCTTGGCAAATGGTTTATAAACTTTACACACACACATGGGGAAGGATAAAGATCCCCCCTTATTTATTACACTCTTGTCCCCCCTCCACTTTTTTATGTAAAAAAAAATCAGATCAAAATGAATTTTTGTAGATATGTTCTATGTTAACAAGATCATTTATGCAAGATTTCGAATCATTTCAAAACATTTAACCCTTTGACTTTAACCACCCATCACTTTATCCCCTCGAAAATTTCCCATCAAAATTTTCATAACATTTTTTTTTTTTTGAAATTAGGTAATTTTCATAACAAGATCATTTATGCAATACTTCTTCATATAATATAGATCATCTTCACAAAGTTTTGTAGCATTTGTCACTTGTAGCATATTAGAAATAAGTGAATGTTAGTGGTTGAGATTATTTATTTTAATTGTTAATTTGGAATGTAATTTTGAAAGGGTTAGAATTTCCGAAAAGATCTAAAATTTTGTACAGATGATTTGCATAATTTAAGTGATATGTGCACAAAATAATAGCTCAATCTGATAGTTACTGATATGAGAAAGTCCATATATGATTTTTTGAAGGAATAATAGATGAGGGAATAAACATAGCAAAATGATTCAAAATTTTGCTTAAATGATCTTGCATACAAATAGAACATATCTATAGAAATTTACATAATTTTTATTTATTTATTTATTTTTTGCACAAAGCGGAGGAGGGTAGAAGGGGATTTAAAAGAGGGGGATGTTGATCCTTTCCCATAATATATTAGTAAATACAAGCTATTCCCTTTGTTCTAGATGAGTCTGTTGCGAATTTTCCAGTAACATCTAATGTATTTAGTAGCAAACCAACTCTAAAGTGACTCAGGTGTACCTCTTTTATATCTTGTTAAGTTAACCAGATTTTAACCATATGAAAGCATCCATTGTGATACAATATGCGTCCTGGTGCTGTTTTCTTTATATTGCAGAAAACGCAGGAGAAGTTGCACATTCAGCTGCCAACAGGTGGACAGGTGATTTTCTGTTAAAAAATATAATATAACAGAAAAATAAAATGGTAGCATCAGCGTTCTGATATAAGAACTTGTCTGGTTTATGAATGATATTGGCATGTTACACACAGATAACATTTTTACTTTACAACATTGGTGTTCAACTAACTTCCCACAAGCTAAAGAGCAACTGGACAACCTGTACAAAGAGGTATATTGATCTTTTCTATGGCCATTCCATGGATATTTTTCCATTATTCTCTCTTCCATCACATTTAAATTTAAATGCTTGTAACTTCCATTTCTGATTAATGATTAGCTTCATTTTCCAAAGTGTTACTACAGTTGAAATGATACATCTATGTGCAATTTGTAAACGCAGGTAGGCATTACAGGTGATTTGGAATACCTGCCATAAGTCTCGTGCAAGTTTACTTATTGTATATATGATATTTCTTACAATGATGGGCAAACATAATGTAAACTAAACCGTGCATGAAATATCTTGTAGAATTTTATTCAAGAAAACTGTTTTAGATGATGCTTACATATTTGTGCCAGTTGTGACATTTTTATGTTCTTCAATGTAACTAAAATAGTCTTTGTGGGTTTTATTCCCATATGAGAACCTTTTCTTAGAAAGGAAGTGTAGTTGTTAGCACCTATGGGTGATCTCTGCTCGTGCGCTACCTTGTCAATGCTATTACTTTGGCATTTATAATTTAAAGTGTTTCTCATATTTTATCAATGTGGCTGCTTATTACTTGCATTGTTGTGATAATTATAAATTATTGTAAGTATCTTAGGAGATGAAGTGTACTCGGGTATCTTTTTATAAAATAGTTCAGTAATATAGTGTATTAACGTTTTGGATTACTAATGCAATAATTTAGCCTTGATTAGTTTACGATCCATTAATTAAATGGGCAAGCAACTATAGATTATAACTTACAGCTAATAACAAATCAAAAGGTATAGTCGAAATTTGTTTATGAAGTTTGTTTATGAAGTTCCAATTGAAGACGGATGTGGTTCAAAAGCTCATCCATCTACGAGTTTGTATACACACAATGATTTTTTGAAGAAAATAGCAGAATGAAACCAAAATATCACTTAAATCCTAAAACAAGCCGTTTAAAATCTAAGAAAAGAATGCAGGAAGCCAATCGCCCGAAAAATAAGAATGAGTGTACTCAGGTAAGACAAAACTCAAATACAAATTTTATTGTCTATTTAACCCTTATTCTTGAGTATATCGATTCATATCCTCTTTTCACAGTGATATATTTGTTGAGGATTTTTTTTCGATTTAGACTACTTTTGCAAATTTATTACGTAAATAGATCAGTTTCAAAACTAGTTATATATATACATCACTTTTGACTAACTAAGCGTTCCGTTGGTCGAATGTGTACGAAGACATTTCAAATGATGTATGTGTGTGTATTATTTTACTTTACTTTTACATTGGCTTCATTTAAATTGAGCCAACATAAATTGTTGAAGAAAAAATTCGTCCCTCTTGACTCCATTTGAAATTGTGCAAATAGCTTTTTTATAGAGTATTTTGTTGACGTGATTTCAAATGGAGCCAAGTGAAATTTTTCTTCAGCAATTTCCGTTGGCTTCAATCAAAAGTAGCCAATGTAATAGTAAAAAAAAAAATAAATACAATTGGCATTTGAAATATAGCATGTATACTTTTGGCCAGTGCGGCGCTGAGTTAGTCAAAAGTGACTTATATTCTTAATTAGTTTTGAAATAGGTATATTTGCATAATAATTTTGAAAAGGTGGTCAAAATCGAAAAAATCCTTTTATTAATGATAGCGGAATAAAGACAACCGTGGGCCTTTTTAGAAGATTTGATTTAAGGTAGGGAACTTATTTGGTAAGACCTGATTTGACAGATGTTTCAGACCCAACTCGGATCACGAGTTTAATCCAATCTGGTTTTGTAGAGAAAAATAGGCATTTTAAAATCAGGATCTGATTAGGTTCAAATATCTTCTAGAGATGAGCATTTATCGGTTCAAACAAAATAAACAAATTGAACCAAATAACTTTGAAAAGTTTAGTTTTGCTAGTTAATTGATAGTGTTTGATTTCTATTATGGTGTTTGGTACTTAATCGATTTCGTTTCTTAATATTTTGGAACTGATAAGTTAAGCTGATTATGAACTTAAATCTTTAAAAAATAATTATCAGCTCCAATGTTATTTTTTATGTTACTATCTTAACATTGTTTTTTTCCAATTCATTTTAATTTTTTTAGGCAGGAAAAGTTTATCTCTAAAAGTTATAATACTAACATATCTTGTGCACTAACCATATTATTTTAATTTAATATTATGTTAGCAACTAAATAATCTTGCTCAGTAAATAATCGACAAATTAAACCAAAGAAAAGGAGTATATTATTTCAGTTTGGTTGGTTATGAAAATTGGTTGTCCGATATATGCTTGCTGATCGGTTGTTTTGGTTCTAATATTTTTTAGTAGATCCAAACCAAACAAACTATTTGCTCACCCTTACTCAGTTCTTGTTGGGTTGGTTCAAATCAAATCAAGTCCGCATCAAGTCGCGCAACAATAGAATTTAGTTGCACACTTTTTTTTGATAACAAGACCAGTGCTTAATTTTAGTAGTGCACCCATCTCAATGTGTTGGATGATCAAACCTAAGACCTCTAGAATTCAAACGACAGAGATCTTACAATTTGAGCTAGCGGTCCTTGACGTTTAATACTGGATTTATCTTACCTCTAGAATAATAATAGAATTTATGTGTGTATTTTTATTTTTTCTACATGTATCACTAAACGTTGGGTCTATTCCTTCTACTATAAATTAGTCTTTATATTAAATTTATCATCAACACTTGATTCGAGACCCGTTGATTAGTTTGGTTGGATTTGAGTCTTATCCGCTTCGATTGTTTCTAATTGTATCGGGTTAGGTTGAATAATAGCATTATTATTATAATATTTTCATTTTTTTTTCTGTAGAGACCTTTCATGTTAGATTAATAAATGATTTGTGAACCATCGGTTTTATGCTAGACTCGAGTTTTATTCCATTTGTGTTGTCATTTATATTTGAAAAAGATATAAAATTGGTCAAAATCAGATAAATTCAATAAAATGAGAAGAAAAATTAGGGTAAAATAGTTATTTGGCCTGCCTATATTTTTTGAAATGAAGACTCTTCTTCATTTCATTTTATTTGCTTCCTTTTCTTCTCTTCATTAAAAAAAGAAATTAGATTTTTCTTACTTTAAATCTTCATAAGTGTCATAAATCTAAACGGAGTTCCATAATATATATCTAAATTCAAATCAAAGGATTCTCCATAAAACTACCTCTTCAAGTTCACACTTTAGAGAAGTACAGAGCCTAATTTTAGAAGCTAAAGAAGTGCTTTAAAGTGGGTTTCATTGAAATTTGGTTTTCTTGCTATTGGTGAATGAGATTTATACTCTATGATATATGATTATTAGGTATATGTTAAAAATCGTGATAAATACCCATATGTTAGTTAATGCTTGGGCAATGAACTTGAATTGGGATTTTAGAGATGAAAATCATGTTATGTTTGAAATAGTGTATTATAAAATCGAATGTGTTGAATAACTTGATATTATACCGAAATGTTTGGCTTGATTGTTGAATTGACTATTGGTTTGGGAATCGATAAAATGATAGAAGATGAGTTATGACATGCATATCAGATTTGTGAATGAAATATAGAGTTGGAATGGTGAATCGAGTAGTTTAACTAAATGGTTGTGAAACCACTTCATTTCCTCAAAGTCATTCTTTGATCATGAAGTTGCACTCGTATGAATGTCAAACGAATTATAACAAGTGCATAAATTCATGTCGAATGATGTAGTGTGAAGTGTCTCAATGATATAGAGTTGTATGTCGAAGTTGGGATAGAGAAAGATGAACAAACAAAAGGTGGGGAGAATTTACACTAAGGGAAATTCCTCATCCCGGTTCAAGTTCGGCGTGCATGCATTCAGATGTCTTAAACCAAAGATTTAGGCTTTTGAAATTTAGGAAATTCATACCGTAATATTCACGTATATTTTAAACGTCGTAAATTTTTTGAGATTTCGATTCAAATGTTAAAATAGAGGTCAAATGTCTGAATACCCTGAAATGTTTGAACTGCCGTGTTGAGGGCAGTTGGGTTGTGTATTTTTAAAATTATGATTTGGGGTTTTAAATAAAATACGAGTACCCACGTGATACCCATAAGGTCCACTGTGACAATAGAGCAATGTGATGAGTTCGAGAACTATTCGCCTTGTCTTGGGAAATGTACGATCGGCGGTTGACATGATAGAGATCATGATGCATCAATTCATACGGTGCATTTTCTAGAAGTTTTTTTATTTGAGACGTGACAGATGGAATATTATGATATACGATTCCATATGGTATTTCGTATATGGAGTAAGTCAGTACCCCTTAGCTATGGCTTTGGGATTTGATATTTCTAGATTATTTATAGAACGAGGCATGGTTGTCTCAGTTGTGCATGTTTGGTGACACTGGTTCAGAGAAAGAAGTCTATCTATCTTTGTAACAAAAGCGACATGCCCAGGCTACTTTTTCGTAATAGGTAATCGACCTTTTGTTACTTATCCTAAGTCCTCTTGTCAAACATATGGTATTTGTTAGACACGTGTATATCGATTCAGGTTCGATATGATTTTAGGTGGTGGGAAATGCGTTAAAGTGTCACAGCATTGGTCTTACATTAGTGACCATGCTTAGTGGGCCTTGGCCTTATCACTAGAACTAAGGCCCACTGGCCAAGTGTGATGGTTGAGTCATGATTGATGCTTTGATGATCAGTATATGATAGACTTATCATGTTTAGCATGACATTATTGTAGAAATATGCTAACTTGTTAGACGTGGATGAAGATTGTGGTTGAGATCATTACCTCGAGTATCGTTGTTTAGTATTATTTATGATATATGAGCGTATTAGTAATCATACAGATGTGTGATGCTTCCTTTCCACCAGACTTTATGCCTGACCCTCTTTCCATTGTCTCTTTTTGTTACTATTCTTTGACTATGCTAACTTAGAGATGGGGATTTTTGCCAGCTGGAGGCAAATTATAAAGCAATAGCCATTTTATCGCTATACTTATACCTGCTCGACATTTTGGGACATTGACATGATAGACCATATTCATTTTGAGATATATTGTATGTAAGACTTGTGTAACATTTGTACTTTGTATTATGATTTTTAATTTTTATGACTCTTCATATGTATGACTTAGTATTCTACAAGTTTATGTTGAGATTATATTTTCTTTCTTCCATTGTAAGAATTAGTATGATAGTATATGCGACATATCTGATTTATGTTATTGTTATAAATTTTACCGTTAACAGAATGTTATCTGTGATACTTATAAAATCCACGTGCTCGTATGCATGGATTACGCGTGCTATGAATGGTGGTTTATTACGTTTGATATTAGAGCTTAGGTTACCTATCACCATAAATTAGGATAAGTCGGGAGATTATATTTATATTTTGATAAACTTATGCATATAGTATTTAGGCACTCATGCTTTTGTTTCTGGTATTCTATATTTTCTTTTGGAAAGTAGCTAATAGTTTCCACCTATATATAGTGATTACGAGTCATGCCACTTACGCAATGGCCGCTAGAAACAATGTTGAAGCTTTGGAACTCCATATGCTAGCTTGAGTCTGTAGGTACTTGTAGGCTACAACCCTGGGTACTCCACATGTAGTAGAAGTTGCACTTATGTTGGTATTAGTAGGAGTGATGCCTATTCCTCCACCACCACATTGTTTGTTCTTGCTTTCCCCCGGCTTTGTAGAGATTACCTTAATAGGAGAGGCAAGCCATATTTGGCAATAAAGTTATTCCTTGAGACTCATGCATGGCTCCATACTAGTCAGCGAATCAACAATAACATAACACTTGATATTTTGATAGAGAGATGACTTGCTTCTAGACAACTTTAAGAAGAAGAAGCTTTGTGTTGGTGGGATTGTAGTGACTCGCAGTTTCATACCCTTTGAGTTGATAATAAATCACTCCTGTTCAACCTAAATTGTATGAAAGAGCGAATAACTAGGGTGAAGAAGAAGAAAGAGAGAAAAAAATAGAACAACAAACATAGAATCTTACAAACGCAGCGGAACAAAATATAATATATAATAACAGATTTTTATACAAAGAAAATAATATCTATTATGTATAATACATACAATCATTAGAGTACAACACTCCAATACATCAAAATGGACAGTTATAATAACTTGCCCTTACACATCGGCAATATAACAAAGTGCGGTGATACCTCTCTGTCATCCATCTCGCCTCCAAAGCTCTATAGCATTCTAACCTGAATCGGTAATACTCGGTCTGACCCGAGCATTATAATAAAAAACACACCCGAGTCAGTCTAAAAAACCAGCGTGAGAAAACACACTCAAATTGAATTATTAACATTTCTCAAAATCCTTTGAAAATAAAGGTATCACGTAAGACCACTGTTAAGAACTAAGATGTTGGTTTTGATGACAACAACCTTTTAACTTATCTTATTATAAAATATAGACTAACACTGTTGTCTATATGTATATATATATATATATATGTATATATGTATATGTATATGTATGCAGGTATTGATTACTGAAGACTGATCAGTATAAAGACTCAAGATTCAAGATTGAAGACTCCAGAGTATCAAGATCAAGATTTCAAGATATGTGTCTAGTTTTTTTGTTAAAACTTCGTAATAGCATAGAAATCTTCATTTCGAATTTAATTTGGGATGGAATCCATTTCTACCATCTTAGTGGCTTATAAACCTACAACAAGTAGCTTACAAACCTACGACAAGTGGCTTACTAACCCACGAACATCCTGGTTTTGTACAAGTTTTCGAGTCCTGATGTGATGAGATATTCTGCAGGAAGAAGCTTGCAAAACTACTTCAAAATGGTTTTTCAAAATGATTTTCAAAATTGTTTTTCAAAATGTTTTAGCCTAAAAATTATATTTTCAAATGATTTTCAAAAAAAGGTGTTTTAGCCTTAAAATATTCTTTGTTTTTTGTTTTAAACTTTTTTTTTTACTCCAGAGTCGTTTTATCTTGTTTTTCTTTCAATACCATTTTCGAATTTTTTTACATTGTTTTAATATAGGGATATCGACATCATGGGATACCCCATGTCAACATGGTGGCTGTTGAATTCAAAAGTTTGAATTTTCAAAAGAAGTGTCCATTCATTTAAATCTCTTCACGAATGGTTATGACCGTTGGTGCTTTATAAATAGCCTTCACAAACAAATTTTTTATCCATCTAATTTCTTATTTTCTTCACTTCTTCTTCTCCACAAATCCATAAAATATAATTTTCATATTTTTAAGATCGTGCCGAAATTCTGCCGAATTCTTAAGTGAATCAAATTAGAATTTCATTCTTGTTTGATTCTCTGTCCTCTCTCGAAGATTAAAGTGTTATTCAGAGTTATAGGATCAATTTGTAATCAAAAGTTTATCGAGTCTCTCTATAAGGTGTGGTTGTGCTAGGAAATCAATTGGGTAGTCTTGAGTCCCGTAAATCAAGAGAGTTTGCCCCGGACTCGTGAGACAGGAGGGTACCTCAAAGCCTTTAGAAATTGAGGAATGTAATCTTGACATTGGTATAATAAAAATCTGTATGAGGTGGTTTGCCTTGGTACAGGACTGGATGTAGGGTAACTCTGAACCGGTATAGAATCCGGTGTGTCCTTTCCCTTTACTACTTTTTATTTACTTTATGCATCAGTGTTTGATTAAGTGATTGTTCTATGATTAAGTTCTGCATTTGTTTGTGTCATAATTTTAAATTAGTCCATATAAGTCTTAGATTCCATTAAACATTATTCACCACTCCTCTAGTGTTAAATTAGCCTTAAGATCCTTAATTCGCACTCCCTTTCAATTGGTATCAGAGCATAGGTTTTCATAGTTTTCGTAATCTGAAACTTGAAAATTGTTTTAATGGCTACCAACACTGGTAATGTCAACTCTGGTACTAGTTCTGTTATCCTTAACACTAGTTCATAGAAGGTTAGTCTATTGTCAGACCACCAATTTTCAATGGCAGTAATTATGCATATTGGGCTTGTAGAATGAAAATTTATTTACAACCGGTAGGATTAGACACTTGGAATATCACACAAACTGAGTATATTGAACCAACTACCGATTTTTCCCAGTGGACTGCTGAGCAAAAGGGTGTTGCACAAAATAACTCAAATGCCATGAATATATTATTTTGTTCATTAGATATGAATGAGTTTAACAGAGTGTCTGTTTGTAAGTCTGCATTTGAAATCTGGAAAACTTTGCAAGTTACCAACGAAGGAACAAGCAAAGTGAAACAGACTAAAATTTCCATATTAACTAATCAGTTTCAATTGTTTAGAATGCATGAAAATGAGTCCATTTTCGACATGTATTGTAGATTTCAAGATATTGTTCATTCACTAATTGCACTAGGAAAAAGCTTTTCGGGGGAAGACCAAGTCACAAAAATTATAAATTCACTCACTCCAGAATGAGATCAAAAGATACTTGCAACCGAAGAAGCAAATGATATCAGTCTAATGAAAATAGAAGAATTGATTGGGAATCTGATGTCTTACGAAGTTCAGCTGCAAGGAAGAAGATAAAACAAGGCTACAGAAAAGAAGTCATTAACATTTAATGCAACAACTGAAGATTCGAAACCAGACAGTGATGAGGAGATTGCCTTCATGACAAGAAACTTTCGGAAATTCCTAAAATGTAGAAAAATGATAATTACAAAAGAAATGATCAAAGGAATTCCAGAAGTAATACGGAGAACGTCAACAATGATAGATGCTACAACTGCAATAAAGTCGGGCATCATAGGAAAGATTGTCCGTATCCAGATAAACAGTTGTGCCCTCCAAATAATGATTCGTCAAGGAAAAGAAAGAAAGCATACACAACAACTCTTGATGACTCAGACTCATCATCTAGTGAGGATGAACGAAGACGGATAATTCAAATCTGTGTTTCACTGGAGTATGGATTTAAAAATAGGTACACATTTACATTATTTCTAATTTTTCTTGTTTGAATGGATGCTTGTTTGTTTGCTTGATTTTTTTTAAAATTCCTTGAATTTTAAATTCAGATTTGTCCTTTGAAATTTGAATTTTAAATTCAAAAATAATATTATTTTAATTATATTTTAAATATTAAATTATTAATATTTAGGTATATTATATTTAATGTTATTACAGGAATTATATAGTTAGAATATATATATTAGAAATTAGGAATAGAAACTTATCCTTGGATTCAATCGGCACATGTCGACATACCCAGATACCCAATGTCGACATGCTACTCAGAATTTGATTTCAAAATTTGAATTCAAACTTTTGAATTTTCCTCCATCTTTTCACCAACTTCAGTGCTCTGAAAAGATGCCTCTTGACTAGAGAACATGTCTATAGAATCTCTATTTATCTCACTCTCTTTGTCATCACTTTTCACTTTTATATCAAATTTAACTTCATTATCTTCTACTCCTCTCAAACTTCATCAATGACCTCTTCAAGCACTCCTAACACCATTAGGCTTCCAAAATATGTCAAAAACTTTCTTTTTACTGATCCGGAAGCAATCAAAGCTTACATCAACTATATAAACTTTAGTAAAATTCATACGGGGAAATTTTCTATTTTAAAGATTTTCCTTCTTATGAAATTGAAACTTTTTTCAACAATGTTCTATTCTTAGTTTAGTTGATAACAAACAAAATTATTTTGTATGTTATCCAAATCTTGTTTAAATGTTTTATGCAAATTTTAATCGTGGTTTTTATGATGGAAAAGTAGGACAAATTTGGAGTAGTGTTAAAGGAACACAAATTGTTTTGGATTGTGAAATTTTGGGAAATATTTTGGGATGCAAGTTTACTGGAATGAATCTCTCGGAATTTCAAATCAATGAAAATAATCGAGAGACATTCCATCACATCTTTGAATGGGATGACAATTTTGAATTCAAAAATCGCTTTCTTCATCCAAAAGCAAGAATTGTTAATCTTCTTATCCAACACACTCTTATACCAAGATCGGGAAACTACAACAACCCGACTTTAAAAGTTTACAAAGCACTTTTTGCAATTTTTGAAAATTATGATATTAATTAGGCTCAAGTTATTTTGGATGAGCTAAGGCCCAAGAATATATTATGGGAGAAAATACATTATATCATGGAATTTATCTTATTAGATTTTTAATTACTTTGGAGTTGATTTCAAAAGGGAAGAATTTATAACTAGAAAAGTGTTCAACCACGGAAACATTTTCCTTATACAAATTCCATTAGTGTTTCAACCATATGAAACACTTACTTGAAAAGAAGAAAGGCGTGCCCACGACGAGATGGAAGAAACGGAAGAAGAGGAAGGGAATAGGAAGAGGAAGGAATGGAAATTGAAGAGGAGGAAGAGGAAGGTCAAGAAACTTCCTTAGAGAGTATTGAATGCCCTACTAATCCCACTAATCCATCCAACAAAATCATTCTCAATGATCAAAGAATTATAGTGAAAAATCAAAAGACACTTAAAAGATCAATGAGTAAGAAAATGGATAAGATTTCTACTAAAATCGACAAGTTCTTCAGGAAAATTAGTAGAAAGCTTGGACTATCATCTTTTTCATCTTCATCTAACTAATTTTAGTTCATATTATCTTAAGTTCTATCGGTTTATTTCCTTTATTTTGGTTAATATTATATTATCTTATGTAATGTTGGCTAGAATTATTAATGGAATCTTTCATTTCCTGTTATTTGACTTCACCTGTCTTTGAAATTGCTTGTTTTTATATTATACAAAATTTAGTTTAATAGATCTGTTCATAACATTCAAAACAAAGCAAAATGTCACTTTAGGCAGAGGCATGTCGACATACACTACCCCCCCATGTCGACATACAACGGGCAGAAAATAGTCACACTTTCAATTTTTAATTTCATGTAACTAACTTATGTCTATTCATTTCAAACAATTTATTACCCCTATTTATATCTGTTTCTTCCAGAATAAATAATCAAACTTCATCTCTAATCACTCTCTTTCATAGTTCTTCTTATTTCTTGAATTATGACTTCTCCGATTAAGAATCTAAGTGATAATTTTGAAGAAACTCTCACTTCCTTCAAGAATATTCTTACATTCATACTTCGTAATCAGCGTCACTTAGAATTGAGTCAAATATAGATGATCAAAGAGCAAGAGAGACATTTCGACGCCCTTCGTTGGATGATCTCAGCCCTTAAGAAGGGCGATCTCGAAGGAAATCCACCAGTCACTCTCTACAAAGATAAAGAAGAATGGGATGCCATCAAAGCAGACCCTATCTGTGGAGAAGATGGATGGAGGTACCAAGGAATGTCTAGTCATTCTGTATGTTATTTGTTTGATTTGATTAGTGTGTTTTAAACTTGATTGACTTAACTTATTTGGTATGGTTTGTATTTATGTTTCGATTGAATAATTACTGTAAATATGATTGGCTGATGATTGATTTATTTTTGGATTACAGTTATGATCACTTTTCATACTTATGATCACACTCAGCACTTATTACACTTATATGGATTACTCTATTTTATGGATTACTCAGCACTTATTACACTTATATGTTTTTTTTGTTGATGGCAAAGGGGGAGAAGTTATAAAATAGTAGTTGGCTTGGAGTAAGGGGGAGTTATGATTGGAGTGAGGGGGAGTCATGGAGTAAGGGGGAGTCATGATAGGAGTTATGGTATATATATTTTATAAATACATATCGTCATCATCAAAAAGGGGGAGATTGTTAGGAACTGAGATGTTGGTTTTGATGACAACAACATTTTAACTTATCTTATTATAAAATATATACTAACACTGTTGTCTAGATAGATATGTATATGTAGGATATATATATATATATATATATATATATATATATGCAGGTATTGATTACTAAAGACTAATCAGTATAAAGACTCAAGATTCAAGATTGAAGACTCTAGAGTATCAAGATAAAGATTTCAAGATATGTGTCTAGTTTTTTTTGTTAAAACTTCATAATAGCATAGAAATCTTCATTCCGAATTTCATTAGGGATGGGGCCCATTTCTACCTTCTTAGTGGCTTACAAACCCATAATAAGTAGCTTACAAACCTACGACAAGTGGCTTACAAACCCACGAACATCCTGGTTTTGTACAGGTTCTCGAGTCCTGATGTGATGAGATATTCTACAGGAAGAAGCTTGCAAAACTAATTCAAAATGGTTTTTCAAAATGATTTTCGAAATTGTTTTTCAAAATGTTTTAGCCTTAAAATTATCTTTTCAAATGATTTTCAAAAAAAGGTGTTTTAGCCTTAAAATATTTTTTGTTTTTTGTTTTAAACTTTGTATTTACTCCACAGTCGTTTTATCTTATTTTCCTTTCAATACCATTTTCAAAACAAATTTTACATTGTTTTTAACATAGGGATGTCGACATCATGGGATACCCCATGTCGACATGGTGGCTGTTGAATTCAAAAGTTTCAATTTTCAAAAGAAGTGTCCATTTGTTTAAATCTCTTCACGAATGGTTATGACCGTTGGTGCTTTATAAATAGCCTTTACAAATGAATGTTTTATCCATCTAATTTCTTATTTTCTTCACTTCTTCTTCTCCATAAATCCATATTTTATAATTTTCATATTTTTAAGATCGTGCCGAAATTCTGCCGAATTCTTAAATGAATGAAATTAGAATCTCATTCTTGTTTAATTCTCTTCCCTATCTCGAAGATCAAAGTGCTATTCAGAGTTATATGATCAATTTGTAATCAAAAGTTTATCGAGTCTCTCTATACGGTGTGGTTGTGCCTGGAAATCAATTGGGGAGTCTTGAGTCCCGTAATTTGCTCCGGACTCGTGAGACAGGAGGGTACCTCAAGGCCTTTAGAAATTGAAGAATGTAATCTTGGCAGTGGTATAATAAAAATCTATATGAGGTGTTTTGCCTTGGTACAGGACTGGATGTAGGGTAACTCCGAACCAGTATAAAATCCGGTGTGTTGTTTTCCTTTACTGTATTTTATTTACTTTATACATCAGTGTTTGATTCTGTGATTGTTCTGTGATTAAGTTCTGCATTTGTTTGTGTCACAATTTTAAATTACTCCATATAAGTCTTAGAATCCATTAAACACTATTCACCCTCCTCTAGTGTTAAATTAGCTTTAAGATCCTTAATCCGCACTCCCTTTCAACCACGTTACACATAAACACGACGGGCTTTTACCTTATGATAATCAAAACTATGTTTATCAAAACTATCTGATATTATAATAGTGTCTATAGAAAGTAAACAGTAAATAGCTGAAATGCTTGCATCTCGACATAGTAACCGCTCAAATCATAGGATGTCGACATCATGGGATACCCCATGTCGACATGGTGGCTGTTGAATTCAAAAGTTTCAATTTTCAAAAGAAGTGTCCATTTGTTTAAATCTCTTCACGAATGGTTATGACCGTTGGTGCTTTATAAATAGCCTTTACAAATGAAATTTTTATCCATCTAATTTCTTATTTTCTTCACTTCTTCTTCTCCATAAATCCATATTTTATAATTTTCATATTTTTAAGATCGTGTCGAAATTCTGCCGAATTCTTAAATGAATGAAATTAGAATCTCATCCTTTTTTAATTCTCTGCCCTCTCTCGAAGATCAAAGCGCTATTCAGAGTTATATGATCAATTTGTAATCAAAATTTTATCGAGTCTCTCTATACGGTGTGGTTGTGCCTGGAAATCAATTGGGTAGTCTTAAGTCCCATAATTTGCTCCGTACTCGTGAGACAGGAGGGTACCTCAAGGCCTTTAGAAATTGAGGAATGTAATTTTGACATTGGTATAATAAAAATCTATATGAGGTGGTTTGCCTTGGTACAGGACTGGATGTAGGGTAATCCGAACCAGTATAAAATCCGGTGTGTTGTTTCCCTTTACTGCTTTTTATTTACTTTATACATCAGTGTTCGATTCTGTGATTGTTCTGTGATTAAGTTCTGCATTTGTTTGTGTCATAATTTTAAATTACTCCATATAAGTCTTAGAATCCATTAAACACTATTCACCCTCCTCTAGTGTTAAATTAGCCTTAAGATCCTTAATCCTCACTCCCTTTCAACCACATTACACATAAACACGACGAGCTTTTACCTTATGATAATCAAAACTATGTTTATCAAAACCATCTGATATTATAATAGTGTCTATAGAAAGTAAACAGAAAATAGCTGAAATGCTTGCATCTCACGTTTCAGCATAGTTGGACACAATCAAAACCGTACAACGCTTATTGGGGAATGGATTCCATACGAATGACTAGGCCGCTGGGGACAGCCCATCATAGTACACCTCTAGAACAATGTACCCTAACCTAGATAGACCGAATATGTAACAACCCGGAATTTTTGACAGCATATTTTAATGAATAATTAATTTAATTTAAATTAAATATAAGCTTGTCAGTGTTTAAAATGATGGGATCTTAATTATTTACCAGCATATATGTGTTTATAAAAGAAGTTTTGATTTGAAAATTTAAAATAGAACGCTTCAAACCCATTTAAAACAAAACCTGTCTTATTCAATAAAAATCAAATCAAAGACTCTATATTTTATTCCCTGATAATTTGCATATGAATTCAATGTTAGCTTTTAAAATGATAAAGTTAAAAATAAACAAACGTACTAATATTAACATAAACATGGAAATCTAACATATAAGTTTTAAACAATATAATTGATTATAAACATAAACATCCAAAACAAGTATGAATCATAATTATAAACATAAGTATAAACCATAATTATAAAATATAAAATATAACTAACAATATAAATATACGAATATAAGTTATAACTAGGAATATAAATTTACATATGAAATATTATGAATCAAATGCTTGAAAATCTAAAGTGCAAATAAATCACAATCAATAAAGTCAAAATAATAGCCTGCTAAATACATTTGTACAACATAATTTTTTTAACAAAAGCCATTTATATTATTGAATGTCATGTGAACATGCTCAATGCATAAGTAAAAGGGGATACTTGTAACATATTTCTGTACTAAACATGTATGTGATGTCATACAGTTTATAGGCATGAGAAAAACAAGTTTTCACTTCAAACATAATAAAAACGAAACCTGTCTTACACAAAGCATGCTAGCCGAAATAATAAATATCTTTGTACAACACCTAAGTAAGTATTAGTCACCATTAAATATATGTTATCATAATTAAAAACATAAACATTAAATAGCATAACTACTTGTTTAACAAGTACATGTAGCCGAAATCTCTATATATCATTTCATACTGCAGAACAAATGGACCAATTAAAGAAAAATGACAAACAAATACAAACTGGCCAGCTACAACCTGTTATTCAGTAGCTTCAGTATATATATATATCCACATATATATCATCAGTTCATTTATAAAAACTTAAACTTAAAGAAAAACTGAGAATCAAAGAAGGAGGGGATAAACACTTGTGGCTTTGAAAACTTACATTTAACTCAACAGCAAAACAACAGTAAAGCTTTCAGAAATCAAACTTGCAGTTTCCCTCATCAAAATCACTTTCTGTTCAAAGTTTATTAGGTGAGTAAACATAAACTTTTAAGCCTTAAGTTTAATCTGTGTGTATGATATATTGGTAATCATATGTTGGCATATGCTTTTGTTTATCAATCTGTGATCTTTTATGTGTGCTCTGTAGGTTTGAATACCCAGTTTTTCTTAGTTATGGAGTTAAGTAGATGATCAAATTATAAAATACCTCCTCTCACTCAATTATAGGCTTATGTTTTTAAAACAAAGTAAGTTGTTGAATATAAATTAAGTTTTTAAACTTGTTTTCAAATTTCCAGTGAAGCATATCAACTGTTCCAGTTGATTTACAGGTTAACCAAAAATCCTAAGATGAATTCAAGTATTTTAGTTTGCCAATTCAACTATATAGCTTGAATCGTCATACAAAAGTAGGATTTTTAAAATGAGAATGGAGATTTTTAGATGAGTATATAAGGTGAATTTTTTAAATGAACAAAAATTGCCTTTCTGTAAACCTCTGGAGATTCAACAAATCTTAAATATTGAAACTTGTTGTATAGCTTGCTTGATACTTGTTGATAACAAGAAAAATGCTAAAGAATTTTTCGAATGCAAGGATTTTGGGATTGAATCAAAAGTAGGGTTTTAGTGTAAATGTTTTTATGCTCTGTAAAATTTTGATCTCGGCATCATGAGTCAACCAAGTGGAACGCGAGTTTAGGTGGAGTTAGGGGGGATGTGAGCGACTACTGGTGAAGTTTCATCACCTCCGGTGATGGATGGTGGCCGCACGAAGGATTTGTCAGTGGGTGGTTGTAGTTGCATGTTCGAGCATCAGGTCGAATTTTGTTTTAAACTTGTAATTGGAAATGTGAGTATTGTTTCCGATGCTTAGGGTGATTTGTGGTTTGTGGGGCTGTCGCGAGTCGCCGCAGGGGAGGCGAGCCACCGTGTACGTGCACGGTGGCGAACTGGCGATGGAGGTGGAGCTTGCTTTTCTATCAATGTGATGTGCCGTGTCGTGCTCGAGTCGACCACTATTTTCTTCGGGTTTGTATACGAGACGGGTGAGTAAGTATTCATTGCTATTTGATTTTAAAACTAAAGTTAAACTGAACTTACTAAAAAAAATATTGAAGGAGAAGAAGATGTTCAGGGGAGTCTCAGGGAGTTTTGCGTGTGAAACTCGAAGTAACCCCCGAGTATAATGCAGGGGATGCCTCGGGTTTTACCTGGGAAGTCGCGGGTAGGTTGTAGTTGAGAATTGTTTTTTTTTTCTTTCAAATTTGTCTTCTTCAGTTTTGTTTTAACGTTTTGAGATTAGAAATTGTGTAAAAGGGGTTTAAGAAGCTAAGATTAGTTCAAATTTTAATTATTATAGTCAAAGGTTTAACGACTTTTCTTAAACTCTTAAATCATTTTAATTAAGAAATATAAGTTAACTAATAATTAAAGTTTGTAGTTAACACTAAAATCGATTTTTAAAAATATAAGAAAAGAGTACTTTTAAACGTTAATTAAGTTAAATGATTGATATCAATAGATTATTTTCGAAAGTAATTAAGAACGATTAACATTTGAAAACTTAAATAGAGTTTGGGTTATGTAACTATTTTGTGATAAATAAATGATTAGTGGTTGAGTAATTAAGAATAATTCATACACGGTTAGTGATGGATTATAAGTAAATAAATAATTGAAATCAACTACTTAAGTTAATAAATGAATTAATAGTTAGTTAATCTAATAAATTTGATTATGAATTGATAGAGTAACTTGATTAAGAATTAATTAATTAAGCAATTAGCAGATATTTTTTTTGGATAATTACGTTTTATTGATAGATAATTAAAGATATTAACTAATGATCAAGGAAACAGTTAATTACGTGATTAAAGTTAAATCACTTGATTGAGGAAGTAATTTATTAATAGTATAGAATAATTACGTATTTAGAATTAAGAAACCATTAATTAGATGGTTGAACTGAAATAGGTAATTAATCGTTAATTAATAACTAATTAAATAGAGTTAAGTGATTAACTCTCAGATAATCAACTCTAAATTGAATTAATTACAAATATGATTTAAAGGTAATTGCTTATGAACTGTTGTTGAATATCTGTTTGTGATACTTATGTGATAATATCCTATGTTATTCTGTGATATGCTGTGTTATACCTATGATGCTTGTATATGTTTTATCTGTGATAAATGCTATGTTAATTCAATTATTGAATTTAAATTATTTAAATTGTTAAGTTAATTAGACAACTTGACCCTTAAAATGGCGTTTGGATTCGATGAGACCGGGATCGGAAGAATCTAATTTGATTCTCCGAAAACCACATCAATCCAAATTAAACGTTAGGTCGTGAATCCTGAAATGAAGATCGAGATGATGTATTTAGAATGCAAGGGTTATCGTCGTTGACTCTGAGGGTGATTCCAAAACGAGTGTAACGAGATAATGCCTTCGGTTTCGTTCGAACCCGGAACGAATTTGTATGGATTGAATGCTTTCAGCACATCGTCAGGCGGACGATGAGCATTCTAAGAGATATGTTCTATAAAGGTAATCGTAGCCTCAAGCCTCATCAACCGGAAATGGCTAAAACAGGGGAGATGCAGCAAGGTTAGGTGGGTCATGCCCAAGCATGACAAGATATTTCCCCTGTCTAGATGTCCCTTTTTGTTTCGGCTTAGTGAGTGGTTGGTCGCGCCAACCACGGGGTTTATCTTGTTCGGGAGTATTCAGTAAGGAATGGTTCCGGCCTTGTGTTGCAGGGGGTCGGGAGTGATCCTCGGTACGGTGATCTAGGCCCCGTACTGTGGCGGGCGGTACCCCAGTAGCCCTGCCATTGTTGGAAATCCATTTTCCCTACGAGACCCTACGGTTTTGATTTGTATTACCCACTTTTGTGTCTAGTAGCTGGAATTTAATCATGTAACAATTTCGGCTATTTTCTATTTACTTGAAAACCCTAGACACTATTATAATATCACCGGATTTCCTATGAAATGTTTTGGTTAGCGTAAGGAAAAAACTTACCCGTATTTATTTGTGGGGAGTCTTACGTGATACCTTTATTTTCAAAATGTTTTTCAAAGTTAAACAACTTTAAACCGTTTACTCATACCAGACCCATGTCTGACCCGGAGTTTATATTTTGTGTTTTCATAAACTCTTGGGTACTCAAATTTTTATGAGTAGCCAAGTGATAGGTTATGGACTTTGATTTCTGGAGGAGCTTGGAGCAGGAGATTCATATATATATATATATACATATATATATATATATATGTAGTCCGCTGTGTTAGTTGAGATGTACTGTACCTCTGATGTATATAGTGATAGGTGTATGTATATGACTGTCATGTATATTGATATTGAATAACTCTGATATATGTGAAAACTATGAAAATTTATGTGATATATTATATTTTGTTCCGTTCCGCTGTGAGATTCAGATGTTGTTAGTCTTTCTTTCTCTTTCTTTTCTATTTCTATCCCTTTCTTTTCTTAATGATGATACGTCTTTCCAGTAGTAGAATGGCGGGTCGTCACAGTTGGTATCAGAGCATAGGTTGGGAATAACCTTGGCTCTGGTAAGAATTACTCATAAAATAGAGTTAGTAGAACTCTAAAATGAGTTTGAGCGTATTAATAGATATGAGCGCGTATTTGTTAGTGAATATAAAATTGTTTTTATATTGTGTTGATTTATCTGTTGAGTGTTTATGGATTCTGGTCGATGTGTGGGACGCCATTTCATCGATAGGGATTTCTAAACTCTTAAACAAGATAGACCGACACAATATTGTTTTTAAAGGTAGGGTAAATGAAATAATTTTACCCAAAATTATATTTTGATATAAAAGAAATATTTTTCTGAAATAAATAGATATACTTGGATATTGATTGTTAATAGTACAATCAAATAAAATTTTAAATGTGAGTGGTTTATAACCAAATAAAATTATTTAAGAATGATTTTAAATAAAAGGGAATATAACTGAAATCTGATTAAATTAGAATTTAAGTCCCGGGAATTTGAAAAGTGTTTAAATGAATTTAAATTAAAAATCTTGGTATGTTTGAAATGTTTTTCCAAAGAGTTGAAGGAAATAATGGAATTTGTTTTGGAAAATATTGTTGAATGGAAATTATTTTGAAAAGAATTTGTGGAAGTAAGGAAGCACTGAACTCACTTCAGTCGCTGGGAAAATAATCCTGATGATGATGGCCACATCATCAGTATTCATTTTCGAGTTTCTTAAGTGATGGATTGCTACTAGGATAGTTGGTCATGATAAATTGTATGGGCTTGTTGGACATACAAGTTGTTTTAGAAATGTTCAAAAGGAGAAAATTTGTTTTGGTGAAAACAAGTGCTTGGAATTTGAAAATTTTATTGGAAATTTGATTTGATATACCAAGTAGGTATGTGAAGTTATCACTTCAAAATGGTTTTGGAAATGAAAACCGGGCATTTGAATTCTAAGAATTCTAGTTAATAATGTGAAAGGTTTGAATGAATTAACTGTTGAACTTATAAAGTAAAGTTGATATTAATAAGAAGAAATCGGGAATTTTAATCTCGGAATTTCAATTTAACTTCAGTAAATGAAAATAGGAAAAATGGACTTGAGTTTAACCTGAGATAAGTTAAATGGAATTGAAGTTCAAAATGAACTTATTTGGATATAAAATTTGATAGGTAAAATGATTGTAATAATGAGGTGGAAATTTATACTTTAAGACAATAAGTGCTATATATATATATACACACATATATATAATCTGAAATTGTGGTTATAAGGTGAAATGACCTAAATGAGTAATATAAACTTTAAAGTAAACAAATAAGTTTCGTGCTCATATATTGAGAAATAAATTTAAGGGATGGTAAGTAGCTAAATTTAACTGAAGCTGAGTTAGAATAAAATTGAATTTCAATAAATTCAATCGAGTTATAAAATTGAATGGAATACGAATTCTTATGTAAATGAGTAAATATAAATCAAGTAAGTCTTGAATTTGGTTAAAATAGAATTGGTGTAAGTTGTAAACAAATCTAATTCAAGTATAAATTGAATAACCTTATTATGAATAAATTCAATAATGAATTGTTAATGTAAATTAAAAATTTAAGGATGATAAAAGAATAAACTAATCAGTAAATAATTGGGATTTGATTAAAGGAAAATCAAATCAAAGATTTGAATGGAAATTGGTGAAATAGAATAGACCTAAGTAGTTAGGTGGAATGGTTTGAAGAAAATAAATGACTTTAGTAAATTGTGAAATGATTATTTAAAATATTGGATGTCGAATTTTAATAAAATGGTTTGTAATCAAATTTGTTGAAATAAAAGAAATGCAATGTAAGGATTGTGAATAAATTAATTGAGATGGAGCCAAATGTAAATTGAGCTGGAATCAATTTGAGAATTGTATAAAGCTTAAGTAATCATTTATTCACAATGATATTGTTAAATTGCATAAGAAAATGTGATGTTTGAAGTAAATGAGATTGAATGAAAATCTATGAATTATTGGAAGCAAAATAGGATGATTTTGAATATGAGTTTGTATTGCTTAAATGGATTATATAAGCAAGAAAGTTGTAAATTCCTTTTAATTAAAAGGGAATGGTTTGAGAATTGATTGAAATTAATTGTGTTGAGGATTGGAACCTTACATTTGTGCTTATGGAAATATGTAATGCTAAACAAGTGGAGAATATGTCAAAGCTTTTCAGAATTTGAAAACTATATAAAAAAAATTTTAGCAACAAAACAATTTCAAATTGAAAATTTAAAGTAAACTAATGAATGAAACTAATTTAAAAATAATAATAGGAATCAGTTATAAATGGAGATAGTCAATAAAAGTTCAATATTCAGAATTAAGAAATTGAATTCATATGGAATTGGTAATTCAGATGTAAATAAGAAGATATAAAGGCTAAAGTGGCAGAGTAATAATATAAGAGTATATATAATGCTTATATTAAGCTTAAGAAATGAATGGTGAAATGCTTAAGTAAAATTTGATATTGAGAAAATTATTCCAAGTGGATAGAATCAAAATAATGTGAATAAAAGAAATTGATATGGTTGATAATCCATGGATATAAATACGTTGGATGAACGTATATTATTTTATTCGCACGACAATTTGATCCAGATTCGAGCACAGAATTTCGAGATAGTTATATCGATCCGAATTAAGATTTTTCACTCGATTTTCGACGACGAACCATGGATTTGGATTTTGATTGATTTTGAGAAATTCTCTATCATAATTGTGACTATGCAAGGAGAATGACAGTTTCTGATCAAGAAACCAGTTCTGTGTCCGTACTAGGAAGTCGGGTGGACGATACTAGTTCGGAAGAGAAATTGTGTGATCGAGCGATCGGATTTCTTACTGCGTACGAATAGTATATGTGCATCGTACGGGCTTGATTTAAATAGATTTTAAAATTCTGTAAAGAAGTCAATAAAAATTTGGAGAGAGTTAATACTGTAAGTTTCAGAATTGAATTGCCGGAGTGGATATCTGGAATTTATTGTGTATTCCGTATACCCCATCTTAGGAATTTGTTTATGATTCATCATCGGTTGTTAAACCAGTAATTCAGGAATTTGGAAGTTGAATCAAATTTGACAGTAGTCAGGAATCCAGTTTGAATTGTTGATCATCGAGAGACAAACTCTCGATAATTTTAGGAAAGCTTATCCGGATTCGTGTTTGGATAACTAGTGATGTTTGTGAGGGTAGACTGTTTGGTTGTCTGTTAATATATGAATGATATTTATGTTTGAATAGTTGATATAACAGCTTTTGAATTATCTTTGTTTTAAATTTCTGGGACGAAATTCTTTTAAGGGGGAAGGAATGTAATAACCCGGAATTTTTGACAGCATATTTTAATGAATAATTAATTTAATTTAAATTATATATAAGCTTGTCAATGTTTAAAATGATGAGATCTTAATTATTTACCAGCATATATGTGTTTATAAAAGAAGTTTTGATTTGAAAATTTAAAATAGAACGCTTCAAACCCATTTAAAACAAAACCTGTCTTATTCAATAAAAATCAAATCAAAGACTCTATATTTTATTCCCTGATAATATGCATATGAATTCAATGTTAGCTTTTAAAATGATAAAGTTAGAAATAAACAAATGTATTAATATTAACATAAACATGGAAATCTAACATATAAGTTTTAAACAATATAATTGATTATAAACATAAACATCCAAAACAAGTATGAATCATAATTATAAACATAAGTATAAACCATAATTACAAAATATAAAATATAACTAACAATATAAATATATGAATATAAGTTATAACTAGGAATATAAATTTACATATGAAATATTATGAATCAAATGCTTGAAAATCTAAAGTGCAAATAAATCACAATCAATAAAGTCAAAATAATAGCCTGCTAAATCCATTTGTACAACATAATTTTTTTAACAAAAGCCATTTATATTATTGAATGTCATGTGAACATGTTCAATGCATAAGTGAAAGGGGATATTTGTAACATATTTCTGTACTAAACATGTATGTGCTGTCATACAGTTTATAGGCATGAGAAAAACAAGTTTTCACTTCAAACATAATAAAAACAAAACCTGTCTTACACAAAGCATGCTAGCCGAAATAATAAATATCTTTGTACAACACCTAAGTAAGTATCAGTCACCATTAAATATATGTTATCATAATTAAAAACATAAACATTAAATAGCATAACTACTTGTTTAACAAGTACATGTAGCCGAAATCTCTATATATCATTTCATACTGCAGAACAAATGGACCAATTAAAGAAAAATGACAAACAAATATAAACTGGCCAGCTACAACCTGTTATTCAGTAGCTTCAATATATATATATATCCACCTATATATCATCAGTTCATTTATAAAAACTTAAACTTAAAGAAAAACTGAGAATCAAAGAAGGATGGGATAAACACTTGTGGCTTTGAAAACTTACATTTAACTCAACAGCAAAACAACAATGAAGCTTTCAAAAATCAAACTTGCAGTTTCGCTCATCAAAATCACTTTCTATTCAAAGTTTATTAGGTGAGTAAACATAAACTTTTAAGCCTTAAGTTTAATCTGTGTGTATGATATATTGGTAATCATATGTTGGCATATGTTTTTGTTTATCAATCTGTGATCTTTTATGTGTGCTCTGTAGGTTTGAATACCCAGTTTTTCTTAGTTATGGAGTTAAGTAGATGATCAAATTATAAAATACCTCCTCTCACTCAATTATAGGCTTATGTTTTTAAAACAAAGTAAGTTGTTGAATATAAATTAAGTTTTTAAACTTGTTTTCAAATTTCCAGTGAAGCATATCAACTGTTCCAGTTGATTTACAGGTTAACCAAAAATCCTAAGATGAATTCAAGTATTTTAGTTTGCCAATTCAACTATATAGCTTGAATCGTCATACAAAAGTAGGATTTTTAAAATGAGAATGGAGATTTTTAGATGAGTATATAAGGTGAATTTTGTAAATGAACAAAAATTGCCTTTTTGTAAATCTCTGGAGATTCAACAAATCTTAAATATTGAAACTTGTTGTATAGCTTGCTTGATACTTGTTGATAACAAGAAAAATGCTAAAGAATTTTTCGAATGCAAGGATTTTGGGATTGAATCAAAAGTAGGGTTTTAGTGTAAATGTTTTTATGCTCTGTAAAATTTTGATCTCGGCATCATGAGTCAACCGAGTGGAACGCGAGTTTAGGTGGAGTTAGGGGGGATGTGAGCGACGTACTGGTGAAGTTTCATCACCTCCGGTGATGGATGGTGGCCGCACGAAGGATTTGTCAGTGGGTGGTTGTAGTTGCATGTTCGAGCATGAGGTCGAATTTTGTTTTAAACTTGTAATTGGAAATCTGAGTATTGTTTCCGATGCTTAGGGTGATTTGTGGTTTGTGGGGCTGTCGCGAGTCGCCGCAGGGGAGGCGAGCCACCGTGCACGTGCACGGTGGCGATGAAGGTGAAGCTTGCTTTTCTATCAATGTGATGTGCCGTGTCGTGCTCGAGTCGACCACTATTTTCTTCGGATTTGTATACGAGATGGGTGAGTAAGTATTCACTGCTATTTGATTTTAAAACTAAAGTTAAACTGAACTTATTAAAAAAATATTGAAGGAGAAGAAGATGTTCACAGGAGTCTCAGGGAGTTTTGCGTGTGAAACTCGAAGTAACCCCCGAGTATAATGCAGGGGATGCCTCGGGTTTTACCTGGGAAGTCGGGGTAGGTTGTAGTTGAGAATTGTTTTTTTTTCTTTCAAATTTGTCTTCTTCAGTTTTGTTTTAACGTTTTGAGCTTAGAAATTGTGTAAAAGGGGGATTAAGAAGCTAAGATTTGTTCAAATTTTAATTATTATAGTCAAAGGTTTAACGACTTTTCTTAAACTCTTAAATCATTTTAATTAAGAAATATAAGTTAACTAATAATTAAAGTTTGTAGTTAACACTAAAATTGATTTTTAAAAATATAAGAAAAGAGTACTTTTAAACGTTAATTAAGTTAAATGATTGATATCAATAGATTATTTTCGAAAGTAATTAAGAACGATTAACATTTGAAAACTTAAATAGAGTTTGGGTTATGTAACTATTTTGTGATAAATAAATGATTAGTGGTTGAGTAATTAAGAATAATTCATACACAGTTAGTGATGGATTATAAGTAAATAAATAATTGAAATCAACTACTTAAGTTAATAAATGAATTAATAGTTAGTTAATCTAATAAATTTGATTATGAATTGATAGAGTAGCTTGATTAAGAATTAATTAATTAAGCAATTAGCAGATAAAAAAATTGGATAATTACGTTTTATTGATAGATAATTAAAGATATTAACTAATGATCAAGGAAACAGTTAATTAAGTAATTAAAGTTAAATCACTTGATTGAGGAAGTAATTTATTAATAGTATAGAATAATTACGTATTTAGAATTAAGAAACCATTAATTAGATGGTTGAAATGAAATAGGTAATTAATCGTTAATTAATAACAAATTAAATAGAGTTAAGTGATTAACTCTCAGATAATCAACTTGTAACAGCCCTAGTTTTTCTAGCACTTTATTCTTTTATTTATAAAACCTTGAAATTTGTTTTAATATGTATTTTTAATTTGATTTAATCTTTTCCCAAAATTCTAAGTATAAAATGGAAGTTTTGAATTTTTTTAACTTTGGTTAAAGGTAACTCTAATTGGAATTTTAATAAAAGGATTGGATTATCTACTTGCTTTAAAAAAATTTGGTAATATTTTGTCCATTTGAATAATAAATCGCTTTGTAAATGGTAATAGTAATCAGAGAAGATGGTAAACATAATCCTATCTTTTATTCAAGTAATAAATTTGAAGAAGATTTATAGTGTACAAGGAAACTGTTAAATTACGCATTTAAAGGGTACGATATTTAATAAATAACGTATAAAATAGAAAACCGTATTAATTAAAAAGCGTTACTTTTGCATTAATTTTGGGTGTATATTATTGCATAGGTTCTTCGCATTTTTAAAATTCACACCGCAATATATATATGAACAATACTTATTTTGCGGTTATTCTACTGATATTTGTTGTATACTTTTTAAAGAAAAAGATAAATATTACGAAAGGAAATAAAATTTTACCTTAACTACATAAATAAATATACAAGTAGGCGTGCATTCTTTTAAGAGGGAAAGAAATAAATTTTCCCTTTCCCTTACCTCCTTTTATCTAATAGAAATAAAACGCATTGTTTAAAAAACGTTCAAACTATAAATTAGTGACGTTTTATTCCACTTAAATCAACGCCATCTAAATATTTAGTGCTTGCCTTTTTCTTTCCCTGAACCAACGCACTCACGTATGAAATGTATAAATTGTTTTAATTAAGTCAGCTGAATCTCAGGGAAAGTTTCTATTTAATTTACTGCGTATAAATTCTTGACTGTTACTCTGCCTCCCTGTGCTTATAAACATTCCCACTGTTACTCTTCATTTCGTTTTATTTTGCTTAAATCACGTTTTGATAAATCATGGGCAATTTTACGTTTCATTTGCTTTGAAAATTTTATTCGCACCTTCAGCTCACTGTTTCCGTTTCTTTTAACAATTCATTTGCACTTTTGATTTTATACCTAGCCGTTACTTTATTAATTGCCTGAAATCACGTAACCTTCTTTTCTATTTATTCTATTATTTGCCTAACATGCATTTGGACTGTTGCCATCCCGTATTTATTTCTTTCCTTTTTGAAATTAAAACGTATACGTTTTACATTTATTTATTTCTAAACCATTCATTGCCTTTCCTTTAAATCAATCAATTCTCTTCTTATTTGTTTTAATTTATTTCCTCTTTTCACCCACACTCAATCTTTATACATATTTGTTTTAATTCATTTTCTCTATTCATGTGCATTCAATCTTTATACATATTTGTTTTAATTTATTTTCTCTTTTCACCAGCATTCAATGTTTATATACATATTTGTTTCATTTTATTTCCTCTGTTCACCAGCATTTAATCTTTATATATTTGCTTTAATTTATTTCCTTTTTTTTTTTTTTACTTCTCCTTAAATTATAGGAATAAATTCCTAAATTTCCTCTAGCCATTACTATCTTTATTTCTTGCCACTTTAAACAAAATTTCTTTCCACTTTATCAATGTGAGGCTTCTCTTATAAATACAAATCACTCGTACATACCCTACTCCATATCAATAGACCTTCATCTCCTCTCTTGCGTGTGAAGCTTCTTCTGTAGGTAAATGGCTGCACTAATTTTTTTTCCTTATTTCTTTTCTTTTTCTTCTTCTTTTTTCTCCTTTTCTTTTGTTTTCTTATTGTTTATATTGCTTTTGTTTTTCCTTTATTTTAAGCATAACAAGCTTCAAGTATATATTTTACATTATAAGTATGTTTATATAGTGCAGCGCAAGTATACATTAAATATAAAGTTATAAACATTTGCATTTGTTCTATGGTTAGTTTTATATGAGTATTTATTGAAATTTGTTTAGTCTGACTTTTGAATATACATTGGGTTATTTCATACTGTTTATATATAATATAAGATGTTTAGCAGTCTGCATATATGTTACAGCATGTAAGATTTTTATAAAAAAAAGGTGTTAATTTTATATTGTATTGTTTATAAAAAGGTGTTAATTTTTTAATATATATATTGTGGGACGGTATACATTTATAAACATATTAATATACGGTAAGTTGTAAAACATAAGTCCAATATATAGGTAGAGTTTGCATGGGTTTAAATTTCCTTCTGTTGTTTGAAATATAGTTGTAGAGTTATAAAATTTTGGGGAGAATATATAGTATAATATATTTTAAGTTAGTTTGTGTGTCTGTCCAGAGATGAGTCATTATACAAATACAGTTTTATAAGATCTAAGATCCGTTGTTTTAAAATGTAAGTTTATACTAGTGATTATATGGGTTTAAATTTGACATTGATATTTTTAAGATGATAAAGAAAGTTTAATGTAAGTGTTAACATGTAAGAAATGCCTGAAGCCTGTTTTAATATTAAAGAAAGTACTGGAATTTAAATTGTTAAATTAAGTTGGAGCTGTGCTCTCGCCCTTCTCTTTCTTATAAATATTTTGCAAAAGGAAAATTTATATCAATTATAAGGTGTGTAGTGTTTCAACAAATTAAGAAAAGTCGATATTGGTCTTAACAATAATAATGTGGAATGTTGACTTAAACGTTGATTTAAATATGATTATAAAAAAAATTATGTTACTATTGGTTTTAAACATAGTTTTGCAGTTTTCTATTATTTGCGTTTGTTTGAAAACGTATGTATGTATATGTAATTTTAATGCGTTTCAAAACTAATATTGGTTAAGAGAGTAATATAATAGAATAATATTTGTATTTCATTTCGGTCTACATAAAGCAGTTTCTGATCTATTTTCATCGATCTCTATTTATCAGTTGTCCATCGTATTTGTGCCAATCTTGCTTCGCTTTGAAAATTTTGTTTGGATTTGTTCGATGTCTAGATCGTGATCCAGCGTAGCTCAATTCTTTGTCCAATCTATCTAGCCTCGAAAAGTGAGCAATCACTCACGATTAACATTCTTTTATTCATTAAATTTGATTTCAATTGAAACGACAATTGAAATATGCTGCCGTAGTTATTTAAATTTGTTATATATGCTATTATCTGTAACTGTTCACCTGCGGGATATGACACCATATCCTGTTGTTTATATTATATTGTCATTGATGATATATGCCTGTTATTTTATTGTATTATCTGTTATCACTCTGCAAGTTCCCTGTAGTTTAGAAATCGCTATGGGTTGAAATGATACATGCCCGAACGGACTTTAGAATAGGAGAAAATTGTTATGGGTTGAAATGATAAACCCAAGCGATTTTCATTTAATTGAATTTGGGATTACGGGTTGAAATGATATCCGCCCGTATATATTTAGTGTACGGATTGAAATGATAAATATCCGTAGCACTAGACTATATGATAGGAAACATATACAGACACCGTTGGTCCATATAAATATTCTGAAAATAATTTTTATAATTTTGGAAAAAATATATGGTTTAAATAATATTGATTCTTAAGATATTATATAAATGGAAATTTTATATATAGATTTAGTCGTAATATTTGATTTAAATTAGATTAATTCAATACGGATAATATGTATGTAAATCTATATTTCAAATAGATTTTCTTGTAATAAATTAAATAATTAAGATTGAGAGATAAATTTAGGTTTATTAAAAATGGTATTTAAATGAGGATTTATTTAATTAAATCATTTTGAAATTTTTGAATGGGAAATTTAAAGGTATGATTTTCTAACTGGATTTTTGATTTATGTGATTTAATGAATATTTCACGTTTAAATAAATTAAAGAAAATATTGAGTAAAATGTAATTTAAGGTTACTTAAATGATATTGTATCTAATGAGGGAGTATTTCAAGACTAAATAATAATGAGGTTAAATCGAGATCTATATGAAACTGTTAAATTAAACATTTAAATACTAAAGCTTTGAACTATATTGGAATTTAAATGGTTTATTTTGAGATTCGGATCTGTATTTGAAATCAATATAGTTGAATTTGTTATTTAGAAACTAAATTGAATTAAAATGAAAATTTAGGTTGAACTAAATTTGAATTTATTATTTAGAAAACTAAATTGAATAAAAATTTAGTTTGAAACGTTGAATACTTAAAGTCTTGAAATATATTGAAATATAAAGGGGTATTTTGTGATTACAAATCCGAATTTGAGATCGATAAAATTGAAGTGGTTATTTTTGGAATTGAGTTGAATTAAAATTGAAAATACTTTACTGTATAAATTATTTAATATATGTAAATACTATTTTGGGAAATATTGAGATATTTGAAGTGAAATGATATTTGGTTTTGAAGTATAAATTAAGCTGAAATGACCACGGTGTATAGTGTATATTTCTACCTTGTAGATAGTTTCCTGGACCCTTAGAGGATGATTATCCCAAACATCCTTTAGGTTATTTGTATTTCAGTTGATATTTCACTTAAGTTGGATTTATTGATATTAGAATGTTAATCCTGACTCGAGTGTTTTGTGTTTTGCTTTACGCTCGGGTCAGACTGAGTGATACAGCATTTGAGACTCACCTTTGAAGTTGGAGTTTGCTTGAAGATCCAGCTATCTATCCTTTCAGTCATCCAGTTGATTGGTCCAGAGAAGTCTTCCGCACGTACTGGAGACTTCACTGTATCTGAGATATTCTATTGTACTTTATCTCTAACTCTGATTTTTTTTTATAGTAGCTTCATGAACTACTATCTATTTAGTCCGCTGCGTATTTTTGTACTACTCTGTATCTGTGATTCCGTGTTTGATTTATTTACTGTATATGTTGGGTTTTGCCAAATTTTAATTAACAATCTGATATTTTGAGCAATTCAAGTCCGACATCTGCGGATGCGAATGGTTGAAAATAGCGGGTCGTTACAGTTGGTATCAGAGCCAGGTTCTAGGTAAACTTAGCATATATGGTAAATTTATTAACAGAATCACTTTCGCTCGAGTTGAATCTCTTCCTTTCTGACTCGATTTCCTTTGAATTTTGGAATGTCCCTCAGTTCCAAAATTCATTCTTGTCTCTCTCTATTTATATTCTTTTGATTCTGGAGTATCCAGTAACTCCACTAAATGATTTGTGAAGGGGGATGAAAACTCCTTTACAATTGGCGTCGATTCACCGAAGATTTTTGGATCCTCGGTTTAGATGCTACTATCTCATGTTATTCCAAATTCTATCTCTAGCGATCGAATGTTGATTTGCCTTAGAATTCTGCATCCATCATATTGCTAAATGCACGATTGACCCGATTAAGGTCGCCCGTGATTTATAGAAGTATATCCGTCTCCTATTTTGTAATTTAATCATCTTCGATCGAGTCTATCTTCGAATCAGGATTCTATTGGTTAGAGTCTTCTAATTTAAATCTCTGCCTTTGTTTTGAAATCCATTCTTAAATCACCCATTGAAAAATCGAGTATGTTGTATTTTTGAAATTGTTTTGTACCGAAATTATTATTTTGATAACTATGATTTTATTCTATATATAAAAAGAAATTGTTTTCGATAAGGATTATATACCTATATATAAAACAAATAAGAAATGTTATTCTATATATATAAAAGTTTTGAAAGGATTTGAAAATTTGAAAACTTGTTAGAAATTTATTTATATAAAAATGATTTACAACCGAAGGGTTAAATTTGAAATTCGAGAATTGAATTCCGGTATTTTGAAATTGGATTTAAGATTTTGGAAATATATAAAAATAATACGATTTAAAGGTATTTTTCCGAATAAGAAATGTTTCAAATGATTTCAAATGAGTTCCGATAATTTTGAAGAAATTTCAAAGAAGTTTTCAAGAAAATAGAAGTCCAGAACTCACGTATGTCGCTGGAAAATAATTTCGGTGATGAGTGCACGCATCATCGACATTGATTTTCGAGTTTCAGAGTGGGGGAGAGGCCACTTTAATAGCTTCGCTATGCAAGTGATTTTGTAAAACCGTTTTGATTTCAATTTCCGAAGTATAATTTGATATTTTAGTGAGATATAAGTATATATTTGAAACAATTTAAAATGAGACCGGTGTTCAGTCCTCGAGTTTCGGATTTAATAATTGATCTATTGATTTATTGTTGATTTTCAACTCTTGAATTGAAAATTTGATTTCCTAACTATTTTGAATGTTCGAACACTTCCAAATCGAGATTAAATTTTCAAAGCTAAGAAATTTCGAAGAGTATTAAATGTCTGATAAAGAATATAAATTTAGTTTTGAAATGTTTTGAAAAAAAATAGTGGAATAATGGTTTTCAGAAAGGTAAATTGGATATTTCACATAGAAATAGATAGTTTAAAAGTCTTAAAAAAAAGGATAATTATAAATTTGGAAACCATTTTGAGTATAATTGATTTTGGGAAAATATTTGGTTTTGTAATTAAATTGGAATTGAAAACCAGTACTTATATGGTGATTTTGGAAATGAATTTGTTTGACTTGAATTATTTTAATTTGGAAAATGGGATAATTTTCTAAACCTATTATTTTGGGAACTTTGAAATTCAAACATTTAATTTGGAAGAAAATTTGGTGAAATCATATATGATTTTGAAACTGAAATTATATTGAAATAATTTGAAATTGAGAACCTTAGATTACTAAGCACTTGATTTGGGAGTGGTCGAACTTATATAAAATGGATTGTATAAGTATGAAGTTGATTTGAAATCTATTGATTTGAAAGGTACTCAATTTGGAAAGAGATTTTATATAATCGAAGTCTATATAAGTATGATTTGATCTACTATTGATTTGGAAAGTATTCGATTTGGGAAAAATAGAATCCTATATATGGACTTTATATAAGTACAATATTTGAAAGTGATTTGAAAAGGTACTATATGATATATATTTTCGAAGTAAAGATATGGAAAGTGCCTTCTGCTTGATATCCGCTTTGTGGCCACATCGTGAATTCATTCTATCGATATTATTCTCTCTGATTTTTGGTTTTCCGGATGTAATACTCGAGTGTTCCCACCGTGGCGTAACCCATGGTTTTTTTTTCTCTCGTGAATACATAGCGCAATTGCCTGGCTGAGTCTTGCCTATGGGTACGGATTGTTTCCTGGGGGATCCAGGCGTAACCATTGTGTATCCTGCAATCTGTGTAGGTCGCGAATAGTAGCGCAAGTGCCTGGCTGAGTCTTGCCTAGGGGTACGGATTGTTTCCTGGGGGATCCAGGCGTAACCATTGTGTATCCTGCACTCTACTAGTCATCATGGCGTAACTCGTAGGGCTGAGAAAGCTTACGGATATGGATTGTTTCCTGGGGGATCCAGGCGTAACCATTGTGTATCTGCGAACCATGGTCGGACAAAGGTTTTGGTTGGTTGTTTTGTTTGGATTGTACTTTCCATATCTGTTTAAAAAAAAAGGTTTTTCAAGTATTTTCACTGGGTGTTGAAACGGGTCTACCAAGTACTTGAAGAATTCTAGCTTTGCGCCTGATCAACGCATGGCCAGAGTCTGCAAGAACGAGGATAAACTTGTTAAAACATCGAGTTATAAAAGTATTTTCGAAAGGAAAATTTATTTCGATATAATAGTATTTTATTATAAAAGTATTATTATAAAGTTATTTATTATAAAGGCATTTTTCCCAACAAAGAAATTTTGAATTAATATTTGAAATTTAAATTCTTATGGTTCTAGATTAATTATTCGTGCCCGATACTATTCCTTGCATCTACCTTATCTGCTCAGTTTAGTTATTCACCTTGATTCTGTTTTCCAAATCTACCTTCCTTCCTTGTTGGATATATCCTTTTTAAATATTTGCTTTACTATCTTATCTTCCTTTGTTTTCCTTCTTTCGTTCCTTTTCGAGGACGAAAAGTTCTGAGTGGGGGAGAGTGTAACAGCCCTAGTTTTTCTAGCACTTTATTCTTTTATTTATAAAACCTTGAAATTTGTTTTAATATGTATTTTTAATTTGATTTAATCTATTCCCAAAATTCTAAGTATAAAATGGAAGTTCTGAATTTTTTTAACTTTGTTTAAAGGATAACTCTAATTGGAATTTTAATAAAAGGATTGGATTATCTACTTGCTTTAAAAAATTGGTAATATTTTGTCCATTTGAATAATAAATCGCTTTGTAAATGGTAATAGTAATCAGAGAAGAAGGTAACCATAATCCTATCTTTTACTCAAGTAATAAATTTGAAGAAGATTTATAGTGTACAAGGAAACTGTTAAATTACGCATTTAAAGGGTACGATATTTAATAAATGACGTATAAAATAGAAAATCGTATTAATTAAAAAGCGTTACTTTTGCATTAATTTTGGGTGTATATTATTGCATAGGTTCTTCGCATTTTTAAAATTCACACCGCAATATATATACGAACAATACTTATTTTGCAGTTGTTCTACTGATATTTGTTGTATACTTTTTAAAGAAAAAGATAAATATTACGAAAGGAAATAAAATTTTACCTTAACTACATAAATAAATATACAAGTAGGCGTGCATTCTTTTAAGAGGGAAAGAAATAAATTTTCCCTTTCCGTTACCTCCTTTTATCTAATAGAAATAAAACGCATTGTTTAAAAAACGTTCAAACCATAAATTAGTGACGTTTTATTCCACTTAAATCAACGCCATCTAAATATTTAGTGCTTGCCTTTTTCTTTCCCTGAACTAACGCACTCACGTATGAAATATATAAATTGTTTTAATTAAGTCAGCTGAATCTCAGGGAAAGTTTCTATTTAATTTACTGCGTATAAATTCTTGACTGTTACTCTGCCTCCCTATGCTTATAAACATTTCCACTGTTACTCTTCATTTCGTTTTATTTTGCTTAAATCACGTTTTGATAAATCATGGGAAATTTTACGTTTCATTTGCTTTGAAAATTTTATTCGCACCTTCAGCTCACTGTTTCCGTTTCTTTTAACAATTCATTTGCACTTTTGATTTTATACCTAGCCGTTACTTTATTAATTGCCTGAAATCACGTAACCTTCTTTTCTATTTATTCTATTATTTGCCTAACATGCATTTGGACTGTTGCCATCCCGTATTTATTTCTTTCCTTTTTGAAATTAAAACGTATACGTTTTACATTTATTTATTTCTAAACCATTCATTGCCTTTCCTTTAAATCAATCCATTCTCTTCTTATTTGTTTTAATTTATTTCCTCTTTTCACCCACACTCAATCTTTATACATATTTGTTTTAATTCATTTTCTCTATTCATGTGCATTCAATCTTTATACATATTTTTTTTAATTTATTTTCTCTTTTCACCAGCATTCAATGTTTATATACATATTTGTTTCATTTTATTTCCTCTGTTCACCAGCATTTAATCTTTATATATTTGCTTTAATTTATTTCCTTTTTTTTTACTTCTCCTTAAATTATAGGAATAAATTCCTAAATTTCCTCTAGCCATTACTATCTTTATTTCTTGCCACTTTAAACAAAATTTCTTTCCACTTTTATCAATGTGAGGCTTCTCTTATAAATACAAATCACTCGTACATACCCTACTCCATATCAATAGACCTTCATCTCCTCTCTTGCGTGTGAAGCTTCTTCTGTAGGTAAATGGCTGCACTAATTTTTTTTTTCTTCTTATTTCTTTTCTTTTTCTCCTTCTTTTTCCTCCTTTTCTTTTGTTTTCTTATTGTTTATATTGCTTTTGTTTTTCCTTTATTTTAAACATAACATGCTTCAAGTATATATTTTACATTATAAGTATGTTTATATAGTGCAGCGCAAGTATACATTAAATATAAAGTTATAAACATTTGCATTTGTTCTATGGTTAGTTTTATATGAGTATTTATTGAAATTTGTTTAGTCTGACTTTTGAATATACATTGGGTTATTTCATACTGTTTATATATAATATAAGATGTTTAGCAGTCTGCATATATGTTACAGCATGTAAGATTTTTATAAAAAAAAGGTGTTAATTTTATATTGTATTGTTTATAAAAAGGTGTTAATTTTTTAATATATATATTGTGGGACAGTATACATTTATAAACATATTAATATACGGTAAGTTATAAAACATAAGTTTGATATATAGGTAGAGTTTGCATGGGTTTAAATTTCCTTCTGTTGTTTGAAATATAGTTGTAGAGTTATAAAATTTTGGGGAGAATATATAGTATAATATATTTTAAGTTAGTTTGTGTGTCTGTCCAGAGATGAGTTATTATACAAATACAGTTTTATAAGATCTAAGATCCGTTGTTTTAAAATGTAAGTTTATACTAGTGATTATATGGGTTTAAATTTGACATTGATATTTTTAAGATGATAAAGAAAGTTTAATGTAAGTGTTAACATGTAAGAAATGCCTGAAGCCTGTTTTAATATTAAAGAAAGTACTGGAATTTAAATTGTTAAATTAAGTTGGAGTTGTGCTCTCGCCCTTCTCTTTCATATAAATATTTTGCAAAAGGTAAATTTATATCAAGTATAAGGTGTGTAGTGTTTCAACAAATAAAGAAAAGTCGATATTGGTCTTAACAATAATAATGTGGAATGTTGACTTAAATGTTGATTTAAATATGATTATAAAAAAAATTATGTTACTATTGGTTTTAAACATAGTTTTACAGTTTTCTATTATTTGCGTTTGTTTGAAAACGTATGTATGTATATGTAATTTTAATACGTTTCAAAACTAATATTGGTTAAGAGAGTAATATAATAGAATAATATTTGTATTTCATTTCGGTCTACATAAAGCAGTTTCTGATCTATTTTCATCGATCTCTATTTATCAGTTGTCCATCGTATTCGTGCCAATCTTGCTTCGCTTTGAAAATTTTGTTTGGATTTGTTCGATGTCTAGATCGTGATCCAGCGTAGCTCAATTCTTTGTCCAATCTATCTAGCCTCGAAAGGTGAGCAATCACTCACGATTAACATTCTTTTATTCATTAAATTTGATTTCAATTGAAACGACAATTGAAATATGCTGCTGTAGTTATTTAAATTTGTTATATATGCTATTATCTGTAACTGTTCACCTGCGTGATATGACACCATATTCTTTTGTTTATATTATATTGTTATTGATGATATATGCCTGTTATTTTATTGCATTATCTGTTATCACTCTGCAAGTTCCCTGTAGTTTAGAAATCACTATGGGTTGAAATGATACATGCCCGAATGGACTTTAGAATAGGAGAAAATTATTATGGGTTGAAATGATAAACCCAAGCGATTTTCATTTAATTGAATTTGGGATTACGGGTTGAAATGATATCCGCCCGTATATATTTAGTGTACGGATTGAAATGATAAATATCCGTAGCACTAGACTATATGATAGGAAATATATACAGACACCGTTGGTCCATATAAATATTCTGAAAATAATTTTTATAATTTTGGAAAAAATATATGGTTTAAATAATATTGATTCTTAAGATATTATATAAATGGAAATTTTATATATAGATTTAGTCGTAATATTTGATTTAAATTAGATTAATTTAATACGGATAATATGTATGTAAATCTATATTTCAAATAGATTTTCTTGTAATAAATTAAATAATTAAGATTGAGAGATAAATTTGGGTTTATTAAAAATGGTATTTAAATGAGGATTTATTTAATTAAATCATTTTGAAATTTTTGAATGGGAAATTTAAAGGTATGATTTTCTAACTGGATTTTTGATTTATGTGATTTAATGAATATTTCACGTTTAAATAAATTAAAGAAAATATTGAGTAAAATGTAATTTAAGGTTACTTAAATGATATTATATCTAATGAGGGAGTATTTCAAGACTAAATAATAATGAGGTTAAATCGAGATCTATATGAAACTGTTAAATTAAACATTTAAATACTAAAGCTTTGAACTATATTGGAATTTAAATGGTTTATTTTGAGATTCGGATCTGTATTTGAAATCAATATAGTTGAATTTGTTATTTAGAAACTAAATTGAATTAAAATGAAAATTTAGGTTGAACTAAATTTGAATTTATTATTTAGAAAACTAAATTGAATAAAAATTTAGTTTGAAACGTTGAATACTTAAAGTCTTGAAATATATTGAAATATAAAGGGGTATTTTGTGATTACAAATCCGAATTTGAGATCGATAAAATTGAAGTGGTTATTTTTGGAATTGAGTTGAATTAAAATTGAAAATACTTTACTGTATAAATTATTTAATATATGTAAATACTATTTTGGGAAATATAGAGATATTTGAAGTGAAATGATATTTGGTTTTGAAGTATAAATTAAGCTGAAATGACCACGGTGTATAGTGTATATTTCTACCTTGTAGATAGTTCCCTGGACCCTTAGAGGATGGTTATCCCAAACATCCTTTAAGTTATTTGTATTTCAGTTGATATTTCACTTAAGTTGGATTTATTGATATTAGAATGTTAATCCTGACTCGAGTGTTTTGTGTTTTGCTTTACGCTCGGGTCAGACTGAGTGATACAGCATTTGAGACTCACCTTCGAAGTTGGAGTTTGCTTGAAGATCCAGCTATCTATCCTTTCAGTCATCCAGTTGATTGGTCCAGAGAAGTCTTCCGCACGTACTGGACACTTCACTGTATCTGAGATATTCTATTGTACTTTATCTCTAACTCTGATTTTTTTATAGTAGCTTCATGAACTACTATCTATTTAGTCCGCTGCGTATTTTTGTACTACTCTGTATCTGTGATTCTGTGTTTGATTTATTTACTGTATATGTTGGGTTTTGCCAAATTTTAATTAACAATCTGATATTTTGAGCAATTCAAGTCCGATATCTGCGGATGCGAATGGTTGAAAATAGCGGGTCGTTACACAACTCTAAATTGAATTAATTACAAATACGATTTAAAGGTAATTGCTTATGAACTGTTGTGTTGAATATCTGATTGTGATACTTATGTGATAATATCCTATGTTATTCGGTGATATGCTGTGTTATACCTATGATGCTTGTATATGTTTTATCTATGATAAATGCTATGTTAATTCAATTATTGAATTTAAATTATTTAAACTGTTAAGTTAATTAGACAACTTGGCCCTTAAAATGGCGTTTGGATTCGATGAGACCGGGATCGGAAGAATCTAATTTGATTCTCCGAAAACCACATCAATCCAAATTAGACGTTAGGTCGTGAATCCTGAAATGAAGATCAAGATGATGTATTCAGAATGCAAGGGTTATCGTCGTTGACTCTGAGGGTGATTCCAAAACGAGTGTAAAGAGATAATGCCTTCGGTTTCGTTCAAACCCGGAACGAACTTGTATGGATTGAATGCTTTCAGCACATCGTCAGGCGGGCGATGAACATTCTAAGAGATATGTTCTATAAAGGTAATCGTAGCCTCAAGCCTCATCAACCGGAAATGGCTTAAACAGGGGAGATGCAGCAAGGTTAGGTGGGTCATGCCCAAGCAGGACAAGATATATCCCCTGTCTAGATGTCCCTTTTTATTTCGGCTTAGTGAGTGGTTGGTCGCGCCAACCACGGGGTTTATCTTGTTCGGGACTGTTCAGTAAGGAATGGTTCCGGCCTTGTGTTGTAGGGGGTCGGGAGTGATCCTCGGTACGGTGATCTAGGCCCCGTACTGTGGCGGGCGGTACCCCAGTAGCCTTGCCATTGTTGGAAATCCATTTTCCCTATGAGACCATACGGTTTTGATTTGTATTACCCACCTTTGTGGCTAGTAGCTGGAATTTAATCATGTAACAATTTCGGCTATTTTCTATTTACTTGAAAACACTAGACACTATTATAATATCACCGGATTTCCTATGAAATGTTTTGGTTAGCGTAAGGTAAAAACTTACCCGTATTTATTTGTGGGGAGTCTTATGTGATACCTTTATTTTCAAAATGTTTTCAAAGTTAAACAACTTTAAACCGTTTACTCATACCGGACCCATGTCTGACTCGGAGTTTATATTTTGTATTTTCATAAACTCTTGGGTACTCAAATTTTTATGAGTAGCCAAGTGATAGGTTATGGACTTTGATTTCTGGAGGAGCTTGGAGCAGGAGATTCCAGATATATATATATATATATATATATATATATATATGTAGTCCGCCGTGTTAGTTGAGATGTACTGTACCTCTGATGTATATAGTGATAGGTGTATGCATATGACTGTCATGTATATTGATATTGAATAACTCTGATATATGTGAAAACTATGAAATATTTATGTGATATATTATATTTTGCTCCGTTCCGCTGTGAGATTCAGATGTTGTTAGTCTTTCTTTCTCTTTCTTTTCTATTTCTATCCCTTTCTTTTCTTAATGATGATACGTCTTTCCAGTAGTAGAATGGCGGGTCATCACAGAATATGTTATTATCCCGGGTGTTCTCATTCTTACAATCGAGCGCTCCTTCTTCCATGCACAACCATATCCACAATATATAGATTTCTGAGGACGTCTAGAAAAGTTACCCTAATTGGGTGCGACCCACTTAGCCTTGCTCCATCTCCCTTGTTTTAGTCATTCTCGGTTGATGAGTGTAACGACCCGTGAATTTCGTTAATTAAATTTGTCATATTAATAAGATTTTGGAATTTAATAAAAAAAAGAAATATTTTTTTTATAATTTATAATAAAATGAATGTTAGAAATTAGATGTAGCAATTGTAATTAAAAGTTAACAATTTAAAATAAAATTTCAATTAATGGAAATAGGGTAAATTGTCATACTTGGGTATAAGCTTAATATAAGAAAACAAATAGAAATGTTGAATCATGAATAATTTTTTTAACTAGAATGGAATTCAAATTTATAAAATAATGTAAAGTTTTAAATTGTTGCATTTGGGTAATAAGTTAAAATATAAGTAAATGAAGGCAAGTATTGAATTTATCAATGAAATAAAATATTGATTAATGGAAATTGAATGTAAATTGAGGTAATAATGTAATGCAGGACAATAAATAATTTAATTAGTACAATCCCCATTTTTATTTGTAAACAATTGTAAGGTTTTAATTTATTGAAATTTGAAAATTAAGGAAACATGTTAATATAAGTTAATTATTAATAACTTGAAAGGAATTCCAACCAATTCAAGTTAAATGTTGCACTTGGTTATAAATTGAATATAAAAGAACTAATATAAATATTGAATAAATTTTTGAAATAGTTTGAAATAAATGGTAATTGAGTAAAACCAGTGTTATGTAAGTAATTATAATATTGGTTTGTAAATAATAAACCTATAAAAGTGTGATTAAGAGTTAATGACAATAATTATTGTACGTTACTTATTTTATTAGTTTTATAAGTTTAATTTGAATTCAATTTAAATTAATTCACTAAATTATTGCAGTTAATGTGGAATAAATTGGTAAGTGAAGAATGTTGAATTCCATAAGATGTAACCAAGGAAAAATTACATTCATAATATGATAATTAATGTATTAAAAAGAATGAAACCAAGATGAAATAATTAATTGAGATTTGTAAATTTTAATTAATGAGTAAAATTGACAAAATCCAAATATAATTGAAATACAGCAATTAATGCAAATTAAAGATGAAAATTGGAAAATATTAATGTAATGAAATATAAAACATTGTTAACTATGTTAGTTGAGTAATAATTGATTGAATATTATGTTGTAATCGAATAAAATCAAATTTATTGGAATTAATTTGCAATTAATTGGATTAATTGCAGTTGACATTTGAACGCTGTATTCACTGGAATAATTGACACTAAATTGATATGTGAATTTTATTTTAGTTATTATAAATATCTAAGGGATGAAAAAAATGACAAAAATCTACTAGTTTATAAATATTGAATTTAAAGGTGGTAAATTAATTATTAACTTATTTAAAGAGTGATAAAATAACCATTTTGGCCACTGACTCGGATTTCGACGAAACCAGTTTCATCGGATCCGTAACGGTGAATTATTGTAGGATTTCAAGTTTCGTAGCGATCGGACTTGTCGTTTGATCGTACGGACTCGAAACGCCTTGAAATCGATTTAATTGAAATCAAATTGAAATCAATTTGAAAATATTGATTTCAGCATAACTTCTTCATACGATGGAATTTGGACGTGAAACTTTTTCCATCGCATTCAAAATATTTTAAAATATCTATTTTGATATATGGTTCGACCCGATTTCGTTCCGGAGTCAGCAGGGGCTTTTTGGGCCAATTATCGTTTAGCACGTTATAATTCGGATCCATCTGTCTATTCCATCTTTATCTATAAATACCCTGCTAAACCCTAGCCTCCGCCTATTCTCATTTGTCTGCGCGTAAAATTTCATCAGCTCCTCCTCTTCTTCCAATGACTGCAAACCCTAAATCCAATTTCAAATTCGAAAAAATCAAATCCAAAGCTAAAATTTCCAAGTCCTCAGAAAAATCCGAAAAAATTATATACTGAAGCTCCCAATGAGCGTAATCTTGTGGTGTGATTCGTTTTTCAATCCGATTCATCGTTTTCCCAAAATTTCATGTTGAACATCAGCCGTCCATAGACTACGGTTTGATTTTAACGGCGGATCGTCGATTTCACGACGATCGGGGGCATGGCCTTGTTGAGGTCGGCAAGTAGGGTGCATCGGCATGGTTCGTTCGCATTGTAAGCTGTCAGATCGTTGGCAGATAAGGTTTTAGGGTTTCGGCCCCATAGGCCGCAGCCACCACCAGGGGACGATAGAGCATCGCGCGACCATACAGGAAGGGGCGGCTCGAGGAGGAGATTCCAACGGCGAAGCCTGATCTCGGCGTAGGCGTCTCTGGCAGCGGCGAAAATTGCATAAAGGAGGTTGTTTGGTGGCGGCTGAGAAGTGAGTGACGAGTTCGAACGTGAGGGTTTCGGTGTCCAGACCGCGTGCGCGCGTGGGGTATGCGTGACGTGGCGAGGATATTGAGGAAGGTTTTATTTTAAAATTTAATTTCGTTTTCAAATCGATTTAACATGTGTAAATTTCTCATACGATGTAACGACCCAGAATTTTTGATAATTTAAATTTGTATATTTAATTGAATTTAAATATTAATAAGTGAAATTTATAAGTCGAGTAATTTATTTTTCGAATATTGGATTTAATTGGATAATTAAATCGATTATTTAATATTTGAAATTACAGAAATAATTGAAAATCGAGTTTAATATGATTGAAAATGATTTGTAAAATTTTATTTAATCATATTAAAGTTATAGAGATGTTATAGAACTTTTAAAATTGAATTTAAAGTTTATTTGTGAAAATTGAATATTTTAATATTTAATTATCGACTGAAAAATAGCCAATTTTCGAACAGTCTCAGAATTGGACGAAACTAGTTCCATTGGATCCGTAATAGTTTGTTATTATTGAATTTCAATTTTTGTAGCAATCGGAGTTTTCGTTTGACCGTGGCAGCTCTAAACGCATCGAAATTGTTTTAATATTAATTTGGCGAGTTAAAATAGTCATTTTTCAAACAGTCTCGGATTTTGACGAAACTAGTTTCATCAGATCCATAATGTGAAATTATTGTATGGTTTTAAATTTCGTGTCAATCGGATTTACCGTTTGTCCGGTGGAAGCCAAAACGCCTAGAAATTTGATTTACCGATTTAATTTTAAATCGAACGCTTATTGCCATAACTCGCACAGATGATCGAATTAGCTCCCGAAACATGTTCCATTGTGTTCGGAACATGGGGGTAAACCTTAGGAACGCCAACCGGCACGCTTCGTTTGGAGTTCGAAAAATCCAGGATGAATAGTGTTTGCGAAATTTTCTATAAAAGCCCTTAAAATTTCACATTTGCAAAGAGAAAACAACCCTAGGGTTTTCATCTGCAGGCCGCCTCCTTCTTATTAACCTGTAGCCGAAATTTAATCTTCTTCCTCCTCAAATTTCTTTAAATCCGTGAAGCAATCTAACAAACTCTCAACTAGAGAAAGGTCGGGCTCGTCGAGACGAAGGTATCCAACGGTTAAGATCGTTGTAGGCGAAGTGAATTAATGGTAATCGAAGCTCAAAGGGTTTGCGTTCGCATGCCTTTCTACGTGCAGGGGGGAGGCCGAGTGCCATGTCCTTCTGGCCGAGCATGGAGTTCGTGATGGACTTCGACATGGCGCTCTCTGATCATGGTGGAAGTGCTTAAATTGGTCGCGTTAATTGGATCAAGGGGGTAGCAGTTGGGTTTGAGGTTGCGCGTGATATTACTGGAACGGGGAAGATGATAGTCATGGTTGTGATTTGCAAGCTTGGATCTAACGGCTAGGATTGGCTAGGGTATTTAGAAAATAGAATTATGTTGTAAATTTTGTATTAAAATTTCGTGTAAACTTCGTAAATTCATATCTTTTTCATACGAGGTCGAAAACGCGCGAAACAAGTTGCGTTGGAATCGTATGGACGAGCACTACGCTATGGAATTGGATTGGAGTCATTTGGAGTTAGCGAAAATTTCGGATAAAATTAAACGCGCGTTTAATTTTATTCGAAATAAAAGCTGAAAACGAAATTGAAATCAAGGTGAGAACTTCTCACTCAATCAAATCGGTTTTGATTTAAATTTTAAATAGTTAGATTTAAAATTGCTTGATTGTATGTTTGAATGATGATTGCTATCTATTGATTGTTAAAATAGACATTATGCGCCGTTAGTAAGCGGAGGTTATTTATTAAAAACATATACCGCGAATATTTCACCGTATAGTGAAATTGGTATTATTTGTGTACTTGGAGTCGATTTCCTGCATTATATAGCGGATGAGACCCTATTGCGCCGTCTATTAAGCGGATAATATTTTATAAATCCTATATACCGCGATAATTCCGTACTGGAACGGAATTGGTATTGTGCTAACATCTTTGGATGCAGGGAAACAGGTTGGAGGAATCCAACTGGATTCCTCAACTATATTGATTTATTTACAGATATTGTGATATTTGTTGATTATCATATCTATATATGATATTTGGATGTCGTGATTGACTATTTGGCGCTGTTGCATCATCGGATCCATTTTTTTAAAGTTTAAAAATAACGATTTTGGTTTTTAAAGGAATTTCAAAGTGATTTTTGAAAGTATACGTTTTATTAAATTTTTGAATTGATTCATTTTAAATAATTAAAACGTTATAAATTTTTATGTTATAAAAATTAAGATTTTTGTGAAATATAACCAAAAGGTGATTTTTGAAATAAGTAGTTAATAAATTTATAAAATAGTTAAATTGGGATTTTTGAATTATTTTAAAACGGGTTATATGAAAGATGTATAAATTTGATATTTTAAAATTAAAAATATTGGAATTATAAAACGAGTTTTTATAAGTGTTAAAATGAAGTATAAATGGATTCATAAGTGAATGAAAATTTATAGGTTTATGAATTGTGAAGTTATAAAATGAATAGATGTTGTAAGACGAAAGATTTTAAGGAATTAACTTATAAATCAGATTTTTGCATTTAAATTGAAATCTTTGATGAAGAAAAAATGGTTTATAGTTGAGATTTATAAAATATATATTTTATAAATCGAAATAATAGAATTTTAAAAGGAATTCTATTAATGTTGAAAATAGGGTTATAGATGAATCTTATAAGTAATAAGATTTATAATTTGTGAAGTTTTAAAAGAACGATTTTGTAAATAAATGGATTATAAGCATTTAACTTATAATATGGACTTTTGATATATAATTGAGTTATATAAATTGAATTGGATTAATAAAAGAGATTTATAAATTGAAGCTTATAAATAGAAATGGAATTTATAGACATTGTTTATAAATTCGAAATCCATGGAATTTGATAAATTGAAAGTTGAAATTGGTTAAGGAAGTATATTCACGATTTTGGACAGTGAATATATTATCAAATAAAATGGATATGCTTGGGAAAATGAATATTATAAAATGAAGTTAATCGTTTTAACGATGTTTTAAAATGTATTATGAATCGAATACATAGATTTCAACATTCATTGTTGAAATAGACGTTTTCGAGAAATAAGGAAATGGTGGACTATAACACTGTTGTTATAGTAAATGGTTTCCGAAAGGAAATATTTGGTATAGTATTGGGATTTATATATCTATTTTAATTTTGAATCCCTATACTAGTGATTTTGGGTCGTCGTAACGGTGTTTTACGCAACGTTCGTTTTGGCCCAAATAAATGTGTTTAAGAAATGATTTCTTAAAGAATGAAATATATACTTAATTTCGATTTAAGTATATTGGATATTTTCCAAGTGTTGAAAATAAATGGGTTTGTGAATTACTTATTATTAAATAAGTATGGAAATGTTTTTTCAATGTGAAATGAAACGTTTCGAGAATATATCTTTTTGAAGATAAATTGAAAATGAATATTAGAAGTCGATTAGAAAATCGTATATTCATAGATATTTTGGAAATGTAAATTCACTATGGAATTTATAAATGAAAAGGGAAATTTGTTTTAAAAGTAAACGTTGATTTATTTTTGAAGTGTGGAAAATAAATTTACGGATTTGGAACGTAAATATAAAGTAAATCGTTAAGGATTTATTTAATTAGTTTAAATGAACCATGTTGAAATGAAAGTAATCTCGTATGGGGGAATGATTTGAAATTTGTTTTCAAAAGTGGTAAATGTGAAAAGTGATTTGAAAATTGCTTTCAAATGTTGAAGTGTGGAAAAAATATATATCTTGTAAAGATATTTCGGAAAGTAAATAATTTGGGAGATTATTTGGAATTTGGTGATGTTGAACACGCCTGTTGATAGTTAAATAACCGACTATTAATATTTACCTTTAAATAGGTATTTGTTGTGATTGCTTGAATTTGAATGCCACACTTATTGTTGAATAAGCGCTCACTATTCGGGTTAGCCGGGAAAGAACCTTGGGGTCGTATAACCCATTCCGAATATGTGATACGTCGTAATGGATTGCATTTGATGACCGGTGTTGAAGACCGGATATTTTTGAAAACGGAAGGATTACCGTTGAGTTACTCTACATCGGCTGATCTCCGATATAGAGGTTTTATCACCCTTAGTGACGGGAAGTCCGGACGTGATTAGAAATTATCCAAAATGCAAGGACTTCTTTGTAAGTGCCTTCGGTTCTGTTCGAGCCTGAAACAGACTTGTATGGATTTTATGTCTGAAATTACAAATTGGGATATAAAGCTGATTTCTTTCAAATATATTTCTGTTGGTGGCGAAGAATTTATTCTCTTAGCTTAACACCCTTCTCTGAGACGTACGAGCTCAAAGGTTATGTAGTTGAAGGTTATTAGTGATATACTCCCAATTTGGTAGTGTGGCATGCTGAGTGTTACTATGGGATGATCATTGTTTAATCATTTGTGATATGATCATTTGTTTGATCATTTATCTTAGTGATCATTACTTTGATCATTTGCTGACCCAAAGCACAGCTTTTGTATAAAGCGTGGCTTTGTGGACGAGACTTCGTCGGACCTCACACCTCGAAAATGGTCAAAACAGGAAGGATGCAGCAAGGTTATTAGGGGGTAGCGCCCCTTTAGTGTATGTTATTCCTTCTGAATAGAGGTGGTATCATGGTATGGAGCCCAGATACTTAACCTATGTTGTTGCTGCAAATTTATTGCTTTGTGGTTGTTGGAAATCGAGGATCCTCGGATAGATCGGTTACGATCGGGGGATGACATATTCGTGTCAGTAGTTACCCAGGTTAAAGGGTAACCCGGCCTTGTGTTGGCAGAGATCCGGTTTGGTTCTCGGGTCGTCTTTCCAGAGGCGTACCTATATGGCAATGAAAAGTTCCTTGACCTGACCATTTGTTGGAAATCCAAAGAAACAATACGATCCTTGTACAGTTTTAGTTGTATTACCTGCTATGGAATGTGGCGGTAACATGCTATTGAACATAGTAGCTATAGTAGGCGTACGATACAGGTCGTATGCTGGCTAAGATTTATATTCTACTTTCGAAATGTTTTTCTACACTATGCACTAGTAATAATATCAAATGTTTCTTTTTAATGCGTATCAAGCATCTTTGACTATCATAAGGAGAAATCTCCTCCGATTCTACGTTTGCATTGTGTGTGTGCGCGGGAGGCCTTATGGTAGTCTCAATTTTCCAAAAAGCATTGCGAATCTATTTCAAAATTATTCTGTTCTTTATTTTAAAAGATAAACTGTTTTAAGTTCTCATACCAGTCCCATGACTGACCTGGAGTTTATTGTTTCCCTTCCTAAACTCTGGGTGCCCACCAATTTCCACACGGGCAGTCTAGAGTTCGGTTATCAGGTTATTCTGGATTTAGGAGTGCTATGGAGCTCAGGAGGCGAGCTGCATATCTAGACGTACCACTTGTATATGATATTATACTATGTATTATTCCGCTGTGTATTCTGTATAAGGACAAGTTTATATAACTGTCCATTGATGTATTGACTCTGCTGTCTATTGTTGTTGTAAACTCTGATAATGATGTAATGTATAAAAGTACAGTTCTTTGTTTTAATGATATTCATTTATCTATTATATGTTGTTCCGCTGCGATTGTGAGATTCTGATATTGTTTTATTGTTCTTTCTGTTCTGTTCTACCTTTTTCTCACTTCTTCTACCTCTTTCTTCTTCTTCAACCCTAACGATTCGGTTTTTGGGAACGAAAAATCGCGATCATTACATACGAACTCCATTTCACACGCGATTTTTTTGTTAGGTTCGTATTGAAATTTCGGACACTTTGACGCTAGTTTGGACAGATTTGGAGACTGTTGTATTTTTGGGTTTAAATTGGATTTAAATTCAATTTAAATTCAAAAGTTGAGTGTTTTAACCCACTCACAACTTCTAAGATTTCTTATGTTTGTTAAATTGATATATGATGTGATTTGAAATTTATTTATGTTTGTTTGGCATATTTTTATCATCATCTCAGTTAATTGCATTTTTGAATTAAATTGTTATTTATTTATTTATTGCATATTAACTGTCAGTTAAATTTATATTTATTTATTGCATATAAACTGCTAGTTAAACAGTTATAATGTATTTTTGAATATAAACTGATAATTGGTACCAGTTATTTATCACTTGTTATATATGGATGTATTGTTTGAATTTGGATGATGATGTGATAAATGGATGTATGATTTTGATGGATGAATGGATGTTTATTTATATTAACTGCAAGTTGTTATGCATTTCATTTTATTCGGGATTGCGGTTTGAAATGATATATAACCGTAATTTTTATTTTAAATTACGGATTGAAATGATAAATATCCATATCACTTGACAATAGGATAGAAAATTTTATACAGACACCGTCGGTCTATATATAATTATTTTGAAAATGATTTCTATGGTTTGGATAGGATACGGTTTAATAAAGTTAATTGTTGATATTATATAAATATTATTTAATATATATAAACATATATAGTTAAATTTTTGAATTTAAGCTATGTATAAATCTGTTAAATAAAATAAATAAGTTGAATAATGGGGTTTGATAATTTATATTTTATGGTCAAGTACAGGTTTAAGATATGCTATATATATAGAGTTTTAATGATTTAAACCAATTAAGATGGAAGGTAAATTGGAAATTTATTTGGAATTGAGCTTATTTAAAATTTAAACTCCATAAGTTGATGTAAAGCTTATTAAACTTGAAATTTTAAAGGTATGATATCTATATCTGGATTTTTATCCAAGATAAATTAAATGAATAATTCTAGTATAAATAAATGGATGGAAATATTTAGTGTTAATAAATTGAGTTTTATTTTAAATGGTTATGGATCTATTATGTAAACATTTCAAAACTAAATAATAGGACAATGAATTGTTGAAATTCCCAACCTTAGTTTTGAAATTTATTAAATACTCAAAGTTTGAAAATATTGAAATCCAAGTGTTTTATTCAAACTGAAAGTGAATCTAAAAGTTATGGGTTTAGACTGAATTTAAAGCGAATAAAATTGTAAAGGCGTGGAAATTATTTACTTTATAAAGAAATTTTAAATTCAACCGTTTTATTTTATATACTGTTGAATATCCAAACCATTTAAGTTTTGGAAGTATGGTTTTAAAGCTATGAATTTCGAAGTATTATGTTTTGAAAAGTTGTAATCCAAATGTTGGTTTTGAGATCTTATAAATTTTAAAGTGGTATGATTTTGGGAAAGAAATATATTTGAAAAGATGATATCATATTGATTTGGGTCTTTAAATTAGAAATGATATCGTATTATATGGTTTTGAAATGGATATTATAATTTGGTTTGAAAGTATAATTATTTTTAAATGACCGCGGTGTTATAATAACGTTTGGTTGTTGAAGAGACCGGGATCGAAAGTTGTCATACTCTCTGCCAACTCCGAAAACCACTTTAACAACCGTGTACGCGGTGGAGATTCCAGAATGAAGTAGTGTGGCGGCGGCGTTTCCTTTGAGGTAAATACGTGGACCCGACTCCCGTGAGTTGGCATAAGGTGGCTAAAACAGGAGCGATTCTCAGGCCAATGAGGTCATTCCTCTAATCGAACGCACTCCTTCGATATTATACTCTGACTTTTGGATTTGATTCGGTGGCCACTTTTATTTTTGATTTGGGGGTGTTGTTCGAGGTGGGTGGTAGTAGCTGCTACGCGTTACCACCAGCCCGGATGCGTAATTGGTATACCTACCCTGGCATTGCCTAGTTGTGCTGTGTCACCTACCCTATCGTGCCTTGTACAAGTTTCTATTTGTGTCGTACCTATGGAGTATCCTCTGATAGCCTCCCGATCAGGAGGTATTACGGTGCTGTATAGACTATTGGCATTGTTTGTGTTAAGGGCTATATGGGTAACCCCTTAACGCTATTAAAAAGTAAGTTTATTTTACAATTAGACATAATTATAATAGCGAAATATACTACATAGTAAATAGTTTAACGGATCCTTAAGAGATGTAAATCCCGAGCATCTCTTGAGTTACTGCACTCATATTTATTTCTGTTGATTTAACTCACATAAGATCTTTTAGTTCTGACTCGAGTGTTTTGTCTTTTCAGTTCGCTCGGGTCAGTCCGAGCGTTTCAGGGTTTCGAAGACCTTAGCTCTGGAGGACGAAGATGGAGATTTATATTATTATTATTATTATTATATATTATATGGTTCCACTACACTGTATTCCGCCTCATTGATATTTATTGGTATGTGAACTCTGATATTTATTGTATAAAGAAGAATCAAATGTTTTGTAAACAGTTTTATGAACTATATGTTGATTATTATATTTTATCCTTCCGCTGTGAGATTCTGCTTTGTTTTTTTTCTTCTTTGTTTTTCTTATTTACCCTATAACAATCCGCCCTTCCGTATGGTTTGAATTGGCACATGTGTCGATTTAAAGCATGCGAAAAGGCGGGATGTTACAATGAGGCTTGAAGGTAAGCGTTACCTTTCAAGAAACAATCCTACTTAGAATTCTCATCGTCCTCCAATGACGATGTTCTTATAGCATTCATCCATGCAAGTTGTCATGGGTCTGGACAAATTGAGTCGCCATCTTGATCATATTCACGGTCTTCATTCGTAACTTCAAACCGGATCAAAGTGATTTTCAAATAATTAAATCCGATCCCGGTGTCTTCGAATCGATTAATGAAATTGGCCAATATTTTATATCCAAAATTCATTTTTGTTCCTTCAATTTTAAAAATATATTTATGGTATTTAAAATACCAAAATTTAAGGTTAGTGCTACTATAGCATCCAATAATTCAAATTATAACAATAATCTATAACAAATTATCTGCACACCTCATATATCACCATATATGAAAAATAAATAATATATTTGAAGAATCTAGTTGGATTCCTCCAACCTGTTTTTCTGCATCCACAGATGTTAACAGAACAAAAAAAATACCAATCCCACTTCGAGGGGGATATCGCGGTATAAAGGGTCATCCACTATTATGCGGGGCGCATAGGGTATCATCCGCTCCAATAGGCGGGAACAATATCCAACTACCAATATATATGCTACTGTATATAATATTAAATCCAACTGATAATAATAATTATCGTTTCATCCAACCAAGCATCCAATAATTATTATAGTTTTTTATAAGTTAACTAGCCAACCAAATTGAGTGAGAGGTACTCACCTTTATCTTTAGTTGCAATCCATTCCAATTTTCAAATTTATTCCATAGTGTTTTGCTGCTATAATCCACGTGACTTGAGGTTGTAAATTTGAACCTTGCATGAATGAATTTACGAATTATATATGTTAATTTTTTTTATATACTCACTAATTTATTTCCATTAATTTAATTAAAATTAATTTCATTACCTTCTTCCAGAATGTCTTGGGCAGAAATCACAACTCCTCACTGAATCGACTTCGCACTCAGACATCCCAAAGCTCCTGAACCCTAGAAAATGCAACTGATCCCATCCCTTATCTATCGAACGTCATCGTCACGACCGCCTACGCCCCTGGCCTGCCATCGCTACTCGCGCACGTCAACAGCATGGCCTCGCCTTGTCGCCGGAATCGCCTCCACCTCGTTCCCAACCTTGTAATGCCTTAGGCGCATGTACACGTGTAGTCACGTCTCTCAATCGCGACTCAGCCCTTTCCTCGATCTCCATCTGATTTGAACGAGATTCGTTCGTTTATATTTTTTTCCTCTTTAGTCGATTTTGTTCAAAGTTTCGTTTCTTTTTTCTCAAACGAGGCGATTTTTTTTTATAATTTGAATTGTCGTTCTTGAGAAGGAAGAGGCACGTGATTATAAAGGAAAGAAAATAGCGTGCCTATGAAGATAAGGGTTTTGACCATTTCAAAATTTATAATATTATATTCAAAATATTTCGTTTGATATAACTTAAAATCCTGATCTCCTATCGAGGCATGCCACTAGGCATTTATAACGTCATACCGCTATTCTGAACCCAATGGAACAAGTTTTAAGTTCTAATTCGATCGTATGGAGAAGATAGCTTCTTGGACCCAATTATTATATTGAATTTTCGATATTAATTTTCAACGCGTTTCCATCCCGTATGACCAAACGATAATCCTAAACACTACGAAACTTTAAATCCGATAATACGGATCCAATGGAACCGGTTTCATTAAATTATGAGATTATGCCTCAGATCGCTGTTTTAAATCGTCGATCAAATTGAGGATTTCGAAAATTCCGAAATCGCTTGAAATTTTTGTTTAAAAATCTTACTAACTAAATTATTATTCAAAATCCAATATTTAAAACCATTTAAATACTCACAATTAACCGTCGAAAAATCCGGGTCATTACATTCCTCCCCCTTAAAAGAATTTCGTCCCCGAAATTGCTAAGGCAGGGAAAATCGCTCCAAACCCATTAACTTATTCAAAACCCACTCAGTTAAAACTCAGTATTCAATTTTCTAAACTTTTCGTTCCAACCAAACAGTTAGTTATCAATTCTAATTCCAGAATTCTTTACTCTAGTTACAATTCGAAACCAAATTTCGTTAACATCCAAAAATTTCAAAAAAATTTCTAACACCCTAAATTTTCGAATTTTTTTGGCAGTGTCTCCTTTATACGAAGGACCTTTTGCAATATGACAAGAGAGATAAATATATACATTGACCCACACGGCCGGGAAAACAAATATATATATATATATATATATATATATATATCAGTATTTATTATTTGCAGTATTTAATCCGAAAACATACCTTATTTAGCGTTTTTAAACATTACTAAGAGAGCATTTACCTCGAAAGAAAATCTCGCAATCCAAATCAAGCCAAATAGTCCCTTTGTACCTTTACTTACTCAATCTTAAACAACGTAAGTACCAAAAATATGAAATTCACTAACATTTCATTTATTTAAACGGTTTAAAACACATAAACTTCATAACACCATCATCCTAAACATGTATTATAAACAATTATAAGGTTTCGATACCAATTCAATCACTTTCAATCGATCTACATACTCTTTTATCCAATACAAATGATTTACAACTCACTTTACATGTACTCAATTTATTTTTATACCAAACAATCTCAAGTTGATTTAGAAATCAATTTTATCCACTTCTGTTAATCCATAGAATTTTATTTACTTCGTTTGTGCCAAACAACAAATTTTCTATGCAAATTCGACGCTATTTATTTAATAAGTTAACCATTTAAGCTTATAGTTATTTTAAATTGATTCCAAATCAATTTATATTTAATTTTATTCTATTTCAGATTTGTTCACAATCAATTCACTCATATTTCATTCATATCCACATTCATTATATTCAAATCCTTTTTATTTAAATTGATTTCTATTCAATCAAATTTCATTTCAATTACTAATTCATTAATTATTTCATTCGTTTAATCCACTTCAACTATAATTCCAAGCTCGAATTCATTCAATTAATATTCCAAGTCACATTTAATTTATTTATACCTAAATTGAATTTATTTATAACTTGAGTCATCACTATTTCAACCCAATTCCATTTTATTCGATGTCATTTCAAAATATATTTAATTTGCTTACTATTTTGTCGAATTTTAATTTATATTCAAGTTCCACATCAATTTCTGATTTTTATTTTAAAAATCGCTTCATTTAATTTTTCTTGAGCTCAACTCATTTTTTATAATTCAAGTTGGATTTATTTTCCTTACCAAAATATTGAACAAATTTTATTTTGGGTTTTTTATTTCACTTTTCAATTTTATAAGTCACACAACTTATTTTTCCTATTTCCATCAATTCTATTCTCGACTATATTCACATTTTTTTAAACTCGTGATTGTACATTTATTTATAGACCAGGTATATTTTTATTTCATAAATTTCAATTTTTTATAAGCTATTCGAAATTTATTTATTCACACTTTTAGATTTTCACTCAATTTATTCCATTCAAGATTTATACCTTATGGTTATATAATATTTCACGATTCACAATTTATATTTACTTCAATTCAATATTATTTCTAATCCAATCCAATATTATAACTCATTGTTATAGAGTTACTTAATAATTCACATTTACATAATTTAATCAAATTCCATATAATTCAAATCCGGTTAACTTTTTATTTAAATTTCAATTCCTTTTACCCAATATTCCAAAAGCATATTCAAGTCATTCATACTTAATTAAAATTTCACTCTAAATGAATATGTTTTTGCTTTATTCAATTTCATCCCACCATTTATTTCATTACAATCCACATTTTCGTTTTACTTTTAAGTTGAATTCTATTGTTAACTCAAATCCGTATTAGATATTAAATCCTATTTGATATTCTTTTCAATCCATTCCAATTTCATTTAACTCAGCTCGAGTTAAATTCAAATTCTTATAAATTTTCCTTTACCAATTCAATTTATTTAACTTTCACTAGTTAAATTCAATTCATATAATCCATTTTAATTAACTCACTAATTCCTTTTATTATCGTCATCACTTCATTTATTTGTTCCATTTAACTTTGCTTAAGTTAAATTCCATTCATTTTAACTTTCTCAAGTTAAAATTTAATTCCGACATTCAAATTCCATACTTTTCTCTCTTCTTTAAAATCGTTCTCAATTTTATAAGTTTATAACTTATTTTCTAATATTTTCTAGACCATTCAAATAAGGATTCTAGAATTCAAACATCTGGTATTAATTTCAAATCATTTTGAAATCACAAATATCTCAAATCACACTTTTTAAAATTTAAACCTACCCTAATTTTTATCGAAAACAATTCCCTTGGAATTTTCAAAATAAAACTTGTTTTTCTCAAAACAATCCTAAAACAACGACCATGGTAGCAATCCGTCACTTAGAAACTCGAAAATAAACACTGATGATGCTGCAGTCATCATCAGAATTATTTTCGAGCAACTGAAGCCAGTTCATTGCTTTTATCACCTTCAAAATCTATTTAAATCAAATTATTATCGAAAATATTTCCAATAAACTTTTTTTCCCTTTGCAAACACTTTGGAAAAACATTTTCAAAACTTTCGAGATTTCAAAAATCTTCAAATACTTAGTTCAAATCCGTTTAAAACTTTCTCAAAGCTTCTGGGATTTAAATTCCAATTCTGGCTTAAACCCTTTTTTAATTTATAATTCATTTGCATAAATTATTCTTATACAATTCCCATTTGGTTATATAAACCATTCAAATTTTATGATCTCATGTTGATTATAATAATATCAACCAAACACTCCGGTGTACTATAATAATTTCAGAAAATTATTTCTTTATATCAAAATATAATTTGGGTAAAATTATTTCATTTACCCGCTTCAAAACAATATTGTGTCTGTTTGTAATGTTTAAGTGTTTAGAAACTCCAATCGATTTAGTGTCGTCCTACTATTTGACCACAATTTATAAACACCCAACCAATAAGTCAACACAATATAAAACAATTTATATTCACTAACAAATACGCACTCATATCCATTATGCACTCATACCCATTCTAGGGTACAACTTACCCTATCTCTAATGAATAATCCCCATCAGAGCCAAGATTATCACTTAACCTTCAGCTCTGAGTACCTACTGTAGCAACCCGCAATTCTATACCCTTTGAGTTGGTAATAAATTGCTCATGTTTAACCTAAATTGTACGAAAGAGCGAATAAATAGAGTAAAGAAAAAGAAAGAGATATAAAAATAGAATAACAAACACAGAATCTTACAAATGCAGCGGAACAAAATATAATATATAATAATAGACTTTTATACAAGGGAAACCGTATCTATTAATATATATACAATCATCAGAGTACAACAGTCCAATACACCAAAATGGACAGTTATAATAACTTGCCCTCACACAGCGGAAATATAACCAAGTACAAAGATATGTCTCTGTCATCCAGCTCGTCTCCTAAGCTCCATAGCATTCTAACCTAAATCTGTAATACTCGGTCTGACCCGAGCATTATAATAAAATAATACCCGAGTCAGTTTGGAAAACCAGCATGTGAAAAAACACTCAAATTGAATTATTAACTTTTCTCAAATCCTTTGAAAACAAAGGTATCTCGTAAGACCATGTCAACATAACGGGTTTTTACCTTACAATAACCAAAATGATTTTTATCAAAATTATCTGATATTATAATAGTGTCTATAGTAAGTAAATAGAAAATAGCTGAAATGCTTGCTTCTCACGTTTCAGCATAATTGGGCACAATCAAAACCGTACAGCGCCTATTAGGGAATGGATTCCATACGAATGACTGGGCCACTGGGGTACTGCTCCACACTAGCGCTTTCAAGTGAATTTCGATTATTCGACCCAAAATTTTACGTTCTAGTCAACGACGCTACTCAATCAACCAGCAATTGCAGCCACCTTGATTGCCTTTCACCTATGCCACCACCGTCGACCGAACTGCCACCCCAAGCTTCACCTTTGACCCTATCGATGACCAACTCGGTGACCGCGATCCCCACCTGCGTCCATGAATGCAACCCAAATAAAAAAGCCTACATACCCTAACTTGAGCTCAACCACGCCCCTCCGACCGCCAGAGCTTCCACACCAGTCTCCATGCCTTCGCCTCAACCTAAGGTTTCCTATGCCTCTCGTCCCTTGGATCACCAAAATTTTCCAATTAACCAGAAACTGCAACCAATCATCTTAGCAAAATCCAACACCCTAAAATCCCACAATTAGCCATAAAAATCTCAATTTCCAACTATGAACCCGACTGTATAATCCGTTCAACAAATTGAGCTCGTCGAAAAACTAACATTACTCGACTCCTTACTATTATCAAATAATCTCTCACACTATACTCAACGAAACACCACCCAACAAATTAAAAAAAAACTAGATACTATGACGAACAACTTTCCACTTGGTCGTTTTGGCTAAACTAGAATGGTGGGGATGATACAGATTTTTGAATAAGGAATAGGTATGTTAATTTTTGAAATAGAGAACATGAGAAGAAAAGGAAGAGAGATATGTTTATTTATAGTAATCATGCTCTTCAAATTTCAAAGCAAACATCGACCAAGATATGATTTTTTTTAGAAACGGCTACAAAAACATGAGTATCATTTTCCAACAAGCTACTAACAAATTATTCATATTTATTATTTTATCTAAACAAAGATTTGAAATATCTCACCTTTCCCAATTTGTTGAAATGCTCGAAATTAACATTTTTGAGTGTAGTATGGATTTTTGAGTTAAAATATGAGATTTTTCAAATACGTTTAAAGGTAGACAAAAAGATGAAATAAAAATGAAGTTAATATGTATGAATATGAAAATGAAAGATGAAAATAAGATATGAAATGGGAAGAGAATATATACAAGATGAAGTAAAATATAAAAATTAAAATAAATTAAAATAAGAAAGGTTAAAAACCCAAATTGCCCTTTAATCACATTTTCAACTCTCATATCTTATCTAAGCTTACCCAAGTACCAATTCATGTAAAAACATGTTCGATAATAGGGTGATACATCTACCTTAATTGACTTTCACACTTAAGAAATCCTTTCATTTCACATCCATCATGTTATTCAAATTTATATTAAATTATTAATATTATTAGTTTATTTATATTTTTGAAAATACAAATGTTTTCCTCATTTTTTTTAAAGTATAAACAAAGGTATTACAATCTTTTACAACTTTCCGTTCGATAAAAAGCTGAAAATCCAAAAAAAGGTTATGGCCACATTTTTCATTTTTCGTCGAACTACCTATTTACCTAAATAGAATTCGAAAATGAATTTTCTAGTATCAGTTATAAATTAAAAGGATGTTATTTAATTATTAAAATCATAAATTGAATATTTAGAATAAATTAAATATTCTCAAATCAAAACGATAAAACTCCGAGTCATTACAAGTAGGATGTAAAGATGTGAAGTATTCTTATTACTGGAAGCGTATGATATATATATTTCTAAGTTCACAGAGAAGTGAATGACTTGTCAATAAGTCAAAGTCAAACCAAAAAAGCTCGGTTGTTTCTTATTACCTTTAGAGGTTTCAGATTAGAAGTAGGAACATATTTCCATGGACTTAATATATGGTTTTCTATACACTCGGAAAGGAATATGAATACATGGGTCATTATAAACTGATTTATGAAGAACGCCCATTTCATTCCGGTGAAAATTTCAAATACCGATTCATCGTTAGTAGTATTATTTTCCCGGGAGATGGTGACGTTGCATGGTTTACATTCTAGCATTATGGGTAATTGATATGCACTCCTCACAGGTGATTTTTTGAAAAGCTTGCAACATGCATTAGGCAAGAAACTAACATAAGCATGAACTGTCATCCCCAAATAGATAAGTGAACTAAAAGAGTGAATTATGTGCTCAAGGACTTATTGAGAGCTTTTTTACTTGGTTTAATTAATTTAATATTATACATAAGACTATTATATAAGTAATATGAAATATAAAAGTTATATAATAGTAAAACTTTTATAATATGAATGTATAAATTAAAGGTGAACATTAAAGAAACCCTAAATAGACTTAAAGAACAAATACATATGTATATGTACGTATACCATGATTTCGGATGTGTTTGATACTTGAATCACAGGGGTATTTCATAAGAAATACATTATTTTATAAGTCTATATCACTCTGTATAATATATTGAAGATTTTGAATCTTTAATATAAAGTTCTCCTCTATCATTTGTATAGAAGTAGATTACTTGCATACTCTTTAGTCATTAAGCTTTCCACAAGCTAGAATGTTATGTGTAGTATTATTAATATATTGTATAGATGAGGTAAGACAACTACATGTATTTGTTAAGTTTTCCTCAGGGTATGTGCATTATACTTAAGCTGTTGTGAAATGACAGGTCCGAGCGAATAGTTCCACTTTACTTATTGCGCTTTCCTTACGGTAAAGGCAGAATTAGGATAAGAACCAGGGGTTAGGAATTGTATGTTATACAACCGATAAGAAATTATCCATATTATGTAGGCCTATGATTTATTGAGCTTTCCTCAAGGTCAGAATCCCAAAGCATAAGAGTCTTAACGCCTACTTACGAAGTCAAAAGACTTCTATGTTTCGCTTAAGGGTTTGGTGAAACATAAAAGACTAGTGGAGCCTTATAAGGAAGATGAAATGATAACGCTTAACATTTCTAAATTGTAAGAACACAAGCTATATCATGTAAGAATAATTTGCTTAATGAATTTGTGCGTTTAACATGATTAATAAAATGCTTATCAGTTAAGATATACAGATGAACTAAATTGAAGATTGACCATTAGAAATACAATATATACATACTAATAAATGCTTATTACATGTTAACATTTAAACACCCATGCGAGCGCCCAATTTTACAACTACTAAACTACGTTCGTAATTTGGTCGACATTCTATGAGTTCCAAACTCAAAAGCAATACAAGACTATGAATATTTGATCCATATGCTATCATGTATAAGTGTTATATGGTGAATGGTCACAATTCATATTATACGATATTTTGATGAAAATAGTGCATCCGAAATAAACAAATAAATCATCGTGCAAGATCTAGTACTCAATTTGATTGATTACAATAAAGATCATATTATGTTAAAGTGACACAAGACAAAACTATAATATATAGCTAAAAATTCAATTGCTGAAATGTCAGTTTGTTTATGCAAAGTACAACATATTTGACGTCCTTAAATGTTAAGGATGATCAAGTGCGGTTTTGCAAAGAGTTATTTATGATGTTTATAGTAAGGGTATGCTTTTGAATGGTTCAACCATTTAGAAAGAATAACAAATATACAAGAGTAGATGTGATTTGAGGTACAATTAGGATGAAGAGAGTGAATAGTCATTTCTGCTTCATAAAGAAACATCAGAAACAAGAACTGCAATAATAATAATTGATACTTAACATCGGAATAAGAAATATGACTTCAATTTTGAAATGTATTTTCATATAGAAAATTATTTTCTATGAGGCTTTTTTTGACTTCAAGATATTTGATCAAAGAACTCTCCACTGTAAATAGTTACACTATATGTAATAAATAATCTATATTAAGTGAATAATGGGCCTCCAAATTAAGTATGCTATTATAAGAATAGCGGACATAGTGGGGGCATGCTATGTAACACATATTGATTGCATCAACTTATGAATTTTTTTTGTAAAACACAGTGAACATTATTTATGAAATAACGACTATTGTTCAACGTTGACTTAAAAATAGACATAGTTATATTTCGATGTCAATATTATGAATATTCATTATGATATAAAACTATAATGTGGTATTTGTTTTCACAAAAAAATTGATGCATTGGAAAAATATGAAGTATCTAAAATTGTTTACAATTTTTTGGAAATATAGACAGGAGGTAGTTGTGAGAAATAATTATATTATAGGATTATAAATCATATGATACTAGTTAATTATATCTCAATCAATTAAGAGCCATTCACCTATTTATTGGAGTGTCACGAGAGTCGATGAACTCTTTGGGATGTATGCAATCATAAATCTATTAATACCAAAACGATTCCATATACTTCAACATATTCACTCTTAAAGGTCACTTCTCCCTTTAATATATAATGATGTATAGGTAAGGAGTAATCGAACTTTGTTGAATAAAGCATGATTAATGATGAGTGAAGTTAACTTAAACTCTTTATATAAGGTGTGTACTTAGTACACAAGGTTAAAATTAATATCATCTAAAGAATACTTTACAAAACCATATGAGATAAGGATTTAAAAGAAAACTCTACATATCTTAGGCCAAGAAGTTGGCAGGTTGTTTGAGCTTAAAAACTGCACGTAATAATTGTACGTAATGGATCTTGTATGAATCCTCCCAAGAGAATTTTGGGAACAATAGTCATTAGGTGACTAGTTTATGTTTTGAACATAAATACATTATGAACTGATGAAAAATCAGTTTTATGTAAGGCAATACACAAAATGTTTATGAATGTCTGTCTCATTGCACTAAGGAAGATCTATTATTTGAAGAAACACCAACTTCATAGCGAATTAATTTCTTTAAGCAACTATTGGTATAAAATGATTTTGGATTTGATCCAATGATAAAATTGATTATAATGGATGAATGAAACTAACTGAATCTAAATGAACACAAAATATATTTGAGTATCTAATGAGTATTTTTGTATATTAAAGAGAAACTATGAGTTTCTTGTCAATGTCAAGAATAAATAATCATTGGTTGTTTAATTGAACCATTAAGAGTATTGACTCTATGATATGGTACGATTTGCGCTAATCCGAAATATATTCTAATGAGATATGATTTTGATACTTATATTTAAAGGGATATGATCCATTGGCAGCAATTATATCTTTATAAGAAAGACAAATGTGGTTGGAATACAGTAAGCCACATGGATAAGTATATTACTATGAATTTAAATTGTTGAATTAATGTAACAAATTCACCATTCGACGAGCTCAAGTTGGTTTGGATTTTACTCACAAAATTATCGCATGGTATGACTTTATGTTTTGGAATATATGTGTTGGAATAAAAAATTATAAATAATGATTTAAAAGGAACTATTTGCATATAACAAATAAAGTGTCTTGAGGTTAGTGGGGGCGATATTTATTTTGTTGGTTTCTCGGATATGATCCGAGAACAAATATGAAAGTTTCAAAGTGTTATAACCGTGAATAATTTGTCACAATGAAAATAAATATAACATTTTAAGAATTCCTAGTAAAAAAGTATCGAGATTGGATATTGATACATCCATTGAGACTAGAGTATGTAATGCTAACCAAATATTGGATAATGTATTACACATGTCTGCTGGAGGCACCAAGGGTTTATGTTTAATAGTGATTAGAATGACTCATTCGATAATTTTCTATTGGTTAGAATAACTAAGGTCAAACAAAAAATATCGATATGATTGATTTACACAGTTCTATTAACTTGAGAATACCGTTAATCTTTAATATGAAAACTCAACTTTGATTATATTAAAATCATGGCATAGCATCCATCGAATGATTATAATTCGGTCGACTAGAAGCATTGAATGTGAAACACTATTTAAGAGAGGATTCTTCTCCTCGGTTATATGGGGTTAGTACCATAGTTGATTGAAGTCAATTCAAAGTCAAAATCTCTAGCTACAGCTTTTTGATTAATAGTAATTATTATTACTGAACCAAGGATTTTGTACTTGGACTACAAAGTTGAATATGAATGAAATTAGAATTTTGACAGTTACCAAATTTTATAAGTTCAAAGTGATATAGTTTTGATAAAGAGAATTGGTGTAAATAATAGTCTAGTCGCAACCAGGTAACGCTTAATGAAGTAAATTAGATTCTACCAAGACCAATTAAGCGATAAATTTAGCCAAAATGTCACACTACCTGCTAAATGACGTGTGAAAGTTAATATTCAATTAGTTTGATATTAACCGCTGACCAAATTTACACCTGAGAAGTCACACAATTGGAACGATAAATTCTCCTTTGACCAGATGATTTGATTAAGTTATAACTGTTATAAATTTATTAAATTAAATATTATTTATGAAATATTATTTATGAAATATTATTTATAAAGTTGATTTTGATCCGATAAATGAATATTAAACGTATTTAAAAAAGTTGAAATACAGCAATCAATATATGATATCAATAAACATTTTAAATTAGATTAAATATGCAAAATATTCATTTGGGCTCTAAATAGGTTTATGGCTCATCATGGGGCTAATAGGATCAATCGAAACATGATGTTAGGGGCAGCTACTAGATGGGCTAAAGAGGAATATAGATGGATTACTGAGATGGAAGGATGTTGAGTAAAAGATATGATCCTAAAATCCCTCCTTTCCTTCCTCAATTTAAACATCTCTTCCTCCATTTGAGGCGGATCCTTTTTGGAGCCTTCATCTCATTCATTGTTGGCCGAAATTCCTCCTTTCCTCTCCATGTTTCTCAACTTCAAACCAAATCAATTTAGCTTCTATCCGATAGTCGGTGGTCAAAGGTTCAAGGACTAGTACTCTGTTGGATTGGAAATCATTTCTAAAAGCATACATCATCATTTCAAGGCGTGCTTAAGGGCTTTGACTAAAAAATATGTTTTTAATTAACCACAAATATTAATTTATATTTATAATGCTTATTATATATAGAAACAAACATACACACATTATTGTTAGTTCTTTTTTTACGTAATCTACATTATTGTTAGTTAGGTGACGATTCCAATATATAAATTTATTGCCATGATTGGTTACGTATATATAAACTTACTAAATATTTTTTTTATAATTATTCAACCTTATATAGTACGGATGATAATCAAAAAAACATTTTATTGATTATTTAAATGATTTAATATATAACATATACATATATTTTTATAGTTTAAAATTTAAATACTATATTGTAATTATGTAAAATATGAAAAGAAAATTTTATATATACATTTAATAAGCATATTATTTTTGGTAGAATTTTAAATAATATTTAAATCAATTTATCATATAAATAATAAAATAAATTCATAAATATACTATAAAATACATTTTAAATTTTATAAATTCACAATAATACTATTGAACTCACAAAAAAATAAAAAAACAATTTTTTTATTTCTAAATATTTAAATTAAAATTGGAAATTTATCAGTTAGATTTTTAATTTTTTTAAACTATAAATTTATATAACAAAATTTAAAATTTCATCCAAAATTTGCCGAAAGTTTAAAATCTAAATTTAGATTCAAATAAAGTATTTTTTCTAATTTTTTAATAACTATTTATGGCTTTACTAAAATATATATATATATATATATATATATAATTTAAAAATTTAAAAAAACTCATGATTTGTGCTCAAGACCAGATCAATATATATATATATATATTATTTTATAATTTTATTTAATCAATATTAATATTTTATTATACATATATATATATAAGTATTTAACATATTCATTTATATATAAATTTTTTTTTTATGTATTTGTATAAATTCCATTTTCAACATTACAGCAAAAAAAATATTTACTATATTTAAATGATATAAACATATTTTTATAGTAATTAATGTATACACATTTTGTTAACATTACATATATATATATTAATATATAAATATTTATATGTTATACAGAATTATGGGTTAATAAATTTTTAACATATATATATATATTGAAATATTTTATTATTAAAGAAAAAGTATATATTCATACTTTGGACAATACATTTACTTATTTGATATGCTAACATGTCCATTGCAATGTAAAACCTATATTTGGGCATGTTATACCTTGCATAATTTGATATGTTACATATGCATACACTTCTGTATGTGTATGTGATACACACATATATATTTAGCATAATATAAAATTAAATAATACAATATCATTCTACAAATTTAAATAAAATAAAATCTTTTACCAAAATAAAATTTAGAAATGCTCTAAATAAATTAGGCTTCACAAGCCCAAAAAAGATCCAATAAGGGAAAAACTTTTGAAATTGACCCACAACTTTCACTGCGGGTTGGGCCAGTTCTATCAATTCTTTTGCCTATCCTTTTAGATTTTGCTAGGCGCTTCTTGAGATTGTATTGATAATTCCGTTGATGGCCTTGACTTTTCAGTTGGCTTGAGGGTGAGCGATGAAAAAGAAGCACATATCGATTTCGTTCCTTGAGCAGAACATTTGGAAAAGGATGCACTCAAATTGAGTGTTATTGTCGGTAATGATCTTCTTTGGTGGGCCGAAATGGCCAACGATGTTTTTGATAATGGCCTTTGGACCTTCTCGTCCTCTTTGATTAGGGCCTTTACTTTAAATCAACCACACTTTTAAATAAAGATTTCAATTAGGATATACTTCATAATTAACACTCATGAACCTTCCTGTATACTAGTTAAACCACCGTTACTTGTAATCAAACTTTATTTTTATTTTTGTTAAGATAAATAAATTTTCAAAAATTTCAGTTTAATAACCAAAATCCTATATTTATCCTATAATGTTTCTTTAAAAGTAAATCAAAAAGAAATTTAGTTTTGAGATCTTAATTTTAGTTTTTTTTTGAAATGGTACTTTATATATAGCAATGTCACTAGGACAACATATCACATGTTAATAAACATCACGCTACACAAGTTTCAAACTTGTGACCTCTCGCATCAAAACCGAATCACTTAACCATTGGGACAATGGTGCTTGTAACAACCCGCATATTTAACGATTATATATTTAAATGTTTTATTTAAATATAGCGACGTTAGTCGGATTTTTAGGTCCGAAATGTTACTTTTTGCAAACGGCCGAATTGGGGCTCGAAACCACCTCCATTGGTTCCAAAATGATGTTTGCGATCTTTTTGAGTATAATCTTTGATATGTTTGGAGTTTGTGAAATTTTGACCATTTTTCTACTTGGGCTTGAGTTTGGGTTCAGCCCCAGTCTCCTCTTAACCCTCTAGCTCATTAACTCTTCATCCATTCACCCTCATTTCATTCCTTTAACTTGAGAAAACTGAAAATGGGGGAAAGGAAGAAGAATTAGAAACTCCAAGCCCTAGTTCCATTTGCAAACTCCAAATTCTTGCTTGAAATTCAAAGAGAAGGATAGGTAGGCCTCCTCTTCATCTTCTCCAACTCTTCTCCTCTTCAATTTCTGAAAGTTTCCTAAACCTAACTTTGGGAAATATGTGTTTTATTCTTAGATTGAAGCTTGTTGAGTTGAAATGAAGATTGGTTGGTCTTCTCCTTGCAAATTGAGCTTCTTCTTCTTTGTTTTTTGGGTTAAAGGTGAGTTTTGAACTCACATCTACTTCTCTTGATATCATGAGTGATGGGTATGAACTCCAATTACTTATCCATATGTATTTGATTTTTGTTTTGGATTGGTTTGATGAATATTCCAATTCTTGAGTTTCAAAGTCAATTTTTATGAACATTCTCTTATGGATGTTTTGATCTAATTTTGGTGATGAACCGAAGTGCTTATAGGGCCAGGTAGCCGCTTGGCGTAAATCCCTAGCGTCCGTGCTCGTCCGATTGAAGGTTGGGAGAGTTTGCACTTCATTGGCAATAAGTAGGAAATGCAGGAAATTGGGTTCAGTCGATTGGATCCTCTGTTCAGTCGACTGAGCTGAAGCCCGAAATTTTTCTGGACAATTTTCAGTCGACTGAACAGGGATTTCAGTCGACTGACCTGCTCCTGTTTTCCTGTTTTGCCTATTTATGCTCGTTTTGATTGGTTTTCCGGATTGTATCGATTCATGTTGGTTCTTAGTGGTTGTTATTGCTTCTTTGGCTTTGATAACTTATCCTTGACTTCATTCACGGGTTTTTGTAAAATAATCTTTCGAATTATATTAAAAGCTCCCTTCTCCAATTTATTAATTCTATTTAAAACACACACATCTTCGCACTCCGAGCGATGTAGGAGGAGAATTAAATGATTAGATAAAACGCGTGCAATGAACACGTGCGTTCATCTTTTCAGTTAATTCCCAATCTATTCGTTTGAACGTTTTGACCTTTGGTTTGGTTTACCGATGATATGAGGTAAACTTTGTACTGCTTTGAGTGAGAAAGTGACTGACGGATAGTAAACCGTTTAGTGCGAACGAGTGGTTATGGGACTCACGTTAACACTTTTCGGATTCCTTTTCGAGAGTTGTGACACATTCCGCCAGTTAGCGGTGTCCAGTACTGGGTCTTCGACCTTCACCACTACGGTTTATTGCCTTCGGGTATGATGCCTTCGGGTTTGTGCCTTCGGGTTTGTTGCCCTTTAGTATCGCTTCCGATGTTGGTCGTTATGAGCCGCATGGGTGATATTGGGTTGCCCTTTAGTATCACTTCCGATGTTGGTCGTTATGAGCCGCATGGGTGATATTAGGTTTGGAGTCTTCGGGCTCATGGATCCTTGTTTGTTCAGTACTGAGCTCGAGCAATTTTATGATGTTCATTGATATGTATATTCCATTGGTATCGCCCTTCGGTGTTGGTCTTTTTGAGCCGCATGTTGTGTAGCGCTTACCTTGTGGAACTTGTATCTCTTATGGGTATTTGTTATTTTCCTTTTGGCTTGCTTTAGGATATTCTTATCCTTTGTTCATTGAGATGCCGATGATATGGGGCTTGATTTGTTATGTTCATCTTTTATTAGATGATTGTTTTATCTCTTTTAGAGATATTTGTTATACTTTGTAACCTTGCAGGTTTATTGTTGTTAAGTTTATCTAACTGATTTGTTTAGCTAGACTGACCCGTGTATTCATTACTCGGGTCAGACCGAGATGTTTCAGGTCAGGTGCATTTGGACTTAGCCTATTTTGCTTCCGCATGGACTATTCAGCTTGTTCCTTTTTGTTAAAGCTTTTTTTGTAGTCCTTTTTGTTGTAACTCTGATATGTATTCTTTTGACTCGTCTGTATATTGTGGTTAGCTAAACCACTTGACATGTATTAGTTTGTATACTCTGTTATGTATCTGTATATGTGTATATGATGATCTACTACTCTGTGATGTATATTACATTTGAGTTGTTATATTCTGTTCTAATAGATCCTCCAACCACATATGGTTTTGTTTTAAGTATTCGTTGGATATGTCGATCTGCTTGGTATGACTATGGTCGATGTATTCAATAGATAGTTAGAGCAATGCTATAGATGGTCGCTCCCAACCAGTCTTATTCTCCGTGTTAGTTGACGGCATTACCCTGTAGTGTCCTTGGCTAGCGTGGGTATAGAGGTGGGGCGTCACAGTGCTTGTCTTATTTTTAGTTTTTTTCTAAATTTTGAGTTTTGCAAAGAAAATGCAAAAAAGTAAACTACGAAAAATCAAAAATGGACATGAGACTCCCCTATACTTGATTTTGACTGTGTCCCAACAGTCAACCCAAGTGAAAGGAGAAAAATAAAATAAAATGAAAATATAACCTATATTTACATGAAAATGAAATGAATATTATTTACACGACATCAGAAAATATACCGGTAAAGAGTAAATGAAACGGTCTTTCAAAGACCAATTCATTTGTCTCGTCAAGTATGAGAGATATAGCTTAAGCACAGAAAACCAAATCATAAAAGATATCAATGTTGAATGTTGATTTTGGAAAAACGAATGTCCTTTTATTAAAATCGTATGAGTTTTTTTATTTTCGATGATTTTTGGGGTAGATAGAACAATTGGTTGAAGTTCAAGTTTATTTTCACCAACTTGAAAGTCAAGCTTATCATTGAAAACTTCTTCAGAATTATTAATTTCAAAATCAAAATGGTGATTTAAATCTTCCCCTTCAGAATTCAACAACCCGTTTTCGTAAAGTCCAAAAAATTTATGTTCACTAAATTCGTCTTCCTTTGTTGAATTATTCACAACTCCATTGCATGTCTCATGATCAAAATTTAAAGTTGTTGTATTCAATTTTCAAAATCAAAAAATGGAAGTTCGAATTTTAAATTTGGTTCCACACTCACTAAAGAATCGAAACCCAACTCAATTACCGCATTTTCAACAACTTCATTACGATTGTCATTTTCAATTTCAAAACTTGTTCTTTGAAAGTCGTCAATTTTGGTAAGATGTGGATTATCACTTGACTCGTCACACGTTGGAATTTAATTTTGTTTCTCACGTTGTTTCATGTATTTTTCAAACAATAAATCAGTGTGGTTTTTCTCATTTTCTTCCATTTGCTCAACGAAATCAAATTCATAATTATTAACTTGAGAATTTTCAATTTGAAATTGTTGAGAGTAAAAATTTTCACCATGATTGAAACAAATTCCCATTGCCAAATCGTTTAAACAGTTGTTTCCATTTTGATTTTGAAATTCATTCGGAGTTCATAATTGAATTGGCATGGGTTATAATCACAATTATTTGAATTTTGAAGTGAATTGCCAAATTCATTTTAGTTCATTGATTTTTCTTTTTATTTACAGTTGCTTCTTATCTAGTTACCAAACTTCGCATGCAAGGTGAAGTTTCATAGCTATCATCTTGTTGTTGAAATGATGTCCACTACTCCACCAAATGTGCGAGTAAGAGGGACCTGAAACAATAAGTTTCATTGAATGGTGCTGCTACTTAACTGAGAATGCTTCATAGAACTGTGCAATATTGAAGACACTGTAATATTTCAGAGATTCAACTCAATAAATTTTAAATGTAGTAATTTTCATTTCGAAACCCTTATTTTGTAGGATAAAGTAGTTGAAGGAACTACCTTGATCAAAGGTGCAATTTATCCTTAAAATCAAAAACTATAAATTTAAAGGCCATAGTGAATCCGACAATAAAACATTCTGTGATAGTATATCACCGTCTCTGGTTAGTGCAAACAATCAATAGAATGTAGGCTAATATGGTTGTTCCAGAAAGATGCTTGAATTTTTATCCGATGTTCATTTTTCATTTCCATTGCTCATCCTTAGAGTGATTTTAAAAACGGGCAAAGGAGAACAATTAGAAAATCCATTGATCAAATATTTCAATAAAATACTCAAATACTTATATGTATGTATCAAGGGAATATTGAGACATATTATCTCACGGGAATGCTAGGGCAATTCATCCTTTTAAAATACAAAAGTTAACATATATACAAACACACACAAATACTAAGCAGTAACACATGAGATTACATAGCAGTAAAATAAATCAGCTTGAATACATGATGGGAACAACATAAATAATTGTCAAGTTGGCAGTGTAGGAAACTTTAATTTTTAATAGAAACTATTGATTGTAATTGATTTCCAAGTCCAATTATATTATCTATTAAAGCCTACAATATGGAAATGATCCAAATGATATAATGATGTGAATTTTTGAAAATGAAAATAAAGCTAATCTAGCCTTGATATTATCTTTTATATGCATCTTCTACGTTTGAAGTTGCTTTGAAAGATAATCTACCACAATGTGGCTAATGGGTTTAACACCATAACATAATTAAATTAACGTAGTTAACATAGTAATTTAAATAATTTTCTCCAAAAGTAAACCAACCATGAAAGAAAATTAAACACATCATTCCAAAAGTGTAAAATTGTATATAAAGTGGACGAAATCGAGTAACAATTTTTGTCAATTAAATTGAAATACAAACTCATAGAAACATAAGTGAATAAATGATAATGAAATTAAACCAACGGTATATAAGCATTTTAAAAAACATGAATTTCAAATTAACCAAAATAATGGATAAAATAACATTCACCCAAACCCTCGACTACCATACTTCAATCCAATCATGTAAATAAACATATATCAAAGCTTTCTACATCAACCTATCATGAAATATAAGAAAATTCAATGGAATAATGTCATGAATTACCATATCAACAATATTGTCCTCTTTAAAGAAAATCCATACATTTTAATTGCCATTGAAAGATAAAAAACAGTATCTGAAATTAAGCGAAAAGGAGAAACAAAACCATATCTAAATCCACTATTGTCATAGTTTTACTCAGGAGAATTTATGATAGTGTTTGCTTTCAAATAACAAAGGGTAATTTTCATTTGAATACAGTTCTTAAAAAGGTATAGTACGGTGGTAGCGTTGAATAGTAATTACGAAAAATTGTATATCATAGAAAAATTTATTTCACATAAAATCTATTGAACTTGTTATGTCGCATATTATGCATATGTTATGCTTCAATCCACATTGAAATAATATTTGTAAGTACAAGTCCAACCTTGTTATATAATAAACAACATTTCGTTATTTACCTTTACTATAGCCCCCAGTTCTGCTTCATAAATAGGAATGTCGTTCCTGCTGACAATGATAAAGCAAGTTGTATTTGCCATGCCTACTTTAAACCCAAATGATTGAAACTCTTCAAATCAATAAAAACATGAATTATTATTAAATTATTGGTGACAAAAATGTATAGCATATGAATCAAATGAGTGAACGATTTGGTGCACTAAATGTTATCTTATACTAAAATATTTGAGCATGCTTATGACTAAAAGGCTAACGATGAAGAAGTTGACTCTCTTAAACCTTACTATTTGAAACTTAATGGCTATACAAATATAATTTAAAAAATAAATAACAACATTTAAGAATTTATGCTTTAAAGAAACATAGTGATTTATATTGCAGAAGATTGAAAAATAAACTAACAAAATCTGATCTCAAAAGTCAAAATCGCAAAACAAACACATGCCATGTGATAGAATATGCTAAGGGTATCCTTAGAGTATAAGACATCATTTCATGTCTCATGTGTTACCATGGAATTATGTTACCACAGTCTGTCATACTTGATTGGCACGTAATATAGCACATGGGCTGCTGAGGAAGACTGTAAATAGTTTAATGATATAACTCGTCACTATAGTAAACAAATAAACATAATGTGAACAATTAAAACCCAAGAAAAAAATTAAATTGGCTAAACAAAGATGCGTTGCTTCAGTTAGCTTCATACTAAGATTTACTCAGATCTAAAAACTACGAAGTACCATATGTATACTTATGTGATAGTTCTATTACTCTCCACTGGTCACGCTAAATGTCAAAGTTCTTTAACATCACCAAGCAACTACAAATGATCTAATCGTAACTAAGCAACTACAAATGATCTAATCGTAACTGATACGGTGATGCATAAAAAATTGACTATAAAATAATTGACCCCAATCTTATATAAGAAACAACAATTTGATAGCAAGGCTATCATCCGACCCAAATGTTGCAACCAACATAGACTATCCTTATTAAAATAAAACAATGCAGAAAATCAACTCAAAATATAAAATTATATAAAGAGAAATAATAACGGTTCACTGTGAAACGCTAAAGCTGAAAATATAAAAGTAGAGCACAAATAACGGATGTGCTAAAACCAAGCAATCATAACAGATGCAAAATAAAATAAAGCAATTGAACAGAGGAAACATCCAGTTTTCATCAGCAATTCATTAGACAGTCATGACAGGTGGTAGATTTTTTAGAAACAGAATTCATAATCTAAATCTGTAGATGTTGTCTAAATATATTTAATAATTTAAAAAAAATTCAGAAAACCATTGGAACATTTAGATAATTTAACCAATGAGAATAAGCCAACAAAAGATTTTATGCCTTACCTAAGAGTTTAAAATAAGCAGCCAGATGGCTATGATAATGGGATGAAATGTAATGTTTTTAAAACAATACATGTATTCTTTTTTCTTGGATACAATGCTTATCATAATAACCTAATATGCAAGGTTCAACCCTAAAGATATCCTGGCACACAATTCTCGTGAACATTTCTGCCAATGCATACTAATGCCAAACAGAGTTCAAAATTTTGATAAGATATCATTAAAGTTGTTTTTTCCTAAAGTACTACTATGTTATTTGTGTTGCATATCCTGATTTACTCAAATGCTCATCGTAAACCACATTCACTTATCTTCAAAAATAATATCTGTACCCAGCATTGACCAAACACTTTGTACTCAAACTACAAAAATCAAATGTACTACAAAATTAATGCACCATATAAAGCACAAAACACCTCAAGAAAACGGCTTTCTTTCGATTCTTGTCTCTCAGCATGTCTGTACTCCCTACAGTCAAAATAACTCTTCCCCAACATATAAACATCCTCATCTCCACTAACTTCATCTCTCAACACTGGAGTGTTGACTTAGGAAATCCCAGCCATGGTTGTGGGTATGCTGTCACCTCCAAATCTGAAATGGCGAAGAGTTACTGAGGTAAGTTATTACTACAACCAAACTACTAATAGAACTGCATACCTAAATAAAAATTATGTTTTGTCGGTAATCTCCCCAAATCCCCTAATCCACTCCTAAACTTTGTGGTAGGAAGAGACGACAGCCGTTAGAGATCAAGTGCAACCTCACAATAGCAAAAATTTGATGCTTTTATATGAATTGAATCTGGGGCCTGAATAACTGAAGAAGACCTCCGAGGTGGATCTCTCTTTATTATTTTTGAGGATTTGTCCCCGGTTTCTATAAATCAAAGATGAGCAGTAGCTTTCAATTGACTGAATTATATGTCTTTATTGAAATCAAAGTTAGGAACTGTAATATGCTAACGAAAGAGTTCCTAATAGACAAAGATTTAAATACCTGAAGTTAAAGATTTGGCCTTTATGCCTTCATCTTGCCCGATTTTCACTTTCATACATAATTTATTGATTCAGACACCTAAAGGACACCATCATTCTAGAGTTTGGTTGTTGTCGATTCGAGAATAGCTTGTCGTCGCCTATTGGTGTCGAAGTCATGAGTGCTTTTTGGATGAAGAGATGTTGATGATTCTGAGCATTCGCCAGTGATGCTTGAAGTCGGATCTGCTTTGTTAGAATGCTCTCTTCTAGTTTGAAATTGCCTTGCTGATTGTCGTGGATCTATACGTAAATATCTTATATACTTAGCAGCATGAATAATTGATAAGAGGATTTGCTGGTAAAGTAAGCATATATTAGTGAAACCTTCGGTTGATATTTTGTTGAAGATTAATCAATATTATGCTAAAAAATAAAAAGAACTACCGTGTGCCTGATAATAGATTTTTTTGCAAACATCAACATGTATATGTATATTGCATTGCACATAAACCAAAAAAGCAATATCCCTATTAATATTTCATGCCCCCTACAATTTCATGATTTCAATCAAATCATGTAACATTATGATACCACACATAATCACATTGCAGAAGAATAAAAGGTTCTGGTTTCCACACATTAGAATATTCAGTAAAATATAGTTTTTAAATTAAAAACCTAAACAGAACTATACATTAAAGGCAAAGATAATACCTTTCTTGGATACCAGTATCCCAAATTTGAACCATAACAGCCTTATCATCAGAATGAAACTCCTCCTAGCAAACTCTACCCCAATGATCGATATGGATCCAAGATCACTTTGTTTTGGCTTTGATTCTCGCTACAACGATGCGGCTTGCTCAGGGCAGCTCGCATGGTTACGACTTTCGCAGCTACAACTACAGTGGGCTAGTGAGGAAGATGCTACGGCAGTTACAGCCACGACTACGGCTGTGCAGAAGCGGAAGCAGGTACAGATGTTGCAGTATAGGGCAAGCGTCTTGTGACGGGATGCGGGAGTTATGTCGACTGCCTAAATCACGACTGTTCTTAGCTGAAGTAGGCTAGCTAGTTGCTTCCTTAGGGCTTTGCCTCCTGTCGATGCGAGGGTTTTGATCTGTACGTGCTATTGAGAAATTAGGGTTTTTCACTATTTGGGGGAGATTTAAGAGTTGCGATTTATTTTGATGAAGTGGTGCGTGATGCAAGACTAATTTTGGTATAATTGATTTGTATGCATATAGTCGGTAGCAGCCATTGGATTGGAGGATGAATCAACGGTGCATATTAACATAACGGGGATTGATGGTCGTAAATTTCTTTGACCGTTGCCAGCCAGGATTAGAGGTTGAATCAATGGTGCGTATTACCGGAATGCGGATCGATGGTAGTAAATTTCTTTAACATCACGAACGTGTAAATTCTGACGTCTTTGTGACGCTGGAAAATTTAAAACAAAAACCTAAATGTGACGTCACTACGACGCGTCCCAAAGTCATATCCAATTTTCAATACCTTTGTGATACTAATTTGAAAATGTAGCGAAAACCATGGCGTCACTAAATCATAGCTAATTTAGTGATGCCTTTGTTACACCTTATGACTTTTCTGCGATGGTAGTAAATTTAGTAACGTCGCACCATCGCCGGGTCACTATGACATCGGTAATTGGCGTTAGAAATCTTCCTTTTTTCTTGTAGTGAAATTATAAAGTATTTAAATCCAATTTAAACATGTATCGATATCGTATATTGATTAATATATTTATAATTATTATATACATATTTAGTAATATTGTTCAACAAATCAAAATAAAATTTTATTTCTAATAATTTATAAATATTGATTAATTTAATTAATCTAATACAATTACAAATTAATTAAATCATGCAGTCAAAAGAGTATTCAACGTTTTGATTGTGTGACTCTTTAGATGTAAATTCGATCAACAATTAATATCGAACTATTCGAATATTAACATTCACACGTCACTTAGCAGGTGATGTGACATTTTGACCAAATTTATCACTTGCTTCGTTTCGGTAAAATCCAATTTTACTTTATTAAGTGTTACCCGATTTTCATAATTATTCACACCAATTCTCTTTATCAAAACTATATCACTTTGGACTAATGAAATTGGATAATGGTCAAAATTCCAGTATCATCCTTATTCAACTCTATAGCCCAAATACAATATCTTGGTTTAATAATAGAAATTATTATTAACCAAGCTGCTCTAACTGAAGACTTTGACTTTGAGTTGACTCCAATTAACCCTAAAACTAACCTCATAAGTGAGGAGACGAATCCTCTCTTGAATATTGTTTTACTTCCAATGCTTTTACTCAATCCAACTATAGTCGTTCGATAGATGCAGTTCCACAATTTAACAATAATCAAAGCAGAGCTTACACATTGAAGATCAACAGTATTCTCAAGTCAAGAGACTTGTGTAATTTTGTTACATTAATATTTTATATTAGCTAAAATAAAACTATCGAGTGAGTCACTTCATAGTTATCCGATAACTATCAGTACGTAACCACTTAGTGCCTCCACCGGTCATGAGTAATACACTACCCAACATTTGGAGAGCGTTACTTACTCTAGTCTCAATGGATGCATCAATATACTGTCTCGATACATCTTGACTAGGAATACTTAAAACAATATGTTTATTTTATTATGATAAATCACTTATGGTTACAATGTATTGTAACTACTATAAAAAAGTACCATTATGGATTTTTATCCAATATACTTCTATTAAATTAATTCATTAATATATAACATATTATATAAAGTATATAATAGAAAGAAAAAGACATTTTATTTCAAACAAGATTGGGGAGGGGGTGTGTGTGTGTGCGTGTGTGACACAAATTACATAATCGTTCCTAGTGCAAACCCTTGACTCTATCAACATCAACTCCATATATTTAGAGACGCTTTCGATTTAGGCATGCGGGATTTGATGGTATTCGATATCATGTGTTCGGGCGTGGACTGGTTATATTTTCCTTTGGGACATATTTTATCTATGGATATGCGTGGTTTCTAAAGGTAGTTTCTGACCATTGTGTAGGATGCCGGCTTTAGTTTACTAAGAAGACCCCCATGGAATCCATATGCGAACATACCTAGTAGTTTTAGTTTTACTTCTAATATTGTTGGGTTGAGAGATGCAAACAACACAACTATTTTCTGATTTATATTCTACACCCTAAATATTATATATTATATCACCATGTGTACTTATCAGATGGTTTTGGTTCTTTTGAGGGAAAACCATTACAGTGATTTGAACGTTCTCAAAAGACATTATTATGTGGTTCATCTTGAGTTTTTCACACTAGGCTTATGTTTGACTTGTGGTTTTATCATTTCCTTAATCGCTCGAGTGCTCTTTCGAACGGTTTGAGAAGGATAGGTTTTCATTGATATTCTTTGGAGCTTTAGGAGACGAGCCGGATGCTTCCATTCATCTACAGTCATATTTTATTTCCACTGCATTACTATTATGAATATATCAATATTTATGAGGACATGTTATTATAACTGTACAGGCTGATGATAATACTTAGGATTGTAATTCTGAAATGCAATGTATGTTAGAGTGATGGTTTGTACTGTCTTTTTGATATTATATGTTATTATCCCGTTACGAGATTCTGACGTTTTGTTTTCTTCTTTTTTATTCATTTTCTTTCTGTCTTTTCTTTTTACCCAAACAATCTGTCTTTCCGACACTTCAGTGCTCAGCACGTGAATACCGTGGATGTATTAGTATAAACATTTGAGGGTTGAAAAGGCGGGTCGACACAGTTTGGGATTGCATGTGTATGATAACAACGTTAAGGTGGAGGTTGTTAATGAAGCTAGGGGAGGCATGAAAATGACGACGACTGTGGTATTGGTGGTCGTGCGCATGAGGTTGAAGGTTAGTGGCTGGCACAAGAAGGTGGCAGTATTGAATTTTTGGTGTGCGTGTTGGGGCTTGCGCCTGGACGTAATGGCGACCAGTTTTTCTAATGGCATAAATTAGGGCATATCGATGGAGAAGATGTGATTGTTTCGATGTACACAGATCTAGGAATGTCGACGTTGACGTAGGGCTAAAGCAACGAAGTTTTGGGAATTTCCAAGCTTCGTTTAGTAAGTTAGCTATAACTATTCTTTATAATTTGGTTTGATTTTATATTGAATGAAGATGATGCTTTAGTAACCTCAATTAGCGTTAGTAGAAGTTTGATGGTGGTTGTTTAATCGGTGACTGTAGATTTCATTAAATTATTTACTGGTTATGATGGATAATATACCATGATCAAAGCAATGCAAGGCTTATGGAAAATATTCATATTCAAAATATGAAAATTATTTTAAAATGAAATTTTTCAAAATATTTAATTTTATTTGAATCAAATTATAAAGAAGAAAATCAAGATTGTTTGAGTAGTATTTGAATTGATATGAATTATTTGGTTGAAGTGAATAATGCTCACATTGAGATTGGATGGTTAATTTTATTATTATGGATGAGCATTATATATTTAGTAACATTTACATATATTAGATAATTAAACATGGTTTAATTTAAAAAATTGACGATATGTAGTTAATGAAATAATATTTTGAGTATTGATTGGAAAAATACATAACGTATAAATATATTGCGATGATTGATTTGAAGAAAATGAAAATAGGGTGTGAAGATTTATACTAATATGGTGTTTAAAAGAATTTTATTTTGAAATACATTTGAATTTATTTGTGGAAGAAGTTGAAATTGATTTATCAATGACGAAGAGATTTTGCAAATGGTTTATAATGTACTTTTGATGCATATAGTATGAAATTAAATGGAAAGAATTTATAAGTGTAACATCCCACCTTTTCGCACGCTTTAAAGCGACACATATGCCAATTCAAACCATACGAAATGGCGTATTGTTATGGGGTAAATCAAAAAAAGAAAGAAAGAAATAAATCAAAATAGAATCTCACAGCGGAAAGATAAAATATAATAATCAAATATACAGTTTATAAAGCTGTTTTACAAAATTCGATTATACTTACAACACTTATCAGAGTTACACATACCAATAACAATGCAGCGAAACAATAAGAGTATAATGGACTAATAATAATAATAATAATATAAATCTCCGTCTTCGTCCTCCAGAGCTAAGGTCTTCGAAATCCTGAAACGCTCGGACTGACCCGAGCGAATTGAAAAGACAAAACACTCGAGTCAGAACTAAAAGATCTTATGTAAGTTAAATCAACAGAAATAAATACGAGTGCAGTAACTCAAGAGATGCTCGGGATTTACATCTCTTCAGGATCCGTTAAACTATTTACTATGTAGTATATTTCGCTATTATAATAGTGTCTATTAGTAAAATAAACTTACTTTTAAATAGTGTTAAAGAGTGACCCAATATTCCCCTTAACACAAAATAATGCCAATAGTCTATACAGTACCGTAATACCTCCTGATCGGGAGGCTACCAGAGGATACTCCATAGGTACGACACAAATAGAAACTCGTACAAGGTGCGATAGGGTAGGTGACACGGCACAGCTAGGCAATGTCAGGGTAGATATACCAATTACACTTCCGGGTCGGTGGTAACGCGTAGCCGCAGCCACCGCCCACCTCGACCCACACCCCCAAATCAAAGAAATCAGAAGTGGCCACCGAATAAAACCAAAGTCAGAGTAGAATATCGAAGGGATGTGTCCGATCAAAGGTGCTACCTCAATTAATCCGTCGATCGCTCCTGTTTTATCCACCTTATGCCAACTCACGGGAGTTGGGTCCACGTATTTACCTCAAAGGAAACGCCGCCACCATCCTACTTCATTCTGGAATCTTCACCGCGTATACGGTTGTTAAAGTGGTTTTCGAAGTTGGCAGAAAGTATGACAACTTCCGATCTTGGTCTCTTTAACAACCAAACGTTATTATAACACCGCGGTCTGTTCAAAATAGTTTATACTTTAAAACCAGAAAAAATATCCTTTTCAAAACCATATAAATACGATATCATATTTATTTTAAAACCCAAGTCAATATGATATCATCTTTATTTCAAATATATCTTCTCTCAAAATCATAGAACTTTCAATTATATAAACCTTAAACCCATAGTTTCGAAACAAAATTTCAATACTTAAATGGTTTAATAATAAATTACTTTATAAAGTAAATTAGCTTTTTAATTTCTCAAATCAATTCTAAATACAGATTTGAAATTCCATATAAACCATTTTAAATTTTCATATATTTCAAACTTTCGATATCCTATTATTTAGTTTCGAAATATTTGCAAAATAAATTCATAATCATTTAAATAATCTCAAATTTCCAATAATTAAATATCTCCTTCAATTTATTTATATTAGAAATATTCGTTCAATTCAATCCTGAAAAATCCAGTCATAAATGTGACGACCCAAACTCGATGTCCAATAAACGACATCAAATTCGCATCGCCGGAGCTTATAACAACAATTAGATGAATATAAAACAGCGGAACAGAATCAATATCAAAAATAACATCACTGTTACAACATCAACATAATAACCATACTACAACAGAGTATATAATACATATACCATAATCTCTAAATACAACATCATGATAATACAACAGTGAACATATATCCAAAAGTTCTCAAATGAGAGATGATAACGAACTCCCAAAAGTTAACACCTGTAATCTCCAAAAGCTCCTAAGATAGCTCCAAGATAAGAGCTCAAAATACTGCTACTCCAAAATATAGAAACCTGCTACTAGGCTGCCCGTGTGGAAATAATGGGCACCCAGAGTTTAGGAAAGAAAACAATAAACTCCGGATCAGTCATGGGACTGGTATGAGTAAACAAGACAGTTGTATTTTAAATAAACAAGATTTATAAAAGAATTTTCGGAATGCTTTTAAAAATGGAACTACCATAAGACCTCCCGCCACACACACAATGCAAACGCAGAATTGGAGGAGATTTCTTCTTATGATAGTTAAATATGCTTGATACGAGGAAAGGATTCTTTGATATTATTACTAGTGCATAGTGAAGTAAATCATTTCGAAAGTAGAATATAAATCTTAGCCAGCATAGGTACCATTATATTATGCCTACTATAGCTACCTCCTGAGGAAGCAGGTTCTACAACTAAAACCTTACAAGGCTCGTATTGTTTCTTTGGATTTCCAACAAATGGTCAGGCCAAGGAACTTCCCATTGCCACATGAGAACGCCTCTGGAAGGACGTCCCCGAGAACCAAACCGGATCTCTACCAACACAAGGCCGGGTTACCCCTAACTGGGTAACTACTGACACGAGTATGCCATCTCCCGGTCGTAACCAACCTTTAACCGGGGCCCCAGCAACAAATCACAAAATCATATATATATATCTGCGATATCCACATAAGTTAAGTATCTGGGCTCCATACCATGATACCACTTCTATCCAGAAGGAAATGTACATACCCTAAGGGGTGCTACCCCCAATAACCTTGCTGCATCTTTCCTGTTTTGACCATTTCGGGGTGTGATGTCCGACGAAGTCACGTCCACAAAAACATACTTTATACAAAAGCCATGCTTTGGGTCAACAAATGATCAACACAATGATCACTAAGATAGACGATCAAACAAATGATCCTATCACAAATAATCAACACAATGATCATTTCACAGCAACACTCAGCATGTCACATTACCAAATTGGGAATATATCGCTGATAACTTCAACTATATAACCTCTAAGCTCGTACGTCTCAGAGAAGGGTGTTAGGCTAAGAGAATAAATTCTCCGCCACCAACAGAAATATATTTGAAAGAAATCGGCTTTATATCTCAACTTGTAATGTCAGACATACTATCCATACAAGTCTGTTCCGGGCTCGAACAGAACCGAAGGCACTTCCAAGGAAGTCCTTGCAATCCGGATATTTACAATCCTGATCGGATTCACCATCACATATGGAGAACTCTATACCGGAGCAACTCGGTGCAGAGTCAATCGACAGGTCGTCCTATCGCTCTCGCAAATACCCGGTCTTCAACACCGGTCTTCAAATGCTATCCATAACGTCGAATCACATATTCGAAATGGGTTATACGACACAAAGGTCCTTTCCCGGCTAATTCGAATAGTGGGTGTCAAATTTCAAAACATGTGGATGTCATTCACAAATATTCACAGGTTCGATGTGGGTTTCGGATAACAAACAGAAATCCGACTCCCTGTCGCATTGAAATTTAAATTGCCGTTTTACGGCAACAGGGTTTTCATATCACTACAGAACAAATCACAGTCATAGTGCAAAATACAGTGCCACAATCACAACAAAAATCAATATCGTGCATAGCAATGGTTAATTATTTACAATCCAAAGTGAATATGATTTAATAGTTTACCCAAATAATTATCTTTATTGATTATTTTAAATCAATTGATTTAATATTCTTAGTGATAAATTAATTAATCTTAATTAACTTGATAAATTGATTCCTTAATTTATCATTTTAATTAACTGTCAATTATAAATCGATTTACTGGAATTATCGAATTAACTAGATATTTAATTGTTAAATAAATCAATCTTCAACTACGACTTAAATCCTGAATTAATTAGTTAATTATAATTATTAATTTAAATCATTCTTGGATGCTTTCCAAACCAATTTGTTATTTACTCGAATTAATATTAGAAATCTTCTTATTTTGAAATCAATTTATTACTATTACAAAAACTTAATTAACTTAAATATCTATCTGAAATTTTCTCTTGAAGTATTAATTAGATTTTTAAACGTGACTAAATATTTATTAAATTAATTGAACTTGAAAGTAAGTTCTTATCTCAAAACAGAGAGTTGTTAATACTAGTTCACCATTTTAAATAGATTTGGGTTTTAAACTTAAACATTTGATTTACAAGTTGATTGGGCTTAACCCATTTTTCGAACAACCCGGGTAAATCAAGTGCTTTCCCCGAGCCAAACGCGGGTTATTCTCGTCACTTCCCCGTTGCTTCTCTCGTGTCTTCCCCTCGTCCCAATCTCCTTTCTTCTTCCTGTCTCTCTTTCTTTTTTTCTTTTTCTTTTTAAAGCTAAGTTTTAAAACCCAGATCCACATCTTTTGGAACGCGAGAACACCGAAGTACATTACCTAATTTCTCGAGTTCCAACTCGAGTTCCAAGTCGTTACTTCCCCTGATGCTCAAAACACTGACACCATCACCACCGTGCACGTGCACGGTGGTTCGCCGCCGTTCTGGTGAACACCCACCCCTCCAGAAAGTCACGCGTTACCCCAACATTCAACAGCAACAACCATTTCGACGCCAACAACACTCGAACAAAATCGAGTATTCAGTTCGAAATCGAACCCACCCTCACCGCTAGAAATCGAAGCCACGCCACCTCCTCTGGCCACCAGAGGCCATGAAAATTTCACCCGAGCTCCTCTGATGTGTGACGCCACTACTGGCACCGGTGCGACGAGGTCTGGTTGCCTATAGGCGGAGCGGCGACCACAATTCCAGATCGTATGTTTTCGAGTTTAAAACCCTAATTTTATCTCAAACTCCAAATTCACGCAATCGAAAAATAACTTGATAATTTTCCCCAGATCCTAACTGTTTCAGCATGCTTCAATCAAATTTTTAGGATTTTTAATTGATTCGTTCTTCTAGAATTCGAAAAAAATAATTTTTTGTTCATATACAAATCCCTCTGAGAAAATTTAACTAAAAATTCAAATTTTTGTTTTAAAACTCATGAATTGAAATATAGATTCAGATTAAAATCTTGAATCAATGTTTCACACCTTTTTATTTTTGTCAAATTTCAATTTAAAACCTGTAGAACAAAAGTTACAGTGATGCTTGATACAGAGGGTTTTAAATCACCTTTAAACATCTTATTTTTTTTAAGTTTAACAACTGGTTTAGTTGAGAATCAAAGCTAAAATTTTTTTTTAAACAAAATGGTTTAAATGGTTGAACAGAAAGATGAAGTCTGTAACAACTTTTCAGAGAACAGAGCATACTAAAATCATCTACCTACTGAAGTACATGAAAACAGATTAAATATGAAGTTTGAACTAGTTTAAACAACTTAAAATCCTTAACAAAATCATATTTACTCACCTGGAAATATTTGAAAACAGGGAATACTTTTGCTTTGAAATCTGCAGGTTTTTGTTTTTTTTCAACTTCTTTTTCTTTCTGATTCTGCTCTTCCCTTTTTTTTTCTTTGAACAAATAGAACTATGGTCATGTATATATGGAGGTGTGCAGGTGAAAGGGTAAACTGAGCCCAGTAAAGCAAGTACAAGTTGAAGTATAAAAAACTAACCCATGGTTTTAGATCTGCTATGCAGTAATAACATTAAATGAAGTATGCTGCTTGTATTTAATGCAGTTATGCTTCTTTGTAGATGCTTGCATTTAATGAAAGTATGTAGTGTTTCATGCTTGTATATTTTCAGCATGCTATTTGATTTGTTTTATATTTTAATAATGTAAGAGTTTGTTTTACTTTATTTTATTTCTTTTGCTTACCCCTTTTAGTTTACTGGTTTGTACATTTTCTTTTTGCAAGTTGTTTAGTTACATTGTTAATTTAAGCATGTTATGTTTTTTTTCTTACTGTTTTGTTATCTTGCTTGTTTATTTGTTCATTTATTTATTTGTTTATTCTTTTGTTTAACTATTTGTTTGTTTATTTGTTTGTTTGTTTAGATTATGATTATGTTATTTAAATTTTATAATTTCATCATAACTTACTTTAACAATTTTCTTTTTATTTCTTTTAAAAGTTTTAACTAAAAATACTAACTTTGTTCATATTTTATTCCTTTACTACTTTTCAATTTTTATTTCAAAAAGTTTAAAATATATTACTAAATTTTTAAATTCAAAATTTTCGGGATGTTACAATATCCCCTCCTTAAGAATATTTCATCCTCGAAATTGAAAGAGAGAGAAACTTAAACAAAGAATATACGAATTCAGAAATAAGGAAATGACTTACAGATTTAAGTCGAGATGTCAATTCTGCATTTGGGATATGATTTCTTCATATTCTCTTCAGTCTCCCAAGTACAGTCCTTTGGATCGCCACTCCATTTAACTTTGACCAATTTCACAATTTTGTTCCTCAATCGCTTCTCATCACGATCAATTATTTTCATCGGTTCCCTTCTAACTGCCAAGTTGGGAGTGATTTCAAGATCCTGCTGAGCAGCGTCTTCAATAATATCATCTGGATCGTGCACATATTTCCGGAGATTAGAAATATGGAACACATCATGTACGCCAGATAACCAGTTGGGTAACTGCACTCTATATGCTAGAGAACCAATCCTTTCCAGAATAGGAAAAGGACCAATATAACGCGGTGCTAACTTTCCAGTTTTCCCAAATCTCAACACTCCCCGCATCGGAGATACTTTCAGAAATACAGAATCTCCAACTTGAAATTCCAAATTTCTCCTTCGACGGTCATAATAGCTCTTCTGACGACTTTGGGCAGTTAATAACTTCTTTCGAATAAATTCTACCTTCTCAGTGGCTTCTTTTATCATATCTGGTCCAAGAACAAGTCTATCACCTGATTCGATCCAACATGTAGGTGATCGACACGGACGACCATATAAAGCTTCGAAAGGAGCCATTTCTAAACTGGCCTGATAACTGTTATTATAAGAGAATTCAACCAGATGCAAATGGTCCTCCCAAGAACCACCAAAATCATGAACACAAGCACGCAGTAGGTCTTCTAAAACTCGGTTAACCCTCTCAGTCTGTCCATCAGATTGCGGATGGTAAGCAGTACTGAAATTTAATTTCGTTCCTAAAGCGTCTTGAAATGCTTCCCAAAATCTACAAGTGAAGATCGGATCACGATCACTCACTATACTGCTGGGAATACCATGGAGGCGAACAATTTCCTTTATATAAATACCTGCCAAGCTTGCCGCAGTACGAGTGGATTTAACTGGAATGAAGTGGGCATTCTTGCTTAGACGATCCACAATAACCCAAATCGCTTCATTGCCTTTCTTGGTACGAGGCAATCCATCGATGAAATCCATTGATACCTGATCCCACTTCCATTTCGGTACTTCTAAAGGTTGAAGTAAACCGGCCACTTTCTTTTGGTCGCTCTTGATCTGCTGACAAGTAGCACAACGACTTACATAAATAGATATGTCTCTCTTCATCGTTTTCCACCAGAATGTCCTTTTAACATCACGATACATTTTGTTGACTCCGGGATGGATGTTAAATTTGGACTTATGGCATTCATCCAATACTTCACGTTTCAGTTCTGGAATGTCAGGGACACAAATCCTGCCTTTTAATCTAATGATTTTATTGTCGTCAACTTCAAAACTCGTATCTTCACCATGACGGATTTTCTCATAAATTTGATGAAGGAACTCGTCCCCTTTTTGTTTACTGGCAATTTTCTCAAGAAGAGCAGGAGTGATAACCAGATAAGCAAGAACAGCATATCTTCTGCTTAAAGCGTCTGCAACTACATTGGCCTTTCCGGGTGTATACAAAATATCCAAGTCATAAGATGCCAGAAATTCCAACCAACGTTGTTGTCGCAGATTCAGATCCTTCTGGGAGAAAAGATATTTCAAGTTTTTATGATCGGTGAATAATTCGAATTTTTCACCTATAACAAAGAGAGTTTATTAAGTATATTTCTTTAGCTAATTTCGCAAATTATTTAGAAAGCTGAAAAGATTCTTACCCAGAAGATAATGTCGCCATATTTTCAAAGCGAAAACAACAGCCAAAAGTTCCAAATCGTGCGTTGGGTAGTTCTTCTCATGCGGACGTAATTGTCTACCCGCGTAGGCAACTACCTTTCCATTTTGCATTAATACTGCACCTACCCCTTCACCACTTGCATCAGTATAGACAGATAAGCCTTGGTTCCCGTTAACAATAGTGAGAACAGGAGCAGTGGTTAATCTCTTTTTCAACTCTTGAAAAGCTTCCTCACATTTTGAAGTCCAATCAAATTCTACACCTTTCATTGTTAGCTTAGTCAATGGGCTAGCCAACTTAGAAAAATCTTGAACGAATTTCCGGTAATAGCCTGCTAAACCCAAAAAGCTTCGAACTTCTTTTGGAGTAGTGGGTTGTTTCCAATCAAGAATAGCGGAAATTTTGCTAGGATCTACTGAAATTCCTTCTTCATTAACAATATGGCCAAGGAATTTGACTTCATTGACCCAGAAATGGCATTTGGAAAATTTCGCATATAGAACATTTCTCCTCAAAATTTCTAAGACAATTCTAAGATGCTCGGCATGCTCATCTTTAGTTTTGGAAAAAATTAAGATGTCATCAATGAATACAAGCACAAATTTATTTAAAACTTCCCGAAACACACGAGTCATGAGATCTACGAAGTAAGCTGGAGCATTGGTTAGTCCGAAAGGCATAACTAACCATAGAACATATTAGGACCTCTGAAAGCGGTCAGATGTACACAATCTTCGGCGATTCGTAATTGATGGAATCCTTGGGCTAGATCCATTTTTGAAAAGAAACGAGCGCCGTGCAACTGATCAAATAAATCATCAATCCTGGGCAGTGGAAATTTATTCTTGAGAGTTTGTTTATTTAGATCGCGGTAATCTACACACAATCTCAAGGATCCGTCTGATTTGGCAACAAATACGACGGCTGAGCCCCATTCAGAAACACTGGGTCGAATTAATCCTTTTGCTAGTAGCTCATTAGTTTGATGAACCAATTCAATCTTTTCCCTAGGTGCCATTCTGCGACTTGCGTGAACAACAGGACGAGTATTAGGTACAAGATCGATTCGGAATTCTATTTCTCGATGAGGAGGTAAAGATTTCACTTCTTCGAATACGTCGGAAAAATCCCGAACAACAGGTATAGACTGCAAAGTGGGTTCAAGATTTCCCAATGTATATATCAATCTGTTTCTCCTTGGACTTGGATTCTCACAAGAGATTTCAATAAAATTTCCAAGGCTTGTTTTGATTAAAACTGTCCGATTACTACACTCCAATCTAGCATCGTATCTCGTTAACCAGTTCATACCGAGTAAGATTTCAAATTCGTCAAATTCGAGGACATAAAGGTTGATAGGAAATTTATAGCTAGCATATGAAATAGGAACTCTCTTACAATATGAACTAAGATTTGCGGGACCTCCAACCGGATTTTTCACGCAAATAAGATCGTCAGCAAATTTAGTTTCAAGTCCTAGTTCATTTACGGTTTGTTGGGAAATAAAGCTATGTGAAGCTCCTGTATCAAATAAAGCTCTAACAGTTCTATTATTAATAGTAAGGTTACCTTCCAAAACACTTTTCCCTTTGTCAGCTTTTGAAGATGAGGGGTCCTCCTTTATTGCATAGACTTTTGCTACCTGCGCTGGCCTCATCACTGGGCAATCTTTAACTAAATGTCCCGGTTTATGACAATTGTAACATTCTCTAGCTGGTCTCTTCGGTTTTGGACAGTGACTTGAATAGTGGCCTTTCTCTTTGCAGTTGTAACAAGTGACATTTTCTGCTGCGCTTCCCTGAATATTCCTCTTCTTCTCATTGCCTTGCCAAGGTTTCTTGCCTCCGAATTTACGCTTTTTATAATTCTGACTACCTGAATTACCTTTCTCCACAGTCGCTTCCTGTATATCAAGAGTAGCGTACCTGTAACCCATATCTACTAAATCTGAGAAAGATTCTTTAACATGACCCGTCATTCTTCCATGATATTTCTGGTTCATTCCTCGGATAAACCTTTCGTTTTTCTTCAGAGGTGTATTTAGCAATTCCGGACCAAACCGAGATAGTTCACTGAATTTATTCAAATATTCTTCAAACGACAAACTTCCTTGTTTCAAATCCAGAAATTCCTGATACATTCTAGAAACACCCGCTGATGGCATGTAACGTTTCTCAAACACTTCTTTAAAACGATCCCAAGTGAATTCTTCCTCGGGTTCATCTACAATGATGGTTTCCCACCAAGCTGAAGCTTCTCCTTGGAGTTGCCAAGAAGCTATAAGTCTTTTCTGCTCATCCTGCAATTTTAGTCCTTTAAAAATCTTTTCACACGATCTTACCCAAGCTTGAGCGTCAATAATTGACTCTTTGCCAATAAATGGTTTTCCACCAAGCTTTTCAAACTTCTTATATAATTCAGCCAAGTCCGGCTGCTGCTGAATTTCTATTACTGCTTCTGCGGCTGCGGGAATTTGATTTGGTACTGCAGCATTGCCTTGACCCCTCACTCTTCCTCTGCGTCCACTCATTTTCACTATCTGAGATTAGTAAGAAAATTGATTTAGATATGCAGACGAAATATCTTAAGGAATATCAGCAGTAAAAATAACAGACTAAGAAAATTTTAAAAGTTTCAATTTTTTTATTATTATACTCATTCTAGGGTATACTTCACCCTATCTCTAATGAGCCATCTAATGTGTTATACTCCGTAGCTAAAGTTTTTTTACTCAACCAACAGCTCTGATACCACTTTGTGACGACCCAAACTCGATGTCCAATAAACGACATCAAATTCGCATCGCCGGAGCTTATAACAACAATTAGATGAATATAAAACAGCGGAACAGAATCAATATCAAAAATAACATCACTGTTACAACATCAACATAATAACCATACTACAACAGAGTATATAATACATATACCATAATCTCTAAATACAACATCATGATAATACAACAGTGAACATATATCCAAAAGTTCTCAAATGAGAGATGATAACGAACTCCCAAAAGTTAACACCTGTAATCTCCAAAAGCTCCTAAGATAGCTCCAAGATAAGAGCTCAAAATACTGCTACTCCAAAATATAGAAACCTGCTACTAGGCTGCCCGTGTGGAAATAATGGGCACCCAGAGTTTAGGAAAGAAAACAATAAACTCCGGATCAGTCATGGGACTGGTATGAGTAAACAAGACAGTTGTATTTTAAATAAACAAGATTTATAAAAGAATTTTCGGAATGCTTTTAAAAATGGAACTACCATAAGACCTCCCGCCACACACACAATGCAAACGCAGAATTGGAGGAGATTTCTTCTTATGATAGTTAAATATGCTTGATACGAGGAAAGGATTCTTTGATATTATTACTAGTGCATAGTGAAGTAAATCATTTCGAAAGTAGAATATAAATCTTAGCCAGCATAGGTACCATTATATTATGCCTACTATAGCTACCTCCTGAGGAAGCAGGTTCTACAACTAAAACCTTACAAGGCTCGTATTGTTTCTTTGGATTTCCAACAAATGGTCAGGCCAAGGAACTTCCCATTGCCACATGAGAACGCCTCTGGAAGGACGTCCCCGAGAACCAAACCGGATCTCTACCAACACAAGGCCGGGTTACCCCTAACTGGGTAACTACTGACACGAGTATGCCATCTCCCGGTCGTAACCAACCTTTAACCGGGGCCCCAGCAACAAATCACAAAATCATATATATATATCTGCGATATCCACATAAGTTAAGTATCTGGGCTCCATACCATGATACCACTTCTATCCAGAAGGAAATGTACATACCCTAAGGGGTGCTACCCCCAATAACCTTGCTGCATCTTTCCTGTTTTGACCATTTCGGGGTGTGAGGTCCGACGAAGTCACGTCCACAAAAACATACTTTATACAAAAGCCATGCTTTGGGTCAACAAATGATCAACACAATGATCACTAAGATAGACGATCAAACAAATGATCCTATCACAAATAATCAACACAATGATCATTTCACAGCAACACTCAGCATGTCACATTACCAAATTGGGAATATATCGCTGATAACTTCAACTATATAACCTCTAAGCTCGTACGTCTCAGAGAAGGGTGTTAGGCTAAGAGAATAAATTCTCCGCCACCAACAGAAATATATTTGAAAGAAATCGGCTTTATATCTCAACTTGTAATGTCAGACATACTATCCATACAAGTCTGTTCCGGGCTCGAACAGAACCGAAGGCACTTCCAAGGAAGTCCTTGCAATCCGGATATTTACAATCCTGATCGGATTCACCATCACATATGGAGAACTCTATACCGGAGCAACTCGGTGCAGAGTCAATCGACAGGTCGTCCTATCGCTCTCGCAAATACCCGGTCTTCAACACCGGTCTTCAAATGCTATCCATAACGTCGAATCACATATTCGAAATGGGTTATACGACACAAAGGTCCTTTCCCGGCTAATTCGAATAGTGGGTGTCAAATTTCAAAACATGTGGATGTCATTCACAAATATTCACAGGTTCGATGTGGGTTTCGGATAACAAACAGAAATCCGACTCCCTGTCGCATTGAAATTTAAATTGCCGTTTTACGGCAACAGGGTTTTCATATCACTACAGAACAAATCACAGTCATAGTGCAAAATACAGTGCCACAATCACAACAAAAATCAATATCGTGCATAGCAATGGTTAATTATTTACAATCCAAAGTGAATATGATTTAATAGTTTACCCAAATAATTATCTTTATTGATTATTTTAAATCAATTGATTTAATATTCTTAGTGATAAATTAATTAATCTTAATTAACTTGATAAATTGATTCCTTAATTTATCATTTTAATTAACTGTCAATTATAAATCGATTTACTGGAATTATCGAATTAACTAGATATTTAATTGTTAAATAAATCAATCTTCAACTACGACTTAAATCCTGAATTAATTAGTTAATTATAATTATTAATTTAAATCATTCTTGGATGCTTTCCAAAACAATTTGTTATTTACTCGAATTAATATTAGAAATCTTCTTATTTTGAAATCAATTTATTACTATTACAAAAACTTAATTAACTTAAATATCTATCTGAAATTTTCTCTTGAAGTATTAATTAGATTTTTAAACGTGACTAAATATTTATTAAATTAATTGAACTTGAAAGTAAGTTCTTATCTCAAAACAGAGAGTTGTTAATACTAGTTCACCATTTTAAATAGATTTGGGTTTTAAACTTAAACATTTGATTTACAAGTTGATTGGGCTTAACCCATTTTTCGAACAACCCGGGTAAATCAAGTGCTTTCCCCGAGCCAAACGCGGGTTATTCTCGTCACTTCCCCGTTGCTTCTCTCGTGTCTTCCCCTCGTCCCAATCTCCTTTCTTCTTCCTGTCTCTCTTTCTTTTTTTCCTTTTCTTTTTAAAGCTAAGTTTTAAAACCCAGATCCACATCTTTTGGAACGCGAGAACACCGAAGTACATTACCTAATTTCTCGAGTTCCAACTCGAGTTCCAAGTCGTTACTTCCCCTGATGCTCAAAACACTGACACCATCACCACCGTGCACGTGCACGGTGGTTCGCCGCCGTTCTGGTGAACACCCACCCCTCCAGCAAGTCACGCGTTACCCCAACATTCAACAGCAACAACCATTTCGACGCCAACAACACTCGAACAAAATCGAGTATTCAGTTCGAAATCGAACCCACCCTCACCGCTAGAAATCGAAGCCACGCCACCTCCTCTGGCCACCAGAGGCCATGAAAATTTCACCCGAGCTCCTCTGATGTGTGACGCCACTACTGGCACCGGTGCGACGAGGTCCGGTTGCCTATAGGCGGAGCGGCGACCACAATTCCAGATCGTATGTTTTCGAGTTTAAAACCCTAATTTTATCTCAAACTCCAAATTCACGCAATCGAAAAATAACTTGATAATTTTCCCCAGATCCTAACTGTTTCAGCATGCTTCAATCAAATTTTTAGGATTTTTAATTGATTCGTTCTTCTAGAATTCGAAAAAAACAATTTTTTGTTCATATACAAATCCCTCTGAGAAAATTTAACTAAAAATTCAAATTTTTGTTTTAAAACTCATGAATTGAAATATAGATTCAGATTAAAATCTTGAATCAATGTTTCACACCTTTTTATTTTTGTCAAATTTCAATTTAAAACCTGTAGAACAAAAGTTATAGTGATGCTTGATACAGAGGGTTTTAAATCACCTTTAAACATCTTATTTTTTTTTAAGTTTAACAACTGGTTTAGTTGAGAATCAAAGCTAAATTTTTTTTTTAAACAAAATGGTTTAAATGGTTGAACAGAAAGATGAAGTCTGTAACAACTTTTCAGAGAACAGAGCATACTAAAATCATCTACCTACTGAAGTACATGAAAACAGATTAAATATGAAGTTTGAACTAGTTTAAACAACTTAAAATCCTTAACAAAATCATATTTACTCACCTGGAAATATTTGAAAACAGGGAATACTTTTGCTTTGAAATCTGCAGGTTTTTGTTTTTTTTCAACTTCTTTTTCTTTCTGATTCTGCTCTTCCCTTTTTTTTTTCTTTGAACAAATAGAACTACGGTCATGTATATATGGAGGTGTGCAGGTGAAAGGGTAAACTGAGCCCAGTAAAGCAAGTACAAGTTGAAGTATAAAAAACTAACCCATGGTTTTAGATTTGCTATGCAGTAATAACATTAAATGAAGTATGCTGCTTGTATTTAATGCAGTTATGCTTCTTTGTAGATGCTTGCATTTAATGAAAGTATGTAGTGTTTCATGCTTGTATATTTTCAGCATGCTATTTGATTTGTTTTATATTTTAATAATGTAAGAGTTTGTTTTACTTTATTTTATTTCTTTTGCTTACCCCTTTTAGTTTACTGGTTTGTACATTTTCTTTTTGCAAGTTGTTTAGTTACATTGTTAATTTAAGCATGTTATGTTTTTTTTCTTACTGTTTTGTTATCTTGCTTGTTTATTTGTTCATTTATTTATTTGTTTATTCTTTTGTTTAACTATTTGTTTGTTTATTTGTTTGTTTGTTTAGATTATGATTATGTTATTTAAATTTTATAATTTCATCATAACTTACTTTAACAATTTTCTTTTTATTTCTTTTAAAAGTTTTAACTAAAAATACTAACTTTGTTCATATTTTATTCCTTTACTACTTTTCAATTTTTATTTCAAAAAGTTTAAAATATATTACTAAATTTTTAAATTCAAAATTTTCGGGATGTTACAATAAATATCATATCTTTTAAAAATTTCAAGTTTAATACCTTTACATCAACTTATGGAGTTAAATTCTTAAATACCTCTCAATTTCAAATAAATCTCCAATTTACCTTTAAATCTTAATTTATTTTAAATCTCCATAACTTTTATATTAAAGTATGATTTTATCACTTAACCCTATTTATTTAAATAAAAATCAACTCCATTATTAATCTATTTGTTATTCACCAAATTCATACATAGTTGAAGACATGATTTTAACTATATATATAAAAGTAATATTTATAAAATCTCAAAAATCAATATGCATTTAACCATATTATATAAAGTAATCAAACTTTAATATTGGGCTTATTTTATATTTCAAAGCATATTTATATATAACTAGAATCAAAATATAAATTTGACGTTTATATAACATCAAAATCAACATTTATATAACCCGTATATTCCTTTACAAACCATAGAAAAATTATTTCAAAAAATATTTATATATATATACTGCGGTGCCTGTATAAAATTTTCTATCCTATGGTCAAGTGATGCGGATATTTATCATTTCAATCCGCAATTTAAAAATAAAAATGCGGTTGTATATCATTTCAAACCGCAATCCCGAATGAGATGAAATGCATAATAACTTGCAGTTTATAACAATATACAATACATCATCCATTCATCCAATATCATCCATCAACCATTTATCAAAATCATCATCAAATTCAAACAATACATCAATATATAACATGTAATAAATAACAGGCATTTACTGGCAGCATATTATGAAAAATAAATTAACTGATAGTTTAACTGACAATTTATATGCACAATAAATTAATTAATAATTTAACTATCAATTTGTATGTAATAATCAATTTAACTAGAAATTTACCAGGCAGTTTATATGCAATAATGAATTAAATAACAAGTAAATTAAATGAATGCAATTTAACTGAGATAATGATGAAATATATGCCAAACAGCTATAAATAAATTTTTAAACACATCATACATCAATTTAACAGACATATGAAATCTTAGAAGTTGTGAGTGGGTTAAAACACTCACCTTTGATTTTAGCCCATAAAAATCCAAACAGAAGCGCTATAACGACCCAAAATTTTAGTGATTTTATTTATTAAATTAATTGAATTTTGTGATATTCTAATTTATTTTTTCTATTCACCGGCATTCAATCTTTATACATATTTTAATTTATTTCCTCTATTCAGCAACATTCAATCTTTATACGTACTTTACATTATTTCCTCTATTCACCAACATTCAATCTTTATACATACTTTACATTATTTCCTCTATTCACGAACATTCAATCTTTATACGTACTTTACATTATTTCCTCTATTCACCAGCATTCAATCTTTATACATATTTTACTTTATTTCCTCTATTCACCAGCATTCAATCTTTATACATATTTTATGTTATTTCCTCTATTCACCAGCATTCAATCTTTATACATATTTTACTTTATTTCCTCTATTCACCAGCATTCAAACTTTATACATATTTTAATTTATTTCTTCTATTCACCAGCATTCGATCTTTATACATATTTTAATTTATTTCCTCTATTCACCAACATTCAATCTTTATACATACTTTACATTATTTCCCCTATTCACCAGCATTCAATCTTCATACATATTTTAATTTATTTCCTCTATTCACCAGCATTCAATCTTCATACATATTTTAATTTATTTCCTCTATTCACCAGCATTCAAACTTCATACATATTTTAATTTATTTCCTCTATTCACCAGCATTCAATCTTTATACATATTTGTTTTAATTTATTTCCTCTATTCACCAGCATTCAAACTTTATACATATTTGTTTTAATTTATTTCCTCTATTCACCAGCATTAAATCTTTATACATATTTATTTTAATTTATTTTCTCTATTCACCAGCATTCAATCTTTATACATATTAGTTTTAATTTATTTCCTCTATTTACCAGCATTCAATCTTTATATATATTTGTTTCAATTTATTTCCTCTGTTCACTAGCATTCAATCTTTCAAAAAAAATATATAAGAACAACGCATATATATATTGCCCATGATAAGCATATCTCTCCTTCTTCTTTTCATTCTCTGGAAAAACTCTTCCCCTCATTCCTCTTTGCTCCACGCCTTCATCGCATGCTCGACCACCCACAACCGTTTCCTCTCTTCTTCCATTCTTTATATGTAAGTATTTCTTTATATATTATATCTGTTTCTTATACTTGCAGCTTTATATATATTCAAGCATACGAAAGGTTTGTTAAAACATAGATTTATATGTATATTTTATTTTATACAAGATTTCAAGTATCCTGGTGAGTTAGTTTTAGAGCGTATATATATAATCTGCTTGGTTATTTTAAGTTTTTATTAATAAGTTTGAAATAGATTTTCATAACACATATTTATTATTCGGTATGTATATATGATTTCTGCATATTTGGATAAGTTTATGTTGTACAAATTATTATATATATTAATTGTTTGTGTTAGGTATATGCAGGCTATATGGTTTCTGCATATAAAATATATAGCTTTTATAGTATTATTATATATTTTGGCAGAGTATATATTTATACAAAATATGTTTTGTTAACAGCTTGGTATGTTATGTTTATAAAATATGTTATGAAAAAAAAAGATTTTTGGTATAAATGATTTATGTCGGTTTTCCAATGTAAAATGTTAGTAATATATGAGTTTGACAGTGTATATATGTTAGTAGAAATGACATTTTGTGTGTATACGTAAAGTTTAAATAAGTTTGATATGTTATTCTTTAATATGTCTGTTTATATAAAGGTACAAATGCTAGTTTATATACTGTGTACAATATTGTATATACATAGATTTTAATATGTACATGTTTTAAAATTTGTTACTGATTTTTATATAGATTTGCATAGAATGGCTATATAGGTTGTTTACGTATTTGATTATAAGTATATATATTCATTTATTTCAATTTATACTACGCAGATATGTGGCTTATATGTGGTTTTATTTAAAAACAAAGATTTATAAATACGTATATGTATGTATGTATGTATGTGTATATATATATATATATATATATATATATATATATATATATATATATATATATATTTAATTTGTGTTTGAATTTGATATAAATTTGAAATATATGTTTTAAACGGATTTTTGAAAGTTTTTATATATATATATATGCATGTATTTCATTTATATCGAGCTAATTTATTCATTCTCATCGACTCATATCTATCAGCTATGCTCGTCAAATTGTACAAATCCTGCTTTACTTTGGAATTCGTGTTTGGATTCGCAACTCATCTCATTCTCTTTCATCAACCTCGAAAGGTGAGCAATCACTCACGATTAACGTTCTTTTATTTATTAAATTTGATGTCAATTGAAACGACAATTGAAATATGCTGCTGTTAGTTATTTACGCCGTTATATATATGTTATTATCTGTAACTGTTCACCTGTGGGATATGACACCATATCCTGTTGATTTTATTTTATTGTTATTAATGATATATGTCTATTATATTATTATCATACCTGTTATCACTCTGCAAGTTCCCTGTTACTATAGAATTCACTATGGGTTGAAATGATACATGCCCGAACGGACTTTAGAATAGGAGAAAATCGTTATGGGTTGAAATAATAAACCCAAGCGATTTTCATTTAATTGAATTTGGGATTACGGGTTGAAATGATATCCACCCGTATATATTTAGTGCACGGATTGAAATGATAAATATTCGTAGCACTTGACTATATGATAGGAAATATATACAGACACCGTTGGTCCATATATGAATATTTTGAAAATAATTTCTATGATTCTGGAAAGAAATATATGGTTTAATAAATATCGATCTTAAGATTTTATATAAATGGAAATTGTTATATATAGATTTAGTAGTAATATTTGATATAAACTAGATGGATTTAATACATATATATGGTTAAGTATTTTTGTAAATCTATATTTCAATAGATTTCTTGTAATAAATTGAATAAGTAAGGTTGGGAAGGTAAATTTGGGTTTATTGGAAACGGTATTTAAATGAGGATTTTATTAAATTAAATCGATTTGGAATTATTGAATGGGAAATTTAAAAGGTATGATTTTATAACTGGATTTTGATTTAAGTGATTTAATGAATATTTCACATTAAATAAATTTAAGGAAATATTTAGTAAAATGTAATTTAAGATTACTTAAATAATATTGAATCTAATGAGGGAGTATTTCAAGACTAAATAATAATGGGGTTAAATCGAGATCTATATGAAACTATCAATTGAACTTTGAAATGTAGAATATTAAAGCTTTGAACTATACTGGAATTTAATTGGTTTATTTGTGATTCAGATCTGTATTTGAAATCAATACAATTTGAATTTATTATTTAGAAAACTGAATTGAATAAGAATTTAGTTTGAAACATTTAATATTTAAAGTTTTGAAATATATTGAATTGTAAAGGGTATTTTGTGATTTCAAATCCGGATTTGAGATCGATAAAATGTGAAATGGTTATTTAGGAATTGAGTTGAATTTAAATTGGTAAATTGAGATTGGACTAAATTTGAATTTGGAATTTGAGTAGATTTGAATTGTAACTTTGAAGTGATAAAATTGAAAATAAATATATTTGAAATGAAATGATGTTTGGTTTTGAAGTATAATTTTTTTTTGAAATGACCATGGTGTTATAGTGTATATTTCTACATTATATATAGCTTCACGGGTCCTTAGAGGATGGTTATCCCAAACATCCTCTAAGTTACTTGTTTTTCAGTTGATATTTCACTTGAGTTAGATTTATAGATATAAGAATGTTAATCCTGACTCGAGTGTTTTGTGTTTGCTTTACGCTCGGGTCAGACTGAGTGATACAGCATTTGAGACTCACCTTCGAAGTTGGAGCATTGCTTGAAGATCCAGTATCTATCATTTCAGTCATCCTGTTGATTTGTTCAAAGAAGTCATCTGCGCGTACTGAAGACTTCACTGCATCTAAGATATTCAGTTGTATTTTATTTCTAACTCCGATGTATATAGTAGCTTCATGAACTACTATTCTTTATCTATTCTGCTGCATTATATTACTCTGTGTGTGTGATCTGTGATGATTTATTTACTGTATATGTTAAGTTTTGCCAAATTTTAATTAACAATTCGGTATTTTGAATTATTCAAGTCGGACATGTATGATTTTATTGTCGATTTGAATGGTCCAAAATAGCGGGTTGTTACAAGCGCAAAACTCAACAATCTCCAAATTCAACTAAATCAATTTCATGTTGTCTGGAATATAAATTTGAATCCAACAGAAGAAATCGCACGTGAATCAAAGTTTATATACAAAAGATATTCATGTTACAAGAAATATTATTAAAATAAAATTAGTACGCGTTAAAAATATATATAAATAAACAAATTTTAATACTTACGTTCTCTCAAGATGAGGCGTCAGGAAAATATTGATGAACAACTAAAATGAGGACAGGAAGTATACGAAAAATGAAAAAAAAGCATTTTTATAAAAGAATGCTTTTGGATTTGCAAGAATAAAAGCTTTTGAATATGAGCTTTTAGGAGAAACAAAATGTATAAGAAGAATAAGATGTAGGTTATTTATAATTAGAAAATGAATGTGGAGGGACAAAAATAAATGTCACGTTTTATTAGTTTGATTCTAAATTAATTAAGTGCTAGATACAAAAAAGTTTGAAAACATCATATATATTAATACTTTAACTGTGTGTCAAAATTGCTAAACTTATATCAAGTATGATTAATTGGTGGCAATATATAGGAATAAACAAGAATTAATGTAGATGCAATCACATAAGGATCTAATAGGGAAGGAGATAAAAGGTGACGACATTGATTAATTCCACTTTCCCACTTTAGCCAATTTTATTAATACGACATTTAATTATCACGCAAGTTGTATTATGACTAGAAAACATAAACAACAAACAATAAATTAATATGTATATAATATTACCTCACTTTTAAATTGTTTGATAATAATAATAAAAATTAAATCATGCTTTAGTAATTTGAAATTAAAATATTAAATGTTTATATGTATACACATGCACACAAACACACGTACATGTGTGTCTAAAGATTAAACCAAAGCTTGTTAATTAATTCAAAGCGTACTTCCATACCGCATTAAATTGTCTAATGCATTTGTAAACTTATGTATACTTGAAGTCAAAAATACATATATACATATAAATTAAACTTTTTACCTTAATGAAATTTATTTATGTTTTTAACAAAACAAAAGTGGAACACGACAAATTGAGCAATATAGTAACAAACCTTTAAGATCCTTAAATAAGGACATCTGAGATAATAAATTAGGTAACAAATTTAAATATTGTTTGTAATCAAAATCAAAGCTTAGATTTATCATCGAAAAATATGTGTATACAATATTTCTGTTTCAACACAAATGCAAATTATATGTATATAAACTTTTAGATCTAAAAAAATACAATTTGGTTTAAGAGTTTAAAACATGGATCTATAATTAAAACATTCTTTTAATATATATACAATTTTTTTTGTTTTGATTTATCAAATTAAAAGTCAAATTAATTCATTCAACAAAAAATTCAAATAACATAAACAATTTCAAAACAAATCTATCCTAACTGCACAATTTAAGTCAATTAATTGTAATTGATTCCAGATTAAATGTAATTAATTATAAATTGAATCCTCAATAAATTCGTTTATTGATTTAAAAATCTAGCTATTCAATAAATAGACATTTTATGGGTATAAATAACAGTGAATTATATTACATTTCCCTAATGTATTTATTAAATTTATTTCCAAATAACGTACTACCTAATTTCCTTTAATTGTAATTTGATTTCCAAATTTTATGCACATACCAAAGAAATAAACATATATCAATTTATTCGTTTAATTCAAATCTTTTATTAAGTTCAATACTACTATATAACTTAGTTTCCTTATTTTTTCCATTCATTACTTTAATATATCCATTCTAACACTCCTAACCATTGTATTACATTCCACACAACTGTAACATTTATTTGCATTTGTTACAATTTATTTCAAATTCCAATTAACAAACTAATTAAATAGGTAACCTAAATAAACATTACCGTTACTCTTAGTCACATAAATAGGCCTTTATTACTTACAATCAAAGTTGGCATTTAATTCCATACTACTAATTTCATTCACTTATATTCTATCCAAACATACATTTAGATTTTATTTCCATTAATTAATTAATATTTACATCCATTTGTTAACAATTTACTTCCATTTATACAGTTGCAATTCATTTTAGTTATTATTTCATTAATACTATTTCCAATTTTATTTCTTTCAGTGTTAATTACACAATCATATTTAATTAACAAATTATAATGTTTTCCACTATTTCTATTTACACTCCATTATAACCTAAACATTCGTTTCAATCACATTTGAATTGCATTTTACTTCTTACTACCTTTTGTAACGACCCGCTATTCCATACCCGTTGAGTCAACATTTAGTCTACCACAATCAACTCAAGTTGTACAGAAATACGAACCATTTGGGTTAAAGAAGATGAGGTAGAAGAAGAAAATAGAAAACAACATCAGAATCTAACCATCGCAGCGGAATAAAATATAATAGATAATAAATGATCTTTACTCAAAAGTCAAATATTTCTGTTTACATATATTACATCATCAGAGTACATCAATCACAACTCAACATCAATATTATACAAATGGATACACAACAACACAACACAGCGGAATATGTATATATATACAAGTACGGGAGTACGTAATGCCATTATGCTCGTCTCCCGAGCTCCACAGCATCATATCCTGTATTCTGTAATACTCGGTTTGACCCGAGCATTACATTTAAATAATACCCGAGTCAGTCTGGAATACCAGCGTGAGAAAATCACACCCAATATTAGAGTTTCAAAAATCCTTTGAAAACAAAAGCATCTCGTAAGACCACGCCACAAATAAACATGTCGGGTTTTTACCTTACGATAGCTAAAACATTTTTTTATTAAAATCCTCTGATATTATAATAGTGTCTATAGAAAGTAAAATAGAATCTAGCTGAAATGCTTGCATCTCACGTTTCAGCAATAGTTGGGCACAATCAAAACCGTACGGGCGCGTAGGGAAAATGGATTCCAACTAGTGGCTAGTGTAACAACCCGCATATTTAACGATTTTATATTTAAATATTTTATTTAAATATAGCGTCGTTAGTCGGATTTTTGGTCCGAAATGTTACTTTTTGCAAATGGCCGAATTGGAACTCGAAACCATTTCCACTAATTCCAAAATGGCGTTTGCGATCTTTTTGAGTATAAGCTTTGATATGTTTGGATTAAGTTGAATTTTGCAACTTTTTCTAGTTGGGTTTGGGTGGGGTTCAACCAATTTGTTAGTTTAATAACCTATATCAGTCCCTCTCCTCTTCATTCTCTCATTCCACTCTTCTAAAACTTAAGAAAAACTGAAAATGGTGGAAGGGAAAGGGAAATAGAAATTTGCAAGCCCTAGTTTAACTTGCAAACTTGATTTCTTGCCCCAAAATCAAAGAGAAGCTATAGGTAAGCCTCCTCTTCTTCTTCTCTATCTCTTTCTCTCTTCAATCTCAGAATTTCCTAAACCTAACTTAGGAAAATATGTGTTTTATTCTTAGATTGAAGCTTGTTGTGTTGAAGTGAAGAGTAGTTAGTCTCCTTCTTGAGTTTGAGCATCTTCTTCTTTGTTTTGTGATATAAGGTGAGATTTTTATCTCACATCTATGCTTATATATATATATATATATATTTGGGTGTAAGAAGGTGAGTTTTGAACTCAAATCTACTTCTCTTGATTTTATTGATGTTGGGTATGAATTCCTAGCATTTGTTCATATGCACTTGTTTTCGATTTGGATTGCTTTGGTGAAATTGCCAAATATTGATTTTTGAAGCCAAATCTATGTAAAACCTTATATGGTTGATGTTTATGTTGTTCGGAGTGTTTGGGTGTGTCGTTAAGGTTGGGTAGTCGTTTGACGTAAGCCCATAATCAACACGCATCCGATTGCTTTCGATTTGTTGGCCATAGATGGCCTAGGTTCAGGAAATGCCTGACCATCAGGTTTCAGACGTCTGAAACTCCTATTTCAGATGTCTGAATATTGTTCTGGGAGAATATTTTCATTTCCAGATTCAGACGTCTGAATTTATATTCCAGACGTCTGAATTGGCTAAATTTCGACCAGAAAGGAAATATGCCAATTATTGCCTATTTCAGACGTCTGAAAGTTTGGATTCAGACGTCTGAATTCTGTTCTGGAAAACATATTAATTTCCAGATTCAGACGTCTGAACCACTTCTTTCAGACGTCTGAATCTATTGTCTTTTTCCAAATTGCCTTGTTCGCTTTGTTTTCCAAATTTAATCGATGTATATTGATTCCAATTAGTTGTTTATGTATATTTGACCTTGATGATTCCTTTTTGAATGTATTCACGGGTTTTTATAAATGATTTCTTCAAATCGTATTAAAAGTTCGCTTCTCCGATTTATAAATTCTATTTAAAACACACGCACAATTTCGCACTTCGAGCGAAGTGGAAGGGTGATTAAATGGTTGGGCAAAACACGGACAATGAATCTGTGCGTTTATCCTTCCGATTAATCCTCGACCTATTCAATTGATTGTTTTGACCTTCGGGTTTGGTTTACCGATGATATGAGGTGAACTTTGTACTGCTTTGAGTGTGAAATTAACTAACGGATAGTAAACCGTTTAGTGCGAACGAGTGGTTATGGCACTCACGTTACCACTTTTCGGATTCCTTTTTGAGAGTTATGACATATTCAGCCAGTTAGTGGTGTCCAGTACTGGGTCTTCGACCTTCACCACTACGGTTTGTTGCCTTCGGGTATGATGCCTTTAGGTATGTTGCCTTCGGGTTTGTGCCTTCGGGTTTGTTGCCCTATAGTATCGCTTCCGATATTGGTCGTTATGAGCCGCATGGGTGATATTGGGGTGCCCTTTAGTATCGCTTCCAATATTGGTCGTTATGAGCCGCATGGGTGATATTGGGTTTGGACTCTTCGGGCTCATGGATCCTTATTTGTACAGTACTGAGCTCGAGCAAATTTTCTGATGTTTCATTCATATGTATATTCCCTAGGTATCGCCCTTCGGTGTTGGTCTTTTTGAGCCGCATGATGCGTAGCGTTTACCTTGTGGAACTTGTATACCTTATGGGTATTTGTTATTGCCTTTATGGCTTGTTTTGGGATATTTCTATCCTTTGTTTCTATGAGTTGCCGATGATATGAGGCTTGTTATCATATGATTCGTCTTTTGCTAGATGATTGTGTTATCTCCTTTAGAGATATTTGCTATACTTTGTGACCTTGCATGTTATTGTTGTTCAGTTTATCTAATTGATTTATTTAGCTAGACTGACCCGTGTATTTTATACTCGGGTGTGACCGAGATGTTTCAGGTTAGATGCTTTTGGACTTAGCCTATTTTGCTTCCGCATGGACTATTCAGCTTGTTCCTTTTTGTTAAAGCTTTTTGTGTAGTCCTTTTATTGTAACTCTGATATATGTATTCTTTTGATTCGTCTGTATATTGTGGTTTGCTATACCACTTGACATGTATTATTTTGTAAACTCTGTTATGTATATGTATATGTGTATATGATGATCTTCTGTTCTGTGATGTATATTACATTTGAGTTGTTATATTCTGTTATGATGGATCCTCCAACCACCTATGGTTTTGTTTTAAGTATTCATTGGGTATGTCGACCTTCTTGTTATGACTATTGTCGATGTATTCAATAGATAGTTAGAGCAAGGCTATAGATGGTCGCTCCTAACCAGCCTTATTCTCCGTGTTAGTTGACGGCATTACCCTGTAGTGTCCTTGGCTAGCGTGGGTATAGAGGTGGGACGTCACAGCGTGGTATCAGAGCAAGGTTCAGGGCAAAATATGATAAACACAAAATAGATGCACATATTACGGTACATCAAAGTGTATAAGTGATACAAATCTTTGAATCATCGTGCCTTTCTATTCCTTCTACCATCAAAGGTTAGATAGAATTTGGGGAATACGTCTAGGAATGCATTTAAATTCCATAGTATTCCATATTGGGACATATACCTTGTGATTAATCTTGTTCTTATCTTACTTTAGTGTATGGCTGGAAGAGGCAGGGGACGACGTTCGGATGCTGGGCGATCTAGTGGCTCACATCCGGATGGCGTTTATATGTCTGCCGATCAGTTTTTGGAATTGTTTAGGAGCACTCAGCCTCCAGTTCCTCCTCAAGTGTCTCCACCTCGCAAGTCTGCCTTTGCTCATCTTGGAGGAAAGCCGTTTAAAGGCTCCGAGTCCGTTCTTGAAGTCCAAGCTTGGTTTCGCACGTGCGAGCGTATCTTCTCTCGTATTGATCTTTCTGAACATGATAGAGCTCTTGTAACTTCTAGCTTATTACAAGAGCGTGCTCTTGATTGGTATGAGCTTCTTGTAGCCGAGATTGACGAGTCTACTCTTTCTTGGACTCAGTTTCGGGAGCGATTTGAACTCAAGTTCGTTCCTGAATCTGAAAAAGTTTTATTGACCCGTCGCTTCCTTGAGTTGAAGTAAGGGAAATCTTCTGTTTCTGAGTATGTTGCATCATTCGAGGCTTTATCTAAGTATGGTCTTGAATTTATTAGCACTTCTTATAAGAAGAATTTGAAGTTTGTTTCTGGTCTTAAGAAATATCTTAAGAAGTCTTTGTTGCTCCAGCTTAAGCTTTCTTTTGAGGAGTTGGTTGATTCGGCACTTCATCTCGAGACCGTCGAGAAGGAGTGTGATAGTGATGTTGGTGTTGAGGTTTCCAAGAACCCCAACAAGAGGCCGTTTCCATTTCAGAAGAGGTCTTTTCCTTCTAAGAAGAAAAAGACTGGTGGTTCTAGCTCTTAGCCTCAGTTTTCTGGAACACCTTTCGTCCGGAAGTGTTTCAATTGTGGTTCTCCTGATCATATTATTCGAGCTTGTCCTAAGCCTCTCTTCTGCCGCTATTGCAAGAAGGAAGGTCATCATGTTTCAGCTTGCCCTACTGTTCCGGCTGGTGCCAAGTCTAGCAAGCTTTATGCTGCTAAGGCTTCTGAAGGTCCTTCTCAGCCTAAAGGTATATCTCCATCTATTTTGGAAGGTTCTATTTTGTTTCGTGATCATAGTATTCGAGTTCTTTTCGATAGGGTGCTTCACATTCCTTCATATTGAAAAAGCTCGTTGATGATTTATCTTTGGATGTTTCTTGTTTGGTTACTTCTTTAAGGATTGCGAATCCTATTGGGGGATCTGCGACCCTTAGCCTGCTTTGTGATGATGTTGAGATTGTTTTATGTGGCTTTTGTTTTCGTGCGAATTTGCACGTTATTTCTTGTCTGGGATTTGATTTGATTTTGGGTATGGACTGGCTAGTGAGATATGATGCCAGGATTATTTGTTCGGAGAGAATTATATATCTTCGACATCCGGATTCGTCTACTCAGCTATCTCTTATTCTTCGGAATGTGGATAATTCCGAAATGGCTTTATATTCTCTTAACTCGCGAGATGATGATGATATATCTCGTATTCCTATTGCTTGTGACTTTTTTGATGTTTTTGAGCCTGTCTCAGTTTTGCCACCTAAGCGGGCAATTGATTTCCGCATTGATCTCATTCCAGGCGCGCAGCCAGTTAGTCGTCCTCCCACAAGGATGTCTACAAGGGAAAATGAGGAACTCAAGAAGCAGCTTTTAGAGCTTGAGTCCAAGCAGTTGATTCAGTCCAGTTTTTCTCCGTGGGGATCCGCGGTCGTCTTCGTGAAGAAGTCTGATGGAACTCTTAGGCTTTGTATTGACTATCGCAAGCTTAACGAGTTAACCATCAGGAATAGGTATCCATTGCCTAGGATCGATGATATGTTTGATCTATTGAGTGGTGCTAAGGTCTTTTCTCACCTTGACCTTACCACAGGTTTTCATCAGTTACGAGTCGCGGAGGATAGCATTCCTCTTACCGCTTTCCGCACTCGTTATGGTTCTTTTGAGTGGCTCGTTATGCCGTTCGGGTTGACGAACGCGCCTGCTTTCTTTGTCGATCTCATGAATCGAGTATTTCGGGAATATCTCGATAAGTTCGTCCTTGTCTTCATGGATGATATCCTTATTTATTCTAAGTCTGAAGCCAAGCATGCTAATCACTTGAGAATTGTCTTGAGTACTCTCCGTCATCATCAGCTTAAAGCCAAATTCTCCAAGTGCCACTTTTAGGAGAATAAGGTTAAGTTCTTAGGCCATGTTGTATCTTCCGATGGCATTTCTGTCGATCCCTCAAAGATCGAAGCCATCCAGAATTGGAAGAGGCCTGAGAATGTTCATGAGATCCGTAGTTTCCTTGGATTGGTGGGTTATTACCGTCGGTTCATTAAGGATTTTTCCCGTGTTGTGCTTCCTCTCACCAGCCTTACTCGGAAAGGCATTCGTTTTATTTGGTCCGACAAGTGTGAAGCTTCATTTCAGACATTGAAGGAACTTCTCACTAGTGCTCCTATTCTTGTGTTTCCCGAGGGGAATCATGATCTTGTTGTCTACACCGATGCTTGTGGTAGTGGTCTCGGTGCTGTTCTCATGCAGAAGGATCGGGTAGTTGCTTATGCTTCTAGGCAACTACGTCCGAATGAAGTTCGCTATGCCACTCATGATCTTGAGTTAGCCGCCATTGTCTTTGCCTTGAAGATTTGGCGACACTATTTATTGGACGAGCGCTTCATTCTCTATACCGATCATAAATCTTTGAAGTATTTGTTTACTCAGAAGGAACTCAATATGAGGCAACAGCGTTGGCTCGAGTTTCTTACCTCCTATGACTTTGATGTCCAGTATACCCCTGGAAAGGGTAATCGTGTGGCTGATGCGCTTAGTCGCAAACATTCGGCTGTAGTTTCTATGATGCTTGTCGAATGGAATATTCTTGAGACTCTATCTTTTTGTGAAATTCGCGATCGAGGTTCATCTTCTGATTCTCCTATTCTATTATTTAGTTTGGGAGCTCGACCTATTTTATTGGATCGTATTGCCGATGCTCAGCGGCGTGATCCTGATTTGTTGCATCTTATTCAGCTTTGTGAGTCTGGATCCTGTGATGAGGCGTTGCGGGATTTCAGCATTGATTCTCATGGCTGTCTTCGCAAGAAGAACCGTCTTTTTGTGCCTTCTGATTTTGCACTTAGGCATGACATTCTTGATGACTGTCATCGTACTAAGTATACCATTCATCCTGGTAGTAGTAAGATGTATGCCGATATGCGTCGTCTTTATTATTGGGAAGGCATGAAGCGCGATGTGGCGAGTTATGTGAGTAATTGCATAACTTGTCAGCGTTTTAAGGCCGAACATCAGCGTCCTTCGGGTCTTCTTCAGCCTCTAGAGATTCCATTGTGGAAATGGGATCAGATTTCTATGGATTTCATTGACGGCCTACCTCGTTCGAGATCGGGCCATTCTAGCATTTGGGTTATTGTTGATCGCCTCACTAAGTCTGCTCATTTTGTCCCTATAAATCTAATAGGTCTGCTTCGCTTTTGGCTAAGTTATATATCTAGGAAATCGTGAGACTTCGCGGTGTTCCTAGTTCTATTGTGAGTGATCATGATCCTTTATTCACGAGTCATTTTTGGAAGAGTCTTCAGCAAGCTTTGGGAACAAAGCTTAATTTTAGTACAGCTTATCATCCGCAGTCTGACGGACAGACTGAACGGGTGAATCGTATCTTGAAAGATCTTCTCCGTATTTGTATTTTTGATTTCGATGGTAGTTGGGAGGATCACCTACCTCTTGTAGAGTTCTCCTACAATAATAGTTTTCAGTCTAGTATCGGTATGGCTCCATTCGAAGCCTTATACGGAAGGCCATGTCGATCACCTTCTTGTTGTTTGGAATCTGGGGAGAAGCTTATTCTTGGTCTAGATTTTGTTCGTGATTCTACCGAGAAGATTGATCTTATCTGGTTGAGAATGAAAGAGGCACAGAGTCGCCAGAAATCCTACGCGGACAGCCGTAGGAAGCCTCTCAAGTTCTCGATTGGTGATCCTGTTTTTATTCATGTTTCTCCTTTGAAAGGGGTTATGCGTTTCAGTATGACTGGGAAATTGGCTCCTCGCTTTATAGGACCATTTTCTATTACTAAACGTATTGGCCCGGTGGCTTATAGAGTTTCACTTCCTGCTCATTTATCTGGCATTCATGACGTGTTTAATGTCTCGCAACTTCAAAGTGTCTTCGGGAATCAGATTCTGTTATTGATTCTCCTGATTTTCTTGAGCTTGAGATCTCACCGAACTTATCAATTGTACAGTAGCCTATTCGCGTACTTGACAAAGAGGTGCGACACCTTCGGAACAAGGACGTGCAGCTCGTTAAAGTTCAATGGTCCGCTAGCCCCAATGACTGTACTTGGGAAACCAGAGAGTTTATTGAGCGATCCTATCCGAGTTTTCTATCTTTGCTTGGCAACGGTGAGTATATGTTTTCATCTCAAGCTTATTTCCTTTTCTTTTGAATGTTGTATGTATGTTGTTGTTACAAGTATCGTCTCTAGGAATTGCGGGGACGCAATTTTGTTAGGAGGGGAGATCTGTAACAACCTGCATATTTAACGATTTTATATTTAAATATTTTATTTAAATATAGCTTCGTTAGTCGGATTTTTGGTCCGAAATGTTACTTTTTGCAAATGGCCGAATTGGAACTCGAAACCATTTCCACTGATTCCAAAATGGCGTTTGCCATCTTTTTGAGTATAGGCTTTGATATGTTTGGAGTAAGTTGAATTTTGCAACTTTTTCTAGTTGGGTTTGGGTTGGGTTCAACCAATTTGTTAGTTTAATAACCTAACTCAGTCCCTCTCCTCTTCATTCTCTCATTCCACTCTTCTAAAACTTAAGAAAAACTGAAAATGGTGGAAGGGAAAGGGAAATAGAAATTTGCAAGCCCTAGTTTAACTTGCAAACTTGATTTCTTGCTCCAAAATCAAAGAGAAGCTAAATGGCGTTTGCGATCTTTTTGAGTATAGGCTTTGATATGTTTGGAGTAAGTTGAATTTTGCAACTTTTTCTAGTTGGGTTTGGGTTGGGTTCAACCAATTTGTTAGTTTAATAACCTAACTCAGTCCCTCTCCTCTTCATTCTCTCATTCCACTCTTCTAAAACTTAAGAAAAACTGAAAATGGTGGAAGGGAAAGGGAAATAGAAATTTGCAAGCCCTAGTTTAACTTGCAAACTTGATTTCTTGCTCCAAAATCAAAGAGAAGCTATAGGTAAGCCTCCTCTTCTTCTTCTCTATCTCTTTCTCTCTTCAATCTCAGAATTTCCTAAACCTAACTTAGGAAAATATGTGTTTTATTCTTAGATTGAAGCTTGTTGTGTTGAAGTGAAGAGTAGTTAGTCTCCTTCTTGAGTTTGAGCATATTCTTCTTTGTTTTGTGATATAAGGTGAGATTTTTATCTCACATCTATGCTTTTATATATATATATATATATATATATATATATATATATATATATCTTTGTTTGGGTGTAAGAAGGTGAGTTTTAAACTCACATCTACTTCTCTTGATTTCATTGATGTTGGGTATGAATTCCTAGCAATTGTTCATATGCACTTGTTTTCGATTTGGATTGCTTTGGTGAAATTGCCAAATATTGATTTTTGAAGCCAAATCTATGTAAAACCTTATATGGTTGATGTTTATGTTGTTCGGAGTGTTTGGGTGTGTCGTTAAGGTTGGGTAGTCGTTTGACGTAAGTCCATAATCAACACGCATCCGATTGCTTTCGATTTGTTGGCCATAGATGGCCTAGGTTCAGGAAATGCCTGACCATCAGGTTTCAGACGTCTGAAACTCCTGTTTCAGACGTCTGAATATTGTTCTGGGGGAATATTTTCATTCCCAGATTCAGACGTCTGAATTTATATTCCAGACGTCTGAATTGGCTAAATTTCGACCAGAAAGGAAATAGGCCAATTATTGCCTATTTCAGACGTCTGAAAGTTTGGATTCAGACGTCTTAATTCTGTTCTGGAAAACATATTAATTTCCAGATTCAGACGTATGAACCACTTCTTTCAGACGTCTGAATCTATTGTCTTTTTCCAAATTGCCTTGTTCGCTTCGTTTTCCAAATTTAATCGATGTATATTGATTCCAATTAGTTGTTTATGTATATTTGACCTTGATGATTCCTTTTTGAATGTATTCACGGGTTTTTATAAATGATTTCTTCAAATCGTATTAAAAGTTCGCTTCTCCGATTTATAAATTCTATTTAAAACACACGCACAATTTCACACTTCGAGTGAAGTGGAAGGGTGATTAAATGGTTGGGCAAAACACGGACCATGAATCTGTGCGTTTATCCTTCCGATTAATCCTCGACCTATTCAATTAATCGTTTTGACCTTCGGGTTTGGTTTACCGATGATATGAGGTGAACTTTGTACTACTTTGAGTGTGAAATTAACTAACGGATAGTAAACCGTTAAGTGCGAACGAGTGGTTATGGGACTCACGTTGCCACTTTTCGGAATCCTTTTTGAGAGTTATGACACATTCAGCCAGTTAGTGGTGTCCAGTACTGGGTCTTCGACCTTCACCACTATGGTTTGTTGCCTTCGGGTATGATGCCTTCGGGTATGTTGCCTTGGGTTTGTGCCTTTGGGGTTGTGCCTTCAGGTTTGTTGCCCTATAGTATCGCTTCTGATGTTGGTCGTTATGAGCCGCATGGGTGATATTGAGGTGCCCTTTAGTATCGCTTCCGATGTTGGTCGTTATGAGCCGCATGGGTGATATTGGGTTTGGAGTCTTCGGGCTAACGGATCCTTGTTTGTACAGTACTGAGCTCGAGCAAATTTTCTGATGTTTCATTCATATGTATATTCCCTAGGTATCGCCCTTCGGTGTTGGTCTTTTTGAGCCGCATGATGCGTAGCGTTTACCTTGTGAAACTTGTATACCTTATGGGTATTTGTTATTGCCTTTATGGCTTGTTTTGAGATATTTCTATCCTTTGTTTCTATGAGTTGCCGATGATATGAGGCTTGTTATCATATGATTCGTCTTTTGCTAGATGATTGTGTTATCTCCTTTAGAGATATTTGCTATACTTTGTGACCTTGCAGGTTATTGTTGTTCAGTTTATCTAACTGATTTGTTTAGCTAGACTAACCCATGTATTTTATACTCGGGTCAGACCGAGATGTTTCAGGTTAGGTGCTTTTGGACTTAGCCTATTTTGCTTCCGCATGGACTATTCAGCTTGTTCCTTTTTGTTAAAGTTTTTGTATAGTCCTTTTATTGTAACTCTGATATATGTATTCTTTTGATTCATCTGTATATTGTGGTTTGCTATACCACTTGACATGTATTATTTTGTAAACTCTGTTATGTATTTGTATATGTGTATATGATGATCTTCTGTTCTGTGATGTATATTACATTTGAGTTGTTATATTCTGTTCTGATAGATCCTCCAACCACCTATGGTTTTGTTTTAAGTATTCATTGGGTATGTCGACCTGCTTGGTTTGACTATTGTCGATGTATTCAATAGATAGTTAGAGCAAGGCTATAGATGGTCGCTCCTAACCAGCCTTATTCTCCGTATTAGTTGACGGCATTACCATGTAGTGTCCTTGGCTAGCGTGGGTATAGAGGTGGGGCGTCGCAGCTAGGCACTGGGGTACCACCTGTCACAGTACCTGGTCTAGATCAGCGTACCGAGGAGCCACCCTAACTCCCCTGCAACACAAGACCGGAACCATCCCTTACTGGACAGTCCCGAGCAAGATCACCCCGCGGTTGGGATCACCAACCGCCCACTAAGCCGAAATAAAAGGGACATCTAGACAGGGATGACCTCACCCTCCAGTGGGGGCTACCCACGAAGCCTTGCTGCATAACCCCTGATTTTCAGCCATTCCCATTTGATGAGGCTTGAGGCCTAGCGTTACCTTTAAGAACATATCCCTTAGAATGCCCATCGTCCACCTGACGATGTTTCGCAAGCATTCATCCATACAAGTCCGTTCCGGGTTCGAACGGAACCGAAGGCACTATTCCTACTACATCCATTTTGGAATTATCCTTAGGATTAGTAGCGACTAGCCCTTGCACTTCACTGCTCCATCTTCGACTCCGAACACGTTTCACGAAACGTACAAACCGGATCGAAGTCATATCTCCAAAGCTTATATTTCCTTCCTGATTTAAAAATCATCCCAATTTATAAACTTACCACCTATCCTTTCAGGATTTTCAAACACCGGCTTTTGGTTTCAAATTATTTTTATATCTCCAACACCTCAAAATCACATTTCTCAAAAGTCAAACCAATTTTGGTTTTATCCCAACAGATTCCCTTTGAAATTTTCAAAAACAACTAGCTTTTCTGAACAAATCAGTTTTTGGCAGCAATCCGTCACTTAGAAATTCAAAAATGAATACTGATGATGCGGCCGTCATCTTCAGAATTATTTTCCAATAATCCAAGTGACTTTAATGCTATATCACTTTCAAAATCCATTTAAGACAGATTTCCATTCAGAAATATCTCCAAAACAATAATGCTATTATTTCTCTCCAAAACACCTCGATAAACATTTCCAAATCTCCGGGATTTTCAATTTCTAAAGCCTGTTTAAATAAATTTTGAATTTCCATATCCTGCTTAAATCAATTTTAACTATAATTCATTTGCATAGTTTCCCATTTGATTATAATTCAATTTATAATGTACATTTATAATTCATATTTATAAATTTCATTTTATAATGAATTTATTCTCTTAACCTTTGATTATATTTTCAATTTCTAGTTAAATTTTTACCCATGATGATAATAATTTAATATTATTCTTCCTAACATCCAAACAACCATATATTAGATAAATAGTTTAAGAAAAACTTTTCCTTATATCAAAATATATTTTTGGGTAAAATTATTTCATTCACCCACATTTAAAACAATACCGTGTCGATTGCTCTATTCAGATGTTTAGAAACCCCTTCGATACAGTTGTGCAGACTGTGTCGACGAAGGTTCATATGCCACTCAATAAATCAATCAACACAATATTAAAACAATTTATATTCACTAAAAAATACGCACTCATATTTATTAATACGCTCAAACTCATTTTAGAGTACTATAGACTCTATTTTATGAGTAATTCCCATCAGAGCCAAGGTTATCTCCAACCTAAGCTCTGATACCAAGTGTAACGACCCGCTGTTCCGTACCCCTTGAGTCAACATTTAGTCTACCACAATCAACTCAAGTTGTACAGAAATACGAACCATTTGGGTTAAAGAAGATGAGGTAGAAGAAGAAAATAGAAAACAACATCAGAATCTAACCATCGCAGCGGAATAAAATATAATAGATAATAAATGATCTTTACTCAAAAGTCAAATATTTCTGTTTACATATATTACATCATCAGAGTACATCAATCACAACTCAACATCAATATTATACAAATGGATACACAACAACTCAACACAGCGGAATATGTATATATATACAAGTACGGGAGTACGTAACGCCATCCTGCTCGTCTCCTGAGCTCCACAGCATCATATCCTGTATTCTATAATACTCGGTCTGACCCGAGCATTACAGTTAAATAATACCCGAGTCAGTCTGGAATACTAGCGTGAGAAAATCACACCCAATTGATTATTAAAGTTTCAAAAATCCTTTGAAAACAAAAGCATCTCGTAAGACCACGCCACAAATAAACATGTTGGGTTTTTACCTTACGATAGCTAAAACATTTTTTTATTAAAATCCTCTGATATTATAATAGTGTCTATAGAAAGTAAAATAGAATCTAGCTGAAATGCTTGCATCTCACGTTTAAGCAATAGTTGGGCACAATCAAAACCGTACGGGCGCGTAGGGAAAATGGATTCCAACTAATGGCTAGGCCCTGGGGTTCCACCTGTCACAGTACCTGGTCTAGATCAGCGTACCGAGGAGCCACCCTAACTCCCCTGCAACACAAGACCGGAACCATCCCTTACTGGACAGTCCCGAGCAAGCCCCGCGGTTGGGATCAGCAACCGCCCAATAAACCGAAATAAAAGGGACATCTAGACAGGGATGACCTCACCCTCCAGTGGGGGCTACCCACGAAGCCTTGCTGCATAACCCCTGATTTTCAGCCATTCCCATTTGATGAGGCATGAGGCTAAGCGTTACCTTTAAGAACATATCCAATAGAATGCCCATCGTCCACCTGACGATGTTTCGCAAGCATTCATCCATACAAGTCCTTCGCAGGTTCGAACGGAACCGAAGGCACTATTCCTACTACATCCATTTTGGAAATATCCTTAGGATTAGTAGCGACTAGCCCTTGCACTTCACTGCTCCATCTTCGACTCCAAACACGTTTCACGAAACGTACAAACCGGATTGAAGTGGTTTTCGAGAAATAAATCTCGATCCCGGTCTCTTCGAAACGATCAACGTATTTGTCCAATATTGATAGTCGGTGATTTAACTATCAATTAATATTCACAAACAACCATCAACCAATAAATAATTTTTCCAAATTATTTATTTATCCAAAATATCTTTACAAGATATATTTCAGATTTTCAACCCTTTTAAAAACTGTTCCAACCCAGTTTCCGCTCACGGAATACATTACCCTGATATTTATTTCTTTTGGGACACCAAGTTCAAAATACTTTTAGATTTTAAAATAAATTTTAAAAGCACTTTATTATAGAACATACTTTATAAATTTAAACTCAAAACTACTTTAATACTTTATTAAAATATATATACTTTAAGAATATTTTAAATAAAACCACTTTATAAAATGTAAACTAATTTTTCTTTCAAAACATAATACCAAGTCACCTTTATATAATTACTACATTAATAGATTTGAAAACACTTGCTTTAAAAGTTAAACATTAGAGATAATAAATTTTCTAAACCTGCTTTTTAAAACCATTGTTAAAACTTTTACTTATATTTAAAATTGCTTTGAAAACCATACTTGGCTATCCCGAGAAATACTCTTCTCTTTCACATCCTTTAAAAATAAATCTCCATTTATTTTTAAACAAATTTACCATTTCTTTAATAAATTCATAACTTGAATTTATACTTCCAAATCCACTTCACCTTTATAAACCCAGATTATAAAATTCAAGATCTCACTTTTCTTTAACTTCAATTCCATACACTTAAATAAAATTTACAATTAACTTCTAATTTACTTCACTTTGAAATAAATTCATTCACTTACTTTATTTGTTTTAAATTACATTAACTTTAAGATTTTTACTTCTTTATTATGAGTTAAAACCCTTTCAAAAATACCAATTTCAAATTTCCAAAATTCCTTCTTATCCTTTGATTAAATTTAACCCTTAATTTAAAAATGACTTCTTTAATCTTTAAACTAACATCACTTTAGTTTAAAATTTATTCCCCTGTTAATTCAAAATTCCCTCTTTTTCCCATATTTATTAGAATTTTGAAATTGCTTTTACTTTATTTTATTTTTTCAATTCATTATTAAATTTATTCAAATTCCTGAGAATTTATTTTACTTAAAATTTTATTCTTTTATTTCTTTTCACAAATCCAATTCTATAGATTTTGATAACTCATTACATTGAGATAATCAATTCAACCATACCATCCAATATTTCAATTACCAATAAAATCATCACAGGATATCGAATATTCATAACACAGAATATTAAATGATCTAAATAAATTTGAGGAATCCAATTGGATCCCTCCAACTTGTTTCCCTGCATCCACAGATGTTAGTACAATATATAATACCAATTTCAAATATATACTATACTATACAGCACATCAATCAATTCATCCATTCAAAACATTTATATAAATTTAATCATTTAAATTTAAATTTAAATTTACTGAGTGAGATTAACCCACCTATGAATTTTGTTTTGCAATTCGATCCAACCGGGCTTGCTTCTATCAGATTTTGACCTTGTATAACAATCATACGATTTATTAACACTTTGAAATAACTTGAACCATTTATTTCCATTTGTAAGTTTAATTAACCAATGACTTACTATTTAATAATTTAATTGACCAACAATTTAATTTAAACTAAACATTTGGTTTTAAACTAATAACTTTAAAACGTATATAGGTATACTTATTTGTCAAAATCTTCTATATATATATTATCGGTTTACTGTTTATCCATAAAAATTGAGATCCTAAACCTTACCCAAAAAAAATGATTTTCTATCAACTATACTATCTCAATATAAATCATTTAAATTTAAATCACTCACTATAAATTATATATACATTTCCTGTACATATTCTCATGTAAAAATTTACCGCTAGATTTCCAGATTGCCAAAAACAAATTTTAGTTTATATTAAAAAAATTTGTTCAGAGTTTCCCATTTAAAATTCAAAACAAAAGAAAAAGAGAAGCAGCTCACCTCAACTCAGGTCATCGGCGAACCCCTCCTCGCGAACGCTTCCTCTCCTTCGAGCTCGAGATGAAGTCGCGACACCCCTCTTCACCTCGACCTGTCCTAAGCTCTTCATCCAAACCTATCTAGCGACCACTCCCCTGCCATCGTCGAGTCGTTCGAGCATCAAGAAGGGACGAAATCGCCTTGCTCGTCGCGACCACATACGTCGTATCCTCGATGCGTCGCGCTCAACACAGCTCCACGCGAACTTCGAAATCGACGCCGCCATCTCCTGCGAAATCGCGACTGAATCTCGCCATTCATTCGAACCCAATTTCGACCTTGAGGATTCGTGAGGAAGAGGGGGATTTTGATAAATTCCTGGAGGAAAAATAAATGTGCTTTGTTCGGCCATTAAATTAATTTTCTTCTAAAAGCTTTGAACGAGGTATTTTTGTTTTAAAAAGAAGGGCTTCGTTGAAAAGAATAAGGGTTAGATTCCTGTTAGAAGGACAAAGGCGTAAACGAGAAGATAAGGAAAACGTTGGCGTATACAAGAAGCTTAATCAATTAAATTAAATTTTATTAGATTATTATCAATTAAATTCCTAGCACGTTTATATTTCATACACTCACACACTAATTTCGATCAAAACGAAAGTTGAAATCCGATAATAATTCAAGATTACAGACCCAATGGAACTGGTTTCGTCGAATTCCGAGACTGCGCCTCGGAAGGCTATTTTTAAATTCAATTTAAACGATATTAAATTTCAAAACTTAACAAAATATCCTTAAATTTAATTTCAACACTTCTATTCTCTTCAGTATTATCAACATAAATTTTATAAGCCTTCAAATTATACTTTTAATAAGCTTAAAACTCCAGATTCAACAATTTACCCAACTTCACTTATTTAATTTAATTATTCAATTATCAAATAAATTGTGATATTCATAATTTAAGTTAAAATTAATTTTATTGAATATTTAAAATCAAATAAATATCCTGATTTTAATTGCTCGAAAATTCCGGGTCGTCACACCTTTTTTCTTTTATTCATTGGTTAAATGTTTATTTTAATTATTCCTTTATTACTAACAAACCTTATTTCATCCATCAATGCCATCATTTATCAATTATTACATAATTTCATTTATTAATATTCATGTTATTCATGTTTAATTCAATTCCTTTGCATATTAATTCATTTACTATAGTTTACAATCATTTATTTATTACTTACCTTCTTATTATATTAAATTAGTAGCATTTCAATTATACTTCTGATTATAACATTTCATTAGCTAATTTAATATTCCCGTTTGTTTCTTATATTAAACCTATAACCAAGTACGACAAATTTTCACAATTTCAATTGATTGCAATTACATTTTGAATTTGTAAATCTTAATTTCGATTGCTATATTTAAATTTCTAACATCTGCTTCATTATAACTTCTAGAATTTTTATTTCTTCCTAAATTAAATTGCAAAATTTAAATTAAACTAACAATTTATTAATCAAAATTTACGGGTCATTACACTCTCCCCCACTCAAAATTTTTCGTCCCCGAAAAGGAAAAAGAAGGGAAAAGACGCGAAAAGAAAGAGAAAAATTTAAGGAAATAATATATCCTATTTAAAATATTAAATTCATAAAAATTAATTTACAAACTCAATTAATTTAAACAAAATATATCAATTTATAACTCTTAAATCATTTTATATTCAAGTAAATAAAGTTTGGAAAAACTTTTCAAAGTTTTCTAAGTCTAAAATTTTCGATTTTTTTGGCAAAGTCTCCTTTGTACGGAGAGGCTCGGGAGAAAATATAATATCAAAAAAATAACAAAATATCACATATAATATCCAAAATATTATATCCCAACACGGGAAAATATATAAAATAGCGCTATAAAACCGAAATTCGAGAACGTACCTATTTGTCGGTCAATTTATGCTTATATTACGAAACCAACTACAGTAGCAATTGCTTCCATAACCCGCACTTCACTTATATAATCCAATTAAAGTTACAATTATATAAAATGAAATATTAAAATGGTTTCAACCATAAACATCCAATTCAATACAAACAACCATCAATAGCAACAAATCAAACAACCATCTCATCAACACACATCAATCGTTCATTCATATCAAACAAAACAAATAGATGTTCGGGTTCAAACTTTAAATTGCACAGAATGGAAAATAAACTGCTTAGTGCACCATTTACTCAACAGTCTTAGATAAAACTAAATAGACTATTCCCATATCCAAACAATTTAAAGTATCCTTACCCAACAACTATAAACCAAAACAAACAACAAATCCAATCAATAATTAAGTTCATGCTTATCAATTTCATTTCATACTATTGTTGTTTGACTACCTTTTCATACATATAATGGTTTATCTTTTTTTACTATTTATTTATTTGCAGTATTCATCTTTCTACTTATTTTATTAATAAATAGCTTCAATCATTTACTTACGTTTATTATCTTCCATTTATACTACTTAATCTCATTTATTTACTTACATTTATTCTAAATTGCATTTATAATACTTACCTTTCTATTTCAATTAGTAGTCTTTTCAATTACACTTAAGATTATAATATTACAACATCAAATTCTTGTTTATTAAGGAATTTCATTAATTACTTTCAGTACCTCAACTTTATTACATGTATAATATCTATTACATTTTCTTATTAACATTTCAACTTTTAATATTTGGTAAGTTATAAATATGCTTTTAAGAATGTAATTGAAAGTTATACAAGTTTTTTCTCAATTCTTTTAATTAATTAATGGTTCAATAATTATATCTTTTGTTTTATAGATTACAATTACAAATTTCATTTAATACCATTTAACCTAGCATTAAATCTCTTATTTCATTTAGGAGTTTCAATTATTAGTTACCTACATTCCAATTCACTACAGTAATTGAAACTATTAATTAATTGAAACTTAAGAATTAAATACCGGGCTTTATTTAAGATCATTTAAAATAACAGATAAATGTATATACTTACACTTTATATATATCCAATTATATTTAAAAAAATTAAAATTTATATTTGTTTTATCAAACAAATCTGCAGTAACTACTACAGTGGCCTTCCCACTTCGAAACTCGAAAATGAACATCGATGATGCGTGCACCCATTACCGAAATTATTTTCCAGCGACAAAGACGGGAGTATAACTTAATCTTTCCAAAATTTCTTTTAAACACATTTCTTTCAAATTATATTGAAATACTTATACCAGAAAATACTTGTCAGCAATACTATTACATTCCAAAATTATTCGAAAGAAATTTTCAAAAATCTCGGAACTAAAGCTTTGAGTTTCCTATTTCATTTATCTTATTTTCAATCTTATTTCGACTATTAATTATAAATTTATTACCTAACAACCAATATATTGCAACCAAACATATATACATATATATATCATTTAAAAAATTATTTTATATTTAGAAAATATAATAGGCAAAATTATTTCATTCGCTTATATTGAGACAAATATTATGTCGGTGTGTCCTATTAAGTGTGTAGAAATCCGTATTGATGCCATAACGTCTCATGCATCAACCAGAATTTGTAAATACAAAATGGAACAAATTAACACAATATAAAAACCCTTTTGTAACACTAACAAATACGCTCTCTCATATATATACACTCGGCGAATCCCGTAGGATATTACTACCCTATTAATAAAGAGTCAGACTCCACAAAGCTAAGGTTTTCACTAAATCAAAGCTCTGATACCACATGCAACAACCCGCCTTTTCGCACGCTTTAAATCGACACACATGCCAATTCAAACCATACGAAATGGTGGATTGTTATGGGGTAAATCAGAAAAACAAGAAAGAAATAAATAAAAATAGAATCTCACAGCGGAAGGATAAAATATAATAATCAAATATACAGTTTATCAAGCTGTTTTACAAAATTCGATTATACTTACAACATTTATCAGAGTTACACATACCAATAACAATGCAGCGGAACAGTAAGGGTATAGTAAACTAATAATAATAATAATAATATAAATCTCCGTCTTCGTCCTCTAGAGCTAAGGTCTTCGAAATCCTGAAATGCTCGGACTGACCCGAGCGAATTGAAAAGACAAAACTATAACGTCCCGCCTTTTCGCACGGTTTAAATCGACACACTGCCAATTCAAACCATACGGAAGGGCGGATTTATGGGGTAAATAAGAAAAAACAGGGAAAGAAAAACAAAATAGAATCTCACAGCGGAAGGATAAAATATAATAATAAATGTACAGTTCGTAAACTGTTTACAAACATTTGATTCTTCTTTATACAATAAATATAAGAGTTCACATACCAATCATAATCAATGCAGCGGAATTAAATAGTACAGTGGAATATAATTAATAATAATAGTAAAAATCTCCGTCTTCGTCCTCCAGATCTAAAGTCTTCGATCCTGAAATCCTTGGACTGACCCGAGCGAATTGAAAAGACAAAACACTCGAGCCAGAACTAAAAGATCTTATGTAAGTTAAATTAACAGAAATAAATATGAGTGCAGTAACTCAAGAGATGCTCGGGATTTACATCTCCTAAGGATCCATTAAACTATTTACTATGTAGTATATTGCGCTATTATAATAGTGTCAAATTGTAAAATAAACTTACTTTTAAATAGCGTCAAGGCTTTACATTTTCTACCTTAACACATTTATATATTCCCATAGTCTATACAGTACCGTAATGTGACGACCCGAACTCGATGTCCGATAGCAACATTGAATTCATCTTATTTTTTCCGCTGTGTTATTTATCATCTAATGGGTGTTGCAAGCTCCGGCGATAGGAATTCAATGTTGCTATCGGACATCGAGTTCGGGTCGTCACACGTAATCTCCCCCGTACTGGGCATCGTCAGAGGGCACTCCATAGGTATGGTACAAAACCAAAACCGTATAAGGCGCGCTAGGGTAGGTGACACGGCACAACTAGGCAATGTCAGGGTAGATATACCAATTACGCTTCCGGGTCCGTGGTAACGCGTAGCCGCAGCTACCGCCCACCTCGAGCCACACCCCAAAAAAAAAATCAAAAGTGGCCACCGAATCAATCCAAGAATCAAAGTATAATATCGAATGGATGTGTCCGATCAAAGGTGCTACCTTATTAACCCGTCAATCGCTCCTGTTTTAGCCACCTTATGCCAACTCATGGGAGTTGGGTCCACGTATTTACCTTACAGGAAACGCCACCACCAACCTACTTCATTCTGGAATCTCCACCGCGCACACGGTTGTTAAAGTGGTTTTCGGAGTTGGCAGAGAGTATGACAACTTCCGATCCCGGTCTCTTCAACAACCAAACGTTATTATAACACCGCGGTCATTTAAAAATAATTATACTTCCAAAACCAGAATATAATTACCCATTTCATAACCCATAAATACGATATCATTTCCTTTTAAAAACCCAAATAAATATGATATCATTTTATTTCAAATATATTTCTTTTCTAAAATCATGCCACTTTTAAAATTTATAATACCTCGAAACCAAATATTTGAATTTTAACTTTCAACATAATACTTCGAAATCCATAGTTTTAAAACCATAACTTCCAGAACTTAAATGGTTTGGATATTCAACAGTACATAAATAAAACAGTTGAATTTAAAATTTCTTTAAGAGTAAATAATTTCCACACCTTCATAATTTTTTATTCACTTTAAATTCAGTCTAAACCTATAACTTTTAGATTCACTTTCAGTTTGAATAAAACACTTCGATTTCAATATTTTCAAACTTTGAGTATTTAATGAATTTCAAAACTAAGGTTGGGAATTTCAAATCAACAATTCATTTTCCCATTTTCCAACTTATTCATTTTTATTTAACATATTTATGCATAGCTTAAATTCAACAATTTAACTATATATGTATATATAAAATATATTTATATCATATCCAAATTTAATATTTATTAAACCGTATCATATCCAAACCATAAAAATCATTTCAAAAAAAATATTTTTATATATATACCGTGGTGCCTGTATATAATTTTCTATCCTATGGTCAAGTGATATGGATATTTATCATTTCAATCCGCAATTTAAAAATAAAAATTTGCGGTTGTATATCATTTCAAACCGCAATCCCGAATGAAATGAAAATGCATAATAACTTGCAGTTTATACAATATAAAATATAGCATCAATCATCAACCATTTATTACAATCATCATCCAATTTAAACAAACATCAATAAAGAGCATATAAAATATACTCGTAATAAATAACAGGTATTAACTAACAGTTTATATTCAATAATAAATTTAATAACCGTTTAACTAGCAGTTTATATGCAAATAAATAAATATTAACTGTCAATCTATATGCAAAAATAAAATTAATTAACAGTTAAATTAAATAAATGCGATGTAACTGAGATGATGAATAAACATGTCAAACAGTCATAAATAAATTTCTACTCATATCTAAAATCAATTTAACCAACATAAGAAACCTTAGAAGTTGTGAGTGGGTTAAAACACTCACCTTTTGAATTTAAATCGAATTTAAACCCAAAAATTCGACGGTCTCCAAATCTGTCCAAACCAGCGCCAAAAAGTCAGAAATTATATTACGATCCTAACAAAAAAAACCGCGCATGAAACGGAGTTCGTATGTGAAAAATATAGCGAAAAATTGCGCTTGAATTTCAAAAATAAAATAACAAAAAAAAGAACACAATTCACCTTGCAACATGCCACGTCAATCTCACTCCCCTCTTTCATAAACGCGCGCACAACAAGTGGAACCCAACACACTTCCGTTTGACCGATCTTTGACCACTCCTAGCCACCAATTAGACCGTCAATTCGCCTCAAAACTTCGCCGATGAACAACGTGCTAGCCCCTCTACATAACCCAGAAGGGAATTTCCGATCAGACGCACCAGTCAAAAACCCCCAAATCAATTTTGACCGCGATTTTTGGTCAAACAATGCATCGAATTGAAAAATGAATCACACTATTGAATTACGCTCGTCGAGAGCTTAAACATATATTATTTTGAGATTTTTTTGATGACTTTGACTTTTTGACTCTGATTTTGAAATGGATCTGGATCTGAAATTTTGTCTGCCATTGAGGAGGAGAAGGAGCTGAAGAAATTTTATGCGTAGACAAATGAGAGTAGGCGGAGGCTAGGGTTTAGCGGGGTATTTATAGATGAAGTTGGAATAAACAGGTGGATCCGAATTTAAATGAATTCACAATTTGTCAATTTAAATTCCAAAAATCCATTTATTTGATTTTTAGATCTTATTATAAATAAATGGTCAACTTACCATTTCTATCATTTCTGATTGCAATTAGCTTCAAATTTATTAACCAAACCTCCATATCAAATAAGGATTTATTGCAAAAATTTTAGTGTTTACCTTTAATTAAAGTAAATTCAATAAATTATAAAATCTTATTTCAATGAAATTTTATACCATTCGTATTCAATTCTCTTTATTAGATCAACAATCATCATCTTATGTATATATTTAACATTAGTATATATCCAATTACCCTAATTTCTTTACAGTTATCAACTAAATTCATATTAACGTAGTTTTTTAATTACGTTTAACTGCAAAACATAAAATTTCAATTGCTACAAAAATTATATTTATTATAAATTAAATCCCAACCAATTTCAACCTTACAATTTAAATTAAATGGTATTGCACTAACCTTATTAAATTACATCCAGTTTCAATTAGTATAGAATTTGATCCTAATTACTTACCATCAAATTCATAAATTATCGATTACCTTCCAATTAAATAAATTTTTATTACAAATTGATTTACAACCTAATATAACATATACATTAAACCCATTTCATTCCACCCATTAATTACTAACCTTAAATTAGCCTATCTTCATATTATAAATAATCCTTTCTTTTTAATGATCTGATTGGATCTAAACATAAGTTTAAATTTAGGTATAAACATATATGCAATAAACTAGCATTAAATTTTGAAACGTGAACTGATTTAATTGGAAATAAATCACCCAATCCAAATTTATTTTAATAATTTCCAATTAAACTGATTAGATTCAATTCCAACCCTTTAATTGAGCCTATCATTACTTTGTAACGCAGTTAACACTTGTCTCACATTTCATTCCATATATATTCAAATTTCCAGCTTCCCTTTGTATAAATTATTATTTCCAAATATATTAAAGTTGTTATTCCAAATTATTATTCCAACCCAACTACATACATGTGCTAAAATTAGAAACTCAATTAATTCATTAAATAGGTTTCATTCTTTTATATTAACTTATGAAATAAATATGCATTTCCGTTGCTCATTACCTTTATACTTTTCAATTACAGTTCTCACCCACATAAATGAGACAATTAATTTCATCTAAATGTAATCGTTTTCCAATACGTTAATAACTTTATTTCCAAGTCTTATATTGCAACAAACTATCCAATACGAAAAGTCTTAACATTGTTACAAATACTACTTTAATTAACATTAACGCAAAACTCAATTAAAATTATTGTAACTGATTTCAAAATTGTAAATTAACAAGTTACCAAAATAGGCAACATATAATAATCGTTACTCTAACCTTTAGTCACATTAATACGCTTTAATTTCTCAAAATCAAAGTTCCCATTTGTTTCTTACATTTCAAACTCAAAATCAATTATAACAAATTTCAATAATTCCCCAGACCTTTCCTTTCCATTTATCCATTTATCAAGTTTACATTAATAAATCTTTTCTTCCATTCCTCAAATTCAACAACTAGTTTATTATGAATACCGTTAACGCTATTTCCAAACATCCCTTAATTATTATTATCGTAAAAATTTATTTATTTTTATTCCAATCGATTAAAAATTCAATTTCTAAGTCTTAATATAATCTAAATTAACAACTTCTAAACATGGTATTACTTCTCATATTAATGTAACTTTTATTTATTGTATTAACATTTATTTCAAGTTCTAATTCCATCAACCAATTAAACAGTTAACTTATAATATATGCTTACAATCTAAATATTACACCCATTTGTCATCTTCTGAATGGAGTTAGCATTTAATTCCAAAATTTATCTAAATTTTACATTAAGATAATATTAAATTATCTTTAATGAAATTAAATTCCTAATTTATTTAATGCAATCAATTTTTGACCTTTCAGTTATTTCAATAAATTTGGGATTGCGCAAGATTAATTATTTATTAACATACATTAACATAATTGCATTAATTTACATTCAGTAACAAATAAATCAATATATTATTCCACACAATAATACACCGATTGCATTTGTTTATACTATGCTCCATTAAAAACTAAGTCATAACAATTGAATGATTGTATTACATTGGAAATGTTCATTAATTATTATCTTGCAAAAACGTATTTCCTAAATTTACATCCAATTAATGTTAACCATGTTTTAGTACATGTGACGCCCCACCTCTATACCCACGCTAGCCAAGGACACTATAGAGTAATGCCGTCAACTAACACGGAGATTAAGGCTGGTTGGGAGCGACCATCTATAGCCTTGCTCTAACTATCTATTGAATACATCGACAATAGTCATACCAAGCAGGTCGACATACCCAATGAATATTTAAAACAAAACCATAGGTGGTTGGATCTAGGCTGTCAATGGGTCGGGTCGGGTTTGGGTCGGGTCAAGTCGGGTTCGGGTTGATTTTAAATGGGTTGGGTCAACCCGTTTATTAAACGGGTCGAAAAAGCTCAACCCGAACCCGACCCGTTTATAAACGGGTTGACCCGACCCAACCCGTGTAACCCGATTATAAACGGGTCGGGTCGGGTCGGGTCGTAAATGGGTCAGGTCAACCCATATAAGGTGTAAACGGGTCGTAAACGGGTCAGGTCAACCCGTATAAGGTATAATTGGGACGTAAATGGGTCGGAACGGGTCGTAAACGGGTCGGGTCAACCTGTATAACCCGTATAAGGTATAAATGGGTCATAAACGGGTCGGAGCGGGTCATAAACGGGTCAACTCAACCTATATACTGTATAAACGGGTTGTTAATGGGTCAGTTTCGGGTTAGCGGGTCAACCCGAAACCCACCCGTTTATAAACGGGTCAAATTCGGGTTGACCCGAAAATGACCCGCCAATTAAATGGGTCGGGTTAACCTGCTAATTTCCGTGCGGGTTTCGGGTCGTGTAGGAAATTGACAGCCCTAGTTGGATCTATCAGAACAGAATATAATAATTCAAATGTAATATACATCACAGAACAGTAGATCATCATATACACATATACTGGTACATAACAGAGTATTCAGAATAATACTCGTCAAGTGGTGTTGCAAACCACATTATACAGATGAATCCAAAATAATACATATATCAGAGTTACAACAAAATGGGACTACACAAAAGCTATGACAAAAAGGAACAAGCTGAATAGTCCATGCGGAAGCAAAATAGGCTAAGTCCAAAGCACCTAACCTAAAACAACTCGGTCTGACCCGAGTATAAAATACACGGATCAGTCTAGCTAAACAAATCAGTTAGATAAACTGAACAACAATAAACCTGGAAGGTCACAAAGTATATCGAATATCTCTAAAAGAGATAACACAGTCATCTAACAAAAGATGAATCATATCATAACAAAACAAGCCTCACATCATTGGCAACTCATAGAAACAAAGGATAGGAATATCCCAAAACAAGCCATAAGGCAAACAACAAATACCGATAAATACGAGTTCCACAAGGTAAACGCTATATTTCGTGTGGCTCCAAAGAACCAATACAGAAAAGCAATACCTAGGGAATATACATATAAATGAAACATCATGAGCGGTGGTGAAGAAACCACTCCAATATCTCTTGAGCGGTGGTGAAAAAGAACCACTCCAATATCTCTTGAGCGGTGGTGAAGAAACCACTCCGAAAACAATACTAAAGGTAACCGACAACCCCAAATATCTTTCGAGTCAGGGCAAAGGGCCAACTCCAAAAGCGATATTAAAGGCAACAAGCCAGAGTAGACAGTCTGAAGACACTATCCCAAAGGCAGCATGTGTCACAAACTCCTAGAAAGGAATCCGAAAAGTGGTAACGTGAGTCCCATAACCACCCGTTCGCACTAAACGGTTTACTATCCAGTAGTTAATTTCACACTCGAAGCAGTACAAAGTTCACCTCATATCCTCAGTAAACCAAACCCGAAGGTCAAAACGATCAATTGAATAGGTCGGGGATTAATCAGAAAGATAAACGCATAGATTCATGGTCCGTGTTTTGCCCAACCATTTAATCACCCTTCCACTTCGCTCGAAGTGCGAAATTGTGCGTGTGTTTAAATAGAATTTATAAATTGGAGAAACGAGCTTTTAATATGATTAGAAAGATTATTTTATTAAAACACGTGGATGAAGTCAAAAATAAGTTATCAAAGTCAAAGAGGCAATAACAACCACTAAGAACCAATATGAATCGATAAAATCCAGAAAACCAATCAAAACGAGCATAAATAGGCAAAACAGGGAAACAGGAGCAGGTCAGTCGACTGAAATCGCTGTTCAGTCGACTGAACACTGTCCAGAAAAATTTCGGGCTTCAGCTCAGTCGACTGAACAGAGGATCCAGTCGACTGAACCCAATTTCCTGCATTTCCTACTTATAACAAATGAAGTGCAAACTCTCCCAACTTTCAACCGGACGAGCACGGACGCTAGGGGTTTACGCCTAGTGGCTACCCGGCCCTATAAGCACTTCAATGCACCACCAAAACATGATCAAAACATCAAAGTTAGGATCTCTAAAGAATTGAACCCAAAACACTAAAAATTTGGGTATTCACTAATTCAATCCAAACTAAAAGCAAGTGCATATGAACAAGTGCTAGGAATTCATACCCAACATCAATGAAATCAAGAGAAGTAGATGTGAGTTCAAAACTCACCTTTAACCCAAAACAAAGAAGATGAAGGAGCTAAAACCCAAGAAGAAGACCAACAATCACTACTACAACCCAACAAGCTTCAATCTAAGATCAAACAAGCATTTTCTTAAGTTAGGTTTATGAAAACTTTCTGAAATTGAAGAGAGAAAGAGATAGAGGAGATGAAGAGTAGCTTACCTATGTCTTCTCTATGAATTTGGAGCAAGAAATCAAGTTGTAAGAGGAAACTAGGGCTTGCAAATTTCTATTTCTCTTTCCCTTCCACCATTTTCAGTTCTAGCTTAAGAAATGAAATGAAATGAGGATGAATGAAGAGAAGGGGGTTGGGTTAGGGTATTAGTTAACTAGTGGGCTGAACCCAAACCCAAAACCCAATAAAAAAGGGTCAAAATTTCACAAACTCCAAACATATCAAAGATTATACTCAAAAAGATCGCAAACGCCATTTTGGAACCAATGGAAATGGTTTCGAGCTCCAATTCGGCCATTTGCAAAAAGTAACTTCTCGGACCCAAAAATCCGACTAACGACGTTATATTTAAATTAAACATTTAAATATCAAATCGTTAAATATGCGGGTTGTTACAGTACATTAATCTTTTCAATACTTACCTCTAATTTCACATATTCGCTTTATATCCAGGTATAAACCCTTATATCCCATTATAACTTAATGCATACAATTTACAACTTCCATTTTTATATTAATTTGAATTCCATTCTAGTAAAAAAAAATTCATTCACTAATTCAACATTCCCCTTTGTTTCCTATATTAAACTTAAAGCCAAGTATGACAATTTACGTTACTTCAATAAATTGCCATATAAAATTTAAATTGTTAATTTTAATTACAATTTCTACTGCTCTAATATAAATTGTAAATTTTTTATTTTCTTCTCTAAATTTAAATTACAAAATCTCAATTAAATTAACAAATTTATTTATCAAAATTTACGGGTCGTTACACTCTCCCCCACTCAAAACTTTTCGTCCCCGAAAAGGAAAAGAAGGAATTAAATAGACAATATATCTTATTCAAAATATCAACTTTATAAAACAATAATTTACCAAATTAATTAATTAAAATAAAATATAACAATTTATACCAATTAAATCTTATTATACTCAAATTTAATAAAGTTTGGAAACATTTTCAAAATATTTTCTAGGTCCAAAATTTACGGAAAATTTTGGCAGAGTCTCCTTTGTACGTAGAGGCTCAGGAGAAAATATAACATCAAATATAATAATATATGACATATATTTTCCAAATAATATATATCCCAACACGAGAAAACAATATAATAGCGCTATAAACCGTAATCCGAAAACGAACCTATTTGTCGGGCAATTAACGCTTATTTATGGAACCAAAAGCAGTAGCAATTGCTTCCATAACCTGCATTTCACTAATATAATCTAAAAGGGTTAACAATTTATATAAGATGAAATACTTAAGGTTGTTTCAACCACAACAACAATCAATACAACAAACACTTGCAACAAGGCATACAACCATACAATCAATCATTCATTCATATCAAACAAATAATAGTTGTTCGGGTTCAAACTTTAAATTGTACAGAATGGAAAATAAACTATTTAGCGCACCTTTTACTCAATAGTCTTTGATGAAACTAAATAGTTTATTTATTCATCCAACCAACTTTAAGGTATCCTTACCCAACAACCACAAAACAAACAAAACAAAACAAATAACAATTTCAATCAATAAAGTAAGTTCATTCTTATTAATTTCATATCATACATTGTTGTTTGATCTCCCTTTTTACTCATATAATGATTTCTTTTAATTCTCATTTATTTCTTTATTTGCGTTACATTCATTCATTTGTCAATTTCATTTACTAGATTTTATTTATTCATTTATTAATAATATTCATGTTCAACTTTAGTTACTTGGCATAACAGTTATACAAAATTTTCTCAATTCCTCTAATTGATTAATGGTTCAATATTTACATTATTTGTTTCATAGGTTACAATTCCAAGTTTCTTTTAAATTTCATTTATACCCTTGCATTTAATCACTTATTTTTAGTAAAAGTTCCAATTATAAATTAGTAATATTCCAATATACTATACTTAATTGAAACTATTAATTAACGGAACTTAAGAATTAAGTACCGGGTTAAATTTCAAATCATTTTAAAATAATAGATAAATATATACTTAAAATTTACAGGTAATTAGGCAGAAAGAAGAAGTTGCAAAAAAAATTAGTCTCAAGGACAGCAAGTTTATTTTTAGTCTGAAGGACACTTTTTAGTGTAAACTGAAAATGATAGTTACAACTATCATTTTGTGATTTACACTAAAAAGTGTCCTTCAGCATAAGAAACAAACTTGCCGTCCTCGAGGCTAAATTTTTCTCTAACTTTTTCCTTGAGCCTAAAAACCCCTAAAATTTATATATCCAATTATATTTAAAACAATTTAAAAATATTTATTTTTCTATCAAAATAATCTTGTAGTAAAACTACTACAGTGGCGTTCCCACTTTGAAACTCGAAAATGAATGTCGATGATGCGGCCGTCATCACCGAAATTATTTTCCAGCGACAGAGAGGGGAGTACAACTTATTTTTTTTAAAACATTTCTTTCAAATTCTAATGAAATATTTATATCAGAAAATACTTCTAATAATATTATTATTATATTCCAAAATCCATTGAAAGAAATCTTCAAAAACACCGGAACTTAAGTTCTAAGTTTTCACTTTTCATTTATTTTATTTTCAACTTAGTTTCAACTATTATTTATATTTTCATTACCTAACACCAAATCTATAGCAACAAAATATATGTCTTTATAAAATATTTTTATATATAGAAAATATAATAGGCAAAGTTATTTCATTCACCTATATTAAAAACAAATATTATGTCGGTCTGTCCTATTAAGTGTTTAGAAATTCCTATTGATGTCACAACGTCCCATGCACCAACCAGAATTTATAAATACAAAACGGAACAGATTGACACAATATTAAAACCTTTTTATGACACTAACAAATACGCTCTCTCATATATACACTCAGCGACTCCCATAGGGTATTACTACCCTATTAGTAAAGAGTCAAACCCCACAAAACTAAGGTTTATGGCTAAACCAAAGCTCTGATACCAACTGTAACGTCCCGCCTTTACGCATAGTTTAAATCGACACACGTGCCAATTCAAACCATACGGAAGGGCGGATTTATGGGGTAAATAAGAAAAAACAGGGAAAGAAAAAAAATAGAATCTCATAGCGGAAGGATAAAATATAATAATAAATGTACAGTTCGTAAACTGTTTACAAACATTTGATTCTTCTTTTACAATAAATATCAGAGTTCACATACCAATCATAATCAATGCAGCGGAATTAAATAGTACAGTGGAATATAATTAATAATAATAGTAGAAATCTCCGTCTTCGTCCTCCAGATCTAAAGTCTTCGATCCTGAAACGCTCTGACTGACCCGAGCGAATTGAAAAGACAAAACACTCGAGCCAGAACTAAAAGATCTTATGTAAGTTAAATTAACAGAAATAAATATGAGTGCAGTAACTCAAGAGATGCTCGGGATTTACATCTCCTAAGGATCCGTTAAACTATTTATTATGTAGTATATTGCGCTATTATAATAGTGTCTAATTGTAAAATAAACTTACTTTTAAATAGCGTTAAGGCTTTACATTTTCCACCTTAACACATTTATATATTCCCATAGTCTATATAGTACCGTAATCTCCCCCGTACTGGGCGTCGTCAGAGGGCACTCCATAGGTATGGTACAAAACCAAAATCATATAAGGCGCGCTAGGGTAGGTGACACGGCACAACTAGGCAATGTCAGGGTAGATATACCAATTACGCTTCCGGGTCCGTGGTAACGCGTAGCCGCAGCTACCGCCCACCTCGAGCCACACCCCCAAAAAAAAATATCAAAAGTGGCCACCGAATCAATCCAAGAATCAAAGTATAATATCGAAGGGATGTGTCCGATCAAAGGTGATACCTTATTAACCCGTCAATCGCTCCTGTTTTAGCCACCTTATGCCAACTCATGGGAGTTGGGTCCACGTATTTACCTTACAGGAAACGCCGCCACCAACCTACTTCATTCTGGAATCTCCACCGCTTACACGGTTGTTAAAGTGGTTTTCGGAGTTGGCAGAGAGTATGACAACTTCCGATCCCGGTCTCTTCAACAACCAAACGTTATTATAACACCACGGTCATTTAAAAATAATTATACTTCCAAAACCAGAATATAATTATCCATTTCAAAACCCATAAATACGATATCATTTCCTTTTAAAACCCAAATAAATATGATATCATTTTATTTCAAATATATTTCTTTTCCAAAATCATGCCACTTTTAAATTTATAATACCTCGAAACCAAACATTTGAATTTTAACTTTCAACATAATACTTCGAAATCCATAGTTTTAAAACCATAACTTCCAGAACTTAAATGGTTTGGATATTCAACAGTATATAAATAAACCAGTTGAATTTAAAATTTCTTTAAAGGTAAATAATTTCCACACCTTCAAAATTTTTTATTCACTTTAAATTCAGTCTAAACCTATAACTTTTAGATTCACTTTCAGTTTGAATAAAACACTTCGATTTCAATATTTTCAAACTTTGAGTATTTAATGAATTTCAAAACTAAGGTTGGGAATTTCAAATCAACAATTCATTTTCCCATTATTTAGTTTGAAAGGTTTACATGATAAATCCCTAACCATTTAAAATAAAACTTAATTTATTAACACTAAATATTTCCTTCCATTTATTTATACTAGAATCATTCATTTAATCCAGTTATAAATATCATTCCTTTAAAATTTCCAATTTTAATAAGTTAACATCAACTTATGGAGTTAAATTTTTAAATAAGCTCAATTCCAATTAATTTCCAATTTATCTTTCAATCTTAATTTATTTGAATCATTTAAAACTCTATATATATATACAAGATCTTAAACCTGTACTTAATCATATAATATAAATTATCAAATTCCATTTTCCAACTTATTCATTTTTATTTAACATATTTATGCATAGCTTAAATTCAACAATTTAACTATATATGTATATATAAAATATATTTATATCATATCCAAATTTAATATTTATTAAACCGTATCATATCCAAACCATAAAAATCATTTCAAAAAAATATTTTTATATATATATACCGCAGTGCCTGTATATAATTTTCTATCCTATGGTCAAGTGATACGGATATTTATCATTTCAATCCGCAATTTGAAAATAAAAATTTGCGGTTGTATATCATTTCAAACCGCAATCCCGAATGAAATGAAAATGCATAATAACTTGCAGTTTATACAATATAAAATATAGCATCAATCATCAACCATTTATTACAATCATCATCCAATTTAAACAAACATCAATAAAGAGCATATAAAATATACTCGTAATAAATAACAGGTATTAACTAACAGTTTATATTCAATAATAAATTTAATAACCGTTTAACTAGCAGTTTATATGCAAATAAATAAATATTAACTGTCAATCTATATGCAAAAATAAAATTAATTAACAGTTAAATTAAATAAATGCGATGTAACTGAGATGATGAATAAACATGTCAAACAGTCATAAATAAATTTCTACTCATATCTAAAATCAATTTAACCAACATAAGAAACCTTAGAAGTTGTGAGTGGGTTAAAACACTCACCTTTTGAATTTAAATCGAATTTAAATCTGATTTAAACCCAAAAATTCGATGGTCTCCAAATCTGTCCAAACCAGTGCCAAAACGTCAGAAATTTTATTACGATCCTAACAAAAAACCGCGCATGAAACGGAGTTCGTATGTGAAAAATATAGCGAAAAATTACGCTTGAATTTCAAAAATAAAATAACAAAAAAAAAGAACACAATTCACCTTGCAACATGCCACGTCAACCTCACTCCCCTCTTTCATAAACGTGCGCACAGCAAGTGGAACCCAACACACTTCCGTTTGACCGATCTTTGACCACGCCTTGCCACCAATTCGACCGTCAATTCACTGCAAAAGTTCCCCGATGAACAACGTGCTAGCCCCTCTACATAACCTAGAAGGGAATTTCCGATCAGACGCACCAGTCAAATACGCCCAAATCAATTTTGACCGCGATTTCTGTTCAAACAATGCATCGAATTGAAAAATGAATTACACCATTGAATTACGCTAGTCGAGAGCTTCAACATATATTATTTTCAGATTTTTCTGATGATTTGACTTTTTGACTCTGATTTTGAAATGGATCTGGATCTGAAATTTTGTCTGCCATTGAGGAGGAGAAGGAGCTGAAGAAATTTTACGCGTAGACAAATGAGAGTAGGCGGAGGCTAGGGTTTAGCGGTGTATTTATAGATGAAGTTGGAATAGACAGATGGATCCGAATTTAAATGAATTCACAATTTGTCAATTTAAATTCCAAAAATCCATTTATTTGATTTTTAGATCTTATTATGAATAAATGGTCAACTTACCATTTCTGTCATTTCTGATTGCAATTAGCTTCAAATTTATTAACCAAACCTCCATATCAGATAAGGATTTATTGCAAAATTTTTAGTGTTTACCTTTAATTAAAGTAAATTCAATAAATTATAAAATCTTATTTCAATGAAATTTTATACCATTCGTATTCAATTCTCTTTATTAGATCAACAATCATCATCTTATGTATATATTTAACATTAGTATATATCCAATTACCCCAATTTCTTTACAGTTATCAACTAAATTCATATTAACGTAGTTTTCTAATTATGTTTAATTGCAAAACATAAAATTTCAATTGCTACAAAAATTATATTTATTATAAATTGAATCCCAATCAATTTCAACCTTACAATTTAAAGTAAATGGTATTGCAATAACCTTATTAAATTACATCCAGTTTCAATTAGTATAGAATTTGATCCTAATTACTTACTGTTTGCACAAAAAATGGGCAAACACCTCCAAGTCGTATGTTTAGTTGATTATATATGGTTCTTAGCGATTTGGGTGATTTATGCGAATATATAAAATAGATGGACTAAACCGTAAAAGACACACAGATTTATAGTGGTTCGGCCAGAATGTGCCTACGTCCGCTTTATATGTTATTCTCCTTTTCTATTCAGATTACAAGTACAAAGCTTTGATTACAAGTAACTGAAAGTTGTTTGAAAGTTCTATCCGTGCCTGAGCTCTTAAACTTGTCTGCCATTGTTGTACCCCTGCCCCTCTATTTATAGAGTGAGGCCGAGGGTAGGGGTCCTGGATGTATACAGCTGCTGGTGGGCCTGGGCTGAAGCAATCTGGCCTGGCAACGTTGGTTCGGCAATGCCTTCTAGGTCTTGATTCAGTGATGAGTGGATGGTCCGGTCCGGTGAGACTTTGGACCGGTGATAATGCCTTCCTCTCCTGGTTCGGTGGTAGGTGGATGGTCCGGCCTGATGAGACTTTGGACCGGTGATAATGCCTTCCTCTCCTGGTTCGGTGGTAGATGGATGGTCCTGCCCGGTGAGACTTTGGACCGGTGATAATGCCTTCTTCTCTTGGTTCGGTAGAGGCTGGTCTTGTGAGTTGGTTCGGTAGAGGCTGGTCTTGCGAGTTGGTTCGGTAGCACGGGAAAGGAGATGGTTCGGTAGCACGGGGAAGGAGATGGTTCGGTAGCACGGGGAAGGAGATGGTTCGGTAGTGGCTTTGGATTGGTGGTGAGAATTCGTCCAACATTTGCCCCCCAAAGTGGGGCACATGCCTGCATGTGTCGCGCTTTGTTTTCTTGCAGTTGGGATAGCTTTACTCGGTTCCAAGTGCCGAACCATCCGGTCCAGTTATCCTGCGCTCGCCTATAAGTAGGGGCACCATACCACTGTTATCCCTTTACCTTTTGAGATAGCCGAATCACTTGAGTGCCGAATCTAACTTGTTTGTTTGAAACAGCCGAATCGACCAAGTACAGAACCGATCCTAACTGCCGATCCAGGTGAGTTTGCTTCTGCCGAATGAACTTGTGCTTGAATTGCCGAATGAGGACGGGGAAGTATGGTTGCCGAATGAACCTTGAGTTGGAACCACCGAACGAATTTTGGGAGTGTGAGTTCCGAATGGGGTCTCGGACTCGTACCACCGAATGAAATCTGGTGTTTCGAATTATGGGTGAAGTTCCAGGCTGCACGTACTTGCTTGCTTATGTCTCTATATTCCTTGTTTTTAACAGTATGTTTTTCTGGTATCACAGATAATGTCTCACAAAGTGGAAACTCGATCAGAAAAGAGAAAATCTACGGACAGAAGAGAGTCCCCTGTGGTGCTCCTAGCCCAGCCAGGATCGGGACGACAGGGACGCACCCGAGATCACTAGTGGACGGATATGGTCCTCAAGAGCTTCTGAACTCTCCTCCTGATTGCTTTCCTAGCTCTCTCAAAGAAGAGCAGCTTGATGTTATCTCCCGCTCCTTTGGGATTGATAGAGCACGCATGCTGTTGCCAGGGAAGGGGGTCATGCCATATAATCCCCCTGAAGGATACTTCGCTTATAGTAGGTACCACTGCATGTGTGGGGCCATTCCTCCAATCAATGCCTGGATAGTTAGCTTCGTCACCTATTTGAAGGTGGCCCTTTCAAGCTCCAGCCCAACTCCTACGCTATCTTGGTGTGCCTATTCGTGATTTTCCAAAGAAAATATGGGCGCCCCCTTCCAACCGGGAGATTCAGTACCTATATAACTTGAGAGGTTACAAGAAGGGGTCCCCATACATCAGCTTGGAATCGGCCGTGTCCTTTAAGCCGGTCTTGGACTTGTATTCAAAGTTTACCATGTTTAAGAAGGAATGGTTCTTCGTTTAGGATGACACCGTTTCGATCCACCGCTTCACCTCTGGCTGTAAGTTGCAGCTTATTTATAATTTCCGTTCTGACTGAGATGCTTCTTCTTATGTGCTTTTATTTCTTGCTAGCGACAGGTGGCTTTGCGGTCGTGGAGAATGATCACCTGGTTCAGATGGCCGCGGAGATAGAGGCCATTTCGGGAAAGGATAGGTCAGCTTCTTACCTAATCAGGAATGCCACTCTTCTAGGACACAACTTGATTCTACCACATCAGTCTGTGGTCGAGCAGAGGGATACGGCCGAGGAAAGAGCTGCCAAAGCCAAAGGAGGGGCCACGACAAAGAGCAGCAAGAGGAGACCCTTCTCGATACCTCCAGTCGTCAGGGGAAAGAAGCTCAAGAAATCTGATGGACCCTCTCCCAGCACATGCCTAGATGTTCCGGAGGAGGAAAGTCGAGAGGAGGAAAGAGGCGAGGAGGAGAGAGGAGGTGATGGAGAAGGCGATGATGGTGATGGTGGCGAAGGACAGAGTGGTAGTGGCGTTGGTGCCTTGACCTCTGGGCAAGCAGGTGAGATTCAAGAGTGGACGGATGATGCTTTCCGCCAAGCTTTTGAGGTGTTGGAGGAACGGTCGGCCTTGGTGGAGAAACCGAAGAAATCTGATAAGGCCGGGACTGGTGCCAGTCCATCTTCTGAGAGCATTTCAGCTAGGGCAACTTCGGCGGTTCAAGGTGAATCTTTGACTCCTCTTTTAACTTCACATGTTTCTTGGATTATAGTCTCATGCGTGCTTGTAACACTTGGTTTTTATTCCAGGAACGGGTAAGGCGGCCAAGACATCAGACATTCGGCACCGCCTCGAACAATTCAAACTCCTCAAAGATTCTGCTAAACCAAAGCCCTCGACTGACCGTTCCGGGGGCGTTGTCGGCTACGTCCTCTTCTCGGAGTCATTGAAGAGGATATTCAAAAGAGAAAGAGGAGGCGTTCCATGTTTGAACCTTCACTTGGACCTTAGCCCCCAACCCAGCCTATTCATGACATCACGGGGGAGGATACCGAGTCCATACCATCTCCGCACCCATTAGAGAATCCTACCGTTACTCATGTTCATCGTCCCGGCTTGGCTCGTAACCCATTTGCGGGTCATCCAGATCTGGACCCGAGTTCTCATGATATTTCCTTCGATGAGGTTACCAGTGAGCACCTCCTACCCCGCAATCCTGTGGTAAGGGTGCTTGATGAGGCTGACTTGTTGACCACTCGGATTGTGACTATGGGGGATGAGGCCAAGGCAAACATCGATCGGGTGGCTGAGGAGACCAAGAAGTTGATGGGGCATCACGCCCGACTGGTCAAGGCTGGAGAGGAAATCGGAAGTGCTAACATTCGGTTGCGGCTAATGGTTTCCGATCAGGCCAAACAGCTTGCTGATCAGGCCATTCAGATCTCCCAGCATGAGGCGGCCTCCAGACAACTAAAGAAAACCATGGAGGAGGCTAGCAAGGCAGAATTGCGAAAGATGGAGGCTGCTTGCAAGAAACGAATTGACACGGCCATCACAACGATGGATGAGGTTCGAAGAGTGGATCTCGAGCAGGTAGAGGAGTTATCTGGAAGGCTCGAAGCCGCAGGGCTTGCTCAGGCCAAGCTAAACGAGGAGATGGAGGCGATGAGGAGATCCCTTCAAGCTGACTGCTCGAGATACCGATTGGAGAGGGATGCTACCGTTGCAAAGTTGTCGGTTTCCGAGGCCCGTATGAGGGAGTTTGAGGAGAACGAGGGGATGATGGATGATATGCTGCAGGATATGTATTTTCGTACTTGGAAGCAGGGCAACCTGTCCTGGATGGACGATTACCCCCGGGTCATGGCTAGGATATATCTCCGGGCTTTGGAGGTGGCCAAGGCTGATGCAGATAAAGAGGGTGGCGTGGCCTTCAGAATGGATGTGGTTACCGCTCAGTTCACCAAGGAGGAGAAGGTGGCGGTGAAGGAGGGCATGCGGCTACTTACCACCGAGGAAGTGGGTGTGCAGTTGGATGATGATGATCAGGGAGCAAACGCTGGTAAGTCTTCCCTTTTAATCATTTCTTAACTTGATTGCTTATCGTTTGTCTAATAGATTCTTCTCCTGAATTGGACAGGTGGACCTCTGGTCAGCACGCTGGGAGTTCTGATCCTGCTGTCAAGTAGATCTTGGGGGGTTGGAAGGGTAAAGATGAAGTTCTGATGCTGCCGACTATTTTGACTTGACCCGGGCATTTTTGGTTTTACTTGACATTCTTGTATATACTAGTTCTAAAACATTAATGTACTTTGAGGTTGTAATTATGTCATTGCAACGAACGACTTTATTTTTAACATGTAACTTTATAACATAAGCTGATTCTGTCATATTAGGATGCTGTCATTATTTTGATGTGTTGCATAATAAATATAGCTGTGCATGTGCTAGTGATTCAATTGTGTTTTGATGTCAAGTTCTCGCTTAAAATATAATTTCATGTCTTGCAATGTTATTGTGATGTGTGAATATATCAGAGCTACATATTTGTACACAAGGGAAGAGAGTACCGCCCTTCAAGTTTTTGCTGTAGACGGTAGCTTTGAATGCCTTGTGTAATCGAATATGGAATGCATTTGAATGTCCTGCCATCCAGTTGTGAGTTCTTATTCCCATTAGCGAGTGTCTCCTATTTTGTGTCCTGTACTTTAGTGATCGTTATAGAGGATAGGAGGAAAGTTTTTATAAATAAAATGGAAATATAAGGAATAGTAAAACTTCCAATCACGGAAGGCCTTCGATGTGCTTAAGTTCGTGGCAAACGGGTTTTGTAGTCACTTTCCCTAGCTGTGGGTCTTGGAGACATTCGTCACCCATCTTATGCCTCCGCGGGGAGTTTTTTTTTTTTACCACAGCCGTACTTAAGACACATCAGAGCCGAGATCGTGCACAGTAACTACCCGGGCCATTATGGTCCGTAATCGTGGGTATTATTCGATTTACCGTGGCCGGCTAGCGTGGGTGCCGATCGTCAACTGTGAACTGCCCCTGGCTGGCCACACTTTATGTTGGGGCTTATAATCGGTTCACAGTCGCCGACGAGCCGAACGCCATAATGAGCTACCTCGGCTATAGTCGGCCTTCTCGGTGGCTTATGATCGGCTCATTACAGTTGGCTTTGAGGGCCGTCGCAAGCAATGAGTTAACCCGCAGCAGAGGGATGCTGGGGCAAAAGTGTCTCATTGACGAGGACATAGATTCGTATAGTACCTATTAGGTCTTGTCCAGGTGAGGTTGTGCCGTGAAGTGTCCAGAACGGAAACGCCGTTATACAGGATTTTGTTCAATAGAAAAGGATAAAGCTTAACAAGCAGCCAAGATATAAAGGAACAAGTTTAAAAAGAGACAAGATTTTTTAAATGGTTCGGCACGAAAATGCCTACGTCCACTGATTCTCTTCGTTTTTCACTTCATATGGGCAGTACAAGTTAAGAAAAGTATCGACGAAGGTGTTGGATGTTCCATGCCCTTTGGAACACCTCTCCGTCCATTGTTGACAAAATATAAGCTCCGTTGTGGAGATCTTTATGAATTACATAGGGTCCGTCCCAGATTGGATCTAGCGCTCCGGGGCGCCGGAAGATTCGTTTGAGAACAAGATCTCCTTCTCGTAACCTGCGGTGCTTGACTTTGGAGTTGTATCGTGCTGCCACTTTTTGCTTATGGGCTGACGCTTTAAGTGCTGCATCATTTCTTCTTTCTTCAATTAGGCCCAAAGACATGTGTAGGAGTTCTTCATTCTCTTCTGGGTTGTAGTGGATCCTACAGTGGGAGGGCACTACAGTTTCAACTGGGAGTATGGCCTCCGATCCGTATGCCAAAGAGAAAAGAGTATGCCCTGTTGATGTTCTGAAAGACGTGCGGTAGACCCAAAGTGCCGTAGGAAGTTCATCCACCCAAGCGCCTTTTGACTTTTCAAGCTTCTTCTTGATTAGAGTTTTGCGAATTTTGTTGACAGCTCCGACTTGTCCATTTTCCTGGGGATAAGCCACAGATGAGAAGCTTTTGTGAATTCCGTGCTCTCGGCACCAGTTGGTGGACTCCTCGCTGTCAAACTGAAGTCCATTGTCCGATATGATTTTGAGCGGAACCCCGTACCTTCGTTGGTAGTGAATTCGGCAATAAAATCGGCCATGGCTTGTCCCTTGATGGCGGTGCGAGGATGGTAGGTGATATCATATTGACTTAGTTCAATGCACCACTTAAGTAGTCGCCCAGAAGTGTCGGGGCGATGTAGTACCTGCCTTAGCGGTTGATCGGTTAAAACTCTAATGGAATGAGATTGGAAATAGTGTCGCAGCTTCCGTGACGTGATTAGCAAACAGTATGCTAGCTTTTCAAGTTTAGAGTATCAGGCTTCTGCCCCTGTAAATCTCTTGCTTACAAAGTATATGGGCCGCTGCGCGCAGTTGTCATCTCTCACCAAAGCGACGCTTAAAGCATGGGACGATAAAACAAGGTATAGGTATAGTTCTTCGCCTTCATTTGGAGTCGAGAGTACTGGTGGTCTCTGAAGGTGTTCGATTAGGTTAAAGAAGGCTGTTGAGCATTCGTCAGTCCATTCGAACTTTCCTTTGTCTTTCTTTAGAGCTTCGAAGAAAGGGATGCATTTGTCGGTTGCTTTAGAGATGAACCTGCTTAGGGCGGCCACTTTCCCGTTTAGGCTTTGCATCTCTCTTCGAGTGGATGGTATCTTGATATCTTGCAGAGCCCGGACTTGTTCGGGGTTTGCTTCAATCCCTCTGGCATGGACGATGAATCCCAAGAACTTTCCCGATGATACTCCGAAGGAGCATTTTAGAGGATTCGGCTTCATTCCATATTGGCGAAGTACTTGAAACATCTCATCCAGGTGGTTTATATGATCGTTGGCTTTCTTCGATTTTACCAGCATGTCATCCACATAAACTTCCATGGTTCGTCCTATTAGTTCCGCAAACATCTTGTTGACAAGGCGCTGATAAGTAGCTCCGGCGTTTTTAAGTCCAAAAGGCATTACTCTGTAGCAGTTCAATCCCCGGTCAGTGATGAAACTAGTGTGGTCTTGATCGAGGGCGTGCATAGGGATCTGGTTATATTCTGAGTATGCGTCCATAAAGGATAAGAGTTCGTGTCCGGCTGTGCTGTACATGGGTTGATCGATTCAGGGGAGTGGGAAGCAGTCCTTCGGGCAAGCGTCATTTAAGTTGGAGAAATCGAAGCATGTTCGCCACTTCCCATTAGCTTTCTTTACCAGTACCGGGTTGGCGATCCATTCTGGGTAGATGGCTTCTCGTATGAAGTTATTGGCAAGTAGGTTCTTTACTTCTTCCTCGAGGGCCGCTGATCGTTCTGCCCCCATGCTTCTCTTTTTCTGCTTTACTGGCACCATGGTGGGATCGATGTTCAGTACATGGCATGCTACGTCTGGGGAGATTCCAGTCATGTCAGCGTGCGTCCATGCAAATACATCCATGTTGTGGCGAAGAAAATCGACGAGTTGATCCTTCAATTCCGCTCTTAGCTGAGACCCGACTCTCAGCAGTCTACTTGGGTTGTGTTTGTCTACCGATACGAATTCCATAGCCTCTGTAGGCTCGGTGGTGACCTCCTCCTCCTTGTCCCTGGGGTCTAATTCGTTGAAAGGATCGCTGGTATATCGAAGAGGAGGGGCTTTCTTTAATTGCTATGCTTTCAAGTTTTTCTTGCAGAGAGAAGTCTCTGCATCCTTCCCTTTATCCTTCCTGCGGTTATTGCGGAGTTCAGTTACATAGCAATCTCGAGCTGCGTCTTGATCTCCCTCTATTTCTCCTACTCCGTTATCTGTTGGGAATTTCAACTTTAGGCACCACGGTGCTAGGACAATTTGGAAGTCAGACAAGGCTGGTCTTTCCAAAAAGGCATTGTAGGCCGAGTGGTTCTCTATTATCACAAACGTTTGTTTTCGCACAACGGAACGGGGATGACTTCCTATTTCGACAAATAGGCCCAGTTGCCCGAGGGGCATCTTTGCATCTCCGGTGAAATCATGTAGCGGTTTGCTGCAGGGAGATACATCCTTTATTGACAGCTTCATTTTGTCGAAAGCATGCTTGAATAGGATATGTACCGAGCTTCCAGTGTCTACTAGAATTCGGAAAACCTTGGCTGGACCGAACCAGGCAGAGATGACCATAGGATCCATGTGGGGGTACTGCCTTCCCTCTAGATCACGTCTACTGAATGTGATGTCATCGTTCTCTTTCCATTTCGGGTGGCGTTCTTCTGTAACAGAATTAACGTAGCCTTCATTATTTCTAAGTGACTTACCGTACCTCTCCATCTCTGCCCAGCTTCCGTCGGCGATGTGTGGTCCTCCTGATATGGTAAGGACCACTATCTTCTCTTGACTGGAGCCACTGGTGTTGCAATTTCCTCCGCCTACTTCTGGGAGGGGTAGCTCTGGGTTCTCATTGGCATGAGTTGAAGTCCTGTTCTGACCTTTCACATAGCGCTCTAGTCTCTTCCTTCTGATGTGTTCTTCAATCAAGTCCCGGAGATGATGACATTCATTGGTGTTATCCCCATGAGATTCGTGGAAGCGGCAGAACTTTCCAGACTTAATTGCATTATCTGATTCTTTCTTGTGCGGGGGGCGCTTGTATCTAATTTCGTCTTGGGTGGCCAAGAAGATGTTTTTGATTGTTTCATTTAAAGAAGTGTAAGAGTCAAATCTCGGTCCTTGCCTATATAAGCGCTTTTCCCCCTTCTTGCCCCCAGCACTATCTCTGGAGTTATTTCTTCGAACGTCCTTTGCTACTGTGGGGGTGTTGCCATGAGCTGCCTTGGTTTGTTGCCCTGTCTGCCTTTCAATGGTAGCGTCTTCAAGTCTCATATATTTCCCGGCTTCATGGAAGAAATCGGGTAAGGTAGCTGGCTTTTCTTTCGTTAGTCTCCTAGCAAATTTAGTATCCGGATGCACACCACTGCAGAGGGCCATTAGGATAAGTTTCTCGTCGGCATCTTGGACTGCGGCCGCTGCGGCGTTGAATCGGGTTAGATATTGTTGCACTGTCTCTCCGGGCTTCTATTTGATATTAGGTAGGGAATAAGCGTCCTTGGGTTGTTCCACATGAATGCGGAACTGGCTGATGAACTTTTCTTTCAACATTTCCCATGAGCTGTTGGATCCTTGGGGTAGATGGCAGAACCAGGAGGTAGCTAGATCTGCCAAGAATAGTGGGAAGCATTTACATAACACTCCCTCTGTTGCTCCGCTCATGAGCATATGCTGTGTGTATCTCTGCAAGTGTACAACGGGGTCAGAGGTTCCCTTGTAAGGTTCCATTGTTGGCATTTTCCATTCCCGGGGGGTGATGGCAGTTTCAATATTGCGGGTGAAGGGGCTAGTTACCCTAGCGTCTATCCCCCGATCCCTTTGGTCCCGTTGGACGCACTCTTTGAACAATCGTGCCATCCTTTCATCAGAACTTGGAACGGATAGAAATGAGTTTGGTTCTTCCCTACGGGATTGATCCCGTCCAGATGACCTGTAGGGATGGTATCGTCTATCGTTCCTAACATTCTCCAATGGCTGCCTCTAGTCTTCCGGGGGCACGCTGGGGTCAGCCACAGTTGGCCCTTGCCTTGATCTTCCCCTGTTGGGTTCTGTTCTCAGCACTTCCTCGGGTCCAACTTCGGGCTGGGCTCCAGCTCGGTCCCGTCTATTGGTGTTTCCATGGTTAGGTAGCATGGCAGGCTCAGCTACATCCGACCCTTGCCTGGTACCTCCCCTGTTGGGTTCGGTTCCAAGTGTTTCCTCGGGTCGGAATTCGGGCTGAGTCCGGGCTCGGCTCCTACCATTGTTGTTTCTGTTGTTAGCCTCTTCGAAGAAGAAAGACCTTTGTCGTCTCCCAGATCCTCCAGACCGGGACTCACCCCATGATTCAATGTTGCGGTTGGTTTCTTCGACATCCCTTAAGCGTGACATGAGTTGATCCACCAAGGCTTCTTGTTGAGATGCGAAGCGGTTAGTTACTTCAGCCACAACCCTGTCCAGATCCGCCCTTGTAATTGGTTGTTCCGTAGCAGGGGCTGTCGGATTTGCCTGATTTCCATTTGCTGTTGGAACCGGACAATTGTCTTGATCTCTGATCACTGGATCTGGGATACTGCCAGTTGCGATGTTCTTTCTATTGTTAGCATCCTTCTTCCGTCCGGGAGGCATGTTTTCCAAGTAATGAACGATGAGAAGCTGAAGCTTCGAGCTCCTGTCTCTCAGTGAAAGCACCAAAAATGTTTGCACAAAAAATGAGCAGACACCTCCAAATTGTATGGTTTAGTTGATTATATATGGTTCTTAGCGATTTTGGTGATTTATGCGAATATATAAAATAGATGGACTAAACCGTAAAAGACACACAGATTTATAGTGGTTCGGCCAGAATGTGCCTACGTCCACTTTATATGTTATTCTCCTTTTCTATTCAGATTACAAGTACAAAGCTTTGATTACAAGTAACTGAAAGTTGTTTGAAAGTTCTATCCGTGCCTGAGCTCTCAAACTTGTCTGCCATTGTTGTACCCCTGCCCCTCTATTTATAGAGTGAGGCTGAGGGTAGGGGTCCTGGATGTATATAGCTGCTGGTGGGCCTGGGCTGAAGCAATCTGGCCTGGCAACGTTGGTTTGGCAATGCCTTCTAGGTCTTGATTCGGTGATGAGTGGATGGCCCGGTCCGGTGAGACTTTGGACCGGTAATAATGCCTTCCTCTCCTGGTTCGGTGGTAGGTGGATGGTCCGGCCCGGTGAGACTTTGGACCGGTGATAATGCCTTCCTCTCCTGGTTCGGTGGTAGGTGGATGGGCCGGCCAGGTGAGACTTTGGACCGGTGATAATGCCTTCTTCTCTTGGTTCGGTAGAGGCTGGTCTTGTGAGTTGGTTCGGTAGAGGCAAGTCTTGCGAGCTGGTTCGGTAGCACGGGGAAGGAGATGGTTCGGTAGCACGGGGAAGGAGATGGTTCGGTAGCACGGGGAAGGAGATGGTTCGGTAGTGGCTTTGGATTGGTGGTGAGAATTTGTCTAACACTTACCATCAAATTCATAAATTATCGATTACCTTCCAATTAAATAAATTTTTATTACATATTGATTTACAGCCTAATATAACATTTACATTAATCCCATTTCATTCCACCCATTAATTACTAACCTTAAATTAGCCTATCTTCATATTATAAATAATCCTTTCTTTTTAATGATCTGATTGGATCTAAACATAAGTTTAAATTTAGGTATAAACATATATGCAATAAACTAGCACTAAATTTTGAAACGTGAACTAATTTAATTGGAAATAAATCACCCAATCCAAATTTATTTTAATAAGTTTCCAATTAAACTGATTAGATTCAATTCCAACCATTTAGTTGAGCCTATCATTACTTTGTAATGCAGTTAACACTTGTCTCACATTTCATTCCATATATATTCAAATTTCCAGCTTCCCTTTGTATAAATTATTATTTCCAAATATATTGAAGTTGTTATTCCAAATTATTATTCCAACCCAACTATATACATGTGCTAAAATTAGAAACTCAATTAATTCATTAAATAGGTTTCATTCTTTTATATTAACTTATGAAATAAATATGCATTTCCGTTGCTCATTACCTTTATACTTTTCAATTACAGTTCTCACCCGCATAAATGAGAAAATTAATTCATCTAAATGTAATCGTTTTCCAATACGTTAATACTTTATTTCCAAGTCTTATATTACAACAAACTATCCAATACGAAAAGTCTTAACATTGTTACAAATACTACTTTAATTAACATTAACGCAAAACTCAATTAAAATTATTGTAACTGATTTCAAAATTGTAAATTAACAAGTTACCAAAATAGGCAACATACAATAATCGTTACTCTAACCTTTAGTCAGATTAATACGCTTTAATTTCTCAAAATCAAAGTTCTCATTTGTTTCTTACATTTCAAACTCAAAATCAATTATAACAAATTTCAATAATTCTTCAGACCTTTCCTTTCCATTTATCCATTTATCAAGTTTACATTAATAAATCTTTTCTTCCATTCTCCAAATTCAACAACTAGTTCTATTATGAATAATGTTAAACGCTATTTCCAAATATCCCTTAATTAATATTATCGTAAAAATTTATTTATTTTTATTCCAATTGATTAAAAATTCAATTTCTAAGTCTTAATATACTCTAAATTAACAACTTCTAAACATGGTTTTACTTCTCATATTAATGTAACTTTTATTTATTGTATTAACATTTATTTCAAGTTCTAATTCTATCAAGCAATTAAACAGTTAACTTATAATATATGCTTACAATCCAAATATTACACCCATTTATCATATTCTGAATGGAGTTAGCATTTAATTCCAAAATTTATCTAAATTTTACATTAAGATAATATTAAATTACCTTTAATGAAATTAAATTCCCAATTTATTTAATGCAATAAATTATTGACCTTTCAGTTATTTCAATAAATTTGGGGTTGCGCAAGATTAATTATTTATTAACATACATTAACATAATTGCATCATTCAGTAACAAATAAATCAATATATTATTCCACACAATAATACACTGATTGCATTTGTTTATACTATGCTCCATTAAAAACTAAGTCATAACAATTGAATGATTTTATTACATTGGAAATGTTCATTAATTATTATCTTGCAAAAACGTATTTCCTAAATTTACATCCAATTATTGTTAACCATGTTTTAGTACATTAATCTTTTCAATACTTACCTCTAATTTCACATATTCGCTTTATATCCAGGTATAAACCCTTATATCCCATTATAACTTAATGCATACAATTTACAACTTCCATTTTTATATTAATTTGAATTCCATTCTAGTAAAAAAAAAAAATCATTCACTAATTCAACATTCCCCTTTGTTTCCTATATTAAACTTAAAGCCAAGTATGACAATTTACGTTACTTCAATAAATTGCCATATAAAATTTAAATTGTTAATTTTAATTACAATTTCTACTGCTCTAATATAAACTATAAATTTTTTATTTTCTTCTCTAAATTTAAATTACAAAATCTTAATTAAATTAACAAATTTATTTACCAAAATTTACGGGTCATTACAAAAACACTCGAGTCAGAACTAAAAGATCTTATGTAAGTTAAATCAATAGAAATAAATATGAGTGTAGTAACTCAAGAGATGCTCGGGATTTACATCTCTTAAGGATCCGTTAAACTATTTACTATGTAGTATATTTCGCTATTATAATAATAGTGTCTATTAGTAAAATAAACTTACTTTTAAATAGCGTTAAAGAGTGATCCAATATTCCCCTTAACACAAAATAATGCCAATAGTCTATACAGTACCATAATACCTCCTGATTGGGAGGCTACCAGAGGATACTCCATAGGTACGACACAAATAGAAACTCGTATAAGGCACGATAGGATAGGTGACACGGCACAACTAGGCAATGCCAGGGTAGATATACCAATTACGCTTCCGGGTCGGTAGTAACGCATAGTCGCAGCTACCGCCCACCTCGAGCCATACCTCCAAATCAAAGAAATCAAAAGTGGCCACCGAATAAAACCAAAGTCAGAGTAGAATATCGAAGGGATGTGTCCGATCAAAGGTGCTACCTCAATTAACCCGTCGATCGCTCCTGTTTTAGCCACCTTATGCCAACTCACGGGAGTTGGGTCCATGTATTTACCTCAAAGGAAACGCCGCCACCATCCTACTTCATTCTGGAATCTCCACCGCGTACACGGTTGTTAAAGTGGTTTTCGGAGTTGGCGGAGAGTATGACAACTTCCGATCCCGGTCTCTTCAACAACCAAACGTTATTATAACACCGCGGTCTTTTCAAAATAGTTTATACTTTAAAATCAGAAAAAATATCCTTTTCAAAACCATATAGATACGATATCATTTCTATTTTGAAACCCAAGTCAATATGATATCATCTTTATTTCAAATATATCTTCTCTCAAATATCATAGAACTTTCAATTATATATATACCTTAAACACATAGCTTCAAAACAAAATTTCGATACTTAAATGGTTTAATAATAAATTACTTTATAAAGTAAATTAGCTTTTTAATTTCTCAAATCAATTCCAAATACAGATTTGAATTCCCAAATAAACCATTTTATATTTTCATATATTTCAAACTTTCAATATCCTATTATTTAGTTTCGAAATATTTGCAAAATAAATTTGTAATCATTTAAATAAACTCAAATTTCCAATAATTAAATATCTCCTTCAATTTATTTATATTAGAAATATTCTTTCAATTCAATCCTGAAAAATCCAGTTATAAATATCACATCTTTTAAAAATTTCAAGTTTAATACCTTTACATCAACTTATGGAGTTAAATTCTTAAATACCTCTCAATTTCAAATAAATCTCCAATTTACCTTCAAATCTTAATTTATTTTAAATCTCCATAACTTTTATATTAAAGTATGATTTTATCACTTAACCCTATTTATTTAAATAAAAATCAACTCCATTATTAATCTATTTGTTATTCACCAAATTCATACATAGTTGAAGACATGATTTTAACTATATATATAAAAGTAATATTTATAAAATCTCAAAAATCAATATGCATTTAACCATATTATATAAAATAATCAAACTTTAATATTGGGCTTATTTTATATTTCAAAGCATATTTATATATAACTAGAATCAAAATATAAATTTGACGTTTATATAACATCAAAATCAATATTTATATAACCCGTATATTCCTTTACAAAACCATATAAAAATTATTTCAAAAAATATGTATATATATATATATACATACCGCGGTGCCTGTATAAAATTTTCTATCCTACGGTCAAGTGATACGGATATTTATCATTTCAATCCGCAATTTAAAATAAAATTGCGGTTGTATATCATTTCAACCGCAATCCCGAATGAGATGAAATGCATAGTAACTTGCACTTTATAACAATATACAATACAACATCCATTCATCCAATATCATCCATCAACCATTTATCAAAATCATCATCAAATTCAAACAATACATCAATATATAACAGGTAATAAATAACAGGCATTTACTGGCAGTTTATTATGCAAAATAAATTAACTGATAATTTAACTAGCAGTTTATATGCACAATAAATTAATTAATAATTTAACTATCATTTATATGTAATAATCAATTTAACTAGAAATTTAACTGGCAGTTTATATGCAATAATGAATTAAATAAGAAGTAAATTAAATGAATGCAATTTAAGTGAGATAATGATGAAATATATGCCAAACAGCTATAAATAAATTTTTAAACACATCATAAATCAATTTAATAAACATAAGAAATCTTAGAAGTTGTGAGTGGGTTAAAACACTCACCTTTGATTTTAGCCCATAAAAATCCAAACAGAAGCGCAAAACTCAACAATTTCCAAATTTAGCTAAATCAATTTCATGTTGTCTGGAATATAAATTTGAATCCAACAGAAGAAATCGCACGTGAATCAAAGTTTATATGCAAAAGATATTCATGTTACAAGAAATATTATTAAAATAAAAATTAGTACGCGTTAAAAATGTATATAAATAAACATATTTTAATACTTACGTTTTCTCAAGATGAGGCTTCAGGAAAAGACTGAAAAACAACTAAGATGAGGACAGGAAGTGTACGAAAAATGAAAAAAAAAGCATTTTTATAAAAGAATGCTTTTGGATTTGCAAGAATAAGAGCTTTTGAATATAAGGTGTTAAGAGAAATAAAATGTAAAAGAAGAATAAGATGTAGGTTATTTATAATTAGGAAATGAATGTGGAGGGATAAAAATAAATGTCACGTTTTATTAGTTTGATTCTAAATTAATTAAGTGCTAGATACAGAAAAGTTTGAATACATCATATATATCAATACTTTAACCGTATGTCAAAATTGCTAAACATATATCAAGTATGATTAATTGGTGACAATATATAGGAATAAACAAGAATAAATGTAGATGCAATCACATAAGGATCAAACAGGGAAGGAGATAAAATGTGACGAATTGATTAATTCCACTTTTCCACTTTGGCCAATTTTATTAATACGACATTTAATTATCATGCAAGTTGTATTTTGACTAGAAAACATAAACGACAAACAATAAATTAATATGTATATAATATTACCTCACTTATAAATTGTTTGATAATAATAATAAAAATTAAATCATGCTTTAGCAATTTGAAATTAAAATATTAAATGTTTATATGTATACACATGCACACAAACACACATACATGTGTGTATAAAGATTAAACCAAAGCTTATTAATTAATTCAAAGCATACTTCCATACCACATTAAATTGTCTAATGCATTTGTAAACTTACGTATACTTGAAGTCAAAAATACATATATACATATAAATTAAACTTTTTACCTTAATGAAATTTATTTATTTTTTTAGCAAAACAAAAGTGGAACACGACAAATTAAGCAATATTGCAACAAACCTTTAAGATCCTTAAATAAGGACATTTGAGATAATAAATTAGGTAACAAATTTAAATATTGTTGTAATCAAAATCAAAGCTTAGATTTATCATCAAAAAATTGTTAAGCATATGTAAACTTCTATTATAATTTATTAGATTAAGAACAAATAATTTATTCAACAAAGTATTCAAATTTCATGATATTTTCAATTCAAGATAAAGTGACAATATGTGTATACAATATTTCTGTTTCAACACAAATGCAAATTATATGTATGTAAACTTTCTGATATAAAAAAAATGCAATTTGGTTTAAGAGTTTAAAACATAGATCTATAATTAAAACATTCTTTTAATATATATACAAATTTTTTTGTTTTGATTTATCAAATTAGAAGTCAAATTAATTCATTCAACAAAAAATTCAAATAACATAAACTATTTCAAAACAAATCTACCCTAACTGCACAATTTAAGTCAATTAATTGTAATTGATTCCAGATTAAATGTTATTAATTATAAATTGAATCCTCAATAAATTCGTTTATTGATTTAAAATCTAGCTATTCAACAAATAGACATTTTATGGGTATAAATAACAGTGAATTATATTACATTTCCCTAATGTATTTATTAAATTTATTTCCAAATAACGTACTACCTAATTTCCTTTAATTGCAATTTGATTTCCAAATTTTATGCACATACCAAAGAAATAAACATATATCAATTTATTCGTTTAATTCAAATCTTTTATTAAGTTCAATACTACTATATGACTTAGTTTCCTTGTTTTTCCCATTCATTACTTTAATATATCCATTCTAACACTCCTAACCATTGTATTACATTCCACACAACTGTAACATTTATTTGCATTTGTTACAATTTATTCCAAATTTCAATTAACAAACTAATTAAATAGGTAACCTAAATAAACATTACCATTACTCTTAGTCACATAAATAGGCCTTTATTACTTACAATCAATGTTGGCATTTAATTCCATACTACTAATTTCATTCACTTATATTCTATCCAAACATACATTTAGATTTTATTTCCATTAATTAATTAATATTTACATCCATTTATTAACAATTTAATTTCATTTATACAGTTGCAATTCATTTTAGTAATTATTTCATTAATACTATTTCCAATTTTATTTCTTTCAACATTAATTACACAATCATATTTAATTAACAAATTATAATGTTTTCCACTATTTCTATTTATACTCCATTATAACCTAAACAGTCGTTTCAATCACATTTGAATTGCATTTTACTTCTCACGACCTTTTTTCTTTTATTCATTGGTTAAATGTTTATTTTAATTTGTAACGACCCAGAATTTCTATTAATTAAAATTCGTTTATTTAATTGATTTTAAATAATTAAAAGTAGAATTTGTAAGTCGAATAAATTTTATTTCGAATATCTGGATTTAATTGGGTAATTTAATCGATAATTTAATATTTCAAATTGAAGAAATAATTGTAAATTGGGTATAATATGATTAAAACTGATTTGTAAAATTTTATTATATCATATTGGAGTTAGAATGATGTTATAGAACTTTTAAAATTGAATTAAAAGTTATATTGTGAAAATTGAATATTTTAAAATTTAATTGACGAGTTAAAATAGCCATTTTTCAAACAGTCTCGGATTTCGACGAAACCGGTTTCATCCGATCCATAATGTGATATTATTATAAGATTTCAAATTTCGTGTCAATCGGATTTACCGTTTTTCCGGGGCAAGCCAAAACGCATAGAAATTAGTTTAAATCGATTTAATTTAAATTGATCGTTTATTGCCGTAACTCGCACAGATGATCGAATTGGCTCCCAAAACCTATTCCATTGTGTCTGAAACGTGGGCTAAACCTTAGAAATGCCAGCCGTCACGCTTCGTTTGGAGTTCGGAAAATCCGGGATGAACAGTGTCGCGTATTTTTCTATAAAAGGGCCTCATTCATTCATTTTGCAACCAACACCACTCAGAAACCCTAGCCGCCGTTTCTATTATGTTCAATGGCCGAGAATTGTCCCCCTTCCTCCTTTAATCTCTCCCAATCTACGCAATATTTCAAGAAACTTTCTACACGGAAGATGAAGAGCTTCACGAGAGCTTCAGATCCGTACGGTGATGATCATCTATAGAACGTCGTGATGCTCGAATTTCTACCTTGAAGTCCCACCGTTCGCACGCATTTTTCTACGCGAGGTGATGACCGAGTTCGTCGGCATTGGCGATGAAGAAAGACCTCGTCGTGGCCTTTCAAATGAGGGTGTTCGATCAACTTGAAATCGCTTGTGTCGGTTGCGAAAATTCGAAGACATTGCGGCAATGGGTTACGTGATTTTCACGAACGAGAAGAAAGAAGGAGTTGCGCGCGTGCGCTAGATCTGGCCTCACGAAAATGAACGGTCCAGATTAGGTTAGGGTTTAAAATAGAATATATTTGTAAATTAAATTATATTATAATTTGTTCGATGTTTAAAAATTCATATCTTTTTTATACGAGATCAAAAACGCACGAAACAAGTTATGTTGGAATCGTGTGGACGAGCACTACGCTATGGAACTGGTTTGGAATCGTTTGGAGTTAGTGAGAATTTTGTGTAAAATTAAACGCGTGTTTAATTTTATTCGAAATAAAAGCTGAAACGGAATTGGAAGCAAGGTGAGAACTTCTCACTCAATCGAACTGTTTCGATTTAAATTTTAAATAGTTAGATTTAAAATTGTTGATTGTATGCCTGTATGATAAATTGTTATCTATTGATTGTTGAAATAGACATTATACGCCGTATATTAAACAGATGTTATTTATTAAAAACATATACCGCGATAATTCCATCTTGATTGGAATTGGTATTATATATGTACTTGGAGTTGATTTCCCGCATTATATAGCGGATGAGACCCTATTGCGCCGCATGATAGCGGATAATATTTTATAAATCCCATATACCGCGATATTCCGTATTGGAACGGAATTGGTATTGTGCTAACATCTGTGGATGTAGGGAAACAGGTTGGAGGAATCCAACTGGATTCCTCAACTGTATTGATTTATTTATAGATATTGTGATATTTGTTGGTTATCATATCGATATAAGATATTTGGACGTCGTGATTGACTATTTGGTGCTGTTGCATCATCGGATCCATTTTTGAAGTTTTAAAATAATGATTTTGATTTTAAAAAGAATTTTAAAGTAATTTTTGAAAGTATACGTTTTATTAAATTTTGAATTGCTAAAATAAATAAACATTGTAATTTTATTGTTATAAAAGTCATATTTTTGGAAAATAGTACTTAAGTATGATTTTGGAGTTATATAGTTTTAAATAACGTTTTGTAATTATTAAAAGGATTGGTTCATTTAAATTGAGTTTTTTGAATTATCATAAACGGTTTATATAAAAGATTTCTAAGATTAATATTTATAAATTAAAAATATAGGAATTGTGAAACCAGTTTTATTAAGTGTTAAAATGAAGTATAAATGGATTTCACAAGTGAATAAAATCTATAGATTTATAAATTGTGAAGTTATGAAATGATTATATTTTGTAAAATAAAAGATTTATAAATAATTAACTTATAAATCGAATTTCGGGTATAAAGTTGAGTTATAAATTGAATTGATTTAAAAAGGGGATTTTATAATTGAAGTTTTTGTAAATATAATGGAATTTATAAACATTGTTTATAAATCCGAAATCAATTGTATTTGATAAATTTAATATAGAAGGTTATTAAAGGTGATATATTCGCAATTTCGGATAGCGAATTATCCTTGAAATAAAATGTGTCGAAAATATTGAATTTGGTTAGTGAAGTATATTCACGATTTTGGACAGTGAATATATTATTAAAGAAAATGGACATGTTTTTGGGGGAAGTGGTATTATAAAATGAAGTTAATTGTTTTAAAGATGTTTTAAAATGGATTAACTATCGAAACCATAGATTTCAACATTTATTGTTGAAATAGACGTTTTCGAGAAATAAGGAAATAGTGGACTGTAACACTGTTGTTATAGTAAATGATTTCAGAAAGGAAATGTTTTATATAGTATCGAGATTTATATATCTATCTTAATTTCGAATCCCTATACTAGTGATTTTGGGTCGTCGTAACGATGTTTTACGCAACATTTGTTATGGCCCAAATAAATATGTTTGAGAGAATGATTTCTTAAAGAATGAAATATATACTTAATTTTGATTTAAGTATATTGAATATTTTCCAAGTGTTGAAAATAAATGGATTTATAAATTACTTATTATTATTAAATAAGTATGGAAATGTTTTCCAATATGAAGTGAATATTTAGAGATTTTATCTTTTAAAGATAAATTGAAAATGAATATTAGAAATAGATTTGGAAATCGTATATTCATAGATATTTTGGGAATTGTAAATTCACTATGGAATTTATAAAAGAAAGGGAAATTTGTTTAAAAATAAACGTTGATTTATTTTTGAAGTATGGAAATAAATTTACAGGTTTGGAACGTAAAAAGAAAGTAAATTGGTAAGGATTTATTTAGTTGGTTTAAATGAACCATTTTGAAATGAAAGTATTTCCACGTAAGAAAAATGATGGAAAATTTGTTTTCAAATGTTGAAGTGTGGAAAATATATATCTTGTAAAGATATTTTTGGAAAATAAATAATTTGGGAAATTATTTGGAATCTGGTGATGTTGGTATTTGGTGTGATTGCTTGAATTAGAATGCCATACTTATTTTTAAAATAAGCGCTCACTATTCGGGTTAGCCGGGAAAGGAACTTGGGGTCGTATAACCCATTCTGAATATGTGATACTTCGTTATGAATTGCATTTAATGACCGGTGTTGAAGACCGGATATTTGTGAAAACGGAAGGATTACCGTCGAATGACTCTGCATCGACTGATCTTTGATATAGAGGTTTTATCACCCTTAGTGACGGGAAGTCCGGTCGTGATTAGTGAATATCCAGATTGCAAGGACTTCTTTGTAAGTGCCTTCGGTTCCGTTCGATCCGGGAACGGACTTGTATGGATGTGTGTCTGACGTTACAATTTGAGATGTAAAGCTGGTTTCTATCAAATATATTTCCGTTGGTGGCGGAGAATTTATTCTCTTAGCTTAACACCCTTAGAGGTTATGTAGTTGATGGTTACTAGTGATACATTCCCAAATTGGCAATGTGGCATACGAAGTGCTGTTGAGCATTTGTTGATCAAAGCACAGCTTTTGTATAAAGCGTGGCTTTGCGGACGAGACTTCGTCGGACCTCACACCTCGAAAATGGTCAAAACAGGAAGGATGCGGCAAGGTTATTAGGGGTTAGCGCCCCTTTAGTGTATGTCATTCCTTCTGGATAGAGGTGGTATCATGGTATGGAGCCCAGACACTTAACCTATGTTGTTGCTGCAAATTTATTACTTTGTGGTTGTTGGAATCGAGGATCTTCGGATATAGATCGGTTACGATCGGAGAATGACATATTCGTGTCAGTAGTTACCTAGTTTGGAAGGTAAGCCGGCCTTGTGTTGGCAGAGATCCGGTTAGGTTCTCGGGTCGTCTTTCCAGAGGCGTACCCATGTGGCAATGGGAATTTCCTTGGCCTGACCATTTGTTGGAAATCCAAACTTCAATACGCACCTTGTACGGTTTTAGTTGTAGAACCTGCCATTTACTTATGGTGGTCACCACTGTTTAGATGGTAGCTATAGTAGGCATACGATAATGGTCGTATGTTGGCTAAGATATATATCTTTACTTTCGAAATGATTTTTCCTACACTATGCACTAGTAATAATATCAAATGTTTTTTTTAATGCGTATCAAGCATCTTTGACTATCATAAGGAGAAATTTCCTCCGATTCTACATTTGCATTCTGTATGTGTGTGCAGGAGGCCTTATGGTAGTCTCATTTTCTAAAAAGCATTGCGAATCTATTTTAAAATTATTCTGTTCTTGGTTTTAAAGATAAACTATTTTTTAGTTCTCACACCAGTCACATGACTGACTCGGAGTTTATTGTTTCCTTCCTAAACTCTGGGTGCCCACCAATTTCCACACGGACAGTCTAGAGTTAGGTTATCAGGATATTTTGGAATTCAGGAGTTGCTGGAGGCAAGCTGGATGGCATGGCGTATTACTAGTATATAGTATTTCTTTTCCGCTGTTGGTTGTTGTACACTCTGATGATGTAATGTAATGTAATATAATTACCGATATAGTTCTTTGTTTAAAGATTATTCATTTATCTATTATATGTTGTTCCGGTGCGATTGTGAGATTCTGATATTGTTCTGTTGTTTCTTTTTGTTCTGTTCTATCTTTTTCTCTTTTCTTCTATCTTTTTCTTCTTCTTTAACCCTAACGGTATGGTTTTCCGGCCTTCGATTGTTCCGCAGTTGATACAGTAGATGTATTGATGTCGTTTTTCGTGCGTCGAAAAGTCACAATCGTTACATTTGGTATCATAGCATATGGTTAAGCGACAACCATGGCTCTGTTGGATATTTCTCATTAGAGATAGAGTCAGTAGTACTCTAGAATGAGTGTGAGTGTAATAATAGATATGAGTGCGTATTTGTTAGTGAATATGAAATTGTTTTATATTGTGATGATTGGTTTGTTGAGTGGTATATGGATTCTGGTCAACACGAGTAATTAACGTTGTGGATAGGGATCTCTAAACACTTGTACAGAACAATTTGACACGATATTGTTTTAAAAATAGGATAAATGAAATAATTTACCTCAATTATATTTTATATACAAAGGAATAATTTTTCAGAATTATTAAAGTGTATATGAATTGATAGTTCGGTTGTTGAATAAAAACAACAGCTGTAAAAGAATAAATTATATAAGTAAAAGGTTTGTAAATGTGATTTATAATCTGAAAATAAAATTCCAAAGAAGTGTTTTGAATGGATTTGATATTTTGGAAAATTGTTTTGGAGAAATGAAAGCTCTAAACTCTTTTCGGTCGCTGGAAAATAATTCCGATGGTGATCGCGACATCATTGGTGTTCATTTTCGGGTTTCCAAAAGAGGAATTGCTGCTAGATAATTTTAAATGAAGGTTGTTTGGAAAATTTGGATTTGGTTTTGGAAATTCAAAAGGTAATTTGAATTGATTTCAAAAATGGTTTTGAAAGGTTGAAAAGACTATGGAATCCTATTTGAAATATTATGGGAATGATAAATGAGTTGATAACTTATACAATTTGAATTTTGATAGAATAAATTTAACTTAAAGGATGGAGTTAAATTAAAGGAAGTATAAGTGAATCAATGAAAATCCAAGTGGTAATTGTTGAATATAAGTTGTATAACTTATGAAATGAGAAAATGTAAGTGAAACCAATTATTAAAATGGTTAAACAATTTTGTTAAGCAAAATAAATCTGAATTTGATAGTGATAAGAGATAATAAATTTGACTTTGGTAAAAGTAAATGGAACTTACTTTAAAACTGGAATTGGAAATCTGAATTGGATTTATAAGTGGAAACTTAAGTTAAGTTAAACGAATGATGTTTGAAAGACAATATAACTTAAATAATGTTGAATAAAGTTGATTTTGGTATCGAAGTAAATTAATCAAGAGAAGTGATGAATATGAACTTGAGTTATATAAATGAAATTCAACCTTATATTGTTAAAGGAATTAGCAATTGAATTGATAAATGGATGGAATATTAATCAATCGAATGTAAAAGAATTGATAAGGGATAATGAATGTAAGTGTTAATTCATTAAAAGCTAATGAAGTTGAGAAATTAAATAATTGAATGGAAGTCAATTTAATATCAATCAACTGGAAATAAAAATGTTGAACCAAATTGAATGTAAAGAAATGTAAATTGAATAAATTTGGTTGTAATGGATGTACATTGGTTGTTATATGGTTATTAATTGATTGTGTATAAATTCATTAAGTTTTAATGAAATTGAATTAGCAAAATTGGAAGCTATGTAATTGAATTCAAATGGATAATATGTAAATTTGAATAGAATTGAATTTGATTTGATTTGGAAGTGAACTAATGTGAATGTAAATTAGTGAATGTTAACTAGTTGAATTGAGAATGAATGTTAGTAAAATCCAATGTTAATGAACCAAATGTGATCTAAATTTGAAAACCAATCCAATGAATATTAATGAGAATATGAAGGAATATTAATTTGGTTATGTATGTTAGTTGGATGATAGTTGGTTGATGATTTCATTTATTGCTTTTGTTGCATTTGCTATATTGGCATATGTAGTTGTTGTGGTGATATATGTTACCATATGATGTATATTGAAATTACTTCCATATGTGCATGTTTCTCATGGTTTGTTGAGTGTTTAGTAGGTGCTGATTGCGCTTGCTTCGCATTTGGAGCTCGCTTTCGCGCTATATTAGCTGTATACGCTCGCTAACAATAAATAAGGTACATATCTCGGATTAAATATCGTACTTTTAGACTTTTTTCCCTGCGGGATGTCTCATCACTTGATGTGATGTATATTTGTGATATATATACTGTCATTTTTTTTGGATCGAGCCACGCAAAGGAGACTCTGGCGAATTTTTTCGAAAATTTAAGGCGTTAGAATATTTTTGAGAAAATTGGAAATTTTTTGAAAACTAAGTTGGATTTGGAAAAGTAGTAAATATTTTGTAAGAAGTTTAACTATGAATTTTGGGAAAGTTAAACACTTAAGAGAATTGAAAAAATCCAATTTGAATGGTTTGTTTTGGAAAGTTAATGGATTCTGTGACTTTTTCTTACTTGGTAATTTCGTAATTTCGAGAACGAAATTCTTTTAAGGAAGGAAGTTTGTAATGACCCAGAATGTCTATTAATTAAAATTCGTTTATTTAATTGATTTTAAATAATTAAAAGCAGAATTTGTAAGTCGAATAAATTTTATTTCGAATATCTGGATTTAATTGGGTAATTTAAATCGATAATTTAATATTTCAAATTGAAGAAATAATTGTAAATTGGGTATAATATGATTAAAATTGATTTGTAAAACTTTATTATATCATATTGGAGTTAGAATGATGTTATAGAACTTTTAAAATTGAATTAAAAGTTATATTGTGAAAATTGAATATTTTAATATTTATTTGACGAGTTAAAATAGCCATTTTTCAAACAGTCTCGGATTTCGACGAAACTAGTTTTATCGGATCCGTAATGCAATATTATTGTAAGATTTCAAATTTCGTGTCAATCGGATTTACCGTTTGTCCGAGGCAAGCCAAAACGCATAGAAATTAGTTTAAATCGGTTTAATTTAAATTGATCGTTTATTGCCGTACCTCGCACAGATGATCGAATTAGCTCCCGAAACCTATTCCATTGTATCCGGAATGCGGGGTAAACCTTATAAACGGCAGCCGGCACGCTTCGTTTGGAGTTCGGAAAATCCGAGATGAATAGTGTCGCGTATTTTTCTATAAAAGGACCTCATTCATTCATTCATTTTGCAACAAACTCCACTCAGAAACCCTAGCCGCCGTTTCTATTATGTTCAATGGCCGAGAATTGTCCCCTTTCCTCCTTTAATCTCTCCCAATCTACGCAATATTTCAAGAAACTTTCTACACGAAAGATGAAGAGCTTCACGAGAGCTTCAGATCCGTACAGTGATGATCATCTATAGAACGTCGTGATGCTCGAATTTCTACCTTGAAGTCCTACCGTTCGCATGCATTTTTCTACGCGAGGTGATGACCGAGTTCGTCGGCGTTGGCAATGAAGAAAGACCTTGTCGTGGCCTTTCAAATGAGGGTGTTCGATCAACTTGAAATCGCTTGTGTCCGTTGTGAAAATTGGAAGACATCGGCGACAATGGGTTACGTGATTTTCACGAACGAGAAGAAAGAAGGAGTTGCGCGCGTGCGCCAGATCTGGCCTAACGAAAATAAACGGTCCATATTAGGTTAGGGTTTAAAATAGAATATATTTGTAAATTAAATTATATTATAATTTGTTCGATGTTTAAAAATTCATATCTTTTTGATACGAGGTCAAAAACGCACGAAATAAGTTACGTTGGAATCGTGTGGACAAGCACTACGCTATGGAACTGGTTTGGAAATCGTTTGGAGTTAGTGAATATTTCGGGTAAAATTAAACGCGTGTTTAATTTTATTCGAAATAAAAGCTGAAACGGAATTGAAAGCAAGGTGAGAACTTCTCACTCAATCGAACTGTTTCAATTTAAATTTTAAATAGTTAGATTTAAAATTGTTGATTATATGCCTGGATGATAAATTTTTATCTATTGGTTGTTGAAATAGACATTATACGTCGTACATTAAGGGGATGTTATTTATTAAAAACATATACCGCTATAATTCCATCTTGATTGGAATTGGTATTATATATGTACTTGAAGTTGATTTCCCGCATTATATAGCGGATGAGACCCTATTGCGCCGCATAATAGCGGATAATATTTTATAAATCCCATATACCGCGATATTTCGTATTGGAACGGAATTGTATTGTGCTAACATCTGTGGATACAGGGAAACAAGTTGGAGGGATCCAACTGGATTCCTCAACTGTATTGATTTATTTACAGATATTGTGATATTTGTTGATTATCATATCGATATATGATATTTGGATGTCGTGATTGACTATTTGGTGCTGTTGCATCATCGGATCCATTTTTGAAGTTTTAAAATAATGATTTTGATTTTAAAAAGAATTTTAAAGTAATTTTTGAAAGTATACGTTTTATTAAATTATGAATTGCTAAAATAAATAAACATTATAATTTTATTGTTATAAAAGTTATATTTTTGGAAAATAGTACTTAAGTATGATTTTGGAGTTATATAAGTTTTAAATAACGTTTTGTAAATTATTAAAAGGATTGGTTCATTTAAATTGAGATTTTTGAATTATTATAAACAGTTTATATAAAAGATTTCTATGATTAATATTTATAAATTAAAAATATAGGAATTGTGAAACGAGTTTTATTAAGTGTTAAAATGAAGTATAAATGGATTTCACAAGTGAATAAAATTAATAGATTTATAAATTGTGAAGTTATGAAATGAATAGATTTTGTAAAATAAAAGATTTATAAATAATTAACTTATAAATCGGATTTTGGGTATAAAGTTGAGTTATAAATTGAATTGATTTAAAAAGGGGATTTTATAATTGAAGTTTTTATAAATAGAAATGGAATTTATAAACATTGTTTATAAATCCGAAATCAATTGAATTTGGTAAATTTAATATAGAAGGTTATTAAAGGTGATATATTCGCGATTTCGGATAGCGAATTATCCTTGAAATAAAATGTGTAGAAAATATTGAATTTGGTTAGTGAAATATATTCACGATTTTGGACAGTGAACATATTATTAAAGAAAATGGACATGTTTTTAGGGGAAGTGGTATTATAAAATGTAGTTAATTGTTTTAAAGATGTTTTGAAATGGATTAACTATCAAAACCATAGATTTCAACATTTATTGTTGAAATAGACGTTTTCGAGAAATAAGTAAATAGTGGACTATAACACTGTTGTTATAGTAAATGATTTCCGAAAGGAAATGTTTTATATAGTATTGGCATTTATATATCTATCTTAATTTCGAATCCCTATACTAGTGATTTTGGGTCGTCGTAACGATGTTTTACGCAACATTCGTTTTGGCCCAAATAAATATGTTTGAGAGAATGATTTCTTAAAGAATGAAATATATACTTAATTTTGATTTAAGTATATTGAATATTTTCTAAGTGTTGAAAATAAATGGACTTATAAATTACTTATTATTATTAAATAAGCATGGAAATGTTTTCCAATATGAAGTGAATATTTAGAGATTTTATCTTTTAAAGATAAATTGAAAATGAATATTGGAAATCGATTTGGAAATGGTATATTCATAGATATTTTGGGAATTGTAAATTCACTATGGAATTTATAAAAGAAAGGGAAATTTGTTTAAAAATAAACGCTGATTTATTTTTGAAGTATGGAAATAAATTTACGGATTTGGAACGTAAAAAGAAAGTAAATCGGTAAGGATTTATTTAATTGGTTTAAATGAACCATTTTGAAATGAAAGTATTTCCGCGTAAGGAAAATGATTGAAAATTTGTTTTCAATGTTGATGTGACATCCCGGAAATTTGGGGCAATATCAATTCAATAATCTACATTAAAAATTAAATTGATTTGATAATATTTGTTAATAATATTTGAATTGATTTAGTAATCTTCTTTTAAATAGATATTTAAACTGATAATTTATCTTTTAAAAAGCTAATTTAGATTGTTCCTATTTATAATATATATATATGTATATATTGGTATATATTATAAATAGATAAGTTTTGTTTTTAAATTTAAATAGATAAAGCTATGTTTTCTAATTCTATTATTTTTGATAATATGGAAATTTAATATTGAATAAATAATAATATGATTTTGAAAATACTCAAGATAAATTTAATTTGTTTAAAAACAAATTCTAGCCTAGATTTAAATTTAAATAAAAAGACAGTTTTGTTCTTTTTAATTTTGCTTTATAAAATAAGTAATTTATATTTTGAAGAAATTGTTTCTTTTATAAATTATTTTGATTTAATAATGAGCTATATTAATAATGTAAATCTTTACAATGGATTTAAATAAATAGGAATTATTATTTTAAACTTATATGCACATATTTTGGAAAGCTATGATTTAAAATAAAATCTTTCAACAATGTTTAAAAATTAAACAAAACTTTATACATATGAAACATAAGTGTAAAACCAAGTATAGGTTATAAAATAAGTCTGAATACATAAACTTATGGAATTGTGATATTAACATAAGGTTAAGAAACAATAAGTAACTAAAGTAATAAACCAAACAAATGACTAAAACAATTTTTATAATATGTATGTAAAATACAAGGGCAAGTAATCATGTCTATAAAATTGATATGCAGGCAAGAATCTTATATATAAAGATTGGATTAGATATGCTGCAAGTGAAATGTCAACATACACAAATAAAGACTCAGGCAAGATCAAAGTAAATAAAATATCTATGAATAAAAATGGTAATAGGAGACATTAAGTACAATATAACATATGCAGGCATAAGAAAATGTAGTCAACCTGTAAAGAAATGCAAAGCAAGATGTTGTAGTTGTAAAAATATGCAGGCTTTGTATAAAAAAAAATAAAAAAAAAGCTGCCAGGTAAGTAAAATAGGTGTGTAGCCTGTAGAATTTGGAATTGCAGAGTAAAGTAAAAATAAAATAATGTGCAGGTAGCTTGTAGATGAAGGTTCAAGCAAGGAAAAGAAAATATGTACAAAGCAAGATAAATATGAATGTAGCCTGTTAAGAAAAAAAATACAAAGCAAAGAAAATGTAAAAAATATATCTGAACATAAGATTGTATTAGTAGGAAACATATAGTACATTAGCTTTCATCTCAGCACCACCTTAAGTCAATTCGAAGTCTTATTGAGCATCTCAGCCCCCATTTGATAAATATCTTGCCTGATACAAACAAGAACATAATTATATCTGCATGTGCTTAACCCAGTTATCACCTTCCACTATAAACTTCTTTATATACATGCCATCTTCTTTAGTTCGTTCAACATAGATTAGTAAACCTAAGATATACAAGTAGCCTTTCCATTTATATAAACTGAAGCGTCAACAACAAAAGGCAATATGAATCAAAGGAAAATCAAGCAAAACTACTTTTCAGTTTTTAAAGTTCTAACTGTTCAAACAATGGTGCTCTGTTTCTTTTCTTTAATCAAGGTGAGTAACTTTAATTGCTAAAACTTAAGTATTTAAACTAGTTGCAAGATTTAAAATCTGGAGTAAGTGTGATTTGTATGTATGAATTTTTTTGAGCATATGAATGTTGTCTGGATATATTATGAAGTCTCTGTAACAAACTTAGTAATTCTGTTTCCAAGCTTGAGTTTGATCCAAACTATTTTTATCACTTGATCTAATAGCTTTTAGGATTTATAATACAAACAGAAATTGTTTGTTTCAACATAATGTAGAGTTTAAGTTTTATTCAAGTTGAACTAAAGCTAAATATTGTTCAGGAAAAATCAAATAACAGAATAAAACTTGTATAAGAGAAAAACCAAACCTTTTAGATTTTAAATTCAAGGACATACTTTGAATCTCTGTAACAAAGTATGAATTTTAAAAATTAAAACAGGATTATTTATACTAGGAATTTAGAGCAGTTCTGGTTTGAACTTAAAGTGCAAATTTGGGATTTTTGGGGTGATCATTGTTGGCTGGGTGGTCGGGCTCTGCTTGATGATGGAGGAGCTTACCCAGGTGATGGGAAAAATGGTTGGTGGTTGGTCTGAGCACGGGGGCGAAGGTGGCAGTAATTTGAAGTTTGTAACCCTAATTTTTATGGTGATTGAATTTTTGATAACCGCGACGTCCACCGTGCATCGAGTTGCACGCGGTCTTGGGAGTTGGTAGCTTGGTCGAAGGCGAGTTCAGGGCCGGAGTTTTGCGAGTTCGGGTGGCCGAGGTTGGGTGAACGACACGTTGACAGGTTTGGGAAGGGTGGGTCTTGTGTTTCCAGGCTTTGCTTTTTACTGCTCGTTTTTGATTTGGGCGTGGTGGTGGATTTTGGGTAGTCGTGATGTTATCTGAGGGTAGTCGGTGATGTGTTGGGGTTCGTGTAGATGGCCGGAGGTGGCTGGGGCCATGGTGCACGTGCACCGTGCCATTGAAGTGCTGGAGTGTTTTGTGGGTGGTGCAGGGTTTTTGGGTTCGGGAAATACTTGGGTCGTTCGAGTACTGACTCGAAGTAGGGGAGTGGAGGACTCGAAGCAGACCTGGGTGCACTCGAGTGAATGTTGTTTCAGACTTTTGTAACCTGGAAGCAGTGTTTGTTTTGTTTTAAAATCAAACTCAAATGAAACCTGAAATAAGTATAGATTTAAACAAGTCTAAATTCAGTGGGAGGTTTGAATTCAAGTTTATTTTCGGATTCGAATTTGAAATGAAATCAAGTACAAGTGTTTAAAGGTGGGTTTCAGGTTTTAAACATCTGACAGGTTTCAGATTTTAAATTAATTTAAAATTTTGAAACAAAAATTTACACTGTGATTTAAATTCCTAAATTTAAAGTATAGTTACAAATGAACATTTGAATCTTAAGGGTTTAAAATGGATTTGGATTTGAAAATCAAGTTTTGAAAAATCAAGTTTTTGAAAGGAAGTTTAAACCAAAGTTTAAATCAAAGATAAATTGATGAATTCGAGTTTACTTCGAATTCAAATCCAAATATTTAAATCAGATTTTAAGTATGAATGTTTTAAAATAAGTTCAAATAAAATAGTTTTGAAAAGTAAATTTGTTTCAAATAGAATTTAAATTTGGTAAATGTTTAAACAATAATCATTTTGAATCTTAAATTCAAAATGGAATTTGAATTTAAATTTAAAATGTAATGTTCTAATATACTTTAATATTAATAAAGTCATTAATAAAGAAATAAATTATCTTAAGAAAAAATAAGATATTTAAATGGTTAAATGAATAAGCTAATTAAGGAATGGCTTATGTAATTAATTAATAATTTAGATTAATTTATAAATAAAGATAAATTAAGAAGTAAACTAAGAGATGGTATTAGTTAATAAAGATAATTAACTAAGGATTATTAATTAATTAATTAATGTTATTAATTTTGATAATTAATCAGATTAATTAGATAATCATTTGTAAAGTGGTTAAGTGTAATTACTTGATAAAAGTAATTAAGAGATTAATTACTTATTGTAATTAATTTTGGTAAAATGATTAAATTAAGTTATTTAATTTAGTTTAATTAATTTAAGAAAATCATTTGATGTATTGATAAGTGTAATTACTTAATGTATTCAATGGAGCATAATTACTTAAGGAAGTAATTAATGTTAATTACTGAATGTAATTAGTGAAAGATGATGTGTTAATGGAGTAATTTGAATAATTACTTTTGTAATTAATCAGAGGATTAATTAATGGAGATAATTAATTATGGGATAATTAATTTATTAATATGAGTAATTAAGGGTAGTTAATTACCGGTTGATATTAATCAAGGTGATTAATAATTGTGTTTAATTAAAGATTAATCACTTAATGTAATTAAATGAAATAAAGTAATTTTAATTTAAATATGAATTAAAGATCATTAATTAATATAATTGATGATGAAATTAAGAATTGGTTAATTAAGGAATAATCAATAATGTGGTGGTTAATTGATGTAATTAATTAAGAATAAATGTAATCAATTATAAATGAAGTAATTAAATGTCAATCACTATAAATGATCTAGGATAATTAATTTGTGAAATTAATTAAAGACTAATTACTTATTGTAATTAGTGAATGATTAATGAAAGGTGTTTAATCAAGATGAATATTTAGAAGATGGTTAATTAATTTGATTTATAATTAATTAATGATTGTATAAGCAGAATTTATAGATGAAGTAATTAATTTAATTTACTTTAAATTAATTAAAGATAGAAGTAGTTAATTTAATTCATTTTAAACTAATTACAAATGATATGATTATAAATCATTGCTCATGGATGAATGATATTAATATTTCATTTGATGATTGTGAATTCAGATATGACATGAGTAATATCTATGTGATATGGATGCTTGGTTTAAGTATGATAATATTTAATTATCTGTTTGGATGATGATATTAATTATCTGTTTATGATGATGATGTGATTATCTATTGTGATATTATGAATTATCCATCTGTATGTATATTGATTTTACTGAATTGAACTGTTAAGACTAAATAGACAACTTGGCCTTAAAAGACACGTTTTGGATTTCGATTAGACAGGGATCGGTTTTCCATATTTGGACATCCGAAAACCACATCGATCCAAATTAACGATAGGTCGTGAATCTGAAGTGAAGATGAAGGTTCAGAATGCAAGGGTTATCGTCGTTAACTCTGAGGGTGATTCCAAAATGAGTGTAACGAGATAATGCCTTCGGTTTCGTTCGAACCCGGAACGAACTTGTATGGATTGAATGCTTCCAACACATCGTCAGGTGGGCGATGAGCATTCTAAGAAATATGTTCTCTAAAGGTAATCGTAGCCTCAAGCCTCATCAACCGGGAATGGCTAAAACAAGGGATGTGCAACAAGGTTAGGTGGGTCATGCCCAAGCAGGACAAGGATATTCCCCTGTCTAGATGCCCCTTTATTTTCGGTTGTGTGAGCAGTTGATTGCAACAACTGCCGGGGTTATCTTGTTCGGGACTGTTTAGTAAGGAATGGTTCCGTCCTTGTGTTGCAGGGGGTCGGGAGTGATCCTTGGTACGTTGATCTAGGCCACGTACTGGGACGGGCGGTACCCCAGTAGCCCTGCCATTGTATGGAATCCACAATCCAATAAGTGCCAACGGTTTTGATTGTATTACCCACTTTTGTGGCTAGTAGCTGGAATTTAATAAATGTAACAATTTCGGCTATTTTATATTTACTTGAAAACCCTAGACCTATTATAATATCACTGAATTTCCTATCAAATGTTTTGGTTAGCGTAAGGTAAAAACTTACCCATGTTTATTTGTGGGGAGTCTTACGTGATACTTTTTGTTTCAAAAGGATTTTCAAATTTAAGCAACTTTAACCTGTTACTCATACCAGACCCATGTCTGACCCGGAGTTTATTTTTTGTTTTTCATAAACTCTCGGGTACCCAAATTTTTTACGGGTAGCCAAGGGATTCAGGTTAGCTTTGACGAATTCTGGAGGAGCAATGGAGCAGGATTATATATATATATAGTTCCGCTGTGTTGGTATCTCTGAGTCGTATTGAGTGAGTTGATTGTGTTGTATTAACTAGACAGGTGTTTATAGCTGTCTAGTATGTGATGTATTGTCTGTATAACTCTGATTGATGTTGTATATTATGTAAATACTTATGTGATTATTATTATTTATTCGTTCCGCTGTGAGATTCTGATGTTGTTGTTTTTTCTTCTCTATCTTTTCTATTTTCTCACCCCTTTCTTTCTTCAAGACGAAACGATTTTCTGGGCTTAGAAATCCGGGTCGTCACAGTTGAAGTGTGGAAATTATATATCTTGTAAATATATTTCTGGAAAATAAATAATTCGGGAAATTATTTGGAATCTGGTGTGTTGAGCATACCTATTGATAGTTAAATAACCGACTACCAATATTTACCTTTGAATAGGTATTTGTTGTGATTGCTTGAATTTGAATGCCACACTGCGCTCACTATTCGGGTTAGCCGAGAAAGGACCTTGGGGTCGTATAACCCATTCCGAATATGTGATACGTCGTTATGAATTGCATTTGATGACCGGTGTTGAAGACCGGATATTTGTGAAAATGGAAGGATTACCGTCGAATGACTCTGCATTGGCTGATCTCCGATATAGAGGTTTTATCACCCTTAGTGACGGGAAGTCCGGTCGTGATTAGTGAATATCTGGATTGCAAGGACTTCTTTGTAAGTGCCTTCGATTCCGTTCGATCCTGGAACAGACTTGTATGGATGTGTGTCTGACGTTACAATTTGAGATGTAAAGCTGGTTTCTATCTAATATATTTCCATTGGTGGCGTAGAATTTATTCTCTTAGCTTAACACCCTTAGAGGTTATGTATTTGATGGTTACTAGTGATACATTCCCAAATTGGTAATGTGGCATACGAAGTGCTGTTGAGCATTTGTTGATCAAAGCACAGCTTTTGTATAAAGCGTGGCTTTGTGGACGAGACTTCGTCGGACCTCACACCACGAAAATGGTCAAAACAGGAAGGATGCGGCAAGGTTATTGAGGGTAGCGCCCCTTTAGTGTACGTCATTCCTTCTGGATAGAGGTGGTATCATGGTATGGAGCCCAGATACTTAACCTATGTTGTTGCTGCAAATTTATTACTTTGTGGTTGTTGTAATCGAGGATCCTCAGATATAGATCGGTTACGATCGGGGAATGACATATTCGTGTCAGTAGTTACCTAGTTTGAAAGGTAACCCGGCCTTGTGTTGGCAAAGATCCGGTTAGGTTCTCGGGTCGTCTTTCCAGAGGCGTACCCATGTGGCAATGGGAAGTTCCTTGGCCTGACCATTTGTTGGAAATCCAAACTTCAATACGCACCTTGTATGGTTTTAGTTGTAGATCCTGCCATTTACTTATGGTGGTCACCACTGTTTAGATGGTAGCTATAGTAGGCATACAATAATGGTCGTATGTTGGCTAAGATTTATATCTTTACTTTCGAAATGATTTTTCCTACACTATGCACTAGTAATAATATCAAATGTTTCTTTTTAATGCGTATCAAGCATCTTTGACTATCATAAGGAGAAATCTCCTCCGATTCTGCGTTTGCATTGTGTGTGTGTGTGGGAGGCCTTATGGTAGTCTCATTTTCTAAAAAGCATTGCGAATCTATTTTAAAATTATCCTGTTCTTGGTTTTAAAGATAAACTGTTTTTTAGTTCTCACACCAGTCACATGACTGACTCGGAGTTTATTGTTTCCTTCCTAAACTCTGGGTGCCCACCAATTTCCACACGGGCAGTTTAGAGTTAGGTTATCAAGATATTCTAGAATTCAGGAGTTGCTGGAGGCAAGCTGGATGGCATGGCATATTACTAGTATATAGTATTTCTTTTCCGCTGTTGGTTGTTATACGCTCTGATGATGTTATGTAATGTAATGTAATGTAATAACTGATATAGTTCTTTGTTTAAAGATTATTCATTTATCTATTATATGTTGTTCCGCTGCGATTGTGAGATTCTGATATTGTTCTGTTGTTTCTTTTTTTTCTGTTCTATCTTTTTCTCTTTTCTTCTATCTTTTTATTCTTCTTTAACCCTAACGGTACGGTTTTTCAGCCTTCGATTGTTCGGCAGTTGATATAGTGGACGTATTGATGTCGGTTTTCGAGCGTCGAAAAGTCACAATTGTTACATTATTATTCCTTTATTACTAACAAACCTTATTTCATCCATTAATGCCATCATTTATCAATTATTACATAATTTCATTTATTAATATTCATGCTATTCATGCTATTCATGTTTAATTCAATTCCTTTGCACATTAATTCGTTTACTAAAGTTTACAATCATTTATTTATTACTTACCTTCTTATTATATTAAATTTGTAGCATTTCAATTATACTTCTGATTATAACATTTCATTAGCTAATATAATATTCCCGTTTGTTTCTTATATTAAACTTATAACCAAGTATGACAAATTTTCACAATTTCAATTGATTGCAATTACATTTTGAATTTGTAAATCTTAATTTCAATTGCTACATTTAAATTTCTAACACCTGCTTCATTATAACTTCTAGAATTTTCATTTCTTTCTAAATTAAATTGCAAAATTTAAATTAAACTAACAATTTATTAATCAAAATTTACGGGTCGTTACAATAAGCATATTTTAAATAGGAGTTAGAATGTTGAAGAGGAGAATTTGAATATTTTATAAAAATATTATATGAAAATATATTTGGAACAATTTTTTGATCTTGTATGGCTAGACAATTTCAATGAATATATTTAAATTACTTTATATTGGAAATAATGTAGAGTCTTTAGTGTAGGGTTTTTATTCTGCAGTACTTGTTGAAAAGACATAGGAGTGTCGTCATTTAAGACACAACCCTCCTTCTCTCCATCCATGAGAAAACCATAGTATCTCTTTGGTGTGCGAGATTCCCTACTAAAAAATCTAATAGGTTGGGTGTTTTCGTATAATTGGATGAAATAGATTCTTCCATTGGTTCAGCTTCCATGGTAATTTCTTTGATCTCATCCAAGTCTATGACCTCGTTGTTAATTTCTTTAGATAGAGATATCTTTTCTAAAAAGATAGCATGCCGAGAAACAATAACCTTTGTTCCTCGGTATTGTAGAATATATATCCCATTGAGTTTTTAGGATATCCTATAAATTTATACTGACTGATCTTGCCTCTAGTTTATTCGGACCAACGTTCTTAACGTATACCAGACAACCCCACGCCTTCAAATATTTGAGTTGGGTTTCTTACCGTACTACATCTCATATAATGTTTTAGGAACAGATTCATTGGGCAATAAATTCAACATATGCGCTGCATTTTCTAACGCATATCCCCAATGGGACAGAGGTAACTTAGCCTTACTCATCATGGAACGAACCATATATAATAGGGTTTTGTTTCTTTGCTCCAACACACCGTTGTGCTACAGAGTATAAGTTGGGGTAACATGAGAGATAAACCCCTTAACTATTAAGTATTGCTGGAAATCCTATCCAAACTACTCGCCTCCTCGATTTGATCGAAGGATCTTAATCTTACAGCCCATTTGATTTTCTACTACATTTTTATATTCAACAAATTTCTCATAGATTTTGGATTTTTTCTTCATAAGATACACATATCATAGTCTTGAGAAATCATTAGTGATGGTAACAAAGTAAGAACTGTTGTCTTTGGTAACTCTAAACATCGGGCCACATACATCACTATATACTAACCCTAAGAGTTTATCAACTCTTTCACTGCCCCTACTGAAGGTTTCTTGGTTCATTTTACCTTTAAGACATGACTAAAATGTATCAAATGATTCAGCGTCATCTGATGGTAGAAAACCTTTGGTTTTAGTTTGTGTAGTCGTTTTTCACTAATATGATCTAGCCTACAATGCCAAAGATAACCGTCATTTATATTATTAGAAACATTATTCATAAAACATATATAATTAGTATTAATCACATAAATTCCATTTCAGAAACACCTTCGCGGACTTTATTTCCATCCAAACTAATGTTCATAACATTATTTGTACGATGAAATATATATCCAGTCTTAGACAATCTAGAAACTGAAATAATCTCACAAATAAAGTCTTTTATAAAATACCAATTATTTAATGCTAATGCTAATCCATTAGGAAAAATAAATGATTGAGTCTTAATGTCGTTGCATCTACCATAGATTCATCAGCAACTTGTAGCCTCATCTCTCCTTTTGCCACACGATCCAAGTTCCTAAGCCCCTATAACGAATTATGTATATGAGTACCAGATCCAGTATCTGAAATCCATGACATTTTATCAATTACAAAATAATTTTGAATCATAAATGTACAGATGTAGCCGCAAAACCATTCTACTTCTTTTCCCTATCAATCTTCAAATAGTCGGGACATTTCCTTTTATAGTGACCTTTCTTATGACATTAGTAACATTCACCATTGTCATCGGTCTTCTTACTTTTCTTTTTCTTACCATTTCTTTTCCACTTCTTCGAACTCTTCGAAGATGATGCACTACCCTTCAGAGCAAGTAAGACACCTTGATCCTTAGATGCAAATTTGGTCGACCTCAACATATTAAGGAGCTCTACGAGATTCACATTTAATTGGTTTGTGTCATAATTCAACATGAACATTTCATACTGAAAAGTAAGAGAACCAAGGATCAAGTCTACTTGTAGTTTGTTGCTTATTTGAACGTTCAATCATGAAAGCGTATCAATATAACCCTTCATCATTAACATGTAATCGTCCACCTTTTGTCCTTTGGATATTTGGGCATTGAACAGCTTCTTCACGAGCTCATACCTTGCAAAACATGACTGTTCACCAAACAAGGCCTTAAGACTATTGAGCAAGGTATATTGGTAGAAGGATTCATCAGAAACAATTGATAGGCGTCAGCATAAATATGCGATTATCACATACTTTATTGAAAAGATATACAAATTGGTATCACATAATTTTTTAAAAATAACATAAAAAGTAGAGAAGTTAATCCTTTGTATTTTATTACCAGGCGTAAGCTAAAACTTAATTAAAATTAATCTTTGTCTATAGAGGATAAATCAATATATCATATACACTATAAGTATCATTAAATTTCAAACGATGGAAAATAATGTTAAAGGGTTAAAAATAATAATGTACTAAATGAATTCCTAATGAATTTAAAATTTGCATAGTTGATGCATTTAAAAATGACCGTATAAACTATAGTTGATGAAAATACACAAAAGGAACAAACATAAAAAATAGGATAATTTTCTGTAAAATTACAATTTACTGCAAATGCTTTCAAACATAATGCCCTAGCGTGACAACTAGAAGATGTTTATGTAGGAAATGCGGATTACAGATATTAAGGCTGGATTAACACTAGAGAGGGGTGAATGGTGTCTAATGAATTTTATGGAATTTTTGAAATCTTTTCAAATTAAACACATACAGATGCAATTTCACAAACACAGTGACAATTACAGAATCAGATACAGATGCAAATAGTAAAAAAAAGCAGTAAAGGAAAGAACACACTAGAATTTTATATTGGTTCGGAGTTACCCTACATCCAGTCCCACATGATTTCTTGTGCAGATTTCTTTTCAAATATAATGTCGATATTACATCCTCGATTTCATTGCCATGAGATACATCCTCTTGTCTCGAAGTCTAGGGCAAACTCTCTTGATTTAACCAGGCTACAAGATAACCTAATTGATTTACGGGCTACAATCACACCCAACTGATTTACAGGCCATAATCACACTTGATAGAGGGAGACTCGATACACTTCATTGATTACAAATGATCCTATAACTCTGAATAGCACCGAGATCTTTGGGAGATAGTGGTAGAGAATCAATGTAACATCCCGCCTTTTCGCACACTTTAAACCGACACACATGACGATTCAAACCATACGGAAGGGCGGATTGTTATAGGGTAAATAAGAAAAACAGAGAAGAAATAAAACAAAATAGAATCTCACAGCGGAAGGATAAAATATAATAATCAAATATACAGTTCATGAAACTGTTTTACAAAATACTTTATTTTACTTGTACAATGAATATCAGAGTTACCCATACCAATACTATCAATGCTGCGGAATTAAATGGTGTAGTGAAATAATATAGTAGATGCTAGTAATACAAATCTTTGTCTTCGTCCTCCAGAGCTAAATCCTCAAATCCTGAAACGCTCGGGCTGACCCGAGCGAATTTGAAAAGACAAAAACACTCGAGTCAGAACTAAAAGATCTTATGTGAGTAAAATTAACAGAAATAAATATGAGTACAGTAACTCAAGAGATGCTCGGGATTTACATCTCCTAAGGGTCCGTTAAACTATTTACTATGTAGTATATTGCGCTATTATAATAATGTCTATTTATAAAATAAACTTACTTTTTAATAGCGTTAAGGGGTTACCCATATAGCCCTTAACACGGAATATATTCCCACAGTCTATACAGTACCGTAATCTCCCCCGTAATGGGCGTCGTCAGAGGGCACTCCATAGGTATGGTACAAAACAAAACTCGTAGTAAAGGCTCGGTATGGTAGGTGACACGGCACAACTAGGCAATGTCAGGGTAGATATACCAATTGCTATCCGGGCTGGTGGAAACGCGCAGCGCGCAGCTGCCGCCCACCTCGAACAAACTCCCCCAAAATCAAAAATAAAAGTGGCCACTGAATCAATCCAAAGTCAAAGTATAATATCGAAGAGGAGTGTCAGATCAGAGGAATGACCTCATTGGTCCGAGAATCGCTCCTGTTTTAGCCACCTTATGCCAACTCACGGGAGTCGGGTCCACGTATTTACCTTACAGGAAACGCCGCCACCAACCTACTTCATTCTGGAATCTCCACCGCGTACACGGTTAGTCAAAGTGGTTTTCGGTATCGACAGAGAGTATGTCCATATCCGATCCCGGTCTCTTTGCCAACCAATCGTTATTATAACACCGCAGTCATTTAAAATAGTTTATACTTTAAAACCAGAATAAAAATTCCATTTCAAAACTATGAATACGATATCATCTTAAAACCCAAAACAATATGATATCATTTTATCCAAATATATTTCTTTTTCAAAATCATACTGCTTTAAAATTTCAAATATCTGGAAACCAAATATTTGACTTATACTTTCAAAGCATAATATTTCGAAAATTCATAGTTTTAAAACCATAACTTCTAAAACTTGAATGGTTTGGATATTCAACGGTATATAAACTAAATGGTTTGACTTTCAGGTTACTTTGTAAAGAAAATAATTTCCATGGCTTTACAAATATATTTCTTTATTTAAAGTCTAAACCAAAATTTAAATATCACTTTCAAGTTCCAAAACCACTTCAATTTCTATATATATATATATATATATATATATATATATATATATATATATATGTCCATTTGGAGTATTAATATTTCAAAACTAAAGTTGGAATTTATTCCTTCAACCAAATTAAATGTTCTATTATTTAGTCTTGAATATTTACATAAAAATCCATAAATAAAACTCCAATTTCTAGAAATTAAATATTTTCTTCAATTAAATTATACTAGAATATTCATTTTTAATTTATCTTGGAAAAATCCAGTTATAAATATCATAACTTAAAATTTTCCAAACTTAAACATATAATATGAATTATCAAATTCCATTTCTCAATTTTCCCATTTTTATTTAATAGATTTATACACAACTTAAATTCAAAATTTTTAACTTCATATGTATATATATAGAAGAATAACATTTATAAAATATCAAAATTAAAAATTTTTATAAACCGTATCCCATCCAAACCATAGAAATCACTTTAAAATAATTTATATATAGACCACGGTGCCTGTATAAAATTTTCTATCCTATGGTCAAGTGATACTGATATTTATCATTTCAATCCGCAATTTAAAAATAAAATTTGCGGTTGTATATCATTTCAAACCACAATCCCGAATGAAACGAAAATGCATGATAACTTGTAGTTTAATGATATACAATAAAACATCCATTCACCCATCATCAATCAAAATTATTTCAAACATCATCAGTTTAACAAACATCAATATATATACAATATAACAAGAAATAATTGACAGTTATTAACTAACATTTTATATTCAATTAAATTTATAACTGTTTAACTAGTAGTTTATATGCAAATAAATAAATTCTAACTGTCAATTAATATGCAATAAATGAATTAAATTGACAGTTAAATTAAATAAATGCGAATTAACCGATATGCTGAATAAAACATGCCAAACAATCATAAATAAATTTCTACTCATATCTAAAATAAATTTAACAAACATAAAAACTTTTAGAAGTTGTGAGTGGGTTAAAACACTCACCTTTTGAATTTAAATCGAATTTAAATTCAATTTAAACTCAAAAATCCAACGGTCTCCAAATCTGTCCAAACCAGCGTCATCAGATCCGAAATTTAATTACGATCCTAACAAAAGAAATTTCGTGCGAAACGGGTAACGTATGAAAAAGTTGTTCAATTTTAATGAGTTGAAACAAAAATTAAATAAAACAAAATTAAACAACAACCTAATTAAAGCTTGCCACGTCATAAAGCTTCTTCTCAACTCACGTATGCTCGTCCAGGGAATGAACCCATTTCAACGCACGCCCTCCCCATCTTTGACCGTGCCTTTAGACCGCCCCAGGCCACTAGATGGTGACGCGCCTCCACCATTACGACTTCCCTAGCCGAGCTCTCCAATACCCAGAAACCAATTTGCAAATAGTCGCTCCAAATCAAAACGCCCAAATTGACTTAGGTTTTGAATTTCCTGATTTTGACCGCGATTTGCTGCTGACTCGAGTATCGATTTCGAAAACAGAGACTGCGCGTAGATTCGTATGGATGAAATCTACAACATATATTTTTTTGGAATTTTTCTTAGATGTTTGAATTTTCATTTGAAATTTGAATAGAAATAGATCTAGGTTTGCATCCATTTGAGGAGGTGAAGGAGTTGAAGAAAAGAACGTACAACAAAAGAGAATAGAATGGAGGCTAGGGTTTATAATCGTCTATTTATAGATAGATCGCAAAAGAATAGGTGTGCACGAATTTTAACGTGCAAACGGAAGTGGTCCCAAAAGATAAAAAATATTAATTACACATGTTACGGATTTAGGAAATAAATAAATTCCTTATCATTTACATTTTATTTTAAACGTATTTAAAAATGTAAATCTAGACGTTTCGTTTACGTTTCAAAATATATCCACAAATTTATTAATTTCTCCACTTCCTTATATTTAGAAATTATAAATTAAGTTTTCAAAAACCTATTTTTTGATTTTCAAACTTTTATATACTCATCTTTTACTAGTAATAAGGATGCACTAACATTTGTTTATGGTTTCACCTTATTATCCTCAAATTCCATTTTAATTTTCAATAATTACAATTGTTGAATGTTGATACTTTAATTAAATTTATACATCTTGCTTTCTATAATCTATATCAACAAATGGTCCAATTATAAATAGAATTAGCATTAACTTCATCTTATAGAATTAACTACTCCAATTACAAAACAAATCTACGCTAACTGCACGATTTAAGTCAATTAATTGTAATGGAGTCTACATTAAATGTTATAAATTATAAATTGGAACCTCAATAAATTCGCTTATTGATTTAAAATCTTTCTATTCAGTAAATAGACACTTTTATGGGTATAAATAACATTTGAATTATAATACATGTCATTAGTGCATGCTTCATTTCTTATAAACTCCCCTTTATTAACTAGAACACATTAACCAAAACAAAATAATTAATTTAGATTTATTTCAATCGATTGCCATTCTTAACTTAACATACTCAAAATGGTTAACTTAAATAATTGTTACCCTTTTACATTCAAATTCACTTACAACCATCATTACAACAATGTTGCCATAGATTTAGATTTAATTAAATAAATTAGATAAATGGGTAAAGTTTTGTAATTATCACTAATGCCAAATATATATGCATTAATTAATACTTATTATTATGAATTCATTTATTAATTTACTAGTTGCCTTTGTCTTCTTATATCCTATTTACTACCAATCTTTCTATTTAGTTATAGTTTATCAATATATATATATATATATATATATATACCTAGGCAAATCAAGTTCTTGTCTTTTCTGTTATTTCAATTAAATCGGGTATGCACAAATAAATTGTTTATAACTTATTCTTACAAAATTATTTACATGCATTCAGTTACACCTAATTTAATGCATTGATTTTCATTTATAAATTAAAGGTTTTTTTTTCCTTAAAAGCTTTTATTACTAACCATACTCCAACCTCTACAGGACATTGATTTATTAAATTTGCACTTATTATGCATACTTTTAGCAACTCATATATACTTTGCATCTATTCCCCAAATTTCACATTCTATTGTTACATAAATTTGCATTGATTACTATTTATTATTATTGCTTTACTGATAAATTAGATATTTGCATTGGTTTTGCTTATGCTAAATTTATTTCCCATACTAAATAAGGTTTCAAAACAATCAATAACATTTCCTTAGCCCAAACCCCGTTTACCAATTTATTTTCCTTCAATAATTCATGTTGCTATAAATACGTACATTTACACTTTATAGTTATTCTAATATACCTATTCCAACACTCTTAACCCTTATCTTTACTTTCACCCACTTGTAACATAAATTTTTATTTTTAATTTATTCCCATTTACGGTTAATCAATGTTATTTTACATTAACCAATTTTAATATTCACCTTTAATTTCACATCTTCAAAGTATATCTAGAAAAAATCTTTCCACCACTTAATTTACTGAATCTTATGCAGTCTTACTATAAATAGGTTTTAAATTACCATTACTATACATTCAATTACTATCCAAAGTATTTATTCATAAATCAATTCGATATATACGTTTGTTTCCTTCTATTTGATTTATACCTAGTAAACATTTTCCTAAATCCTGTTTCATTACCTTCATTAAATGGTTATCGCATTGAGATCAAATTTATTAGCTTATATCGCATTATTACCATTAATTAAAATTGGCTTACAATTTTTTTTTATTCAATACTCTAAATAAATAACATATTATTCCATAATTACTCTTGTTTTCACATATTCCATTCAAAAATTAAACCACAATATTTACATTATTTTATTGAACTGGAAATCTCATTTTAAATTGTTAACTTTTAATAAGAACAAATGGCAACACCAAATTCCTAACATTCATTTTATTAAAAATTATGGAAAATATGACAAATTTAGTTAACGAAATTTTCGGGTCGTTACAATCAAACTAGAGACGATCGAGTTTGATTCACTTAGGATTTCGATGGAATTTTGTTAAAGCATTTGAAATATAAGAGAATATTTGAGTGGAGAAGAAGGAGGGAAGTAATAAAGAAAACTAACTTAAAATTCATTGAAAACACCTGTTATTTATAGGATAACAATGGTTATGTCCATTCGCTAATGGTTATGATGAATATACACTTATTTTGAAAATTTGAAATTTGAATTCTATGGCTATCATGTCGACATGGAGGGATGTCGACGTGCCTATGTTATTTTTGAAAATATATTTTACTTTAAAATGATTTCTATTCTAAAACTTATCAAAACAATTTCTAAACTTTGTAAACTATTTTGAATATAGTTTAAACTTTTAAGAGAGTTTTAGAAACTAATCTTAAAATATATAATCTATAATATAAAAGTAATATTAAAAACTAAATGTGGATTTCTTTAAAGCTAAAATATTAAAATCAAGAGATAGTTTAAAAAAAAGATGATATTGAAATTAATATGACTAGAAATAGTTTTTGAATTATGGCTAAAATATTTAAATTGATAGAGACGACTTTAGTTTTGAAAAAATAAATCACTTTGAAAATTTTGTGGATTCCACTCCACTAGAGAAGGTCGTGGGTTCCATCCCACTATTAAAGCGAGAAGATGGATTCCATTCCACAATTAAAATTCAAATAAAGGTTTTAGTGCTATTATGAAGTTTTAACATAAATCTAGACTCTATTACTTATCTTGATATCTTGAACTCTTGAACTCTTAATACTCATGAGACTTCAGTCTTGATTTCTTTAGTCTTGAATCTTTATATTCGGTCTGAATCTTTATACCGTACAGACTTTATTCTCAGTACCTGCATATATATATATATATATATATATATATATATATATATATATATATATATATATATATATATCCTGCATATACATATACATCTAGACAAGAATATTAGTATTTATATTTTATAACAAGTCCTAAGGTTGTTGTCATCAAAATCATCTTCTTAGGAACTAACAATCCCCCCTTCTTGATGATGACAACCTATGTTTATAAAATATACTCCACCAAACTTTGATTCTGCTCTGACTCCCCCTTATTCTAACAACTACCCCTTAATCCACTAATTCCCCCTTAATCTAGGACTAACTAACCTATTTTATAATTCCTCCCCTTTGTTATTAACAAAAACTAATCCTAAACAACATAACTCCCCCTAAATTTTATACTATAGCACCGTATATGATAATAACACAGTATAGTAGAATACAAATGAGATAGATAATAATATGAGTAAAATATAGTAAGGTAAATGTAAGAGATATGAAAATTTTAAACATAATCAATCAATATATACATCATGTTCTTATCAAACCATACCATATTCGATCATATATTACACACCATATTCAAATCAATGTAAACTATATTTATCTAAACCAAGTCAAAGTAAATCAAACCACATATGTCAAATCAGATATTTCTTGGAACTTGAATCCATCCTTCTTCATCGAAGATAGGTTCGGCCTTTATAGCATCCCATTCTTCGTTATCTTTGTTCAGAGTTCCTTCTAGATTCACTTCAAGTTCTTCTTTATTGAGGGCGGAGATCATCCATCGAATGGCATCGAAGTGTTTTCTTGTTCCTTTATCATCTGCATTTGGCTTAATTTTAAGTGAAGTTGATTACGATGGATAAAAGTAAGTATATTCTTAAAGGATTCGCACTTAGATTATGAATAGGGGAAGCCATTTTTTGATAAAATATGAAAAAATTCAATAGAAAATAAAGAGAATTGAAAGTATGCATTTTTCTAGAAGAAATGAGTATTATAAGAGATATAAAGTCGTTTGAAATGAAAAGACAGAAGGTAGTTATGTCAATTTCAATTTCAAAACAAAAATAGTTTTTGACCGCTACATGTCGACATAGGGGGTAGGGGGATGTTGACATGCCCCTGTTAATTTTGGCAATTTGCTTTATTTCTTTATATTATGTACAAGTCTATATATATAAATTTTTATAATATAATAATAAGCATTCCAGAGATATTTTAGAGCTAACAAGCAGAAATAAAATATTTTCATTGATAAACTTAGTTAACATTACATAAATAATACATAACAATAACTAAAGAGAGATACAAACTAATATAACATGAAATGAAACTAGTATTAATTAGAGGATGATGAAGATGATGATAATCCAAGCTTGCGACTCACTTTCCCAAAGAACTTGTTCACTTTGGTGGAAATCTTGTCCAACTTTTTACTAATGGATCTTTTGAGAATCCGTTGGTTTTCCATGATAATCTTTTGATTCTTGGGAAGAGTTTTGTTGGATGGACTGTTAGGAATGATAGGGTATTCGATGCTTTCCAATGAAGTCTCTTCCTCCTCCTCTCCTTCTTTTTCAATTTCCATCTCCTCCCCTTCTTCCTCCTCCTCCTCTTCTTCTTCCATCACTTCATGAGCCAATCTCTCACCCTTTTCGGCAAGTGTTTCATATGGTTGAAACACAAACAAAATTTTCATGGGAGAGATGTTAGCATGGTTAAACACTTTTCTAGAAACGAACTCCTCCTTCTTATAATCAACACCAAAGTAGTTAAAAATCAAGTGAAATAAATCCCATGATATAAAGTGTTTTCACCTAAAGTAAAATTTTGGGACGAAGTTCTTCCAAAATCACTTGCGCCCAATTAATGTAATAGTGCCCAAAAATAGCAAAAAGATCCTTACAAACTTTTAAGGTAGGGTGGTTGAAATTTCCCTATCTTGGAGTTATGGTATGTTGCAAAAGAAGGTTTACAATTCTACCTTTAGGATGGTAATTTCAGTTTATAAACTCAAAAGTTATCATCTCTTTCCGAAATGTGATGAAATGTCTCACGATCATGTTTATCAATTTGAAAATCCGAAATATCCATTCCCGTATTCTTACAACAAAGAAATTTACCCAAAATCTCAATATTAAAATAATACGCATTCCTTTAAAGCAGCTCCACAATTCCGCTTCACTTCCTTCGTAAAAACCACGATTTAAATTTGCATAAAACATTTTGACAAGATTCGAAAAACAAACAAAATCATTTTAAGAATCATCAACTAAGCTAAGAATTTGATTCTCTTCAAAAAGAACATTGATTTCATAGGAAGGAAAATCATTAAAGATAGCAAATTTTCCCCTATGGACCTTTGCATAGTTTTCATAGCTAATGTAAGCTTTGATAGCTTCCAGATCATTGTAGAGGAACTCTTTGGTGGCCTTGGACAGTTTAATGGTGGATGGAGTGCTTGAGGAAGGCATTTTTGAAGAAAGTAAAGAGCTTGAGAGTTTGAAAGAGAGTTTGCATTTTGAGATGAAAGTAGAAAGATAAGATAAAGTTAAGGGGATAAATAGATATCTAAGAGCCATGTTCTCTGGTCAAAAGATACCTTTTCAGAGCTTTAGAGTTGGTGAAAAAGTGGAGGGAACTCGAAGTTTTGAATTCAAATTTGAATTTCAGATTTCTGGAGGGATGTCGACATGGTGGTAGGGTCATGTCGATATGGGCCCTTTAAAACATATGACTTATTTTTCTTATTTTATTTAATATATATATGTATATAATCTAATTTATATTTTATCTAAAATAATATTAAATATAATAACACTTTAATATTAATATTTTAATATTAAGATATTATTAAAATAATATTATTTTGAAAATCAAAATTTTAAATTCAAACAACAAGCAATTTCAAAACATGCAAACAATCAAATATTCGAACAATCAATTTTAATCAATATAATTTAATTATGTACCTATTTTTAGATCCATATTTCCGAGATCATCAGAATCGTGAATAGCAGTAAAGCACATGTTTGACTTTTCCATCTCTTGATCTTTATCACTAGAGGATGAGTCTGAATCGTCCAGTGTAGCATTATATGCTCTCTTTCTTTTCATTGATGAATCATTACTTGGAGAAAATTTCTGTTTATACGGATGCAGACAATCTCTTTTTAAGTGGCCTGGCTCATCACAAATGTAGCATCTGCTGTTGTTTTGAGTTTCATTATTTTTTTCAAAATTCTTGTGATCGTTTCTCTTGTAATTGTTCATCTTTCTGTATTTCAGAAACTTTCTAAAATTCCTTGTCATCAAGGCTATTTCTTCATCGTCGTCATTGTTTGGGTCTAAACCATCTGTTATAGCATTGAACGATATTGACTTCTTTTCTGAGGCCTTGCTTTCTCTTCGCTTTTGCATTTGTATTTCGAACGACATCAAATTCCCAATCAATTCTTCAATTTTCAGTGTACTAATATTATTAGCCTCTTCAATTGCTAGAGTCTTCTGATCCCATTCCGGAGTGAGTGAATTCAAAATTTTTCTTACTTGATCTTCTTCGAAAAAGTTCTTTCCTAATCCAATTAGTGAGTGCACAATGTCTTGAAACCTACTGTACATGTTTGAAATGGACTCATTTGGATTCATCTTGAATAATTGAAACGGATTGGTCGAGATTGATATTTTGGTCTGTTTAACTTTGCTTGTTCCTTCATGAGTAACGTGCAAAGTTTTCCACATCTCGTATGCAGACTTACAGACAGACCCTCTATTAAACTCATTCCTATCAAGTGAGTAGAATAGAATATTCATGACTTTGGAATTGTTTTGTGCAACCGTCTTTTGCTCAGCAGTTCACTGTGCAAAATCAGTTGTTGTTCAATATACTCAGTATGAGTGATATTCCAAGTGTCTAATCTGATTGATTGTAAATAGATTTTCATCCTATATGCCAAATATGCATAGTTACCGCCATTAAAAAATGATGGTCTAGCAGTAGATCGACCCTCTACAAATGAACTAGTGATAGTGTTGACATTACCAGTGTTGGCAGCCATTGAAAAGTTTTCAAAAATTAGATTATGAAAACTTTGAAAACCATTGCTCCGATCCCAAATGTAGGAAACACGGATTACAGAAGTTAAGGCTGGATTAACACTAGGGGGGTGAATAATGTTTAATGGATTTTATGGAAATTTTGAAACCTTTTCAAATTAAACACATACAGATGCAATTTCACCAACACAGAGACAATCACAGAGACAAACACAAATGCAAATAGTAAATAAAAGTAGTAAAGGAAAGAACACACCAGAATTTTATACTGGTTCAGAAATACCCTACATCCAGTCCCATATAATTTCTTATGTAGATTTCTTTTCAAATATAATATCATATTACAACCTTGATTTCAAGGCCATGAGATACACCCTCCTGTCTCCGAGTCTATGGAAAACACTCTTGATTTAAACATGCTACAAAATCACCTAATTGATTTACGGGCTACAATCACACCTAATTGATTTACAGGCTATAATCACACCGTTTGCAATCACACTTGATAGAGAGAGGCTCGATACACTTCTTTGATTACAAATGATCCTATAACTTTGAATAGCACTGAGATCTTTGAGAGAGAGTGGCAGGGAATCAAACTCGAGACGATCGAGTTTGATTCACTTAGGATTTTGGTAGAATTTTGTTAAGGCATTTGAAATAAAAGAGAATATTTGAGTGGAGAAGGAGTGAAGAAATGATGAAAAACTAACTTAAAATTCATTGAAAACAGCTGGTATTTATAGGAGGACAACAGTCATGTCCATTCGCAAAAGGTTATGACGAATAAAAACTTCTTTTGAAATTTGAAATTTGAATTCTATGGCTACCATGTCGACATAGGGGGATGAGGGATGTCAACATACCTATGTTATTTTTAAAAATAGATTTTTCTTTAAAATGATTTCTATTCTAAAACTTTTCAAAACAATTTCTAAACTTTGTAAACTGTTTTGAATATAGAGTTTTAGAAAGTAATCTTAAAATATATAATCTATAATATAAAAGTAATATTAAAAACTAAATATAGATTTCTTTAAAGCTAAAATATTAAAAACAAGAGATAGTTTAAAAAACAAGAGATGATTTTAAAATTAATATGAATAAAAATAATTCTTGAATTAAGGCTAAAATATTCAAATTGATAGAGAGGACTTTAAAACGATAGTTTTGAAAAAATAAATCATTTTGAAAATTTCGTGAATTCCATTCCACTAGAGAAGGTCGTGGGTTCCATCCCACTAAAGAGGTCGTGGGTTCCATCCCACTATTAAAGCGAGAAGATGGATTCCATTCTATAATTAAAATCCAAATAAAGATTTTAGTGATATTGTGAAGCTTTAACATAAATCTAGACTCTGTTACTTATCTTGATATCTTAAACTCTTGATACTCATGAGTCTTCAGTCTTGAATCTTTATACTCAGTCTTGAATCTTTGTACTTAGTCTTGAATCTTTATACTGTACATTCTCCATTTTTAGTACCTGCATATACATATATATCTAAAGAAGAATATTAGTATTTATATTTTACAACAAGTCCTAAGGTTGTTGTCATCGAAACCATCATCTCAGGATCTAACAATTTATGTAGTGTAACAAAAATTTAAAAATATATATGGGTTTCTACTGGCAAGAAAGTAAATATTTCAATATTTAGTTATTCACGCCATTTGCACAACCTGATAATATATCACACCACTGTTGTGTCAAAAATATCATATTGTTTTCTTTAGTACCAACTTAGGCTTACAAGTGCCGTATCTTCTAACTAGAAAATTGTATATTGAAAATTCTTTATAGTCTAATATTTGAAACTCGGTAAAACAATAAATAATAGGATTGAGTACAATTAAATGAATGGGTTCCAACTCCCAGTCAAAGATTGTTCAATGGAGGAGACAATTGCTTAGTTAAAATTGTATAAACAAAATGTGTAACGATCCCGAATTTTAATTGAGTTTAGATTGTAAATTAATTTAAATTGTGAAAATAATTGGTAATTAATATAAAATAGTTTTTAAAATTAAGGATTAATTGAAATTAATCTGTATATTTGAACTTATGTTTATAAAATAGATTGAAACAAAATTTAATCGAGATTTAAGTTTAAATATCTTAGAAAATAAATTTACATCTGGATTTTGGATGTGATTAAATTTGATAATTTAACTTTAAAAGGGATTAAAATGAGTATTGATGTTAAAAAAATATTTTAAATAAATTGATAGTTATGTAAAATATGAAATAAATCTATATGAGATAAATTGTATAGTGATGTAATTATATAAGTGAAATAAAATACATACAAAGTAAGAAATGTATATACTCAACTATAAGTTTGTAAACGAAACAATTTAATATGAATGTGAAGTAGCTATGAAAACAAATGAAAAATATATGTATGAAAGCTTATAAAACAAGACAAAAGAAATTTATACAAGTATCTTTAGTACACTTAAACTAGAAACAAAACTGCATATGCATTTAAAATAGCATAACACAACAAATATCTCTAGCATAGTCAAATAAACAAGTATTAAAGAAGATAACCAGGATTATACTCACACAGGTACAGCCGAAATAAAGGAAAAAATAAGTATATTGTACAAAGTAATAAATGCAACATGCCTCAGGCATTAAATGCTAGCATAGCATATTTTCTATCAGCCGAAAACAAGAAGTAAAGTAATAATAAAAAAAAGTCTCTGATGTTCTACCATACCTAATACCCTGTATAAAAACATGCAACCCTGTAACTTCTCTCCTGTATATCTAAAACATCCATCTCAGTTTAGTTTATTTAAAAGTTGAGAAAGGAAAAGAAAATTTTAGTTATCAAGGGAGCAGGCTAAACTCATGTTCCAGGAAATAAAAGTACTCCTCTCTACTTCTCTGTTTATCATCCCAGGCCAACAAGATTCATTCTCTGTTCTTCAACATTCCAGGCCTCTGCTCTCAAATCACAAGTGAGCTAAACTCCTCAACCTATATTATGATATGAAGTATGTTTGCATGAATCAGAATTTGCTTGCATTTATATATATATGTATGTGTCATTGATATGCTTGCCTGGACATATAAATAGATGTCTTTGTTTTCTGTAACAGTCTTAAACAAGTCAAAAAATAAAAATAAAAAATAAAAATAAAAATTAAGTCTCTCTTCTCAAATCTCTTCTTTCTGATAATGTTTAAGCCAAAATATGTTGGAATAAAATAGATCATGATTTTGAACATATGTTTAACTAAAAATTAAAAGATAGTTTTCACTGAAAAAAAAGAAGAAGAAGAAAGGCAGTAAAATTTCATACATCCTCTAGTTTGAAAATTTCCAGGCTCTGCCTTCATTTTGCTATGAGCAAACTTTTGTTTTAACCCTTAAATTGTTTATATGACTTGATGTTGTAGTAAAGTGATGAGAGATGTTTGAAAGGGGGCCAATATGTGTATATGTATGTCTAAATATGCAAGTGTTGCATGTATTTGTCTGTGAACAGGTATACTGCTATCTGTTCTTGGTTTACAGGTATGAATTAAAGAAAAGAAAAATCTATATCTTCTTGTTTAAACAAATTCAAGTCATAAATCCTGAAAAGAAGACGTTTATAATATCATAAAGTCATTTTTGAAGATAAATTCAGAAGAAAATATTTTGTATTCAAACCAAAATAGGAAGTAACAGGAAAGATTAGAAATTTAAGTTTAAATTCGAACATTTTGGTTTCGAATTTTAATCATAGAAATGAATTTGTATTACAAAATCATGATTTTTGAAAATCATTTCAGAATTTTTAAGTTTGTATTTGGAGATAAAATGCAAGTTGATCGAAATCGCTTAAATCATCAATTTTAGATGATCGATGTGATTATCATCGTCGAGGTTGCCAGCGATGATAGCTGGAAGGCTGTTGATCTCGGGAAAAATGTAAGATAATTTTTTTATCCATTGTGTTTGGAGATTTGGATTGTATTAGGGTTTAAGCCCTGTGTTTTGAAGGTGGTAGTCGTGGGTTATTCTTGACATCGGTAGGACGATTCAACCGATCGCACCAGGGGGAGTAGTTGCGTGGGTCATCGGGGAAGCTTTGGACGTGGTGGCGCGAATTCAGGTGGCCGTTGGTGGCGATGCTTGGTTATTTTGGACGAGCAGTTGGGTTCCAGATTGTAATTAAACTTGCTCGATTTTGATGCAATGACGATTTCGCAACCTGGATAGCTCAAATCGCTTAGGGTGGTCTTCGATGACCTGAGAGTAGCCGCAACGTTGATCGGAGATGGCCAATACGTGAATATGGTATTAGTGTATATGTGTTTGGACAATGGTTTTGGGGAAGAAGAATAGTTCTCAGGTTTTTTTCTCAATAATTCGCTGGGGTTTGAATAATTCCAGATTTGAAATAGACTAACCATATACTTGTATAAAGTTTTAAAATCGAATAGAACGGTGATCAGATTCTACATATAGAAGGAGTTTTTTTCATTAAGGCAGTGGCTACTGAAAGTTTTGAACGAGTTTAAGATAAAAATAATAACAATAATATTATAAAAGTAAATAACATTAATTAAGTTTTAATGAAGAATTAAACACGTTTAACCATATTAAAATAAATGTTTTGTCTATGTGAAGGAAAGTGATTATATCGAGTTTAAACATATAAAGATAAATTGTAGTTTCAAATTGTAATGAAATATTGTGAATAATTAAGTTTTAAATTGGTAAGTTTTTCAAATTGATTTAACAAATTGATTCAGTTCTTCCCAATGGTTTTAAATATGAAATTGAATGGTAATTTGTTATTGTATTAAATAAACCATTTATGTTCAATTTTAAGAATTGATTGATTTTATTAACTAAAGTAATCAGTTGATGATAATTAATTAATTAAAGGTAAATTAAGTAACATAAGTAATCAGGGATAACCACTTAACGAAATTAATTAGGGATAATTAATTTAATGGTAATTAATTCATTTAAGAGTTAATTAATTTGTTCAAGATAATTAATTAAATGGGAAATTTAATAATTAAAGGATGATTATTTAATAAATTAAAAAATTGACGAATTACAATAAAGACGAATTAAATTATTAATGAATGGTTAGTAAATAAATGATTAAAGAGTAAGAAATAAAATGATTTATTGTAACGACCAGGTATTTTCAACCATTCGCATCCATTAAAAGTGCATAGGCAGACACTCATGCCGGAATTGAATTGCTCAAAATACCGTGTTGTAAATAAATTTTTGGCAAACCTCAGAATATATAGTAAATAAAAATCACAGATCTCAGACACAGAGTATATAAAAATGCAGCAGAAGAAAAAGAGATAGTAGTTCATGAAGCTACTATATAAAATAAAAGATACTTCAGAGTTAAATAAGATACAGCAGAAGAGTAACAGGATACATCAGGTACAAAATAGATGGCTGGATCTTCAAGGAAAGCTCCAACGCCGAAGGTGAATCTTGAATGCTAACTCAATCAATCTGACCCGAGCGTAAAGCAAAATACAAAACCCTCGAGTCAGGACATAAATACTTATAAACTGTAAATCAACTCAAGTAAACAGTAACAAAATGCATCAGTAACTTAAAGGATGCTTAGGACCGCTCATCCTCTAAGGATCCGTTAAACTATTTACTATGTAGTAATATACGCTATATACGGTAGTGTCTAATCAGTAAAGTATAATCATATAGAAAATAGCGTTAAGGGGATGGTGACCTTAACGCGGTCGGATCTTTAAAACCAAAATCGTATTGGGCTCGATATAAGGATATGACACGGCACGCAAGGAAATGCCAGGGTGGATACACCGTTTGCACTCCCGGACCGGTGGTGAAGGCAAGCCAGCAGCTTCCTCCCACCTCGAACAATACCCCCGAATCAAAATGGCGCCACATATCGAATCACAAAAGTAATAGAATGGTTTCCGATGGAGCATGCTCGATGAAAGGGTGCGACCCTTTGTGTAGCCCGGTATAGCTCCTGTTTAAGTCATATATGCCAACTCACGGGAGTTGGGTCCACGTAATATACCTCGAGAACGTCGCCACCATCCTACTTCATTCTGGAATCTCCACCGCGTACACAGTTGTTACAGTGGTTTTTGGTATTGGCCGGCTATAAGACAATATCCGATCCCGGTCTCTTTAACAACCAATCGTTATTATAACCCGTAGTTATAACTTTAAAACAATATTTTATACTTCAAAATAAAATATCCTTTTCAATCCAAATCTTTATCAAAATAATGATTAAATCATTTCCAAAACCATTTCAATATATCATCGTAAAATATCTTTCAATTCAAATATTTATCAAAATAAATATCAAGTCATTTCTAACCATTTCAATATATTAAATTTTCATACCCTTTCAACACTACCTTTCAAATCATTTTAATATATCAAAATATCATAACCTTTCAAAGCTTCAGTTCCAAAATATCATATCTTTCAGAACTTCTTTTTAAATCATGTTAATATCAAAATGTCCTATCTTTCAAACTCCGTTTTTCAAATCATTTAATATCAAAAATATCATATCTTCCAAAACTTTGTTTCAAATCATTTTAATATATCAAAATATCATATCCTTTCAAAACTTCGTTTCAAATCATCTTAATATATCAAAATATCATATGTTTTCAAAACCACATTTCAATCATTTAATATATCAAAATATCATATCTTTTTGAAACCACATTCATTTCAAATCATTATTGATTTTATTCAATTTAAAATATCATTTCAATCCATATTTCAAAATAGTATGTATTCCAAAAATCATTTTTAATCATTAAAATGAAGTTATTATGTTTAATAATTAAATTATTAAATTTCCAAAATTTTCGACTTCCAAAGTTCATTTATTCACTTAAGTTTATCAAAGCAGTGAAAATTCACTTTTCGTGGCATTTAGAAAACGCTACGGAAAAATACATTCAAAACAGTTCAATTTAACAAAAGACAACATTTTAAAATGTTGTAATAGGGTTTACTTAAATTTCGAATAAACTTAGCTAAATTCAATAATTTATAGCACTTACAAAAATTCCTATAATAGCTTTTAATTCAATTTAGCTTTTTAGTTCATTATCATCAACTACAGCATTTTCAAATACTGTAATATCATTTACATTGTAATTAATAGCATTTCAAAAATACAGTCAATTAACTTCAAATATTCAATATAATTTATCAACCAATTATATTTTTATTTAAAACATTTTTAACTTATAAAATCATACATTTTCACATTTATAACATCATTTAATTTTTCCTCAAGTTCATGATTTTATAAAGTTAAATTTCCATTCAAAAATCAAGATTTAATAATAATTCACTTATTAAAATGCAATGCTGAATTTTTAAAATCCACTACATTAAATTTCAAATTAACACTTAAGTTCAAATTCTCAAATATAACTTAGTTTTATTTTTATTTACTTAACTAAAAGTTCACCTTTACGTCAATTTCATAAATTTCCAGTTTTAGTTATATTTCAAAATTTCAACTTACAATATTCATTCATTTCACATTTCACCTTTATTAAAATCATTAATATGATATAAAAATCACTTTAAATTCATTTAAATTCAAATTATCATAATTTCATATTCAATTAAATTTCCAATTATAATTAAATCAAAATTTCTAAAATAACTTACGTTCAAAATTTCTAACTTTTTCATTAATTCATTTCACTTACAATTATTCAGAAAATCAATAATAATTTACAAAAATCTTTTTTTTATTAAATTTAAAATCAAAATATTATAATAATTAAATTTCTAAAATATTTAAAATTTTAGAAAAACATATTTTAACTACGGGCCTGTATATAATTTTCTACGCCAGGTAAAGTGATATGGGTAATATATCATTTCAACCCATAATTTACAAAGAAAATCCAGGTTTTATCATTTCAAACCCACAATCCCAAGTCAAAATGAAAAATTTAAAACCATTCAGGCCTATCATTTCAGCCCATAACATTTTTTTTCTAACAGGGAACTTGCAGTGAGATCATATACAGAAATAATATAAACAAGGTCAATATCACAATATACAGTCATATATCAGATGTCAGGTGAAAATTAACAGTTTTAACATGGTAATAATATAGTAATAACATGGCATAGCATATCATATGATCATCATTAACTTGCATAAACATTTTTTATTACTAAACACTTGTCATCAATTCACTTTTCATAAGTATAAATGTCAGAGTGAGAAAGACTCACTTTTTCAAGCTGAAGCTCAAAACAACAAACACAAGAGCGGTTCCAAAAGTATGACAAGCACGATACAACATGACTTTTGATTTGAATGAATGGAGAGCCTTGATATTTGTCTTGGAAACAATAACCAAAACAAGACAATACACACATAAATATTCAACGCAAAACAATGTTGAAACAATGAAAATACGAAGCAACAAAGGAATAGATTACTTGACCTTACTTTAACCATTCAAATGCTTGGCCTAGGAGGTTTTTGGGTTCAGCCATGATGATGATATAGCTCGGGTTTGGCACCATAACTCACGGCTAGAAGGAGTATGGAGTGGTAGGGTTATAACATGAAGCATACAATTGGTCAAGGCAACACATATGAAGTTTTTGAGCACAACAAGACTCGGCCTTGGGTCAAGTGGGGCTTGGCCATACTTGTACAGGTTTGGACAGTGGATGGAGGGGTGTGGGGAGGTCTGGAAAAGGTGATGGTGGCGGCCTATGGTGGTGGCCAAGGTGGTGGATGAAGATATGAAGTGATAGGGTGGCTATCATGAATGTTTCAAGGCTTTATGCATTGTTTTTGTGGAGTTTCGGTTCATGGTGTCTTGGCCATGTCAATTTCAGATCTGGACAGAGGCTAAAATGAAGTGTAGTGGTGGTAGCAAGGTGGTGTTCATGGCTAGAGGTGGTGGCCATGGTGAAGTATGAAGGTGGTGAAGTAATAGTGGTGGCTAGTGCTGTTTTGGACATTATTTGCACTTTTGTGGAGTTTTGTCACCAAGGGAGGTGTGGCCATGGATGGATCTGAAATGATGGCTGGAGATGATGCCAAGGAAGAGTGGTAGGGGATGGTGGAGAGTATGGTGGTGATGGTGGGTGGTAGAGGCCAATCCAGAAAGCATAGAAAACTAGGCAAAATACATAGAAAATGAGAAGAAAAAGGTAGAAAAAAGATGTAGCCATTACCAGATTTTTTCTCAAGATGGAGGCCATGATTTTTAGGGTTTTGGAGCTTGAAAATTCGTGAATAATATGAGGGAGTCGGCTGCAAAGGATGAGGAAAGGAATGGCTAAGATAAATTGATGTATTAATTGCAAAAAGAAACGGATAAAACGTCTTTACGTTTCAGGCTTTTAAGATCTCTTAACTTTCTAAACGCTTTGCATTTCCTTTTCTTTTTAATTTTATAAAAACAAGATAAACTCAAAAATGTTATTTAAAACCGAAACTAAGTAAGAATAAAATAAAATAAATAATTTATTTTAAGTAAAATAGAAAAAGGAAATAAGAAATTGCTTAAAAATAGCAACCCTGACATAAAAATTACAAGAAAATCTCCAATGACTTTGGAAAATTTATTACTTCACAAAAAAATAATATTATAACACAAAATTTGAATTAAAAATGGTTTTAAAACATTTTCAAGGTAAAATAATAATTTAATTTTTATTAAATAGAAAGTTAAATAAAGAAAAATGCAGCAAATACCAACTAGGCTTTATAAATTGAAATAAATTCAAATAAACTTTAGAAAAATTATATTATCATTTTAAAAATACTTAAAAGTCAAAATATACATAATATAACATATTATCACATATTAACATAAAATAAAACCAAGAAGAAGTAATTTATACAATTTAAAATGGTTATTGTTAAATAACCCTATATACGCACAATATTGTAAAGGGTATAACTTTCACAATTTACATCCAAATTCAACGAAACGAAAAGTGGCGTTCTTAGAATTTCATGTACTTTATAATAAAAGAAAAAAAATTAAAATTTTAAACTTTTAAAATTTTAAGTTGAAAGTCACAGTTTGACTATTTTGACCAAAATCAGCATTTCAGGCAAATATTCAACCTACACAAGTCTGGAATTATAACTCATATAAAAATCAAGATTATATTTAAATAATAAATTTAATCATTTCAAATAAGTAAAATAAGTTTTTAAATCAAAATCTTACATTAGAAATAATTAAAATATACAATAAAATAATTACAATATACAGGGTTGTTACACTCTCCCCCACTCAAAACTTTTCGTCCCCGAAAAGGAATGAGGTATGGAAGGGTACAGAAAAGATAGAGTGAAATAGGATTAAGATAAGATGATAAAAAGATTGAAGTTATACTTGATAACTGTTGTTATAGGTAAGTTTTACAAGGTGGAGGTGATCTTTCCAAGATCCTCCAGAATCAAGAACACAAGCACGAAAAAGGTGGATTCAAAATGATTACCAAAGGTCTATCAAAGATTATAGAAAGATTTCTAAACAGAAAGATTATACAAAGATGCCTATACCGGTCTATAGAAAGATAAGGATAATAAGGACAACCAAAAGATAGTTTGAAAAACAAAATAAGGAAATAAATTTGAAAGCATGGAAATTTCAACTTAAATAGAGAATAAATTTTTACACAAGTTAAATAAATCTTAACTACCCCAAATTTCATTATCTTATTATCCAATCATCTTAAATTAACAATTTTTAAAACCATGGGTTTGAAAAATAATCATTTATTACACTCACATTGTACTTAATAAATTTAATTCTTCTTTATTCCTAATTAAACTTAAATTTATTCCTCTCAATATATTCATCACTGATGTTAAATACACTTACACTTATTATAACTGCTTTATTTTATTCTTAGTTCTTCTAACATTGTTTTATTGTAAGTTATTCAATTACCCTTTATTATTCTTTAACTCTGTTAATCGTTTTATAACTTAAAATTTAAGTGTATAGCATTTATTATAACCACTCAACTTTTATTTATAAAATCTTTTTATATCGTATATTATCCAATTACATTTTTAACTTCTGAAATTTTGGTAAGTTATATTTGAATGCAATTGTATTATACAAATAAAATTTCCAATTCAATCATTTCAAGCTTAAATCATTTATTCAATTTTTTTTATTTTCTTTTTATAATTGAAATTATTCTTTAAAAATAGAATTTAAGAATTAAATTTTTGATTTCTTCAGACCATTTAGAGATAAGAAATAATATATATACATATATAATATGCCAAATCAAATTTCAATCATATATCTATATATATACGAGTATATACGCACGTCCAGGTGGACCTGCGTATGATTGTTGAGTCATATTTTTATAACATAGCTGAAAATAAAATCAATGCAATGATCATCTACCACATCAACGCATTCAGATATATTCAATTGCCTCGTGAATTGGTTTAGTGCACATGAACTGTAAGATCGGACAAAGGGATTTTCATCGATTAATATACTCTGGTCTTTCCCCAATACTTGTACATAAAAATATAGCTAGAATCGGTGTTCAAACTGCTTGGCCTTAATTCCTTGCATCGTTTTTTTCAATCTCACATCCAACACATGTTATCTATCAAAATGTTGCTTTGTCAAAATATACAATATCCTTAGATAATAGAAATATAGTTTGTGACTCAAAATTGCATGAATACTTTAGTCCATGTAGTTCACTCATTCCTCCTTAGATTTACTTTTATTATTTTTCCATTGATGGATTTTAAAAAAGAATCTCACAAAATGTCATCATTTTAATTCATTTTGTTTTGATATATAACTACCAAATAGTGCTTCAACATCATTTAGTCTCAGGAATTTAATTAATGTTGATGATTCTCTGTTTGAAATATAAATTAATTTAATTTTCAAAAGTGTACACATACAAATATACAATGCATCAGATGTAGGGATACAGAAATTAGGTGGCTAAGCATTCATAAAATCATTTTTTTGTAAATATACAATTTCTATTCTTTATTGGTTACTACCATTGATATTTTCGGCTTGGATGATGGGTACTATAACTTCTTTCCTTTAGTTTTAGTAAACTCGTTATTGTCTTTTAGATTTTTATCCAGTCCAAAGTCACATAGCAGGCGTGACCAAACATAGATGACTTACCAAAAAGCCAACCAAGTTGTTGGATTAAGGAGAATGCTTCCAGAAGAGAACTTTTTATAGAATTTGTCATTTCCTATTCTGTGTGGTGCTATCACAATTTGAATGGATTAGTTATCAAATATTCGAAATAGGTATATACTTGTAATGCATGCAAAATTTTCATGTGCTTACATTAAAATAGCGCATAATGTAATAAACATCACCAAATTTACACAAAAATTACATGATATAAAACATATAACAATTTTTATCATTTATCTATGCATAGCATGCCACTATAATTATGCAATGCAACACAGTTTGACAAACATAAATAAATTCAAAAAAAAAAAAATACCGACCTAGTATTATAGATAATAATATTGGTAGCTTGCTCCGCATAGAATGATAGTGACCAACATGTGTACATGTAACTTGCATTTCATACAACTAATTATAAAGTTTTTCAAACTCTCGTATATAAAATTAACCAAACAAAGATCAACATATATTCAAACAAAATCTGTATCCAATAATTTATGCCCTGTGTGTGTTTTAAACCAGAAAATAGTAATCAATATCAGAATTTACACTCTATTTATGGAACATAATGAAAGCTAATGGTCAATCCCAATCAGAGTCAGAAGAATACTGCGAATGAGGATCAAACTGCATAACCATCTTGCTCAACACCTCTCCAATTTCTTCGACTTCTCTTGTCCCGAAACCCCAATTCTAAAGCAACTTGTTACCTTCAGCTCCTCTCTCCATTCCATACTTACAAAGAGATGCTAGTTTTTTTTTATGCCAATGATTTCACAACAATGCTTGATCTTGGCCTTGCCGCCTTTGGAATTGAACCAATATCCAGCGACCCTTTTCTTCCATTCGAATCACTTTGAATGTAAGGTCAATGCTCACCTTGTCTGCCAACATGACCCTTGAATATTGAAGGGAAGGTTAGAGGAATCCGTAAAGAGCAGAGAGATAGCGCAACATGGAGAATATACAATAATATTGTCTCATCCATTTAATTTTAATCAAATAGTAGAATTGCTATTTCAAGCGATCATACTAAATTAAATACTTAATTGACCCAAATGTTGCATATAAAAACAGTAAGAAGGAAAAATTATTAAAACTTAACTACCTGTATATAGCAGCGATCAGAAAGTTGATATAGAAGATTGTAGTAGGAGATAATGAAGTAAATGATATTTCTATCTTTCTTTGTATATAGAAATTTCAAAACTGAGAAAATTATATAACCTTGTAATCAAAAATTAACACGCTTATATGGTGTTAAATAATTCATAGACAAATACAACAGTTTGGAAGCACCAACTATGCATATTATGGATTATTTAAGGCAAAACTTGCAATCAATAACCAAAATACAATTGTCTTTTAAATAGTTTGTAGTTATGCCACCATCAACCTCAAAAATGCACTTAGCATATACATATGTAAGGTAACTTTTACCACCAATAAATTAAATACAATAATAGAAAATTACTTAAATAGAGAACATTGGTTGCTGCATAGGTCCAGTATAGACCTATACAATGAATAATCAAACTTTATATGTAAGGCAAGTCTTCTATCCACTGTTCTAACTTCTAACTCATTATGACACACTTGGTACATAATCAGTTTTAGAAGTTAGATGAATCAGATTATTAAGACACTGGCTACGATAGACTCTCAAGGCGTACATAATCAGTTTTAGAAGTTAGATGAATCAGATTATTAAGACATTGGCTATGATTGACTCTCAAGGTGTTTAAATTATACTATGTACTAAAATAATTTTTTTAGACTTGTTAGTTGTGGAGTGAAACTGTAGTTCGGCTTATATCTTCCCTACCTTGACAGCAGTATAGTTCCTGTAGCAGCTACCTAAGTTAGTTATCTGTACATGAGTCATATCTGAGATACCAAATGTATGTTTTATGTATTCTGTTGTAAAGAGTCCTAAAGTTTTGATTATTCATTGTAAGTTTGTGTATCCTCTTGCCTAACTCGTTTATACCTTGGAATGAGCAAAACATTATGGTTGTAGAATTTGGTTATAAACTATTTTTACACAAATGCACTTAGAAGTAGCCTTCTCTTGCATGTCTTTTTAACGTAAGCAAAAAAATTGCAACTAATGGCGATGTATATCATATTTTGCAGGGAATTGCAAAATCCATTGGTGATTGGTACTCTGATAGATTTGCAATTACGGCAATAGACTGCCCTTATCCATGTGATAAAACCTACCCCTGTCTTGTTTTTAGAAAAAGATGAACCATTCATTTCATGTGAAGAACTAAAAAGGAACACAAATTTATAGCGTTTACGAATTTTTTACAGCGATTATTACCGAAAGGTTCGTATAATTTTTACAGTACATAAATATGCACATTGCATTGACTTTAAATGTTTTGTACAACTCCGTATACCAAAAACAGGAAACATGTGGATCTCTTATTCATTATAGTTTCAAAAATGTGCGATTTGTTTGTTTTTTAAAAGAATCAACGATAGACATACCTTCTTAATTTTGAACATCTCTAATTGGATTTCAATAATAACATCATGATTCTGTGTTGAATATTATAATAACTAATTCATATAATTTCAAGGCAAAGAACATCCAAATTTCCGGTTGAGTAAACGTCTCAATTTTCAGACATCCTAATTCTTATTGCCTACATTGTTTCAAGTTTAGCATAACCTTGTAAAGTGCCTTCAGCTTATTCTTTTTATTTCTTTTTTCGAATCATTTTTTTGACAGTCTAATATTGGCAATTCAATACATAAATCCGAATACATTAATAATAAATGAAAGTTTGGTAACTATATTTTGTAACTGATTCATAAAGTTTGAAATCTACATCAGAACTAAAACAAAGTGCTTCCAAAGTCATATTTGGATAGCAGTCTATACTTAAGCAATTAAAGCAATTCTACCCATATGCAATTGGAGCTTTATATGCTAAACCTGCTTAAACTAAAACGTACGCATGGAAAAAGAAAAAAAAGAAAAAAGCTGTTTACATTCAGTAAAATTTGTATTATAAGAAAACATAAAATTTGTTTCATTAAATAAATTTAGAAAATGAAATCTAAAAAGAAAATTAAAAATCTGGTTAGACACAAAAAAAGTGATTAGGAAGTTTGAAAACAAAAAACATGCGTCAAAACTGAGTAGAGTTGGAGCAAAATTAATAAATTGGATAAAATTAAATAGGGTGAAATCAGTTCATAGAATCTAAATCTATTAAAATTACAATTATATGCTAGTATACAATAAAAAATCAATAAACTAAAGGCATAAAACAAAAGAAATACTTGCCAATTTCCTAAATATTAAGGAAAAACTGATTTCTTTGTACAGAAGGTATTGGTGAGGCATGACCAAAAGTTGTAATAAAATGAAACCAAGTTCATATTCAAGCAAATTAAACAAAGCCTTATAAAAATAATCTTCCAGTACATAAACCAAGCTTTGTAAGTTGCACACGATCACTTAAAAAGTTGAACAGAATAAATTACTTTTATCAGAAATGCAAAACTAAACCTGATTGTTTACTGACCATATATTCTATGAATTAGTTAGTTATAATAAATATATAAATTCAAAATATATCAACTGAGAACTATATCAATTTACTCAATATTGTTTTTCTTACTTTGTTATCATGTACATATATATCCAGCTATGATCTCAAATTATTCAAATAATATTTAAAGGCAAAAGTGAATTTAAAAATTATTCCTTACACACTAATGTCAGGATCAGTGAAACTTATTTTTCATGATGACCACAACAAATACTTATTCTAAACATAGCAGAAAGGGAAAATTTTGAAACCAAATTACATTGTCTTAGATGTGAACCTCAAAAATTTCTCTCCAAAAAATAAAGATCTTGGAACGACATGTTGACTTCAAACTGAATACATTGAAATTATCATTCCAAATATGAATGGTACTAAAATTTTGACTGTACGAATCATTCATATGGCAAAATGAATGAAGCAGCTGATATCATTGATCGATTTAATTTTACTTTACTGTGCTCTTAATCATGATGATTCAGGATATATAAAAAAAGAATTCAAAAAACAAAAAAAATAGTGGATTCAAAATAGGACAAATCTTGATAATTCTTGGTTTAGTTGTGAAAATACTTGAATGAGTGAGCTTTTCAAAATATTATAGCAGGAGAACTTTTTATTACTTCTCCACTTGCGCCATTTTTACAATCTTTAGTTTATCAAAACCATTTTTCTTCACTGAAATGCAATGTGCAATGTACAAAAATGTATAGAGCCGGAACAACAATTTCAATCACCAAGATGTGTACTTAGATTATTACAGTTGTAGACCTAATGGTACATTACAAATAAATGTTATAGTCTTGTGTTAATATGTTTTCTAAGTAAATATTTACCTTATTATATGGAGAAACGTTTGTTTCATCCGTAGAAGTTACAGGAAATGAGCTACTTAATCCAGGAGTCGTAGCATGCGAAACACAGTAATCTTCAAATAGCATTGAGTTTCCAGGCTTACCTGGATAAGGATGCATTGGCTTTCATTTTGGACTTGGAGGAGGAATCTCTATGTGCTTTGCATTTTTTTGATTCTTTTGCATTCTATTTAGGTAAAATGAATTATCAAAATAGCAGCATATCATATGATCTATGGTTAAACACTTGATATAATAGGAAACTATACCTTGGAAATTTTTTTGAGCATGCCTCCTGATCTGCAATACAGTCTTTGTTATATGAGTTTCTGGATGAAAATCCAAAATTTAGGAATAATGAAAGAATTTTTTTAAATAATACATGTAGGTGTACCTTCCATTCGACACCATGCTCTTCCGTAATGTTGGAGGGCTTAGATGAATATTTTATGCTCTTCTTCCTTCCGCCTTTCTGTTGGTTTTGAAATTGTATACAGTTTTCTGACCTTAAAACAAAAGGGGGAGAAGAAAATGAACTTAAGTAAAATATATAAATTAAATTCTATTATATTCCAGTACACATGCACAACATTATCCCAATTATATTAAAGTATAAAATCAGACATAAACAAATGATAATGGATAAATTAGTTAGTCCTTGATTACTTAGACATAACTATTTGGTACAGATCAGTAATTAGGGTCTAGTTAATCTTCAGTTTCAAGTTTAGGGAAAATGTGATCAGTTCGTATGTAGTATTATTGGAAGTTGATTTTCTCTGGACAATTCATTGGAGCAAATATCATTGTACTTATTGGATTACAAAATGGATGGTCAATCTTTCCCTAAACAAAGCGAAAATATCAGTAGGGAATACACTATAACGCCAAAGGATTAAAGATTCCTAAGCACTTCATTGGTTAAAATTCATTGTCCCATATCTAAGTTTACTGTTAGTATATAAATTTAATATCCTCTGCCATGAGAACAATGAAGATGCATGACGTATCTCAGCCTGAAATCAAATGAATTTAACAGAAGGTAGTGGCATTTTCATGCTTGAATATTTTAAGAGTTCTCGATGTTACATTAAAACATCATCACTTATTTGCCTTATAGTCTTATGCATTGTACTTTTAAACTAATCTAGAACATAGAGACAGAATAATTTTACTGGAGAAAAAAACTTAAAATTTTCAATGGCTATAAAATAATTAAGGTAAAAGTGAAGACATTATATGTCTGGGGATCATGAAAACCTTTTTTATTATTAAGAAACTATTTTCAGAAAGACGCAATCATGTGCATATTGAGAGACTAAACTACTACCTTCAGTTAGTCAAAGTAGAGTTCTGTGATTTAAAATGATTGAAACCACACATTTCCCTACAGAAAATGAAAAAAGAGACAGCTTGGTCATGGTAATATGAATGCCATGAGGATAAAACATAATAAAGGGTTAATTCAATACAGAATCGAAGTAATGAAATTCTGATCTGTAAAGTGTAAGGATGCTAAGGTCATATTGATTACTTCCATAGTCAATATTAGAAAATAAAATCAGTAAAGGCTATAGTAAAATCACATTTCACTGATAGTCTCTAGGTAAGCATGTAAAGTATACACATGAAAAGATGGAACGAATATAATTTATATTGTAAGATTCGATTACTTTTCCATTTTCCATATTAAATTTGTTACATTACACTCGGAAATTACTGTTTCTTGTTGGAAAACTAATACCCGATTCATCATGGGTTCATAGGCTTACACTATTTAGTTTTTAACTAATAACAAATATCAAACAGCAGGAAATTAAGAATTTTAAATAAAAAGTGATTAAAGTAGTTAGTTTATAGGCTTACACTATTTAGCTTTTAACTGGCTTATTTCATGGTTACTCTCAAGGTATAATCTTCTTCTATATTTGACATAAACAACATAGGTTATCATAATATATGCCATTTTTTACTACACTAAGTAACCAATATGAGTAATAAAATCTTGGACTTGTAACCCTTTTTCAGTAGAGTGCATATTAATGTTTGAAGTTCTTTTAGTGAAATCTGATGGTATACAATATTTTCATATTCAATGCAGTATATAGAATTGTAGGTGTTATTAAATATATTTGGTATTTCACACTCTTTTAAATGTATCATTGGTTCACTCTAGATTGAATAAAAGAAGGCTTTTAAACTGGGATTTTTTCTCTTTTTTTCTTACAAAACTAAAAGAAAATTATAATAATCAAAACATAATAAACCTAAGTTCTAGCCTAGCATGTTGAATTCTTCTCATCTTAAATGAAGGAGTGCTCACAAAGTAGGTCTAAATTTTGTCTTATTGTTATTCAAATGCAATATTAATTAAGCTTGGTGATTATAATACAAACTAAATAGTGAATGACATAGCCTTTAGCTAAATTGAAGAAACGTATTTTATTCTAGAAAAAATTCCAAGTATCAGAGAATGTCCAATAAAAATAGTACAAAATCTAATTAACACTAACTTATATGTTGTTATTTTTTTAAGTTAGTATGGTTTAAATATGACTATAAATGGTATGATTTGACTAACAATAGTATGCATATTTATGAAAAGAATATGAGCTAAGTGAAATTTATGTAAATGCACTGAATGTTAAAAAAAATCCATGCAACATAATCTTTTGGGAAAGTGAAATAGATATAGTAACATAATCTTTCTACCTATACAAATGCTGCACCACGTCTTACAGTCCAGATAGCTTGACCTTGACAGCATCCTCCGCTTCATTAGCAAGAACCCATCATTTCACCTTCCAAGCATGAACACATTTTTGTTTACACTCCTATAAATAAATAAAAAATTCAATAAACATAAATCCATATTATAATCTTATCATTCAAGCTAAAGTATAGTTACAGGTTTATTGTTCCAAATGGAATATGCAACATAACACTTAAAATCACGCAACATTATTAAATCTTAAAATCTCCATGATTCAAATTCTCACTTTACAGTTTACACACAACAACATGTAAAGCTTCATGCTTTGTATATTTCATTGGTTAATGCTTCTAACTTTCTATGCTTATAATTAGTAAATCCAATAATTGCCAACTCAAAATCTGCCTGTCATTGTTACAATATATTAGCAGCAGATGGTTGCTTGAAGACTGGAACAGTACAACACTGCCAACTTTCAATGCAGTTGGCCTTCATTTCTCTGTTACTATCGAATTTGCATTATTCGGTGCTTGATTTTTGAGTTTTACCTGTTCTTTTTTTTAATGTTCGTGTTATCTTTTGTATCCAATTTTGCTTGTTGGAATTATTCTTGTAGCAAAGTTATATATGATAATGTTTAATTGAGTTGGCATAACAGTTACCTACAAACTACTGAATGGGCCATACTTCTGAAAAAAGATACTTTGAAGTAAATGTGTTTGTTCAGTTGAAATAATTATGTAGAAGATTTTTAATCTGATCAACGACTTTTGTTAGCCATCAAGTTTTGTTAACGTACCTCTCTACCCTTAATTCTTCCATTGAGTTTTTTTATATGTTGACCACATTTTTTTGTAAGAAGAAGCATATAATGTCCTATAACATTGCTGCTTTACATTCTTTGGAAGAATGTGGGATCTCACTTATGAAAAATCTTTTTTTTGGCGAGATCATAAGAAACCTTGAATATTTTGTGAGCAACTTTTCTTTAATTGGTTTTACTGAATAAAATTATCTTTGGTTTAGTATCACTGTATTTACTTGAGTCAATGGCTTATACAGTTTTGCGACTGGAAAGATTAACAATAGTTGCATTGCTTAGTATCTATGGTTCCCTACTCAAGTACGTACTTGTACTACAATAAGAAGTCCATATTATGAGTTTTGAAATAATTTCTTGAAATGAAACATTTTCATAATAACATTAACACTTACATAGCGTTGACATTTAGACAATAATTTCTTGAAATGATTTTGTATGCTAAAGTATGTTAGAGATGTAAACATTTTTGCAAACTTTACCCGGTCAATTTTTATACCATTGAGTGTATATGCACGCACAGGTTGGCCTGCAAATCACAATGGGCATGCATTTATAGTTATACCCCTAAAAGTAAATTTGATAGTATCATTATCTGCATAAACTGAAACTAAAGTAACATTTGAGAAGACCAAAACAACTAAAGAATAGTCATGAACCAATTTTTTTATAATACTAAATTTTTATTATTTGTTTCTTTTGTTTTAGTCTATTTGATGCTACTGAAAATCGAAATGATACTTGTACCTATACATCTATACAATCTTTTAGCTAATATGGAAACATATTATATGCATCATCACTTCACAACATGGCTTCAATTCTTCTATCTAGTCTAGTAATAGGGAAAATTCAATGCATAAGACTTTCACTATGACTTTTGTTATATATATGAACTTCTATCTGTGGTTCTGACATTTGACTCTTGTTTATAAAAATACTTTGAAAAAATGAAAAACAAATGAAATAGCGAAACTAAACTACATATAATCATAACGTGCATACATTAATTCAACAATGTGAATCTGTAGTATGTTTCAAATCATGTATATTTTTTGTTTGTAGATAGTATATGCTTATTCTTGTCATAATGTTTAAAAATTTGCAAGTGAGATTCACTGCCTGAACAGAGGCAGTTTGGTCAAAAAGGGATACATGAAACCTCCCTTGAACCTAAAAAACATAAAGGATAAGATGTTGAAGTCAAATAACTAAAAAAATTAATAAAGATAGGATAATTTTGAAATAAATATAAAGGATAAGATGTTAAAGTCATACAAAAAAAAAAAGATATGACCATTTGAAGACAAATAGGAAGTCCAATATTCAACAACTCATCTATAACACTAAGATCTATTTTCATGATTAAGGCCAATGAATTACCAGAGTGGTACTATTCTTGATTACTCATGCACTCCTAAAGAGACCGACTTACATAACCTTTGATATGTATCTACTCAGAGGGTAACATTTTGGTTTCCGTTTTGACAGACCATTAATTTGGAATGGGAATGGTATGCATGTACATAACATAAAATACACATAATCAAACACGATAATAATTCAGCATCACACATTAAAACAAATATGTATGTAAATCTTTTCAACAAAAATATTTTAACACCAATAGTATCATAGTCCAATAGAAAACATAACATCATGATAATAAAAATAATAAAATAGTTCAAAAAGCATCTCTCTAAATGCCATGTAGAAAAAGTTCATATTCTACCGTCAAGTGAAAATGTTTTTTAATCAATTTTATCTCTCTTTCAGCACATGTAATACTATTCTGATTTGGTGTAACTTTTTAAATTCTGAAGCAGTTATCCTCTATGAATGTTTAGATTCTTGAACTGAAACTTAGCTCCTTTAAAGGTGTAGATTACTACTGCTATAATAGAAGATTTTCTTTTCCTTGCTTTAATTTTGAGAGCTAGAATCCATAAAGCTCAAAGCTGAAATCCATGTAGCTTGGAATATTTTCCTGCAAGCTGAAATTTAAGACATTTGTGACCTGTTAATTCATGTTCTTCAATGAACCCTTAGCCTTTGCAGTAGATGTTCAAATAAATGAAACATAGAAATATGTTGTGAATTTTCTTTCCAACAGCTTCATGTGCTTCTATTGAGTTCTAATCTTTAAAAAATTACATATGATCATCTGAGCTTCTATTTTTGAGTTCCCAACATCTATTTATATCCATGACCTTATTGCTATTATTGGCAAATTTATTCTTCATTTTAATCAGGAAAGACCAACTTGTCATACGACTCATTTGAGAAACAATACTTCCACACTATTTTTCAAAATAATAAGTACAATTATTCGATAATTATCAGTCATGTGACATATTTGAAATATTTTGTATCATATGATTAGTTCATCAAATAAAGTAGAACATGTTGATGAATGATGCATATATATTATTTAGCGAGCGGAGATGCTCGTGAGACTTATGACATGAAAAAAAGAGCAAAACCAACTTATTACAAACATAATTTGATTTTCAATTTTATGGATACATATGCATTTGGTTCACAAATGAGCAAACAGAAGTGTGAGGAACTCAATAATCAAATGATAATACTGATAAAAGCACTATGGTAAAGCAAATAAAAAAATAAAATAAGAAGCGGAATTTGAAAAATAGTTAATCAAGTATTTAATGCTTTATATTTGCATATCTTTACTACTCAAAAAATTCAGCTACAATCTCTGTCCAATAATTTCAAAACTCTTGCTTGAACCTGTAGCACTACTGGTAGAGTAATGTTGCTATATCATTTCCTAAAGACAAATTGCAAGTTGCTCAAGTAGTATTAACACATTTAAACAAAATAAAAACACATTGAAATACCTGTTTTGCTTCATTTAAACTGGTTTCCCTTATTTTAGTTTATTGAATTACAGTCCTATCACCTTGGTCAATCTTCTTGTCTTCTGCTGTTATTGTTGCTTCTTCTAAAGCTTCTCCAAATGTTATTTTGTTTTCCATAGCTTTTGCTTCTGTGCATCAACTTCTTGCTTGATATTCAGATCAGTTTCCTATACATTTAGTTACATGGTCGATATTTTTTAATTTCAATTGTTTTGATAATTATTTTGATTTCAAGGTGAACTTCACATGCATGTATCGTTGAAACATGTTATTGTCCAACTACTTTCAGTGTGTAATCAAACAGTTGAAGATAAATTATCTCTAAATGAAGTAGGTCGGGTTGACAGCATGGAGTAGGCGGGCTGGACTTTATCGAAGATAAATTGTTCAATAAAACTAAATAAGGAATTGTGACACTAAACTCTACGGACATAACCGTTATTTGACATGACAACCAAATATTATGCTCTAATCAAGTATTTGTCTTTTGAAACACAAACACATGAACGTTATGAAAATAAGATCTAGGCCTAAAATTTTAAATCAATTTGGATTGCCAAATATTTAATAGGTTTAATTTTATTGTTTCTGAGATCAACGATACAAATTCCTCAGGTAAGTCTAAATTTTTTTTGGTCATTGTAATTTGTAATCGGTATGATTTATTGAAACCAACCCATTGTGTCTATTTAATTTTGGATAAATAGCACCATGGAAAAACCAAGATATTTAATAATAATAATAATAACTCTATATTCTATACATATCCATATCTATATGGTGGAATTAGCTGGAAAATAAAAATATGAATATTAGCATTGTCTTTTCATATATTCAAAACCTTTCTGATATAGAGGCAGAGACATCAAAAATAAAGGAAAAATTGTCTGCTGATAAATAACTTAAGTTAGTTTTTCATTATACAATTTGTTCTGAGTATGCCATTTACATTAAGAACTTACGCATATTTATTCTAGCCTCATGTTTGTTTTGAGTTTTCCTAGCTCTTGACCTATGTATACATCATCCCCACCATTGCTGCATTTTCCAAAAACCTCTTTTCTATTTGGACTTTACAATATGATTTTTTATTTATTTGCAGCTTCCAGAACCACTTTTCTAGGAACACTTTGCTGCATTCTTCTAACCAAGTTTGCAATGTGATTTTTTGTTTTGTTTGCAGCTTCAACTATCATTAAGTGGAAAGGCATGTATATACGTAAGCTTAAAATCTTACAAATACCAGCATTTTGGTAAGCAAATTGTCTCCTTTTTATCCTTATTTTGGCCTTTGATATTCTGTTATAGCCTTATCTCAAAATAACCAATGTATTTTTTGTATCATAAACCTTACTCTGGCCTTTGATTTCGAATTATAAAAAAGAAAATTCAAAATATGAAAACCATTAATTAACCACTTTTCAATCAAATGCACGGTAGCAAACAACATTATGTGGCAATGGTAAGACCTCTAAAAGCAGACAAAAAATTGGTATATATCTATTTTTTGTTTAGCAATTTTCGAAATCATCGGCTATCAAAATGCAATAAAGCCTCATTATTTAATCATAATTTCAAAATTTAACCCTCTTTTTATAAAAGGAACATCAATAATTGTATAAATTTTAGTAAAACAACATGCAAATGGAAAATGCTCGTTGTATTGCAGTTTTAGAAAATGCATATTGATATTGTATTATGTACAATATATGTATGCTGTATAATATTTTTAGAAGTAAATTCAAAAATAAAATACGATAAACATAGAATGCACATTATATTGTTCGAAAAATGCATACAGGTACTCAGAATATACACACAATGCACATTACATTGTTCGGAAAATGCATATAGGTGCTTAAAATATACAACATATATGATGAAATGCACAGTAAACAACAGTATAAAAAAATACACACAATACCGCACTTCCATAAAACCAACTATATATATAATTCGAAATAACATTTTTTAAATATCGTTCATTTCAATTTCCCAGGCCAGTCCATGTCTGCTTTAATATACACTTAGTAAAATTGGACCATGGAGAAAAAATTGTAAAATGGGTAGAACGGTATACCAGACAGTGCCAATGATTTATAGTACAATGAAGTCCATCGTATGTGGTTTTACTTAAATTTATAGTACAGTGAAGGCACAGTGAGTGAATATAAGGGATAAACAGAAGCCCAAATTCAAAATACCGAATCAAATTAAGCATGATAAATGCATGGCCAACAAATATAATCGATGGACGTTAAATCTAGAACCATGAATCTATGAACTAACCTAAGTAGACCGTCGAACAATCTATAAGAGTTAATCGCACAATGAAGCTGGCGAAAGAATTAGATCTGGAATCGCGCCAAAATAATCCTAATTTGTTCGGTTCGTTGGAGAAGATGTTGGGACTGGAATCGCCTTTGATTTGGAATCACCTTGAAGTATCCTTAGTCTATGCGGTTCGTAGGAGAAGAGTTACGCGTGGAATTCCGTTAGATTTGGAATCGCCTCAACCTCTTTTTCAAAGTAAGTTTTGATATGGGATATGGGGGTTAGGGGTTTTTTAGTTTTGGGTAAGCAGCCTGAAGTGAGAAGGGAGGGTAAAACGTAGAAAGGGTAATTTGGGAAATTTGAAAAGACACGGTTGATTATGCTCATTGAATTCTCATTATTAGTAGTAAAGATGTATTAAGTTTTATAAGGAAGTGGCAAACAACGTACCTTTAAAGAGTGGTGGTTAAATGTGGACATGGTGTTTTAACCATCTGCTGTCCAACAAATTGCCATGGCCCCCCTGGACTGTCCTTGCTCTTTTCAGGGACCTCTTGTCTAGCCACAGCCAATGATCGCAGACAACGTTCAGCATACTTCTCCATTATTGAATGAACCTTGTTTTTAACATCTTCCTTGCACTTGCAAAGCTCTACAATCTACAGGCCAAAAGCAAATTTAGTTTTAAACATATGAATCATGGTCTTTAAGTCCTGAGCTCGTCAGATTACCATTTTTCATCTTCAACGGCTTTGGTGGAAATAGTACTTTCTTGCAATTCCCAATTATTTTGGCCACTATCTGCTTCAGAGTAACGTCCTACTCTTCATCTGCTAGATGCCATAAATACTGCTTAATTGCAAAATTCCACACTCATAAATCAATCAATCCAAATTGAACTTTTCAACCCGGCAATTTCTATACAAAGTAGTTACACAGTAAGGAGGCAACTCGTCACATTGAGTCTTGAGAACTTTCCACTTTGCTGTTTAAGCTTTCTGTAGATAATATGTTGCAACATAAAACCTTAAGCATGCTACAATGAAGTTTTGAACAATGGTTGAAGTAAATATCGAAAAGAAAAACCTTATGCATGAAAGCCAGCCACTGAGAGAAACTATTGCACATAGGTTAACTGGGTAGGGATTTCCATTTCCAAACTTTCCATGTATGCAACAAATGGTAGAATATAGTGCCATTGCAGCACCCATGCTGAAACCACCAACGCCAACCTTGACTGTATTCATTAACATAATCATGATATATATACTTCCTTTTTTATAATTATGAATGTCTAATAATTATAATATAGGAGATAATGAACATATTGTCATTAGGCTCAGTAGAAAGAAGATTTGCAACATGGGCAGCTGAAGCATCTATTCCTTCGAAGTCATCACAACCCTCCTCTGAAAGTCTTCTACCCCAAACCCTATACACAGTAAAGAGAAAAATTGATTATCATTACAATTTCTATCCAAAGTGAGATGACTATTACATGTTCCATTTGAAGAATCAAAACCAATAAGTCTTGTAATTATGTATTAAAACATAATTAGCAATTGATGTTTTACTGATGTTAATTTGAAGTGGTATCTTACTGGGTCCCAGTGCCTCCTATGATTACTTCAATCCCAGTGCATATTTTTTAGAACCATTCATGCCAATACTTTCAATTGCACCTCGGTCAAGTTAATTTAGCATATTGATAACACAACGTATAAATAGCAGTCTACAAAGAAAACGCATAATAAGTTCAACATATATTCACAAATCACTTACCTACAGTTTACGTAGTCTAATAAAAATGACCAATCTAGTAATATCAAGAGAGAACGAATCTAGAATCAGGAAGTGGTAAGAATTACTATTTAGGAAGTAAGATGAAGCAAAAGCAGAATTTTTAAATACCATCTACTTCGGATCATCGATTTCATAACGGTATCTCTAAACATTTACAGGAATAAAGCTCCTAGATAAACAAAAGTAAATTATACCTTTTAGGCATAAACCAAGATGGCTTGTCATTAGCGCTAGCCTCCACATCATCATTCACAGTAATCACCTTTGATTTGGAATCGGAAATTGATTCGCGGCGAAGACATCATCGGGATTCGCGGTGAAGTAACCCTAGTTTTTGCGGCTTGTTGGAGAATACGTGGAATCGGCTTGGATCGGAAATCACCCCGAAGAGTATTAGTTTGTTGGTGGTTGTTCTAAGTCATCGTTGCTGCTGCGAGGGTAACAGAGGAAGGAAAATGCCCAAATCCGTTGGAGTCAATGGAAATCAGTCGAAAAGTATTTGTGGTCGAAGGCTCATGGACATCGGTTCAGTAATGGGTGAGCGCAGCCGCCAGTAAGTGCTAGTCGACATTAATTGCTTGCCAGAGTTAATTTCAAGTCAATTGGTATGTCTAGCGTTCGTCGATAGGAAAGAGGAGGGAAATTAGGGTTTTTTCGTTGCAGGATTAGCGGTGGGTAACGAAGGAATGAGATATGCGGGAGTAAAGATGAAGGGCATATTTTCAGAAAGACACGGTTGAAATGTATTCAACGAATTCTCATTATTAGTAGTAAAGATTATAAATCAAGTCATATTTTAGAAATTCAAATCAATTTAATTTCCCAAAACAAAGCTGTAGCAAGACTACAGAACAGTCTCTTAACTTTGAAACTCGAAAATGAACGTCGATGATGTCGCGATCATCACCGAAGTTATTTTCCAGCGACAAAGAGAAGAGCACAAATTTTAAACCTTTAAAATTCTTTGAAAACAAATTCTATTCAAAATACTTTAAATAATATAACCCTTTAACTTTAAACCAAAGTTCGAAATAATCGGAATTTAAATCCTCAAATTCTTGTTTTAAATTTATTTCAGTTCCCAAATAAATTTATAAACAAATATTTATAGATCTATTTGTAGAAAATAAATGATAAATCAAGTATTATCATTTCAAATTATCAATTTAAATCATTTCATTAAGTTCCATAAATTTACTTATATATCAAAATTTATTTCATTAACCAATTTTTTTTTTAAATATATTGTGTCCGTTTGTTCTGTCAAAGTGTTTTGGAAATCTTATCGATAGCGCTGATCAGACGTATCGATCATAAACCCAACTCAACATCAACAACTCAAACAACACAATATATAAAACATTTTAATTTTTAAATACTAGTTTACAAATACACTATACATGAATAGATTTTCAAAGAAGGATAGAGATTCAAATTTTTTTTGATTAACACAAATCAAAGGAGATTATGATTTAAAAATAAGTTGGAAACAAGGATGACATGATTAAATAACAGAATAGGAAGATGGATAAGCTTATATAAATCACGGGCAACCTTAACCGGGTCAACTGTGACTTAAAGAATAAGATCGATGTGGATTTTCTAGGGTAAATCTACATTCGATCTCAAGAGTTAGAGTTTGAAATAACAAAAGATATTAGCATCTAAACCAAGGATAGATAAGAATCTTTGGTGAATCGATGCTAACTGCAAAGGAGTTTTCCCCTTTTTTCAATTAAATTTGAAATTGGCGTGACCGCCGACTCACTAGAAAGATCATTCGAAGCGGAGTTATGGGTTACTCCAGAATCAAAAGAAGATGAATAGTGAGGGATACGAATGGATTTTGGAACCGTAGGGAATGTTCCAAAATTCAAAGGAATCGTGTCAAAAGGGAGAGATTCAAACTCGAATGAAAGTGATTCTGTAAATACATTCACTCCATATGCAGAGTTTTGCCTAGAGCTACCAAAGCTCTGATACCAACTGTAACGACTAGGTATTTTCAACCATTCGCATCCATTATAAGTGCATAGGCAGACACTCATGCCGGAATTGAATTGCTCAAAATACCGTGTTGTAAATAAAATTTTGGCAAACCTCAGAATATACAGTAAATAAAAATCACAGATCTCAGACACAGAGTATATAAAAATGCAGCGGAAGAAAAAGAGATAGTAGTTCATGAAGCTACTATATAAAATATAAGATACATCAGAGTTAAATAAGATACAGCAGAAGAGTAACAGGATACATCAGGTACAAAATAGATGGCTGGATCTTCAAGGAAAACTCCAACGCCGAAGGTGAATCTTGAATGCTAACTCAATCAATCTGACCCGAGCGTAAAGCAAAATACAAAACCCTCGAGTCAGGACATAAATACTTATAAACTGTAAATCAACTCAAGTGAACAGTAACAAAATGCATCAGTAACTTAAAGGATGCTTAGGACCGCCCATCCTCTAAGGATCCGTTAAACTATTTACTATGTAGTAATATACGCTATATACGGTAGTGTCTAATCAGTAAAGTATAATCATATAGAAAATAGCGTTAAGGGGATGGTGACCTTAACGCGGTCGGATCTTTAAAACCAAAATCATAGTGGGCTCGATATAACGATATGACACGGCACGCAAGGAAATGCCAGGGTGGATACACCGTTTGCACTCCCAGACCGGTGGTGACGGCAAGCCAGCAGCTTCCGCCCACCTCGAACAATACCCCCGAATCAAAATGGCGCCACATATCGAATCACAAAAGTAATAGAATGGTTTCCGATGGAGCATGCTCGATGAAAGGGTGCGACCCTTTGTGTAGCCCGGTATAGCTCCTGTTTAAGTCATATATGCCAACTCACGGGAGTTGGGTCCACGTAATATACCCCGAGAACGTCGCCACCATCCTACTTCATTCTGGAATCTCCACCGCATACACAGTTGTTAAAGTGGTTTTCGGTATTGGCCGGCTATAAGACAATATCCGATCCCGGTCTCTTTAACAACCAATCGTTATTATAACCCGTAGTTATAACTTTAAAACAATATTTTATACTTCAAAATAAAATATCCTTTTCAATCCAAATCTTTATCAAAATAAAGATTAAATCATTTCCAAAACCATTTTAATATATCATCGTAAAATATATTTCAATTCAAATATTTATCAAAATAAATATCAAGTCATTTCTAACCATTTCAATATATTAAATTTTCATACCCTTTCAACACTACCTTTCAAATCATTTTAATATATCAAAATATCATAACCTTTCAAAGCTTCAGTTCCAAAATATCATATCTTTCAGAACTTCTTTTTAAATCATGTTAATATCAAAATGTCCTATCTTTCAAACTCCGTTTTTCAAATCATTTAATATCAAAAATATCATATCTTCCAAAACTTCGTTTCAAATCATTTTAATATATCAAAATATCATATCCTTTCAAAACTTCGTTTCAAATCATCTTAATATATCAAAATATCATATGTTTTCAAAACCACATTTCAATCATTTAATATATCAAAATATCATATCTTTTTGAAACCACATTCATTTCAAATCATTATTGATTTTATTCAATTTAAAATATCATTTCAATCCATATTTCAAAACAGTATATATTCCAAAAATCATTTTTAATCATTAAAATGAAGTTATTATGTTTAATAATTAAATTTCCAAAATTTTCGACTTCCAAAGTTCATTTATTCACTTAAGTTTATCAAAGCAGTGAAAATTCACTTTTCGTGGCATTTAGAAAACGCTACGGAAAAATACATTCAAAACAGTTCAATTTAACAAAAGACAACATTTTAAAATGTTGTAATAGGGTTTACTTAAATTTCGAATAAACTTAGCTAAATTCAACAATTTATAGCACTTGCAAAAATTGCTATAATAGCTTTTAATTCAGTTTAGCTTTTTAGTTCATTATCATCAACTACAGCATTTTCAAATGCTGTAATATCATTTACATTGTAATTAATAGCATTTCAAAAATACAGTCAATTAACTTCAAATATTCAATATAATTTATCAACCGATTATATTTTTATTTAAAACATTTTTAACTTATAAAATCATACATTTTCACATTTATAACATCATTTAATTTTTCCTCAAGTTCATGATTTTATAAAGTTAAATTTCCATTCAAAATCAAGATTTAATAATAATTCACTTATTAAAATGCAATGTTGAATTTTTAAAATCCATTACATTAAATTTCAACTTAACACTTAAATTCAAATTCTCAAATATAACTTAGTTTATTTTTATTTACTTAACTAAAAGTTCATCTTTACGTCAATTTCATAAATTTCCAGTTTTAGTTATATTTCAAAATTTCAACTTACAATATTCATTCATTTCACATTTCACCTTTATTAAAATCATTAATATGATATAAAAATCACTTTAAATTCATTTAAATTCAAATTATCATAAATTTATCATAATTTCATATTCAATTAAATTTCCAATTATAATTAAATCAAAATTTCCAAAATAACTTACGTCCAAAATTTCTAACTTTTTCATTAATTCATTTCACTTACAATTATTCAGAAAATCAATAATAATTTACAAAAATCTTTTTTATTAAATTTAAAATCAAAATATTATAATAATTAAATTTCTAAAATATTTAAAATTTTAGAAAAACTTATTTTAACTACGGGCCTGTATATAATTTTCTACGTTAGGTAAAGTGATATGGGTAATATATCATTTCAACCCATAATTTACAAAGAAAATCCGGGTTTTATCATTTCAAACCCGCAATCCCAAGTCAAAATGAAAATTTTTAAACCATTCAGGCCTATCATTTCAGCCCATAACATTTTTTTTCTAACAGGGAACTTGCAGTGAGATCATATACAGAAATAATATAAACAAGGTCAATATCACAATATACAGTCATATATCAGATGTCAGGTGAAAATTAACAGTTTTAACATAGTAATAATATAGTAATAACATGGCTTAGCATATCATATGATCATCATTAACTTGCATAAACATTTTTTATTACTAAACACTTGTCATTAATTCACTTTTCATAAGTATAAATGTCAGAGTGAGAAAGACTCACTTTTTCAAGCTGAAGACCAAAACAACAAACACAAGAGCGGTTCCAAAAGTATGACAAGCACGATACAACACGACTTTTGATTTGAATGAATGGAGGCCTTGATATTTGTCATGTAAACAATAACCAAAACAAGACAATACACACATAAATATTCAACGCAAAACAATGTTGAAACAATGAAAATACGAAGCAACAAAGGAATAGATTACTTGACATTGCTTTAACCATTCAAATGCTTGGCCTAGGAGGTTCTTGGGTTCAGCCATGATGATGATATAGCTCAGGTTTGGCACCATAACTCACGGCTAGAAGGAGTATGGAGTGGTAGGGTTATAACATGAAGCATACAATTGGTCAAGGCAACATATATGAAGTTTTTGAGCACAACAAGGCTCGGCCTTGGGTCAAGTGGGGCTTGGCCATACTTGTACAGGTTTTGAAAGTAGATGGAGGGGTGTGGGGAGGTCTGGAAAAGGTGATGGTGGCGGCCTATGGTGGTGGCCAAGGTGGTGGATGAAGATATGAAGTGATAGGGTGGCTATCATGAATGCTTCAAGGCTTTATGCATTGTTTTTGTGGAGTTTCGGTTCATGGAGTCTTGGCCATGTCAATTTCAGATATGGACAGAGGCTAAAATGAAGTGTAGTGGTGGTAGCAAGGTGGTGTTAATGGCTAGAGGTGGTGGCCATGGTGAAGTATGAAGGTGGTGAAGTAATAGTGGTGGCTAGTGCTGTTTTGGACATTATTTGCAATTTTGTGGAGTTTTGTCACCAAGGGAGGTGTGGCCATGGATGGATCTTAAATGATGGCTAGAGATGATGCCAAGGAAGAGTGGTAGGGGATGGTGGAGAGTATGGTGGTGATGGTGGGTGGTAGAGGCCAATCCAGAAAGCATAGAAAACTAGGCAAAATACATAGAAAATGAGAAGAAAAAGGTTGAAAAAAGATGTAGCCATTACCAGATTTTTTCTCAAGATGGAGGCCATGATTTTTAGGGTTTTGGAGCTTGAAAATTCGTGAATAATATGAGGGAGTCAGCTGCAAAGGATGAGGAAAGGAATGGCTAAGATAAATTGATGTATTAATTGCAAAACGAAACGGATAAAACGTCTTAACGTTTCACGCTTTTAAGATCTCTTAACTTTCTAAACCCTTTGCATTTCCTTTTGTTTTTAATTTTATAAAAAAAAGATAAACTCAAAAATGTTATTTAAAACCGAAACTAAGTAAGAATAAAATAAAATAAATAATTTATATTAAGTAAAATAGAAAAAGGAAATAAGAAATTGCTTAAAAATAGCAACCCTGACATAAAAATTACAAGAAAATCTCCAATGACTTTGGAAAATTTATTACTTCACAAAAAAATATATTATAACACAAAATTTGAATTAAAAATGGTTTTAAAACATTTTCAAGGTAAAATAATAATTTAATTTTTATTAAATAGAAAGTTAAATAAAGAAAAATGCAGTAAATACCAACTAGGCTTTATAAATTGAAATAAATTCAAATAAACTTTAGAAAAATTATATTATCATTTTAAAAATACTTAAAAGTCAAAATATACATAATATAACATATTATCACATATTAACATAAAATAAAACCAAGAAGAAGTAATTTATACAATTTAAAATAGTTATTGTTAAATAACCCTATATACGCACAATATTGTAAAGGGTATAACTTTCACAATTTACATCCAAATTCAACGAAACGAAAAGTGGCGTTCCTAGAATTTTATGTACTTTATAATAAAAGAAAAAAATTAAAATTTTAAACTTTTAAAATTTTAAGTTGAAAGTCACAGTTTGACTATTTTGACCAAAATCAGCATTTCAGGCAAATATTCAACTTACACAAGTTTGGAATTATAACTCATATAAAAATCAAGATTATATTTAAATAATAAATTTAATCATTTCAAATAAGTAAAATAAGTTTTTAAATCAAAATCTTACATTAGAAATAATTAAAATATACAATAAAATAATTACAAAATACAGGGTTGTTACACTTATAATTTATTAATATTAATTAACCAGGATTAGTAATTCATAAGTAATAAATCTGATTTAAATTAATCGGTTGATTAATAAATTTTACTTATGAATGTTTGAATTCTTTTGATTGTCGAACTGTTTGATATTCTGTTATGTGATGCATTGTGATATATCCTGATTTAAGTTGTGATCTGTAATGAAATTAATTATCTATGATGTAATTCATTATCTATGATATATATATATATATCGGTGATCTGTGAATGAAGATAAGCGTTATAGTTTATATCGCTTATCGGATATATTGTTGTATTTGATCTGTGATGTGATGATTGCTGTTGCACTATTGTGTTAAACCCCTGCACCACACTTATACACACATCAATATGGATTTCACGGGGAAATCGATTAAGTCACAGATTTTGAAATAGTTTAAAAGTTGAATATTTAAAACCAAATGGTTTTGGAAATGGATTGGGATCAAAGTGAAAAGCTTTAGAAATGGAATTTCAAAGATGAAATTTAATTTGAATAACTTGATTAAGTTCTGGGATTTAAATATTTGATTTAAATTTGAATTCAATATTTAAAATTGAATTCTATGATTTGAAACTAGGGATTAATAATATTATACTAGTTATATATGAGTCAAACCATTTTTAAAGTATTGTTCTTTTGGGAATTTGAATTAACCTAAAGATTTAACTTGTATAAATGAGATCGAATTTCTCCGAAACGAAAACTACTTGTTTTCGAATAATAATAGCTTTCATTTTAAAGAAAGGATTTCTAAATTGTGTTGAAAAGCTTCAAGTTTGAAATGGAAATTGTTTTGAAATCCATAAATGAATCTTTGTGAATCAGGTGAACTTTGTGAATTAAATCCTTCGTTTAAAAGATTAAAAGTGTGGAAATTTGTTTAAACCATTGAAGGTTGTTGAAATGAATCTTTTTGTTTAAAAGATTTGAAATGGTAATTTGTTTTAACCATTCAAATGAAAAGTTTTGACTTTAAGCTGTGATTTAACTGAGACCCCAATATCCATATGATTTTAAATATTGCGCTCGTTATTTGGTTTAGCTGGGGGAGGACCTTTGTGTCATATGACCCATTCCGAATAGTGGTACGACGTATATGGATAACATTGAAGACCAGTGGTGAAGACCGGGTATTTACGAGAATGATAGGATGACCTGTCGATTTTCTCTACATCATGGCTCAGGTGCATAGATTCCTTAAGTGATGGGAAGTCCGATCGGGATTGTGAATACCCGGATTTCAAGGGCTTCTTTGGAAGTGCCTTCGGTTCTGTTCGAACCCGGAACATACTTGTATAGTTACGTGTCTGACATTTCATTTAGAGATATAAAGTAGATTTCTTTCAAATACATTTCTGTTGGTGGCGGAGAATTTATTCTCTTAGCTTAACACCCTTCTCTAAGACGTACGCACTCAGAGGTTATGTAGTTGAAGGTTATCAGCGATATATTCCCAATTTGGTAATGTGGCATGCTGAGTGTTGCTGTGTGATGATTATTTATTGATCATTTGTTGATCAAAGCGTGGCTTTGTGAAAAAGCGTGGCTTTGTGGACGAGACTTCATCAGACCTCACTCCCCGAAAATGGTCAAAACAGGAATATGCGGCAAGGTTATAAGGGTCGCGCCCTTTAGGGTATGTCATTTCCTTCTGGAAAGGGTGGTATCATGGTATGAAGCCCAGATACTTACTCATGTTAATACACTATATCTATTACTGTGTGGTGTTGTTGGAATCGAGCGCTCGGATAAAGGTCCAAAGAGACCGGGGGATGGCATGCTCGAGTAGTAGTTACCTAGTTACAGAGGTAACCCGGCCTTGTGTTGGCAGAGACCCGGTTAGGGTCTCGGGACGTCCCGCCAGAGGCGATCCCATGTGGCAGTAGGAAGTTCCTTAGCCTGACCATTTGTTGGAAATCCATCCATCCAATACAAAACCCTGTACGATTTTAGTTGTAGAGCCTGTCATTCACTTATGGTGGTCACCACTGTTTGGATGGTAGCTATAGTAGGCATACGATAATGGTCGTATGTTGGCCAAGATTATATTCTACTTTCAAAATGGTTTTCTGCACTTTGCACTTATAATAATAATATCCAAGAAATTTTCTGCGTATTAAGCATGTTTGACTATCACAAGAAGAAATCTCCTCCAATTCTGCGTTTGCATTGTGTGTGTGGCGGGAGGTCTTATGGTAGTTTCATTTTCTAAAAGCATTGCGAATTGACTTTAAAATTTTCCTGTTGTTTGTTTTTAAAGATAAACTGTTTTTGTTGCTCACACCAGTCCCATGACTGATCCGGAGTTTATTGTTTCTTTCCTAAACTCTGGATGGTCAAAATTTTCTACACGAGCAGTTTAGAGTTGGGTTTTTCAGATAGTTAGGTTCAGTAGATTATCCGGAGTTAGTTCAGTCTTTGGATATGACTGACCTTGCTTAGCTTGGTGCATCTTTATTGGGAGTTCGAGCTATTGCTGGATTGGTTCTTGGAGATGGAGTTGCAGTTTTTGGAGTTCTTCCTTAAAGACTATCTTGAGTTATTGTTCCGCTGCTATTTCATTGTATCATATCTCTGATGTATATCGATATCTATTGTATCATCTGTTGTATCAGGATGTTGTATCAGATGTTGTATATTGATATTCATTATTTCTTCCGCTATGTTGTTTACTTAATTGTGTTATAACCTCCGGCGAACCAGGTTCGATGTTTGGATCTGCGGCATTTGAATATATGGTAGCATATTCGGTGTCGATTTTTGAAGGTCGAGTCAGGATCGTTATAAAATGACCCCTTATTCCTATTCACATTAGAGAATTGGAGCTTGCACTACTGGAGATAACAATATTGGAAAAACACTCAAATACTGACAGTGGTTTTCCTATGCACGCTTAGTAGCGCTTAGTAGATGGGGGCATAGGTGGAGCATGCACAGTTTTACTTGCAATAGACTAGATGAAATTGAAAGTGTACTTGCAGTACCAAGGATCGTGTAATATAATATATAAACGCGGAAGATGATAATAGCAGTAAAATAAGAATTAAGGTAAGCACACCAGGAATTTTTATACTGGTTCGAACTTTCCGTTTTGCGTCCAGTCCCAGAATATCCTCTGGATTTAGACTAAACCCCTCACTTAACCCGGAGGAATAGGTATACCACACCTGAGCAGCCGAACAGGAATTTTTCCGCCTCAACAGCCGAAGAGGACTTCAACTCAATACAAATAATTTGTTGACGAGTGTGTTCTGAATAACACGGATTGTCTTTTGATAGTACAATTTTCCTATAATCAAATCCTCAAGAATATGTAGTGTGTGTGTGAAGATTTAGAAGGAGGATAATCTCGTAGAATCGAAGTATATAAATTAATTACAAGATTCTAGCGATATTGAATGAGACTGAATGCTTTTATTTGTAGAAATAAATAGAGAATAGATTTCAGAATTATATACAAGAATTAGTCATTGTAGGAATGAATTAAACATGTTTATATAGTTGTAGAATAGTTACAATCTTTCATGAAGAGTTTCAACCAAAGATTGTGACCATACCTCTTGGATTGAAGGTGATTCCTCTTCACGAACGATCGCAACTCTTCAGAAAATTAGCCGTTATTTCTAGGTCGGTTGACTGAAAATTCTGGCCGGTCAGCTGAGTTTAAAATCGTGCACAAAACAGAGCATATCTTTGCACCAATAACAGGTTCGGTCAGCCGAGTTTTCTGGTCGGTCAGCCGAGTTTTCTGGTCGGTCAGCCGAGTTTTCTGGTTGGTCAGCCGACCTGATGTTATGTGCACAGATCATATTTTTTCAAGTATAAAACAATATACAACTATATGTATGTGTGTGTGACTACTTGAGGAATGATTTTAACAATATTCTAAGACTCAATATAATAAAATATTGATACTAATCTCTGGATTGTAGTCTTGTCTCCTTTGTAGTGCACAATATACTTTTATTCTCTTTTTGTCGCCTTTGTATAACATTCTCTTTGTAGTTCGTCTTATGATCTCTGAAGCTTGTGTCATGAATCAAAACCTATGAATCAACATTCTCCCCCTTTTTGATTGATGACAATACTTATGTGACGAAGTAGTATATATTGTAATTCTGCCCCTGAATATATGGCGACTTTTCTACAAAAACTTGTTAGCTTTTATATATTTCTCCCAATTTGTCATCGACAAAAAGGAGAGTTTAACTGATGATATAAATTATATTTCACACAAGTGTTAACATAAAACAATATAAAACAAAATAACTACTACTTATAATGTAAGGTATCAAAAAAATTAACATTTAAAGCATGCGATACCCAGGCTTCTTATAATTTCCTAATTTTTAGGAAACCATACCGATTTGGGTGTGGTTGAACCTTTATAAATATAATTTTCATTATTAACTACCATATCAAAATAATCATCAATATATTTTTCTCTATTTTTCCAATTAACAGGAACCCATATACTTAGATAATTTTTATTCATATTTTCTGTTAATGATTTTGTACTTCTAAAGAAATTATCAACATTATAGGTCATAGTAGTATTTGAATTTCTATAAAAATTTGATTTAGGCTTTACTCGAAATTTAGTACTAGCACTATCATTTTTACTATACATGAAAGCATATCTAGTGCTATTTCTACGAACTGTTTTATTATATCCTAAACCACTTTTATCATTGTGAGCTTTTGAATTCTTAACATAACCTAATCCCTTCTTATTTGAAGCAGGTTGAGAATTTTCAATAATCCTGGATAAATTTTCTCTCCCTTTATTAAAATTTGAAATATTTTTAGTAATGTCATCAAGCTTAGTTTTGAGACTAGTGTTATCTAACTCAACAATTTTAAGTTTTGTTTTTAACTCAAGATTCTCAGAAGCTAGAGCATTATTCTTTTCTTTTTGAGCTTCTATTTCTTGACTTAATAGAGCGAGTTGAGAATTGTCAAAGAGTGAATCTTGAATTTTCTCAAGTTCTTCTTCTAATATTTTCTTCTCGTCTTTAAGCAATCTCTTTCGAATTCTGCTTTCTTCTGATTTTCTAGAGCTTCCTTATATATTCTTTTGAGACTTCTTAAAGTGTATAGAAGTTCTGAATTTATTTCTATCATATCATCAAAAGTTAGATCACTAACCTCATTATCTTTTGCTATGAAGCATTTGTTTGTTTGCTCCTTTGATTTTTCTTTATTGCTCTTCCTCTTCTTATTGCCTTGACTAGATCTCTTTATAGCCATTTATTCTAGGATATTGTTACGATCTCTAGAATACCAGGCTCTGATACCAAATGAAAGTGTACGTGCAGTACTAAGGATCGTGTAATATAATATATAAATGCGGAAACTGATAATAGCAGTAAAATAAGAATTAAAGTAAGCACACCAGGAATTTTTATACTGGTTCAAACTTCCCGTTCTACGTCCAGTCCCAGAATATCCTCTGAATTTAGACTAAACCCCTCACTTAACCCGAAGGAATAGGTATACCACACCTGAGCAGCCGAACAGGAATTTTTCCGCCTCAACAGCCGAAGAGGACTTCAACTCAATACAAATAATTTGTTGATGAGTGTGTTCTGAATAACACGGATTGTCTTTTGATAGTACAATTTTCCTATAATCAAATCCTCAAGAATATGTAGTGTGTGTGTGAAGATTTAGAAGGAGGATAATCTCGTAGAATCGAAGTATATAAATTAATTACAAGATTCTAGCGATATTGAATGAGAATGAATGCTTTTATTTGTAGAAATAAACAGAGAATAGATTTCAGAATTATATACAAGAATTAGTCATTGTAGGAATGAATTAAACATGTTTATATAGTTGTAGAATAGTTACAATCTTTCATGAAGAGTTTCAATCAAAGATTGTGACCATATCTCTTGGATTGAAGGTGATTCCTCTTCACGAACGATCGCAACTCTTCAGAAAAATAGCCTTTATTTGCAGGTCGGTTGACTGAAAATTCTGGTCGGTCAGCTGGGTTTAAAATCATGCACAAAACAGAGCATATTTGTGCACCAAAAACAGGTTCGGTCAGCCGAGTTTTCTGGTTGGTCAGCCGACCTGATGTTATGTGCACAGATCATATTTTTTCAAGTATAAAACAATATACAACTATTTGTATGTGTGTGTGTGACTACTTGAGGAATGATTTTAACAATATTCTAAGACTCAATATAGTAAAATATTAATACTGTTCTCTGGATTGTAGTCTTGTCACCTTTGTAGTGCACAATATACTTTTATTCTCTTTTTGTCACCTTTGTATAGTATTCTCTTTGTAGTTCGTCTTATGACCTCTGAAGCTTGTGTCATGAATCAAAAACCTATGAATCAACAAAAATGTCAAAATAATAGTAAATTGGTTGCCAATTGCTAGGCAGTTTTACAGGTATGTATTTTTACCATATGGGAGTTTACATTTTAGAGTGTAGGACGACTTTGTAATACAAGCATCCTTTTTTTTGAAACAGTAAAGGGCCAAGCCCGTATAAAAAATAATATGAGAAAGCTGGTAACAAATGTAATACCCAAAATCCCCTTACAAACACATAAACCCTAACATTCTAGGGCATTTGCGCCTCTAGCTACGAAACTCAAAGAAACAAAAATGGCGATCAGCCAAGTGTGAATTTGGTTAAAACAAAAAAATCAGCTCGCTTTGGCCATAAGAATGGCCTAAGAAGGCTTCCAGTTCATCATATCTGATCTTTGTGCCTCTCGTAACTCTGATGTGAAGTGAAAATCCTTCTTTAGGTTGGTTTTTGCTTCAGCTTCCTCATGCGACTTGTTAGGAGCTTTATCAAGCTTAACTCAAAGAGAGATTGGTATAATTAGGTGAATTGTGCAAGCCTCCAAATTCCTCAATTAAGCGAGCTATAGACTTGTTGCTTTTGCTGCTTTTATTTCTAGTAGAGGATGGGTTTGCAAAATTGATCATCCAGCTGCTTTCTCCTCTCGCCTAGTTATATAAGTAAAAGAATTGATTGTTAATTTTGCTTCTGTAATGATTGTATCCAAATCTTTGCTCTTCAACAGACCATTGGAGCTTTTTATCATGCTCATGAAGGCTGCAGTTCATACAGTAACCTCTAGAATTGTCAGGTATGTAAAAAATATCCTTACAATTTAAAGTATTGAAATTAATATCTTTGAAATTAATAAGAGCCTTGATACTTCCCTTATGGTTAATAGTTGACATTTTATTATTCTGGAGGGAGCTGCTAGAGTGGTTTCCTCTTCAATCACTGTAACCCTCAACAGTTAAGTGTTTGTTGGAAAAAACATTATTATCTTCTGAGCATGGAGTGTTAGAAACATGATTGATATTGACTGTCGTTTGCCAATCTTTGTCAATGCTCAGATGATTGCATATTTGATCATGAGGACTGAGTGTGTGGTAGCTTCCGCTCCTACCAGGTTTGAGATGAGAGTTATTAGTGCATAAATGAAGCTTATTTATAGGAAAAAATGAATTATCTTTTAACAAACTTCCCTTATTATTATAGGAACTGTTGATACGCTAAGATTTTTATCAATGACAATGAGCTTCAACAAAAAGGAAGAGATATGTGCAAAGCTAAAGAAAGAACGATGAAGACCAAGAATAAACATAAGTATGATTTTTATATAGGTCTTAGTTTAGATTTATTGTTAAAATCTATCCTCAAGAGGCTTGCACAAACACTAGAACACATTTTATAAATTTCATTTTTTAATACACATTCACTGTGCACAGTTTAGTAGTTCAGTCGACTGAACAGGGATTACCAGTCGACTGAACCTGTTACACATATACAACATATACAGTTTCAGTCGATTGAAACACCCTGCTCAGTCGACTGAATTTGTTCCTGAAAATTTTCCTTCATATTTTCAGTTGACTGAATTCTCTGTTCGATCGACTGAATTTGAACATGCGAATTTTCTCTGAATGGACACCTTCTTCCTCCCAAGAGTTGCAACCATTCACCAATGGAAATGGAAGCATCTCTTGTCTGCAACCTGAGCCAACAGATGCACCTCTTCTACAAGTATAAATACATAATTCTAACATCTTAAATTTACCGAATTCTCTTGCTTTAATCTTACTATCTTCTTGAACATATTATCTAGAAATTTTCAAAGCAATCACAAATCTATTGCTTGAATCACTGCTTTGTTTTTAACATTCTTTTGATTCATAGCAATTCACATTCCTAAATCTTCACAAACACATTGCATACTCTCGAGGATAAGATTATAGGAATATTGTACTGCATTAGACTCATTAGTGTTGATAAGAACACAACAAGTCGAATATTGTTTTTTAGTAATTGAGTTGAAGTCCTCTTCGGTAGTTGAGACAAGAAATCCCGTTCGGTTGTTCGGGTAAGTTGTGAACCTATTCCTCCGGGTTAAGTGAGGGTGATAGTTAGTGGAATTCCTAAGTGAAGCTTAGGGACTAGACGTAGGACTGGAGATCCTAACCAGTATAAAATCCTGGTGTCTACCTTGCTTTTACTTACTTTATCTGCCTAGACTATTCCGTTATTCCAAATTATACGATCCTACCGCATAGCCTCTTTCAATTGGTATCGGAGCAAGGCCGTCCTATAACCATAACACCATTATTGGACATATTGATAATATGGAAAATAACGCAAGTACAAGCACAACATCTGCCTATAGTTCTACATTTGCAGAAGGACAATCTACCCTAAGACCTCCTCTATTTAATGGACTAAATTATAACTATTGGGCTACAAGGATGAGGATTTATATGCAAGCAACAAGTTTCGAAGCCTGGAATGCTACTCAAGCAGAGTTCATTGTACCCACCACCGATTATCCTACATGGACACAAACTCAAAAGAATGAAGCTAGTGCAAATGCCAAAGCTATGAATATGCTATTTTGCGCCCTGGATAGAAACGAATTCAACCGTGTTAGCATATGTACTACTGCATATCAGATATGGAAAACACTTAAAGTCATACATGAAGGCACAAACAAGGTTAAACAAACAAAGATATCCATGCTAAAGAATCAATTCCAAAACTTTAGAATGCGACAAAATGAATCCATCAATGACATGTACTCGAGATTTCAAGACATTCATCATGCTTTAATCGGACTAGGAGAAAAATACACGGATTTTGACATTGTGTCTAAAGTTCTAAATTCGCTCACTGATGAATGGGAGAGAAAAGTACTAGCAATCGAGGAAGCAAATGATCTATCTACAATGAAACCAGAAGAATTGATTGGAAATCTTATCTCGTATGAAGTAAATATGCAAGCTAAGAAAGATCAAGCTCAAGAAAGAAAGAATGTAGCTTTTCATGCATAAAAGGAAGAATCAGAGTCTGAAGATGAGAATTTAGCATTTATAACCAAAAATTTCAAGAAATTCTTAAGATATAGAAAAGGAAATAAAAACGGATTCAATAAGAATTTCTTGAACAAACCTACATCATCGAATATGGAATGTTTCAACTGTCACAAGAAAGGTCACATGCACAAGGATTTCCCAGAGCAAAAGAAGGAGAATCAGAAAGCTCTCAACAACAAAAATAAGAGAGAAATTCAAAAGAAGGCATTCTCTGTAACATGGGATGATTCGGATTCATCTTCATCCGAAAGTGAAAATGATAGCGATAATGAGCATGCAAATGTATGCTTCATGGCTCAAGAATCTATAGTCCCACTTAAAAAGAAGAAATTGATATTAGACAGTGATTGCTTAAAACACATGACCGGAGACAAATATATGCTTACAAACATCACATACTTTGATGGTGGCTCGGTTACCTTCGGAGACAATTCAAAAGGCTATATCATTGGCAAAGGAGACGTGAGCAATTGCGGTACATCAAATTTACCTTTTATAACAAATATTCATTAGTTGAAAATCTAAAACATAATCTACTTAGCATAAGTCAACTTTGTGACAAAGGCTTTAAAATAACTTTTTCGGAAAATAAATGTAGTATTTTTGATCAAAACCAAAATCTTATTTTTGAAGGAAAAAGAGATAGGAATATTTACGTTCTAAATATGAATATTAATCATAATATAGGTAGTGTTTACTAGTCAAAGATAATGATCCTTGGTTATGGCACAAAAGATTTTGTCATATAAATTTTAAAACTATTAGAAAACTTTCCAAAAATGAATTAGTAAGAGGTTTACCCAAAATAAACTTCAAAATAGAAAATCTTTGTGATGATTATCAAAAAGGAAAATTAACGAAATCATCTTTCAAATCTAAGAAAAATATTTCGACTTTACAACCATTAGAATTACTACACATGGATTTATTTGGACCAACACAAGTTCAATCCATTAATCATAATCGATACGTGTTTGTAATAATTGATGATTTCTCAAGATATACATGGACTATTTTTATGAAAAATAAAAGTGACACTTTTGAGCATTTTAAAACATTTGTCAAAAGAATTGAAAACACTAAAGATTTTAAGATTAAAAATATACGAAGTGATCATGGAGGCGAATTCGAAAATGAAGCTTTTGAAACGTTCTGTAAAAAGAAAGGAATAAATCATAATTTTTCATTTCCTAGAACTCCTCACAAAATGGAGTTGTAGAAAGAAAGAATAGAACATTACAAGAATGCGCTAGGACATTATTAAATGGAAGTTTTCTACCCAAACTGTAACGACCCGTGTAAATTCGATGTTAAAATGAATATAATTAATAGGATTTTTAATTTAAATTTAGAAAGGAATAAAAATCTTAGTTATTTATATGAAAGAGTATGTGAAATTTGATGTACCAAGGGAAATTAGAATTTACAAATTAACCATATATTGTAATTAATAGAAATAGTGGAAATTGTTGCATTGGATATAAGTTAGAATAAGTAAAGTAATGCAAGTATTGGATTTAATAATGAAATAAAATATTGATTATGGGTATTGAATGTAGATGGGTGAAATAAAGAAATGCAGGACAATAAATAATTTATTTAATACAACCCCTTTTATTTGTAAACTATTGTAAGGGTTAATTAATTATGAAAAATTGGAAATAGGTTCAAATTGTATGTTAGACAATCAAACTTCAATAATTAAAGTTAGTAAATCAATGGATTAAATGGAATAATTAATTGGAGTTAAGATCTAAATTTGTATGTGAGCATTCATTGATATTGGAATATAAAAGGGTAAATTTATAGTATAAAATGTAGACATCACCTTTAAGATGACGAGTTTATAATTGATGCATAATAGGGAAATCAAATGAATTGGTTTAATTGAATAACAATTAGCAATTAATGAATGAAGAGAAATTTTAAGGGCGTAATTGTTTTCGTTAAATTAATTTTGGTAACAAATTGTATTGAATATAGATTTAACGTTGGACGATGTATTTAGGTAATAATTGGAGAACAATGTAAATTATATCCGTGAATGGTCAATTCAATTAAACAACAAGATTTTAAATAAATAAACGTTTTTATTTAGGTTTCAATTTGTTAATTTATGAAGTTTAATGGGAAATCAATTGCAATAAATTCCCTAATTTATGCAGTTAGAGGAGATTTGGATCTGCATTATAGATGGAAGTATAATCTAAATTGATAGGTAACAAACTTAAGAATAAAATTTAGAGCTAATAGGTGGCAAATTTATATAGTTGTTTATTTACGTAATGTGTACGTAAGCTTTGGTAAACCGATTTCAATCGATCCAAATCTAACGATTTGTTAATATAGATTTAAGTATAGGAGCAGTATTTATTAATTAAATTGAAGTATTATCGGTTGATATAAAATGGCGAATAAATTTGAAGTAATGTAAATGGTTATACTAGGATAAGAAGAGAATATAGGGAAACAAGGGTAAGTTGTGAATTTATTTAAATGAATTAATATTATTAGATAGTAAATTGAATTAGATCAATGTCCTGTATGGTTTAGTAAAGAAAGCTTTTAAAGGAAAACCTTTAATTTATAAATGAAAATCAATGCATTAAATTAGGTGTAACTGAATGTATGCAAATAATTTTGTAAGAATAAGTTAATAAACAATTTATTTGCACATACCCGATTTAAATTGGAATAACAGAAAGGACAAGAACTTGATTTGCCTAGGCATTTATATATTTATATACTATAACTAAATAGAAAGTTTGATAGTAAATAGGATATAAGAAGACAAAGGCAACTAGTAAATTTATAAATGAATTCATAATTATAAGTAGTAATTAATGCATATATATTTGGCATTAGTGATAATTACAAAACTTTACCATTTATCTAATTTATTTAATTAAATCTAAATCTATGGCAACATTGTTGTAATGATGGTTGTAAGTGAATTTGAATGTAAAAGGGTAACAATTATTTAGGTTAGCCATTTTGAGTATGTTAAGTTAAGAATCGCAATCGATTGAAATAAATCTAAATTAATTATATTGTTTTGGTTAATGTGTTCTAGTTAATAAAGGGGAGTTTATAAGAAATGAAGCATGCACTAATGACATGTGTTATAATTCAAATGTTATTTATACCCATAAAATGTCTATTTACTGAATAGAAAGATTTTAAATCAATAAGCGAATTTATTGAGGTTCCAATTTATAATTTATAACATTTAATGTAGACTCAATTACAATTAATTGACTTAAATCGTGCAGTTAGCGTAGATTTGTTTTGTAATTGGAGTAGTTAATCCTATAAGATGAAGTTAATGCTAATTCTATTTATAATTGGACCATTTGTTGATATAGATTATAGAAAGCAAGATGTATAAATTTAATTAAAGTGTCAACATTCAACAATTGTAATTATTGAAAATTAAAATGGAATTTGAGGATAATAAGGGGAAACCATGAACAAATGTTAATGCATCCTTATTACTGGTAAAAGATGAGTATATGAAAGTTTGAAAATCAAAAATAGGTTTTTGAAAACTTAATTTATAATTTCTAAATATAAGGAAGTGGAGAAATTAACACTGCAATGGATAGACTTATCAGCTTTTAATTTACATCTAAATTTGTTTAGATCAATTTGGAAATTAATAAAATTGTGGATATATTTTGAAACGTAAACGAAACGTCTAGATTTACATTTGTAAATACGCTTAAAATAAAATGTAAATGATAAGGAATTTATTTATTTTCTAAATCCGTAACGTGTGTAATTAATATTATTTATCTTTTGGGACCACTTCCGTTTGCACGTTAAAATTCGTGCACACCTATTCTTTTGCGATCTATCTATAAATAGACGATCAAAAACCCTAGCCTCCATCTTCTATCATTTGTCTGTACGTTCTTTTCTTCAACTCCTTCTCCTCCTCAAATGGATGCAAACCTAGATCTATTTTTGTTCAAATTTCAAATGAAAATTCAAACATCTCAGAAAAATACCAAACAAATATATGTTGTAGATTTCATCCATACGAATCTACGCGCAGTCTCTGTTTTCGAAATCGATACTCGAGTCAGAGGCAAATCGCGGTCAAAATCAGGAAATTCGAAACCTAAGTCAATTTGGGCGTTTTGATTTGGAGCGACTATTTGCAAATTGGTTTCTGGGTATTGGAGAGCTCGGCTAGGGAAGTCGTAGTGGTGGAGGCGCGTCACCATCTGGTGGCCTGGGGGGGGTCTAAAGGCACGGTCAAAGATGGGGAGGGCGTGCGTTGAAATGGGTTCATTCCCTGGACGAGCATACGTGAGTTGAGAAGAAGCTTTATGACGTGGCAAGCTTTAATTAGGTTGTTGTTTAATTTTGTTTTATTTAATTTTTGTTTCAACTCATTAAAATTGAATAACTTTCTCATACGACCTCGTATTCACGCGAGATTTTTTTATTTGGATCGAAATTAAATTCCGGATCTGTTGGCGCTGGTTTGGACAGATTTGGAGACTGTGAAATTTTTGGGTTTAAATCGAATTTGAATTCGATTTAAATTCAAAAGGTGAGTGTTTTAACCCACTCACAACTTCTAGAATTTCTTATGTTTGTTAAATTAATTTTAGATATGAGTAGAAATTTATTTATGACTGTTTGGCATGTTTTATTCATTATCTCTGTTAAATTGCACTTATTTAATTTAACTGTTAATTTATTTTATTTATTGCATAAAATTGACAGTTAGAATTTATTTATTTGCATATCAACTGCCAGTCATAGTTATGTTAAATTTTTATTTCATATTAACTGCCAGTTGAGTTTACGTTTATTTTTGCATATAAACTGCCAATTAACAGTTATTAAATTTATTTTGAGTATAAACTGATAATTGATACCATTATTTATCACCTGTTATGTATTGATGATTATTTGAAATTGGATGATGACTGTGACAAATGGATGTATGATTTGATGGATGAATGGATGATTAATTTTATTAATTGCAAGTTGCTATGCATTTCATTCATTCGGGATTGCGGTTTGAAATGATATATAACCGCGTTTTTTTCATTTTAAATTGCGGATTGAAATGATAAACATTCGTATCACTTGACCATAGGATAGAAAATTATATACAGGCACCGCGGTAAATATATAAAATTATTTTTGAAATGTTTTTCTATGGTTTTTGCAATGCTATATATATATGGTTTATGGGTTTTTGATTTGGTTATTAATAAAGGTTTTTATATATAGTAATTTTCGGTTTTAAGCTTTGTATAAATTGTTTTGAAGTATAAAATAAAGTTTGATTTTTAAGATCAAATACAATTAAGCAATTATTTAAAATTCAAGTTCTGGAGTTTTATTGACTTAAATGAGAATAAGGTCGGAAGATGAATATTGAGTAAAATTTGGAATTAAATAAAAAGGTTATTAATTTTTAAAGGGTATGATTTTTATAACTTGATTTTTTTGTGTAGAGTGATTTAAATGAATATATCAAGTTTAATAAATTGAAAGATTATCCAGTTATGTGAAGTTAAAGGTTTTACTTAAATTATATTGAATTCATTAAGTAAACATTTCAAGTCTAAATAAGAAGTAATTGAATTTAATATATATGGGATTGTCAAATGAGTTTGTTTTGAAATGGTGAAATATTTAAAGCTTTGAAACATAAGAATTGAAATGGTATTTGAAAGTTTAAATCGATATTTGAAATTGATTTGTGAAATCTAAAGAAGCTATTGTGTTTTATAAAGTAATTTAATATTTAACCATTTAAGAGATGGAAATTTGTTTCGAAGTTATGATTTTCAAGGTAGTATGATTTGGAATTATTATATACAAGAGTTGTGATTTCTAAATATTTCACTTTGGAAACCCTATGATTTTGGAAAAGAATATATATTGGAAAATAAAATGACATTATATGATTTTGGGTCTAAATGATATCGTATTGATTTGGGGTTTTAAAAATATAAACGATATCGTATTTATATGGGTTTAAAATGGATTTTGTTCTGGTTTTAAAGTATAATTATTTGAAACGACCGTGGTGTTATAATAACGTTTGGTTATTGAAGAGACCTGGATCGAAAGTTGTCATACTCTCTGCCAACTCCGAAAACCACTTTAACAACCGTGTACGCGATGGAGATTCCAGAATGAAGTAGGTTGGTGACGGCGTTTCCTATAAGGTAAATACGTGGACCCAACTCCCGTGAGTTGGCATAAGGTGGCTAAAACAGGAGCGATTCTCAGGCCAATGAGGTCATTCCTCTGATCGAACGCACTCCTTCGATACTATACTCTGACTTTGGATTGATTCGGTGGCCACTATTGATTTCTTTGATTTTGGGGGTGTTTGTTCGAGGTGGGCGGTAACTGCGGCTATGCGTTACCATCCGCCCGGATGCGTAATTGGTATATCTACCCTGGCATTGCCTAGTTGTGCCGTGTCACCTACCCTAGCGTGCCTTATACGATTTTGGTTTTGTACCATACCTATGGAGTGCCCTCTGACGACACCCAGTACGGGGGAGATTACGGTACTATATAGACTATGGCAATATATAAATGTGTTAAGGTGGAAAATGTAAAGCCTTAACGCTATTTAAAAGTAAGTTTATTTTACAATTACACACTATTATAATAGCGCAATATACTACATAGTAAATAGTTTAACGGATCCGTAGGATATGTAAATCCCGAGCATCTCTTGAGTTACTGCACTCATATTTATTTCTGTTAATTTAACTCACATAAGATCTTTTAGTCCTGACGCAAGTGTTTTTGTCTTTTCAAATTCGCTCGGGTCAGTCCGAGCGTTTCAGGATTGGAAGATTCAGCTCTAGAGGACGAAGACGAAGATTTATATTATTATTATTTATACTAGTGAACTACACACTGTTCCACTGCATTGTTATTGGTATGTGTAACTCTGATATGTATTATATTAATGGTTTTGTAAACAGATTTATAAACTGTATATTTGATTATTATATTTTATCCTTCCGCTGTGAGATTCTGTTTAGTTTTTTTCTTCTCTGTTTTTCTTATTTACCCCATAACAATCCGCCCTTCCGTATGGTTTGAATTGGCACGTGTGTCGATTTAAAGTGTGCGAAAAAGCGGGACGTTACAAAAACATTTTTGGGTAGAAGCCGTAGCTACTGTATGCTATGTATTGAATAGAATATCAATTAGACCGTTAACTAAAAATACTTCATATGAAGTATTCAACAACAAAAAGCCAAATATATCTTATTTCAAAATATTTGGATCAAATTTTTTTATTTTAAATACAAAAGATCAACTAAGTAAATTTGATCCAAAAGCCGACGAAGGAATTTTTGTAGGATATTCAGAACGAAGTAAGGCATATCGAGTATTTAATAAACGAACAAACGTAATCGAAGAAACCTTACATGTATCTTTTGATGAGAATTTCAACAAAGAATTAAGTATAAAAGATGATGAAGAATTTATAAATATAGAAAATACAAATCTTGAAAATTGTAATAATGAACTAAGATCATCACCAAGAATATTACAAGATCACCCTACTCAAAACATAATAGGTGAAATCAATTCTCAAGTTAAAACAAGAAATCAACTAAATCAAATGGGACATGCAGCTTTCATTTCTACAATAGAACCTAAAAATCCTAAAGAAGCATCAACAGACGATTACTGGATTATTGCAATTCAAGAATAATTAAATCAATTTGAACATAATGATGTTTGGGAATTAGTTCCCCGCCCGAATAATCATTCTGTTATAGGAATAAAATGGGTTTACAAAAATAAAATAGATGAACAAGGTAATATAACTAGGAATAAAGCTAGACTAGTTGCACAAGGATATAATCAAGAAGAAGGTATCGATTTTGAAGAAACTTTTGCTCCCGTTGCAAGACTTGAAGCAATACGTATTCTATTAGCTTTTGCATGTTTTCACAATTTTAAACTTTATCAAATGGATGTTAAAAGTGCTTTTTTTAATGGTTTTATGAAAGAAAATGTATACGTAGAACAACCTCCTTTATTTATACATGAAAAATATCCAGATCATGTATATGAATTAAAGAAAGCACTATATGGTCTTAAACAAGCACCTCGTGCTTGGTATGAAAGACTTAAAAGTTACTTACTAAATTCGGAATTTCAAATTGGAAAAGTTGATCAAACTCTTTTCATTAAAAATACTACTAAAGATATTTTAATAATTCAAGTATACGTAGATGATATTATATTTGGTTCGACAAATAAAAATTTATGTAAAGAATTTTCAAATATAATGGCTAAGGAGTTCGAAATGTCTCATATGGAAGAATTATCATATTTTCTCGGACTTCAAATTAAACAATTAACAAATGGAATTTTCATAAACCAAGAAAAATATTGTGCTAATCTAATTAAACATTTCGGAATGGAGAACACTTCTGCTAAAACTACTCCTATGAGTACCACTACTCATCTCGATCGAGATGAAAATGGAAAAGGTATAGATCAAAAATTATTTAGAAGCATGATAGGTTCCTTACTTTACTTAACCGCTAGTAGACCAGACATAGTAATGAGTGTATGTTTATGTGCACGTTTTCAATCTAATCCTAAAGAATCGCATTTAAGAGCGGTAAAACGAATTATGCGATATCTTAATAATACTAAAGATTTTGGTCTTTTCTATCCAAAAGAGTGTCCATTTGAGTTAGTATCATTTAGTGATGCTGATTTTGGTGGATCCCGAACAGATAGAAAAAGTACAAGTGGTACGTGCCATTTCATAGGAAAATCACTTGTATCTTGGTTTAGTAAGAAACAAAATTGTGTTTCTCTTTCCACGTGTGAAGCGGAATATATATCAGCCGTCTTAGCATGTACTCAAGTTATCTACATGCAACAAACGCTTAAGGATTTTAATATAAATTTAACAAACTCTACAATATATTGTGATAATACAAGTACAATAAATTTATCTAAAAATACGGGTAATCACTCTCGTACAAAACATATAGATATTCGTCACCATTTTCTACGAGACAATATCGAAAAAGGAAATATAAATTTAGAACATATTTCTACCGAAAATCAAATTGCCGATATATTTACTAAACCTTTATTAGAAAACTCCTTTATAAAGTTACGACGAAAATTAGGAATAATCTCTTTTAAAGATATTTTATAAAGTTATCAAATTTTTTTCTTCTCAATTCAGTCGACTAAATCTATATGCTCAGTCGACTGAATAAAGAAAACTATGACTTTCAATTTATATTTTCAAATAATGAAACATTATAAATAATAATATAAGGGTTATCTCTAATCCATACATTTCTAACTGATTTATTCTAACCATTAAATCTTCGATTGGTTAAAAAACTTTGATAAATTATCACCACAATATTTTTAGAATATTCATCCTATAAATACACGTTTAACATATTTTCATTTTCACAACTCATTTTCACTTACAAAAGATTGAAAAGTTGATATAAAAATGTCCTCAAACAACTCATACTCCCCAATCAACATCACCTCTTCGGTCGATAACTCACCAACATCACCAAAACTTCTTACTCCAACACCAAAGCATAAGCCAGTCTATAAATGGGACAACTATCGAACTGGCTACACACCGGAATCGAAAAAGGCTAAATGTGGTCTTTTTATCTCACCAGATACGAAAAGAAAGATTGATGAGATTCATCACTTTCAACAACAACAAATTGATCTTCAACGAGAATTATATTTCGAACAAAAAGTAAGGGCTAGACGATTAAGCTTCCTAGAGCAAATCGGTTTACGTTTTTGTGTGTTAAAGAAAAATGAAGTGACTGAGCCTCTACCTCGACCGGTTAGTTTGTATGGTCCATCTTCGTCTTATCGTACACCAGCCGATCCCGTGAATCCTTGGATGTCTCCAAAAACTCCTCAGTATAGTCCAAAAATTCATGGGATATAAACTATATGGAGAATGAAGGACGCAAAAAGAAAAATAGTCCAATACCAAAGAAATGATTAGTTCGGTGGCCAAATCATATTATTATATTGTATTTTGTTATAGTCATTTATTGAAATTTTTTTTTTTTTTTTTTAGAATTCCAAAAACTCAAGGTTCAGTCGATTGAACCTTCCTGCTCAGTCGACTGAACACTAGGCAGAAAACAAATACACAACAATTCAGTCGACTAAAAACTCTGTTCAGTCGACTGAATTTAACACAGAAAACTTCAGCCAAAATTTCAGTCGACTGAACAGATTTTTTCAGTCGACTGAACGCCAATTCCCAAGCAACTTTTCCCCTTCTATCAACTAGTTTTTATCCTTTTACCTTCACTTTTTACCTTCCAAAAGTTCTCTCTTCCCCATTCTTTTCCAAAACCCTAGCCCCAATTCACAAATTACTCTCAAATCTCACGAAAAATGGCCCCAAAAAGGTCTAGAGCTTCTTCTTCTTCATCCTCTGAGCCAATTGATGCTCAAATTGCACAATGGCTCTATGATGGCGTAGCTGTAACGAGGTGGAATAAAATGAAGAATTCTCGTATTTTCGAGCACTCCTTCGTTGATTTTCAAAGCCTTCAGACATACAACATTCAAGCATTAACTGATCGTGCATGTTTAACTTCTCTTTTGGATTTGAAAAGAAATGACCATGCAATAAACCATATCATGGTCAAATTATTTTATGCAAATCTTAATCTTGGACACCAAACTCCAAGAAATCCAAATGATAGTGTTTGGAGTATGGTGTGTGGGAAGAAAGTTTGGTTCTCCTTAGATCGAATGGCACACATCTTAGGATCACCTAACGTAGGGAGAAAGCTTGATGAGGTAGAATTCAATCCACAAATTCGAGATAACATAAATCATCAATTTCTGGATGATAATGTTAACATTCGAGATATTAAGTCCACTTCCCTACGACCTAGAGCTAGAATCCTTCACAAAGCTCTTATGAGAACAATTACTACACGAACGGGTTCATATGAACTTGTCTAACCAATCAATTATAGAGCTCTATACGCTATTTGGGGCAATATTCAAGTCAATTGGCTCCAACTAATCCTTGATGAGTTTCTCACATTTAATAATGGAAAAATGTGAACTATATATTTTGGAGAATATATCATGAGACTTCTCCTCAATGTTGATACGCCATTACCCGAGTCCGAAAATACAATGGTCCATCAAATTAACCAACGGACGATAAGCCTTATGCAACTCCCGGATAGACCTCCTCGGATTATATCTCTTGCCAAATGGGAAGCTAGGCATCAAGAACAATAACAACCTCCATAAGCGCAACAACCTCCACAAGCTCCACATGAAGAACCCTTCGACCGAGAAGATGAAATTCGTATCATTGAGCCAAGTTTTACTACCAATCAATCGTTAGGAATTTTATCAAGAAATCAACAAAATCTTGATAATCGCCTCAAGAAGGTAGATCACAAACTTGATAAAATTAAAGGATTCTTCAATAAATAATGGGATGCTATCTCATGCTCAACTTCCACTATTGCTTCAACATCACGCGGTAAGCGTCCTGCACCTACTTTCACATGGACATCGTCCGAAGAACATACAAGCAGCAGCACGAGTGGCACTAGTGGTGGTTAAGGAGGAAGTTATAGACCTCCCACAGGTGGACCCGTTATCCGCGAACCAAGGGGAGGGAGAGAAGCCTCATATGATTGGGACAAAGATGAATAAACTCTTTTGTGGCTTTTTATTATTTCAAAAACACTAATCACAAGGCTTGTATAATTAGCCTTTTATGTTTCATTCATGCTACATTTTATGTTTTATTCATTCATGCAACATTCTATAATTTAATTCTCATGCTACATTTTTATGCTATATTCTATGCTACATTCTTAAACGATAGACATGCATATCAGTGATTGCTTTGACAATATACTTCTGTGATTATTACTTCCTTTTTATCGATGACAAAGGGGGAGAAATCTATGTTACTAACCTTGTTTTGTACAAAAGATAGTGCATATATTCAAGGGGAGGAAATAATCTCTACACACACGAGTATTGTCATCAATCAAAAAGGGGGAGAAAAATCTATGTTACATTTTATTCTCTGATACCAAAATCTATGTTACTAACCTTGTTTTGTAGAAAAGATAGTGCATATATTCAGGGGGAGGAAATAATCTCTACACACATGAGTATTGTCATCAATCAAAAAGGGGGAGAATGTTGATACGCTAAGATTTTGATCAATGACAATGGGCTTCAACAAAAAGGAAGAGATATGTGCAAAGCTAAAGAAAGAACGGTGAAGACCAAGAATAAACATAAGTATGATTTTTATATAGGTCTTAGTTTAGATTTATTGTTAAAATCTATCCTCAAGAGGCTTGCACAAACACTAGAACACATTTTATAAATTTCATTTATTAATACACATTCACTGTGCATAGTTTAGTAGTTCAGTCGACTGAACAGGGATGACCAGTCGACTGAACCTGTTACACATATACAACATATACAGTTTCAGTCGATTGAATCACCTTGCTCAGTCGACTGAATTTGTTCCTGAAAATTTTCCTTCATATTTTCAGTTGACTGAATTCTATGTTCAGTCAACTGAATTTGAACCTGCGAATTTTCTCTGAATGGACACCTTCTTCCTCCCAAGAGTTGCAACCATTCACCAATGGAAATGGAAGCATCTCTTGTCTGCAAACTTAGCCAACAGATGCACCTCTTCTACAATTATAAATACATAATTCTAACATCTTCAATTTATCGAATTCTCTTGCTTTAATCTTACTATCTTCTTGAACATATTATCTAGAAATTCTCAAAGCAATCACAAATCTATTGCTTGAATCACTGCTTTGTTTTTAACATTCTTTTGATTCATAGCAATTCACATTTCCTAAATCTTCACAAACACATTGTATACTCTTGAGGATAAGATTATAGGAATATTGTACTATATTAGACTCATTAGTGTTGATAAGAACACAACAAGTCGAATATTGTTTTTTAGTAATTGAGTTGAAGTCCTCTTCGGTAGTTGAGGCAAGAAACCCCGTTCGGTTGTTCGGGTAAGTTGTAAACCTATTCCTCCGGGTTAAGTGAGGGTGTTAGTTAGTGGAATTCCTAAGTGAAGCTTAGGGACTGGACGTAGGACTGGAGATCGGAACCAGTATAAAATCCTGGTATCTACCTTGCTTTTACTTACTTTATCTACCTAGTCTTTTCCGTTATTCCATATTATATGATCCTACCGCATAGCCTCTTTTAGGAACAACTCCTATTGTGATTGTAGAAGTGGCCGCCACCAGTGTTGATTAATTTGGAGGGAGCATTAACATTACTCAAAGGCTTTAACATCCAGTGACTGTCATTGCGATGAAGATGCCTCATATTGGGAGAATCAGAAATGATTTTCACATTCTGTAAGAGGTATTCTAAATTCTCTTCATATTTATCCATGTGCCAGTTTGCGTGATACAGATTCTTTGAAAATTTGTTTTGGTTTCTATTTTTATTGAGGAGGATTTGGCAATCCAAATCAATTTTCTTCCAGAGTTGAATGCTTTCTGTTTTTGATTGAGAATGAAGTCTTTGATTTCTTTCTTTCCAGGTGTGAAATATTATTGCAGTAAGCATAATATTGGCTTTTTTGAATTTAATGGTTTTTCCTTTGAAGTTTTGAAGGATATATCTGATGCTTTCTTTGATGTTCTGAACCGCCTGATTTTTGCTGATTTTGAGCTTTGTTTTGGCAATAAACCAAATATCTTTTGTATAAGTACAATCAAAGAACAAGTGATTGATACTCTCCTTTTCCTCTCGGCATAGCAGGCATATTGTATCCCCATTTTTATTCCATTTTAAACATCTATCCCTAGTAGGGAGTCTGTTTATAATTGTAAAATAAGCACAACGTGACAATTTTGGACATTTGATTTATTCCAAATAACAGAGTGCCAATCCACTTCAGTTACATTCCCTTCTATAAATTCCAAAGTTTTTTTGAAGGAAAAAAACCTTTCGTAGATGTTTTCCAATCCCATTTGTCTTTTAAAAGATTAGAATCAATTGATATTTGATTTATGGCAGTATTGAAAATAGAGGTAGCTGGATGTAGAGATGTATTCCACCTGCTGTTTTGGATAATACTGCTTACTTTTCATGGATTTCACCAAACAAGTATATGTTGTTCCATGCCACAAGACTAGCTAATGTTTTTCAATGAATCCAAGGGTCAAACCATAAACTAGTTTGATTTCCATTTTTAAAATTTCTTTCCAGAAGCTTGATGCCCGTGTCTCTGCCGCTGAGAATATTTTTTCAAACAAAAGAGTGATGATTCTCAATTCCAGTAGTCCAAAAGTTCTTATTTTTAAGATATCTTTCTTTCATCCACTTATCCATAAAGAGTTGCCATTTACAAATTTCCAGAATAATCTGAGTTTACAACTTCTCTGAGATTATTACCTCCATCGTAAAGCTTTCCATCCATGACCTTAAGTTAGGAGCCCCAAAGAGAACTTCTTGGCTTCCTTGCAGTCTGTAGGAAGTTTCTTAGTTGCTAAATATCTGATAAGGGGTGCCATCTAGTTGTCCATGGATGTCCTATCTATTTCCATTATTGTTGCTCCAGGCTTATAGCAGGGAGTTATCTCGAATCTCTAAGGGACCCAAGGAGTGACTTCTTTTGGATTACTTACTACCTTGGCCATTTGATTGGCCATGGCATTTTGCTCCCTGTGTATATGCTTGAATTTGGAAAAAATGCTGGTAATCTCCTTGGCCTTAGCAACATACAAGGCCGGTGTCTTATTATTCACTTGAAAGCGCTTTCCAATCTAATTGATGATTAATGATGAGTTGATGAAAACTTGGACAGACACCATGTACAATTCCTTTGCCATCCAAGGCCGGCCATGATAGCTTCGTACTCAGCTTCATTGTTGGTCGCCTTGAAAGCAAGGCGGATCACAAAACATAGTTGCATTCATTGGAGCATGACAAGGATGATGTTTGCCCTTACACCCTTCTCTTTTATGCCTGTCTATATATAGAAGCCAAACTGGTCGCAAGTGATAATCTGTTCTTCCAAATTGTTTGGACATGAGCAATCGGCAATGTAATCAACAACGACCAGGCCCTTGATGGAAGTGAGAGCCTAGAAGGAGATGTTATGATGCTCAAGCTTGATTGGTTAGGACTTTGATGGGTTGAGCCTGGAAGTAGAGCCAGAGTTTTTGGGCTACCATGAGTAAATAGACGGTAGGCTTCTCTAGTTTAGAGTATCTTGTTTCTGGGCTAGTCAATCTCTTGCTAACATAATAAACTGACTTTTGGACCTCCTCATCCTCTTTGATTAGGGTAGCGCTGATCAGGTGGTCAAACATCTCTAAGTGTAGATACAAATCCTCTTCTTTGACAGGCTTGTATAGTATCAGAGTAGTGGTCAAATACTGCTTTTTCTCCTTGAATGCCTTAGCTTATTTTTCACACCAAGTGAACGACCTTCCCTTCTTAATGAGGTCGAAGAAGAGGAGACACCATCGGTTAACTTTGATGTGAACCGACTTAGTGCTGAAACCATCCCATTTATGCTCTATACTTCATGGTTTTGGCAACTTGCATTTCATGGATGAGTTGGATCTTATCGGGATTAGCTTCAATTTCCATGGCACTCACAACAAAGCCGAGGAATTTTTCGGACCGAACGGTAAAGGAGTACTATTAGGTATTCATCTTTATTTTATACCAAAGAATGATGTTGAAATCCTTGACTAGGTTCTGTACATGCCCTTGGCTTTTTGGACATTACCAGCATGTCATACACATAGACCTCTATAGATAGACCGATCTATTCAGAGAATGTGCAGTTGAAGAGACGCTGATAGGTGGTGCCTGCATTTTGCAAACCAAAAGGCAAGGCACGATAGTAGTAAAGGCCGACATTTGTAATAAAGGAGGGGTGCTCTTGTATCAGTCCATGCATAGAAATTTGATTATTCCAAGAATAGGATTCCATGAAGGTGAGGTGCTCATAATCGCTCCACAAACCGATCGATGTAAGGATAGGGAAAGCTGTCTTTCCGTCATGCTTTGTTGAGATTGGAGAAGTCAGTGCAAGTCCTCCAAGTTTTGTTTGGCTTAGCACTAGTTTGCTACCCAAACTGGATATTCTACCTCCAGAAATAAGCCATTGGCAAACAACTTCTATAGTTCCTCCTTGAGTGCCTCTGTCTGGATTGAGCGGTTAGCGCTTTTGATGGACCGAGGTAGCCTTTGGATTGATATTGAGCATATGGAAATGATGTTAGGATCAATGCTAGTCATGTTGGCATGTCCCCATGTGAAGATGTCTTGCTCTAGGAACTAGATCAGATTCTAACTTATTTTTGGACCGAGCTCTGTATCATTTTGAACGATTTTGGTGGGTCAACACCATCTATGGAGATTGACTCTAACAAAGTTGGTGGCCCTCCTTCAATGCTAGAGTCACCCACGCGAGGGTCTGATGTGTTTTTAATCTATATTAGAGTACGTTTCCCAGTTGCATTGGTTTAGCATGTAAATCACGCGCTCAATGACATCTTTGGCTTGGATAGACGCCTATGCTGGAGTTGGGTGATGATGTTGTCCTCGGCTCCTACGGTCGAGCCTGCCGGCATTGAGATGGTAGGAGTCATCGTGCTTGGTGATCCCGCTTGCCAGTGGGAGTGACTTGCTTATTCTAGGTTGTGATGAGCTCTTTAGTTCTTTGGGGAATGGTCAAGGACACTAGGTAATCACCATCCTAGCCTTCGGTGTGACTGATGGTCCTGGAATGACCTTGAGTTTTGTTGGGCATGAGAGTACTCATGAGTGATACACAATCGGTAGATGTAGCTTCTTGATCGAAGGTGGTTCCGACATAACCGTGAGCGTTTCCTGGCTCGCAGGTACTATCGGGTGATACATCACCAACGGTTGTATCTTAGATGGCAAGAACGATCCTGACATAAGTATCTTGGCATGAATCAGAGCATCAATCGACTCAATGGTTCTCTCGATGGCATCCAACTTTAACATAGCAGGTGTTGGTCATTCTATTAACATGTTATAAGCAGACTTGCAATCAAACTATGATAAAGTTTACCCGAATCTGTACAGCAAGGCACTCTTGGCCAAATGTTGTTATAAGTGAAGTGGTGCACATAGGAATAATTCCTATACCTTTAAAGTCATAAATCGGCATGGCACATGGGGTGAGATGGAGGTTGAAAGCTTGATAGCCTCAAAGATGTGCTTGAACATGATGTTGAAGCCGCCCTCATCCACAAAAGCCTGATTTACATTAGAGTTGGCCATCACAAGAGTGATGACCATAGGATCATGATGGGATAAGCAACTGCCTCCCTTCCACCTTGCCTTTTGAAGTGAAGGTAATCGATTGGTAGATTCTAGTGGAGGTGCTTTCGTTGCTTAATGCTCTAGTGAATAAACTTGACCAGTTGTTCCCACTTCACTTTGATACCATGACTACGCTCCCCGATTGGTACTAGCCACCTGCAGGCCTCTACATATGGTTAAGGTGTCGGTGATAACTTGGCGTTGTGATTGGACTATTAAGGCTAAGTCGGCTGGTATCATGGTTATTCCTCAGTTCTACCTGATCACATACAAACTTTAGAAGTGTTATTTACTATATGAGTCTCTCAAATTTCATCTTTAAGCACTTAACACTTAACTGTTGATTGGTCGTCAAATTGATGGAACTCATAATACTTACTATCACCACATGGTTCCTTCCTCTTTCCGTATTTGGTGGTATTGGGTCTTTGAAAATACACCCGGTTCTAGGTGGTGAGATAAATTATTGTGATATCCTTATTTAAACTAGCATAACTGTTATATTTGGCTTGTACTGAGTACCGGGCTCTGCACGCCCTTTGGTGTCAATTAAACAACCATTGCTTCATCGTTTGTTGCTGTTACAAGAACTGACTTAAGTGGTCTGCCTTGTTTCATTGTCACTTACAAAATATCTGCATCTTTCATTATAACTATGTCGTTCGCCCATTGATAAAAGTCGGTTAATGACATAGTTTGCTGACCTTGGAGCTCTCTCCATATTCTATATTTATATTTGACCCACGAACATAGGGCCACGACCAAGCTATTCATGTCTGCACCCCTATCTTAGGTGGAATCTTTGTTGAAGCGGATAACATACTATCACAATTATTTTATAGGACCCTACCTGATGTTGCTTAGCTTGCTAGCCACCATGACATTTCTCCTGGAGGTGAAGAATCAAGTCTTGAATTCTACACACAACTGGACCTAAAAACTGATACTGCCCGGTTATAGATCAAAGAACCAACAAGAAGACGATCCTGTTAGGATGGATAGAAAGTGCAAGAACTTTGCTGAGAAGGAAAGCTAGCCTACATGGGTTATAGAGTTGGAAGCAGTAATGTGATCAGATGGGTCTACACTGACATCATACTTGTTAATGGGCAGCCAAGCATACCACTTGTAAATGTAAGTATTCAAGATCTCATCGGAAAATGGCTCACCACTCTCATCATCAGAGAATGCCTCACCCCCTGTATTTCAGGCTTGCATTCTATTAAGTTGTTGGCGAAGAACATGCATCTCTTCTACGACGTCTACGTCGGCCTGTGGGGGAATATTCTAATTAATGACCAGCTACGGGCTCAAACGTTGCCTTTGTGGAGTTCAAGATCAATGACGCGAAAGAGATTTATGAGGGTGATGAGTTGGAGCAAGAGACCTCTGATCCCTATATAAAGTGCGCGGCCTTGAACGTCCAACCCGCCACTTTCTTGATATGTTCTTGGCCAAGATAGCCACATGCTTCCTGTTGAGGGTAGGAGCACCATCATTGAGATGTTCAAAAGCAAAAGTTCATAGTCGCTCGAAAGATGATGGCCATTGAAGTGGAATTGTTGTACCTTGGTTTTCTAGGCGCGGCCACAATTGGAGCAATATCAACATGGTTAGGCACACGCATAGTATACCTCCTTGGATGACCAACATCCATGAGTGGTGTTTCAGGAACTACCCGTCCCCAAGCCTTATTAGTGTTTCTGAGGTCTTAGGCGCCAGGAATTGCAGGCCGATAAGCATGGGATGACTAAGTCGACAGTAGGAGGAGCCGGTGGGACAAAAATTAGAGTAGCTTGGGCATCCAACCACGTCTTTAGACTTTGTACTTCGCTGGCCAGAGCACCCACGTTCGTTAATTATTGCATCAGGTAATCTATACATCGTTGTTAAGCCAAGAACGGACTGGACAACACTGGAGATAGTGTTGTCATTAGTTTTATTCTCGTTAAAGTTGTTACCTTCAAATAATGAAGCTTGGTTAATGGTAACAAGTTAGATTAAACTTTTGAAGAGGAGAAAAGTGAAGAAAGGTGAAAGCTTTATGGGAAGCCCTCCTTCCAAGGATAAATGTTGACTAGAGATTTAACCAACTTCGAAATTAGACTAGGCAACTTCGAAATTAGACTAACACACAAAGGTTATTTGCTAACACTAGTTTTAAAATGTAATATGAGAAAGGAAGAATGTAATCAGAAGTAAATAACAGCAAATGTATAGTGGTTCGATAAGATTACTTACATCCACAATGAAAACTTCTAACTATATGTTGAATAGAGATTTAGCCAACCTCAAAATTAGACTAAAACGTAAAGGCTACTTGCTAATAGTAGGTTTTAAATGTGAAATCAAGTACTTAAGACTAAAAAGCTAGCTAATCTTAGGTACGTTGAGCCTTGATTTACTGTGAAGAGAGCTCTGGATTAAGATAATGACCAAAATTCTAACATTTTTGAACCATTTCGACGTGGCAATGCGTGAGGTATTTATAGTAGCTAAAATGGATAATGGATTGTTTAGATTGAGATAATCAGGTGGGAGGTGCACTGGTCGTCGATCTGGTCATATAGGCTGATGGAAGATAGATGTAAATGGTAACAAGAGCATGTGGTTGAGAGATATGCCAATTGTCCCTTCGTACTAGACGCACACATTAACATTAATGCGCATTAAATGTTGATGACTGGCTATAGGAGTAGGTATGGTTTTTTTGCCGCTTTGCTATATTGTCTTGGACATATGGGCTTACGACTTGTCATTTACTTTTGCATGCTTATATGGTAAGGGTTATTGAGCCCGCGTTTGATAGTCGAAGATGTGATGGAAACATAAAGTTTCTAAGGACTAAGCTGGGGAGGTTATGCCAGGCCGTATGTGAGATGATGGGATGGGCTACTTGAGACTGATTGAAGGCGGTTGTACCAAAGCAGGGCCAAGGATAGGTCACGCTTGAGCCGGACTTAATTAAATTTGTTGGTTTGCTTGATTGTCTGGAGCTGTGCCGGTCGGCAACTGACGTCATGCTGAGTGGATGGGTTAACTTAGAGTCGGGTTGAACTGTGTATAGTAAATTCTTCGTAAATAGTAATAGTTTGTGGAGCATCAATCTAGTAGATATAGATTTGGAAGAATATAGAAAGAATTTTTCAAGAAATAGAACAACAGAGTAAGGAGTTAGAAGGAAGTGAGAAAATTAATTGAAAGTTTTGTTTGCACTCATCTTTATATAGTGGATGAACAGAAATATTCATTTGTGAAGTGGCGCATCGGAAAACACTTCTATTCAAAAATTAAAAAACAACCAACGGTCATTATGTCCACATATCTAGGAAGGGTATGTCAAAATATCCTTTTCAATTTTGAAAAATGAATTTTCTTTTAAATGGTTTTCAAACTTCTAAATTTTTGTAAAATAATTTTATTTTAACATAATTTTTTAAAACTTCTATAGAATATTTGTAAAAATATTCTATGAATTTAAAATAATTTATTTTGATTGAATCAAAGATAAATAATTTGTGATAAATATCAGAATCTGCCATTAGGGACTTTAACAACATGTTCTAATGATCCATACTAAAGTCTTGAACTCTTCAAGTCTTCTATCTCTATACTCATAAGTCTTGATCATTATCTCTAAACTACCTTCTTGGTCTCTATACTGATCAGTCCTCAAGTTCAATCATTTTGTTCCTGTGTAATATTCTGCAATATATATACACAACTTAACAAAACATTATTATATATCTATATTGTTGTTATCATCAAAACCAATATTCGAGGTATTAACAATCTCTCCCTTTTTGACGATGACAGCTATGTAAATATGCCTATATATAAAATATAATATATGTCTCTTCGAGTTAAATAACTCCTCGATAATATATGCATGTGTTATATTTTATAGTGAATATTAGGCTCGGGTCCCTAATAAGTTTCAAAATACACAAAAACCCCTGTAAAAAAAGTATGTAAATTAGGTCCCTAGAATTAAGTTACTAAGTAACTGCATATAGTTATGCAATTATTCACTTAATAATTCTAGACATTTACGCAATTATATCCAAAAGTTGAATAAATTTAAGCGATTTTTTCGGTGAATAATTGCGGAAATTTCCATAATTTTTTTGGTGAATAATTGCGGAAATTTCCGCAATTTTTCAATGAATAATTGTGGAAATGCCTGCAATTTTTTGATATAACTGCATAAATGTCTGCAATTATTCACTGAATAATTGCATAAATGTATGCCATTATTCAGTAACTTAATTCTAGGTACCTATTTTACAAACTTTTTTTACTGGGGTTTTTGTGTATTTTGAAACTTAGTAGGAACCTGTGCCAAACTATCCCTATTTTATATCCGCACTCCCCATTAATATATGCATGTGTTATATTTTATATCCCCCCTTGTAATCAGCAAAAATGGGTGAAAAACAATATCCCCCTAAATGTGATATACGTATGAATTATGGAGTCAAATTCAATATTTAAACACTAAAACTTGGGGACATTTAAATAAGACAAAACAAGTTTTATTAATAAATCAAACTATTACATAATTCAACAATCCCTAACAAACAATTTAGACTATACAATCCAAACCAAACCAAATCAAGTTATATCAATCCAAACCAAACCACATTATTTACAAACCAATCAATCTTAAATATATAAATTTTAGAACAATACTTACAAATTATAAACAAGTAAAGATACTATATTTTCCTTGGAACTTCAACCCATCCTTTAGATCCAAAGATTGGATTTGTTTTGATGACATCCCAATCTTCTTATTCCGTGTTTTGATCATCTTTGATAATTGAGAAAACTAACCAATGAAGATCATCAATGAGCTTCTCTAGTTCGTTTACCATTTGCATTTGGCTTAATTCCAAATGCCTTTGAATGAATAAAGCGTTTCTTCCAAGTTTTCACAAAATTTTTGATGCGGAGAATTCATATTTATGGAAGGAAATGTTTGGAATGGAAGGAGATGAAATATGAATCAATGTTTGATTTTTTCTAAAATAAAATAGCTTAATTAGAGATGAAAAGTCGGATTAAATAACTATTTAAAAGTAGTTACAAAAATTCTAAAAATTAAAATTTTCAAAAACGACTAGTATATTGACATATCTATATAGTGTATGTTGACATATGTGCCTTAATTTGCACATTTATGTTTTTTTCTACTTTTTGTTTCTACTTAATGCTATTTTGTTTTAATGATTAGTAGAGACTATGATAACATAATCGAACAGAAAGAAGTAAATTTCATTAATCAAAATAAAGAGATAGATGAGTTCACAGAAAAATACATGAAAATGACAAAAATTAAAACTAGAAAAACATGTAACAAAGGTAGACAAAGATCTAAAAAGTTGATGATGAAAAAGAAGAGTTTCCACCAAGCTTCCTAACGATATTCCCAAAGTATTTGTCGACTTTGTTGGAGAGAGAAGTGAACTTTTTCCTAAAGGAGCATAAGCTTCTTTTGGTTGTTAAGAAGCTTTTTGGGAATAGCAAGAAGATTTGTCAAAGCTTTCCAGTAAAGTTTCCATTTCCTCCTCTTCCACTTCTTATTCTTCCTCCTCTTCAATTTCCATATCGGCACCTTATTATTGTTGTTGAATTTCTTGGACTTCTTTCCATGCCAATCTTTCTTCCATTTCAACAACAGTTTTATAGGGTTCGAATTTAAGAAAGATGTGCATAAGTGAGAGTTTAGTTTCATCAAAAACTTTGTAGGAAAACTATTTTCACCTCTTAGATCGGCACCAAAATGATTGAAAATTCTAGTAAGATGCACACCGTGGTAAAGTATGTTCCTATGCCTAAAAAATTTCTTTTTAACAAAGTCATCTGAAATCACTTATGCACAATTTATATCATACTTTTCGAAAATAGCAAAACGGTCTTTGAAAACATTTTGAGTAGGTTTATTGTTATTCCCTGTCCTCGGTGTAATACTTTGTTGTAAAATAAGACTCATTAGTCTTGCTTTAGGCCTAAGATTTTCCCCTTCAAAACCATGCTCTTCATCATTTGAAAACAAATCGTGCATAACTTCTCCATTACCATAATCAATTTCAAAAGTGGAGAATTCATTTCCACCACTTTTACAACTAAGAATTTACCCGAAAATTTCACCATCCAAAACAATAGTAATGTAACGACCCGTAAATTAATCGCTTTGTATTTGAATATTTAAATCATTTTTAAATATTTAAATAATGAATTTTAATAATCAAATAAACATGTTTTAAATACTAATTGATGATATTCCAATCATTTTAAATTTTGTTTATAAATAGTTCAAATAAAAATAGAAAATGTGACCGAAGAATGTTTTCCGAAGTTCGACTTTTTAGCATCGAAAACGTCATCGAAAACGTTATGCACATTTTTGTATCACCCATATATACATGCACACACATGCACACATGTCATGTGATAGCTTAATTATAGTGTTAAAGCTAATAGTTCATGCTTAGTTTAAAGTAAAACAAGATTTGACCTTTTATGTACATGTACATATTTTATAACCTAAAACCCCTAGCCTAAGTACACCATCATCACCTTAGACCCTTAGGAAAAGTAATTACAGCATGATGGGGGAGTATACATGTTGAGGACATGAGCTACATGGATGGGTGGAGGTATTGAAGCATGTACATGACAACACTAATATATATTGAATGTTAGAATTAATTTAAATTCTTAATTCATTTCCTTCACCTATAAATACTCCTCATCTCCATACTTTTACCACTTTACATATTCATTTCCATCTTCTTTTCTTATCTCTTCATATACATGCATACTTCCATGGCTTCCAAAAGAGATTCCAAAGTAAAAAACTAGTGAATACACTACAAAAAATCAAGTTAAACTCTATATATTCATATACAAACACCCCTCTACCAAAACCAAGACAATTTCCACCGAAGACTCTAAAACCATCCCATTTATGCCCAGGTCGGGCCCATTAATGCCCTTGGTCATGCCGATTATCAAAATGATGTGTTTTAAATTTAACTAATTACTTGGTTAATGATGTTTAAAATTTAGTTATCATTTTGTTTAATGATGTTTAAGGCTAATTAATCTTTTGATAATGATGGGTAAAAATTTATTAATTAATAATGTTTTTAAAATTAATTAATCCTTTTTAATTAATTACTTTTAAAGCTTAGTAAATCTGTTTAACCTTAATAAATCTTTCCTAAAATAAAGCTTTAGATTAATTAATCGCTTTTAAATAATGATATTTAATTATTGTTAAACTATTTTAATTAATTATATTATTAATTAATTGAATCAATGATTTTTAAAGGTGGTTTAACCTTTTTAATTAGAGGTTACTGAAATTAATTAATCAACTTTGTTAACAAAGTTTTGAAGTTAATTAATCAATGTAATAAGGATGTTTAAGTTGTTAAATACTTTTTATAATGATGTTCCAAAGTTAGCAAACCCTTTTAACAAAGTGTATTAAAGCTAATACTTGTAATGTGATGCCAAGAACGAATTTGAGTTTTTAAAAGAAAATGTTTGACTCGTTTATGGGAATGAATTAATTTTCGTAAAGCAAATCACTTATATGAAAACGATTTATTTGTATAATTAGCACTAAACATCGAAGAAATAGACTTGTCGCTATCTCAAAAGTTAAGAATAATCATGAGACATGACTTTGAGGCAACACTATCTTGACTTGTCTGGTATTATTGTTGACCAAGAAATAGTACAAAATTGAATTCAATAAGTGGTGGTAAATATACAAGACCTAATTTCCATATAAGATCATTTTATATCCTCCATAGTTGGTTTCTCGGCTATCAGTTACTTTAGCTTCTTTATTATTGTCATTCTAAGATGATTTATTGCTTCGTTGAGCATTGATATCGTTTGTTGGAAATGACTAAAACCAAAGTGCGAGAGGAGGCCAAGCTATATGGGGTTATTCCCATTAGGATACTTTCACATCTCATCTAGATTGGATTCGATAGCGCTACTAGATATGAAATATTCGAATACTCGGTATGGCTTGGCAGAGGCCGACTTGGAGGGTTCCTAGAAGTGTCATAGAGTAAATAAGCTTCTAAAAAATATATTACTGGAGGTATACTTTAAGAAGGTACACATTCCTAGTCGTTTGTTGGATATTTTCCTTTTCTTATTTGATTTGAACCTTCAAATTTATCTCTTTATTTGCACCGGAAAGTGTTAACCACTCTTCGTGGTGTTTAATTATTTATCTATTCTTCACGTTTGGATCTTGATTTATGTGAGAGTAAACCCGTTCTGTGTTCAGCGGCGTAGTGTCACATGTTTAATGTTTAAGTTCACACCAATTATTTTAAAAGTTTTACTCATACTAGACATATCGTCTGATCCGAGTTGTTTATTTCCCATAAACTCTCGGATACTTATTTTATTTGAGTAGTCTGAGGGTAGCAGGTCTTTGTTGGAATCTTTTGAAGATGGCGTCTGTGGAGACTTTAATCTTCTTAGTTATTTATTCCATTGTATTATCTAGTTTGTGCAAGTGTATTTTGTTTCAGCATCTGTACAGGCAGGATGTTATAACTGCCTAAGCTAATTTGTAATACTTTTGTGTAACTATGATTACTCCCTATTAAGGAGTAACCTAATATACTATTTACTGTTATGTTTTATTTAGCAGTTTCACTGTGAGGTTTGTTATTCTGTTCTTTATTTCACCCTAGGACAATTCATCTTTTTGATGCTTGGACAACGACGCACAAACACCAAGGATATGTTAATTGTCGTTCCTAGGAGTAAAAAAGGTGGTTCGTCACAGTTGGTATCATAGGTTCGGTTGAGCAAACACCTTAGCCTGATTTAGGGTATGACTCATTAAAGATAGGGTGAGTAGTGCCCTAAAATGAGTTAATCTTGACAGAGTGTTTCATTTTCTTCCTTAAAAGTCTGGTTTTAGATCCTTTATTGCAAGTTTCTCTTTTTTATCTTTGACCCTATATTTGTATTCTAATAATACCTGTTATTATCCAGGTTATTGAAAAACAACTACAAATGGCAGAGCTCCTAGAAATGAGCCAGCTGTAGAGCTGATAAACGAAGCAATGATGTAGTTTAAGCTGCCTCAGAACTTTGCGACCTTGTGCAAGAATTACACTGCTTTAGGCGGTAAGCCTTTTTATGGAACTGAAGATATTTCACGAGTTCATACATGGCTTCGCTCTTGTGAAAGGATATTCGAGGATCTTAAGTTGGGAGATGTTAAAAAGAGATTGTTGGCATTGTATCGACTTCAGAAAGTAGCAATGGATTGTTGGGATTCAGTCACCATGAATACACTAGAAGAAGATTTTTCTTGGGCGCAGTTTAAAGAGGTTATTGAAGCTCAATTTATACCAGAGGCGGGAAGGACTTAGTTGTTTAGAAGTTTTATGTATTTGAAGCAAGGTGAGATAACAATGGCGCAATATGAGTATAGGTTTAATGCATTGTACTGCTTTGGACCAGGATTGATTGATACACCACTCAAAAAGAATGAAATGCTCATGAAAGGAGTGCGACCAGAGTTCCATCAGGAAATGACCAATCATCTCAATGGCACCTTTACCAATCTAATCAGTATGGCTTTGAGATTTGAAGCTCTTGATATTGAGCAAGTAGTTCGGAAAGGAGTATTGCCAACAGTTAATGCCTAACTTTTATCTGTGATATCAGTTGCTAGTAAGCCATTTTTCAAGCGCAAAGGGAAGAATAATGATCGGGAAAGAAGCCTGGAGGTGGTGCTCCAGCTCCGGATAGGCAATTAGACTTGACCAAGATTTTTTATTTTAAGTGCAACAAAATGGGCCACTTTGCAAATAATTGCCCAGAGACTAATATACAAGTATGCTACAATTGCAACAAGCATGGACATATGAAGAACCAGTGTCCTTTTCCGAAGAAGGGATCATGGGGACATGTTTTTACTATTAAGGAAATAACATCTACTTCTATGGACCCAAAAGGAAAGCAGGTGTTGCAAGGTACATTATCCATTTCTGATATTCCTGTTAGTGTTATTTGGTACCCATGCGTCCCATAGTTTTATCTCATATGACCTAATGAACCAGTTGAATCTTAAATATGTTATTCTCCATAATTCTCTTTTGTATCGAACCCAATTGGGAGTCCGACCAATTTTGACACCATATTTTTGAATGTGCTTATTTCTTATCGAGATTGGCCTTTTTTTCTGACTTATTTTTTCTTGGGTTCACAGGTTTTGAGGAAGTATTGGGTATGGATTGGTTGTCTAAATTTAGAGCGGTCATAAATTGTAATCAAAGAATTGTGAAAATTAATAACGCTGGAAATTTTGGTATGGATATTTATTGTGGGAGCCTAATAAGTTGATGAATGGTTTCCTTTATTCCCTCAAGTACCCAAAGAGGATATAAGGAATATATTGATTGTTCAGGACTTCAAGGATATTTTTGAAGAAGTGCAAGGTTTACCTCCTGACTACGAAGTGGAATTCCGTATTGATTTGATTCCTGGAACCATATCAATTGTTCAACCTCCTCGAAGGTTGGATCCAAAGGAAAGAATAGAATTAGAGAAGTATGTGTTTAATTTATTGTAGAAGGGTTGGGTCAGACGTAGCACATCGAGTTGGGGATCGCCAGTAGTATTTGTTACCAAAGCTGATGGTTCTCTTAGATTATGTGTAGATTACTGAGAGTTGAATAAGAGGACATCAAGAATAATTATCACTTACCTAGGACTGATGACATGTTTAACCAGCTCCATGGAGCTTGCATATTTTCTCAGATGGATCTAGCTACTGGTTTTCACCAATTAAGGGTAGCAGAGGAGAGTGTACCCTTAACAGCTTTTCGTACCCCTGATAGTTTTTACAAGTGGTTAGTTATACCGTTCGGATTGACTAATGCACCTGCTTATTTTTTGGATTTAATGAATAGAGTGTTTCAAGATTTTCTTAAATTGTTTGTTCTTGTCTTCATCGGTGACATTTTCGTTTATTCTAAAATGGAGGAAGAACACATTTTACCCCCTTTTTTGTGATTTCATTTATATATCTGTTCTATTTTTACGAAGAAAAATCAAAAAATTTTAAACTACTTGAAATTTGAAAAGTTATGTTTTGAAACTTAAAATATATAGCATTTAGAAAGCTTTTATTTTTTTTAGTTTTTATTTTTATTTTTTTGAAATTGTTTTTAATTTTTCCTTGAACAACGGTAGTTCAAAATGAAATATGCAATTGTGTAAACATTATTGTGCATGAATATAAATTTTGGAGCCCCTTAAATCAAATTTCATGTCTCTGTTTGTTTTCTTTCATTCATTTATTATTGTGCAAAACTAAATTGAAGTTGGTCAGTTTCTGAAAATTTTCACAATTCTTTTGTTTATTATTTTAAAAGATGTATATTTATGCTGTTTATTTCAAATGTTTCTTCGAGACAAGCTTTAACAACCCGGGATTTTGGTCATTTAATTTTGAATATTTAATTAGTTTTAATTATTAAAATAATGGTTTAAAAGCTTTAAAAACTTGATTTAAATTATAGAGACTGTTTAAAAGCTTTGGGTTGTGAATAAATATTTGAATAGTGATCTTAAATATTATGATTTTAAATTGAATATTTATTTAATGAGTTAATGGTCTTATTTAAATCCTTTTAATTTGATATGTAATAATTGAATTCATTTTGTAAATTTATTTGAAGTATTAACAGTTCGAATAAATAATCAAAAAATTTGTCATTATTTTTACGTCTCAATTTTCGTTGACGTACTTTTAGTTTAATTTATTTGATTTTTCCATAATTTTTTAATTTGGAAATATTGAAATTATCGTTAACAATTTTTTCGACAAGCGACGTGTTTTTGGGATTTTTTAGAATCTAATAACCACTGTATTTTTTTTGGAGTTGCGTCATTGTTCTAAGCGCAACCATATTTTTTTTATTGTTTGGAGTCCATAATTGAGCGAAAATCTGTGTGGCGGAATGTTAAAAATTTTAAAATTAATATAATCAACATTGAACTTCAGCAGCCAACATGTTCCCTGACTTATTTTCTTTGTCTCTACCCATACACCTCCATTTCTGTTCTCGGAATAAAGAAGTAAACACATCATCATTGAAAATTTGAATTCAATTTTTATAAATTCTGAAAATTGGGAAAAGTGGAATCTTTGAGTTAGAAATGGATTGATCTTCAAATTGATATGAGTTTTAGAGGGTTCAGTTGAGTGTGGATGAGTTCGACAGTTAGTCAAAAGCAAGGCAGTCATGTAGGGTTGGATTTTTGGGAAAGTTTAGGCACTGATTCGTCAAAATAAGGTTGGATTCAGGTTAGTAGCTGCGGAAGGTAGCATTTGGCAAGAATGGTGGAGTTGGGCGACAATTTTGGTCACACGACCTGCTGCATTGGGGGTGGAGGAAGCTGATGGTCGCGATGGGCTAGGGTTCTTCGTGGTTGAAGCGGTCGATTCATTGGGCTTAGCTCACGATTTGGGGTCAGTTGGCGAAGGCAGCTTGATCAATGATGGCCTATTGGGAGGTGTTAGTGATACACGCGTGCACGAGATGTTTCATGCGATGTAATTTTGTTTAGGGAAGAAGTATTAAGGCTGGATTTGTTTTTAATATGGCAATTGGGGTTTAATGATGTAATTAGAGGAATGATTATATTATTCAAATTTGTAAATCTTAATAAATTAATAACTTGTTAATACAAGGTCCAAATCGTATGCGGTCAATCGCTTTGCACTCGTATCAACGTTAGCTATGCTTAGGAATGGAGTTCATGGGATTTAGAGCATGTTGGAATTTTAGCTAAAAATCAAATGCTATTCGATTTTAGTTGGAACTGAAACACTTCTATGACATCTGAAGTTTAGGTGAGTTTAACTCATCCATTTCATTCATCAGTAATATTTTATAATAGATAAAAATTATTAGTTGTATGCTTGGATGTTATATTGGTTGATTGTTCAGCTTAGATGAATTGTGGTTTTTGAAAGTTTTCAATATATGAGATTATTTGCAAGGAATTTATATGACAAACAGGACATTTGTAGAGGAATCTAAAGGGATTCCTCGTCGTTGTTGCATTATTATTAATAATATTCTTGTTATATGAATTATTGAGTATCAAACCCGATTGTTGGCCTATTGTTTATGACATTGTTATGTGTTCAAAACTTATCCCCTGCAGTGATAAAAATCAATAGCAACATTAGTTAAGTGCGTTGGTGGCTATGTGCCTAAACTTAGTATTTTGAAAATACTATTAATTACTGTTGGGCTTGAAATTTACTTTTGATCCAGGAATGATTTTTAAAGCTGAATTTGGGCTTTATGGAGTAATTTATTTAAAATTTGGGTTTCAAAACTTCTCTATTTTACCTTAACTTTCTATTTATCTTTTCTAATATTTATAGAAATGTTTCTAGTATTTTGGGAAGTACTCTTTTATGGTAAAATTATTATTATTTGATAATTTTTAAGAGTTGTTTTGTAACGATCCAGAATTTTGATAATTTAAATTTGAATATTTAATTGATTTTAAATAATAATAAGTAGAAATTTGAAGTTAAATGATTTATTTCTCGAATATTGGATTTAATTTGGCAATTAAATCGATTATTTAATAGTTGAAATTCCAGAAATATTTAAATTTGAGTTAAATATGATTGAAAATGATTTGGAAAATTTTATTTTATCATATTGAAGTTATATAAATGTTTTAGAACTTGTAAAATTGAATTTGGAATTAATTTGTGAAAATCGAATGTTTTAATATTTAATTATCGATTGAAAAATAGCCAATTTTTGAACAGTCTCAGAATTGAACGAAACGAGTTTCATTGGATCCGTAATAGTTAGTTATTATCAGATTTCAATTTTCGTAGCAATCGGAGTTTTCGTTTGACCGTGGCAGTTCGAAACGCATCGATATCGTTTTAATATTTAGCGAGTTAAAATAGCCATTTTTCAAACGGTCTCAGATTTCGACGAAACCAGTTTCATCGAATCTGTAATGTGATATTATTGTAAGATTTCAAATTTCAAGTCAATCGGATTTATCGTTTGTCCGGTACAAGCCAAAACGCTTAGAAATCGTTTAAATCGGTTTTAATTTAAAATTGAGCGTTTATTGCCGTATCTCACACATACGATGGAGTTAGCTTCCGAAACCTGTTCCATTGTGTCCGGAACGCGGGATAAACCCTAGGAACGTCGGTTACCGCGCGTAAATTGGAGTTCGGGAACTCCAGATGAATAGTGTTCGGCATTTTATATAAATAGCCCATTTTTGTCAAAGGAAAAAAAAAATATTATTAAACCCTAGTTTTTCATGGCCGGCCGCCTCCATATGCTCTAATGGCTAGAAAATCGCTTCCTTTCTCCTTCGATTCCACTCAATCCATCAATTATTAGCTAAATCCTTCAACTAGCAAAAGGTAGAGGGCATTGAGATCTCCGATCTCAACGGTCATGATCGCGTTTGGGTTAGCGGATCAACGGCAATCTGCATTCAAAGGTCCGACCTTCATTCACGTTTTTCAAGGTTGGAGGAGGGCCGAGCTCACCAGGGTTCAGGCCGTGGGTAGTGGAGGTCGAGGCGCTTCGAATGAGGGTGGAGTGATGGACTCTCGGCGTCGTATGAAGGGTGCGTTCGAAACCCTAGATGAGCGGCCTATGGGTTCTCACGCACGTAACTGGGGAGCAGGGCTTTGGGAAGAAAGGAGCGTGAGCGGCTGAAGGGTAAATAAAAAAAATAAAAATAAAAAAATTGTGTTGTAAAATTATTATTTTAAAATTCGTATAAACTTTAAACTGCTATAACTTGTGCGTGCGAGGTCGGAATTTCGCGAAATCAGTGGCGTTGGAATCGTATGGACGAGCTCTTTGCGATGAAGCTGGTTTGGGAGCGATTGGAGCTAGCGAAAATTTCGGGTAAAATTATTCGAAATGAACGCTTAACCGGAAATAAAACCAAGGTGAGAACTCCTCACTCAATCGAACAGTATGGTTTAAGATTATAAATAGTTAATGTTGATTGATGATTGCTGTTTGATTATGTTAGTAGATATAATAGGATATATACTATATATAGCAATATATATATATTGGCATATGTATATATTGGATTTGATTTCCCGCCTCGTATAGCGGATGAGACCCTATTGCGCCGTCTATTAAGCGGATAATATTTTATAAAATCCCATATACCGCGATATCCCGTCATGAAACGGGATTGGTATTGTGCTAATGTCTGTGGATGCAGGGAAACAGGTTGGAGGGATCCAACTGGATTCCTCAAAAATATTTATTTGTTTATAAATATTGTGATGATTGTCGACTACCATATCGATATATGATGGTATCCCCGTGATTGACTATTCATCGGATTCAATTTTTAAGTTAAAAATAATGATTTTTGAATTTAAAAGGATTTTTAAAGTGATTTTTTCAAAGAATATGTTTTATTAAATTTTTGTATTGATTCATTTTAAAATAAATAAACGTATAAATTTTTATGTTATAAGAATTAATATTTTTATGAAATATAACCAAAAGGAAAATTTTAAAATAAATAGATTTATAAAATAGTTAAATGGGGATTTTGGATAACCATTATAAACAGTTTATATAAAAGATTTTATAAATGGATATTATAACTTAAATTTATTGGAATTATGAAACAAGTTTATTAAGTGTTAATATGAAGTATAAAATGGATTTCATTAAAATTTATAGATTTATAAATTGTGAAAGTTATAAAATGAATAGATGTTGAAAATAAAAGTTTTATAAGTAATTAACTTATAAAATGGATTTTGGGCATCTAAAAGGGGATATTTATAGAAATTGTTAATAAAGGTGGTTTTTATAAGTTGAATTTTTTTTATAAAACGTAGAGGAATCTTGTCAGTGATAAGATTTAAGAATTTGTGAAGTTGTAAAAGAACGGTTTAGTAAATAAATGGATTATATGCTCTTAACTTATAATACGAACTTTTAGTACAAGAATTGGGTTTATAAATTGAATTGGATGGATAAAGAGATTTCTAAACCGAAGTTATTATGGAAATGGAATTTATAAACGTTGTTTATAAATTTGAAATCAATTGAATTTTGATAAATTGAATATGGAAGTTTGTAAAAAGGGCTATATTCACTACTTTGAATGGTGAATATATTATTATATTAAATGGACATATTTTGGGAAAGGAATGTTTTAAATGGAATTTAAAACGACTTAAAGATGCTTTAAAATGCATTAAGTATCAAAAACATAGATTTCAACATTTATTGTTGAAATAGACGTTTTCGAGCAATAGAAGAAAATGAAAACATAGATTTCAACATTCATTGTTGAAATAGACGTTTTCGAGGGGAAAAAGGGAATGGTGGACTATAACACTGTTGTTATAATAAATTGTTTTCGAAAGGAAATATTTTATATAGTATTGGGATTTATATATCTATTTTAATTTAAATTCCTATACTAGTGATTTTGGGTTGTCGTAACGATGTTTTACGCAACATTCGTTTCGACCCAAATAAAAGTGAATTAAAGAATGTTTTTCTTAAAGGAATGAAATATACACCTAACTATGGGTTAAGTATATTGAATATTTTCAAAATTGTTGAAATTAAATAAATGGATTGTGAAACACTTATTATTAAATAAGTATGGAAATGCTTTTCCAATGTGAAATGGAACGATTTTGAGAATTTATCTTTTAAAGGTAAATTTAAAGTGAATATTTTGAAAACGATTTGAAATCGTATATCAATAGATATTTGGGAATTTGAAATTCACTATGGAATTTGTAAAAGGAAAGGGGAATTTGTTTAAAAATAAATATTGATTTATTTTTTGAAGTATGGAAATGAATTTACGAATTTGGAACGTAAGTTTAAAATAAATCGGTAAAGATTTATTTGATGATTTGAAATTTGTTTTCAAAGGGTATAAAGGATGAAAGTAGTTTGAAATTGGTTTTCAAATGGTTGAAGTGTGGAAATTATGTCGTGTGAAGATATTTTGGTAAACAAATAATTTGGGCAATTATTTGGAAGTGTGTATTTTTGGTAAACAAATTATTTTGGTAAACAAATATCTTGTAAAGATATTTTTGGGAATTAAATAATTTTGGAAAATTATTTGGAATCTGATGATGTAGCGCATCTTTATTCGTAGTTAAATAACCGACTATCAGTATTTACCCTTGGATGGTATTTGTTGTGATTATCTGAAATTGAATGCTACACTTGTTTTTAAAATATGCGCTCACTATTCAGTTTAGCCGGGAGAGGACCTTTGTGTCGTATATCCCATTCCGAATATGCGATACGTCATTTGGATCGCATTTGAAGACCGGTGTGAAGACCGGGTATTTGTGAACACGATAGGATGACCTATCGATTGTCTCTGCATCGTTAGCTACGATATGGAGATTTCCTTTGTGATGGGAAATTTTATCGGGATTGTGAATACCCGGATTGCAAGGGCTTCTTTGGAAGTGCCTCGGTTCTGTTCGAACCCGGAACAGACTTGTATGGTTACGTGTCTGACATTACATTTTGAGATATAGAGCAGATTTCTTTCAAATACATTTCTGTTGGTGGCGGAGAATTTATTCTCTTAGCTTAACACCCTTCTCTGAGACGTACGAGCTCAGAGGTTATGTAGTTGAAGGTTATCAGCGATATTTCCCAATCTGGTAATGTGACATGCTGAGTGCTGCTGTGTGATGATCATTGGTTGGTCATTTGTGATATGATCATTTGTTTGATCATTTATCTTTGTGATCATTGCTTTGGTCATCTGTTGACCCAAAGCATGGCTTTGTTGCACAAAGCGTAGCTTTGTGGACGAGACTTCGTCAGACCTCACTTCCCGGAAATGGTCGAAACAGGAATATGCGGCAAGGTTATGAGGGTCGCGCCCTTTAGGGTATGTCATTTCCTTCTGAAAAAGGGTGGTATCATGGTATGGAGCTCAGATATTTACTCATGTTGATACACTATATCTATTACTGTGCGGTGTTGTTGGTATTGAGCGCTCGGATAAAGGTCCCAAAGGACCGGGGGATGACATATTCGTGTAGTAGTTACCTAGTTACAGAGGTAACCCGGCCTTGTGTTGGCAGAGATCTAACCGTAACGTTAGTTTCTCGGGGCGTCCCGCCAGAGGCGATCCCATGTGGCAGTAGGAAGTTCCTTAGCCTGACCATTTATTGGAAATCCATTCATCCAATACGCGCCTTGTACGGTTTTATTTGTATTTCCTGCCATTTACTTATGGTGGCGCCCCACTGTTTAGATGGTAGCTATAGTAGGCATAGTTCGGAATGTCTATGCTGGCTAGGATTTATATTCTACAGTTTCTGTTGTTTGTTTCTGCTTCTTCTATCTTTCTCTCTCTTCTTCTACCTCTTTCTTCTTCTTCAACCCTAAAGATTCGGAAGTTCGTTCCTCTTTGGCTGGATTGTTGTGGAATGTTGCCAGCTCAAAGGAGTACGGATTTTCGGGCCTTTACATGTTTAATTATTGTTTTAGAAACGTTTAAAGTATTTATCAATATCTTAATAATGTTTAAAAGTTATTTATTAATATTTAATATTGTTTTAAAAGTTATTTAACAATACTTTAATATTTGAAAAGTTAATTATTTAAATAGTTAATATTGTTTGAAGATAATTACATATTAATAATGTTTTTAAAGTTGATAATTATTTATTATAATAATGTTTGAGAATTATTTATTATTGTTTATTTAATAATGTTTTAAATTATTAATTATTTTATTTATAATGTGTTAACGTTAATAATAATTATTTATTTATATTATTTTGTTGTTAATTGTTATTATGATATATATATTAATGTTTTGAAATATTAACAATAATTATTTATTTAGGATGTTTAAAATTTATTAATTTATTTAATTAATGCAATTTAGAAATAATAAATTGATTTACATAGGAATTTCATTTAATCAAGAGTTTGCCAATGGAAGTGGAGTTTAGATTTATATAGAAATTTTATAAAGGCTTTATAAAGGATTTTATAAAGGGATTTTGGGAAAGGTTTTTATGAAGTAATTTTTGTAAAGTATTTTTATAACGGATCTTTATAAAAAACTTTGTAGAAGAATAAAGTTTGTAAATAGGTTTGTAGATTTATAAATGAAGTTTTATAAATAATTTTATGGATTTACAAAAGAGCTTATAAATAATTTTAGAAATTTATAAAAAGAGTTTTATCAAGGATTTTAGAAGTTGATCAAAAGAGTTTTATAAATTATTTTGGAAATTTATAAAAAGTTTTATAAATTATTTTGGAGATTTATAAAAAGTATTCTATAAATGATTTTAGAGTTGTATAAATACATTTTCGAAGTAATGAAAGTGTAGTGTTTTTATGAAGATACTTATATGTTGAGATAAGTATATGGATATTTATGTAAGTATTTGAAAGGAGTATGAATGGTTTGTGGAAATATATTATGAAAGTATTTTCAAACAAGTATTTACAGAGCGATTTTAATTTATGAAAGGACTTATTTAAGAAGTTAGTGGCTGCTTATATGCTTAACCAATGTTGGTTTCCCTATGGAAATAAATCCCCAATTTGATTGATGCTTGTTTGTTTATTTGATAGTTAAATAACCGACTATCAAATTAAGCTAGTTTTAAATTATCATTATCGATTCGAAGAGACCGGGATCAGACTTATTATTTAAAAACCACATCGAACTGGCATAAGCGTTTGAGTGGTAAACATCTTAAAGATGATCGAAGATGGAGTTCTTTGAAGTGCAAGGGTTACTTGCTGCTAATCCTAAGGAGTTTCCAAAATGGGTGTAGTAAAAGTACCGCCTTCGATTTCGTTCAAACCCAGAACAAACTTGTCTGAATGAATACTAGCATTGTAATTCTGCTTGCAGGGCAGTGTAAGCATTCCAAGTAGAATTGCTTTATAAAAGGTGATCGTAGCCTCGGACCTTGGAAATGGCAAAAACCGGGTAGATGCAGCAGGGCTATGTGGGTCGCTCCTATTAGGGTATGTCATCACCTATCTAGATCATCATATTATGGATTTGGTTGCGCACAAGGGCTCTCAATTAAGGTTGGAAAGCAACTTCGGTTGTGACGACCCGACTTTCCACTCCTAGAAAATCGCATCATCTTTAAGAAAGAAAGGGATAGAAAAGATAATAGAAAGAAGAGAAGAAAGAAACAACATCAGAATCTACACAACGGATCGAATAAATTATATTAATAACATAAATATTACATAGTTTACAATCATTATCAGAGTACACAGATATACAACACATACTAGACAGTTATAAACACCTGCCTAGTTATACAACTCAATACAATAACTCAGAGAACACACAGCAGAAAACTATATCTACACGCAGAAGCCTCCTGCTCCATTGCTCCTTCACAATTCGTCAAAGCTAATCCTGAATCCTAACCTGAATTCCCTTGACTACTCATAAAAATTTGAGTACCCAAGAGTTTATGAAAAACAAAAATAAACACCGGGTCAGACATGGGTCTGGTGTGAGTAACAGATTAAGGTTGCTTAACTTTTAAAAACCTTTTGAAAAGAAAAGGTATCACGTAAGACTTCCCACACATAAACATGGAAAAGTTTTTACCTTACGCTAACCAAAACATTTGATAGGAAATCCGATGATATTATAATAGTGTCTAGGGTTTTCAAGTAAATAAGAAATAGCCGAAATTGTTACATCTATTAAATTCCAGCTACTAGCCACAAAAGTGGGTAATACAATCAAAACCGTTGGCACTTATTGGATTTTGGATTCCATACAATGGCAGGGCTACTAGGGTACCGCCCGTCACAGTACGTGGCCTAGATCACCGTACCGAGGAGTACTCCCACTCCCCTGCAACACAAGGCTGGGACCATTCCTTACTGAACAGTCCCGAACAAGACAACCCCGGTAGTTGTTGCAATCAACTGCCCCACACAGCCGAATATAAAGGGACTTCTAGACAGGGATCAATCTTGCTCTCCAGTGGAAGCTACCCACGAAGCCTTGCTGCACCTCCCCTGTTTTAGCCATTCCCGGCTGATGAGGCTTGAGGTTACGATTACCTTTGTAGGACACATCACTTAGAATGCTCATCGTCCACCTGACGATGTTCTAAAAGCATTCAATCCATACAAGTTCGTTCCGGCCGGGTTCGAACGAAACCGAAGGCATTATCTCGTTACACTCATTTTGGAATCACCCTCAGAGTCAACGACAATAACCCTTGCACTCTAATTCACCATCTCGAATCTATAAGGACTGATTCCGTCAACTCATTACGGAATCACCCACAGAGTTACACTGACTCATAGTCCTTACACCTCGAGTCTTCACAAAGCTCCACTTGTATTCACGACCTAACGTTATTTGGAATCGATGTGGTTTTCGGATATCCAAATATGGAAACCCGATCCCGGTCTCATCGAAAACCAAAGCATGCTTTTAAGGTCCAAGTTGTTTTTTGAAGGTTTTAAAACAATTCAACTATCTATATACATTCAGATAGATAACTCATAAACCATAACTGATAATCAACATTATCACATAACAGGTAATTCACATCATCAATATCAATAGATACACCATATATCACCATCACGATAGATAATCTAAGTGATCATCACAATACAATCAAACATCCATACCATACAATTTCATTTATCTCATTACTGAGATTTCTAAACATCCAAGTCAATCAATGACATCCATTCATACATAAGCAAAGATTTACTCATCACAATATAATTAATTTAAAATGAATTAAATTAACTATCTCCATCACTAATTAATTTAAAATGAATTAAATTAATTACTTCATCAAATTATAACTTGCTTACTCAACCATTTAATTGATTACAATCAATTAATCAATCATAAATTACTTTAATTAATCACTCTTGATTAATTACCCTTAATTACATTCATGTAACTATACTTAATTAATTTCACAAATTAATTAACCTCAAACAAAATAGTAATTAACCTTTAATACTTCAATTAATTAATTAATCGTAATTAATTATATTAATCCTTAATTAATTACATTAATTAATTACCTATTATTGATTAATTAATCATAATTAATCATCCTTAATTATATCATTAATTAAAATAATTAATGATACTTAATTATTCCTTAAATTATTTACTCAAAGTAATTAACTAACTTAATTACTATGTTAAACCAAATTAATTATCCTTAATTAATTCCTTAATTAATCCCTTGATTAATTATTAAACCAATTTACCTCACTCTTAACATCTCCACTTAATTACAATCATGTAATTATTAATTAATTTCTTAACTAAGTAATTTCCAAATCATTAATTACATAAAGTAATTATTTACAAAACCCAAGTGTTTATAATTAATTAAACTTAATTAATTAAAATAAACAATCTCATTAAATTTAATTAATTACATTAAGTAATTAATTTCCTAATTACTTTATCAAGTAATTATACTTAAACCATTCATAATTGATTATTATTAAATTAATTAATCTAATTAATTATGAAAATTAACCATATTAATTAATTGTTAAATAATCATGGTTAATGACCTTCATTAACCATCCTCAAATTATTATAAAGTAATTAACTTAAATAATTACTATTTAAATTATCTTTAATCATTTATTTAATCAAAGTTAATTATTAAACTAATTAACCTTAATTTAAAACTTAATTGCAGAATTAATATTCATTTATCATTAATTAATAACTTAATTAATGATCTTAATCTTAAATTGATTAATCATTAATCAATTATTAATCCCAAATTTAAATTAATTAATTAAATTAATCAATTTATCTTAATCACCTTATTAATTAATTGTAAAACATAGATCTTAATCAAATTTTCAAAATATAACATAACTTGATTATGTTTTGAACAATTCAACCCAAAACTAAGTACTTTTGAGATTACCTTTAAATTTCAATTAAAATTCAAGTTTAAAATAGAATAATTTTAAACTCATCAAAGTTTTAAGTAATTTTAAAACTTATTTAAAATTACAAGTCAAAACAAAGGTTTGATTTAAAAATGTAATCATAAGAATTTGGAGTTAAATTCATTTTAAAATTTTAGAAACTCAATTCATTCTTAATTTAAAACTTTCAAATTTAAATCTTCTTTTTAAATTTAAAACTGAACTCTATTTTTAAACTTAAAATTTCCAGATTTAAAATCTATCTTTAAATCTTGCTTCATATTTAAAACTTCATTATTTAAAATTTCAACTATTCACCCAAATTGAAATAGTTAATTAAGTTAAGAATTTAAACTTTTATTTCAAAACCTGAGATTTAAATTTTGAATCTGAAATTCAAACCTGCATTTGAATTTGCTCTTAAATTTAAATCAAAACATAAAACTGCAGATTTAAACAGTTCAAACCCAGATTTTTGAAAAAAACAGAAAACAGGTTTAAAAACCTGAAATTTAAATTCAAATTATTAATTCAAACTTGAATTAAATTTTAAACCTAAACTTTATTTAAAACCTCTAACTACAGATTTTAAAATTATGACAAACCCAGATTTCAAAAAAACACATTTCCTACTGTAACCTGGAAAACTACAGAGAATAACCCGTGACCCCCAAATTTTACTTCGAGTTCCACATGCTACTGCTTCGGGTCCTTCTCCCATTTACTCTGAGCCACCCATCAATTCCCCTGAAACATTCCCAAACTAAAACAACTCTCCAGTAAACATGTCGCCGTGCATATGCATGGCGACCACCACCTCCGGCGACCTCAGTGATGATCCAACAACTACCCTAAACCCAAGTATAGCCACATAAGCCTTTAGCTCGAACAAAAGAACAAGAATTCAAAGTAACCCCTAATTTCCAAAACCTGTAAACAGAAACCAGGTCCTATGTCCAAAACCTGTCAACGGCCATATCCCTCACCTCCGACCACTTGCAGATCGACCCCTCCGACCATGAACTCAACTACGGCCAAACTATAAATCCTCAAAACATCTTGACACTCGATCCAATGTATGAATCGAAATGACCAAATTCCTTAAACCAAATAAGACTAGGGTTTAAAACAATTTTGCAGATCTGCAACTAATATAATAACCATTATACTCATTTCAGATTTTTATATGGATCTATGATCTTTACTTGGTAACTCACAAGAAATTTCAGAATTTTCCAATTCATAGATCAATAGAATTTGCACAGACTTTATTCCTTGTTCAATACAAAACTGCTACTGAATCTTTCTTCTAAAAATTCTATTTCTTGATTCAAAAATCAAGTTATGGTAAGTACTTTTATTTATGAATCCGAGACATGGTATCAATATGGTTGAGTTTAAATAAAAATACATCATGCAAAGTTTACCTGTGTTAACAGGGTCAATACTGTTTATATCCAATTTTCTTTTACATTAGCTTAAAACTTTAAAAGTTAACTAAATATAATTTATAACCTTACTTATAAATCTAATCATACCAGAAGTTTAAGTTAAAAGATAAAGTTTTAATAAAAACTTCTTAGGAAATCAAGAAAACAGATCATGTAAATAAACAACAGTGTACACACTTTACATTCCACTTAACACAGCAATACTTATATATATATATATCAAACAATTTAGCATACAACTCTATTTTAAAATTTTAAAGTTAAAAGTTACTCACTTTTGAAAAATGCAGAGCTCAGTTGAATATGCAGAAAACTCAAAAATGCAGGCATTCCATCTCATACACAAACACAGACATATCCATCATACTTATCAGGCAACAAATTTAAGCAACTATATCATTTTAATTTAGTTTTAAAGTAAATTGTTACTCACCTTAATGAATGCAGACCACTGTTGTATTTTGAATTTGCAGAAAACATGGGAAGCAGGCTTGACTTTCACTGTTGCTCATGATCCACTCTAGTTACTTGTATGCAGAAAATAGATGTAGATGATGCAGTTGCAAGATTCTCCAAATGCATGCAGATGAAGGAGATGCTGTAGCTAATGTCCATATGCATGCAAATGCCTTTCCTTCCCAGTTTTTAAAATAGAATACAGAATAACAAAAGTGCGGGCTTCCTTTTGATTTTGCAGACTTCATTTGAGATTGAAGAGGAAATGCAGATTTGATAAACAAAGGTTGATTTGATTTTGTAAAAGAAGTGAGATATGTAGATGTTTGGATTGAATATGAGTTTGGGATATGCAGATTGTTGAACAGAGTTTCTAAATTTTGAAAATGCAGATTTGTTTTTAATATGAAGATGATTTAGATTTTAAAGGTTTTAAAGATTTTTCTTTGATGAAGGAAAATAAAAGTGAAATATGAATGAAGATGTGAACTATGCAAATGTATTTCAGATTTAATAAATAAAAAAATTAAAAACTAAATTTAACACTTGTCATAAATTAGACACTTGTCTATATGAATGCAAAAGAATTTAACACTTGTTATCTTTAAAGATAATTAGTATTTGATTTACAACTAAAGTGTGTATTAGCTTAAATTAAAATTTGTTAGTTTATATTTAACATATGTATAAATTTACAAATGGAAATAAAAACAAATCATGTTAATAAATGAACTTATACATATCAAAAATTAAGACAAACAAACAATATAAAATTTTATACTTTTAAATTTAAATTCAACTAAATTCAAAATCAAATATTTTTCCAATCAAATTCTACATATAAATTCAATTTGAAATAACTTTACAAATCTTATTCAAAAATTTTATTTATAAAGTCAACACAATATTAATATTATTTTTATAACTCTTTTATTATTAAATTAAAAAAACATTTTACAATAAATTATATTTTTATCAAATAAAATATCCATTTTATTGAATTTATTCTAAATTGAAAACAATACCAATTTATTTAAAATATGAACCATATATTTATATTGTAAACAGAAATCAATTTTATCATTTAAAAGATAAAATAACCAATTCAAATAATTATTCAAGAAGATTATTAAATTTATTTGAATAATTATCACAGATTATCAATATCAAATTTAAATTTTGGCTACAGATTATTAAATTGATATTGTTAAAAATTCCGGGATGTTACAATCCTTCCCCCTTAAAAGAATTTCGTCCTCGAAATTTAAAACAAAGGTAATCTAATAATCTTATTAAAGATTTATTTTAAAACACAAGCATATATCAAACATATGCTAACAACCAAAAACAACCAATCGAACGAAACTAATTATCCAGATAAATTCTGGATAAAATTTTATCGAGTTTCTCCCAGGTATATATATACGGGATACTCGCCCTAGAGAATCCAAAAAAATCTATACTATGAAGCTACAAAGCTCCTATACAACTATATCTATACCACTAGACAAGATATCAGACTACAAACGAGTCTGACTCAACAACCAAAACTCCAGAACTGCTGGTTCCACAACCAGAGATAGATCATATACGTACTCCCTCAGAGATACGTGAAACTCAACGAACTTCAGTTATCAATTCAATCCTTTAGATTAATCACTTAATCTCCAAGATCTCAGAAAAGATCCAAAACAATATAGAACTAACTTCTCAGACTTACCCAAACTTACAGCTCATTTACGATCAGAGAAAACTTATCCAAAATTAAATCTCCGACTTCAGAGTCCAAATCCCTCCGACTCTTATCCACAAAATCTTTTCGGACAATCCTGGGCTGCCTACAGCCTTACTGATCAGCTCAACCTTCGCTGATGCTTCTAAAAACAAACTAGACCAATCAACTCAACCTAAATGATCTCCTCAAGATCAACCAAAACCAAGAACTCAAACTCTACTTCTCAACATCAGAAAACAACAACTCACTTCTCCTGTCCAGCAAAGAAAAGCAGATACACTTCCCAACCGCTTCCGCTGCTCAACTCTGATCCAAAGTAGAAGAAAATGCTGAAGAAGAACACAAGCACCATCTAACAACACACCCCAGAGATATGATTCAACAAATCCATAAGAAATTTAGAAGTTCCTTCAAAAACTCCGAGCTGCTATACCAACTCAATCTCTTGGAACCATACTTCTATAAAGCTGAACTACTGGTTCCACTCCTGGAATCCTAGTCAATAAGAAAGCTCAACTCCAGATGCAGACCCAACTCTGACTTCCTGAAGACATCCAGAAAAACTCAGATAACCCAAGAGAACAGTCAAACAATCGCAAGTCACTTTTGCGAACCCCCAAACCAAATCCAAGGAATACTGTTCTTCCTTAACCAAATTGAACAGCTTACACTTAATTGGTCAACCTATCGAAGAAACGGTTTCACTCAACTGCTCCTGAACTCCACTTCAGAAAACTGCTTAGCCAGAAGATCTCTTGCTAACACCGAGAACATTCCAAACTACACTGCTGCCTCAGATGCCAAAGAATTCCAAAACAAAGCTCTACGAGAAATTCGGACCTCAAAGCAAACAGAAACTCCAGCTGACCACAGCCACAACACCGAAGGAGACTCACCTTCTTAACTTGTTCCAAAGAAAACATCTTCGGGAACATCCATAGTCACTTCATCTCATCACGCAGCTACTACTTCTTAAGGTATCCAAAATACCATTACTCACTTCTGCCAAGCCAACAAATCCAAACTTTACTCATCCAACTTCAGAAATGAACTCCGAACCTTCACAGGTTACCTTCAGAGATCAATGAAGTCCTTCATCACTACAGAACTCACTCGAGACGGTATTAGGTCTACAGGCTCGACAAAACACTTCCAACCTCAAAACATTCAAACTCCAACCAATGGTAGCAATCGGGTTACACACACTACTACCTCATCTACCTTTATAACTTAAATTGGAAAACCCGAACAGGTAACCCAACAGATAGGTAAAAATAGATATATATATATATATATATATATATATATATATAGTTATATATACAAATTTACAAATACGCTCTCTCAAGATAGACACCACTACAGAGCCTAGGTATTCACTCAGCCTAATGCTCTAATACCAAGTGTGACGAACCGACTTTCCACTCCCGAAAAATCGTATCATCTTTAAGAAAGAAAGGGATAGAAAAGATAATAGAAAGAAGAGAAGAAAGAAACAACATCAGAATCTACACAACGGATCGAATAAATTATATTAATAACATAAATATTACATAGTTTACAATCATTATCAGAGTACACAGATATACAACACATACTAGACAGTTATAAACACCTGTCTAGTTATACAACTCAATACAATAACTCAGAGAACACACAGCAGAAAACTATATCTACACGCAGAAGCCTCCTGCTCCATTGCTCCTTCACAATTCGTCAAAGCTAATCCTGAATCCTAACCTGAATTCCCTTGACTACTCATAAAAATTTGAGTACCCAAGAGCTTATGAAAAACAAAAATAAACTCCGGGTCAGACATGGGTCTGGTGTGAGTAACAGATTAAGGTTGCTTAACTTTTAAAAACCTTTTGAAAAGAAAAGGTATCACGTAAGACTTCCCACACATAAACATGGAAAAGTTTTTACCTTACGCTAACCAAAACATTTGATAGGAAATCCGATGATATTATAATAGTGTCTAGGGTTTTCAAGTAAATAAGAAATAGCCGAAATTGTTACATCTATTAAATTCCAGCTACTAGCCACAAAAGTGGGTAATACAATCAAAACCGTTGGCACTTATTGGATTTTGGATTCCATACAATGGCAGGGCTACTAGGGTACCGCCCGTCACAGTACGTGCCCTAGATCACCGTACCGAGGAGTACTCCCACTCCCCTGCAACACAAGGCCAGGACCATTCCTTACTGAACAGTCCCGAACAAGACAACCCCGGCAGTTGTTGCAATCAACTGCCCCACACAGCCGAATATAAAGGGACTTCTAGACAGGGATCAATCTTGCTCTCCAGTTGGAGCTACCCACGAAGCCTTGCTGCACCTCCCCTGTTTTAGCCATTCCCGGTTGATGAGGCTTGAGGTTACGATTACTTTTGTAGGACACATCACTTAGAATGCTCATCGTCCACCTGACGATGTTCTGAAAGCATTCAATCCATACAAGTTCGTTCCGGGTTCGAACGAAACCAAAGGCATTATCTCGTTACACTCATTTTGGAATCACCCTCAGAGTCAACGACAATAACCCTTGCACTCTAATTCACCATCTCGAATCTATAAGGACTGATTCCGTCAACTCATTACGGAATCACCCACAGAGTTACACTGACTCATAGTCCTTACACCTCGAGTCTTCACAAAGCTCCACTTGTATTCACGACCTAACGTTATTTGGAATCGATGTGGTTTTCGGATATCCAAATATGGAAACCCGATCCCGGTCTCATCGAAAACCAAAGCATGTCTTTGAAGGTCCAAGTTGTTTTTTGAAGGTTTTAAAACAATTCAACTATCTATATACATTCAGATAGATAACTCATAAACCATAACTGATAATCAACATTATCACATAACAGGTAATTCACATCATCAATATCAATAGATACACCATATATCACCATCACGATAGATAATCTAAGTGATCATCACAATACAATCAAACATCCATACCATACAATTTCATTTATCTCATTACTGAGATTTCTAAACATCCAAGTCAATCAATGACATCCATTCATACATAAGCAAAGATTTACTCATCACAATATAATTACTTTAAAATGAATTAAATTAACTATCTCCATCACTAATTAATTTAAAATGAATTAAATTAATTACTTCATCAAATTATAACTTGCTTACTCAACCATTTAATTGATTACAATCAATTAATCAATCATAAATTACTTTAATTAATCACTCTTGATTAATTACCCTTAATTACATTCATGTAATTATACTTAATTAATTTCACAAATTAATTAACCTCAAACAAAATAGTAATTAACCTTTAATTACTTCAATTAATTAATTAATCATAATTAATTATATTAATCCTTAATTAATTACATTAATTAATTACCTATTATTGATTAATTAATCATAATTAATCATCCTTAATTATATCATTAATTAAAATAATTAATGATACTTAATTATTCCTTAAATTATTTACTCAAAGTAATTAACTAACTTAATTACTATATTAAACCAAATTAATTATCCTTAATTAATTCCTTAATTAATCCCTTGATTAATTATTAAACCAATTTACCTCACTCTTAACATCTCCACTTAATTACAATCATGTAATTATTAATTAATTTCTTAACTAAGTAATTTCCAAATCATTAATTACATAAAGTAATTATTTACAAAACCCAAGTGTTTATAATTAATTAAACTTAATTAATTAAAATAAACAATCTCATTAAATTTAATTAATTACATTAAGTAATTAATTTCCTAATTACTTTATCAAGTAATTATACTTAAACCATTCATAATTGATTATTATTAAATTAATTAATCTAATTAATTATGAAAATTAACCATATTAATTAATTGTTAAATAATCATGGTTAATGACCTTCATTAACCATCCTCAAATTATTTATAAAGTAATTAACTTAAATTAATTACTATTTAAATTACCTTTAATCATTTATTAATCAAAGTTAATTATTAAACTAATTAACCTTAATTTAAAACTTAATTGCAGAATTAATATTCATTTATCATTAATTAATAACTTAATTAATGATCTTAATCTTAAATTGATTAATCATTAATCAATTATTAATCCCAAATTTAAATTAATTAATTAAATTAATCAATTTATCTTAATCACCTTATTAATTAATTCTAAAACATACATCTTAATCAAATTTTCAAAATATAACATAACTTGATTATGTTTTAAACAATTCAACCCAAAACTAAGTACTTTTGAGATTACCTTTAAATTTCAATTAAAATTCAAGTTTAAAATAGAATAATTTTAAACTCATCAAAGTTTTAAATAATTTTAAAACTTATTTAAAATTACAAGTCAAAACAAAGGTTTGATTTAAAAATGTAATCATAAGAATTTGGAGTTAAATTCATTTTAAAATTTTAGAAACTCAATTCATTCTTAATTTAAAACTTTCAAATTTAAATCTTCTTTTTAAATTTAAAACTGAACTCTATTTTTAAACTTAAAATTTCCAGATTTAAAATCTATCTTTAAATCTTGCTTCATATTTAAAACTTCATTATTTAAAATTTCAACTATTCACCCAAATTGAAATAGTTAATTAAGTTAAGAATTTAAACTTTTATTTCAAAACCTGAGATTTAAATTTTGAATCTGAAATTCAAACCTGCATTTGAATTTGCTCTTAAATTTAAATCAAAACATAAAACTGCAGATTTAAACAGTTCAAACCCAGATTTTTGAAAAAAACAGAAAACAGGTTTAAAAACCTGAAATTTAAATTCAAATTATTAATTCAAACTTGAATTAAATTTTAAACCTAAACTTTATTTAAAACCTCTAACTACAGATTTTAAAATTATGACAAACCCAGATTTCAAAAAAACACATTTCCTACTGTAACCTGGAAAACTACAGAGAATAACCCTAGACCCCCAAATTTTACTTCGAGTTCCACATGCTACTGCTTCGGGTCCTTCTCCCATTTACTCCGAGCCACCCATCAATTCCCCTGAAACATTCCCAAACTAAAACAACTCTCCAGTAAACATGTCGCCGTGCATATGCACGACGACCACCACCTCCGGCGACCTCCAGTGATGATCCAACAACTACCCTAAACCCACGTATACCCACATAAGCCTTTAGCTCGAACAAAAGAACAAGAATTCAAAGTAACCCCTAATTTCCAAAACCTTTAAACAGAAACCAGGTCCTATGTCCAAAACCTGTCAACGGCCATATCCCTCACCTCCGACCACTTGCAGATCGACCCCTCCGGCCACGAACTCAACTACGGCCAAACTATAAATCCTCAAAACATCTTGACACTCGATCCAATGTATGAATCGAAATGACCAAATTCCTTAAACCAAATAAGACTAGGGTTTAAAACAATTTTGCAGATCTGCAACTAATCTAATAACCATTATACTCATTTCAGATTTTTATATGGATCGATGATCTTTACTTGGTAACTCACAAGAAATTTCAGAATTTTCCAATTCATAGATCAATAGAATTTGCACAGACTTTATTCCTTGTTCAATACAAAACTGCTACTGAATCTTTCTTCTAAAAATTCTATTTCTTGATTCAAAAATCAAGTTATGGTAAGTACTTTTATTTATGAATCTGAGACATGATATCAATATGGTTGAGTTTAAATAAAAATACATCATGCAAAGTTTACCTGTGTTAACAGGGTCAATACTGTTTATATCCATTTTTCTTTTACATTAGCTTAAAACTTTAAAAGTTAACTAAATATAATTTATAACCTTACTTATAAATCTAATCATACCAGAAGTTTAAGTTAAAAGATAAAGTTTTAATAAAAACTTCTTAGGAAATCAAGAAAACAGATCATGTAAATAAACAACAGTGTACACACTTTACATTCCACTTAACACAGCAATACTTATATATATATCAAACAATTTAGCATACAACTCTATTTTAAAATTTTAAAGTTAAAAGTTACTCACTTTTGAAAAATGCAGAGCTCAGTTGAATATGCAGAAAACTCAAAAATGCAGGCATTCCATCTCATACACAAACACAGACATATCCATCATACTTATCAGGCAACAAATTTAAGCAACTATATCATTTTAATTTAGTTTTAAAGTAAATTGTTACTCACCTTAATGAATGCAGACCACTGTTGTATTTTGAATTTGTAGAAAACATGGGAAGCAGGCTTGACTTTCACTGTTGCTCATGATCCACTCTAGTTACTTGTATGCAGAAAATAGATGTAGATGATGCAGTTTCAAGATTCTCCAAATGCATGCAGATGAAGGAGATGCTGTAGCCAATGTCCATATGCATGAAAATGCCTTTCCTTCCCAGTTTTTAAAATAGAATATAGAATAACAAAAGTGCGGGCTTCCTTTTGATTTTGCAGACTTCATTTGAGATTAAAGAGGAAATGCAGATTTGATAAACAAAGGTTGATTTGATTTTGTAAAAGAAGTGAGATATGCAGATGTTTGGATTGAATATGAGTTTGGGATATGCAGATTGTTGAACAGAGTTTCTGAATTTTGAAAATGCAGATTTGTTTTTAATATGAAGATGATTTAGATTTTAAAGGTTTTAAAGATTTTTCTTTGATGAAGGAAAATAAAAGTGAAATATGAATGAAGATGTGAACTATGCAAATGTATTTCAGATTTAATAAATAAAAAAATAAAAAACTAAATTTAACACTTGCCATAAATTAGACACTTTTCTATATGAATGCAAAAGAATTTAACACTTGTTATCTTTAAAGATAATTAGTATTTGATTTACAACTAAAGTGTGTATTAGCTTAAATTAAAATTTGTTAGTTTATATTTAACATATGTATAAATTTACAAATGGAAATAAAAACAAATCATGTTAATAAATGAACTTATACATATCAAAAATTAAGACAAACAAACAATATAAAATTTTATACTTTTAAATTTAAATTCAACTAAATTCAAAATCAAATATTTTTCCAATCAAATTCTATATATAAATTCAATTTGAAATAACTTTACAAATCTTATTCAAAATTTTTATTTATAAAGTCAACACAATATTAATATTATTTTTATAACTCTTTTATTATTAAATTAAAAAAAACATTTTACAATAAATTATATTTTTATCAAATAAAATATCCATTTTATTGAATTTATTCTAAATTGAAAACAATACCAATTTATTTAAAATATGAACCATATATTTATATTGTAAACAGAAATCAATTTTATCATTTAAAAGATAAAATAACCAATTCAAATAATTATTGAAGAAGATTATTAAATTTATTGAATAATTATCACAGATTATCAATATCAAATTTAAATTTTAGCTACAGATTATTAAATTGATATTGTTAAAAATTCCGGGATGTTACATCGGTGATGACATATTCGGTACTATCCAAGTTCAGAGGTAGACCAGTTCTGTGTTGGTAGGGGTGGGCCAAGTTCATGGTCCGACTCTGTGTAGATTTTATGTAGAGGTGTACTGTATGGAAGATAGTCAGTTACCTTGCCATTATTGGAATCCATTCTCCAATAAGCATCGTGCAGACTAGATTGCAAACCTATTATGTTGGAATTTAATAATGCAACAATTTTGGTTATGATTCAATATTTATTTTAAACCCTAGACACTATCACAATATCACTGGATTTTCTATGGAAATGTTTTGGTTATCTTAAGGTAAAATCTCGTCTGTGTTTTTTTTGCGGCGGGGTCTTACGAGATACCTTTATTTTCAAAATATTTTTATAAAATTAAAATTCAATTGTGGTGTGTTTCTCATGTCGATTTACTAGATTGATACAGGTGTTATTTTATTATAATGCTCGGGTTAGACCGAACAAATTTATAGATTCAGTTTTGGATACTTGGAACTTCAGAAGATAAGCTAGATGCCTCCAATTTGTATTCATGTATATTCTATTTTCTGTTGCATTAGTTGTTTATATTTATCAGTAATTGTGATGATGGGTTGTTATAACTGTCCAGGCTGTTGATTGATTGGTTGACTCTGATTGATACATGTATAATAAAGTTCAGTTTTTCTTATGTAGAGAACATTGTTATATTATAGATTTCTCATCACATTGTGTGATTTTGTTGTCTTTTCTTTCTTTTTCCCAAAACAATCTATCTTTTCGGCACTAGGATGCTCGACACATGAATACCGTGGAAGTATCAATGTCGACTTCTGAAGGTTAAATTATTAGTGACAAGCGCTATCAAAGTACACTTACACACTAATCTTATATATAAAAAACAATGAGTCATTGACTATATAATTAAAAATCTAAAACTATGGACAAGAAGGGAAAACCTCACAATAGAATTAAATAACAATATACATATATTTCATTCAACGAATAACATATAAGGTCTAGTAAACAACCTACAAGCATGGCATATGTCCAAACTTCGTTCCTTTGCTTTTTTTTCCACCTGCAAGCCCCGTGGTGCTTAAAAGGCAAAAAATTGTTCAACTATGTTTGGACTATGCCTAGTCCTATACACCCTGACCCATGGAAACTGTAGGCTATCGCAAAGAGAAAGATTGCATATGTACCGTTCGGAATCAAACCTATGTAGTTCTATTTCCTGCTCTTCTTCTGCATCAAATACTTGTTAGCACATAACATTGCATAAAAATGACAACTAAGCAACTAAAATAAGCAAAAAACATCATATACTACTATTATTTCTTCTTAAGTATTAAATCATCTTAATATTATTTATTATAAAAATAAATTTATCTATTATCTTAAAAAATAACAATATTATCTGAAAATGGTAATATACTTCAAAATCCTTCATTTTCAAAATATTACTTCAAATCTCAAAACATTGTTATTAATCAAAAGTGGTAACTTATGTGAAATGTGAAGACCCGCAAATCCGTACTCCTTGAATAGACACTAATCTCCAGTGATTAACTCAAGATGAACGGAAATACGAACCCTTAGGGTTTTAAGAAAAATAAAGAGGTAGAAGAAGAGAGAAAAGATAGAAAATAGAACGGGACAGAAAGAAAACAACAGAACAATATCAGAATCTCACAATTCGCAGCGGAACAACATATAATAGATAAATGAATAATCTTTAAACAAAGAACTATATCAGTTATTACATTACATCAAATTACATTACATCATATCATCAGAGTGTACAACAACAACAAACAAACAGCGGAAAAGAAATACTATATACTAGTGAATACGCCATGCCATCCATCTTGCCTCCAGCAACTCCTGAATTCCAGAATATCCTGATAAACCTTAACTCTTGACTGCCCGTGTGGAAATTGGTGGGCACCCAGAGTTTAGGAAGGAAAACAATAAACTCCGAGTCAGTCATGTGACTGGTGTGAGAACTCAAAACAGTTTATTTTTCTTTAAAATAAAGTACAGGATAATTTTTTTAAAATAGATTCGCAATGCTTTTGAAAATGTAACTACCATAAGACCTCCCACCACACACACAATGCAAACGCAGACTTGGAGGAGATTTCTTCTTATGTTAATCAAAGATGCTTGATACGCAAAAATCAAATCAATTTTAATATTATTATTAGTGCATAGTGTAGAACAAATCATTTCGAAAGTAGAATATAAATCTTAGCCAACATAGGTACCATTATATTATGCCTACTATAGCTACCATATTAGATGGCAGGTTCTACAACTAAAACCGTACAGGGCTCGTATTGTTTCTTTGGATTTCCAACAAATGGTCAGGCCAAGGAACTTCCCATTGCCACATGAGAACGCTTCTGGAAGGACGTCCCCGAGAACCTAACCGGATCTCTGCCAACACAAGGCCTGGTTACCTTTCAAACTAGGTAACAACTGACACGAGTATGCCATCCCCCGGTCCTTTGGGACCTTTAACCGAGCGCTCGTAATCAACATCACACCATAATAATAAAGTGTTTCAACATGAGTAAGTATCTGGGCTCCATACCATGATACCATCCTTTTCCAGAAGGAAATGCACATACCCTAAAGGGAGCTACCCCTCGTAACCTTGCTGCATCTTTCCTGTTTTGACCATTCCGGGGTGTGAGGCTCGACGAAGCCTCGTCCACAAAGCCACGCTTTATACAAAAGCTGTGCTTTGGGTCAACAAATGATCATAGAAATGATCACAAAGATAAACGATCAAACAAATGATCGTATCACAAATGATCAAACAATGATCATTTCACAGCAACACTCAGCATGTCACATTACCAAATTGGGAATATATTGCTGATAACCTTCAACTATATAACCTCTGAGCTCATACGTCTCAGAGAAGGGTGTTAAGCTAAGAGAATAAATTCTCCGCCACCAACAGAAATATATTTGAAAGAAATCAGCTTTATATCTCAACTTGTAATGTTAAACATACAATTCATACAAGTCTGTTCCGGGCTCGAACAGAACCGAAGGCACTTACAAAGAAGTCCTTGCAATCCGGATAATCTCTAATCACGTCCAGATTTCCCATCACATATGGAGATCTCTATACCGGGGATCAGCCAGTGCAGAGACAATCAACATGAAACCCTTTCGTTTTCGAAAATATCCGGTCTTCAACACCGGTCTTCAAATCCAATTCATAACGATGTATCACATATTCGGAATGGGTTATACGACCCCAAGGTCCTTTCCCGGTTAACCCGAATAGTGAGCGCTTATTTTTAAAAAAATAAGTGTGGCATTCGATTTCAAGCAAATCACAACAAATACCTATTTAAAGGTAAATATTGATAGTCGGTTATTGAACTATCAATGGATATGCACAACATCACCAGATTCCAAATAATTTTCCAAATTATTTATTTTCCAAAAATATCTTTACAAGATATTTTTTTTCAATACTTCAAAAATAAATCAATATTTATTTTTAAACAATTTCCCCCTTTCATTTATAAATTCCATAGTGAATTTACATTCCAAAATATTTATGAATATACGATTTCCATTCGATTTCTAATATTCATTTTCAATTTATCTTCAAAAAGATAAATTCAAAATATTCACTTAATATTGGAAAAAAACATTTCCATACTTATTTATTTATAAGTAATTCACAAGTTTTTTTATTTTCTACACTTAGAAAATATTCAATATACTCTAATCGAAATTAAGTATATATTTCATTCTTTTATGGAAATCATTCTCTTAAACATATTTATTTGGGCCAAAACGAATGTTGTGTAAAACATCGTTACGACAACCCAAAATCACTAGTATAGGGATTCGAAATTAAAATAGATATATAAATCCCAATACTATACAAAACATTTCCTTTCGGAAATCATTTACTATAACAACAGTGTTATAGTCTACCATTTCCTTCTTTTTCTCGAAAACGTCTATTTCAACAATGAATGTTGAAATCTATGATTTAGATAGTTAATACATTTTAAAACATCTTTAGATCGTTTTAATTCTATTTAAAACATCACATCCAAAACATTTTCTTTAATATATTATTCACTATTCAAAAACGTGAATATACTTGTTAACCAATTTCATCATTTCTATACATTTTGTTTTAAAGGATTATTCACTGTCTAAAACGTGAATATAACTCCATTAACAAGTTACAATAATTTACTTATTAAAATAAGTCGTTTTGCGGATTTATAAAACAATGTTTATAACTTCCATTTCTATTTATTTTATAACAACTTCCTTTTATAATTTCCTCTATTCAATTTCATATCTTAATGATATACTAAAAGTTCATATTATAAGTTAAATACTTATAATTTATTTGTTTGCAAAAACGTTCTTTTAAACTTTCCAAATTTTATAAATCTTATAACTTATAAGATTCATTTATTTATCCAAAATCTATTCTTTTAAATAACTTTACAAATTTTATAAACCTACTACTTATAAAATTCCATTTATAACTTCACCGTTTATAATTCTATAAATTTCATTCATTTATGAAGTTCATTCACAATTCATTCTTATACTTATAAAAGCTCGTTTTACAATTCCAATATTTTTTTTATTTATAGATATCAATTTATAAATCTTTTATATAAATCAATTTGTATTATTATTATTTTTAAAACGTCTTTAAACTCCTTTATAATTTCATCATTTTGATTTATAAAATAATCAAATTTTATAAATCTTATTTTTAAACTTTTTATAATAAATTCAGAAATCCCAATTTTAACTATTTTATAAAATCATTAATCCCATATTTTCAAAAATCAACTTTTAACTGTATTTTTCAAAAATCATAATTTTTATAACATTAAAATTTTAACGTTCATTTATTTAAGATGAATCGATTCCAAAAATATTTTATAAACATATACTTTCAAAAATCACTTTAAAAATCCCTTAAAAATCAAAATCGTTGTTTTTAAACTTCAAAATTGGATCCGATGATGCAACACATCAAATAGTCAATCACGACTTCCAAACATCATATATCAATATGATAATCAATCAAATATCACAATATCTAAAATCAAATAAATATTTGTGAGGAATCCAGTTGGATCCCTCCAACCTGTTTCCCTACATCCACAGACATTTGCACAATACCCATTCCACTTCGAGGTGGAATATCGCGGTATATGGGATTTATAAAATATTATCCGCTTAATAGGCGGCGCAATAAGGTCTCATCCGCTATACAATGCGGGAAATCAATCAACTGCAATATATACATATGCCTATATATATATATATATATATATATTGCTATATATAGATATATCCTACTATATCTAATATCACAACCAAACAACAATCAATAAATAACTGCAAATCCAACTTTAAATTTTTTAGTGAGAAGATCTCACCTTAGCTTTTATTTTGCAATCCATTTCCCATCTTGACTCGATTTTCTTGATTTATACCTTGTATAAATATTTACACAATTTATTAATATTCGAACAGATCGAATAATAAATTTTCATTTGATAATTTTTGATTCATCGGTGATTTTCTTTTTAAATCAATTTCTTTTAAATAATTATAAAAAATTAAGTTTTAATCTAAATTCCCTTTAAATAAATCATTTTATCCAATAAATTAAATTCCTATTAGGTAAATTAAATTAGCCAATGATTTTATTAATATTCGAATTAAACCAATTAATCCATTCTTCGTTTTGATAGTTTAAATTAACAATTTCTCTTTTCAAAAAAAATTTCATTTAATTATAATTTAAAATATAAAACTAAATTTCCTTTTTATAATTTTATGTAATCTAATTATTTAATTAAAACCAAAACTTTTCCTTTAAAAATAAATTTTATTTAGACTACAAATACCTATACTTAAAAATAATAACAGTTTATATTATCATTTAAAACTCCTATATTCTTTTCTTGTCTGATATAGACGTACTTTCAAATTTTAAAACAGTTCAGTTTATTATTATTATATTTTTCTTAGGTTTAAATTAAACTAAAGTTAACTTAAAATTTAAAACTGTTTTAAAACTTTACTGTGACCTATAAATTTTTCCTAATACCTATATATATACATATTTAAAGTAAAACTTATTTACTGTAAATTTTATACAAACTGAAAATTTCTAAACTATATATATATATTAAAAATCTATTGTATTATCTTTCTGTAAATCTATAAATCTACATATAATTTTCTTTACCGCAATTTCTTAATTTCAAATCAAGATGTTAAAAATTTAATATTTAACTTACTGTAAAAATTTAAATACTGGTTACACATTATTATTATTTTTTTCTATTGATTCAAACTAAAAATCAATTTAATAAATTTCCTTACCGTTAACATTTATTATTTTATTAAAATGAAATCAAAATAAACTTGCAATTATACCTCACAGTGAAATCATCAGCTCGAACTCGAGCCTACGACCATCGAGACACAGGCCCGCCCCCAACTGGCGCCACCATCGCGATCACCAACGCGTCGCCTCGCTGCCGCCATTCTCTACCGCGAACCACCCCACTGAATCGCGACCTCGCGAACGAAGCCCCAACCTACTCGCACCCCCCAACCCTAGGCGAGCGCGACCCCTAGCCTCGGCATCTCCAGTCATACCATCACGTCGCGTGCCCCCCCTCTCGATTGCGTCGCCGCCGTGCCAGCCTCGAGCGCGCGCGTTCTCGAGCTTAGGCTCATCCCTCTACGCGGCCATGATTTTGAATTTTCTTTTCTTTTTTATTACTGAAGGAAGAGGGCTTCGGCCAATTTTGATTTCGTTTGAAGCTGCTTCGATTTTTTTTTTTTTTGAATCTGATAGGGGGCTTCGGCCATTAAATTTTATTTTGAACGAAAAGAAACAAAAGAAGCTGCTGTTTACAGAAAGGAGGAACGAAATGGGTATACTTTTAAAAAGAAAGAACAGAGGGAACAGAGTTACGTGATTTTGCAGAGGAAGAGTTGTGTTTGCACGATCTCTACACGATCGAAGGCGTGATTATAGTCGTAATTTTAGGCATGTTTTTAGGAATGATGTTAGGGAGATAACATGTTGATATTTGACTAATTTTATTTAAATTTCAAATTGAATTCGATTTAATTTTCAATGCGTTTACTCACCGTGTGCTCACATAACAACTCCGAAAAATACAAAATTTGAAATCCGGTAATAATTCAATATTACGGACCCAATGGAACTAGTTTCGTCGAATTCCGAGACTGTGTCTCGGACGGCTATTTTTAAATATCGATTCAAACGATATAATTTCAAAACTGAACAATTCTCTTTCAAATTCAATTCTGAAGCTTCTATAATCTTCAATATTATCAATATGAATTTTACAAGCCTTTGAAATATTTTTAATCGACTTAAAATTGAAGATTCAAATTTTTATTCAACTTTCAATAGATTAAATTTTATAATTTAATCGCTAAATTCAAAGTTATATTAGGAATTCAAGCTAAACCATCATTCAAATATTTAAAATTAATTAAATATTTTCAATTTAAATTGTTCAAAATTCTGGGTCGTTACAATCTTCCCCCCTTAAAAGAATTTCGTCCTGAAATTACAAGTTAAGAAGAATGCCCTTATCCTGTCTATTACTTTTCACAATCCAAATAGTTTTATCAACATTCTAAAACAAATCTTTTTTTATTAAAGATCCATTATCATTCCAACTAAATTTCCAACTTCAATTATAGGTTTCAATCAACATTGTTTTCCTAACAATTCAAATTTAAATTCAAATTCAAATTTCAAACTTCCAAAATTTTCTCAAAATTTTTCTAACACCCTAAATTTTCGAAAAAATTTGCCGGCGTCTCCTTTGCGCGGCTAGCTCGGTACGACTACAAAATGGCACCACGGCCCCTCAGAATCAAAAAGAAAAGAGATAGCCAAGTGGCTGGAGAAGAAAATCATCAAATTTCATACTGAAATTGAAATACGTACCTTTTTGTCGAGCAATTCAATTTTATCTTCGAAATCAAAATCTCAATTTCATTTCTTTTAATACACCTGTATATCCTGCTAATCATAATATCCAATTCCAACATTCGAACCATTTTGCCAATTCGATTACAAAATTTCCAATATATGCTTCTCATACATTTTTACTTCACTATTGAAGTTACATATCCATTTTCATTCAATTTTTCATTTCAATTTCAATTCCATTCAATTTCATTTGAATTCAGTTCACAATTTAAATTCTATTTGAATTCAATTCACAATTCTAAATATTGAATTCTAACGATTAACTTTCATTTACTAATTCATATTACTACTTTAAATTAGTTTTATTCACTAATTCATTTCAATTTGCAAATTTCGAAATCGATTTGTCGTTAACTAAAATTTTCCAACAATTTTCAAAAAAAATTCTAACTCCCAAAATTCACGGAAAATTCTGGCAGAGTCTCCCCTGTACGGAAGAACTTTTGTAATTTTACAATATGTATAAATATGTATACATCGACCCACACGGTCGGAAAACAGAAAAACAGTTCATATTTCCTATTTTTATTGCGTAGGCGTACCTTATTAGCATTTCTAAGCAAAGAGGCTTATTATTAGCATATTGCGCAACCCAAAATACAGCCAAACGGCTTCCAAAACCTACACTTACTCAGTTTAACCACGTCAGTGACAAATATAAGAAATCTATTAACATTACATTCATTTTCAATAACAAATATATAGATTTCATTAGCAATACATTCAAGATAAATTCCATTAGCAATTCATATGGTTGCAATTCATCTTTAGTCGCTTACGACCAATTCACATGACATTTCCATTAAATCAAGTGGTTTACAACTCATTCTCTTCATTCTATTCATTTCTAAGCAAAGCGAATTCATACCATTTTAATTGATTCAAAGATCAATTTTATTTGCTTTCATTAACTCGTATAATTTTATACAATCTTGTTTGTGTCAAACGACAATTATTTCTATGCAAATTTAATGATATTCACTTAATAGAATATCCATTCTAGTTTATAACTATTTTAAATTGATACCAATTCAATTTATTTTAATTCCACTTCTGTTCAATTTGCATTTCATATTTTCATTTGGTTTATTTTATTAACCAAACAAATTTCATTCAAACCATTTTAAATATATTCCATTCACTAATTTAATTCAATTAGTACATTCACTTATTCATTTTAAATTTCAATTTCCATATTCAAATCATCTCGAATTTACTTAATTACTAACAAAGGGAATTTCAATTTATTTCTTTTACTTACTTGAATTTATATACAAATTCAAATTTATCTTCAAATTTAGCTCACGACTAAACTTCAATTTAACCAATTCAAATTCCAATTCATTAGTCCATGAATTAATAATTTATCAAGTTAGTTTACTTGAATTCAATCCATTTTATTTTATTTTCTCCAAGTTTTGATTTTTATTCAATTTGATCAAATCAAATCTCATTTCATCATTCATTTCCAATTCATTTATTTACAATTTATTTCACAAATCCCAATTGTATATGAATTCATTCCCTTATATATTTTTAATTCATATTTATAAATTTCATTTGTTAAATGAATTTATCTCCAATCTTTGGTTATACATTTTACTTCTTATTTAATTTCATATAATAATGATAATAATTTAATATTATCACTTTCTAATAACCATGCAACCATATACTATAATAATTCATAGAAAATCATTTCTTTTCTATACAAAAATATTTTTGGGCAAAATTATCTTATTTACCCGATTCAAAAACAATTTTATATTCACTAACAAATACGCTCTCATATCTATTATTACACTCAAACTCATTCTAGAGTACTGCTGACTCTATCTCTAATGAGTAACACCCACCAGAGCCATGGTTGTCGCTTAACCATATGCTCTGATACCAACTGTGAAGACCCGCAAATCCATACTCCTTGAATAGACACTAATCTCCAGTGATTAACTCAAGATGAACGGAAACACGAACCCTTAGGGTTTTAAGAAAAAGAAAGAGGTAGAAGAAGAGAGAAAAGATAGAAAATAGAACGGGACAGAAAGAAAACAACAGAACAATATCAGAATCTCACAATTCGCAGCGGAACAACATATAATAGATAATGAATAATCTTTAAACAAAGAACTATATCAGTTATTACATTACATCAAATTACATTACATCATATCATCAGAGTGTACAACAACAACAAACAAACAGCGGAAAAGAAATACTATATACTAGTGAATACGCCATGCCATCCATCTTGCCTCCAGCAACTCCTGAATTCCAGAATATCCTGATAAACCTTAACTCTTGACTGCCCGTGTGGAAATTGGTGGGCACCCAGAGTTTAGGAAGGAAAACAATAAACTCCGAGTCAGTCATATGACTGGTGTGAGAACTCAAAACAGTTTATTTTTCTTTAAAATAAAGTACAGGATAATCTTTTTAAAATAGATTCGCAATGCTTTTGAAAATGTAACTACCATAAGACCTCCCACCACACACACAATGCAAATGCAGACTTGGAGGAGATTTCTTCTTATGTTAGTCAAAGATGCTTGATACGCAAAAATCAAATCAATTTTGATATTATTATTAGTGCATAGTGTAGAACAAATCATTTCGAAAGCAGAATATAAATCTTAGCCAGCATAGGTACCATTATATTATGCCTATTATAGCTACCATATTAGATGGCAGGTTCTACAACTAAAACCGCACAGGGCTCGTATTGTTTCTTTGGATTTCCAACAAATGGTCAGGCCAAGGAACTTCCCATTGCCACATGAGAACGCCTCTGGAAGGACGTCCCCGAGAACCTAACCGGATCTCTGCCAACACAAGGCCGCGTTACCTTTCAAACTAGGTAACAACAGACACGAGTATGCCATCCCCCGGTCCTTTGGGACCTTTAACCGAGCGCTCGTAATCAACATCACACCATAATAATAAAGTGTTTCAACATGAGTAAGTATCTGGGCTCCATACCATGATACCACCCTTTTCCAGAAGGAAATGCACATACCCTAAAGGGAGCTACCCCTCATAACCTTGCTGCATCTTTCCTGTTTTGACCATTCCGGAGTGTGAGGCTCGACGAAGTCTCGTCCACAAAGCCACGCTTTATACAAAAGCTGTGCTTTGGGTCAACAAATGATCATAGAAATGATCACAAAGATAAACGATCAAACAAATGATCGTATCACAAATGATCAACCAATGATCATTTCACAGCAACATTCAGCATGTCACATTACCAAATTGGGAATATATTGCTGATAACCTTCAACTATATAACCTCTGAGCTCGTACGTCTCAGAGAAGGGTGTTAAGCTAAGAGAATAAATTCTCCGCCACCAACAGAAATATATTTGAAAGAAATCAGCTTTATATCTCAACTTGTAATGTCAGACATACAATCCATACAAGTCTGTTCCGGGCTCGAACAGAACCGAAGGCACTTACAAAGAAGTCCTTGCAATCCGGATAATCTCTAATCACGTCCAGATTTCCCATCACATATGGAGATCTCTATACCGGGGATCAGCCAGTGCAGAGACAATCAACAAGAAACCCTTTCGTTTTTGAAAATATCCGGTCTTCAACACCGGTCTTCAAATGCAATTCATAACGACGTATCACATATTCGGAATGGGTTATACGACCCCAAGGTCCTTTCCCGGTTAACCCGAATAGTGAGCGCTTATTTTAAAAAAAATAAGTGTGGCATTCAATTTCAAGCAAATCACAACAAATACCTATTTAAAGGTAAATATTGATAGTCGGTTATTGAACTATCAATGGATATGCACAACATCACCAGATTCCAAATAATTTTCCAAATTATTTATTTTCCAAAAATATCTTTACAAGATATATATTTTCAATACTTCAAAAATAAATCAATATTTATTTTTAAACAATTTCCCCCTTTCATTTATAAATTCCATAGTGAATTTACATTCCAAAATATTTATGAATATACGATTTCCATTCGATTTCTAATATTCATTTTCAATTTATCTTCAAAAAGATAAATTCAAAATATTCACTTAATATTGGAAAAAAAACATTTCCATACTTATTTATTTATAAGTAATTCACAAGTCTTTTTATTTTCTACACTTGAAAAATATTCAATATACTCTAATCGAAATTAAGTATATATTTCATTCTTTTAAGGAAATCATTCTCTTAAACATATTTATTTGGGCCAAAACGAATGTTGTGTAAAACATCGTTACGACAACCCAAAATCACTAGTATAGGTATTCGAAATTAAAATAGATATATAAATCCCAATACTATACAAAACATTTCCTTTCGGAAATCATTTACTATAACAACAGTGTTATAGTCTACCATTTCCTTCTATTTCTCGAAAACGTCTATTTCAACGATGAATGTTGAAATCTATGATTTCGATAGTTAATACATTTTAAAACATCTTTAGATCGTTTTAATTCTATTTAAAACATCACATCCAAAACATTTTCTTTAATATATTATTCACTATTCAAAAACGTGAATATACTTGTTAACCAATTTCATCATTTATATACATTTTGTTTTAAAGGATTATTCACTGTCTAAAACGTGAATATAACTCCATTAACAAGTTACAATAATTTACTTATTAAAATAAGTCATTTTGCGGATTTATAAAACAATGTATATAAATTCCATTTCTATTTATTTTATAACAACTTCCTTTTATAATTTCCTCTATTCAATTTCATATCTCAATGATATACTAAAAGTTCATATTATAAGTTAAATACTTATAATTTATTTGTTTGCAAAAACGTTCTTTTAAACTTCCCAAATTTTATAAATCTTATAACTTATAAGATTCATTTATTTTTCCAAAATCTATTCTTTTAAATAACTTTACAAATTTTATAAACCTACTGCTTATAAAATTCCATTTATAACTTCACCGTTTATAATTCGATAAATTTCATTCATTTATGAAGTTCATTCACATTTCAGTCTAATACTTATAAAAGCTCATTTGACAATTCCAATTTATTTATTTATTTATAGATATCAATTTATATATCTTTTATATAAATCAATTTGTATTATTATTATTTTTAAAACGTCTTTAAACTCCTTTATAATTTCATCATTTTGATTTATAAAATAATCAAATTTTATAAATCCTATTTTTAAACTTTTTATAATAAATTCAGAAATCCCAATTTTAACTATTTTATAAAATCATTAATCCCATATTTTCAAAAATCAACTTTTAACTGTATTTTTCAAAAATCATAATTTTTATAACATTAAAATTTTAACGTTTATTTATTTAAGATGAATCGATTCCAAAAATATTTTATAAATGTATACTTTCAAAAATCACTTTAAAAATCCCTTAAAAATCAAAATCGTTGTTTTTAAACTTCAAAATTGGATCCGATGATGCAACACATCAAATAGTCAATCACGACTTCCAAACATCATATATCAATATGATAATCAATCAAATATCACAATATCTAAAATCAAATAAATATTTGTGAGGAATCCAGTTGGATCCCTCCAACCTGTTTCCCTACATCCACAGACATTAGCACAATACCCATTCCACTTCGAGGTGGAATATCGCGGTATATGGGATTTATAAAATATTATCCGCTTAATAGGCGGCGCAATAAGGTCTCATCCGCTATACAATGCGGGAAATCAATCAACTGCAATATATACATATGCCTATATATATATATTGCTATATATATAGATATATCCTACTATATCTAATATCACAACCAAACAACAATCAATAAATAACTGCAAATCCAACTTTAAATTTTTGAGTGAGAAGTCCTCACCTTAGCTTTTATTTTGCAATCCATTTCCCATCTTGACTCGATTTTCTTGATTTATACCTTGTATAAATATTTACACAATTTATTAATATTCGAACAGATCGAATAATAAATTTTCATTTGATAATTTTTGATTCATTGGTGATTTTCTTTTTAAATCAATTTCTTTTAAATAATTATAAAAAATTAAGTTTTAATCTAAATTCCCTTTAAATAAAGCATTTTATCCAATAAATTAAATTCCTATTAGGTAAATTAAATTAGCCAATGATTTTATTAATATTCGAATTAAACCAATTAATCCATTCTTCGTTTTGATAGTTTAAATTAACAATTTCTCTTTTCAAAAAAAATTCATTTAATTATAATTTAAAATATAAAACTAAATTTCCTTTTTATAATTTTATGTAATCTAATTATTTAATTAAAACCAAAACTTTTCCTTTAAAAATAAATTTTATTTAGACTACAAATACCTATACTTAAAAATAATAACAGTTTATATTATCATTTAAAACTCCTATATTCTTTTCTTGTCTGATATAGACGTACTTTCAAATTTTAAAACAGTTCAGTTTATTATTATTATATTTTTCTTAGGTTTAAATTAAATTAAAGTTAACTTAAATTTTAAAACTGTTTTAAAACTTTACCATGACCTATAAATTTTTCCTAATACCTATATATATACATATTTAAAGTAAAACTTATTTACTGTAAATTTTATACAAACTGAAAATTTCTAAACTATATATATTAAAAAACTATTGTATTATCTTTCTGTAAATCTATAAATCTACATATAATTTTCTTTACCGCAATTTCTTAATTTCAAATCAAGATGTTAAAAATTTAATATTTAACTTACTGTAAAAATTTAAATACTGGTTACACATTATTATTATTTTTTTCTATTGATTCAAACTAAAAATCAATTTAATAAATTTCCTTACCGTTAACATTTATTATTTTATTAAAATGAAATCAAAATAAACTTGCAATTATACCTCACCGTGAAATCATCAGCTCGAACTCGAGCCAACGACCATCGCGACACAGGCCCGCCCCCAACTGGCGCCACCATCGCGATCACCAACGCGTCGCCTCGCTGCCGCCATTCTCTGCCGCGAACCACCCCACTGAATCGCGACCTCGCGAACGAAGCCCTAATCTACTCGCGCCCCCAACCCTAGGCGAGCGCGACCCCTAGCCTCGGCATCTCCAGTCATACCATCACGTCGCGTGCCCCCCTCTCGATTGCGTCGCCGCCGTGCCAGCCTCGAGCGTGTGCGTTCTCGAGCTTAGGCTCGTCCCTCTACGCGGCCATGATTTTGAATTCTTTTTTTACTGAAGGAAGAGGGCTTCGGCCAATTTTGATTTCGTTTGAAGCTGCTTCGATTTTTTTATTTTTATTTTTTGAATCTGATAGGGGGATTCGGCCATTAAATTTTATTTTGAACGAAAAGAAACAAAAGAAGCTACTGTTTACAGAAAGGAGGAACGAAATGGGTATACTTTTAAAAAGAAAGAATAGAGGGAACAGAGTTACATGATTTTGCAGAGGAAGAGTTGTGTTTGCACGATCTCTACACGATCGAAGGCGTGATTATAGTCGTAATTTTAGGCATGTTTTTAGGAATGATGTTAGGGAGATAACATGTTGATATTTGACTAATTATATTTAAATTTCAAATTGAATTCGATTTAATTTTCAATGCGTTTACTCACCGTATGCTCACATAACAACTCCGAAAAATACGAAATTTGAAATCCGGTAATAATTCAATATTACGGACCCAATGGAACTGGTTTCGTCGAATTCCGAGACTGTGCCTTGGACGGCTATTTTTAAATATCGATTCAAACGATATAATTTCAAAACTGAACAATTCACTTTCAAATTCAATTCTGAAGCTTCTATAATCTTCAATATTATCAATATGAATTTTACAAGCCTTTGAAATATTTTTAATCGGCTTAAAATTGAAGATTCAAATTTTTATTCAACTTTCAATAGATTAAATTTTATAATTTAATCGCTAAATTCAAAGTTATATTAGGAATTCAAGCTAAACCAACATTCAAATATTTAAAATTAATTAAATATTTTCAATTTAAATTGTTCAAAATTCTGGGTCGTTACATGAAATTACTTTCAAAAGCAATAATACTATTACTTTATGTCAAAATAATAATATTTACTCAAATCTATTTATTATCTTTCACAACCAATTTATTACCATTCAACTCAAAAGTAATAAAATTTACCCTTTAAATCTCAAAAAATTGTTTTATTGCCAACCATCTCAAAAATTATAATAAACTAATTCAGAATACTTCTAAAAACTCGCCTTTATTATTACTATTAGCATTCTTACAATATTTCTTATTTCCATTAATCGTACAATAATAATAATAATTTTCCACACACTACGTAAAATATATATATAGTTAATTACTCAAGACATTACCATCTTCTCAAACTCACATTATTATTTATTGAATTTATTTTACTTTACAAATAAAAATAAATCCTTTAAATTTACTTTAAATAGACTTTTCATTATTATTTATGAATTTTCCTAGAATTCATAAATAATAATCATATTAAAAGTGTTACATGAATTTTAGTATAAATTGTTAAATCATTATTTTTTGGTCAATTTTCTCATAAGCAATTAGCAGGCTAATTAAAGCATGGCATGGCCCAATCAAAGCTAACCTAGCTATTCTACGACCTACCAATTCATGCAGGCCTAAACATAAGTTGGTCTTAAATAACCCATCTACTCAGTAAGACATAAAGGTGATTATCGACATCTTATCCTTAGGCCACTTTCACAACCTACTCAAATGAGAACGAAGCTACTTTAACACTAAAGGGGAGGTTAATGGTATTTTATAACTTTTATGGAACTTTTTAACTAATTTCAAGATTTAAATTAAACATAAATAATCAATCATGGATATATATACTAATAGGAGATCACATATATAAACAAATCAAGTAAAAATAAAGTAATGAATTAGAGAGATGACATCAAGGATTTTATACTGGTTCGGATTTCTCCTACACTGATCGGATGGTCAAACATTGTTAAGTATCGATACAAATCCTGCCTACCGATAAGCTTGGATAATATCGAAGGAGTGGCCAGATGTTTTTAGCTCCTTAAATGCCTTAGCGCATTCTTTGCTCCAAGTGATTGACTTTCCCTTCTTTATGAGGTTGAAGACAGAGAGGCACCGGTCAGTTGACTTTTATACGAACCAGTCTCGTGCTATAACCACCCTTTTAAACTTTATACTTGCTTCATAATTTTAGGAACTTGCATATCTTGAATGGCTTAGACCTTATCGAGTTACCTTCAATTCCCTAGCACTTATAATATAGCCAAGGAATTTACAGAACTAGACAGCACATGAGCACTTCTAGGGATTCGACTTCATATGATGTAGACGAAGGATGTTGAAAGTCTGGACTAGCCGTTGTATATACCCCATGGTACTTTCAGAATTTACCAGCATGTCATCGATGTAGACCTCCGAGGACTGGCCAATATATTTAGGGAACATATGGTTAACGAGATGCTTATAGGTGGCACATGTATTTTGCAAACCAAAAGGCAAGCCGTGATAAAGTATAGGCCAATATTTGTAATATAGGAGGTAAGCTCTTGGTCCTGGCCATTCATGGAAATCTGATTGTATAAAGAATACGCATCCATGAATGTAAGGAGCTCATGGTTGCTAGTCACGTCCATAAATTAATTAATGTAAAGTAAGGGAAAGATGTCTTCTGGTAGACGTTGTTGAGATTGGAGAAGTCAATGCAAGTCCTCGAAAGTCTTATTTGGCTTTCTAACAAGCACTGGGTTTGTTATACAGACTGGACATTCTGCCTCCCGATTGAAGCATTAGCTAACAGCTTCTCTGCTTCCTCTTTGATTGTCGGCTACCTTTTTTGTTTAAGCGGCCGACGCTTTTGATGAACGGGGGTAGCCTTTAGATCATTATTGAGAACATGACAAATGATCCTAGGATAACACCAATCATGTCGGCATGCCCTATGTGAAGATGTTTTTGCTCTATTGTAGGAACTGACTTGGATTCTCTCTTATTTTTGGGCTAGGCGTCGTGTGTGTAACGACCCGTAAATTTTCGATAATTAAAATAGCTAATTTAATAAGATTTCGTGATTTAGTGTTAGAAAAAAATTGTAAGTCGTTTGGAATAATAATAACTGGAATGAATTGCAACAATAATTATCCAAGTAATGAAAAATAAATGCTACTTAGTGAATACCTTTGAAATCAATAGTTGAATAGGATAATAAATATTGAATTCATTGGGTATAATAGAGTAATTGGTTGATAAGTAAAATTTATTTAAAATCAAATATTGAATATTGAACAGGTAAATTGTTTAAATTTAATACTTAAAACTTATTGAATAATTTAATAACTGTAAAATGAAATAGTGTTCTAAATTGTGAATTGGTTTTAAAAGTTGAATCTTATAAGTTCAATTTCAATATTTCAAAAGATAATGAATCATTGGATAATCGAAATTGTTTAAATTTAATATTTGGAATTTATTGAATAATTTAATAATGGGAATTGAGTAACCGTATAATGGAAATGGTTGTTCTATAAAATTTAATTCGTTTCAAAAGTTAAATTTTTAAATTTGTTTTGAATATTTCAAAAGATAGTGATTTAAGAATAACCAAATTTTGTTTAAATTTATTATTACAAATGTTTGAATAATTAAATTTCGAATTTGATATGATTAATTTGATATTGAAATTTAATATATGGAAATAGAGTGAATAATTGAAATTTGATTTAATATGATTCAAATTGGTTTCCAAAGTGAATGTAAGTTATATTGGGATTATAATAGAGTTAATAAGATTTTTAAATTTGGAAATTACTGGATAATTGAATAACGGATTTAATATGATTAAAGATGATTTGTAAAATTTTATTTTATCATATTAAAGTTAGAATGAGGTTATAGAACTTTTAAAATCGAATTAAAAGTAAATCTGTAAAAATTGAATATTTTAATATTTAATTATCGACTGAAAAATAGCTAATTTTCGAACAGTCTCAGAATTGGACGAAACTAGTTCCATTGGATCCGCAATAGTTTGTTATTATCGGATTTCAAATTTCGTAGCAATCGGAGTTTTCGTTTGACCGTGGCAGCTCGAAACGCATCGAAATTGTTTTAATAATAATTTGACGAGTTAAAATAGTAATTTTTTGAACAGTCTCGAATTTCGACGAAACCAGTTTCATCAGATTCGTAATGTGAAATTATTGTAAGATTTCAAATTTCGTGTCAATCGGATTTACCGTTTGTCCGGGGCGAGCCAAAACGCATAGAAATTCGTTTAATCGATTTAATTTAAATTGATCGTTTATTGCCATAACTCGCACAGATGACCGAATTAGCTCCCAAAACACGTTCCATTGTGTTCGGAACGCGAGGTAAACCCTAGAAACGCCGGTCATCGCGCGTAAATCGGAGTTCGGAAAATCCGGAATGAATAGTGTTCGTTATATTTTCCTATATAAGCCCCTCTCTTCATAAATTTGCAAACCAAAACAAGCTAGGGTTTCATAATAATGGCCGGCCGCCTCCAATAAAATGAATGGCCAGAATATTCCCTTCTTCTCCCCTCAATCTCTCCCAATCCACACGTTTTTAGAAAAACTTGTCAACATGAAAGTTGTAGAGCTAAGCAAGAGCTTTCAATCCATACGGTAACTTCGTCAAATCGTCAACTATGGAGGGAGTTATCTGCTCGCGTTCGCAGTGGGTTTGGGGACGTTTTTCACGGCCAAGGTAGGGCCGAGCTTGGTGATGCTTGGGGGCGAGCGTGGTGTTGGAGGCGAGCTTCGTAATGATGGTAGTTGATCGTCTTCAAGTCGCATGTGGTGGTGGCGACAATTCAAATGGAAGCGGGGGCATTGGTTATTTCGAACACGACCTGGTGAAGGAGCACTCGCGTGAGAAGAAGAAGCGTGTGGCCATGATCTGCAGAATGAATGGCCGTGATTAAAGGTTGTAAATAATAAGGAAAATGTTAATTTAAATTTTATTAAATTCGTATTAACTTCTAGATATCATAACTTGTTGATGTGAGGTCCGTTTTGGACGAAACGAAGTGCGTTGGGTTCGTATGGACGAGCACTACGCAATGGAGCTAGATTGGAATCATTTGGAGCTAGAGAAAATTTTGAGTTAAATCGAACGTCGTTCGATTTGATTTAAAATCGTAAAAATCAAGGTGAGTGTTTTATAACGCTCACAACGTACTAAATATCTTTATGCTAGTTAAATTTGTTATTATGAAGTGTTATGATTTTATTTTCATTGTTTGATAAAAATTTAATTGTCATATAGTTTGTCATTTGAATTAACCGTTGAAAAATTAAATTGACAGTTAAATTGAAATTAAAATAGAATTGCGATTAAATTACCTGACATTGATAACTATGAAACTGCCATGAATTGCATTATCTATTGGATGATGTATTTTGATGGATGTTATTGGTTGATATTTAAATGTTTGGATGTCTATTTGCTTATATATACTGTTATGCATACATATGACATTGTGATCGGTTTAAGTAATATTTACTCATCCCTGACCTTTAATTTAAATAAATAATTACTTGACCATATGATAGAAAATTATATACGGACACCGAATTGGCTAAATTAATAAAAAAATTTAAAATCGTCGATTTGAAATTTATTTAAATGTTTTGATTTAAAGGTTATAAATAGAAATCAAATTTATAGAAATCGAATTTAGCGAAAAATTGAGTTTGGAATGTTGAAATAGATTTTGGTTAAAAGAAATTGTTAAATGATTTAAGTTGAGACTTTGAAATTTAAAATTGGGTTATGATTGAAGTTCGAAAATTTATTCGTTTTAAACGATTGAACCTTAATTCGAGCTTTGAATATTACTAAGTAAAAGCGATATAAAATGATATTTGAAATTGAGCTTGAAATTGAATCATATTTGTAAGTGGGATTTAAATTTGAATATTGAAGGAAAATTTTGTTAAGTGTTAAAAGTTGATATTTTGAAAAATCAAGCTAAAAATCGATATACATTGGAATTGAATAAGTTGAAGGTGAATGTAAAATTGAAAAACTTGAAGTCAAAGTTGACATTGATTTGAATTGAAATCGAAATTGAATCGGTAAATTGGAAATTGAAATTTATTTGAATTGGGAAGTTATAATTGAAATGGATTGGTTTTGAAGCGGTTTTAATTTGTTTTCCAAATTGCTCTATTATATAAACCATTTTGAATACTTAAACTATTTTAATCTATTTTTAATCTACTTAACCCAATTTAAATTATTTTAAACTAATTTATCTATTTTAAATCCATTTTAAAGATTTTAAGTATTTTTAACTATTTTAATTATTTAAACTACTTTTAAACTACTTAAAACTAGTTTCTAAAAAATAAATTCAAGCTGGTTAATAAGGTGAAATGTTTATATTTAAATCTTGAATTTAAATACGAATTGCGTTAAATGAAGTTGCAACCTAAATTGAATTTCGAAATGATTTTGAAATCGAAATGAGATATTGATGCGAAAATTGATTTTGAAATGAAATCTTACATTTGAATAGATGCGATGATATTTGAAATGGATTTGATTTTTGAAGCGAATATGATATTTTGATATCAATTATGAAACGATTTGAAATGTAAAAGAGCCAACGGTGTAATAATACGTAGTTATTAAAGAGACCGGGATCGGATATGGACATACTCTTTGTCGATACCGAAAACCACTTTATTAACTATTATACGCAGAGTGTTGATCCAGAATGAAGTGGATGGTTTGGTGAATGCGTTGACTGAAGAAAGAGAACGATATTGGATGACCCCTGACATGACTAAAACAGGAGCCGCGCCGGGCCATTGAGGTTCGCCACCTCTAGCGGACACACTTCTTCGATACCATATCTATTACTTTGTGATGCGATTTGGGTGCACCCCTTGATTTGGGAGTGTTGTTTCGCGGTGTTGGGGTAGCTGCTGGCTATGCTCAACATCAGTCCGGATCACGCAACTACTAGTATCCTAGTTGGTATCGCCTCATGTACCTTGTCATACTGATTATCCTATTCGCGACCACTACGTTATGTTTTGTGTTATACCTATGGGGTACCCTCTGATAACCACCAGTTTACGGTGGGGCTTACGGTGCTGTATAGACTATGGCATTATAAAAGTGTGTTAAGGGGGATTATGGTAACGCCTTAACGCTATTTTGATACTTTATATTACTGATAGGCATTATCTACTTAGCGTACATTACTACATAGTAGATAGTTTAACGGATCCTCAAGAGATGAAAAATCCCGTAACATCTCTTAAGTTATTGCACGCACGTTGACACTGGATAGGAGATGTCAAACCCCGTAACATCTCTGACGCCGTTACACTCATGTTTATTTACGATTGATTTAACTTACATGAGGATATTTTAGTCCTGACTCGAGTGTTTTGTCTTTTCATTACGCTCGGGTCAGACCTGAGTTTTCAGCTTATTGAAGATCTATTCTGGAGGATGAAGACGAAGATTTGGTATACTATTACTATTATTACTCTTGCATCATGCTATCTGCTGCATTATTTTAATTGTTCTGTTGTATATGTATAACTCTGATAAATGTTGTATAAATAATTGTCAAAGTATAGTAAACAGCTTCATGAACTGTTTATTTGACTATTATATTTTATCGTTCCACTGCGAGATTCTGTGTTGTTTCATTTCCTTTATTTATTTTCTTTTCTTTTCTTATTTACCCCAATAACCATCTGCCCTTTTGAATGGTTTGGAATCGGCATGTGTATTTGATCGTCGGTTTAAACTGTCCAAAAAGGCGGGTCGTTACAGTTGGTATCAGAGCTTTGGTTTAGCGATAATCTTAGCTTTGTGGGGTCTGACTATTTATAAATAGGGTAGTAATACCCTATGATGAGTCGCTGAGTGTATATATATGAGAGAGCGTATTTGTTAGTGATATAAAATGTTTTATATTGTGTCGGTTGATTTGTTGAGTGGCTTATGGATTCTGGTCAATACAAGTAATTAACGTCATTGATAGGGATCTCTATACACTCGAACAGAACAATTCGACATAGTATTCTTTTGAAATTGGGTAAATGAAATAATTTTTCCCTAATTATATTTTGTATATAAAGAGTTTATTTTCAAAAATTACTGTGATCTATCTAGCTTATTTGGTTGTGGGAAACGATAATATTGATTGTTATCATTAATTGGATATTGTGTTTAATAAATAAGGCTTATTGGAAAATAAACAATAATAAAACAACTTGTGGAATGTTTTAAGAAAGAAAATCCTATAAGAATATTTATAAAGGTGACTTATAAATTAAAATATATTTAAATTGGAAAATATTGAATTTAAGACCCGGAGATTTTGAAAAAGGTTTAAAAGCTTTGAAGGAATATATAGAAATACTAGTTGAAAAATATTTATGGAAATATTTTGAAAGGATTTTTAAGAAGGAATGAATTAAGTACTCCTCTCTTCTGTCGCTGGAAAATAATTTCGGTGATGACTGCGCAGCATCGTCGACGTTCATTTTCGAGTCTCAAAGTGGGGGAGACTTCTTAAAAGCTTTGCTTTTCTTCGAAATTATTTTGGGTAAATGGGTTTTGGTTTAAACTCCAAAGGTATGATTTGATATATTAAAGATATAAGTGTATATATTTATTTCAAACGATTTGAAAAGAACCGGGCATTTAAATTCTAAGTTCTGTTAATTAATAATTTTCAAATTATTTGAATGAAATGTGAATAAACAGAATTCTAAAATAAGAGGATTAAGATATCTTAGCTTATGTTTTGGAAAAACTTTAGAGTTGTAGTGTACCTTTAAAGTTGAAAGGTAAAGAGGATTTTAACAAATTAAATTTGTGAACATTCTAATTAAGTAAAAGGAAATTCTATAAATTTGTATAATACCAAAATTACATTCTGATGACATATAGCAAGACTTACCAAATGTTAAAAGTTAAAATGATGTTTTGGATATGTAATGAGATATTGTATAGATAAACAGAACCTGAAAGTAATTGAAATATACAAGTAAGGAAAACTCAAAGGGAATTAAATGTATATAAATGAAAATTTGGTTGTGATAAAAATGTTATATACTTAAATATAACATGAAATGATGAAAGGATAAATGGAACAAGTAAGTGAACTTAAGAAAGAAGATAAATGAATCGTATTATATCTTTGTAAATTGGTTATAGAAAATAAATATAAATTGCAAAGGGATTGTAACCTTTAAGATAACTGTAAACTAAGAAAAGTCATTTAGGAGAGGTTAGAATTTTATAGGATGATTAATAAACTAAAGTGCCGGTTAATAAAATGTTTCACAAATGAATTCGTTATTAACTGAAATTATGAAAATGCAATAAATGTAAACAAAGGAATTTCTTATAGCTAAGAATCAATTGGAAAATGAAATTGAATTTAATTAAATTATACAGAATGTTTAAAATGAACTTGAGTAAGCAAATTCTATGATATGATGTTTAAGAAAAGATAATGTTAAAGAATATGCTATGTAAAGAAATGAATGTACTAACTGAATAATGGATTGTGGGTAATTAAGTGAAAAAAAAAGAAGTCAATAAAATAATTTAGTATAGATAAATTGGATAGAAATCCATTGGAAGGTAATACGTGAGATTGTACGTATATTATTTTATTCGCATAACGATTTGATCCAAACTCGAGCACAAAATTTCGAGATGATTTATATCGATCCAAGTTAAGATTTTTCACTCGATTTTCGACGGCGAACCCTGGATATGGATTTTTAATTTGATTCTGAAATTCTCTATCATAGCATATGGCTATGCAAGGAGAGTAACAGTTTCCAATCAAGGAACCAAATCTGAGTCCGCACTAGAGAGTCGTGTGAACGATATTATTTTGGAAGTGAAATTGTGTGATCGAATAAGCGATTAGATTGATATGGCTCACGGATGATATATGTACGGCTTACGGACTTAATTAAAGTTAATATTGGAAATTTAAGATGCCGAATATAAAATGATTCTTTTAAAATTATATAACAGGATATATATATAAAAGAGATAAACCAAATTGAATGTAAAATTAATAATTTGGTTATGTTGGGTATGATTTGCTTGTTATATGATTGTTAGTTGATTGTATATAATTCATTAAGTGTTAATGAAATTGAAAGCTATAAATCATTGAAATCAAATTGGAAGTTAGATGAATTTAAATAGAATTTAATTTGATTCAAACTGGAAGTAAACTAATGTAAATATAAATTAGTGAATGTTAACTAATTGAATTGAGAATGAATGTTAGTAAAATCCAACGTTAATGAATCAACTGTGATTAAAATTGAAACCCAAGTCAATAAATATTAATGAGAAGTGAATTTATATTGATTGGTTGTGGATTTGTTGGATGATAGTTGGATGATAATTGATTTGGTGGATGCATTTGTTGTTTTGTTGCATTTGCTATGTTGGCACATGTAGTTGTTATATTGCTATATGATGTATATTGATATTATTTTCATATATGCATGTTTCTCATGGTTTGTTGAGTGTTTAGTAGGTGCGGATTGCGCTAGCTTCGCATTTAGAGCTCGCTTTCGCGCTATATTAGCCGTATATGCTCGCTAATAATATATAAGGTACATATCTCGGATTACATACCGTACTTTTACACTTTTTCCCTGCGGGATGCCTCATCACTTGATGAGATGTATATTTGTGATATATATACTGTCATTTTTTTTCCGATCGAGCCGTGCAAAGGAGACTCTGCCGAAATTTTCCGTAAATCCGGGTGTTAGAAAAATTTTCAAGTTTTTTTAAAAAAAAAATTATAACTTGTTTAGATAACTAACTTTTAAAGTTAGAAAGCCGTTCGGAGTAACTTAGTGGAAGCGTAGTTATGACTTTATAAGTGGAATTTCATTGTTTTATAAGTTGGTAACTTTGAATAAAATATATCTAATGTTGAATTCTATACTTAGTTCCTTTTCCCTTCTTTTTCCTTTTTGGGGACGAAAAGTTTTGAGTAGGGGAGAGTGTAACGACCCGTAAATTTTCGATAATTAAAATAGCTAATTTAATAAGATTTCGTGATTTAGTGTTAGAAAAAAAATTGTAAGTCGTTTGGAATAATAATAACTGGAATGAATTGCAACGATAATTATCCAAGTAATGAAAAATAAATGCTACTTAGTGAATACCTTTGAAATCAATAGTTGAATAGGATAATAAATATTGAATTCATTGGGTATAATAGAGTAATTGGTTGATAAGTAAAATTTATTTAAAATCAAATATTGAATATTGAACAGGTAAATTGTTTAAATTTAATACTTAAAACTTATTGAATAATTTAATAACTTTAAAATGAAATAGTGTTCTAAATTGTGAATTGGTTTTAAAAGTTGAATCTTATAAGTTCAATTTCAATATTTCAAAAGATAATGAATTATTGGATAATCGAAATTGTTTAAATTTAATATTTGGAATTTATAGAGTAATTTAATAATGGGAATTGAATAATCGTATAATGGAAATGGTTGTTCTATAAATTTTAATTCGTTTCAAAAGTTAAATTTTTAAATTCGTTTTGAATATTACAAAAGATAGTGATTTAAGAATAACCAAATTTTGTTTAAATTTATTATTACAAATGTTTGAATAATTAAATTTTGAATTTGATATGATTAATTTGATATTGAAATTTAATATATGGAAATAGAGTGAATAATTGAAATTTGATTTAATATGATTCAAATTGGTTTTCAAAGTGAATGTAAGTTATATTGGGATTATAATAGAGTTAATAAGATTTTTAAATTTGGAAATTACTGGATAATTGAATAACGGGTTTAATATGATTAAAGATGATTTGTAAAATTTTATTTTATCATATTAAAGTTAGAATGAGGTTATAGAACTTTTAAAATCGAATTAAAAGTAAATCTGTAAAAATTGAATATTTTAATATTTAATTATCGACTGAAAAATAGCCAATTTTCGAATAGTCTCAGAATTGGACGAAACTAGTTCCATTGGATCTGCAATAGTTTGTTATTATCGGATTTCAAATTTCGTAGCAATCGGAGTTTTCGTTTGGCCGTGGCAGCTCGAAACGCATCGAAATTGTTTTAATAATAATTTGACGAGTTAAAATAGTCATTTTTCGAACAGTCTCGAATTTCGACGAAACCAGTTTCATCAGATCCATAATGTGAAATTATTGTAAGATTTCAAATTTCGTGTCAATCAGATTTACCGTTTGTCCGGGACGAGCCAAAACGCATAGAAATTCGTTTAATCGATTTAATTTAAATTGATCATTTATTGCCATAACTCGCACATATGACCGAATTAGCTCCCGAAACACGTTCCATTGTGTTCGGAACGCGGGATAAACCCTAGAAACGCCGGTCACCGCGCGTAAATCGGAGTTTGGAAAATCTGGAATGAATAGTGTTCGTTATATTTTCCTATATAAGCCCCTCTCTTCATAAATTTGCAAACCAAAACAAGCTAGGGTTTCATAATAATGGCCGGCCGCCTCCAATAAAATGAATGGCCAGAATATTCCCTTCTTCTCCCCTCAATCTCTCCCAATCCACACGTTTTTAGAAAAACTTGTCAACATGAAAGTTGTAGAGCTAAGCAAGAGCTTTCAATCCATACGGTTACTTCGTCAAATCGTCAACTATGGGGGGAGTTATCTGCTCGCGTTCATAGTGGGTGTGGGGACGTTTTTCATGGCCAAGGTAGGGCCGAGCTTGGTGATGCTTGGGGTGAGCGTGGTGTTGGAGGCGAGCTTCGTAATGATGGTAGTTGATCGTCTTTAAGTCGCATGTGGTGGTGGCGACAATTCAAATGGAAGTGGCGGCATGGGTTATTTCGAACGCGACCTGGTGAAGGAGCACTCGCGTGAGAAGAAGAAGCGCGTGGCGTGATCTGCAGAATGAATGGCCATGATTAAAGGTTGTAAATAATAAGGAAAATGTTAATTTAAATTTTATTAAATTCGTATTAACGTCTAGATATCATAACTTGTTGATGCGAGGTCCGTTTTGGACGAAACGAAGGGCGTTGGGTTCGTATGGACGAGCACTACGCAATGGAGCAGGATTGGAATCATTTGGAGCTAGAGAAAATTTTGAGTTAAATCGAACGTCGTTCGATTTGATTTAAAATCGTAAAAATCAAGGTGTGTGTTTTATAACGCTCACAACGTACTAAATATCTTTATGCTAGTTAAATTTGATATTATGAAGTGTTATGATTTTATTTTTCATTGTTTGATAAAAATTTAATTGTCATATAGCTTGTCATTTGAATTAACCGTTGAAAAATTAAATTGACAGTTAAATTGAAATTAAAATAGAATTGCGATTAAATTACCTGACATTGATAACTATGAAACTGCCATGAATTGTATTATCTATTGGATGATGTATTTTGATGGATGTTATTGGTTGATATTTAAATGTTTGGATGTCTATTTGCTTATATATACTGTTATGCATACATATGACACTATGACCGGTTTAAGTAATATTTACTCATCCCTGGCCTTTAATTCAAATAAATAATTATTTGGCCATAGGATAGAAAATTATATACGGACACCAAATTGGCTAAATTAATAAAAAAATTTAAAATCGTCGATTTGAAATTTATTTAAATGTTTTGATTTAAAGGTTATAAATAGAAATCAAATTTATAGAAATCGAATTTAGCGAAAAATTGAGTTTGGAATGTTGAAATAAATTTTGGTTAAAAGAAATTGTTAAATGATTTAAGTTGAGACTTTGAAATTTAAAATTGGGTTATGATTGAAGTTCGAAAATTTATTCGTTTTAAACGATTGAACCTTAATTCGAGCTTTGAATATTACTAAGTAAAAGCGGTATAAAATGATATTTGAAATTGAGCTTGAAATTGAATCATATTTGTAAGTGGGATTTAAATTTGAATATTGAAGGAAAATTTTGTTAAGTGTTAAAAATTGATATTTTGAAAAATCAAGCTAAAAATCGATATACATTGGAATTGAATAAGTTGAAGGTGAATGTAAAATTGAAAAACTTGAAGTCAAAGTTGACATTGATTTGAATTGAAACCGAAATTGAATCGGTAAATTGGAAATTGAAATTTATTTGAATTGGGAAGTTATAATTGAAATGGATTGGTTTTGAAGCTGTTTTAATTTGTTTTCCAAATTACTCTATTATATAAACCATTTTGAATACTTAAACTATTTTAATCTATTTTTAATCTACTTAACCCAATTTAAATTATTTTAAACTAATTTATCTATTTTAAATCCATTTTAAAGATTTTAAGTATTTTTAACTATTTTAATTATTTAAACTACTTTTAAACCACTTAAAACTATTTTCTAAAAAAAAAAAAATTCAAGCTGGTTAATAAGGTGAAATGTTTATATTTAAATCTTGAATTTAAATACGAATTGAGTTAAATGAAGTTGCAACCTAAATTGAATTTCGAAATGATTTTCAAAATGAGATATTGATGCGAAAATTGATTTTGAAACGAAATCTGACATTTGAAATGGATTTGATTTTTGAAGCGAATATGATATTTTGATATCAATTATGAAACGATTTGAAATGTAAAAGAGCCAACGGTGTAATAATACGTAGTTATTAAAGAGACCGGGATCGGATATGGACATACTCTCTGTCGATACCGAAAACCACTTTAATAACTATTATACGCAGAGTGTTGATCCAGAATGAAGTGGTTGGTTTGGTGAACGCGTTGACTGAAGAAAGAGAACGATATTGGATGACCCCTGACATGACTAAAACAGGAGCCGCGTCGGGCCACTGAGGTTCGCCACCTCTAGCGGACACACTTTTTCGATACCATATCTATTACATTTGTGATGCGATTTGGGTGCACCCCTTGATTTGGGAGTGTTGTTTCGCAGTGTTGGGGTAGCTGCTGGCTATGCTCAACATCAGTCCGGATCACGCAACTACTAGTATCCTAGTTGGTATCGCCTCATGTACCTTGTCATACTGATTATCCTATTCGCGACCACTACGTTATATTTTGTGTTATACCTATGGGGTACCCTCTGATAACCACCAATTTACGGTGGGGCTTACGGTGCTGTATAGACTATTGCATTATAAAAGTGTGTTAAGGGGGATTATGGTAACGCCTTAACGCTATTTTGATACTTTATATTACTGATAGGCATTATCTACTTAGCGTACATTACTACATAGTAGATAGTTTAACGGATCCTTAAGAGATGGAAAATCCCGTAACATCTCTTAAGTTATTGCACGCACGTTGACACTGGATAGGAGATGTCAAACCCCGTAACATCTCTGACACCGTTACACTCATGTTTATTTACGATTGATTTAACTTACATGAGGATATTTTAGTCCTGACTCGAGTGTTTTGTCTTTTTTCATTACGCTCGGGTCAGACTTCAGTTTTCAGCTTATTGAAGATCTATTCTGGAGGATGAAGACGAAGATTTGGTATACTATTACTATTATTACTCTTGCATCATGCTATCTACTGCATTATTTTAATTGTTCTGTTGTATATGTATAACTCTGATAAATGTTGTATAAATAATTGTCAAAGTATAGTAAACAGCTTCATGAACTGTTTATTTGACTATTATATTTTATCGTTCCGCTGCGAGATTCTGTGTTGTTTCATTTCCTTTATTTCTTTTCTTTTCTTTTCATATTTACCCCAATAACCATCTGCCCTTTTGAATGGTTTGGAATCGGCATGTGTATTTGATCGTCGGTTTAAACTGACCAAAAAGGCGGGTCGTTACGGTGTAGATTTGAAAGTTTTTGATGGGGTCGGCGCTGTTTATGGAGAATGACATTAAGGGAGTCGCTGACTAGCTCCAATGCTCGAGTCGTCCATTTATGGGTCTAAAGTATTGTCATCTGGATAATGGCTCGTTTCCAGTTTAAATTGGTTTGATGCATAAATCATGCGCCTTTTGACATCTTCGGCCAAGATAGATGCCCATGCTCGAGTTGAAGTGATGATGTTGCCCCTACTCCTATAAATGAGTCCGCCGGCAATGAGGTGGTAGGAGTTGTCATGCTTGATGATCTCGCTTGGAAGCAGGAGTGACTTACTCATTCCAGGGTATGATGGACTCTCTAGTTCTTTGGGGAGTGTTCAAGGACACAGTGTTTCCACCATCCCAGCCTTCGGTGTGACCGATGGTCCCGGCATGACCTTGATCACCACTAGGTTCGAGGGTACTCACGAGTGAGATGCAGGCAGTAGACATATCTTCATGGTCGAAGGTAGTTCTAGCATGACCCTAAGCGTTACCTAGATTAAGGGTACTCTAGGGTGATGCATCGCTGGTGGTTGTTTCTTCGATGGCAAGGACGATTTCAGCATGAGTGCTTAACACTCTCCTAGTGACATGTCATTATTTGCCATAGCTGGCTCTGATGGATTATTGCTTGTGGAAGGAGTTTATGTTGATGCTTTAGAGTTGTAGCAATTTAGCATGAACTAGAGCATTGATCAACTCTATGGTTCTCTAAATAACATCTAGTTATAACGTAGCAAGTGTCGTCCATCCTATTAACAGTTTAACTACAGACGAGTAATTTGCTACGACAAAATATACCTAAATATTTACAGCAAGAAACTCTTGGGCAAATGTTATTATAAGTGAAGTGGTGTCTATAGAAGCAATGCCTACACCCCTAAATTCATAAATCGGTAGGGTGCATGGAGTGAAACTGGAGATAGAAAGCTTCAAAGCCTTAAAGACGTTCTTGAACATGACGTTGACAGAGCCACCCTCATCAATAAAAGATCGATGTACATCTGAGTTGGCAACTAAAAGAGTGATGACCATAGGTTCATAATGGGATAAGAGACTGCCTCCTTGTCTTTTGTAGTTAAGGTGATCAACTGGTCAGATTCTAGCCGAGGTTCTTTTGTTGCTAGATACTCTAGTTAATAAACCTGTCCAGTTATGCTCAATTTTCTTTGATATCAAAACTATGCTCCTCAGTTGCTACCAGCCACATGCGATCCTTAGCATATGGTCAGGATGTCGGTAATAACTTGGATGTTGTTATTAGGCTTTTAAGGCTAAGTCGGTCAATTGTCATGGTTATTCCTACGTTCTACCTGATCACGAGTTAACTCCAGAAACATTCCTTCCTGGATAAGTCTCTCAATTTTTTTAAGCACTCACCGCTCGACTATGTAGCAACCATTAAGTTGATGGAATTCTAGTACTTACTGGTGCCATGTGAACTGACTATTATGATTATTCCTCCATTCTACTTGATCATGAATTTAATCCGAAAGTGTTCCTTCTTGGACGAGTCTCTCAATTTTGTCTTTAAGCACTCGACTGTGGAGTAACCATTAAGTTGATGGAAACTGTAGTACTTACCTATGCCACGTGGTTCCTCCCTATTTCTATTTCTAGTAGTATTGGGTTTTTAAAAGGTACCGATCCTCGATGGAGAGATAAATTGTTGTGATATCCCTATTTAAATTAGCGTAACTATTATACCTCGGCTTATACTTAGTGCCAACCTCTGATCGCCTTCTAGTGTCAACTTGATGACCATTGCTTCATTGTCGTTACAAGGACCAACTTGGGTGGTCTTCCTTGTTCCATTATCATTGTCTAAAAGATTTGAATCTTCCATTTTCAGTACGTTGTTCTCCCATTGATAAAAGTTGGTTAGAGACATGGCAGGCTGCATTTTGAGCTCTCTCCATATTCTAGATTTGTATTTGGCCCCCAAACAAAGGGCAACGACCAAGCTGTTTATGTCTGCACCCTTAGCTTGCCTCTAGCTAGTTCTTGCATCACGACTAATGACATGGAGAATGGTGATGGGGATGAGTTGCAGCGGAAGACCTCATATCCCTATGCATAGAGGGAGATGTTAAATGTCAAACCCACCCCACTTTTGATCTTTTTCTAGCCACACCCTATGAGATCAGGAGTAGGCCGAGGGATCCCTGTCGACAACAGGAGTACTACCATTAAGACATCAAAAGCAGATGTTTGCAGTCGCTCGAAAGCTGTTGGGGAACAGTGGTGCCTTGGTTTCCTAGGCTTGACCACATTTGGAACAGTATCAACATGGCTAGGCACATGCATAGTATACCTCCTTGAATGATCAACATCCATGGTTAGGTTTCAGGCACTACCCTTCCCCAAGCCTAGTAGTATTTATAAGGTCATAGGCATCGAAAAGGCCATGATAATAAGTAGGTGGATTGACCAGGTCAATCATTAGAGGAGCCGGTGGAACAAAATTTACAGTAGCTTGGGCATTCAACCGTATCCTCAAACATTATGCTTCATGAACTAAAGCACCCACGTTCATTAGTTGTTGCATTAGGTAAGTCATATCTCATTGTGGACCCCGTGAATGGGTTGGACATCATTGGTGACAGTGTTGCCATTAGTTTCATTCTCATTGGGGTCGTTACTTTTGATTACCAGAGCTTGGTCCATGGTAACAAGTTGGATCAAACTTTTGGAGCAGAGAAAAGTGAAGAAAGGTGAGAGCTTTAGGGAGAGGCCCTCCTTCTAGCACCAAAACGGTGACTAAAGATTTAGCCAACCATGGAACTAGACTAATGCGAAAAGGTTACCTGCTAATACGAGGTTTAAAATATAAAATGAGGAAGAAAGATGGTAATTTGTAACATAATGTAAAATGAACAAAAATTAATTAAGAGGAATTAATTAGCTAATAATTAAGCTAAAAAAAGGAAATTAATCGTACGTAAGAATTTGGCTAGAAACTCACACCATTGTGTTCGTGGTGATCTTCTAAGCAACTTTCATATATAAAGCTTCACGATTGAATTTCAAACGAAGAAGTTATCAACGTTTGAAGATTTCAAATTGAAAATAATTCAAAATGGACTAAATTAATAAATAATAATAAACTTAACATTACAGTAAATGTTAATAATAAATATTAATAAACTTTACAATTAAGGTAACGTTGAAAATAATCGGCTGGGACCATCATTAGTCGACCATCTATAGGTACTGGTCGAGCAGTAAATGTTGTGACGACTAGGGTTTTACCAGGCCTAAACGACCTGGATTCCCAATTATTAAAACTTTTCGATCGAGCGGTCCTTTCGCATCCAAGAATCTATAAATAAGAGGCTAGCCTCTTATTCTTTTTATACAAATCTAAAGCCAGTAAGACAGTCTATCTAATTCTCTTCTTCCACATACATTTCTTAAGCTCAAATTCAAAAATAAAATATGCATTCAAGGATTAGGGGAAGGATTGAAGGAATCAAGCTAAAGAGAAAGGTGATGAATTATACATATATACATACATGTATATTCATTGATCTTTCTTTTCTAAACTTCCATAATCTATAACTTTTGGATCTAATAAATACAAATAATCCTGTTATATGTTATACAATAAAAAGGAAGATAAATTGGAGGAAGAAATAGCCATTGCACGAAAGCAAATCTAGGAAGATTATGTGGGAATCATCTGTGAGTGGAAATCTTAATTTTTCATTCATATTATCAGGTGTAGTTTGATTTTTGGATTTTTATTGTGGCCTAGGAGATTTTTTATTCAAAAATTCATCGATTAGTACCCACAAATTTGCCCATAATATGTAAATTTAGAATTGTTTTAAATTCTAGTTCTTTTATTTTAATATAGTAAGATTGGATTCATTAATATTTATGATATAAATATTTTGTATTGTATTTGGTTCCACTTCTCAATATGTGATTGTAATGATGAAGAATTCTAAATAAGGAAATAAAAAGAGGTGTGCAAAGTAGGGAGAATGAGGGCTTTTCTCTTATCCGTAGTTTGCACCTCTATTACGATAATTAAAATAAGTATGGCTTCTTTGTCGTTTCAGTGCCATACATTCAAAATGTTGAATGGAATATAAAATATTTTTTTTTGTAAATTTGCTCCTTTGGAAAAAGAGGTGCGGTTCTACTAAATTAACGTAAAATAAATTGTACGTTTTGGATTCCATTTGAATATATGTACAAGCCTACTTTTGTGTAGCTAAATTATTGATGACATTGCTTTTATACATTTACTGTATTTAATTGGGACTTGTATAGAAATTCCAGTTGTTAACATTAAAATAATATAACATCCCGAATAAGTAATGGATAAATTACTTGATTATGCAAAAAACTAATTAGACATAACTTAATATCAGACATAAATATAGTAATAATATATTCCTTTAACCTTTGAAATAGAAATTTATAATTGTAAGCCTGTAATGTATATTATAACTAAGACATTAAATAAAGAAACCAACAAATAAAGGTGAATCTAATAAAATAAGTTAGGATCAATTATGGAAGTTAATCCATAAATAAAAGCAAAATAAGGAGTTCCCCTTATAAGGCCTTTATGTGTAAATATGGGTGAGGTGTGTATAGATTATGTATGTATGTATGTATGTATATGTTGATGTAATTTTATGTTGGAGAGTGGAAACATAGCTAAGATATAGAGATGTGAGGTCAGTTGAAAGCACATAGAAGTCTGCCCAGCTAATATGGCTACCAACATTATTATTTTTGCAACTGATGTAGGACATCACCTATAATAAGTTTCCAAGGTGGACGTGAGGTTAGTCCCAAATTTGTAGGGTAAGTCTGCCCAGTTGATCTAACTACCAGCACTTATAACTAATTGGACTAATGTGGGTGTTATGGTTATGTTATAGGCCATAAGGATGGGTAATCCCTAGATGGGCCTGCTTCGGGTTTGAGGTATTAAATGGCTGTGTCAGGAAGAGTGCCTCTCCCTATTTAAGAAGCATTAAATGGCTGTGGTTATCACTTAGGTGCGTTATAGAAAATCTCTTGGGGGAGGTCCGCTTTGGGTTGAGTTATTAAATGGCTATTGGAGGGTCTGCCTCTTCCCTATCTAAGAAGTATAAAGTGGCTTAGAAGAGGTTTTCTATGATGACATCTAGGGAATATCAGGAGGGATTCACTTAGAGTTTAGGCACTAAATGGATGGAGATTATGCCCATTCCCTATTTAAAGGTCTTAAGTAACCCGAGTACTTTTTGTCACATCATTAGGATATGATTGGATAGAGGATGAGTAGTTATACTCAAGGTTGCACTGCACTCACTTTATAGTTGTGGATTTGGACTTATAGAGTTACTATGTTGTAGTTGAAGGTATACTTTGAGAAGTATAATCAATACATAAGACGTAATATTTATTTGAATGCTTACTGCTTATTACCATTATTGTAAGCTTGAGGTTTTCATTCACCAAATATTGTTGTTCTGACTCGTTTTTCATTAAAACGTACACGTTAGATACAATGATGAGTGCGGAGAAGGAGCCGATGAAGGTTTGGTGGTAGTATTAGTTATCTAATTTTGTTTTAATGTGCCCAAACAATGTATTAAACTTATTTTATGTATTATTGATACTGAATTTTTTAGACTTGGATTTTAAGAAAATGGGTACCTTATATGATTATTATATTGTTTTCCTTCCACTGTTAGACTCTGAAAGCTTAGATAGATAGCTCTTCAAATTGTTTATTTTAATCAGTTATACCAACCAACAGGTAGCTTCGGAATGTACCTAAGGTTCGATGGTTCATTAGGCAAAAAGTTAGACCCATTTCGAATAGTGATGTTTACATAATTAAAAGTAAATAATAGCAAATGTAAAGTGGTTCGGTAATATTGCCTACGTCCTCTATGAAGATTTCTTACTATACGTTGACTTGAGATTATGCCAATCTAGGGATTAGACTAATGCGCCAAGGTTACTTACGAAGTGCACCGGACCATTGATCTGGTCGTATAGGCTATTGGAAGATAGTTGTAGATGGGGACAAGAGCATGTGGTTGAGAGGCATGCTAATTGCCCCTTCGTATTAGGCGCACACATCGCATTTAACATGCATTAAATGCTAATGATAGGCTACATGAGTAGGTTTGTTTTTTTGTCACTTTGCCATAGTGCATTATATATATGGCTGACAACTTATCATTTACTTTTGCATGCTTATATGGTAAGGCTTTTTGAGTCGATTGCTTAAGAGCCAAAGACATGAAGGAAATAGAAAGTTGCTAAGGACCAAGCTGGGAAGGTGATGCCAGGCCAAATATGAGATAATGGGACGGGATGCTTGAGATCGGTTAAAGGTGACTATACCAAAGCAGTGCCAAGAATGGATCACGCTTGACCCAACCTTGTCGAATATGCTAGTTTGTTTGACTGTGGGGAGCTATGCCGACTGGCAACTGAAGTGATGTTGAGTGGATGGGCTGATTTAGAATCGGGCAAAAAGTGGGGTGGCATAAGAGAGGCGATCATCATTGAGCAGTGTTGGAGTGGACCGAGTAGGGCTGTATTTAGCTTTATTCTCATTTGAGTATGCTGTAAAAGTGGCATAAGAATAATATTCTGATCTTTACCTTGATGTCATGCTGACTAGATGTGTAACGATTCAGATTTTGCCCGCTCGAAAATCGACATCCATACCTCATATCGTATTCGAATGTCATAGATTCGACCGTTCAAATCCGATTCGCCGGAGCTTATAACAATCATTAAGTAAACAACACAGCGAAATAAAAGAATAATACATTGATATACAACTTTGATACAATATCTGATACAACAGATGATCCAATAGATATCAATATACATCAGAGATATGATACAATAAAATAGCAGCGGAAAAGAAAATAGATGACATCTAGCAGCGGAACAATATAGCTCTTAGATAGTCTTCAAAAGAGAACTCCGAGAACTGCAACTCCATCTCAAATTTCTTTAATATATATTGAATTGCTTTTAAGTTATTAAAACAATTTAAATTTAAAACTTATTTATGTTTAAACTAAACTCTACCTTCAACTTGAATTTATATTAACATTTCAATTTGAACTCAGCTTTAAAAATCTTGGTTTAAAATTTAAATTTGGTTTTAAAATTTGCAAACCAAAACAGTTTCAGGTTTGAAGCCTGGAACATGAATTTGGACCGAGCCCAGACTCGATTTGCTTCGAGTCACTTACTCGATTTACTCGAGTACCACTTCGGGTAAAAACCCACTAGAACGCTGCTTCTACCCAAACAACATCATCAGACAAATATCCCACCGTGCATATGCACGGTGGTTCCAGCCACCGTTGATCATCAACACTGATCGCCACCCATCAGTACTCGCCTCAACATCTCACCTCGATCATCGAAATGCGTCCAACCACCGAAAATCGAAAACGAGCTTCCCATTCCAAAACCTGGAACTGCTTGAACCCAAATCCCCCGAACCTGTCAATGCCCCAATCTCGTCGCCTCGGCCACCGGTGATCACGAAACTCCGGTCATCTCTTCGTCTTCACTCCCTCTTCCATCACCCCCAACCACGCGTCACTCGATCAAGCGATAGTGACGAACGAATCGAATCCTTCGACCCCAACAAAACTAGGGCTACATACTTCAACCAATTGCCGACGCCACCACCGTGATCTATTCACCATCCCTATATTTTTCCTGCCACCCCGGTAAGCTCCTCCACCACCACGCACAACCCCGACCACCCCAGTTCCATCGATCACCTAAATTCGATCAAAATGCCTCACACGCTCATCTCAAAACTGCTCATGAAACTCACCATTAAAAATCACCAAATTTGCCTTAAAAATCATCGTTTCGTGTAAGGATTCAAACTACAAACTTGAATCAGTGTTTTAATAAATTCAAAAATTTCAAAGTTTTAAGTATCCTATATACGTTTTTACTTCATGGAATTATTTTTAGATTAAAGCCCTTACCTAAATACACCTTTTTACTTTAAACATCAAAGCTTGAAAGTGAGTAGAAATAGAGGAATCAAATTTTTTTTTAAATATTGGTCTCATCCTAAACCATGAACAGAGAAGAACCTGTCTCTGTATTGTCAAAACAAATTTATATTCACAGCAATAAAGAAGGAATCCAAACCATATTGACATAAATCATCCACTGATCATCTTCGAATATAAATTTGATATTGAGTTTACTCACAGATAAAAGAATCAAAGAAGTCTAGTTTAAAAAGAAGATTTGCTCACCTTGATATTTGGAAGCAGAGATCAAAAACAAGAACAGGATTGAATTTAAAACTGGAAATGATATCCAAGTTTGAAAACTGATCTGACTTGCATACTTTCCAGGCTTTTATTGATTTGATTTTCTGAGATGATTCTTGCATCTTGAATCAGGTTGCAGTTGAACCAAGTATTGATTTAGTTTGTTGTTGTTTTAAGTTGAGATAATGGTCGAACTAAAATGAATATATTGATCTGTATAAAAAGAAACATGCAGTATATTATTTGTACAATAAGCATGTTAAAGATGCTTGCATTAAATGCATAAGGTATGTTGCATTAAATGCTTGAGTACCTTATGTTTTTCAACCTTACCTATTTTTTTCTTCTTGCATTTGAATAACTCGGTTGAGTTATATATATATATGTTTTGTTTTGATACTTGAACATGCAGATTTGCTTCTACATACCTATATTTTTATCATTTATTTGCTTGTACTTGTTTATACATATAAATGTATTTGTTTACTTGGTTTATGTTTTATTTTGTACTCGTATTTATTTGTTTGAAAACTTTATTTGCATTGCCTGCATATCTATGTTTTTATTTGTTTGTTATTTTTACTTTGTTTTGTTTACTTTGCTTATTTATTTGTTTGAATACTTTTATTTGCTCTTATTTTATTTTATTTTTCTTTGCATACTAAAACTTTTATATTTGTTTGTATTTACTTTGTTTTGTTTATGTTTATTTTATTACTTTAAAATATAATTGAAATTCCATAACTTTGTTTTGTACATAGATGTTTTATATATTTATTTGGTTCCATACTTAACTTTTATTTATCTCTATTTATAACTCAAATATTTATTTTACTTCTATTTTTAGTTTAAATATTTATCATGAATTTTACATTAATTAATTATTGTTTTACATTTCTCTTTGTACACATATATTTTATATAACTCAAATTATCATCATTTATAAATTTTTAAATCAATTTATTTATTTATTTCTATACTTGTGTCTAAAGTATATTATTTATTTTTCAAAATCATTTATTTAAGAATTTATTTAAAATCCAATATATACATATATATTCTCATATATACAAATTTTCAAACCCATATGACTTAATATATTTTCTATTTGAATCGGGGAAACTCGCATCATTTATAATCAATTTTACAAATTTTAATTCAAAAATTCATTTAAATTATCAATTTAAATTCATAAAAATCCGGGGTCGTTACAAACTTCCCCCCTTAAAAGGATTTCGTCCTCGAAATTCGCAGGCACGAAAACAACAAAGAGATAGCTAGATAGAGAAATATCTTTTCAAATCAAGCTGGATATCAATTCTGCATTTGGCTCACCAAATCAGAATATCAACAATAGATACAAGAAATTATAATAAAATTTCAAATTTTGGTTTTAAACAAAATCATTTTATCATTACAATTCTAATCATTCTTCATATTCTATTAATCAATTTAATTCAATTAAAATTTCCAATTTATTTAAAATTTCCAATTTCAATTTTCAAATTCATATTCATTAAGGTTTAAATCAAAAACTGATAAGAAACCGATGAAGATACGAAGTAAAAATTTCTACAACGATCCGTAGGCCTTCATTACACCGAATCTTCTTTTTGTAATTGTCACAAAGCAACCAAGAGAATTGAAAAGACGAATCAAAGGAAATTGATAAGAAAGATGTTTCCACTGTTGTTACAGAGTATCGACCATTTATAGTCGTATTCTCCCGTCCCCTATCTCGTTTTCTTCTTGCACTCATACTCACTATCAGTGGATAGTAAAAGAATTTACTAAGGCGTTCGAACAGATATCTTAGGGATATACTCATTCTTGGGATACTTCACCCTATCTCTAATGAGCTACTTAATGTGTTATACTCCTGAGCTAAAGTTCAACCCTTAGCTCTGATACCAAAATGTAACGATTCAGATTTTGCCCGCTCAAAAATCGACATCCATACCTCATATCGTATTCGAATGTCATAGATTCGACCGTTCAAATCCGATTCGCCGGAGCTTATAACAATCATTAAGTAAACAACACAGCAAAATAAAAGAATAATACATTGATATACAACTTTGATACAATATCTGATACAACAGATGATCCAATAGATATCAATATACATCAGAGATATGATACAATAAAATAGCAGCGGAAAAGAAAATAGATGACATCTAGCAGCGGAACAATATAGCACTTAGATAGTCTTCAAAAGAGAACTCCGAGAACTGCAACTCCATCTCAAATTTCTTTAATATATATTGAATTGCTTTTAAGTTATTAAAACAATTTAAATTTAAAACTTATTTATGTTTAAACTAAACTCTACCTTCAACTTGAATTTATATTAACATTTCAATTTGAACTCAGCTTTAAAAATCTTGGTTTAAAATTTAAATTTGGTTTTAAAATTTGCAAACCAAAACAGTTTCAGGTTTGAAGCCTGGAACATGAATTTGGACCGAACCCAGACTCGATTTGCTTCGAGTCACTTACTTGATTTACTCGAGTACCACTTCGGGTAAAAACCCACTAGAACGCTGCTTCTACCCAAACAACATCATCAGACAAATATCCCACCGTGCATATGCACGGTGGTTCCAGCCACCGTTGATCATCAACACTGATCGCCACCCATCAGTACTCGCCTCAACATCTCACCTCGATCATCGAAATGCGTCCAACCACCGAAAATCAAAAACGAGCTTCCCATTCCAAAACCTGGAACCGCTTGAACCCAAATCCCCCGAACCTGTCAATGCCCCAATCTCGTCGCCTCGGCCACCGGTGATCACGAAACTCCGGTCATCTCTTCGTCTTCACTCCCTCTTCCATCACCCCCAACCACGCGTCACTCGATCAAGCGATAGTGACGAACGAATCGAATCCTTCGACCCCAACAAAACTAGGGCTACAGACTTCAACCAATTGCCGACGCCACCACCGTGATCTATTCACCATCCCTATATTTTTCCTGCCACCCCGGTAAGCTCCTCCACCACCACGCACAACCCCGACCACCCCAGTTCCATCGATCACCTAAATTCGATCAAAATGCCTCACACGCTCATCTCAAAACTGCTCATGAAACTCACCATTAAAAATCACCAAATTTGCCTTAAAAATCATCGTTTCGTGTAATGATTCAAACTACAAACTTGAATCAGTGTTTTAATAAACTCGAAAATTTCAAAGTTTTAAGTATCCTCTGTAAAAACTGAATCTTCCTTCCTGTATACGTTTTTACTTCATGGAATTATTTTTAGATTAAAGCCCTTACCTAAATACACCTTTTTACTTTAAACATCAAAGCTTGAAAGTGAGTAGAAATAGAGGAATCAATTTTTTATTTTTAAATATTGGTCTCATCCTAAACCATGAACAGAGAAGAACCTGTCTCTGTATTGTCAAAACAAATTTATATTCACAGCAATAAAGAAGGAATCCAAACCATATTGACATAAATCATCCACTGATCATCTTCGAATATAAATTTGATATTGAGTTTACTCACAGATAAAAGAATCAAAGAAGTCTAGTTTAAAAAGAAGATTTGCTCACCTTGATATTTGGAAGCAGAGATCAAAAACAAGAACAGGACTGAATTTAAAACTGGAAATGATATCCAAGTTTGAAAACTGATCTGACTTGCATACTTTCCAGGCTTGTATTGATTTGATTTTCTAAGATGATTCTTGCATCTTGAATCAGGTTACAGTTGAACCAAGTATTGATTTAGTTTGTTGTTGTTTTAAGTTGAGATAATGGTCGAACTAAAATGAATATATTGATGTGTATAAAAAGAAACATGCGGTATATTATTTGTACAATAAGCATGTTAAAGATGCTAGCATTAAATGCATAAGGTATGTTGCATTAAATGCTTGAGTACCTTATGTTTTTCAACCTTACCTATTTTTTTCTTCTTGCATTTGAATAACTCGGCCGAGTTATATATATATGTTTTGTTTTGATACTTGAACATGCAGATTTGCTTCTACATACCTATATTTTTATCATTTATTTGCTTGTACTTGTTTATACATATAAATGTATTTGTTTACTTGGTTTATGTTTTATTTTGTACTCGTATTTATTTGTTTGAAAACTTTATTTGCATTGCCTGCATATCTATGTTTTTATTTGTTTGTTATTTTTACTTTGTTTTGTTTACTTTGCTTATTTATTTGTTTGAATACTTTTATTTGCTCTTATTTTATTTTATTTTTCTTTGCATACTAAAACTTTTATATTTGTTTGTATTTACTTTGTTTTGTTTATGTTTATTTTATTTTTTCTACTTACTTTAAAATATAATTGAAATTCCATAACTTTGTTTTGTACATGGATGTTTTATATATTTATTTGGTTCCATACTTAACTTTTATTTATCTCTATTTATAAATCAAATATTTATTTTACTTCTATTTTTAGTTTAAATATTTATCATGAATTTTACTTTAATTAATTATTGTTTTACATTTCTCTTTGTACACATATATTTTATATAACTCAAATTATCATCATTTATAAATTTTTAAATCAATTTATTTATTTATTTCTATACTTGTGTCTAAAGTATATTATTTATTTTTCAAAATCATTTATTTAAGAATTTATTTAAAATCCAATATATACATATATATTCTCATATATACAAATTTTCAAACCCATATGACTTAATATATTTTCTATTTGAATCGGGGAAACTCGCATCATTTATAATCAATTTTACAAATTTTAATTCAAAAATTCATTTAAATTATCAATTTAAATTCATAAAAATCCGGGGTCGTTACAAGATGAGCTATTTAAGACCAACTTAAGTTTGGGTAGGCATGAATAGGCTGGTCGTAGAATAGCTAGGTCGGCTTTGATTGGGCCATATCATGCTTTAATCCACCTGCTAATTACTTACGAGAAAATTGAGCTACAAATAGTGATTAGCAATTTTTACTAAAACTGATGTGAAAATTTTAGTAGGCTTATTATTTATGAATTTATGGGGAAAATTATAAAGAATAACAAAAAATCTATTTAAAGTAAATTTTGGAGGATTTATTTTTATTGATTTATGAAGCATAAATATCATTATGTTTACCACTTGTCACAAATCTGACAAATAACATATCGGATAAATATTGATTTCCATTTCATTTAAAAAATAAAATCATAGAATGATCATGTACAGTGCTTATCAATCGGAGCCAAATTAAACATCTATAGGGTTTCATTAATACCATCCTATTATGGCATTGAATTATTGAACAATTTAAAAATAACAATAACGATATCTAAAATCATATACGAATTATCATACCAACGAACCTATGTCGCCGATCATATACCAATTAATATAAACCAATGTATCTATATCATAGCTAAATAATCATAACATTGCATAGAAAATGAAGCGGAACAATAATCCATACCAATGGAGCGTTTAGTGGCAATTAGGATAAAGGATTTGCGGCTTGGGCTTGCAATGATCGACAAGGTAGTTGCTTGGTCTTATTGCGATCTATGAGATAGTTGATATGGTGGGGATATGTGACTTGGGCTTTGCTGCAACATCGAGGGAGGAGGAGGCAGCAGCGTTTGAAGATGAGGGAGGAGTAAGGGTGGTCTTCCAACGATTGGGGCTTCGAGGTTGAGAGGCGACGTGGGGAATTCAAGGGCATGCCATGATCGGGGCTTGCGGCAAATGGGGGTTGCGGCAACTAAGGCTTGAGGTGGTGGCGATCGAAGTCAAGGGAGGACGAGGTGGACGACGAAATCTTCTTCTGGTATTTGGAAAGCGTAAGACTTCAAATGTCAATAGGGATATCATAGTTGGGGCCGATGCCAAATAGACGCTCCGTCGACGCCACAACAATGACATTGAAAGGGAACAAGAACATCTTCGTGGTTTGTTTTCACTTACATCATTCCAACGCTCCATCGATGCAATAGTTAGTGGTGTTAAAATGGCGATTGTTGAATCAGGTAGCCAAATGTGACATTTTCTAGTATGGATTACAGATGTCATGAATCATCACTTAACTTTCTATCAATTCCCACACAAACAACTAATTCAACAATCAACCCAAACATATTGATATTCATATCAAATTATTCAATTCTATAATTAACTCTTTCAATGCATTCATTAACAAGATTATCATTTGAGGAATCCCAATTGAAATTCATTACCCAATCCTTAACTAACATTTGGGCATTTACGATGATTTTTTAAAATATATAGTAATCATATATCATAGAGTATAAATGCCACTCATAAAATATCAAGAAATCTAAACTTCAATAACCCACTTTGAAGCTCTTCTTTAACTTCTGAAATCCAGATCTATACTTCTCCAAAATGTGAAAAGAGATAGATTTGCAGAAAATCCTTCAACTTGGATTTAGATATTTAACTCGAAATTTTTCATTGGGGTCTGTGAAAGTTATCTAGATTTAAAGTAAGAAAAATCTATTTTATTTTCTCTAAGGAGCAAAGAAGAGGAACAAGCAAAGTAAAGCATGATGAAGAAGCGGCTCCATTTCTGAAAATATAGCCAATCTATAGCTAAATGATCATTTTGCATCTGCTTCCCTTTTCTTTGTATCTTATTAAATCTTTTTCTATTTTAAAAACTTTATATATTTTCCATATATAAATGACATCATGAACGCAATGGAATAGATCTCGAATTCTAATTCATTCAACTTTAAAAGCCTTCTTTTTAGGCCATCAGTCCATTAAATTCAATTGATCTTCATTGTTACTAACCGTTAGGATTATGGGTTGTTACATTCCTCCCTCCCCACACCTTTTAAATGGATTTCGCCAACAAAATAATTTAGTAAGGAACAATGCATCAAACCCATTATAATGTGACGCTATTTATTAACACTTAACATCATAATAATAAGACTAGCAATTCAAACATTGCAATATAAAAAAAATGTTGTACTAACACGTAATTCAATCAACTATATGGAAACAAAATTTAATTAGAGTATATAGAAATCATACAGGTAAAAAAGTTCAGGATTGGAAGCATAACATCTTTTATGATTTTCAAGTCCCATTCTGGAATTTGAGCCCCTGTTGGACATGAACAATTTTAACAACATTGTTCTGAAGCCTCCTAGTACTACTCTCAACTATTCGATTAGGTCCTCCAGGCATAGAAACCTTCGGGCATCCACTTCCTCTAGTTGACTTCATTTGACGATTCATCGATAAAAGGCAGTGTTTTGAAATTTTACAATATTCAATAACCAGTGCATTATTATTTTGGAGTTGTGTTGTTGTTTTGAGCGTGACTGTATTTTTTTGTCGATTCAGAGTCTGTATGTGAATGGAAAACATTGCAGCGAAATGTTGGAAAATTTCGAAAATTTTCAAAAAATAAAATAAAGCTCAACACTTAACATCAGCAAACAATCCGCTGCTCTAGCCTCTATTGTGTCTCTACTATACCCTGCTACTTTTTTCTCTGAACAAAGAAATCAAAAATCTTCCACGTTCAAACTTAAAAAAAAAAATCAAACTCTCAAATGAATTATTCATTGGAAAATAAATCTAGCCTAACATAACAAAGCATATTCCTATGATCATTTCGTTCCTTTCAAATCCACTCTTTCACTTACTCTTTCATCTCTTATTTCTTGAAGAAACAAAGCAACCATGCTCCTTTTATTAAATACAAAATAAAATGAAAAAGGAAAAAGAAAAAAAGAATGCAAGCTGGATCTTTGAGTGTAATTTTGCGAGATCTTCACCTGGTCTTGGTTTTAAGAGTTGCGGCGTCTGTTCTTGGATGTGGTGGATGGGTTGGAGTTCATTAGAGGAGAGGGCACCTATGACGAGAGTTTGGAGGAGGTCGGCATTGTTTTGGAGGTTGCGACGGTTGTAAGGCAGAGTGCAGGAGAGCGAAATCGTGACTTTCTAGAGAGGCTTGAATTGACTGTTGAGGGTATGATCGGAAAGAGGAAGCGACGAGGAGGAGTTTGGTGGTGGTTGCTTGGTGTTTTTTGAAGGCACGATAGGAATTTAGCCATCAAAGTCGCGGCTAGGGAGTGCTGGAACTGGAGGCGGGCTCGATGGGGAAGAAGAGGGAATTTTGAATTATATTGGCAATTAACTAATTGATGTAATTAATTTAATTATATTATTAATTTAAATAGCGATAACTTATTAATTTAATTACTCTCTCATACGAGGTTCAATCGAGGCTCGGATTTTTGCGTTGCGCACGTAAAGACAAAGGCTTCGCGATGAACTAGTTTGAACGAATTTGGAGACAGTTGAAATTCGAGCTAAAATCAAACATCGTTCGATTTTAGTTCCAAACTGAAATGCCTCGGCAACAACTAAAAATCAATGTGAGTGATTCTAATCTTTTTGGATAATCAGAAGATTTATAAAGTTAATAAATGTTATTTATTGGATGTTTGGATATTTATTTCTGATCGTTATTGAATGCTTGGATAATATACTAGATTATATTGTTAGTTGGATATATTCCCGCCTATTGAAGTGGATGAAACCCTATTACGCTCATGTGTAAGAGCAGATGACCCTTTGTATACGAATCCACCACGAAGCGGTAGATTTTTATATTATTGATTATATGCTATATGTGATGCATGGAGGGAAATTGGAGGGATCCAACGGGATTCCTCGCATTATTAATTTAGTTTTCATATAGATTGTGATATATGATATGTTGGATGTTATTCGATGACATGAATATGATTTTGTTCATTTAGGGCGTTAGAAACACTAGGCCTTGTTTTTGGTATTTTAAAATATTATAAAATAATGATCTGATCTAAAAGGAATTTCAAAGTGATTTTGAAATTTTTATATGTTTAATAATTTTCTTAAGTATGATTTTTAAATACTATAAGTTAATTTTTTTATGAAGTACATTAAATAGAGATTTTCAATTGGTAAACCAAAGATTTTTAAAAATCTTAAATAAAGTATGTCCTTATAATTAAGGGGTATGCTTCAAAGAAGAAATAAAATTATTTTTATATAAATGTTTGTTAACCATTTTATATAAAGCAATATATGTATATGTATATATAGATATATATATATATTATAATGAAATTTATAAATGTGATGACTTTTAAAAGTGAGATTTTGCAAAAGAAGTGAAGACTTGCAAAATTATATTTTGTTATTAAAAGGTATGAATTTATAAACAGTGTTTATAAATAAGGAAAACTATTACCATTTAATAGATTGAAGAAATAAATCAAATGGTGAATTTATTATACGACATAGAATGTCGTTTTATAAAATAATTGATTCTATTTTGGAAATTGAAGGCGATGATAAATTTTGGATTGTTAAACGATATATTAAATTGAAAGAAATTTATATAAAAGAAAATTTATACCTATGGAAGCAAGGTTAAAAACGTGTAAAATGATGTTTTGAATGGGACTTTATATATAAGTAAGATTTATAACGGAATGGAGTTATAGATGGAGTTCAGAAATAGATGGATCTTATGAAAGGAAGTTTCTAAAATAGAGGAGATTCATAAATATAATTTATAAATATGGGAATAGTTAGGTTGGAAATTTAGTATGGATTTTTAGCATGGAAATATAATTATGTTTAAAAAGGTTATTAATTTATATTAATATTGTTTAAAAAGTGATTTATCAATATTTTGATATTTCGAAACGTTAACTATTTAATATTATTGACTAGGTTTGAAAATAAATATAATTAGTTATAAATAAAGTTTTGGAAATTTATTGTTAGTATATATAAAAATGTTAGAGATAAATTATTATTGTCATTTAAGAATGTTTTGAAATTAGTAATTATTATTTTAAAATGTTTAAAATTTAGAATTTATTTATTTATAATACTTATTATTATGTAATAGTGTTTTTTTAAAATAAATGGTTAGAATTTATTAAAATTGTTTTCAAGATTTAGAAATGGAGTTTTACAAATAGATAGGGTTTTATACGAGAAACCTTATAACATGTTTGGGAAATGTAAAGGAAGATTGTTTTAAAAAGGGTAAAATCGTTGTATAAGTGATTTTAGATACTTATAAAGGAATTTTAGAAATGAGTTTATAGATTTATAAAATGAGTTTTATAAATGGTTTTGTAAATTATAATAGGGTTTATAAATGGTTGTGAGTTGGAAAAAAAAGGAAAATCTTCCTAAGTGTTGGTGAATATACTTATACTGTTGAGTTAAGTATATGGATATTTTTCAAGTACTGAAAATATAAGCGTGGTGAATGAATCTTTGTAAAAGTATTTTGGTCCATATATTACAAAGTGATTTGAGTTAGTTGAAGGATTTGTTAAAAGAGGCCTATCTTTGCTTGGTGCTTAACAAATGTTGGTTTTTCTCAATAGAATTAAATTCCTGAATGAATGTTTTTTATTCGATAGTGAAATAACCGACTATCGAATTTGGATCCAAACGTAACTTTAGAAATATCTAGGAGAAACACGTGAGTTATATGGCACAATCATCCTTGATGATGTTGTATTGTGCGTATAAATCTCGTTTTGTTCTTCTAGGACGATGATAAAGAAATCTGGCCACTAACGGTTAGGAGGTGATCTCCGCTCTTATCTTTGTCTGTTTATTTCCTAAAGAACCGGAGTTGAGTATACCGGAAACCGTCAAAAGTTGTTTCGAAGAGACCGCGATCGCATATTTATCTGAAAACCACTTCGATCCAACTAATGCATTTCAAAGTGAAGACATTATGAGGATGATGAGAATTCAGAGATGGAACTCTCAGGTGTTTCGTTCAGTCCCATAACGCACTTGTATGGATGAATGTTGGTATTGCATTGTTGCATGTAGGGCAGTATTAGCATTCTAAGTGGAAAGTGCTATATAAAAGGTAAAACGTAGCCTCAAGCCTCATCAACCGAGAATGACTAAAACATGTGAGATGCAACAGAGCTAACTGGGCGCTCCCAAGTAGGGTATGATCATCCCTATCTAGAGTCGCTACTATATCACTTTTGTATGCTTCGGGGCTCATTAACATAGGGGTGATCATATTCGGAACTATCCAATAAGGGGTAGTCCGGTACTGTGTTGGCAGGGGATCTAGGCGAGGTCCTCGGTGTTATTTTATCTGGAGATGCACCATGACGGACGGTATCCAGTAGCTCAGTCATTGTAGGGAATTCATTTTCCAATACGATCTTTGTGGTTTTAGTTATATATTTATTACGCTTTAATTTAATAATTTAACAATTTTAGCTATGATTAATAAGTATTTGTATTCTAGACATTATCATAATATTATAGGATTTCGTATGAAATGTTTTGCTTATCGTAAGATAAAAACCCGTCTGTATTTATGTACGGTGTGGTCTTACAAGATACCTTTGTTTCCAGATGTTTTTACAACTTAAAAATTCAGTTGGGTGTGTTTTTCTCATGCTAGTTTTCCAGACTGAATCGGTTGTTATTTTATTATAATGCTCGGTCAGGCCGAGCATATTTATAGATTATTTTGGATGCATTAGAGCTTAGAAGACGAGTTGGAGGTCTTCAAGTCGTATTCTCATATATGTTTATTTCCAATGCTTTGTTGTTGAAATTATCAGCGATTGTGAGGACACGTTGTTATAACTGTCTACACTGATAATTGTGATTGTTGTCGTACTCTGATAGATATATGTATATCGCAGTTTCTCTTGTAAAAAATCATTGATGCTACATTTATATCTTGTTCCGATGTGCTTGTGAGATTCTGTATTGTTTTTAATTTCTTTTTTTTCTTTTTTTTCTTCTCTACTTCTTTCCTATTTCTTTCTCGTAGCTATCTTTCTTTCCGTTAGATTTGGATTGGACATGTGTGGTTTATTATCAGCTTTAACCGTACGGATTGGCGGGTCATTACACTTTTTCGCTAGTTTTTCACATTTTTAGCTTAAAACAACTTTAAATCTTGGCTTAATTTTATAGAGTAGAATTTAAAATCAATTCAATTCCCTACGGATTGATCCGTACTCGCTACGTACTAAAATTATAAGTCATGCGTGTGCAGTTATTTTTATTACAATTTTTCGACGATTTTCTAAACCGATAGAAAATTAGTCGTTAAACAAGTTTTTGGCGCCGCTGACGAGGAATTGCAATCTGATTTTATTTTTATTCTTCGAATTATTTGTTGTTTGATTTTATTATGCGTGTTAATTCGCATTTAAAAAAAATTGTGTTGTGTGTTTGTTGTGTGATTTTGGTTCTTTATTACTTTGTGTGATTGTTGTTTTTTGTAGTTGCATTTGCATTTGCTTATTTAAAAAGAAAATATACACAAATTCATTTCAAAAAGAAAAAAAAATTATATTCCATTTCACTTTGCATACATTTACAATTTTCTTGTTACAACTTTCTTTTACAAATTTCTTTTACATATGCAATTTCATTTACTGCGTTTAACCCTCCTGTGCACTTCTTTGTGCATATAAGTGCACAAAACAGTGCCTGCCACTGCCTTAACCACCACTACCTTCTACCCCTCCCCCGCCACAACAAACTGCTACCACCCTACCCCTCATAGTCAATAGTCACTACCGTACATTACATCATCGGCACACAACATCTTCACTGCCTTATTCATTTCAGTCACAATTATGTTACTTCCTAGTCGTACACTTGCATATCATTATCACTGCATACCATCTCATCACCAATAGCCCCTTTGCTAACTGCATTTCTGCACATCTGCCTGACATACTCTCTGCCCTCTGACCTAACAACTGCCTACTTGAACTGCTTCATATAGCACCCTGCCTATAAAACACATTACTGCCAACCATCATCTCAACTCTGCATTCACAACCTTCAGACTCAACTGCCTTACATACACTACACATCTTCATTCATAACCTCTGTGACACATTCATCTGCTACTACAATGTAACTTCCTGTAACCACTGTCATACTAAAGCAGCAAATTTACCACACTGCAACTACCCTGCTGCCAACCCTGCATACCCAACCAACTGTTAGAATTCCTAAAGGTCAAGTGAATGAAAAATACATGAAGTCCCACATCGCCAATTTATTGAGAGGTATATTAGTTTATATATGCCTTTCTCAAGTGTAGGTTGGGGGCCTGGGGCTCCCAAATGTATGCTTCGCTGTGAGGAGGGAGATCATGCATCTCCATCACACGCGCGTGCCACCGCCGTCCGTCCGACCGAACCGGGCCGGGCCGGGTTTGGGTTTGGGTCTAATATGATGCTCGTATTTTTACTGCAACTGGACCGGGCTTTTTTGCAGGCTATACGAAAGGACGCGGATTGCTGAAGAGATGCGATTTCTGAAGCGAGCGGGCTGAATAGACGCGAACATGTGCGACCCGTTAGAAGCAAACAGGCACGAGCCGATTGAAGCGAACGCGGGCGAACAGATGCGACCCAACTGTAGAGGTGCAGGCGGTACAAGCGGGTGCGAAACAGTACCGTTGGACGCAAGCAGATGCGACCAGTAGCAGGCGGGTGCGACCCTTTAACAAACAGCAGCGACCAAAAGGCAAACGGGTGCGACCCGTCAAGCGGACGCGACTGTTTGAAGGGATGCGGACGAAATTATAAATAGGAGAGAATACTGATCACATTCTCATCCAATTCTAATCTAATTTCTTCTGCTTCTTTGCTCTACTGCTCTATATACCATACATATTACAGAGTTGACATACTCACTACGATCTCGTGCAGATTACGTCTATTGTATCTTGGGAGAGTTTTGAAATAAAATTCTTAAGGAAATTGTTACGACAAGCCTCAGACGGAATTTCCTTTATATACTGGTTAGATTCTCTGTAATCTTTCCCCTTTATAAGTTGTACTATTTCTTACAATAGTATAACGTTGTTGTTGTAATTTATTTACAAACGTAACTTATTGTTACATTTATCTAATACAGAATTCCAGCGTAGTGGAATTCTAATTAATAAACTTGTGCGACGAGTTTATTGTAGCGTGCTATCTGTTTTAGTACACTAAACTTATAACATCTTAAGAATTTTACGATTTTACACTAAAACAGAGATGTTAACAGTTGACAACATGAAAATGGATAAGTCCAACTTTTCAGCGGTTATTTCTGAATGCAATTTGATTCAGAACCCTAACCAATGGTGGGTTGACACAGGAGCTACTCGTCATGTTTGCTCTGAAAAATCCATGTTTTCAACATACCAGAAATTCGATCAGAAAGAAAGACTCTATATGGGTAATTCTGCAGTTTCCATGATCGAAGGCAGTGGCACAGTTATCCTCAAGTTCACTTCTGGAAAAACTGTCAAATTGAATGACGTGCTTCACGTTCCAGACATACGCAAGAATCTCATCTCTGGTGCAGTCCTATCAAAGAAGGGATTCAAGATGGTGTTTGAGTCAGACAAGATGGTTCTGTCCAAAGCTGGAATGTATATCGGAAGGGGATATTTATGTGATGGCCTATTTAAGGCAAATGTAGCCGTTACCGGCAATAAATCTATGTATTCTGATTGTGCTATTAATAAAATTTAAGTCTCTTACTTGCTTGAGCACGAAATTTTACTATGGCACGATAGATTAGGACACATAAACTTCCGAAAAATGAAGAAATTATCAAACTTGGGATTGATTCCAAATTTCCAAGTAGATAAGAACTACAAATGTGAGACATGTGTAGAAGCAAAAATGGTCAAACAACCATTTAAATCTGTTGACAAAAGCACCGAACCATTAGGTTTGGTACATACAGATTTATGTGATTTTAAATCACTACCTACAAGAGGTGGAAAAAAAGTATTTCATTACTTTTATTGACGATTATACGCGATATTGCTATGTATATCTTTTAAATAGTAAGGATGAAGCAATAACCGCGTTTATAAAATACAAGGCTGAGGTAGAAAATCAGTTAAATAAAAAGATCAAGATATTGAGATCTGATCGAGGTGGAGAATATGAATCACCATTTGAACAGTTCTGTGCCGAAAATGGTATAATTCATCAAACAACGGCTCCATATTCACCACAACAAAATGGTGTAGCTGAGAGGAAGAACAGAACGTTAAAAGACATGATTACTGCCATGCTTTTAACTTCTGGCCTACCGACGAACTTGTGGGGGGAAGCCTTAAATATGTCTAATCACATATTAAACAAAGTTCCTCACAATAAAACGGGAACAATTCCATATGAGATATGGAAAGGACACAAACCAAGCTTTAAATACCTCAAAGTGTGGGGGTGCTTGGCAAAAGTTCCAGTTCCGCCTCCCAAGAGAGTCAAACTTGGACCAAAAACCATAGATTGTTATTATCTTAGGCCAGCCCAAAATAGCAGTGCCTACAGATTTTTGGTATTCAAGTCTGATATAAATGATATTCATGTAAATACAATCATGGAATCAAGAGATGCCTCGTTCTTTGAAGATGTGTTCCCACATAAAAGAAACGATAGAAATCATGTCCCAAAAAGGACAAGAGATAACAGAGATGAGACACGTGAAGATGAAACTCATCAGGACAACGAGGAGGTTGAACCAAGAAGAAGCGTAAGGGTAAGAACTTCCAAAACATTTGGTTCGGACTTTTTTACATATGTATTAGAGAACGAACCTCAAACGTACAAGGAAGCAATGTCATCTTCTGAATCCTCATATTGGAAAGAAGCAATCCAAAGTGAGATTGATTCAATTCTAAGTAATAAAACTTGGGAAATTGTTGATATTCCACCAAGAATAAAACCAATTGACTGCAAATGGATTTTCAAGAAGAAAATGAAAGCAGATGGCTCTATCGACAAGTATAAAGCCAGATTAGTAGCCAAAGGATATCGTCAAAAAGAAGGAGTAGACTTTTTCGATACATAATCGCCGGTAACACGAATAACCTCTATTAGAATGCTAATAGCAATTGCGTCCATCTATAATCTAGAGATTCATCAGATGGATGTAAAAACAGCATTCTTAAATGGAAATCTCGATGAGGAGATTTACATGGAGCAACCTGAGGGATTTATTTCCTTCAGAAATGAAAACAAAGTCTGTAGATTAGTCAAATCATTATACGGACTAAAACAAGCTCCAAAGCAATGGCACGCAAAATTTGATAGTGTCATGATGAGAAATGGTTTTCGTATAAATGAATGTGACAAATGTGTTTATTATAAACAACTTGGACAATCATATGTGATGATCTGTCTATATGTGGACGATATGCTAATATTCGGTCCAAATACTCAGGTAATTGAGACCATAAAGAAAATGTTGATCAACAATTTCGACATGAAAGACTTGGGTGTTGCAGATGTTATTTTGGGAATAAAAATAATAAGAACACCTAATGGAATTGAGTTATCTCAATCACATTATGTAGAAAAAGTGATTGAAAGATTTCAAAATTTTGGAATTAAAGGAGTAAATACACCTTTTAATCCATCAGAAGTACTGCATAAAAATTCTAATGAGAGTGCAATGCAACTGGAATATTCTCGTGTAATAGGATGTCCCATGTATCTCTTGAATTGCACAAGACCAGATATAGCTTATGCAGTAAGTCGCTTGAGCAGGTATACAAGCAATCCAGGGAAGGAACACTGGAAAGCACTAATGAGAGTGCTTGGATATTTAAAAAATACCACTAACTATTCCTTACATTATGGAAAATATCCCACCGTCTTAGAAGGATATAGTGATGCAAACTGGATTGCAGATTCAGAGGAATCAAAATCAACAAGTGGTTATGTCTTTACCGTAGCGGGGGCAGCAGTGTCATGGAAATCTACTAAACAAACATGCATAGCTCGATCCACTATGGAATCAGAGTTCATTGCATTAGATAAAGCAGGCGAAGAAGCAGAATGGCTTCGTCATTTTTTAGAAGATATTCCATTCTGGCCTAAACCTGTACCGGCCGTATGTATACACTGTGATAACCAAGCTGCGCTAAGTAGAGCGCACAACTTTGTGTATAATGGAAAGTCACGACATATTCGTCGACGCCATAACACAGTTAGGCAGTTACTCTCAAATGGAACAATTTCCATAGACTTTGTGAGAACAAATGATAACCTAGCGGATCCATTTACTAAAGGTTTATCAAGAGAGAAAATGGACTGCGCATTGAGGGGAATGGGTTTAAAAGCCTAAACCAACAAGAGTTACCTTATACGGAAACCTATCCCAGCGACTGGAGATCCCACGGACTAGAATCAATAGGCAAACCAGTTATGAGTAACTCAAGAAGTAATGCATTTGTCTGGACTTGGTCCAACTCCATTCCTATGGTGCACAATATAAATGCATGCCTACAGAAGTATTTAAAGGTTAAAACTATGTTTTTTTAATGATGACCATATCTTGGAAATAACAAGTGGGGTATATGTAGGATACTCTTAATGGTTGCGATCACCTATGTTAGTGTGAGCTGGGTCGGCTCTATGAGAATATTAAAATGATTTTATTCTCTAAAACACTCGCAGAACCAAAAATTGTTCAGGACCAAAATGAACACAACCAAGAGATTGGATGAGAAGGGAATCAATGCTTCGTAAAGCTTATTGTCTGGATATACAATAAAGGCCGACGGTTCAAGATGAAATAATTCACCGATTAGCCAAGTAGATCCGATAAGTTTTAACTAGGGAAAGTTCAAAGTGAAATATCTACTTATCCACGATAAAGCATTATTCCATATGTACTCTGTGATATTTCGCTTCGTGTGGGGGATATGTATATTATCATTTATGTGGGGGATTGTTAGAATTCCTAAAGGTCAAGTGAATGAAAAATACATGAAGTCCCACATCGCCAATTTATTGAGAGGTATATTAGTTTATATATGTCTTTCTCAAGTGTAGGTTGGGGGCCTGGGGCTCCCAAATGTATGCTTCGTTGTGAGGAGGGAGATCATGCATCTCCATCACACACGCGCGCCGCCGCCGTCCGTCCGAACCGGGCCGGGCCGGGTTTGGGTTTGGGTCTAATATGATACTCGTATTTTTACTGCAACTGGACCGGGATTTTTTGCAGGCTATACGAACGGACGCGGATTGCTGAGGAGGTGCGATTTCTGAAGCGAGCGGGCTGAATAGACGCGAACATGTGCGACCCGTTAGAAGCAAACAGGCGCGAGCCGATTGAAGCGAACGTGGGCGAACAGATGCGACCCGACTGTAGAGATGCGGCGGTACAAGCAGGTGCGAAGCAGTACCGTTGGACGCAAGCAGATGCGACCAGTAGCAGGCGGGTGCGACCCGTTAACAAACAGCAGCGACCAAAAGGCAAACAGGTGCGATCCGTCAAGCGGACGCGACTGTTTGAAGGGATGCGGACGAAATTATAAATAGGAGAGAATACTGATCACATTCTCATCCAATTCTAATCTAATTTCTTCTGCTTCTTTGCTCTACTGCTCTATATACCATACATATCACAGAGTTGACATACTCACTACAATCTCGTGCAGATTACGTCTGTTGTATCTTGGGAGAGTTTTGAAATAAAATTCTTAAGGAAATTGTTACGACAAGCCTCAGACGGAATTTTCTTTATATACTGGTTAGATTCTCTGTAATCTTTCCCGTTTATAAGTTGTACTATTTCTTACAATAGTATAACGTTGTTGTAATTTATTTACAAACGTAACTTATTGTTACATTTATCTAATACAGAATTCCAGCGTAGTGGAATTCTAATTAATAAACTTGTGCGACGAGTTTATTAGAGCGTGCTATCTGTTTTAGTACACTAAACTTATAACACCAACACTGCCATTTCATTTGCATTTACATTACTACCTATTTTACCAAACTTCCCTTGTCCACTATCCAACAATCACTTCATCTACACTATCTTACTTTCCTACATCAAACATCATCACTTCAAAACTGTCATAAAAACAAAACATCATCACTGCCTTGCTCACTCATCAAACAATCCAATTCACTACAATACCCACTACCTTCATCCCTTCACCACTGCCATGTTGCTGCACTCACCCATCACCACTGACATACAGTTCAGTGCACATACAAAATTCTGTGCACATACCACTGCCTTTGCATATACAACACTTCTCTGACAACTACCACCAAACCATCAAACTGCCGCTCCTCCTTCACTTCTGACCATCCTTCAGTCACAACAACCACCAAAAGCACATCAAACCACCACACCTCATTATGCATATCTACATATAACATATCACAAAAATCCACTGCTTCATACCCAACCTGCACACTTACTCAACTTACAACACACTGCTTTGCCTCATTACCTTACATACTCCTCTTCCACATCTCATTTTTCCTACTGCTCCACACAAACACAACCTTCATTTCCTCAATAGAATAACCAAAACATTGCACAGATTTGGCCTCCCTTCCCACCAATAACTTGACAATCACCAATTGCCTCTACCTTCTCACCATCATCAACATCCCCTTGTCACACTTACTTCACAAACATCAACTCCACATACCCATAAACTGCACCACTGCTGCTACAACAAAAAACTGCATTGCTGTGCACAATACAGACTTCAGCAACCTTAACAGTCAACACCATCATCAAAATTCACCAAATACCTCCCCGTGAACCTCCTCTGTCATACAAAACCACCTCCGCAATTCCACCATGACTCTAAATCACCAACCTCATCTCCTTCGAACTACCTACAGTTACACATTCATCCATCACTGCTTAAATAAACCACAACTTCTTTTCAAACTTGCCATCTTCACATTACAACCAAAAATAAACTTGGTTTCGTTGCCATCCCCTCTGCCTACACCTACCTATTCCACCGCCTTGAAATCACTTTTGCCACCTACAATCACCGTGAACTCGAAGTCGAATCATCGATTCAACCCGTAATCAAACTCAACTCCATGTGAAATTCATCCACGACCAAATTGATAAGACTCGCCATTCATTTTTTTTGTTTTTCGCTATTTTTTGATTTAGCGAGAAAAGGGATACTTTTTATTTTTATTTTTGTAGGGTGAAGCGGTTTGGTAAGGTAAGTAATCGGGGATTATGGGCTAATTTTTATTTTTATTAAGGAGATCTATTTCAGTTGTTTTTAGAAAAAAAACCAAAAGTTTTGAAAAAAAGAAAGAAAGGAGAAAATCATTTGTTTTGTTTTATCCTTACAAACAAGAATCTTCTTCAAATTTTTAGATTGCAAAAGGGTGCTTGTGGAAAATTGCTCTGCTTACCAAAAATAAAATTGCTTTCTAAAAAAGTTGCCACTTTAAAATAAATTTCTAATAAATCTGCATGCTCTGATATCGTACCCTTCTCTCTTGTTTTTAGTTGCATTGCATTATTGGTTGCTTGGATTTAAAAAAAAAATCAAATTTCATTCGTAGTTGTATCGTAAATTCATGTTTAATTTCTGTTTTGCATTACCATTTTATTTTATTTTTTAAAGGCAATACCTAAATCCACATAAGGTAGGGGATTTCATCACCCCTTTCTTGACCCACAAATTGCATTTCATCTTAAAATTTGCTAATAATAATGATTAAACATCGAACTTAAGGGTGTCACGAGCTCACATAGGGCTTAATTGTAAATTGACAAGTTGTCTTCTTTGAACAATTTATATTCTTGGTGTCTAAGCTACAGCAGACTAATAATCAGTTATAAATATTACAGTAATTCGTAAATATTATACTGATTGTTTCTCCGAAGGTACTTAAACCATCGGTTGCATTTCTACGGTGATTTGTAGTGCATCGATAGCATATGTCCGTTACCTGACTAAGAAATATCTTGTATATTTAAGACAAAGTGTGTTTATACAATTTTGGGTTAGGAGCTACTTAGGGCAGAAAATTTGTAATTAAGTCACTGCATTCATTTATTGTATTAGTTCATGCATATTTAAAAAAAAAACAAAAAACAAACAAATTCCAAAACTATTTTCTATTGTATATTATACTTAACTTGGTTCTTAAATCTTTTCCTTTGAAAATTTCATTCAAAATAAAAAATTCGTGAATTTTTTTAAGTTAGTTTTTTTAGAAAAGCAAAAATTCAAAAATAACAATAATAATATTTTCAAAAACAAAAAAAATTTGAAAACCATAAAAACAAAACAAAAATCAAATTCCCCATTTGAAAAATAAATTCTTTTTGGTAAATATTTTTACTTTATATTTTTTTTTGAAAATGTCTGAATTTCCCTATTCGCAAGTATTTTACAATAGTTGTGAAAATATTGTACAAATAATTCAAATTTTGAGCCATAAAGTTCTCAACATAGCGAGCAACCCTCAACTCTTGAAAAGAGTATTGAAACGATTTGGTCTTCACTTGACCGACGAAACCAAATGATAAATAATTTGAGTAATCTATGCAATAACTCAAGTCAAGGATTTCAAAATGATCAAAATATGAATTCACTTCAAAATTCAAATAATTGTGATTATAACCCATGCCAATTCAATTTTGAACTCCAAAATGAATTCAAAATCAAAATGGAAACCACTGTTTAAATAATTCTGGCAATAGGAATAGTTTCAATCACGATGAAAGATTTTACTCTCAACAATTTCAAATTTCGAATTCTCAAGTTAATAATTATGAATTTGATTTTGTTGAGAAAATGGAAGAAAACGAGAAAAATCACATGCATTTGTTGTTTGAAACATGCATGAAACAACATGAGAAACAAATCAAATCTGAACACGTGACTAGTCAATTGATAATCTACCTTTTACCAAAATTGACGATTTTCAAATAACAACTTTTGAAATTGAAAATGACAATCTTAATGAAGTTGTTGAAAATGCGGTAATCGAGTTCGAATTCAATTCTTTTGAGAATGTGGAACAAAATTTAAAATTCGATCTTCCTTTTTTTGATTTTGAAAATTTGAATTTAACAACTTTAGATTTTGAACATGATACATGCAATGAAGTTTTGAATAATTCAACAAAGGAGATGAATTTAGTGAACATAATTTTTTTGGACTTTTTGAAAATGAGTTGTTGAATTCTGAAGGGGAAGATTTAAATCACCATTTTGATTTTGAAATCAATAATTCTAAAGACGTTTTCAATGATAAGCTTGACTTTCAAGTTGATGAAAATAAACTTGAACTTAAGCCAATTGTTCTATCAACTCCAAAAATCATCGAAAATAAAATAACTTATATGATTTTTAATAAAAAGACATTCGTTTTTCCAAATCAACATTCAACTTTGAAACCTTTCATGTTTTGTTTAAATGATTTCATTTTCTCTTTAACAGTATATTTTCTGATGTCGTGTAAATAATAATCATTTCATTTTCATGTAAATATAGGCCATATTTTCATTTAATTTCATTTTTCGTTTTCACTTGGGGTTGACTGTGGAGATACAATCAAAATCAAGTATGGGAGGAGTCTCATGTTCATTTTTTGATTTTTCATGGTTTATTTTTTTGCATTTCCTTTCCAAAACTCAAAATAAAAAAAATAAAAAAAATCTGAATTTTTTCTCCCTTTTGATCTACTTTCAAAAAAATTTATTGGATAAGTATAGGATTTTGGTTATTAAATTGAAATTTTTGAAAACTTATTTGCCTTAACAAAAATAAAAATAAAGTTTGATTACAAGCAATGATGGTTTAACTAGTATGGGAAGGTTCATGAGTGCTAATTATGAAGTATATCCTAATTGAAATCTTTGTTTAAAAGAGTGGTTGATTTAAAGTAAAGGCTATAATATTTTTGATCTTCTAAGTTAAATGATGCTATTATGATTTTGCAAAAGGGATAATTTGGCTCACATCCCTGTCAAGTTTCAAAATAGAGAAAATATTCTCCCCAAACTAAACTTACGTTTCTAGTCCCTGTTTTCAAATCTGCCTGTGCCAAAAGACCCAAATACCCTTTAATTTTTAGCAGTTTAAAACGCGTATAACTTTTTGTAGAAATGTCGGATAAGCATATCGATTTCACAAAAAAAATCATAAATTTTATGATCTTTAAAATGAGATCCATTATTGATACCAAAAAAAATCATATTTGCAGTAAGGTTGCAATTATTCAATATATTTGCAGAGAATTCTGCAATTTTTGAACATCATTGATTTTTCTTCAAATGTCAGTAATTATTCCATATAATTGCAGACTTTTATGCAATTATATGAAATAATTGCAGACTTTTATGCAGTTATATGTAATAATTACATACTTCTCTGTTATTATTCCATATAATTGCCGACTTTTCTGCAATTATTTAGTATACTTGCCATTTTCTGGAATTTTATGAAAATGATCATCAATTTTTCTTCAAATACAAGCAATTATTCCATATACTTGTAGACTTTTATGCAATCATATGGAATAATTATTTTCAGTCGTGTGACTCGTCAAGCATAAATTTGGTCCATGATTAATATCGAACTATTTGAATATTAACATTCACATGTCACTTTGGAGGTGATGTGATACTTTGCTTAAATTTATAGCTAACTTAATTTTGGTAAAATCTTAATTTACTTCATTAAGCGTTATCCGGTTGTGACTATTATTTACGACAATTCTCTTCATCAAAACTATATCATTTTGAACTTATGGAATTTGGTAATTGTTAAAATTCTAGTATCGTTCATGTTCAACTCTATAGTCCAAACATAAAGTTCTTGGTTCAGTATTAACAATTATTATTAACCGAAATGCTCTGGCCATAGACTTTGACTTTGAGTTGATTTCAGTTGGTTGTGATACTAACCCCATATAACCGAGGATGAATCCTTTATTAAATAGTGTTTTACTTCCAATACTACAACTTGCCCCAACTGTAGTTGCTAGATGGACATTGTGCCATGATTTGACTATAATCAAAGTGCAGCTTTCATATTGAAGATGAGCAATTCTTAAGTCGACAAAACTATGTAAATCAGTAACATTGTTATTTTCTGTTTGACCGTCATTATACTAATCGAAGAGAACTATTGAGTGAGTCATTCCATAGTCTCAACGGATGTATAATGACCCATCTTTTCGACCCTCAAAGGTCGACACTAATACATTTACGTTATTCACGTTTCGAGCACCCATGTGCCGAAAAGACATATTTGTTAACGTAAACTAAAAGGAAAGGAGAAGACATATCAGGAAAGGAGAGAACATAATATCAAAATCACATAGTGGAACGATAACATGGAATATCAAGGGAAACTATCACTCTAAGATACATAGCATTTAAGAGTTACAAATATAAATACCATCATCAGCCTAGACAATTATAACAACCTATCCTCAGAATTGCTAATTTATACAATATAGTAATGCAGCGGAAATAAGAATACAATGGTAAGTGAAACCTCCAATTTGTCTCCTTAAGTCCAGGTATATCCAATTAAAATCTACCTTTTCTACACTACTCGAATGGGTACCCATGGAAATAAGAGAAATATAGAACCATGATTTGAACATTTCTCTAGTATGAGAAACTCAATAAATATGGAGCTGACATATAACAGTACCTTTGAGACTATAGGACTGTTGTAACGGTTATCCCCACAAAATTCCATACATAAGGAGATATAATAAATAACAGTTAGGGTGTAGTATATAAATCAGAAAATTGTGTCGCTTGCATCTCACGACACAACAATATTGAAGTACAACTAAAACCGTTAAGTCAAATTCGCATAATGATCTTTTACCAAGAACCCTCCAGTAAATTGAAGCGAATCTCCATGTCAATGAAACTACCATTCGAGCATTTTTAGATATGGAGGTAATAATACCCATGAGGTTAGCGAAACACGTCAGTCTATATATCCTACTCTTTCTTTTGTCATTTACAATGGTGAAGTCACGTTTAGCATCACATCACACAAGTCATCATTTGAACAGATCTCGAGTCTCTCTCTGGATTCCAGCATCTCGAATGGCCCACAAATTCCCAAATGGATTCCTGCATCTCGAATAGATCATGAATCTCTACATGGACTCGAGCAATTCAAACAGATCATGAATCTTCATATGGATTCCAGCATAGATCACATATATAGTTTTGAAGTAGTTATTATTTGGAATCATCTCATATAAGTACACTACCCCGCTTACCGAAGACTCCAAAACCAATCGATAGATTTTCAGTTGACTTAACCCCGGTTCTATCAAAAACAATCAGACAATGCATAAGGGTGGAGATCATCTTCTATCCGAACAGATTTCCTTATCATTTGTTCTAGAAGAGCAAAGCAAGTTTATAGTTACATTATAGCATCGTCGAAGATAATTATACTGTATAACCCTCGTGTTTCTTCCATATATTTCTTAAGTTATTTTGGTCAAAATTCAACAGCAATTATAATGATCACATATGGAAACTAAGTCTTGTACACTTACCACATTTTCGACCTTCTCATCTCACACTATCCTTCGGTCATGAGTGAAGTCGGTAGATTAGAGCACTATTGCTTCTACATCCTACTCGAACATCAACCGTAACTCTCACAGATAAAACAAGCCTACTTCATCGGCTTTTAATGCTAAGTACACGACTAAATACTTTCCATAACCGAGTAAACACACAAAGCATGATTAAGTCATACAAAATATAATTAAGTCACATAAGCAACTTCTAATCCCCTTTTTATTTAATTAATAAAACCTTTTTTTTCAATTTATTCTTTTATTAATTAAAACCTATTTTATTAGTAAAACTTCTTTTCTAATGGAACTTCATCTATGATTTACTACTATTAGTTTATACTCTTTCATTGCTTCGAATGACATTCATATACTTATCTCATATGGCACAAGTATGTTAAGAAATCTTTAACAGGATTTCTCACCCTACCTTTACTTTTTTTTATGTTTTCCCAAAAGATTTCATACTTGTTATTACCTTTAAAATACACATTTAAAAGGTTTAATTACATTTACAAATCTATTTCAAAGGGATTAAGATAAATGTTGCAAACACATCGTCACAACAAACTCAAAACCATTACACACTTGTCATTATCTTTAAAATATTCTTTTAAAGATCTAAATATGTCTACTTTTATTAAACAACGTAATATACTTTTTAATAACTTTACAAAACCATTTAGTAACATAAGTGTTATAATCCAAAACTATCCCTTATTCTTTTGTAAAATACATAACCTACTTCTCCTAACTTATATGTATATTAAAATACTTTAAAAATATTTACAAATAATTTTTAAATATCCACGTAAAAAATTACTTAAAATAATCAATTTATAATTCGATGAAAATCAACAATAAAAAGTTTTCTATTTTTAAAACCCTTTACTCTGGAAATTCGTAAAAAATTATTGAAATAAGTTTTTTACTTCAAACCACCTTTAAAATACTGCAGAATATGTTAAAAATATCTGTAGAAAAACTAGGGAAAATATCAAATTTAAATATCATTTTTAGACATTTAAAACCTCAAGTAATCCTAGGCTCTACAACCAAAAACCGAAGCCTCATAGTAGATAATGGATTCCAACTATAAAAGGGTATGGGTCTACCAGCCAAATCCATGCACCTCTAAATAAAGTGTGTGGGAGGCTACAACATGTTTCACCTCTACTACTTAGGACCGACATTACCCCCTTCTCGAGTAGCATCGTTTATGACCACCTCTTGGTTGCGAACAACAACTATACAATAGGATCCCCAAGCATACATGGACATCTCCCTAGATTTGGGATGATCATACCTTGCTTGGATGCGACCCATTAGCCCTACCGCATGTCCCTGCTTTACTCATTTCCCAGGTGTCAGGCTTGAAGTGGCCACGCTCTTACCATTTCCTCCTAGCAAGCCATCATGGAATACTGCCCTCCAGGCAACCAATGCAACACTAGCATTCATCCGTACGAGTTGTTCCGGGATCGAACAAACAATCAAAAATCACTATATTCCATATTTGAATCATCCTCATGAAGAATAGTATAGCTTCATAGGATACTTCATAACGATCCAACATGAACGCTATTAGTTTTAAGTGGTTTGCAAGAATCATATTATCCGAAACCTTCATCTCCAAACCAAGCAATAATTCGGGCTAACTCAATTTCAGTTCTCTTAGAAGTATGCAAATTTATTCGAGTCCTAAATGGGGAATTTGAACTTACAACCATACTCCCTGAGTCAAAATAGGTCAAGTGATCAATAGCGGAAAATCCGCTTGTTAAAGGTGATTATACAAGGTTAATATATGGATAACCATATACTTAATTAAATGTGATATATTCATGGAAATTAAATTTCCTATATCTATCACGTTTCAGACGTTTTGACCTTATCCTACCCCTCGCCTAGAGATAAATTCTAGATCTCACAGGTAGATGGTCAGCCTACTCATCAGCTCTTAGTTCTAGCTATGGGGTAACTTACTTCTTGTACATGTGTCATAATGTTACTTGGGTTTGATATTTGTTCAAGGTTACTTAAGGGTAAACGACATAGAAATCCCTTGATTAAAAAATCAGAATATAGAAAGCACTTTCGAAATGAGAATAAATCAAAATTTGAAATCATCAATTGACAACTAAAAATCCTAATGTTTATTACTTAGTTAAGTAATCAAATTTAAACATTCCTTAAATAGTAATTAAACTTAATTAAACACTAACCAAAACCTAGTTATCCTTAATCAGAAATTAATTAGTGTTAAACCCTTTTTAAATATTAATTAATAAAATAATAAATAAACCAATCCTTAACTAAATACTTAATTGATAATTAACTTTAATTACTTTACTAATCATGTTTAACTTAATTGATTAACAGTTAAGTATAAACAACCTTTATTAACTAGTGATTAGTGCTAATTACCTTAATTAATTAATCGTTAAATAAATAACTGAAAAACTTATTAATTACCTTTAATTAACTTAGTTAAAGTTAGAAAAACATTTACTATAAATTTTATAAGGGTAAACACTTTAATTTTGTAAATTAGTTTGTTTTTAACGAACCGCGTGTATAGCGACTATCGCTCTAGGGACCCGTAATTCTAACTTCTTGTAATTTGATTTCTAGGTTATAAAAACTTCAAATTTGAACCCTTATTTGCTTTAAAACATAAAAATGAACTTTTGGAAGCAAAACTAAAGTTTAAAACTTGAAAACGTTTCACTTATGAAAATAAATTCAAACCTTCGACAAAAGTGGATTTCTACATCGCTTTTGGTTAGCTAATCGCTAACTTCATGTCACGAACCCATACGCAACAAATAGCTCATTTTAAACAACATAGCACAACATACATCATAACGCTAACATAAGCTAACTAACTTTTTCTCAAAATACAAGATAGGAACATTCTTGCCTACTCAAACTTCAGCATACACAATTATCACCAAATCATCACATAATCAAGCATACATCACATATAACATTCACACACCAATATGCACCATAGATTTACTAACTTTAATAAAGTGAACTAATTGTTTAGAAAGCGTTGATTTTACTCACCAAAACGTGCTAAATTAAGGTCGAATGTAACGATTGCGATTTTTCGTTGCCGAAAAACCGAAATGTTATGGTTAAAGAAGAAGAAAAGGTAGAAGAAGATAGAAAAAGATAGAACAGAACAGAAGGAAAACAACTGAACAACATCAGAATCTCACAATTCGCAGCGGAACAACATATAATAAATAAATGAATAATCTTTAAAACAAAGAACTGTACATTTATACCTTACATCATTATCAGAGTTTACAACAACAATAGACAACAGAGTCAATACATCAATGGACAGTTATATAAACTTGTCCTCATACAGAATACACAGCGGAATAATACATAGATAATATCATATACAAGTGGTACGTCTCGATATGCAGCTCGCCTCCTGAGCTCCATAGCACTCTTAAATCCAGAATAACCTGATAACCAAACTCTTGACTGCCCGTGTAGAAATTGGTGGGCACCCAGAGTTTAGGAAGGAAAACAATAAACTCCGAGTCAGTCATGTGACTGGTGTGAGAACTAAAACAGTTTATTTTTCTTTAAATCAAAATAGAGGAATATTTTTAAAGTCAATTCGCAATGCTTTTAAAAATAAGACTACCATAAGGCCTCCCACACACACACACAATGCAAACGCAGAATCGGAGGAGATTTCTCCTTATGATAGTCAAAGATGCTTGATACGCATTAAAAAGAAACATTTGATATTATTACTAGTGCATAGTGTAGGAAAAATTCATTTCGAAAGTAAAGATATAAATCTTAGCCAACATACGACCATTATCGTATGCCTACTATAGCTACCATCCAAACAGTGGGGCGCCACCATAAGTGAATGGCAGGTTCTACAACTAAAACCGTACAAGTCTCGTATTGTTTCTTTGGATTTCCAACAAATGGTCAGGCCAAGGAACTTCCCATTGCCACATGGAAACGCCTCTGGAATGACGTCCCGAGAACCAAACCGGATCTCTGCCAACACAAGGCCGGGTTACCCCTAACTGGGTAACTACTGACACGAATATGTCATCCCCCGATCGTAACCGATCTATCCGAGGATGCTCGATTTCCAACAACCACAAAATTTGCAGCAACAACATAGGTTAAATATCTGGGCTCCATACCATGATACCACCTCTATCCAGAAGGAATGACATACACTAAAGGGGTGCTACCCCCTAATAACCTTGCTGCATCCTTCCTGTTTTGACCATTTTCGGGGTGTGAGGTCCGACGAAGTCTCGTCCACAAAGCCACGCTTTATACAAAAGCTGTGCTTTGGGTCAATCAAATGATCATAGAAATGATCACCAAGATAAATGATCAAACAAATGATCAAACAATGATCATTTCACAGCAACACTCAGCATGCCACACTACCAAATTGGGAGTATATCACTAATAACCTTCAACTATATAACCTCTGAACTCGTACGTCTCAGAGAAGGGTGTTAAGCTAAGAGAATAAATTCTCCGCCACCAACAGAAATATATTTGAAAGAAATCAGCTTTATATCTCAATTTGTAATGTCAGACATACCATCCATACAAGTCTGTTCCGGGCTCGAACAAAACCGAAGGCACTTCCAAAGAAGTCCTTGCAATCCGGATATTCACTAATCACGACCGGACTTTCCGTCACTAAGGGTGATAAAACCTCTATATCGGAGATCAGCCGATGTAGAGTAACTTGACGGTAATCCTTCCGTTTTCACAAATATCCGGTCTTCAACACCGGTCATCAAATGCAATCTATAACGACGTATCACATACTCAGAATGGGTTATATGACCCCAAGGTCCTTTCCCGGATAACCCGAACAGTGAGCGCTTATTTTAAAAATAAGCGTGGCATTCAAATTCAAACAAATCACAACAAATACCTATTTAAAGGTAAATATTGATAGTCGGATTATTTAACTATCAATAGGCATGTTCAACATCACCAAATTCCAAATAATTTCCCAAATTATTTACTTTCCAAAATATCTTTACTAGATATATAATTTCCACACTTTAACCATTTGAAAACAAATTTTCAAATCACTTTTCAATCCTTTATCACTTTTGAAAACAAATTTCAATCATTTCCTTACTCGGAAATATTTTCATTTCAAAATGGTTCATTTAAACCAATTAAATAAATCCTTACCGATTTACTTTATATTTACGTTCCTAATCCGTAAATTTATTCCCATACTTTTAAAAATAAACCAACGTTTATTTTTAAACAAATTCCGCTTTCTTTTACAAATTTCATAGTGAATTTATAATCCCAAAATATCTATGATGTACGATTTTCAATCGATTTTCAATATTCACTTTCAATTTATCTTACAAGGATAAATTCTAAAACGTTCATTTCACATTGGAAAAATATTTCCATACTTATTTAATAATAAGTACATCACAAATCTATTTATTTTCAACATTTGAAAATATTCGATATACTTAAATCAAAATTAAGTATATATTTCATTCTTTTAAGGAAACCATTCTCTTAACACATTTATTTGGGTCAAAAACGAATGTTGCGTAAAACATCGTTACGACGACCCAAAATCACTAGTATAGGGATTCGAAGTTTAGATAGATATATAAATCCCAAGACTATACAAAACATTTCCTTTCGGAAACCATTCACTATAACAACAGTGTTATAGTCCACCATTTCCTTCTTTCTCGAAAACGTCTATTTCAACAATAAATATTGAAATCTATGATTTCGATTCATAATACATTTTTAAACATCGTTAAAACGATTAACTTCATTTTATAATATATATTTTGCCAAACATGACTATTTTATTCAATAATGTATTCACTATCCAAAATCGTGAATATATTTCCTTTAATAAACTTCAATATTCAATTTGTCAAATTAAATTGATTTCGAATTTATAAACGATGTTTATAAATTACATTTCTATTTATAAGCTTCGATTTATAAATCTCATTATCAACAAATTCCATTTATATCTCATTTAAATGCTAAAATTCGATTTATAAGATAATTACTTATAAATCTTCTATTTTACAAAATCTATTCATTTTTATAACTTAATAATTTATAAATCTATAAATTCCGTTCACTTATGAAATCCATTTTTATTTCACCTTTAACACTTATAAAAGCTCGTTTTATAATTCCAATATTTTTAACTTATAAAAATAAATTTAAAAATATTTTATAATGATTCAAAATTACAAATCAAACCATTTTATAAATTAATCACTATTTATTTCGAAAATCTCAATTTGGTTATATTTTACAAAAATCTTAACTTTTATAACATAAAAATTTATAACGTTTTAATTATTTAAAATGAATCAATTCAAAATTTAATAAAAACATATACTTTGAAAAATCAATTTAAAATCCTTTTTAAAATCAAAATCGTTACTTTAAACTTCAAAAATGGATCCGATGATGCAGCAGCACCAAATAGTCAATCACGACATCCAAATATCATATATCGATATGATAATCAACAAATATCACAATATCTGTAAATAAATCAATACACTTGAGGAATCCAGTTAGATCCCTCCAACCTGTTTTCCTGCATCCACAAACATTAGCATAATACCAATTCCGCTCCAGTACGGAATTATCGCGGTATATAGGATTTATAAAATATTATCCGCTTAATAGACGGCGCAATAGGGTCTCATCCGCTATATAATGCGGGAAATCAAATCCAAGTACATAAATAATACCAATTTCACTATACTGTGAAATATTCGCGGTATATGTTTTTAATAAATAACCTCCGCTTACTAACGGCGCATAATGTCTATTTTAATAATCAATAGATAACAATCATCATTCAAACATACATTCAGAAATTTTAAATCTAACTATTTAAAATATGAATCGAAACCGATTCGATTGAGTGAGAAGTTCTCACCTTGATTTAAATTCCGTTTTAGCGATTTCGAATAAAATTAAACGGACGTTTAATTTTACCCGAAATTCTCACTAACTCCAAATGACTCCAATCCTGCACCATAGCGTAGTGCTCGTCAATACGATTCCAACGCAAAAAGTTTCGTCCGATTTGGACCTCGTATGAAAGAGATACGTATTTTTAAACATTACACGAATTTATATTTATAATTTACAACCTTTATTTCTTTTTTATAACCTAATTAGATCAAGGCCGTAGGATATCCATCAAGCAAATCAAAGCCGTAGCTTTCATCCTCTCCCTCCCCAGGTCACACGCACGCGACCTTTACCCATGACCGCCGCCCCTTCATGAATTTCGCACCCCACCACAGGCCGTTCCAAGATGATCAGCAACCACCACTCCGTAGCTCGTCGCGTGCTCCGCCGTCACCGAGAATAGCGTCGAGCTCGGCTCCTTCATCATGTCGAAAAACGTGACCAAAGCCGGCCACTTCAAACTCAAATTCGTGACAATCCAAAGCTTCATTTCCCATCATAGCCGTTGAAAACAAGGATCTCGACGCGCTTAACATTTTTCCCGTTGAAAGATTCTAGAAATAATTTATGGATTGGAAGATAATTAGGGAAGAAGATTGGTGTTTTCTGGCCTTCCATTTTGAAGGTGGCGGCTGCTATTGATAATTAGGGTTTGCAAATTGTTGAAGAGAAGGGGTTCCTTATATAGAAAATCGAACGAAAACACTATTCATTCTGAAATTTCAGAACTCCGATTTACGCGTGATGACTGGCGTTTCTGGGGTTTACCCCGCGTTCCGGACATAATGGAATAGGTTTTGGAAGCTAATTCGATCATCTGTGTGAGATATGGCAATAAACGATCGATTTAAAATTAAACCGATTAAACGATTTTCTAGGCGTTTTAGCTTGCACCGGACAAACGCTAAATCCGATTGACTTGAAATTTGAAATCTTACAGTAATATCACATTACGGATCCGATGAAACTGGTTTCGTCGAAATTCGAGACTGTTTGAAAAATGGCTATTTTAACTCGCTAAATTAATATTAAAACAATTTCGATGCGTTTCGAGCTGCCACTGTCAAACAAAAACTCCTATTGCTACGAAAATTGAAATCCGGTAATAAAAAACTATTATGGATCCAATGGAACTAGTTTCGTCCAATTCTGAGACTGTTCAAAAATTGACTAATTTCACTAGTCGATTAAATATTAAAATATTCAATTTTCACAAATTAACTCTTAATTCGATTTTAAAAGTTCTAAAATATCGTTCTAACTTCAATATGATAAAATAAAATTTTACAAATCATTTTCAATCATATTTAACCCAATTTTCAATTATTTCTGGAATTTCAATTATTAAATTATCGATTAAATTATCCAATTAAATCCAATATTCGAAAAATAAATTATTCGACTTAAAAATTTCACTTATTAATATTTAAAATTAATTAAATATTCAAATTTAAATTATTAGAAATTCTGGGTCATTACATAGAACTTCACCGGAATTCGAACATGACCTAAATGAGCATCCTGACTTGTAATTTTTGGACTTTGGGTGCTAAAGTAGGTCAATATGGCTCGGCTTAGGTGGTTTGGTGGGCTCGAATAGCAAAGAAATGAGGTGATACGATGTTGTTTTGGTGGATATGAAGATTAGAAGCGGATAGAAGTGATTTAGGGTTGTTTTGAAGTGGTTTTAGTATATTTTGAACTAGTTTCTTCTTGAAATATTTTTTTAAGAAACAATTAGAATGAATAAGAGCTGGAAGAAAAGAAAGAAGAAATGGAGAGTGGAATGTAAATGAATTTTGATGAAGATGGTGGGGTATTTATAGGATAAGAAAGTCGGTAAAAGACAAAACTACCCTTTTGTATTAAATATTATATATGCGTACATGCAATACCATACCCGTCCAACTTCCTAGCACACTTGACCCCCTTTACCTCCCTAAATCATGCAAGTAAATCCTTATGTGTGTACTTGAATTAAGGAGGTATGTATGTATATGTATAAAAATGTGTAAATATATATATGGTTATATTTTAACCATAACATGCCATTTCATTATTAAATATATATATATATATATATATGTTAAATACTTATAGGCGAGATTTATTGTCACCAATTATACCATTTAAATGTGTGTGCATGGTACACAAATGAGCATAATGTTTTCGACAACTTTCCAATGTCGGAAGGTCGAAATTTCAAAAAATATTCCTTCGTCAAAATTTCTATTTTTCTATGAACTATGTATATTAGTTAACAGAATTTTGAAAACTATTTTATCATCATTAAAAACTAATTAAAATTAGTTTATTTGCTAATAAACTATTCAGTATTTAGAATATATTTAAATAGCTTATGTTAAATTGGTAAAATTCTGCGATGTTACAATCTCCCCCCTAAAAGAAATTTCATCCTGAAATTTGTTAGCTAAGGTAAACACAAAATAAACTCAAAAGTCATATATCATTAAATTCATATAAAGAACATATATTAAGCATTCATATCTATATAATACATACACTATATAAAGAAACAACCAAAAGGCTATCCTAACATCAACTCCGAATAGGCTTCCCACATATGATCCATCGTCTCCTAAGTACAATCTCGGGGATCCTCGCTCTACTGAACCTTTACCAGCTTCACCACTTTATTCTACAACCTTTTTTCATCTTGGTCAACAATATGAACTGGATGCCTAATCATAGTTAGATTCGGTTCTTTCTCCAAATCATCTTAAACTAATGGTTCCACAATCAAAAAACATTATGGATCCCTGACTATTTTTTTAGTAACTCAACTTTGTAAGCCAATGGTCCAATCCTTTCTATCACTTTAAATGGTCCAATGTACCTTGGCGTCAATTTTCCAGCTCTTCCAAATCGAACGACTCCTAATTGGAGCTATCTTTACAAACATAGAATCGCCGACTCCAAACTCAATCCCTTCTTCTTTTATCAGCATAACTCTTTTGCCGATCCTCGGCCTCTTTCATTCTTTTCTTTATCAATGCTACTTTTTTAGTAGTCTCTCGGATCATGTCTAGCCCAAGTACTAATCTATTTCCTATCTCTACCCAACATGCTAGTGATTGCATGGACGTCTATAGAGTGCTTCGTAAGGTGCCATGCTGATGCTCGCTTGGTAAATATTGTTGTAAGAGAACTCAATCAAATGCAGGCGATCTTCCCAAGATCCACCAAAATTAAGAATACGAGCCCTCAAAAGATCTTCCAAAATCTTATTCACCCGCTCTGTCTATCCATCTTTTTGAGGGTAATAGGTGGTATTTAAGCTCAATTTAGTTCCTAGATTTGTTTGTAGTGCCTCCCAAAACTGACTAGTAAATATTCGATCTCGATTGCTTACTATACTTACAAGTACTCCACGTAACCTAACTATCTCTCTCATATATATTTTGGCTAATGAAGCTGCGGTCCTTGTTGGTTTCACTAAGATAAAATGTGCTCTCTTCGTTAGCCAACCAATGATAACCCATACTCCTCCATTTCCTTTTTTGGTTTTGGGCAAACCATTGATAAAATCCGTTAGTATCATTTTTCATTTCCAATTAAGGTATTTCCAATGGTGGTAATAGTCTGGCTGTCTTCTGATGATCACTTTTGATTAGTCGATAGTTCGAACATCAACTAACATAAATCAAGATATCCCTCTTCACCTCTTTCCACCAAAACACAAACGTCATATCACAATGCATTTTAGAAACATTTGGATGAATATTTAATTCTGATTGTTGACATTTCGCCAAAACTACCTACCTCAGGCCGTCGATATTTGGGACATACAATCGTTAGTTCATTCTTAAAGTACCTTGACTATCCATCTAAAAATCCAAACATCTACTCTGTTCAACACCTTGAATTAGCCCTTCCAGTATCTCATCCTTCCTTTGATTCCTCATAATCCTTCCCTAAAGTGTCAAGGTAACCTCCTATTTAAGTCACCCGCTACCATGTTAGCCCTTCCTGGCATATATAGAATGTCCAAATCATATGTCGTTAGAAGTTCCAGCCATCTCTGTTATCTCAAATTTAGGTCCTTCTGCGTAAATAAGTACTTTAGGGACTTGTGATCCGTGAAGAGTTCAAACCTTTCACCCAACAAGTAGCGCCTCCACATCTTTAATGCAAAAACTACAACTAGCAGCTCCAAATCAAGGTCGCATAATTCTTCTCGTGAGGTTTTAACCGTCTACTTGAATAGGCTATCACCTTCCCATGCTGCATAAGCACTGCACCCAAACCCACTCTACTAGCATTGGTACAAACCGCCAGTCCTTCACCTCCATCAATAATTGCCAAAATTGGCGCACTAGTCAATCTTTACTTCAACTCAAGAAATACCCTCTCACACTTTGGCGTCCATTCAAACTTCACATCTTTCTTTGTCAGCTTAGTTAAATTTGAGGCGATCTTAAAATAATCCTCGATAAATCTTCTATAATATCTTGGTATCCATATAATGCTTCTCACTTCTGCTGGAGGATGGGGTCTCTTAATGCCACTAACAGCTGCTACCTTGGCCGGATCCACTGAAATTCCATCTCCAGACATAACAAGACCAAAATATCTTACTTCCGACTGCCAAAAGTGGCACTTGAAAAAATTTGCCTTTAAAATGTTCTTCCTTAACGTTTCTAATACCACTTCCAAATGGTATTTATACTCTTCTTCAATTTTGGAATAAACAAGTATGTCATCAGTAGAAACCAATACAAACTTATTCATAACATTCCTAAATACCCGATTCATCATATCAATGAAGATTGAAGATGCATTGGTCATCTCGAAAGGCATAACCAACCACTCATAGAAAAGCTCTGAATTCCTAAAAGAAGTTGAAGGTATTCTATCCTTGGCTACTCGTAACTGATGGAAACAGTAACAAGTACTAACTGAGAGAATATCCTAGCCTCATGTAGTTGTTCGAACATATCGTCTATGCGAGGAAATGGGTATTTATTCTGAATGGTCAGCTTATTTAGTTCTCTATAATCTACATACGGCCTTAAAGAACTACCAAACTTGGCTACAAAAATTACCGGTTATGCCCAGTTCGATTTACTTTGTCTAATTAATTCGTTGCTTAGCAAATCATCAGTTTGATCGCTCAACTCCTACCCCTCCCTTGATGCCATCCTATACAGGCATTGGAAAACTAGTCTCGCACTAGGAACTAAATCAATACGAAATTCTATTTCCCAATATGAGGGTAGATTGTTATCCGGTTCGAAGATATCAGGAAAATTTCTAACAACTTCTATATGTTCCAATTCATCTTGAGATGATTCCAAGGAGTAAAGGAAACTATCTATACATCCATTAGGCTTCCTACCCTTTATACTTTCCAGCACATCCCCCGAACTGGCTTTCAATACTATCCTCCTTTTAATCCAATCTACAATTGCTCCATTTTTGACAACCAACCCATACCAAGAATCACATCAAGTCCCCCAAAATCTAAGGCAAACAAATTACAGTTGAAATGGTGTTTTCAAAAATAAATTTCTATGTTTTTATAAATTAAACATAAGTTAGTTGTACCTCCTGTTGGGTTCGACACACTTATTGGGGTTTCAACCATTTTCGATTTAAGCTTTAACTTATCTACTAACTCTTTAGAGAAAACTATGAGAGGCTCTAGTATCGAATAAATCATGAACCAAAACAACATAAATAAGTAAAGTACCTTCTAAAAATCCCTTCACTTTCATGTCCTCAGAGGTAGAGGTCTCATCCTTAATTGTATACACCTTAGCCTGCTCTCCTTTATTTATCTAAGGAAAATCCTTAATCATGTGGCTTGATTGATAACAATCGTAGCAAAGAGTCTTCTGGACTATTAGGTAGATAGCTTTCGCTTGCTGATCATAAGTTGAAATGTGTCCCTTCTTCTTACAATTGTAACAAATGACAGCTTTGTAATTGTTTCGTTGATCATCTCCTACGGGTTTTCCTTTCCCTTGTTTCTTTTTCCATTTTGGGTTGAATTTTCTCTTATTCGGATTAAAGTTACCCTCGCCGATTATTGCTGCTTCTGGCTTTGCTTTTAGAAGTGCGTCATACCTATAGGCCATATCAATTAGATCCAAAAATGGTTCTTTCACATTCCCGGTCATCTTCTAATGGAACTCCTCTCTCATTCCTGCCACGAACATTTCATTTTTCTTCATTGGTGTATCAATGAGGCCGGATCAAAATGGGATAACCCATTGAATTTTGCCTCATGCTTAGCTACTAATAATTCTCCTTATTTGAGAGCCATAAAACTTCTATATAACCTTGTATTGCCTGCAGCTGGCATTAATTGCTCTTTGAATACCTCCTTGAATTGTTTCCATGAGAATTTATCTTCTGGGGTGTTTGTGGTGACTGAATCCCACTAAGGTACGACACTTTCCTGTAACTACCATGAAGCCAGGAATCTTTTCTGTTCATCGGATATGTCTAATCCTTTGCAAATTTTCTCGCATGATCGCGACTAAGCTTAAACTTCAATGGTTGACTCCATGCCCTTGAATAGTTTCCAACCTAAGTTGGTAAAATCCTAGCATAACGCAGCGAAGTTAACCTTGGGATAAATTAGAGCTACAGCCTCAACTGCTATTCCACCCTTTCCAGCGTTCGGAGTTCTTCCATTGGTGGTTGTGGTTCTACTAGTTCCCCTTCTTCTCTTCCTCTGATGCTCCTGGATATAGCAAGGTAACTCTTAGAACACTTAAACGAGGTTAACTTAGGAAAAAGATCATAAAGCTAGACATAAAAATGCCAAGCAGAACATCATAGAAATGCACTCTCATAAACTGAACTCATTCTAAAGTACTGCTAACCCTTTCTCTAATGAGTTAACCCCAACCAAGGCCTAGGTCTTTGCTCAACCTAAGCACTGATACCACATGTGACAATATGCTTTCTTACACCTAAAGACGACACTTAATGTACATCCTTGGTATTCCTGTGCTAATCATTCATGTGTCCGAATGACAAGCTGTGGGGTATAGAAATAATAGTCAAGTGAAATAAAAACACAAATTTCATTAAAACATAAGAGTATACACAACACCACTGCATAGTACATGAAGGTACTCCAAAATATTACATCAAGTTACAACAAGTGCTACTCCAAATCAAAGTCTAAGGACAGCTAGAATGGACCGCCCATTAATATTACATTATATACACAACCCAACGGAAATAAAAATATACCTACTAGACATTGGGAGGACTCTTACTCCATCCTGCTCCAAAATGCTATTGTAAACTTGACTACTCAGCTACTCAAAAAAAAATTGAGTGCCCGAGAGGTTAGGGAAAAGAAAAACAAACTCGAAGTTAGACATGGATCAAGTATGGATAAAGCATAAAGTTTAATTTTATAAAACTCTTTAAACAAAAGTATCTCTTAAGACCATGCCATACATAAACACGAATGGGTTTTTACCTTACTCTTGAGATCATGCCATACATAAACACGACTGGGTTTTTACCTTATGATTACAAAATATTTTATATTAAAATCATTTGATATTATCATAATGTCTAGATTTAAGGTAAAATATAGAATCTTAGCCGAAATTGTTGCATTAATTAAATTCTAACATACTAAGCTCTACAACCAAAAACCGAATATGATCACTTGAGTAGCACCGAATATGATCACCTCTTGGTTGCAATCAACAACCATACAATAGGATTTTGAAGCATATATGGGTATCACCCTTGATTTGGGATGATCATACACTACGTGGGTGCGACCCACTTAGCCTTACCATATATCCCAGCTTTATTCATTTTTTAGGTGTGAGGCTCAAAGAGGTAATGCTCCTACCATTTTCTCCTAGCAAACCATCTTAGAAAGCTAATATTGCCCTCCGAGCAACCAAGGTAATACTAGTATTCATCCATATGAGTTGTTTCAGGATCGAGAAAACAATCAAAAATTACTATCTTCCATATTAGAATCACCATTAGGAAGAATAGTGTAGCTCCATAGCATAGTACATGATGATCCAAGATGAACGTTATTAGTTTAAAGTGGTTCAGAATAATCATATTATCTGAAACCGACGTCTCCAAACCAAGCAATAATTCCGATTATCTCAATTTCAGTTCTCTTAGAAGTACGAAAATGTATTCGAGTACTTATCTAGGAATTCGAAGTTACAACCATACTCCCTGAGTCAAAATAGGTCAAGTGATCAATAGTGGAAAATACACTATTTAAAGCTGATTATACAAGATTAATATATTGATAATCATATACTTAATTAAATGTGAAACATTCATGGAAATTAAATCTCCAATATCTATCATGTTTCCAACATTTCGACCTTATCCTACCCTTCGCCCAGAGATAAACTCTAGGTCTCATAGGTAGACGGTCAACCTACTATTCGAATTTTAGTACTAGCTATAGGATAACTTACTTCCCATACCTGTGTCACCACATTACTTGGGTTTGACATTTGTTCAAGGTTACTTAAGGGTAAACGACATAGAAACCACTTGGTTAAAACATTTGAAAATAGAAAACGCTTTCGAAAAGAGAATAAATCGATATTTGAAATCAACTGATATTAAAACTTCTAATATTTATTAATTAGTTAATTAGTCAAATTTAAATCTTCTTAAATAGTAATTAAAATTAATGAAACACTAATCAAAACTTGGTTATCCTTAACCAGGAATTAATTAGTATTAAACTCTTTTTTAAATATTAGTTAATTAATAATTAATAAATTAATAATAAATTAATAAATAAATTAATCCTTAATTAAATACTTAATTAGTAATTAACTTTAATTAATATTAGGCATGCATCCCTAAAAGCAAACTTAATTCACAAAAAACTCCTCCCGCAAGAAAACATAATTTATAGGTCCCTATTTTTCATTTCGGCTGTTTTTTCCCTAAAATACCCCTCCGCTTCTTGCACGATTGATTTTAATAACGAGTTTGTCTTTCTTGTTTCATCTTCTTCTTCATTGGTGAACTTATGTTTCTTGATTTTATCTTTTTCTTCAATGGCGAGCTCAGTTTTCTCGATTTCAATGGAAAACTGCAATTATACACAATAGTTGCAGAAATATCTGCAATTATATGCAATAGTTGCAAACAATTCAACAACTATATTCATTTGTTGCAAATATGTCTGCAATTATATAAAATAGTTTCAGAAATTTCTGCAATTGCAATAGTTGTAGACATTTCTACAACTATACCATATAGTTGCATTTCTGCAAATATGCAATAGTTGTAAAAATGTCTGCAACTATATGCAATAGTTGCAGACATTTCCGCAACTATATCATATAGTTGTAGAAATGTCTACAATTATTTGCAAATGTTGTAAATTTGAAAAAAAATCGAAAGTGTTCAAAATTTTATGAATTTTCTGCAAATATATGAAATAATTGCACCTTTACTACAAATATGAATTTTTGGTATCAATAATGGATCTCATTTTAAAGATCATAAAATTTTTGATATTTTGGTGAAAACGGTATGTTGATCCGATTTTTCTACATAAAGTTATACGCGTTTGAAATGTTAAAAACATAAAGAGTATTTGGGTCTTTTTGCGTGCGCGAATTTGAAAATAAGGACCGGAAATGTAATTTTGGTTTGGGAATTTTCTCTATTTTGAAACTTATTAGGGATGTGAGCCAAACTTACCCTTAACTTTAATTATTTTACTAATCATGATTAACTTGATTAACAGTTAAGTATAAACAACCTTTATTAACTAGTGATTAGTGCTAATTACCTTAATAAATTAATAAATTAAATAATCACTTAATAAATAATTAATTAAAAATTGACCAATCACCTTTAATTAGCTTAATTAAAGTTAGAAAACATTTACTATAAAGTTTATAAGGGTAAATACTTAAATTTTGTAAATTAGTTCGTTTTTAGCGAACTGCGCGTATAGCGACTATCGCTATACGGACCCGTAATTCTAATTTTTAAAATTTGATTTCTAAGTTAAAAAAACTTCAACTTTGAACCCTTATTTTCTTTAAAACATAAAATTGAACTTTTGGAAGCAAAACTAAAGTTTAAAACTTGAAAATCTTTCACTTTAGAAAACAAATTCAAATCTTCGACAAAAATAGATTTCTACGTCGCTTTTGGTTAGCTAATTGCTAACTTTGTGTCACAAACCCATATTCAACAAATAACTCATTTCAACACCATAGAACAACATACATCATAACACTACATAAGCAATAATAATTTTTTCACAACTGCTAACTAACTTTTTCCCAAAATACAAGATAGAAACTTTCTTGCCTACTCAAACTCATCAAACACAATTATCACCAAATCATCACGTAATCAAGCACACATCACATGTAACATTCGTACACTACACATCAAAAATTTGCTACTTTAACAAAGTTAACTAGTTGTTTAAAAAGCTTGAACTTTTCTTACCAAAATATGCTAAAACAAGGTCGAACTTCCCGGAATTCAAATACGACCTAAACGAGCCTCCTAGCTTTGAAATTTTTGGACTTTAGGTGCTAAAGTGGGTCAATATGGCTCAGCCCTGGGCATTTTATGGGCTCGACCAACAAAGAAATAAGGTGATGGGGTGTTGTATTGGTGGATACGAAGTTTAGAGTGGATAGAAGTGATTTAGAGTTGTTCTGAAGTTGTTTTAGTGTACTTTGAACTAGTTTCTTCTTGAAATATTTTTCTAAGAATCCATTAGAATGGATAAGATCAAGAAAAAAAGAAATGAAGAGAATGGAAAATGGAATGTAAATGAATTTTTGAGAAGATGGTGGGGTATTTATTGGTTAGGAAAATAGATAAAAGACTAAACTACCCATTTGTACTAAATAACATATATGAATGCATGCTACACCATACCCCTCCACCTTCCTAGCGTACGTTGCCCCCTCCCTCTACCTCCCTAAATCATGCAAGTAAAGCCATGTGTGTACTTGAGGCAAGGAGGTATGTATGTATACGTATAAAAGTGCGTGTGTGTATATATATATATTTATATTTTAACCATAAGTTGTCAATTCATGATTATATAAGTATATAAAAGTTAATATATTTTAGGCGAGATTTATTATCACTAATTCTGTCATTTAAATGTGTGTATATGGTGCATAAACACGCACAACGTTTCTGACAACTTTCCATGTCGAAAGTCAAAATTTCGAAAAACGTTCTTCGATCACATTTTCTATTTTTCTCTGAACTATCTATATTGGTGAAAAAATTATTAAAAACAATTTTATAATCATTATTAAATAATTAACATAGGTTTACTTTTTAATAAAAATCCATTTATTCGTTACTTAAAATATATTTATATAGCCTATATTAAAGTGGTAAAATTTTGGGTTCTTACAGGATGTCATTCAATTTAATTATAAAAATTCTCAAATACAAGGTATTCCAAAGTGCATATATAGCAACCTTCTTCTCATTATAACTTTGTGCATCTTTATTCTATAAGTTAACGAATGATTTAAACTTTAATATTTTTTCAGTAATAGTACCTTATAGTACTTATCAAAAATACAAAGAAGCCCATAGGATATCTGTCGAAGTTGACTTTGAAAATTGCCAAATAAAAGGCATTTTTAAAGTATATTCATAGCGACCTTTTCGCTTCTAACTTTAACAAATTAGTTTACAATTTCTGTAACATTCCTAACCAATACCTTGCTACTCTATATACAAAAATATGGGTAGAGAACAACCAAAATATATTCTCAATTAATCACACAGAACAAGTTCAAATATAAAGGGGATTCAAAGTGCACTTATACGACTATCGCTATATGGACCATCCCATATAGAACACAAATCAGCTCACAATCCAAACAACCATTTAAACATCAAGTCAAGACCATACTAAATATTATAGAAGGTAATAAAAGTGATGTTAAGCAATATAAAATTTTCATTTTCCTTCAAACTCAAGAGGATACAAGTTTATAACTTTAATTAGTTAACAATGTCACTTTAACTTTATATTTACACACATATACACTCACACAAAAGATGGTGAGATAACTCATCCAAATGCAATCCAAATACAAGCTCAAGCACACACAATGTCAAGAACACTTCTTACCGTCTTCAAACAGCCAAGATCCAAGATATATCACTAAAATCACAAGGCAAGATCTCCCCCTCTACATATTGCTCATGGCCCATACTAAAAACCCCACTTCCTCTTCACTTCTTCCACTTTTGACTTTAGATCCATGCTTTCTAAGGTGTTCTTAGGTGATGATGAAAGTTTGGTGAAATTTGGAGAAGATTTGAATTAATTGGAGGGAGATTAGTAAGAACAAAGTGAATTAATGCTAATCCACTTTTACCCTTTTTAATCTCTTTATTTTATTTTAAGCTTTTGAATTTGGAAAGTGTAAATGGACTCTTATCCCTCTTCTTTACCCTCCTTTGGCCGGCTATAAACTTCCACACCTCCTTTGCATGCTTTTACTTTACACATTATCATTCACATGAAAATATCTCTTCTTCCCTCAGCTAATTACCATATTACCCCTCCCTTTCTAAAATCTTTCTAAGGGATTTAGTGAAAAATGTTTTTTGTTTCTTATTAATAATTTCTTAAGTATTTTAGTGTATATAAAAAAGTTTGAATAACTTCTATTTAATACAAAGTTGTTTACGGATAAAACGATTTTAGGTCACATTATCGGTATTTATTCGAACTATATGTTTTCATAATTATTTTTCTAAAACAAGTTTACCATCGTCAGTTATTACTTAAATGGGGATTAGAAAGGTTATTAAATCACTTTTATCACATTTAGTCCAAGATTCAAATAATTATATAATTCAGATATCTAAATACGAAGTGTTCGAAATTCTAAGTCGTTACACTCACCCCTACCTAAAGCATTTCATCTCAAAATTCCAATGAGAGTAGCAAAAGGAAGCAATCACACAATAATACTAACAGTATCCAAAATTACTAGCAATCAAAGCCCACGTTTTGCTCAAATTCAAAAATTCTCTTATCGCACAAGGATGATAAACAATCTACTAAGCATACCTTACGCTCAATAGCCTAAGGTTATTATTTTAACGATTATTCATGCTACCTAATAAGAAATCAAAGAGTCCCTACCTAAACTCTCTATATGCCTATAAAACATAGTATAGAAATCTACTAAAGCCCGTATGATACGCATGGATCATCCATACTGAATGTCTGATTTGATCACTTGCTCGATCACATAAAGTTCACTTTCAAACTGGTATAAATCACTTGACCTCTCTAATGTGGAGTTTGATTAGGTTCCTTGATTAGCAACCTCCGTTCTTCTTATATAACCATATACTATGATATAAAACCTCGAGCTCAAAACATGAATCCATATCAAGTGTTTACTGTCAAGAATCTAGTGAATAACCCTTGTTTAGACCGGTGCAAATCACCTCGAAACCATGTACTCGAATACTGAATTAAGAACAGTCATGCGTAAAAAATGATTTGTGTACAGCTTACGCATTTAACCTATTTGTTTCTTAACAATACCAATATTCTTTTTATCACATTCTTTTACATAAATAGTATGTCATTTAATACAAAAATCTTTTTTGAAAAATTTCATAAAAACATAACTTCAAGTTATTAAATTTTTTATAACTCAAGTTCATACTCGTATAATACTCCCGTATATCCTAAGATTATACACAAAACATCAAATTCATTTTACTTAACAATGATCTTCAACAAATTCAGAACTTGTTTGAACTTACTACCTTCTGAATTCAAGAGTTATAAAACTTTTGCATTTTCAAAGAAACACTTAGCTTAAAGTTCGATAACGGTTTGGAGGTTTCCGACTATCCAAAATCATCAAAATTCTCGTTTCATTTTAACAAATGACAACTACCAACCAACATATCATAACATGATGCACATACTATATTGTTCAAATGCATAGGATACATGTGTCAATTAAACAACTCAACAAATTTCCACTTATTTATTAGACAAGCTTTACAAAAAGAGAAAACATGAAAAAGTTTCATCATTTATTCTGGGCTATGCCACTACCACTTGCCCCCAAACACAATGTACATATAAAATATTTCTTCACTTAAAGTTCATATTAAACTTCTTTAGAGAAAAACTTTAGAACCAAATACCCAGGTTTTATTTCTAAATCATTTTGAAATAATGATATATAAATATACCTTTTGTATACTAAATCATACTTTTGGGGTTAAATCAATATCTGTTTTACTGAAATAACTCTATAACAGACTACTGTGGTTGCATCCCCCACTTTGAAACCTGAAACGAACACTGATAATGCTGCAGTCATCACCAGAATTATTTTCAAACGACAGAAGTGAGTTCAGTACACTCAATCATACTTTTGGGACTTAACCAAAATCATTTCAAGGCCGGATCAAATACTTCGTATAATGGTACAAAGTATTGTGATCTTAATTTCATTGCCAATTTCTCAAATATTTACTTTCAAATATTGCTATCGATATTTTCCAAAATCTTGGAATACCAATTTCAAAGACACCGGATTTAAGTTCTCAAAATACCAATTTAAATCCTTTTCACTTATGAACCATATTTTATAAACCATACTTATATGAAATTAATTTCTTATATAAAATCTTTTCATAAATGTTTATTTACAAAATATCTTATCTTTCCTTTAGATTATAATAAGCATTTTTATTAAATTTAACTTTTAACCCAACATTATCCGTAACCAGCTTATAGTCAAACTTTAAAACTAAATTCACAAGGTATTCATTTCAGTGCTCCCACAAATAGTGTATACCCAATCATTGTAATAAAAAGGTAAAGCTGCTCAGAAAATGATCAAGCATAATTAACAAACAATAGTCAATGCTAATAAACTGGCAGAGCGTAATCAAACTAATCGACGGAGGATAATAGATAATATTCATTAATCCTTACACAAAACAGACTACATTATCAACTTATACTTGGATTTATTACTAATATATGACAATTACAAGTACGCTCTTATATGTATAATACACTCAACCCATGTTAGTGCATTCCATTGCCCTATCTCCTAATGAGTCATGCTTAACCAAAGCCAAGGTTCTCGCTTAACCTTCAGCTCTCATACCAAGTGTAATGACCCTCCTTTTCGACCTTCGAATGTCGACTAAAATACATCCATGGTATTTACATGTTGAGCGCTCAAATACCAGAAAGACGGATTGTTAGGGTAAAATAAAAGGAAAATAGAAAACAAAACAAGAAAAAAGAGAACACAATACTATAATCTCACAACAGAATGATAACATATAATATCAAGAAAGAAACATTATCACTCTAAGATATATAGTTTTGGAGTTACAATTCTAAATGCTATAATCAATTTGGAGAGTAGTAACAATCTTTCCTCACAATTACTGATATATATAATATAGTAATGTAGTGGAAATAAGAATACCACAGTAGATGAACATCCAGCTCATCTCCTTGAGCTTCAGGAATATCCAACTAAAACCTGCCTTTCCCACACTACTCGAACGAGCACCTGTGTAAATATAGGAAATATAAAACCATGAGTCAGACATATTTTGGTATGAAAAACTCAAGAAATATGCGACCAACATATAAAAGTACTTTCGAGACCACACAGAATGTCATAATGGCTATCCCCTCAAAAGAATTGATATAATAAGCACACATGGTGATATAAAAGATAATTCCTACGGTATAAAATATAAATCAGAAAATAGTTATACAACTTGCATCTCACGATACAACATTATTGAAGTATAACTAAAACCACTAAGGTACGTTCACATAAGGATTTTCCATAGAGACGCCACCATTAAAACTAAGCTGATATCCGTGACAAGGATAAGAAATTACCATTCGAGTATCGTATATCTCTAGATAGAATATACCATAAGGTAAACATAGCAAACCCCGACCCTAAGGCGTGGTACCAATTGTCAACGACTCCCAACGGCCAACATATCAAAAGCATCTTGAGAATTAGTTGATAATACACTTGATGTAAGCGAAATCACCTAGTCTATGCATCCTACCCTTCCTTTAGTCATTTATTGATGGTGAAGTCACATCACCATCTCATCACACAAGTCAACACTCGAGCAGATCACAAATCTCTCTAGATTCCAACATCTCGAATAGTCCATGAATCCACAACTGGATTCCAACATCTCGAATAGATAACAAATCTCTACATGGATTCGAGCGTCTCGAGCAGATTATGAATCTCCACATAGATTCCAACGTAGATTAAGTATATGGCTTTGAAGTGGTTACAGTTTTGAGTCATCTCATTTAAGTATACTCCGCCGCTTATCGGACTCTCCAAAACTAATCGATAGAATTTCGGTTAATTAACCTTAATTCTTTTAGAAATAAATAGATAATTCATAAGGGTAGAGATCATCTCCTATCCGGATGGATTTCCTTATCGTTTGTCTAAGAAGAGCAAGGCAAGATTATACGTACAGTCTAACATCACCAAAGATAAGTATATCGTATAACCCTCGCGTTTCTTCTAAACGCTTCCTAAATTTTCTTGGTCAAATTCAATAACAATGAGTACGATCACATATGAAAAATAAGCCTTGTATACTTATGGCATATCTGACCTTCTCAACTCATACTATCGCTCGGTCATGAGTGAAGCCGGTAGGTTAGAGCACTGTTGCTGCTACACCCTACTCGAACATCAGCCTTAAATCCAAATAATAGAATAAGCCTACTTCATCGGGATTTAGTTCCAAGTACACAACTAAATACTTTCCACAACCGACTAAACTGACAAAGCGTGATTAAGTCACACAAAGCATGATTAGGTCACATAAGCAACTTCCAATCCCTTTTTTATTTTAATCCCTTTATTAATTAAAACCTCTTTTACTAGTAAAACTTCTTTTATCTACTAAACTTCATCTAATATACTACTATTCGTTTGTACTCTTTTAATATTTCAAAAACTATTCATATACTTATCTCAAATGGTATAAGTATATTCACAAATCTTTTACATGTTTTCTCACTTTAAACCTTTAATTTTTTTATTTATTCCAAAAGATTCCATACTTGTTATTACCTTTAAAATATCCATTTAAAAGGTCTAATTACATTCACAAGTCTATTTCAAATGGTTTAAGACAAATGTTGTTAACACATTGTCACAACAAACCCAAAATCATTTACACTTGTCATTATCTTTAAAACATTCTTTTGAAGTTCAATTAAGTCGACATTCATTAAACAACATGATATACTTTTTAATAACTTCACAAAACCTTTCATTATAATGTAAGTGTTATAATTCAAAACTATGTCTTATTATATTGTTAAATAAGTAACTTGCTTTTCTAAACATATATATATATATATAAATACATTAAAAATACTCGTAAATATGTTTTTAATGTTTATGTAAAATATTACTTAAAAATAACCAATTTATAATTTGATGGAATTAAATAAAAAAACATGTTTTATATTTTTAAAACCCGTTATTTTGAAAATTCATAAATAATTATTAAAGATATTTTTTTTACTCCAAACGAACTTTAAAACACTATAAATTATGTTAGGAACATCCCTGAAAAGGTTATGGAAAATACCAAATCTAAATATCATTCTTAAACACTTAAAACCTCAAGTAACCAACTATAGCAATTATATATGCCGTTAAAAGTCCTTAATATAGAAAAAATGTAGAAAAGCACAAACTTCGCGACTAGTTTTCACCACTTAAATAAATGATTTAAGGCATGAAATTTTACAATATAAGTACACACTTAGGGTACTTCAAAATCATTGAAAAGCAACCCCTAAGGATATCTTCAAATTTATTTATAAAAGTTCCTGTAAACAAGGTATTTACTAAAGTGTTCGTTTAGCGATCGTTTTATTCCAAACTTTAGCCATTTTGTTTGACCAGTTATATAATATTTTAAACTCCAATATTTTCTAGAACTTACATTACTTGTTGAAAATGCAAAGAAACCCTAAGGATGTCTACCAAAATCATTTTTAAAATTCGCAAAACGTAAGGCTTTTTAAAGTGCTCATATAGCGACTTTCTTCTCGCTATAACTTTTGCCGCTTCGTTCAACCACGCCTATAGCTTTTGAAACCTTTATATTTTTACAGTAACAAGTATCCATATAATACTTATTAAAACTGGAAAGAAACCCCTAAGGATGTCTTTCAATATAATTATAAAAATTCTGAAAATAAGGTACTTCAAAGTGCTCATATCACCAACCACAAGACATGTCAAAGTGCATCTATAGCGACCTTTTCGATTCTAACTTTCACAACTTTATTTCATAATTTCTATAATGTTCCAAACCAATTCCTTGCTACCCCATACACCAAAATATAGGTAGAGAACAAAAAAATAATATTATATCATAATAATACCAATATCCGTTCCAAATTCAACACACATTTCAAACAACCATTTGAACACCAAGTCAAGACCATGCCACATGTTATAGAAGATAGTAGGAGTGATGTTATATAATATAATGTTGTCATTTGCTTGCAAAAGAAAGAGGTTTAGAAGTTTATAACTTTAATTAGTTAAACCACTTTAACTTTATATTTATACACACACACATATGCACATAATATATACACGTAAGATGGTGAGATAACTCACCCAAATCCAAGTCAAACACAAGCTCAAGAAAACACAAACTTAAGAACACCTCCTATCATCTCCAAACACCCAAAGATCCAAGCTATAGCACTAAAATCACAAGGTAAGATCTTCCCATCCACATCACTACTCACGGCACAAACTAGAGATTCCACTTCCTCTTTACTTTGTTCACTTTCGACCTTAGATTCATGCTTCCTACGATTTTCTAAGGTGTTGTTGAATGTTTGGTGAAGTTTTGAGAAGATTTGAATTAATTAGAGAAAGATTAGTAAGGAACAAAGTGAATTAATGCTATCCACTTCTACTATTTTTGATCGTTTTATATTATTTAAGCGTTAGAATTTGCAAAGTATAAATGGACCATTAGCCCCCTCCTTTACCCTCCTTTAGCAGTCACAAACTCCTTCCCACCTCCTTGCATGTTTTCACTTTACACCTCATCATTCACATGAAAATATCTCTTCCTTACCTTAGTCAATTACCATATTACCCCTCCCCTTCTAGAAGCTTCCTAAGAGATTTAGTTCAAAATGTTTTCATTTCTCATTAATGATTTTCTAAGTACTTTAGTGTACCAAAAAATTGTTGAAACTGGACCAGCCCACGGTGGAAGTTATGGGTGAATTTCAAAAATGTTACTCTATTGGATTTTTATTGGGAATATGAAGTCAAACTGAATTAAAAAATTTCTAAATTTCATTTAAATAAAATCATTTATTTTATTTAAATTCAAATAAATTAAGATACGAAATTAATTTTGTGTGATTTAGTTTATACATAAATGTATCATATACATATATGTGTGAGTGCATGTGTAACATAATAATCCGTGAAAGGTATAATATGTTCATATGTAGATGTTGGGATTTACATCGCAACAGACATATTAGCTCTTTTTGTATGTAATGTATGTTGTCCAAATATATGCATGTATATGTGTTACAGTATATATATATATATATATATATATATATATGTATGTATGTATATGTATGTACGTATATATGTATATGTATGTATGTACGTATGAGCACATATGTATGTATAAATATATTATATCTAATATATGAATGTAAAAAAATTATATATAGATAAATATATATATAGAAAGAGAGATAAAATTATTAAAAAAATTATAATTCAAAATCAACTTGGATGTTGTTATTAGGCTATTAAGGCTAAGTCGGTCGATTGTCGTGGTTATTCCTACGTTCTACCTGATCACGAGTTAACTCTAGAAACATTCCTTTCTGGATAAGTCTCTCAATTTTTTTAAGCACTCACCACTCGACTATGTAGTGACCATTAAGTTGATGGAATTCTAGTACTCACTTGTGCCATGTGGACTGACTATTATGATTATTCCTCCATTCTACTTGATCATGAATTTAATCCGAAAGTGTTCCTTCTTGGACGAGTCTCTCAATTTTGTATTTAAGCACTCAACTATGGAGTAACCATTAAGTTGATGGAAATTGTAGTACTTACCTATGCCACGTGGTTCCTCCCTGTTTCTATTTCTAGCAGTATTGGGTTTTTAAAAGGTACTGATCCTCAATGGCGAGATAAATTGTTGTGATATCCCTATTTAAATTAGCGTAACTATTATACCTCGGCTTATACTTAGTGCCAACCTCTGATCGCCTTCTAGTGTCAACTTGATGACCATTGCTTCATTGTCGTTACAAGGACCAACTTGGGTGGTCTTCCTTGTTCCATTATCATTGTCTGAAAGATCTGAATCTTCCATTTTCAATACGTCGTTCTCCCATTGATAAAAGTTGGTTAGAGACATGGCGGGCTACATTTTGAGCTGCCTCCATATTCTAGATTTGTATTTGGCCCCTAAATAAAGGGCAACGACCAAGCTGTTTATGTCTGCACCCTTAGCTTGCCTCTAGCTAGTTCTTGCATCACGACTAATGACATGGAGAATGGTGATGGGGATGAGTTGCATTGGAAGACCTCATATCCCTATGCATAGAGGGAGATGTTAAATGTCCAACCCACCCCACTTTTGATCTTTTTCTAGCCACACCCTATGAGATCAGGAGTAGGCCGAGGGAGCCACATGCTCTCCGTCGACAACAGGAGTACTACCATTAAGACATCAAAAGCAGATGTTTGCAGTCGCTCGAAAGCTGATGGGGAACAGTGGTGCCTTGGTTTCCTAGGCTTGACCACATTTGGAACAGTATCAACATGGATAGGCACATGCATAGTATACCTCCTTGAATGATCAACATTCATGGTTAGGTTTCATGCACTACCTTTACCCAAGCCTAGTAGTATTTATAAGGTCATAGGCATCGAAAAGGCCATGATAATAAGTAGGTGGATTGACCAGGTCAATCATTAGAGGAGCCGGTGGAACAAAATTTACAGTAGCTTGGGCATTCAACCGTATCCTCAAACATTATGCTTCATGAACTAAAGCACCCACGTTCATTAGTTGTTGCATTAGGTAAGTCATATCTCATTGTGGACCCCGTGAATGGGTTGGACATCATTGGTGACAGTGTTGCCATTAGTTTCATTCTCATTGGGGTCGTTACTTTTGATTTCCAGAGCTTGGTCCATGGTAACAAGTCAGATCAAACTTTTGGAGCAGAGAAAAGTGAAGAAAGGTGAGAGCTTTAGGGAGAGGCCCTCCTTCTAGCACAAAATGGTGACTAAAGATTTAGCCAACCACGGAACTAGACTAATGCGAAAATGTTACCTGCTAATACGAGGTTTAAAATATAAAATGAGGAAGAAAGATGGTAATTTGTAACATAATGTAAAATGAACAAAAATTAATTAAGAGGAATTAATTAGCTAATAATTAAGCTAAAAAAATGGAAATTAATCGTACGTAAGAATTTGGCAAGAAACTCACACCATTGTGTTCGTGGTGATCTTCTAAGCAACTTTAATATATAATGCTTCATGATTGAATTTCAAACGAAGAAGTTATCAACGTTTGAAGATTTCAAATTGAAAATAATTCAAAATGGACTACATTAATAAATAATAATAAACTTAACATTATAGTAAACGTTAATAATAAATATTAATAAACTTAAAAATTAAGATAACGTTGAAAATAATCGGCTAGGACCATCATTAGTCGGCCATCTATAGGTACTGGTCGACCAGTAAATGTTGTGACGACTAAGGTTTTACCTGGCTTAAACGGCCTGGATTCCCAATTATTAAAAAAATTCGATCGAGCGGTCCTTTCGCATCCAAGAATCTATAAATAAGAGGCTAGCCTCTTATTCTTTTTATACAAATCTAAAGCCAGTAAGACAGTCTATCTAATTCTCTTCTTCCACATACATTTCTTAAGCTCAAATTCAAAAATAAAATATCCATTCAAGGATTAGGGGAAGGATTGAAGGAATCAAGCTAAAGAGAAAGGTGATAAATTATACATATATACATACATGTATATTCATTGATCTTTCTTTTCTAAACTTCCATAATCTATAAATTTTGGATCTAATAAATGCAAATAAATCTGTTATATGTTATACAATAAAAAGGAAGATAAATTGGAGGAAGAGATAGCCATTGCACGAAAGCAAATCTAGGAAGATTATGTGGGAACATCTGTGAGTGGAAATCTTAATTTTTCATTCATATTATCAGGTGTAGTTTGATTTTTGGATTTTTATTGTGCCCTAGGAGGTTTTTTATTCAAAAATTCATCGACTTAGTACCCACAAATTTGCCCATAATATGTAAATTTTGAATTGTTTTAAATTCTAGTTCTTTTATTTTAATATAGTAAGATTGGATTCATTAATATTTATGATATAAATATTTTGTACTGTATTTGGTTCCACTTCTCAATATGTGATTGTAATGATGAAGAATTCTAAATAAGGAAATAAAAAGAGGTGTGCAAAGTAGGGAGAATGAGGGCTTTTCTCTTATCCGTAGTTTGCACCTCTATTTCGATAATTAAAATAAGTATGGTTTCTTTGTCGTTTCAGTGCCATACATTCAAAATGTTGAACGGAATATAAAATATATTTTTTGTAAATTTGCTTCTTTGGAAATAGAGGTATGGTTCTACTAAATTAACGTAAAATAAATTGTATGTTTTGGATTCCATTTGAATATATGTACAAGCCTACTTTTGTGTAGCTAAATTATTGATGACATTGCTTTTATACATTTACTGTATTTAATTGGGACTTGTATAGAAATTCCAGTTGTTAACATTAAAATAATATAACATCCCGAATAAGTAATGGATACATTACTTGATTATGCAAAAAACTAATTAGACATAACTTAATATCAGACATAAATATAGTAATAATATATTCCTTTAACCTTTGAAATAGAAATTTATAATTGTAAACCTGTAATGTATATTATAACTAAGACATTAAATAAGGAAACCAACAAATAAAGGTGAATCTAATAAAATAAGTTAGGATCAATTGTGGAAGTTAATCCATAAATAAAAGCAAAATAAGGAGTTCCCCTTATAAGGCCTTTATGTGTAAATATGGGTGAGGTGTGTATATAATATGTATGTATGTATGTATGTGTTGATGTAATTTTATGTTGGAGAGTGGAAATATAGCTAAGATATAGAGATGTGAGGTCAGTTGAAAGCACATAGAAGTCTGCCCAGCTAATCTGGCTGCCAACATTATTATTTTTGCAACTGATGTAGGACATCACCTATAATAAGTTTCCAAGGTGGACGTGAGGTTAGTCCCAATTTTGTAGGGTATGTCTGCCCAGTTTTGTAAGGTGGACGTGAGGTTAGTCCCAATTTTCCAGGACTAATGTGGGTGTTATGGTTATGTTATAGGCCATAAGGATGGGTAATCCCTATATGGGCCTGCTTCGGGTTTGAGGTATTAAATGGCTGTGTTAGGAAGAGTGCCTCTTCCTATTTAAGAAGCATTAAATGGCTGTGGTTATCACTTAGGTGCGTTATAGAAAATCTCTTGGAGGAGGTCTGCTTTGGGTTGAGTTATTAAATGGCTATTGGAGGGTCTGCCTCTTCCCTATCTAAGAAGTATAAAGTGGCTTAGAAGAGGTTTTCTATGATGACAGCTAGGGAATATCAGGAGGGATTCGCTTAGAGTTTAGGCACTAAATGGATGGCGAGTATGCCTATTCCCTATTTAAAAGGTCTTAAGTAACCCGAGTACTTTTTGTCACATTATTAGGATATGATTGGATAGAGGATGAGTAGTTATACTCAATGGTTGCACTGCACTCACTTTATAGTTATGGATTTGGACTTATAGAGTTACTATGTTGTAGTTGAAGGTACACTTTGAGAAGTATAATCAATACATAAGACATATTATTTATCGGAATGCTTACTGCTTATTACCATTATTGTAAACTTGAGGTTTTCATTCACCAAACATTGTTGTTTAGACTCGTTTTTCATTAAAACGTACACGTTAGATACGATGATGAGTGCGGAGAAGGAGCCGATGAAGGTTTGGTGGTAGTATTAGTTATCTAATGTTGTTTTAATGTGCCCAAACAATGTATTAAACTTATTTTATGTATTATTGATACTGAATTTTTTAGACTTGGATTTTAAGAAGATGGGTACCATATTTGATTATTATATTGTTTTCCTTCCAGTGTTAGACTCTGAAAGCATAGATAGATAGCTCTTCAAATTGTTTATTTTAATCAATTATACCAACCAACAGGTAGCTTCGGAATGTACCTAAGGTTCGATGGTTCATTAGGCAAAAAGTTAGACCCGTTTCGAATAGTGATGTTTACATAATTAAAAGTAAATAATAGCAAATGTAAAGTGGTTCGGCAATATCTCCTACGTCCTCTATGAAGATTTTTTACTATAAGTTGACTTGAGATTATGCCAATCTAGGAATTAGACTAATGCGCCAAGGTTACTTACGAAGTGCACCTGACTATTGATCTGGTCATATAGGCTATTGGAAGATAGTTGTAAATGGGGACAAGAGCATGTGGTTGAGAGACATGCTAATTGCCCCTTCGTATTAGGCGCACACATCGCATTTAACATGCATTAAATGCTAATGATAGGCTACATGAGTAGGTATGTTTTTTTGTCACTTTGCCATAGTGCATTATATAGATGGCTGACAACTTATCATTTACTTTTGCATGCTTATATGGTAAGGCTTTTTGAGTCGATTGCTTAAGAGCCAAAGACATGAAGGAAATAGAAAGTTGCTAAGGACCAAGCTGGGAAGGTGATGCCAGGCCGAATATGAGATAATGGGACGGGATGCTTGGGATCGGTTAAAGGTGACTATACCAAAGCAGTGCCAAGGATGGATCACGCTTGACCCAACCTTGTCGAATATGCTAGTTTGTTTGACTGTGGGGAGCTATGCCGGCTAGCAACTGAAGTGATGTTGAGTGGATGGGTTGACTTAGAATCAGGCAAAAAGTGGGGTGGCATAAGAGAGGCGATCATCATTGAGCAGTGTTGGAGTGGACCGAGTAGGGCTGTATTTAGCTTTATTCTCATTTGAGTATGCTGTAAAAGTGGCATAAGAATAATATTCTGATCTTTACCTTGATGTCATGCTGACTAAATGGGCTATTTAAGACCAACTTAAGTTTGGGCAGGCATGAATAGGCTGGTCGTAGAATAGCTAGGTCGGCTTTGATTGGGCCATACCATGCTTTAATCCACCTGCTAATTACTTACGAGAAAATTGAGCTACAAATAGTGATTAACAATTTATACTAAAACTGATGTGAAAATTTTAGTAGGGTTATTATTTATGAACTTATGGGGAAAATTATAAAGAATAACAAAAAATCTATTTAAAGTAAATTTTGGAGGATTTACTTTTATTGATTTATGAAGCATAAATATCATTATGTTTACCACTTGTCACAAATCTGACAAATAACATATCGGATAAATATTGATTTCCATTTCATTTAAAAAATAAAATCTATAGAATGATCATGTACAGTGCTTATCAATCGGAGCCAAATTAAACATCTATAGGGTTTCATTAATACCATCCTATTAATGACATTAAATTATTGAACAATTTAAAAATAACAATAACGATATCTAAAATCATATACGAATTATCATACCAACGAACCTATGTTACCGATCATATACCAATGAATATAAACCAATGAATCTATATCATAGCTAAATAATCATAACACTGCATAGAAAATGAAGCAGAACAATAATCCATACCAATGGAGCGTTTAGTGGCAATTAGGATAAAGGATTTGCGGCTTGGGCTTGCAATGAGCGACAAGGTAGTTGCTTGGTCTTATTGCGATCTATGAGATAGTTGATATGGTGGGGATATGTGACTTGGGCTTTGCTGCAACATCGAGGGAGGAGGAGGCAGCAGCGTTTGAAGACGAGGGAGGAGTAAGGGTGGTCTTCCAACGATTGGGGCTTCGAGGTTGAGAGGCGATGTGGGGAATTCAAGGGCATGCCATGATCAGGGCTTGCGGAAAATAGGGGTTGCAGCAACTAAGGCTTGAGGCGGTGGCGATCGAAGTCAAGGGAGGACGAAGTGGACGACGAAATCATTTTTTCTTCTGGTATTTGGAAAGCGGTAAGACTTCAAATGTCAATAGGGATATTATAGTTGGGGCCGATGCCAAATAGACGCTCCGTCGACGCCACAACAATGACATTGAAAGGGAACAAGAACATCTTCATGGTTTGTTTTCACTTACATCATTCCAATGCTCCATCGATGCAATAGTTAGCGTTGTTAAAATGGCGATTGTTGAATCAGGTAGCCAAATGTGACATTTTCTAGTATGGATTACAGATGTCATGAATCATCACTTAACTTTCTATCAATTTCCACACAAACAACTAATTCAACAATCAACCCAAACATATCGATATTCATATCAAATTATTCAATTCTATAATTAATTCTTTCAATGCATTCATTAACAAGATTATCATTTGAGGAATCCCAATTGAAATTCATTACCCAATCCTTAACTAACATTTGGGCATTTACGATGATTTTTTAAAATATATAGTAATCATATATCATAGAGTATAAATGCCACTCATAAAATATCAAGAAATCTAAACTTCAATAACCCACTTTGAAGCTCTTCTTTAACTTCTGAAATCCAGCTCTATACTTCTCCAAAATGTGAAAAGAGATAGATTTGCAGAAAATCCTTCAACTTGGATTTAGATATTCAACTCGGAATTTTTCATTGGGGTCTGTGAAAGTTATGTAGATTTAAAGTAAGAAAAATCTATTTTATTTTCTCTAAGGAGCAAAGAAGAGGAACAAGTAAAGTAAAGCAGGACGAAGAAGCGGCTCCATTTCTGAAAATACAGCCAATCTATAGCTAAATGATCATTTTGCATCTACTTCCCTTTTCTTTGTATCTTATTAAATCTTTTTCTATTTTAAAAACTTTATATATTTTCTATACATAAATGACATCATGAAGGCAATGGAATAGATCTCGAATTCTAATTCATTCAACTTTAAAAGCCTTCTTTTTAGGCCATTAGTCCATTAAATTCAATTAACCTTCATTGTTACTAACCGTTAGGATTATGGATTGTTACAGTCCTCCCTCCCCACACCTTTTAAATGGATTTTGCCTACAAAATAATTTAGTAAGGAACAATGCATCAAACCCATTATAATGTGACGCCATTTATTAACACTTAACATCATAATAATAAGACTAGCAATTCAAACATTGCAATACAAAGAAAATGCTGTACTAACACATAATTCAATCAACTATATGGAAACAAAATTTAATTAGAGTATATAGAAATCATACAGGTAAAAAAGTTTAGGATTGGAAGCATAACATCTTTTATGATTTTGAAGTCCCATTTCTGGAATTTGCGCCCATGTTGGACACGAACAATTTTAACAACATTGTTCTGAAGCCTCCTAATACTACTCTCAACTATTCGATTAGGTCCTCCAGGCATAGAGACCTCCGGGCATCCACTTCCTCTGGTTGACTTCATTTGACGATTCATCGATAAAAGGCAGTGTTTTGAAATTTTACAATATTCAATGACCAGTGCATTATTATTTTGGAGTTGTGTTGTTGTTTTGAGCGTGACTGTATTTTTTTTGTCGATTCAGAGTTTGTACTGAATGGAAAACATTGCAGCGAAATGTTGGAAAATTTCGAAAAATATCAAAAAATAAAATAAAACTCAACACTTAACATCAGCAAACAATCCGCTGCTCTAGCCTCTATTGTGTCTCTACTATACCCTACTACTTTTTTCTCTGAACAAAGAAATCAAAAACCTTCCACGTTCAAACTTAAAAAAAAAATCAAACTCTCAAATGAATTATTCATTGGAAAATAAATCTAGCCTAACACAAAAGAGCATATTCCTCTGATCATTTCATTCCTTTCAAATCCACTCTTTCACTAACTCTTTCATCTCTTCTTTCTTGAAGAAACAAAGCAAAAAAAATAAAATGAAAAAGAAAAAAGAAAAAAGAAAAAAAAGAATGCAAGCTGGATCTTTGAGTGTAATTTTGCGAGATCTTCACCTGGTCTTGGTTTTAAGAGTTGCGGCTTCTGTTGTTGGATGTGGTGGATGGGTTGGAGTTCATTAGAGGAGAGGGCACCTATGACGAGAGTTTGGAGGAGGTCGGCATCGTTTTGGAGGTTGCGATGGTTGTAAGGCAGAGTGGAGGAGGGCGAAATCGTGACTTTCTAGAGAGGCTTGAATTGGCTGTTGAGGGTATGATCGGAAAGAGGAAGCGACGAGGAGGAGTTTGGTGGTGGTTGCTTGGTGTTTTTTGAAGGCACGATAGGAATTTAGCCATCAAAGTCGCGGCTAGGGAGTGGTGGAACTGGAGGCGGGCTCGATGGGGAAGAAGAGGGAATTTTGAATTATATTGGTAATTAACTAATTGATGTAATTAATTTAATTATATTATTAATTTAAATAGCGATAACTTATTAATTTAATTACTCTCTCATACGAGGTTCAATCGAGGCTCAGATTTTTGCGTTGCGCTCGTAAAGACATAGGCTTCGCGATGAACTAGTTTGAATGAATTTGGAGACGGTTGAAATTCGAGCTAAAATCAAACATCGTTCGATTTTAGTTCCAAACTGAAATGCCTCGGCAACAACTAAAAATCAATGTGAGTGATTCTCATCTTTTTGGAAAATCAGAAGATTTATAAAGTTAATAAATATTATTTATTAGATGTTTGGATATTTATTTTTGATCGTTATTGAATGTTTGGATAATATACTAGATTATATTGTTAGTTGGATATATTCCCGCCTATTGGAGTGGATGAAACCCTATTACGTTCCTTTGTAAGAGCAGATGACCCTTTGCATACGAATCCACCACGAAGCGGTAGATTTTTATATTTTGATTATATGCTATATGTGATGCATGGAGGGAAACTGGAGGGATCCAACGGGATTCCTCGCATTATTAATTTAATTTTCATATAGATTGTGATATATGATATGTTGGATGTTATTGGATGACATGAATATGATTTTGTTCATTTAGGGCGTTAGAAACACTAGGCCTTGTTTTTGGTATTTTAAAATATTATAAAATAATGATTTGATCTAAAAGGGATTTCAAAGTGATGTTGAAATTTTTATACGTTTAATAATTTTCTTAAGTAGATTTTTAAATACTATAAGTTAATTTTTTTATGAAATATATTAAATAGAGATTTTCAATTGGTAAACCAAAGATTTTTAAAAATCTTAAATAAAGTATGTCCTTATAATTAAGGGGTATGCTTCAAAGAAGAAATAAAATTATTTTTATATAAATGTTTGTTAACCATTTTATATAAAGCAATATATATATGTATATATATAGATATTTATATATTATAATGAAATTTATAAACGTGATGACTTTCAAAAGTGAGATTTTGCAAAAGAAGTGAAGATTTGCAAAATTATATTTTGTTATTAAAAGGTATGAATTTATAAACAGTGTTTATAAATAAGGAAAACTATTACCATTTAATAGATTGAAGAAATAAATCAAATGGTGAGTTTATTATACGACATAGAATGTCTTTTTATAAAATAATTGATTCTATTTTGGAAATTGAAGGCGATGATAAATTTTGGATTGTTAAACGATATTTTAAATTGAAAGAAATTTATATAAAAGAAAATTTATACCTATGGAAGCAATGTTAAAAACGTGTAAAATGATATTTTGAATGGGACTATATATACAAGTAAGATTTATAACGGAATGGAGTTATATATGGAGTTCAAAAATAGATGGATCTTATGAAAGGAAGTTTCTAAAATAGAGGAGATTCATAAATATAATTTATAAATATGGGAATAGTTAGGTTGGAAATTTAGTATGGATTTTTAGCATGGAAATATAATTATGTTTAAAAAGGTTATTAATTTATATTAATATTGTTTAAAAAGTGATTTATCAATATTTTGATATTTTGAAACGTTAACTATTTAATATTATTGATTAGGTTTGAAATTAAATATAATTATTCATAAATAAAGTTTTGGAAATTTATTATTAGTATATATAAAAATGTTAGAGATTAATTATTATTGTCATTTAAGAATGTTTTGAAATTAGTAATTATTATTTTAAAATGTTTAAAATTTAGAATTTATTTATTTATAATACTTATTATTATGTAATAGTGTGTTTTTTAAATAAATGGTTAGAATTTATTAAAATTATTTTCAAGATTTAGAAATGGAGTTTTACAAATAGATGGGGTTTTATACGAGAAATCTTATAACATGGTTGGGAAATATAAAGGAAGATTGTTTTAAAAAGGGTAAAATCGTTGTATAAGTGATTTTAGATACTTATAAAGGAATTTTAGAAATGAGTTTATAGATTTCTAAAATGAGTTTTATAAATTGTTTAATAGGGTTTATAAATGGTTTTGAGTTGGAAAAAAAAAAGGAAAATCTTCCTAAGTGTTGGTGGATATACTTATACTGTTGAGATAAGTATATGGATATTTTTCAAGTACTGAAAATATAAGCATGGTGAATGAATCTTTGTAAAAGTATTTGGTCCAAATATTACAAAGTGATTTGAGTTAGTTGAATGATTTGTTAAAAGAGGCCTATCTTTGCTTGGTGCTTAACAAATGTTGGTTTTTCTTAATAGAATTAAATTCCTGAATGAATGTTTTTTATTCGATAGTTAAATAACCGACTATCGAATTTGGATCCAAACGTAACTTTAGAAATATCTAGGAGAAACATGTGAGTTATATGACACAATCATCCTTGATGATGTTGTATCGTGCGTTTAAATCTCGTTTTGTTCTTCTATGACGATGATAAAGAAATCTGTCCACTAACGGTTAGGAGGTGATCTCCGCTCTTATCTTTGTCTGTTTATTTCCTAAAGAACCGGAGTTGAGTATATCGGAAACCGTCAAAAGTTGTTTCGAAGAGATCGTGATCGCATATTTATCTGAAAACCACTTCGATCCAACGAATGCATTTCGAAGTGAAGACATTATGAGGATGATGAGAATTCAGAGATGGAACTCTCAGGTGTTTCGTTCAGTCCCATAACGGACTTGTATGGATGAATGTTGGTATTGCATTGTTGCCTATAGGGCAGTATTAGCATTCTTAGTGGAAAGTGCTATATAAACGGTAAAACGTAGCCTCAAGCCTCATCAACCGGGAATGACTAAAACATGTGAGATGCAGCAGAGCTAACTGGGCGCTCCCAAGTAGGGTATGATCATCCCTATCCAGAGTCGCTATTATATCGCATTTGTATGCTTCGAGACTCATTAACAGAGGGGTGATCATATTCGGTACTATCCAATAAGGGGTAGTCCGGTACTGTGTTGGCAGGGGATCCAGGCGAGGTCCTCGGTGTTATTTTATCTGGAGATGCACCATGACGGGCGGTACCTAGTAGCTCAGTCATTGTATGGAATTCATTTTCCAATACGATCTTTATGGTTTTAATTATATACCTATTATGTTGGAATTTAATAATTTAACAATTTCAGCTATGATTAATAAGTATTTGTATTCTAGACATTAACATAATATTATAGGATTTCATATGAAATGTTTTGCTTATCGTAAGATAAAAACCCGTCTGTATTTATGTGCGGTGTGGTCTTACAAGATACCTTTGTTTCCAGATGTTTTTATAACTTTAAAATTCAGTTGGGTGTGTTTTTCTCACGCTAGTTTTTCAGACTGAATCGGTTGTTATTTTATTATAATGCTCGGTCAGGCCGAGCATATTTATAGATTATTTTGGATGCATTAGAGCTTAGAAGACGAGTTCGAGGTCTTCAAGTCGTATTCGCATATATGTTTATTTCCACTGCTTTGTTGTTGAAATTATCAGCGATTGTGAGGACACGTTGTTATAACTGTCTACGCTGATAATTGTGATTGTTGTCGTACTCTGATAGATTTATGTATATCGCAGTTTCTCTTGTAAAAAATCATTGATGCTACATTTATATCTTGTTCCGCTGTGCTTGTGAGATTCTATATTGTTTTTAATTTCTTTTCTTTTTTTTCTTCTCTACTTCTTTCCTATTTCTTTCTTGTAGCTATCCGTCTTTCCGTTAGATTTGGATTGGACATGTGGTTTATTATCAGCTTGAATTGTACGGATTGGCGGGTCATTACACTTTTTCGCTAGTTTTTCACATTTTTAGCTTAAAACAACTTTAAATCTTGGCTTAATTTGATAGACTAGAATTTAAAATCAATTCAATTCCCTACGGATTGATCCGTACTCGCTACGTACTAAAATTATAAGTCACGCCTGTGCAGTTATTTTTATTACAATTTTTCGACGATTTTCTAAACCGACAGAAAATTAGTCGTTAAACAAGTTTTCGGCGCTGCTGACGAGGAATTACAATCTGATTTTATTTTTATTCTTCGAATTATTTGTTGTTTGATTTTATTATGCATGTTAATTCGCATTTTAAAAAAATTGTGTTGTGTGTTTGTTGTGCGATTTTGGTTCTTTATTACTTTGTGTGATTGTTGTTTTTTGTAGTTGCATTTGCATTTGCTTATTTAAAAAGAAAATATACACAAATTCATTTCAAAAAGAAAAGAAAAAAATTATATTCCATTTCACTTTGCATACATTACAATTTTCTTGTTACAACTTTCTTTTACAAATTTCTTTTACATATGCAATTTCATTTACTGCGTTTAACCCTCCTGTGCACTTCTTTGTGCATATAAGTGCACAAAACAGTGCCTGCCACTGCCTTAACCACCACTACCTTCTACCCCTCCCCCGCCTCAGCAAACTGCTGCCACCCTACCCCTCATAGTCCATAGTCACTACCCTACATTACATCATCGGCACACAACATCTTCACTGCCTTATTCATTTCAGTCACAATTATGTTACTTCCTCGCCGTACACTTGCATATCATTATCACTGCATACCATCTCATCACCAATAGCCCCTTTGCTAACTGCATTTCTGCATATCTGCCCGACATACTCTCTGCCCTCTGACCATACAACTGCCTACTTGAACTGCTTCATATAGCACCCTGCCTATAAAACACATTACTGCCAACCATCATCTCAACTCTGCATTCACAACCTTCATACTCAACTGCCTTACATACACTACACATCTTCATTCATAACCTCTGTGACACATTCATCTGCTACTACAATGTAACTTCCTGTAACCACTGTCATACCAAAGCAGCAGATTCACCACACTGCAACTACCCTGCTGCCAACCCCCATACCCAACCAACACTGCCATTTCATTTGCATTTACATTACTACCTATTTTACCAAACTTCCCTTGTCCACTATCCAACAATCACTTCATCTACACTATCTTACTTTCCTACATCAAACATCATCTAACATCATCACTTCAAAACTGTGATAAAAACAAAACATCATCACTGCCTTGCTCACTCATCAAACAATCCAATTCACTACAATACCCACTACCTTCATCCCTACACCACTGCCATGTTGCTGCACTCACCCATCACCACTGACATACAGTTCAGTGCACATACAAAATTCTGTGCACATACCACTGCCTTGCATATACAACACTTCTCTGGAACTACCACCAAACCATCAAACTGCCGCTCCTCCACTTCTGACCATCCTTCAGTCACAACAACCACCAAAAGCACATCAAACCACCACACCTCATTATGCATATCTACATATAACATATCACAAAAATCCACTGCTTCATACCCAACCTGCACACTTACTCAACTTACAACACACTGCTTTGCCTCATTACCTTACATACTCCTCTTCCACATCTCATTTTTCCTACTGCTCCACACAAATACAACCTTCATTTCCTCAATAGAATAACCAAAACATTGCACAGATTTGGCCTCCCTTCCCACCAACAACTTGACAATCACCAATTGCCTCTGCCTTCTCACCATCATCAACATCCCCTTGTCACACTTACTTCACAAAACATCAACTCCACATACCCATAAACTGCACCACTGCTGCTACAACAAAAAACTGCATTGCTGTGCACAATACAGACTTCAGCAACCTTAACGGTAACACCATCATCAAAATTCACCAAATACCTCCCCGTGAACCTCCTCTGTCATACAAAACCACCTCCGCAATTCCACCATGACTCTAAATCACCAACCTCATCTCCTTCGAACTACCTCCAGTTACACATTCATCCATCACTGCTTAAATAAACCACAACTTCTTTTCAAACTTGCCATCTTCACATTACAACCAAAAATAAACTTGGTTTCGTTGCCATCCCCTCTGCCTACACCTACCTATTCCACCGCCTTGAAATCACTTTTGCCACCTACAATCACCGTGAACTCGAAGTCGAATCATCGATTCAACCTGTAATCAAACTCAACTCCATGTGAAATTCATCCACGACCAAATTGATAAGACTCGCCATTCATTTTTTTTGTTTTTCGTTATTTTTTGATTTAGTGAGACAAGGGATACTTTTTATTTTTATTTTTGTAGGGTGAAGCGGTTTGGTAAGGTAAGTAATCGGGGATTATGGGCTAATTTTAATTTTTATTAAGGAGATCTATTTCAGTAGTTTTTAGAAAAAAACCAAAAGTTCTGAAAAAAAGAAAGAAAGGAGAAAATCGTTTGTTTTCGTTTTATCCTTACAAACAAGAATCTTGTTCAAATTTTTAGATTGCAAAAGGGTGCTTGTGGAAAATTGCTCTCCTTACCAAAATAAAATTGCTTTCTAAAAAAGTTGCCACTTTAAAATAAATTTCTAATAAATCTGCATGCTCTGATATCGTACCCTTCTCTCTTGTTTTTAGTTGCATTGCATTATTGGTTGCTTGCATTTAAAAAAAAAGAAAAATCAAATTTCATTCGTAGTTGCATCGTAAATTCATGTTTAATTTCTCTTTTGCATTACCATTTTATTTTATTTTTTAAAGGCAGTACCCAAATCCACATAAGGTGGGGGATTTCATCACCCCTTCCTTGATCCACAAATTGCATTTCATCTTAGAATTTGCTAATAGTAATGATTAAACATCAGACTTAAGGGTGTCACGGGCTCATCTATGGCTTAATTGTAAATTGACAAGTTGTCTTCTTTGAACAATTTATATTCTTGGTGTCTAAGCTACAGCAGACTAATAATCAGTTATACATATTACAGTAGTTCGTAAATAATATACTGATTGTTTCTCCGAAGGTACTTAAACCATCGGTTGCATTTCTACGGTGATTTGTAGCGCATCGATAGCACCTGTCCGTTACGTGGCTAAGAAATATCTTGTTGATTTAAGACAAAGTGTGTTTATACAATTTTGGGTTATGAGCTACTTAGGGCATAAAATTTGTAATTAAGTCACTGCATTTATTTAGTTGTATTAGTTCATGCATATTTAAAAAAAACAAAAAACAAACAAATTCCAAAACTATTTTCTTTTGTATGTTATACTTAACTTGGTTCTTAAATCTTTTCTTTTGAAACTTTCATTCAAAATAAAAAATTCGTGAATTTTTTTAAGTTAGTTTTTTTTAGAAAAGCAAAAATTCAAAAATAATAATAATAATATTTTCAAAAACAAAAAAAAAATTGAAAACCATAAAGACAAAACAAAATCAAATTTCCCATTTGAAAAGTAAATTCTTTTTGGTAAATATTTCTACTTTATAATTTTTTTGAAAATGTCCGAATTTCCCTATTCGTAAGTATTTTACAATAGTTGTGAAAATATTGTACAAATAATTCGAATTTTGAGCCATAAAGTTCTCAAGATAGCGAGCCACCCTCAACTCTTGAAAAGAGTATTGAAATGATTTGGTCTTCACTTGACCGACGAAACCAAATGATAAATAATTTGAGTAATCTATGCAATAACTCAAGTCAAGGATTTCAAAATGATCAAAATATGAATTCACTTCAAAATTCAAATAATTGTGATTATAACCCATGCCAATTCAATTTTGAACTCCAAAATGAATTCAAAATCAAAATGGAAACCACCGTTTAAATGATTCTGGCAATAGGAATAGTTTCAATCACGATGAAAGATTTTACTCTCAACAATTTCAAATTTCGAATTCTCAAGTTAATAATTATGAATTTGATTTTGTTGAGAAAATGGAAGAAAACGAGAAAAATCACATGCATTTGTTGTTTGAAACATGCATGAAACAACATGAGAAAAAAATCAAATCCGAACGCGTGACTAGTCAATTGATAATCTACCTTTTACCAAAATTGACGATTTTCAAATAACAACTTTTGAAATTGAAAATGACAATCTTAATGAAGTTGTTGAAAATGCGGTAATCGAGTTCGAATTCAATTCTTTTGAGACCGTGGAACAAAATTTAAAATTCGATCTTCCTTTTTTTGATTTTGAAAATTTGAATTTAACAACTTTAGATTTTGAACATGATACATGCAATGAAGTTTTGAATAATTCAACAAAGGAGATGAATTTAGTGAACATAATTTTTTTGGACTTTTTGAAAATGAGTTGTTGAATTCTGAAGGGGAAGATTTAAATCACCATTTTGATTTTGAAATCAATAATTCTGAAGACATTTTCAATGATAAGCTTGACTTTCAAGTTGATGAAAATAAACTTGAACTTAAGCCAATTGTTCGATCAACTCCAAAAATCATCGAAAATAAAATAACTTATATGATTTTTAATAAAACGACATTCGTTTTTCCAAATCAACATTCAACTTTGAAACCTTTCATGTTTTGTTTAAATGATTTCATTTTCTCTTTAAGAGTATATTTTCTGATGTCGTGTAAATAATAATCATTTCATTTTCATGTAAATATAGGCCATATTTTCATTTAATTTTATTTTTCGTTTTCACTTGGGGTTGACTGTGGAGATACAGTCAAAATCAAGTATGGGAGGTAGTCTCATGTTCATTTTTGATTTTTCATGGTTTATTTTTTTGCGTTTCCTTTCCAAAACTCAAAATAAAAAAAATCTGAAATTTTCTCCCTTTTGATCTACTTTCAAAAAAATTATTGGATAAGTATAGGATTTTGGTTATTAAATTGAAATTTTTGAAAACTTATTTGCCTTAACAAAAATAAAAATAAAGTTTGATTACATGCAATGATGGTTTAACTAGTATACGGGAAGGTTCATGAGTGCTAATTATGAAGCATATCCTAATTGAAATCTTTGTTTAAAAGAGTGGTTGATTTAAAGTAAAGGCTATAATATTTTTGATCTTCTAAGTTAAATGATGCTATTATGATTTTGCAAAAGGGATAATTTGGCTCACATCCCTGTCAAGTTTCAAAATAGAGAAAATATTCTCCCCAAACTAAACTTACGTTTCTAGTCCCTGTTTTCAAATCTGCCTGCGCCAAAAGACCCAAATACCCTTTAATTTTTAGCATTTTAAAGCGCGTATAACTTTTTGTAGAAACATCGGATAAGCATATCGATTTCACAAAAAAATCATAAATTTTATGATCTTTAAAATGAGATCCATTATTGATACCAAAAAAAATCATATTTGCAGTAAGGTTGCAATTATTCAATATATTTGTAGAGAATTCTGCAATTTTTGAACATCATTGATTTTTCTTCAAATGTCAGTAATTATTCCATATAATTGCAGACTTTTATGCAATTATATGAAATAATTGCAGACTTTTATGCAGTTATATGTAATAATTACATACTTCTCTGTTATTATTCCATATAATTGCCGACTTTTCTGCAATTATTTAGTATACTTGCCATTTTCTGGAATTTTATGAAAATGATCATCAATTTTTCTTCAAATACAAGCAATTATTCCATATACTTGTAGACTTTTATGCAATCATATGGAATAATTATTTTCAGTCGTGTGACTCGTCAAGCATAAATTTGGTCCGCGATTAATATCGAACTATTTGAATATTAACATTCACATGTCACTTCGGAGGTGGTGTGATACTTTGCCTAAATTTATAGCTAACTTAGTTTTGGTAAAATCTTAATTTACTTCATTAAGCGTTATCCGGTTGTGACTATTATTTACGACAATTCTCTTCATCAAAACTATATCATTTTGAACTTATGGAATTTGGTAATGTTTAAAATTCAGTATCGTTCATATTCAACTCTATAGTCCAAAGACAAAGTTCTTGGTTCAGTATTAACAATTATTATTAACCGAAATGCTCTGGCCATAGACTTTGACTTTGAGTTGATTTCAGTTGGTTATGATACTAACCCCGTATAACCGAGGATGAATCCTTTATTAAATAGTGTTTTACTTCCAATACTACAACTTGCCCCAGCTGTAGTTGCTAGATGGACATTGTGCCATGATTTGACTATAATCAAAGTGCAGCTTTCATATTGAAGATGAGCAATTCTTAAGTCGACAAAACTATGTAAATCAGTAACATTGTTATTTTCTGTTTGACCGTCGTTATACTAATCGAAGAGAACTATTGAGTGATTCATTCCATAGTCTCAATGGATGTATAATGACCCATCTTTTCGACCCTCAAAGGTCGACACTAATACATTTACGTTATTCACGTTTCGAGCACCCATGTGCCGAAAAGACATATTTGTTAACGTAAAATAAAAGGAAAGGAGAAGACATATCAGGAAAGGAGAGAACATAATATCAGAATCACATAGTGGAACGATAACATGGAATATCAAGGGAAACTATCACTCTAAGATACATAGCATTTAAGAGTTACAAATCTAAATACTATCATCAGCCTAGACAATTATAACAACCTATCCTCAGAATTGCTAATTTATACAATATAGTAATGCAGCGGAAATAAGAATACTATGGTAAGTGAAACCTCCAACTTGTCTCCTTAAGTCCAGGTATATCCAATTAAAACCTACCTTTTCTACACTACTCGAATGAGTACCCATGGAAATAAGAGAAATATAGAACTGTGATTTGAACATTTCTCTAGTATGAGAAATTCAATAAATATGCAGTCGACATGTAACAGTACCTTTGAGGCTATAGGAATGTTGTAACGGTTATCCCCCCAAAATTCCATACATAAGGAGATATAATAAATAACAGTTAGGGTGTAGAATATAAATCAGAAAATTGCGTCGCTTGCATCTCACGACACAACAATATTGAAGTACAACTAAAACCGTTAAGTCAAATTCGCATAATGATCTTTTACCAAGAACCCTCCAGTAAATTGAAGCGAATCTCCATGTCAATGATCAGAAACTACTTTTCGAGCACATATATCTCTATATAGAATATACCATAAGGTAAACATAGTAGGCCCCAGCTTGAAGGCGTGGTACAAATATCATTAACTCCCACTGGCCAACATATCAAAAGCATCTCTAGATATGGAGGTAATAATACCCATGAGGTTAGCGAAACACGTCAGTCTATATATCCTACTCTTTCTTTTGTCATTTACAATGGTGAAGTCACGTTTAGCATCACATCGCACAATCATCATTTGAACAGATCTCGAGTCTCTCTCTGGATTCCAGCATCTCGAATGGCCCACAAATTCCCAAATGGATTCCTGCATCTCGAATAGATCATGAATCTCTACATGGACTCGAGCAATTCAAACAGATCATGAATCTTCATATGGATTCCAGCATAGGTCACATATATAGTTTTGAAGTAGTTATTATTTGGAATCATCTCATATAAGTACACTACCCCGCTTACCGAAGACTCCAAAACCAATTGATATATTTTTGGTTAACTTAACCCCGGTTCTATCAAAAACAATCAGACAATGCATAAGGGTGGAGATCATCTTCTATCCGAACAGATTTCCTTATCATTTGTCCTAGAAGAGCAAAGCAAGTTTATAGGTACATTATAGCATCATCGAAGATAATTATACAGTATAACCCTCGTGTTTCTTCCAGATATTTCTTAAGTTATTTTGGTCAAAATTCAACAACAATTATAATGATCACATATGAAAACTAAGTCTTGTACACTTACCACATTTTCGACCTTCTCATCTCACACTATCCTTCGGTCATGAGTGAAGTCGGTAGATTAGAGCACTATTGCTTCTACACCCTACTCAAACATCAACCGTAACTCTCACAGATAAAACAAGCCTACTTCATCGGCTTTTAATGCTAAGTACACGACAAAATACTTTCCATAACCGAGTAAACACACAAAGCATGATTAAGTCATACAAAATATAATTAAGTCACATAAGCAACTTATAATCCCCTTTTTATTTAATTAATAAAACCTTTTTATTCAATTAATTCTTTTATTAATTAAAACCTATTTTATTAGTAAAACTTCTTTTCTAATGGAACTTCATCTATGATTTACTACTATTAGTTTATACTCTTTCATTGCTTCGAATGACATTCATATACTTATCTCATATGGCACAAGTATGTTCAGAAATCTTTAACAGGATTTCTCACCCTACCTTTACTTTTTTTTATGTTTTCCCAAAAGATTTCGTACTTGTTATTACCTTTAAAATACCCATTTAAAAGGTTTAATTACATTTACAAATCTATTTCAAAGGGATTAACATAAATGTTGCAAACACATCGTCACAACAAACTCAAAACCATTCCACACTTGTCATTATCTTTAAAATATTCTTTTAAAGATCTAAATATGTCTACATTTATTAAACAACGTAATATACTTTTTAATAACTTTACAAAACCATTTAGTAACATTAGTGTTATAATCCAAAACTATCCCTTATTCTTTTGTAAAATACATAACCTACTTCTCCTAATTTATATGTATATTAAAATACTTTAAAAATATTTACAAATAATTTTTAAATATCTACGTAAAAATTACTTAAAATAATCAATTTATAACTCGATGAAAATCAACAATAAAAAGTTTTCTATTTTTAAAACCCTTTACTCTGGAAATTCATAAAAATATATTAAAATAAGTTTTTTTACTCCAAACCAACTTTAAAATACTGCAGAATATGTTAAAAATATCTGTAGAAAAACTAGGGAAAATATCAAATTTAAATATCATTTTTAGACATTTAAAACCTCAAGTAATCCTAGGCTCTACAACCAAAAACCGAAGCCTCATAGTAGATAATGGATTCCAACTATAAAAGGGTATGGGTCTACCGGCCAAATCCATGCACCTCTAAATAAAGTGTGTGGGAGGCTACAACATGTTGCACCTCTACCACTTAGGACCGACATTACCCCCTTCTCGAGTAGCATCGATTATGACCACCTCTTGGTTGCGAACAACAACTATACAATAGGATCTCGAAGCATACATGGATATCTCCCTAGATTTGGGATGATCATACCTTGCTTGGATGCGACCCATTAGCCCTACCGCATGTCCCTGCTTTACTCATTTCCCAGGTGTCAGGCTTGAAGTGGCCACGCTCTTACCATTTCCTCCTAGCAAACCATCATGGAACTGCCTTCCAGGCAACCAATGCAACACTAGCATTCATCCGTACGAGTTGTTCCGGGATCGAACAAATAATCACAAATCACTATATTCCATATTTGAATCATCCTCATGAAGAATAGTATAGCTCCATAGGATACTTCATAACGATCCAACATGAACGCTATTAGTTTTAAGTGGTTTGCAAGAATCATATTATCCGAAACCTTCATCTCCAAACCAAGCAATAATTCGGGCAAACTCAATTTCAGTTCTCTTAGAAGTTTGCAAATTAATTCGAGTCCTAAATGGGGAATTCGAACTTACAACCATACTCCCTGAGTCAAAATAGGTCAAGTGATCAATAGCGGAAAATCCGCTATTTAAAGGTGATTATACAAGTTTAGTATATGGATAACCATATACTTAATTAAATGTGAAATATTCATGGAAATTAAATCTCCTATATCTATCACGTTTTAGACATTTTGACCTTATCCTACCCCTCGCCTAGAGATAAACTCTAGATCTCACAGGTAGACGGTCAGCCTACTCATCAGCTCTTAGTTCTAGCTATGAGATAACTTACTTCTTGTACATGTGTCATAATGTTACTTGGGTTTGATATTTGTTCAAGGTTACTTAAGGGTAAACGACATAGAAATCCCTTGATTAAAAAATTTGAAAATAGAAAGCACTTTCGAAATGAGAATAAATCAAAATTTGAAATCATCAATTGACAATTAAAAATCCTAATGTTTATTACTTAGTTAAGTAATCAAATTTAAACATTCCTTAAATAGTAATTAAACTTAATTAAACACTAACCAAAATCTAGTTATCCTTAATCAGAAATTAATTAGTGTTAAACCCTTTTTAAATATTAATTAAATAATAATTAATAAAATAATAATAAAATAATAAATAAACCAATCCTTAACTAAATACTTAATTGGTAATTAACTTTAATTACTTTACTAATCATGTTTAACTTAATTGATTAACAGTTAAGTATAAACTACCTTTATTAACTAGTGATTAGTGCTAATTACCTTAATTAATTAATCGTTAAATAAATAACTGAAAAACTTATTAATTATCTTTAATTAACTTAGTTAAAGTTAGAAAAACATTTACTATAAATTTTATAAGGGTAAACGCTTTAATTTTGTAAATTAGTTTGTTTTTAACGAACTGCGTGTATAGCGACTATCGCTCTACGGACCCGTAATTCTAACTTCTTGAAATTTGATTTCTAAGTTATAAAAACTTCAAATTTGAACCCTTATTTGCTTTAAAACATAAAAATGAACTTTTGGAAGCAAAACTAAAGTTTAAAACTTGAAAACGTTTCACTTATGAAAATAAATTCAAACCATCGAAAAAAGTGGATTTCTACATCGCTTTTGGTTAGCTAATCGCTAACTTCATGTCACGAACCCATATGCAACAAATAGCTCATTTTAAACAACATATCACAACATACATCATAACGCTAACATAAGCAATATTTTTTCTTCACAATCGCTAACTAACTTTTTCTCAAAATACAAGATAGGAACATTCTTGCCTACTCAAACTTCAGCATACACAATTATCACCAAATCATCACATATAACATTCACACACCAATATGAACCATAAATTTACTAACTTTATTAAAGTGAACTAATTGTTTAGAAAGCGTTGACTTTACTCACCAAAACGTGCTAAATTAAGGTCGAACTTCACCGGAATTCGAACATGACCTAAATGAGCGTCCTGGCTTGTAATTTTTGGACTTTGGGTGCTAAAGTAGGTCAATATGGCTCGGCTTAGGTGGTTTGGTGGGCTCGAATAGCAAAGAAATGAGGTGATACGATGTTGTTTTGGTGGATATGAAGATTAGAAGCGGATAGAAGTGATTTAGGGTTGTTTTGAAGTGGTTTTAGTATATTTTGAACTAGTTTCTTCTTGAAATATTTTTTTAAGAAACAATTAGAATGAATAAGAGCTGGAAGAAAAGAAAGAAGAAATGGAGAGTGGAATGTAAATGAATTTTGATGAAGATGGTGGGGTATTTATAGGCTAAGAAAATCGGTAAAAGACTAAACTACCCTTTTGTATTAAATATTATATATGCATACATGCAATACCATACTCGTCCAACTTCCTAGCACACTTGACCCCTTTTACAACCACTCATAGAAAAATTCTGAATTCCTAAAAGCAGTTGAAGGTATTCTATCCTTGGCTACTCGTAACTGATGGAAACAGTAGCAAGTACTAACTGAGAGAATATCCTAGCTTCATGTAGTTGTTCGAACATATTGTCTATGCGAGGTAATGGGTATTTATTCTGAATGGTCAGCTTATTTAGTTCTCTATAATCTACATACGGCCTTAAAGAACTATCAAACTTGGCTACAAAAATTACCGGTTATGCCCAGTTCGATTTACTTTGTCTAATTAATTCGTTGCTTAGCAAATCATCAGTTTGATCGCTCAACTCCTGCCCCTCCCTTGATGCCATCCTATACAGGCATTGGAAAACTAGTCTCGCGCTAGGAACTAAATCAATACGGAATTCTATTTCCCAATATGAGGGTAGATTGTTATCTGGTTCGTAGATATCGGGAAAATTTCTAACAACTTCTATCTATTCCAATTCATCTTGAGATGATTCCAAGGAGTAAAGGAAACTATCTATACATCCATTAGGCTTCCTACCCTTTATACTTTCCAGCACATCCCTCGAACTGGCTTTCAATACTATCCTCCTTTTAATCCAATCTACAATTGCTCCATTTTTTGACAACCAATCCATACCAAGAATCACATCAAGTCCCCCAAAATCTAAGGCAAACAAGTTACAGTTGAAATGGTGTTTTCAAAAATAAATTTCTATGTTTTTACAAATTAAACATAAGTTAGTTGTACCTCCTGTAGGGTTTGACACACTTATTGGGTTTTCAACCATTTTCGATTTAAGCTTTAACTTATTTACTAACTCTTTGGAGAAAACTATGAGAGGCTCCAGTGTCGAATAAATCATGAACCAAAACAACATAAATAAGTAAAGTACCTTCTAAAACTCCCTTCCCTTTCATGTCCTTAGAGGTAGAGGTCTCATCCTTAATTGTATACACCTTAGCCTGCTCTCCCTTATTTATCTAAGGACAATCCTTAATCATGTGGCTTGATTGATAATAATTGTAGCAAAGAGTCTTCTAGACTATTAGGTAGATAACTTTCGCTTGCTGATCATAAGTTGAAATGTGTCCCTTCTTCTTACAATTGTAACAAACGACATCTTTGTAATTGTTTCGCTGACCATCTCCTACGGGGTTTCCTTTCCCTTGTTTCTTTTTCCATTTTGGGTTGAATTTTCTCTTATTCGGATTAAAGTTACCCTCACCGATTATTGCTGCTGCTGGCTTTGCTTTTAAAAGTGCCTCATACCTATAGGCCATATCAATTAGATCCACAAATGGTTCCTTCACATTCCCGGTCATCTTCTAATGGAACTCCTCTCTCATTCCTGCTGCGAACATTTCATTTTTCTTCATTAATGTATCAATGAGGCCGGATCAAAATGGGATAACCCATTGAATTTTGCCTCATACATAACTATTAATAATTCTCCTTATTTGAGAGCCATAAAACTTCTATATAACCTTGTGTTGCCTGCAGCTGGCATTAATTGCTCTTTGAATACCTCCTTGAATTGTTTCCATGAGAGTTTATCTTCTGGGGTGCTTGTGGTGACTGAATCCCACTAAGGTACGACACTTTCCTGTAACTACCATGAAGCCAAGAATCTTTTCTGTTCATCTGATATGTCTAATCCTTTGCAAATTTTCTCGCATGATCTCGACTAAGCTTGAACTTCAATGGTTGACTCCGTGCCCTTGAATAGTTTCCTACCTAAGTTGGTAAAATCCTAGCATAACACAGCGAAGTTAACCCTAGGATAAATTAGAGCTGCAGCCTCAACTGCTATTCCACCCTTTCCAGCGTTCGGAGTTCTTCCATTGGTGGTTGTGGTTCTACTAGTTCCCCTTCTTCTCTTCCTCTGATGCTCCTGGATATAGCAAGGTAACTCTTAGAACACTTAAACAAGGTTAACTTAGGAAAAAGATCATAAAGCTAGACATAAAAATGCCAAGCAGAACATCATAGAAATGCACTCTCATAAATTGAACTCATTCTAAAGTACTGCTAACCCTTTCTCTAATGAGTTAACCCCAACCAAGGCCTAGTCTTTGCTCAACCTAAGCACTGATACCACATGTGACAATATGCTTTCTTACACCTAAAGACGACACTTAATGTACATCCTTGGTATTCCTGTGCTAATCATTCATGTGTCCGAATGACAGGTTGTGGGGTATAGAAATAATAGTCAAGAGAAATAAAAACACAAATTTCATTAAAACATAAGAGTATACACAACACCACTGAATAATACATGAAGTTACTCCAAAATATTACATCAAGTTACAACAAAGTGCTACTCCAAATCAAAGTCTAAGGACAGCTAGAATGGACCACCCATTAATATTACATTTATACACAACCCAACGGAAATAAAAATATACCTACTAGACATTGGGAGGACTCCTACTCCATCCTGCTCCAAAATGCTATTGTAAACTTGACTACTCAGCTACTCAAAAAAAATTAAGTGCCCGAGAGGTTAGGGAAAAGAAAAATAAACTCCAAGTTAGACATGGATCAAGTATGGATAAAGCATAAAGTTTAATTTTATAAAAATCTTTAAACAAAAGTATCTCTTAAGACCATGCCATACATAAACACAAATGGGTTTTTACCTTACTCTTGAGATCATGCCATACATAAACATGACTGGGTTTTTACCTTACGATTAAAAAATATTTTATATTAAAATCATCTGATATTATCATAATGTCTAGATTTAAAGTAAAATATAGAATCTTAGCCGAAATTGTTACACTAATTAAATTCTAACATACTAAGCTCTACAACCAAAAACTGAAGGCTTGTAGTGGATAATGGATTCCAATTATGAAAGGATAAGGGTCCATCCGCAGAATCCATACACCTCTAGATAAAATGTACGGGAGGCCACAACATGTTGCACCTCTGCTACTCAGTACCGACACTAGCCCCTTCTTGAGTAGCACCGAATATGATCACCTCTTAGTTGCAATTACAACCATACAATAGGATTTTGAAGCATATATGGGTATCACCCTTGATTTGGGATGATCATACACTATGTGGGTGCGACCCACTTAGCTTAACCGTATATCCCAGCTTTATTCATTTTCTAGGTGTGAGGCTCAAAGAGGCCATGCTCCTACCATTTTCTCCTAGCAAACCATCTTAGAATGCTAATATTACCCTCCGAGCAACCAAGGCAATACTAGTATTCATCCATATGAGTTGTTTCAGGATCGAGAAAACAATCAAAAATTACTATCTTCCATATTAGAATCACCCTTAGGAAGAATAGTGTAGCTCCATAGCATAGTACATGACGATCCAAGATGAACGTTATTAGTTTAAAGTGGTTCAGAATAATCATATTATCTGAAACCGACGTCTCCAAACCAAGCAATTATTCCGACTATCTCAATTTCAGTTCTCTTAGAAGTACGAAAATGTATTCGAGTACTTATCGGGGAATTCAAAGTTACAACCATACTCCCTGAGTCAAAATAGGTCAAGTGATCAATAGTGGAAAATACCCTATTTAAAGCTGATTATACAAGATTAATATATTGATAATCATATACTTAATTAAATGTGAAACATTCATGGAAATCAAATCTCCAATATCTATCATGTTTCCGACATTTCAACCTTATCCTACCCTTCGCCTAGAGATAAACTCTAGGTCTCATAGGTATATGGTCAACCTACTATTCGAATTTTAGTACTAGCTATAGGATAACTTACTTCCCATACATGTGTCACCACATTACTTGGGTTTGACATTTGTTCAAGGTTACTTAAGGGTAAACGACATAGAAACCCCTTGGTTAAAACATTTGAAAACAGAAAGCACTTTCGAGAAGGGAATAAATCGATATTTGAAATCAACTGATATTAAAACTTCTAATATTTATTAATTAGTTAAGTAGTCAAATTTAAACCTTCTTAAATAGTAATTAAAATTAATGAAACACTAATCAAAACTTGGTTATCCTTAACCAGGAATTAATTAGTATTAAACTCTTTTCTAAATATTAGTTAATTAATAATTAATAAATTAATAATAAATTGATAAATAAATTAATCCTTAATTAAATACTTAATTAGTAATTAATTTTAATGAATATTAGGCATGCATCCCTAAAAGCAAACTTAATTCACTAAAACTCCTCCCGCAAGAAAACGTAATTTACAGGTCCCTGTTTTTCATTTCGGCTGTTTTTTCCTCTAAAATACCCCTCCGCTTCTTGCACGATTGATTTTAATAACGAGTTTATCTTTCTTAACTTCATCTTCTTCTTCATTGGTGAACTTATGTTTCTTGATTTTATCTTTTTCTTCAATGGCGAGCTCGGCTTTCTCGATTTCAATGGAAAACTGCAATTATACACAATAGTTGCAGAAATGTCTGCAATTATATGCAATAGTTGCAAACAATTCAACAACTATATTCAATTGTTGCAAATATTTCTGCAATTATATAAAATAGTTTCAGAAATTTCTGCAATTGCAATAGTTGCAGACATTTCTACAACTATACCATATAGTTGCATTTATGCAAATATGCAATAGTTGTAAAAATGTCTGCAACTATATGCAATAGTTGCAGACATTTCTGCAACTATATCATATAGTTGTAGAAATGTCTACATTTGTAAATTTGAAAAAATCGAAAGTGTTCAAAATTTTCTAAATTTTCTGCAAATATATGAAATAATTGCACCATTACTACAAATCTGAATTTTTGGTACCAATAATGGATCTCATTTTAAAGATCATAAAATTTGTGATTTTTTAGTGAAAACGGTATGTTGATCCGATTTTTCTACATAAAGTTATACGCGTTTGAAATGTTAAAAACATAAAGAGCATTTGGGTCTTTTTGCGTGCGCGAATTTGAAAACGGGGACCAGAAATGTAAGTTTTGGGAAGGATATTTTCTCTATTTTGAAACTTATTAGGGATGTGAGCCAAATTACCCTTAACTTTAATTATTTTACTAATCATGATTAACTTAATTGATTAACAGTTAAGTATAAACAACCTTTATTAACTAGTGATTAGTGCTAATTATCTTAATAAATTAATAAATTAAATAATCACTTAATAAATAATTAATTAAAAATTGACTAATCACCTTTAATTAGCTTAATTAAAGTTAGAAAACATTTACTATAAAGTTTCTAAGGGTAAATACTTAAATTTTGTAAATTAGTTCGTTTTTAGCGAACTGCGCGTATAGCGACTATCGCTATACAGACCCGTAATTCTAATTTTTAAAATTTGATTCCTAAGTTAAGAAAACTTCAACTTCGAATCTTATTTTCTTTAAAACATAAAATTGAACTTTTGGAAGCAAAACTAAAGTTTAAAACTTGAAAATCTTTCACTTTAGAAAACAAATTCAAACCTTCAACAAAAATAGATTTCTACGCCGCTTTTGGTTAGCTAATTGCTAACTTTGTGTCACAAACCCATATTCAACAAATAACTCATTTCAACACCATAGAACAACATACATCATAACACTACATAAGCAATAATAATTTTTTCACAACTGCTAACTAACTTTTTCCCAAAATACAAGATAGAAACTTTCTTGCCTACTCAAACTCATCAAACACAATTATCACCAAATCATCACGTAATCAAGCACACATCACATGTAACATTCGTACACTACACATCATAAATTTTCTACTTTAACAAAGTTAACTAGTTGTTTAAAAAGCTTGAACTTTTCTTACCAAAATATGCTAAAACAAGGTCAAACTTCACTGGAATTCAAATACGACCTAAACGAGCCTCCTAGCTTTGAAATTTTTGGACTTTAGGTGCTAAAGTGGGTCAATATGGCTCAGCCCCGGGCATTTGGTGGGCTCGACCAACAAAGAAATAAGGTGATGGGGTGTTGTTTTGGTGGATACGAAGTTTAGAGTGGATATAAGTGATTTAGAGTTGTTCTGAAGTTGTTTTAGTGTATTTTGAACTACTTTCTTCTTGAAATATTTTTCTAAGAATCCATTAGAATGAATAAGAGCAAGAAAAAAAGAAATGAAGAAAATGGAAAATGGAATATGTTGGGGGCGTCTCCACCCCCACCGAACCAAAGGAAAGGAATTCGACACCGGACCACTTCCCTGCCGAACCAAACACCTACCAAACCAACCCACCTCCAATAACTACCGGACCAAAGCATAGCCGAACCAGGCTCCATCCACTCACCACCGGACATGTCCCACCGAGCCAACCTACCTCCACACATCACCGGACCATGTCCCACCGAACCAACCCACCTCCACACGCTGCCGAACCAGAAGCAAGGGAGGACACGACCAGACCAACTCTGCCAGGCCAGATTGCTTCAGCCCAGGCCCACCAGCAGCTATATACATCCAAGACCCCTGCCCCCAGCCTCACTCTATAAATAGAGGAACATGGGTACAACAATGGGGACAAGTTTGAGAGCTCAAGCACGGACGGAACTTTCAAACAACTTTCATATACTTGTATACAAAGCTTTGTACTTGTAATCTGAAGAGAAAAGGAGAATAACATATAAAGTGAACGTAGGCACGTTCTGGCCGAACCACTATAAATCTGTGTGCCTTTTACAGTTTAGTCCCTGCTTTTTATATATTTGCATAAATCACCCAAATCACTAAGAACAACTTAAAATCGACTAAATCATACGACTTGGAGGTGTTTGCCCATTTTTTGTGCAAACATTTTTGGTGCTTTCACTGAGAACAGGAGCTCGAAGCTTCAGCTTCTCCCACTTAACCCTTTTCCTATCAGCATCGTTCATTGCTTGGAAAACATGCCTTTCGGACGGAAGAAAGATGCTAACAAAGGAAAGAACATCGCAACTGGCAGTATCCCAGATCCAATGATCAGAGATCAAGACAATCGTCCGGTTCCAACAGCAAATGGAAATTAGGCAAATCCGACAGCCCCTGCTACGGAACAACCAATTACAAGGGCGGATCTGGACAGGGTTGTGGCTGAAGTAACTAACCGCTTCGCATCTCAACAAGAAGCCTTGGTGGATCAACTCATGTCACGCTTAAGGGATGTTGAAGAAACCAACCGCAACACTGAATCATAGGGTGAGTCCTGGTCTGGAGGATCTGGGAGACGACAAAGGTCTTTCTTCTTCGAAGAGGCTAACAATAGAAACAACTATGGTAGGAGCCAAGCCCGGACTCAGCCCGAATTCCGACCCGAGGAAACACTTGGAACCGAACCCAATAGGGGAGGTACCAGGCAGGGGTCAGATGTAGCTGAGCCCGCCATGCTACATAACCATGGAAACACCAATGGCCGGGGCCGAGCTGGAGTCCAGCCCGAAGTTGGACCCGAGGAAGTGCTGAGAACAGAACCCAGCAGGGGAAGATCAAGGCAAGGGCCAACTGTGGCTAACCCCAGCGTGCCCCCGGAAGACCAGAGGCAGCCATTGGAGAATGTTAGGAGTGATAGACGATACCATCCCTACAGGTCATCTGGACGGAATCAATCCCGCAGGGAAGAACCAAACTCATTTCTATCGGCTCCAAGTTCTGATGAAAGGATGGCGCGATTGTTCAGAGAGTGCGTCCAATGGGACCAAAGAGATCGGGGGATAGGCGCTAGGGTAACCAGCCCTTTCACCCGCAATATCGAAACTGCCATCACCCCCGAGAATGGAAAATGCCAACAATGGAACCTTACAAGGGAACCTCTGACCCCATTTTACACTTGCAGAGATACACACAGCATATGCTCATGAGCGGAGCAACAAAGGGAGTGTTGTGTAAATGCTTCCCACTATTCTTGGCAGATCTAGCTACCTCCTGGTTCTGCCATCTACCCCAAGGGTCCATCAGCTCATGGGAAATATTGAAAGAAAAGTTCATCAGCCAGTTCCGCATTCATGTGGAACAACCCAAGAACGCTTATTCCTTATCTAATATCAAACAGAAACCCAGAGAGACAGTGCAACAATATCTAACCCGATTCAACGCCGCAGCGGCCGCAGTCCAAGATGCCGACGAGAAACTTATTCTAATGGCCCTCTGTAGTGGTGTGCATCCGGATACTAAATTTGCTAGGAGACTAACGAAAGAAAAGCCAGCTACCTTACCCGATTTCTTCCATGAAGCCGGGAAATACATGAGACTCGAAGACGCTGCCATTGAAAGGCAAACAGGGAAACAAACCAAGGCAGCTCATGGCAACACACCCGCAGTAGCAAAGGACGTTCGAAGAAATGACTCTAGAGATAGTGCTGGGGGCAAGAAGGGAGAAAAGCGCTTATATAGGCCAGGACCGAGATTTGACTCTTACACTCCTTTAAATGAAACAATCAAAAACAACTTCTTGGCTACCCAAGACGAAGTTAGATACAAGCGTCCCCCGCACAAGAAAGAATCAGATAATGCAATTAAGTCTGGAAAGTTCTGCCGCTTCCACGATCTCATGGGCATGGCACCAATGAATGCCATCATCTCTGGGACTTGATTGAAGAAAACATCAGAAGGAAGAGACTGGAGCGCTATGTGAAAGGTCGGAACAGGACTTCACCTCCTACCAATGAGAACCCAGGGCTACCCCTCTCGGAATTAGGCGGAGGAAATCGCAACACCAGCGGCTCCAGTCAAGAGAAGATATTGGTCCTTGCCATATCAGAAGGGCCACACATAGCCGACGGAAGCTGGGCAGAGATGGAAAGATACGGTAAGTTACTTAGAAACGATGAAGGCTACGTTAATTCTGTTACAGAAGAACGCCACCCGAAACGGAAAGAGAATGATGACATCACATTCAGTAGGCGTGATCTAGAGGGAAGGCAGTACCCTCACATGGATCCTATGGTCATCTCTGCCTGGTTCGGTCCAGCCAAGGTTTTTCGAATTCTAGTAGACACTGGAAGCTCAGTAAATATCCTATTCAAGCATGCTTTCGACAAAATGAAGCTGTCAATGAAGGATGTGTCTCCCTGCAGCAAACCGCTACATGGTTTCACTAGAGATGCGAAGATGCCCCTCAGGCAACTGGACCTCTTTGTCGAAATAGGAAGCCATCCCCGCTCCGTTGTGCGAAAACAAACATTTGTGCTAATAGAGAACCACTCGGCCTACAACGCCTTTTTGGGAAGACCAGCCTTGTTTGACTTCCAAATTGTCCTAGCCCCGTGGTGCCTGAAGATGAAATTTCCAACAGATGACGGAATAGGAGAAATAGAGGGAGATCAAGACACCGCTCGAGATTGTTATGTAATTGAACTTCGCAATAACCGCAGGAAGGATAAAGGGAAGGATGCAGAGACTTCTCTCTGCAAGAAAAACTTGGAAGCATAGCAATTAAAGAAAGCCCCTCCTCTTCGATATACCAGCGATCCTTTCAACGAATTAGACCCCAGGGACAAGGAGGAGGAGGCCACAACCGAGCCTGCAGAGGCTATGGAATTTGTATCTGTAGACAAACATGACCCAAGTAGACTGCTGAGAGTCGGGTCTCAGTTAAGAGCAGAATTGAAGGATCAACTCGTCGATTTTCTTCGCCACAACATGGATGTATTTGCATGGACGCACGCTGACATGACTGGAATCTCCCCAGAAGTAGCATGCCACGTACTGAACATCGATCCCACCAAGGTGCCAGTAAAGCAGAAAAAGAGAAGCATGGGGGCAGAACGATCAGTAGCCCTCGAGGAAGAAGTAAAGAATCTACTTGCCAATAACTTCATACGAGAAGCTATCTACCCAGAATGGATCGCCAACCCGGTACTGGTAAAGAAGGCTAATGGGAAATGGCGAACATGCATCGACTTCTCCAACTTAAATAACGCTTGCCCGAATGCTTCCCACTCCCCCGAATCGATCAACTCGTGGACAGCACAGCCAGACACGAACTCTTGTCCTTTATGGACGCATACTCAGGATATAACCAGATCCCTATGCATGCCCCCGATCAAGACCACACTAGTTTCATCACTGACCGGGGATTGTACTGCTACAGAGTAATGCCTTTTGGACTTAAAAACGTCGGAGCTACTTATCAGCGCCTCGTCAATAAGATGTTTGCGAAACTAATAGGACGAACTATGGAAGTTTATGTGGATGACATGCTGGTAAAATCGAGGAAAGCCAACGATCATATAAACCACCTGTACGAGATGTTTCAAGTACTTTGCCAATATGGAATGAAGCTGAATCCTCTAAAGTGCTCCTTCGGAGTGTCGTCGAGAAAGTTCTTGGGATTCATCGTCCATGCCAGGGGGATTGAAGCAAACCCCGAACAAGTCCGGGCTTTGCAAGATATCAAGATACCATCCACTCGAAGAGAGATGCAAAGCCTAAACGGGAAAGTGGCCGCCCTAAGTAGGTTCATCTCTAAAGCAACCGATAAATGCATCCTTTTCTTCGAAGCTCTAAAGAAAGACAAAGGAAAGTTCGAATGGACTGACGAATGCTCAACAGCCTTCCTTAACCTAATCGAACACCTTCAGAAACCACCAGTACTCTCGACTCCAAATGAAGGCGAAGAACTATACCTATACCTTGCTGTATCATCCCATGCTTTAAGCGCCGCTTTGGTGAGAGAGGACAACCGCGTGCAGCGGCCCATATACTTTGTAAGCAAGAGATTTACAGGGGCAGAAGCCAGATACCCTAAACTTGAAAAGCTAGCATACTATTTGCTAATCACGTCGCGGAAGCTGTGACACTATTCCCAATCTCATTCCATCAGAGTTTTAACCGATCAACCGCTAAGGCAGGTACTCCATCGTCCCGACACTTCTAGGCGACTACTTAAGTGGTGCATCGAACTGAGTCAATATAATATCACCTACCATCCTCGCACCACCATCAAGGGACAAGCTATGGCCGATTTCATTGCCGAATTCACTACCAACGAAGGTGAGGATCAATCCGAAATAACAAAGGATATCAAGTGGAATCTCTTTGTAGATGGAGCTCAAACGAACAGGGCTCGGGGGCAGGTATTGTGATAATCACCCCCAGGGGAAGGAAGATGCACTATGCCCTAAGGTTGGAATTCGCTGCCACCAACAACGATGCCGAATATGAAGCAGTAATAGCAGGACTAGAACTTGCCTTAGAAATTGGAGTAAGTTCTTTATGTCTCCATAGTGATTCTCAACTTATTGTAAATCAAATACTAGGAGAATTCCAGACTCGAGAAGAACGACTCACAACATATCTAAAGAAGACCAAGCTGCTGCTCAATCAATTGGATCACTATTTAATCAAACACATTCCTCGAGGAGAGAATCAGGAGGCCGACGAACTGGCAAAGCAAGCTAGCATGAAGGACGGCACCACTTCCGGAACAATAACCATCTCAAAGCAACTAGCCCCGAGTTTCGAGCAAGTGAATCAGATAGCTTCAATCGAAAAGGAAACTTGGATGACTCCCATCCGGAAGTACTTACAAAGTGGCACGCTGCCCGACAGGCGTAGCGAAGTTAAGAAAATCTTGAGGAAAGCTTCCCGCTACACAATACAAGAAGGCATCCTCTATCGGCGCAGCTTCTCTAACCCCTTATTAAGGTGTGTCGCTGGAAGGGAAGCCAAAGAGGTCCTGTCCAACACCCATCAAGGAAGTTGCGGAGATCAAACTGGAGGGCAGACTCTAGCAAAGAAAATACTCCGATATGGGTATTACTGGCCCACTTTAAATAAAGACGCCTTAGACTTCATCAAAAGATGTGACAGATGCCAGAAATTTGCTAAGATTCCTCGAATACCAACAAATGAGATTACTCAAATGACCAGTCCTTGGCCCTTTGCGGTATGGTGAATTGACCTGATTAGCGAACTGCCGGTGGGCCGAGTCGGAGCCAAATATGCTATAGTGGCGGTCGACTATTTCACCAAATGGGTGGAAGCGGAACCTTTAAATAAAATATCTTCGGCGAAAGTTATAAACTTCTTGATCAAAAATGTTCTATGCAGGTACGGGGTTCCGCTCAAAATCATATCGGACAATGGACTTCAGTTTGACAGCGAGGAGTTCACCGACTGGTGCCGAGAGCACGGAATTCACAAAGGCTTCTCATCTGTGGCTTATCCCCAGGCAAATGGACAAGTCGAAACTGTCAACAAAATTCTCAAAACTCTGATCAAGAAGAAGCTTGAAAAGTCAAAAGGCGCTTGAGTGGATGAACTTCCTACGGCACTTGGGCCTACCGCACGTCTTTCAGAACATCAACAAGGCATACTCCCTTCTCTTTGGTATACGGATCGGAGGCCATGCTCCCAGTTGAAACTGTAGTGCCCTCCCACCGTAGGATCCACTACAACCCAGAAGAGAATGAAGAACTCCTACACATGTCTTTGGACCTAATTGAAGAAAGAAGAAATGATGCAGCACTTATAGCGGCAGCTCACAAGCAAAAAGTGGCAGCACGATACAACTCCAAAGTCAAGCACCGCAGCTTACGAGAAGGAGATCTTGTTCTCAAACGGATCTTCCCGTGCCCCGGAGCGCTAGATCCAATCTAGGACGGACCCTATGTAATTCATAAAGATCTCCACAACGGAGCTTATATTTTGTCAACAGTGGACAGAGAGGTGTTCCAGAGGGCATGGAACATCCAACACCTTCGTCGATACTTTTCTTAACTTGTGCTGCCCATATGAAGTGAATTAACGAAGAGAATCAGTGGACGTAGGCATTTTCGTGCCGAACCACTTAAAAAATCTTGTCTCTTTTTAAACTTGTTCCTTCATATCTTGGCTGCTTGTTAAGCTTTATCCTTTTCTGTTGAACAAAATCCTGTTTAACGGCATTTCCATTCTGGACACTTCACGGCACAACCTCACTTGGACAAGACCTAACAGGTACTATACGAATCTATGCCCTCATCAATGAAACACTTTTGCTCCAGCATCCCTCTGCTGCGGGTTAACTCATTGCTCGCGACGGCCCTCAAAGCCAACTGTAATGAGCCGATCATAAGCCACCGAGAAGGCCGACTATAGCCGAGGCAGCTCATTACGGCGTTCGGCTCGCCGACGACTGTGAACCGATTATAAGCCCCAACATAAGGTGTGGCCAGCCAGGGGCAGTTCACAATTGATGATCGGCACCCACGCTAGCCGGCCATGGTAAATTGAATAATACCCACGATTACGGGCCATAATGGCCCGGGTAGTTACTGTGCGCGATCTCGGCTCTGATTTGTCTTAAGTACGGCTGTGGTAAAAAAGAAAACTCCCCGCGGAGGCGTAAGATGGGTGACGAATGTCTCCAAGACCCACAGCTAGGGAAAGTGACTACAAAACCCGTTTGCCACGAACTTAAGCACATCGAAGGCCTTCCGTGATTGGAAGTTTTACTATTCTTTATATTTCTATTTTATTTATAAAAACTTTCCTCCTATCCTCTATAACGATCACTAAAGTACATGGCACAAAATAGGAGACACTCGCTAATGGGAATAAGAACTCACAGCTGGATGGCAGGACATTCAATTACATTCCATATTCGATTACGCAAGGCATTCAAAGCTATCGTCTACAGCAAAAACTTGAAGGGCGGTACTCTCTTCCCTTGTGTGCAAATAAGTAGCTCTTATATATTCACACATCACATTAACATTGCAAGACACGAAATTATATTTTAAGCGAGAACTTGACATCAAAACACAATCGAATCACTAGCACATGCACAGTTATATTTCTTATGCAACACATCAAAATAATGACAGCATCCTAATATGACAGAATCAACTAATGTTATAAAGTTACATGTTAAAAATAAAGTCGTTCGTTGTAATGACATAATTACAACCTGAAAGTACATTAATGTTTTAGAACTAGTATATACAGGAATGTCAAGTAAAACCAAAAATGCCCGGATCAAGTCAAAATAGCCGGCAGCATAGGAACTTCATCTCTATTCTTCCAACCCCCCAAGATCTACTTGACAGCAGGATCAGAACTCCCAGCATGCTGACCAGAGGTCCCACCTGTCCAATTCAGGAGAAGTATCTATTAGACAAACGATAAGCAATCAAGTTAAGAAAAGATTAAAAGGGAAGACTTACCAGAGTCTGCTCCCTGATCATCATCCGTCCACTCTTGAATCTCACCTGCTTGCCTAGAGGTCAAGGCACCAACGCCACTACCACTCTGTCCTTCGCCACCGCTACCACCATCACCTTCTCCATCACCTCCGCTCTCCTCCTCGTCTCTTTCCTCCTCTTTACTTTCCTCCTCCGGAACATCTGGGCATGTGCTGGGAGAGGGTCCATCAGATTTCTTGAGCTTCTTCCCCCCGACGACTGGAGGTATCGAGAAAGGTCTCCTCTTGCTGCTCTTTGTCGTGGCCCCTCCTTTGGCTTTGGCAGCTCTTTGCTCGGCCGTATCCCTCTGCTTGACCACAGACTGATGTGGTAGAATCAAGTTGTGTCCTAGGAGAGTGGCATTCCTGATTAGGTAAGAAGCTGACCTATCCCTTCCCGAAATGGCCTATATCTCCGCGGCCATCTGAAACAGGTGATCATTCTCCACGACCGCAAAGTCACCTGTCGCTAGCAAGAAAAAAAAACACATAAGAAGAAGCATCTCAGTCAGAACGGAAATTATAAATAAGCTTCAACTTAAAGCCAGAGGTGAAGCTGTGGATCGAAACGGTGTCATCCTGGACGAAGAACCACTCCTTCTTAAACATGGTGAACTTTGAATACAAGTCCAGGATCGGCTTGAAGGACATGGCCGATTCCAAGCTGTTGTGTGGAGACCCCTTCTTGTAACCTCTCAAGTTATATAGATACCGAATCTCCCGGTTAGAAGGGGGCGCCCGTACTTTCTCTGGAAAATCACGAATAGGCACACCAAGATAGCGTAGGAGTTGGGCTGGAGCTGGAAAAGGGCCACCTTCAAATAGGTGACGAAGCTAACTATCCAAGCATTGATTGGAGTAATGGCCCCACACATGCAGTGGTACCTACTATAAGCAAAGTATCCTTCAGGGGGATTATATGGCATGACCCCCTTCCCTGGCAACAGCATGCATGCTCTATCAATCCCAAAGGAGCGGGAGATAACATCAAGCTGCTCTAAGAGCTAGGAAAGCGGTCAGGCGGAGAATTCAGAAGCTCTTGGGGACCATACCCATCCACTAGCGATCTCGGGGTGGGTCCACGACGTTTCGGTCCTGGCTGAGCTGGGGGCACTACGGTGGACTCTCCTTCATCCTTGGATTTCTTTTTATTTGATCGAGTTTCCACTTTACGAGACATTTATCTGCAACACAAGAAAGATATCGTTAAAACGGAAGGTATAAACATGCAAGTATATGTAGTCTGGAATTTCACTCGTAATTCAAAACATAAAAATTCAAGTATATAAGGTTCATTCGGCACTCAGATCCCCATGTCTCGTTCGGCAATTCAAAAACAAAAATTCATTCGGTGTTCGAACCCCATGTTTCATTCGGGAGTCCCAACCTAAAGTCCATTCGGCAGCTCAAGAGCAAAAGATCATTCGGCAAGTTCATTCGGTACTCGGAATCCACGAGTCCATCCGGTAATTCAAGTGTATAAGATCATTCGGCAAAAGAATGTCTCACCTGGTTCGACAATCAGAATTGATTCGGCACTTTAAATAGTTCGGCAAACGAGACTGATTCTGCACTATAGTTGGTTCGGTACTATAATCAATTCGGCGGGTAAGGAATGAAGGAAGCCTAAGGCCAATACTTATAGGCAAAAATCAACAGCCGAACCAACTGGCTCGGCACACAAGACCGGGCGAGAATCCCCCAAGCTAAAACAAAGTGCGACATATACTGACATATGCCCCACTTTGGGGGGCAAATGTTGGGGGCGTCTCCACCCCCACCGAACCAAAGGAAAGGAATTCGACACCGGACCACTTCCCTGCCGAACCAAACACCTACCGAACCAACCCACCTCCAACAACTACCGAACCAAAGCATAGCCGAATCAGGCTCCATCCACTCACCACCGGACCATGTCCCACCGAACCAACCTACCTCCACACATCACCAGACCATGTCCCACCGAACCAACCCACCTCCACACGCTGCCGAACCATAAGCAAGGGAGGACACGACCGGACCAACTCTGCCAGGCCAGATTGCTTCAGCCCAGGCCCACCAGCAGCTATATACATCCAAGATCCCTGCCCCCAGCCTCACTCTATAAATAGAGGAGCAGGGGTACAACAACGGGGGACAAGTTTGAGAGCTCAAGCACGGACGGAACTTTCAAACAACTTTCATATACTTGTATACAAAGCTTTGTACTTGTAATCTGAAGAGAAAAGGAGAATAACATATAAAGTGGACGTAGGCACGTTCTGGCCGAACCACTATAAATCTGTGCGTCTTTTACAGTTTAGTCCCTGCTTTTTATATATTTGCATAAATCACCCAAATCACTAAGAACAACTTAAAATCGACTAAATCATACGACTTGGAGGTGTTTGCCCATTTTTTGTGCAAACAGAATATAAATGAATTTTTGTGAAGATGGTGGGTATTATTGGTTAGGAAAATAGATAAAAGACTAAACTACCCTTTTGTACTAAATAACATATATGAATGCATGCTACACCATACCCCTCCACCTTCCTAGCGTACGTTTCCCCCTCCCTCTACCTCCCTAAATCATGCAAGTAAAGCCATGTGTTTACTTGAGGCAAGGAGGTATGTATGTATACGTATAAAAGTGCGTGTGTATATATATATTTATATTTTAACCATAAGTTGTCAATTCATGATTATATAAATATATAAAAGTTAATAATTTTTAAGCGAGATTTATTATCATTAATTCTGTCATTTAAATGTGTGTACATGGTGCATAAACACGCACAACGTTTCTGACAACTTTCCATGTCGAAAGGTCAAAATTTCGAAAAATATTCTTCGATCACATTTTCTATTTTTCTATGAACTATCTATATTGGTAAAAAAATTATTAAAAACAATTTTATAATCATTATTAAATAATTAACATAGGTTTACTTTTTAATAAAAATCCATTTATTCGTTACTTAAAATATATTTATATAGCCTATATTAACGTGGTAAAAGTTTGGGTTATTACAGAATGTCATTCAATTTAATTATAAAAATTCTCAAATACAAGGTATTCCAAAGTGCATATATAGCAACCTTCTTCTCATTATAACTTTGTGCACCTTTATTCTATAAGTTAATGAATGATTTAAACTTTAATATTTTTCCAGTAATAGTACCTTATAGTAGTTATTAAAAATACAAAGAAGCCCATAGGATATCTGTCAAAGTTGACTTTGAAAATTGCCAAACAAAAGGCATTTTTAAAGTGTATTCATAGCGACCTTTTCGCTTCTAACTTTAACAAATTAGTTTACAATTTCCGTAACATTCCTAACCAATACCTTGCTACTCCATATACAAAAATATGGGTAGAGATCAACAAAAATATATTCTCAATTAATCACACAGAACAAGTTTAAATATAAAGGGGATTCAAAGTGCACTTATACGCTATCGCTATATGGACCATCCCATATAGATTACAAATTCAGCTCACAATCCAAACAACCATTTAAACATCAAGTCAAGACCATACTAAATATTATAGAAGGTAATAAAAGTGATGTTAAGCAATATAAAATTGTCATTTTCTTTCAAACTCAAGAGGATACAAAGTTTATAACTTTAATTAGTTAACAATGTCACTTTAACTTTATATTTACACACATATACACTCACACAAAAGATGGTGAGACAACTCATCCAAATCCAATCCAAATACAAGCTCAAGCACACACAAAGTTAAGAACACTTCTTACCGTCTTCAAACAGCCAAAGATCCAAGATATATCACTAAAATCACAAGGCAAGATCTCCCCCTCTACATCATTGCTCTTGGCCCATACTAAAAACCCCACTTCCTCTTCACTTCTTCCACTTTTGACTTTAGATCCATGCTTTCTAAGGTGTTCTTAGGTGATGGTTAAAGTTTGGTGAAATTTGGAGAAAATTTGAATTAATTGGAGGGAGATTAGTAAGAACAAAGTGAATTAGTGCTAATCCAGTTTTAACATTTTTAATCTCTTTATTTTATTTTAAGATTTTGAATTTGTAAAGTGTAAATGGGCTCTTATCCCTCTTCTTTACCCTCCTTTGGCCGGCTATAAACTTCCACACCTCCTTTGCATGCTTTTACTTTACACATTATCATTCACATGAAAATATCTCTTCTTCCCTCAACCAATTACCATATTACCCCTCCCTTTCTAAAATATTTCTAAGGGATTTAGTGCAAAATGTTTTTTGTTTCTTATTAATATTTTCTTAAGTATTTTAGTTTATATAAAAAAGTTTGAATAACTTCTATTTGATGTAAAGTTGTTTACCGATAAAACGATTTTAGGTCACATTATCGGTATTTATTCGAACTATATGTTTTCATAAATATTTTTCTAAAACAAGTTTACCATCGTCAGTTATTACTTAAATGGGGATTAAAAAGATTATTAAATCACTTTTATCACATTTAGTCTAAGATTCAAATAATTATATAATTCAGATATTTAAATACGAAGTGTTCGAAATTCTAAGTTGTTGCACTCACCCCTACTTAAAGCATTTCATCTCGAAATTCCAATGAGAGTAGCAAAAGGAAGCAATCACACAGTAATACTAACAATATCCAAAATTACTAGCAATCAAAGCCCATGTTTTGCTCAAATTCAAAAATTCTCTTATCGCGCAAGGATGATAAACAATCTACTGAGCATACCTTACGCTCAATAGCCTAAGGTTATTATTTTAACGATTATTCATGCTACCTAATAAGAAATCAAAGAGTCCCTGCCTAAACTCTCTATATGCCTATAAAACATAGTATAGAAATCTACTAAAGCCCGTATGATACGCATGGATCATCCATACTGAATGTCTGATTTGATCACTTGCTCGATCACATAAAGTTCACTTTCAAACTGGTATAAATCACTTGACCTCTCTAATGTGGAGTTTGATTAGGTTCCTTGATTAGCAACCTCCGTACTTCTTATATAACCATATACTATGATATAAAACCTCGAGCTCAAAACATGAATCCGTATCAAGTGTTTACTGTCAAGAATCTAGTGAATAACCCTTGTTTAGACCGGTGCATATCACCTCGAAACCATGTACTCGAATACTGAATTAAGAACAGTCATGCGTAAAAAATGATTTTGTACAATTTATGTATTTAACCTATTTGTTTCTTAACAATACCAATATCCTTTTTATCACATTCTTTTACATAAATAGTATGTCATTTAATACAAAAATCATTTTTGAAAAATTTCATAAAAACATAACGTCAAGTTGTTAAATTTTTTATAACTTAAGTTCATACTCGTATAATACTCCAGTATATCCTAAGAGTATACACAAAACATCAAATTCATTTTACTTAACAATGATCTTCGAAAAATTCAAAACTTGTTTGAACTTACTACCTTCTGAATTCAAGAGTGATATAACTTTTGTATTTTCAAAGAAACGCTTAGCTTAAAGTTCGATAACGGTTTGGAGGTTTCCGACTATCCAAAATCATCGAAATTCTCGTTTCGTTTTAACAAATGACAACTACCAACCAACATATCATAACATGATGCACATACTACATTGTTCAAATGCATAGGATACATGTGTCAAGTAAACAACTCAACACATTTCCACTTATTTATTAGACATGCTTTACAAAAAGAGAAAACATGAAAAAGTTTCATCATTTATTCTGGGCTATGCCACTACCACTTGGCCTCAAACACGGTGTACATATAAAATATTTCTTCACTTAAAGTTCATATTAAACTTCTTTACAGAAAAATTTTAGAACCAAATACCCAGGTTTTATTTCTAAATCATTTTGAAATAATGATATATAAATATATCTTTTGTATACTAAATCATACTTTTGGGGTTAAATCAATATCTGTTTTACTGAAATAACTCTATAACAGACTACTGTGGTTGCATCCCCTACTTTGAAACCTAAAACGAACACTGATAATGCTGCAGTCATCACCAGAATTATTTTCAAACGACAGAAGTGAGTTCAGTACACTGTACACTCAATCATACTTTTGGAACTTAACCAAAATCATTTCAAGGCCGGATCAAATACTTTGTATAATGGTACAAAGTATCGTGATCTTAATTTCATTGCCAATTTCTCAAATATTTACTTTCAAATATTGCTATCAATATTTTCCAAAATCTTGGAATACCAATTTCAAAGACACCGGATTTAAGTTCTCAAAATACCAATTTAAATCCTTTTCAATTATGAACCATATTTTATAAACCATACTTATATGAAATTAATTTCTTATATAAAATCTTTTCATTAATGTTTATTTACAAAATATCTTATCTTTCCTTTAGATTATAATAAGCATTTTTATTAAATTTAACTTTTATCCCAACATTATCCGCAACCAGCTTATAGTCAAACTTTAAAACTAAATTCACAAGGTATTCATTTCAGTGCTCCCACAAATAGTGTATACCCAATCCATGTAATGAAAAGGTAAAGCTGCTCAGAAAATGATCAAGCATAATTTACAAACAATAGTCAATGCTAATAAACTGGCTGAGCGTAACCAAACTAATCGACGGGGGATAATAGATAATATTCATTAATCCTTACACAAAACAGACTACATTATCAACTTATACTTGGATTTATTACTAATATATGACAATTACAAGTACGCTCTTATATGTATAATACACTCAACCCATGTTATGCATTCCATTGCCCTATCTCCTAATGAGTCATGCTTAACCAAAGCCAAGGTTCTCGCTTAACCTTCAGCTCTCATACCAAGTGTAATATCCCTCCTTTTCGACCTTCGAATGTCGACACAAATACATCCATGGTATTTACATGTTGAGCGCTCAACTACCTGAAAGACGGATTGTTAGGGTAAAATAAAAGGAAAATAGAAAACAAAACAAGAAAAAAGAGAACACAATACTATAATCTCACAACAAAATGATAACATATAATATCAAGAAAGAAACATTATCGCTATAAGATATATAGTTTTGGAGTTACAATTCTAAATACTATAATCAATTCGGACAGTAGTAACAATCTTTCCTCACAATTACTGATATATATAATATAGTAATGTAGTGGAAATAAGAATACCACAGCAGATGAACATCCAGCTCATCTCCTCGAGTTTCAGGAATATCCAACTTAAACCTGCCTTTCCCACACTACTCGAACGAGCACCCATATAAATATAGAAAATATAAAACCATGAGTCAGACATATTTTGGTATGAAAAACTCAAGAAATATGTGACCAACATATAAAAGTACTTTCGAGACCACACAGAATGTCATTATGGCTATCCCCTCAAAAGAATCGCATATAATAAGTACACATGGTGATATAATAGATAATTCCTATGGTATAAAATATAAATCAGAAAATAGTTATATAACTTGCATCTCACGATACAACATTATTAAAGTACAACTAAAACCACTAAGGTACGTTCACATAAGGATTTTCCATAGAGACTCCTCCATTAAAACTAAGCGGATATCCATGACAAGGATAAGAAACTACCATTCGAGCATCGTATATCTCTAGATAGAACATACCATAAGGTAAACATAGCAAGCCCCGACCCTAAGGCGTGGTACCAATTGTCATCAACTCCCAACGGCCAACGTATCAAAAGCATCTTGAGAATGGAGTTGATAATACACTTGACGTAAGCGAAATCACCTAGTCTATGCATCCTACCCTTTCTTTAGTCATTTATTGACGGTGAAGTCACATCACCATCTCATCACACAAGTCAACACTCGAGCAGATCACAAATCTCTCTAGATTCCAACATCTCGAATAGTCCATGAATCCACAAATGGATTCCAACATCTCGAACAGATAAAAAATCTCTACATGGATTCGAGCGACTCGAGCAGATTATGAATCTCCACATAGATTCCAGCATAGATTAAGTATATCGCTTTGAAGTGGTTACAGTTTTGAGTCATCTCAGTTAAGTATACTTCCCCGCTTATCGGACTCTCCAAAACTAATTGATAGAATTTCGGTTAACTTAACCTTAATTCTTTTAGAAATAAATAGATAATTCATAAGGGTAGAGATCATCTCCTATCCAGATGGATTTCCTTATCGTTTGTCTAAGAAGAGCAAGGCAAGATTATACGTACAGTCTAACATCACCAAAGATAAGTATATCGTATAACTCTCGCGTTTCTTCCAAATGTTTCCTAAATTTTCTTGGTCAAATTCAATAACAATGAGTATGATCACATATTAAAGATAAGCCTTGTATACTTATGGCATATCTGACCTTCTCAACTCATACTATCGCCCGGTCATGAGTGAAGCCGGTAGGTTAGAGCACTGTTGCTACTACACCCTACTCGAACATCAGCCTTAAATCCTAATAATAGAATAAGCCTACTTCGTCGGGATTTAGTGCCAAGTACACAACTAAATACTTTCCACAACCGACTAAACTGACAAACGTGATTAAGTCACATAAAGCATGATTAGGTCCCATAAGCAACTTCCAATCCCTTTTTTATTTTAATCCCTTTATTAATTAAAACCTCTTTTACTAGTAAAACTTCTTTTATCTACTAAACTTCATCTAATATTTACTACTATTCGTTTGTACTCTTTTAATATTTCAAAAACTATTCATATACTTATCTCAAATGATATAAGTATATTCACAAATCTTTTACATGTTTTATCACTTTAAACCTTTAATTTTTTTATTTATTCCAAAAGATTCCATACTTGTTATTACCTTTAAAATATCCATTTAAAAGGTCTAATTACATTCACAAGTCTATTTCAAATGGTTTAAGACAAATGATGTTAACACATTGTCACAACAAACCCAAAACCATTCACATTTGTCATTATCTTTAAAACATTCTTTTGAAGTTTAATTAAGTCGACACTCATTAAACAACATGATATACTTTTTAATAACTTCATAAAACCTTTCATTATAATGTAAGTGTTATAATTCAAAACTATGTCTTATTATATTGTTAAATAAGTAACTTGCTTTTCCAAACATATATATGTAAATACATTAAAAATACTTGTAAATATGTTTTAAATGTTTATGTAAAATATTACTTAAAAATAACCAATTTATAATTTGATGGAATTAAATAATTTTTTTATATTTAAAACCCGTTATTTTGAAAATTCATAAATAATTATTAAAGATTTTTTTTTACTCCAAACGAACTTTAAAACACTATAAATTATGTTAGGAACATCCCTAAAAAGGTTATGGAAAATACCAAATCTAAATATCATTCTTAAACACTTAAAACCTCAAGTAACCGACTATAGCAATTATATATGCCGTTAAAAGTCCTTAATATAGAAAAATGTAGAAAAGCACAAACTTCGCGACTAGTTTTAACCACTTAAACAAATGATTTAAGACATGAAATTTTACAATATAAGTACACACTTAGGGTACTTCAAAATCATTGAAAATCAACCCCTAAGGATATTTTCAAATTTATTTATAAAAATTCCTGTAAACAAGGTATTTACTAAAGTGTTCGTTTAGCGACCGTTTTATTCCAAACTTTAGCCATTTTGTTTGACCAGTTATAAAATATTTTAAACTCCAATATTTTCCAGAACTTACAGTACTTGTTGAAAATACAAAGAAACCCTAAGGATGTGTACCAAAATCATTTTAAACATTCGCAAAAAGTAAGGCTTTTTAAAGTGCTCATATAGCGACTTTCTTCTCGCTATAACTTTTGCTACTTTGTTCAACCACACCTATAGCTTTTGAAACCTTTATATTTTTACAATAACAAGTATCCATATAATACTTATTAAAACTAGAAAGAAACCCCTAAGGATGTCTTTCAATATAATTATAAAAATTCTGAAAATAAGGTATTTTAAAGTGCTCATATCACCAACCACAAGACATGTCAAAGTGCATCTATAGCGACCTTTTCGCTCATTCCACTTCCTCTTTACTTTGTTCGCTTTTGACCATAGATTCATGCTTCCTAAGATTCTCTAATGTGTTGTTGAATGTTTGGTGAAGTTTTGAGAAGAATTGAATTAATTAAAGAAAGATCGGTAAGGAACTAAGTGGATTAATGCTATCCACTTCTACCATTTTTGATCGTTTTATATTATTTAAGCGTTAGAATTTGCAAAGTATAAATGGACCATTAGCCCCCTCCTTTACCCTCCTTTAGCTAGTCACAAACTCCTTCCCACCTCCTTGCATGTTTTCACTTTACACCTCATCATTCACATGAAAATATCTCTTCCTTACCTTAGTCAATTACCATATTACCCCTCCCCTTCTAGAAGCTTCCTAAGAGATTTAGTTCAAAATGTTTGCATTTCTCATTAATGATTTTCTAAGTACTTTAGTGTACCAAAAAATTGATGGAACTGGACCAGCCCACGGTGGAAGTTATGGGTGAATTTCAAAAATGTTACTCTATTGGATTTTTATTGGGCATATGAAGTCAAACTGAATTAGAAAATTTCTAAATTTCATTTAAATAAAATCATTTATTTTATTTAAATTCAAATAAATTAAGATACGAAATTAATTTTATGTGATTTAGTTTATACATAAATGTATCGTATACATATATGCGTGAGTGCATGTGTAACATAATAATCCGTGAAAGGTATAATATGTTCATATTGGGATTTACATCGCAATAGACATATTAGCTCCTTTTGTATGTCATGTATGTTGTCCAAATATATGCGTGTATATGTGTTACAGTATATACATATATATATATATATATATATATATATATATATATATATATATGTATGTATATACGTATGTACACATATGTTTGTATAAATATATTATATCTAATATATAAACGTAAAACATTTATATATAGACAAATATATATATAGAAAGAGAGAGAAAATTACTAAAAAAAATTATTATTCAAAATCAACTTAGTTTTGCAAACATTATAATTTTAGTATTTTAATTTGTATATATTATGAATAAAATAATGTTTTCATCCATAAATAATTAACATAATATATTCTATTGATGAAAATTCAAATTTTACAATTTTTGAAAATCTAGAATCATAAAATAGAGCTTAGGGAAAATCTAGAGATTTTTCAAAGTTGAAATATTATTTTTAAAAACAAATACATTGATTTCGACAATAATTATTTAATATAAGGTAATATATTGACAACAATTAAAATCATAATACTTGAGAAATTCTAGTATTATGAATGAATGGTTACAAAAAATTTTGAAGAATTTTTCAATTAAATTATTATTTTTAATAAATCATAAACGGTTTTGTCGAAAAAATATTAATTATTAAAAATAATGAACTTTATTGAAAAAATCCTAAATTTTTTCTATACGTATCTAGAATGATATAATATTAAAAATAAATAAAATAGAATTTTCAATGTAATAATTATTTTTTATATAATGAACAATTAAAAATTCAATAAATATTAATTTAAAAATATGATATATGTATGATAATTAATTTTCGAATTTGTAAATTAATATTATGTATATAAGTGTACTGAATTTTTTAAATCATATATATACATATATATATCTTATATATGCGTATATGCTTGTGACGCCCCAATTCTATGCTCACAATAACAAAGGTTATTATAAGGAATAACGTCTGCTATTGCAAAGAATAAGGCTTGTTAGAAGCGACCATCTGTACGTTATGCCTTAGATGAGCATTGATTACATCGATAAGAGTTGTATAACTTACTCCCAAAGATATAAATTCAATCCAAATCTAAAATGAAACTACGGTGGCTAAAGAAAAATCCAAAACAATTCATAATATCAACAACACTGATAGTATAATCACATCAGAACAGAAATATCAGATATATATAGCGGAAGACAAGTCTGGAATACATGCTACAACAATCTATAGTTCACAATAACCAAATATACATATACATATACATCAACATACATAAGATGGGAGTCAAATAACCAAAAGAGCTCCTCGAAGGCTAGACAAAAGATGATGCGAAATCCCAAAAGATGAAGCTGCTATTGAATCAGAGATAGAGATTAACCTGAAATGACTCGGTCTGACCCGAGTATTATTTAAAAGAAAATAATAAACGGATCAGTCTAAATTATTCTTAGAATAGAATGCATCATAAACAACTTCAACCAAAATAATAATAATCTCTAATGAGAATATTCAACATAAGAAATCAACATAATTAAATGAAGAAATCACATCAACTCCATCAAAATCAACTTTCAAATTCACAATTGAATTCAAACAACAATTCATGAAATCTATAAATCAAAAATAGATAACTAGAAAATCAACACAAAAGTGGATCGATCCCAATAAATGGCGAGTTTTAGCTACGCCGCACGTGCATCTCAAATGGCCGAAGCTTACCAAGTACTATGATTTTTGGCGCCCAACAAATGACCCGAAGGTCCAACAAATGACCCGAAGGTCTAGTACTGGTATTGACCCGGAGGTCCAACAAATGACCCGAAGGTCCAACAAAGTGGCTTGAATGCCCATCAAAATCATCAAATATTTCAATTAACGAGTCCGGAATTAACTGAAATAGTAAAAGTGTGGTTCCATACTCCGCACTTTTGCTAAATCGTTTAAATCTCTTCATCGTTTCCTTGAATGTGCAAAATTGTGTATTTTATATAAATAACAATTTACGTTCTCAAACGGACAAGTCCGAAATTAACCGAATCAGTAAAAACGAGGGTTCATAGTCCTCAATTTTGCTGAAACGTTTAAATCGCTTCCTCATTCTTTTGAAAGCGCAAACTGTAAAAAAATTTGGAGACAATTTCAATTTAAAACGATTTTTAAAACATGTGATTAAATTAGCAACAACTATAGCAATTTCGACGAGGAAATTACGCATCACAGAACACCGTAAAAACGGTTACCAAATCAGCGTAGTGGGATAACTGCTTGAAAAGTCACTTCAAATTAACGGTTACTGACGTTAAAATAACAGTGAATTTTCATTCATCAAATATATCATCAAAACAACACGCAACAAAATATAGTACCGGCGTACAAATTCCGTTATGAAAATAACGGCAACCAATTACGTTTTGCAACGTAACACCGGTTCAATGCAAATTAGATAAGGGACTGGATTAAAAATTTTAAACATGAAAATATGAGGCCTCAAATTATTAAACTCGCCCTTTTGTGTGTAACACCTTAAAATATGATGTCTGGGAAATTTGAACACTTGAATTCAAGCACACATTCACCAATTAAATGAGAATTGGCAATACTTATCTATACACGTTAATGTGCAACCTGTAATACAACACGCATCCCTTACCCAAAGCTAAAGTCAAAAATGAACATTTCAATGTTGCAAAAATAATTATCCAAGCATGCAGCTAGGAAGGATGCATGCAATTATAGGTAGGAAAACATTTTAATATTGTAAAATACTTACATGCGCATGCAGCTAGGGGAAAACATTTCACCACTGCAAAAAAAATAAAACACGCATGCAATTATAGGTAGAAAAACATTTTACTTCTGCAACAATAAAACACGCATGCACTATAGGTAGGAAAACATTTCACTTCTGCAAATAATAAAACATGCATGCACTATAGGTAGGAAAACATTTCACTTCTGCAAATAATAAAACACGCATGCAACTAAGGTTACACACGTATACAGCTAGGGAGGACGCATGCAGCTAGGAAATAAACAATTCAATATTGTAAAATACTTGCACATGCATGCCGTCGGAAGGAAAATATTTCAACATTGCAAAATAATTATGCATGTATGCAGCTAATGGTTAGTGCAACCTTTATGAAACAATATAAACTATATTTTAAAGCTTGCATGATGCCTCTGCATGTTTAATAACTCGAAGGACCAGAGTATGAGCAAAGCAAATTTGCTCATACTGATTCACGTGAAAACCAATCTATACACCAGTTGTTAATGTGATCAAGGCAGGCAAACAAAACCCAATATAGTACGTACATGCCTACAGTGATGACCGGGCTCAAAATTTCAAAATAAGCATGCAAATACAACATAGCTACGTAAATGAACAAGACTCAGGAGGAAACAATTAGATCAGTGCAAAAATCAAACAAAACCATATTCACAACTAGATCAGAGAGTTACTAAATATAATTTAGAAGTGTGAGAGGAAACTCACTTTAACTTGTTTCGAATTTAGCTAGAACCGGGGATTCAAATCTTAGAGCTGCTGCCATTAATGCTTCATAGAGCCTCTGAGAGAATGAACATGAAAATGTTGCAGAGAATTATCATTTCTTTTCTTCAAATGACAATAAGTCAAAGAGAATGAGTGTTGAAAAGGCTTAGGGGTACACATTCATTTAATGCATAGGTACTTGATAATGCTCGGCCATGTTTGAAATACAAGTATGTATGTCATGGCAAGGCAATTTTCCAGTAATGCAAAAATGTGTTCACACTTGACAAAGAGAATTTTCTTATTTCTTTGTTTACAGCATGGCACAAAAGTTATTCAAGCTTTTGGAATTGGACTGTCACAATGCAAAAGGGAAAAATATAATGCAAAGTATACACTAATTCTTTTTCTTACTGTATTGCATTTGTGTACACTTTGCATTTATACAAAGAATGTGAACAAGTTATGCCATCTGAATTAGATGACAGCTAGGTGGAGTGAATAAAATGTAATGCAATTCAACCAACTTTGCAACACTATATTTTCTTCAAATTTTGATTTAAAAATTCCTATTTAAAATATGCACTCCGACAGTAATTCAAAAATTACGGTCATTGCCGATTTTAAAAACATTTATTACGACGTTAATAAAATCACGGTCGTTACAGACTCCCCCCTACTAGAAGCAGTCAATAACGTAGATAATTCGTCACAACAAAGATTCAAAATAGAAAAGATAGATAAGAATGCTCACCCCCACCCGAAGTGGAGAGAAAACCGGGATAAGAATGCTCGATGAATTCTTTGGTTTCCCAAGTGCAATCCTTGGGGTTTGCGGACCATTTAATCTTCACGAGCGGAACTTCTTTATTCCGAAGGCGTTTCACCTCCGTAGCTAGCACACGAATAGGATTTTGCACAATAGAAAAGTCGGGTGAGATCTCAAGATCTTGCAACATAGGAGGATCAATAATAATATCTGAATCTCGAAGACAGCGACGAAGCTGAGATATATGAAATACGTCGTGAATTCTCGAAAACTGAATAGGCAACGATACACGATAAGCAACTGGGCCAATGCGTTCTGTAATAGGAAACGGTCCAATATAACGTGGAGCCAATTTCTTGGAGCTACTAAAACGCACCACACCCTTCATCGAGGAAACACGAATGAACACAAGATCATCAACAGAAAATTCCAAAGGCTTCCTACGGTGATCGGCATAAGATTTCTGCCTACTCTGAGCCTCCTTCATTCTCTATCTGATAATATCAATCCTCTCTGAAGAATCACGAATATAATCGGGGCCGAGAACTAGCTTTTCCCCCGATTCTAACCAATAAGATGGTGATCGACACGACCTTCCGTAAAGAGCTTCGAATGGAGCCATACCGATACTGGATTGGAAACTGTTGTTATACGAAAATTCAACAAGAGGTAAGTGGTCTTCCTAACTACCACCAAAATCAAGAATGCAAGCTCGAAGGAGATCCTCTAAAACCTGATTCACCCTTTCAGTCTGGTCGTCAGACTGTGGATGATAAGTTGTACTGAGATTGAGCTTAGTGCCCAAAGCTTTCTGAAGGCTCTGCCAGAAACCACTAGTGAAAAGCGGATCTTTGTCACTAACAATAGAACTAGGCACACCTTGAAGTCAAATGACTTCTTTAATAAACAGCTTAGCCAACAAAGGAGCAGCCCGATAGGACTTGATAGGAATAAAGTGGGCTGATTTAGTCAATCGGTCAACAATCACCTAAATACTAGTATGGCCCGACCTCGAACGAGGTAGATCATCAATGAAGTCCATGGAAATTTGATCCCATTTCCATAATGGAATCTCAAGAGGTTGCAAAAGACCACTGGACGTTGGTGTTCTGCTTTAACAAGTTGACAGTCATGCAACGACTTACATAACTTGCAATATCACGCTTCATACCCTTCCAATAGTATAAGCGTTTCATATCAGCATACATCTTACTACTACCTAGATAGATAGTATATTTAGAACGATGACAGTCCTCAAGAATGTCATTTCTAATATTAGAATTATCAGGCACGATCAATCTACCCTTCTTTCGAATGCAACCATGAATATCAATATCGAAATCCTTTAGATCATCACCGCGATTTACAACTCTGAATAAGATAAGCAACATATGGATCATGTTTTTGGGCATTGGTAATACGATCCATCAAACTAGGACGAGCTTCCATGCTAAATAAAAGCATGGGAGAATCAAAAACTGAAGGACGGTCCCTAATATCACAAAGAGATAAAGCTTCCAAAATATTCCACTCTGCTAGCTTCATGGAAACAACAACCTGTTGCTTGCGACTAAGCGCATCAGCAACTCGATTACCCTTACCAGGGGTATACCGAATATCGAAATCATATGAAGCAAGAAATTCGAGCCAACGTTGTTGCCTCATATTAAGCTCTTTCTGAGTAAATAAATACTTCAGAGATTTGTGATCGGTGAAGAGAATAAAACGCTCGCCCAATAAATAATGTCGCCAAATCTTTAGAGCAAAGACTATGGCGGCTAACTCCAAATCATGGGTAGCATAACGAATCTCGTTAGGCTTTAGTTGCCTAGAAGCATAGGCAACTACTATATCCTTTTGCATGAGAACAACACCGAGCCCAAAACCACTGGCATCGATATAAGCAACAAGATCACGATTCCCTTCGAGAACCACTAAGATAGGAGCATGAGTAAGGCGATCATTTAACTTCAAGAAAGAATTCTCGCACTTATCCGACCAAATAAAAGGAACAGCTTTTCTCATAAGAGTGGTAAGCGGTAAAGCAATACGAGAAAAGTCCTTAATAAATCGGCGATAATAACCCGCCAATCCAAGGAAACTACGGATCTCAGTAACGGTCTCGGGCCTCTTCCAATTCTGAATAGATTCGATCTTAGAAGGATCGACAGAAATACCATCGGAAGAAACAGTGTGACCCAGAAACTTCACCTTATTCTCCCAGAAGTGACACTTGGAGAATTTGGCATAAAGCTGATGCTGACGAAGAGTGCTCAAAACAATCTCCAAATGCTGAATATGATCGGCTTCATATTTGGAATAAATAAGAATATCATCAATGAAAACTAAGACAAACTTATCGAGATATTCCCAGAATATCCGATTCATAAGATCTACAAAATATGCCGGAGTGTTCGTCAAACCGAATGGCATAACAAGCCATTCGTAAGAATCATAACGAGTACGGAATGCGGTGAGAGGAATGCTATCTTCCGCCACTCGTAACTGATGAAAACCGGTAGCAAGATCGAGTTGGGGAAGACTTTAGCGCCACTTAATTGATCGAACATGTCGTCGATCCTAGGTAATGGATACCTATTCTTGATAGTTAGCTCGTTAAGCTTGTGGTAATCAATGCAAAGCCTAAGAGTACCATCTGGCTTCTTAACGAAGACAACGGCGACGCCCCAAGGAGACAAGCTAGAACGGATAAAATGCTTGGCTTCCAACTCAGATAATTGTTGCTTGAGTTCCTCATTTTCCTTAGCAGACATCCTCGTGGGAGGACGACTGACAGGATGTGCACCGAAGATAAGATGTATACGGAACTCTATTGCGCTTTTCGGCGGCAATCTCGAGATAGGCTCAAAAACATCGGAAAAATCACAAACAAACAGAATATTATCTATGACATCCTCTAATTCGAAGGAAGAAATGGAAGCATTCGAAGTATGATCCATGCTTCGAAATATAATAGATAATTGCTCGCTAGCATCGGGATGCTTAAGATACAAAGTTCTTTCAGGACATCGAATTTGAACTTCATAACGGACGAGCCAATCCATACCTAATATCATATCAAAATCAAGATGATCTATAACATGCAGATTCGCATGAAAGGAGAAACCACAAAGAATAATCTCAACATCAACACATAATAATCCAAGAGTAGCGGATCCACCAATAGGATTTACGATCCTCAAAGGATCGCAAAGAGTAATAACATCCAAATGAATAATATCAACAATCTCCTTCGACACGAATAAATGTGATGGACCCGTATCGAAGAGAACTCTAATAGAACGGCCATGAAATAAAATGAAACCTTCCAAAACAGAAGGAGTAAGACCTTTGGGCTGAGAAGAATCACCGGAAGCTTTAGCAACATTAAGCTTCCTAGATTTGAGACTCTAAGCAGAAGTAGGACAATAAAAATTCCAATGACCTTCCTTCTTGCAATAACGGCAAATGCGAGGCTTAGGACAGCTAAGAAGAAGATGATCCAACGAACCACAATTATAGCACGCCCTCTGAACAGAAGGTGCACTACTAGGCTGAGAACTAGAGATATCTTGCTTCTTCTTCTTCTGATTAGAATTAGGCTTATGAAATGGGAACCACTTCTTGTTGGGGTTCTTAGAAACCTCAACATCATCTCCACTATCACGTTCCTTTTCAACAGCTTCAAGACAAAGAGCCGAATCAACAAGCTCCTCAAAAGAGAGCTTAAGCTGAAGCAAAAGAACTTTCTTCAAATACTTCTTCAAACCATCAACAAAACGAAGATTCTTCTTACGCGGAGTGTTAATGAACTCAACTCCGTATTTGGACAAGGCATCGAAAGATGCAACATAACCGAAAACAGAGGACTTTCCTTGCTTCAACTCAAGGAAACTACGAGCAAGATTAGCCTTTTCCGATTCAGGAACGAACTTAAGTTCGAATCGTTCCTTAAACTGAACCCAAGAGAGAGCGGACTCATCAACCTTCGAAATAAAGAGCTCATACCAATCAAGTGCACGCTCTTGCAACATACTAGATGCCACAAGAACGCGATGATGATCCGAAAGATCCATCCGAGAAAATATGCGCTCATAAGTGCGCAACCAAGTCTGAACCTCCATAAAACTTTTTGATCCCTTGAAAGGCTGACCTCCAAGGGGGAATAGTCACTATACATGCGGGCGAAGGAGACTTCTGAGCGGGAGCTGCGGGAGTAGCAACAGGAGGCTGAGTACCTCGAAATAGCTCCATAAACTGATCAGTTGACATATAGACTCCGTCTGGATGAGAACCACTAGACGGGCCTGTAGAAGAACGCTTCCCTCTACCTCTTCCAGCCATAGGCTGAGAAACAATAGAAGGTAAGGATTAGTTACAACAATACACAATTGATAAGAAATTTAACAAATGGAATACTACAGAATATATAATTTATTCCTAGACGTACTCCACATGTTAAAGTGAAAAGAATAGATTAGAAAGGCACGAATAAACTCCCGAATAGTTGTAACACATGTTCCATTCTGTTTCTGTTCTGTGTATATTATAATTTGTTCTGAATTTCAGCTCTGATACCAAGCTGTGACGCCCCACCTCTATGCTTACAATAACAAAGGTTATTATAAGGAATAACGTCTGCTATTGCGAAGAATAAGGCTTGTTAGAAGCGACCATCCGTACGTTATGCCTTAGATGAGCATTGATTACATTGATAGGAGTTGTATAACTTACTCCCAAAGATATAAATTCAGTCCAAATCTAAAACGAAACTACGGTGGCTAAGAAAATTCCAGAACAATTCATAATATCAACAACACTGATAGTATAATCACGTCAGAACAGAAATATCAGATATATATAGCGGAAGACAAGTCTGGAATACATGCCACAACAATTTATAGTTCACAATAACCAAATGTACATATACATATATATCAACATACATAAGATGGGAGTCAAATAACCAAAAGAGCTCCTCGAAGGCTAGACAAAAGATGATGCGAAATCCCAAAAGCCGAAGCTGCTACTAAATCAGAGATAGAGATTACCCTGAAATGACTCGGTCTGACCCGAGTATTATTTAAAAGAAAATAATAAACGGATCAGTCTAAATTATTCTTAGAAGAGAATGCATCATAAACAACTTCAACCAAAATAATAATAATCTCTAATGTAGAATATTCAATATAAGAAATCAACATAATTAAATGAAGAAATCACATCAACTCCATCAAAATCAACTTTCAAATTCACAATTGAATTCAAACAACAATTCACGAAATCTAGACATCAAAAATAGATAACTAGAAAATCAACACAAAAGTGGATCGATCCCAACAAATGGCGAGTTTTAGCTATGCCGCACGTGCATCTCAAATGGCCGAAGCCTACCAAGTACTATAATTTTTGGCGCCCAACAAATGACTCGAAGGTCCAACAAATGACCCGAAGGTCCAACAAATGACCCGATGGTCTAGTACTGGTATTGACCCGGAGGTCCAACAAATGACCCGAAGGTCCAACAAAGTGGCTCGAAAGCCCATCAAAATCATCAAAATCATAAAATATTTCAATTAACGAGTCCGGAATTAACCGAAATAGTAAAGTGTGGTTTCATATTCCATACTTTTGCTAAATCGTTTAAATCTCTTCATCGTTTCCTTGAATGTCCAAAATTATGTATTTTATATAAATAACAATTTACGTTCTCAAACGGACAAGTCCAGAATTAACCGAATCAGTAAAAATGAGGGTTCATAGTCCTTAATTTTGCTGAAGCGTTTAAATGGCTTCCTCATTCTTTTGAAAGCGCAAACTGTAAAAATTTTGTGGAAATGTAATGATCCCGACTTAACGACGAATTTAATTGAATTTTTGGATTAAATTATGGATTTGTTTGAATTTTTCAATCTTAATAAGAAATGTATACTTATTTGCTTTTGAATTGGATTTGAAACTCAAAAATGAATATTTTTAGTTGAATTGAATTATAAATAAAGTGTTTAAAATAAAATAAAATAAAACTACGTATCAATATTGAATATAAGTGAAAGTATGAAATAAAATATATGTATAAATTTAATACATGATAGTTAAACCATAAATAGAAATCAAATTTAAGCATTTATGTTAATAATAAAACTATAGAATAATAACAAAAGAAATGCAAATGAGATTTTATGGATATAAGGCAACAATAAACTAAATCGAACTACAAAGTAAAACTATAACAACATGTTAACTAGGACTTCACTTCAATTTAAAAGCAAAGACAAAAGATAAGATAAAAAGATATTCAACTATAATTATGTACACATTAAAACAAATCTAGAAATATCTTCTATGTGCACTGGAAATAAAAGACAACAATACATGCAAGGCAAGAACAAAGTTAAAGAAAGAAGACATAAAGGACTGAGGTAATAAATGCAACATACCTCATGCATTTAATGCAAGCATACCAGCCATGCCTATTATACTAGATAATATAATTAACCTGTACAAATATTTTTATCACCTGTAAACTTGATTCCACCTACATCAACCAGTAAACTTGTTTTTATAAATATCAACTTCACTTCAGTTCGTATATTTGAGGCTAAGAAATGTGAGTAAAACATCATCTTTTAACTTAAAAAAAAGCTCAATTTAAAATAGCAACTTCAACTTGATCAAAGATTGAAGGCTGGAACATTCAAAGTTGGAAACCTGGGAAGCAAGATATCAAACTGTGCTCATTTCAAATCCAGGAAACAACCCTCTGTGAATAAATTCATGTGAGTAAACATAATATAAATCTTATGTTAAGCTATGACCAGGGAATGATTTATGTTTATTATGGATGTTGGATATCTTCTTTGTTTTAACACTGTGTATATGAAACTATTTTGACAGTGTTGAGATGTCTGTTTTTTTCAGTTCAGGATCAACCAAATAGAAATAAATTCAATTCTCCATTTCTAATCATTTTCAAGCCTTGATATCTAAAGCAAAGTTGTGTATTTAAGTAAGAACTATGATCTAAAAATAATTTCATGAAGTATAAATGTATACAAGAGGAAAGATTTAAATTTTACAGATGAAACTTCAAATTTGGGAAATTTCGAATTTAATAAAACATTGATCCAAGTATGTTGCTTGAATCCTTACCTAAAACAATGATTTTTAAGATATGTTTGGTAATTTTTAGTGTTGAGTTTTAGGAGTAGTTCAATAATGAACGAAATTTGCATTTTGGCCAATTTCCGGCGACGCGATGAACTGGAGGTGTCGGGGTTGTTTGAGGTGGTGGAGGAGCCGATGGGTGTGGTAGGAAAAATGGTTGGAGATGGCCTCGACCTCGGTGGCGAAGGTGGCGAGCATCTAAAGTCTGGAAACCTAATTTTGGACGAGGTTGGAAAAAGGGGTCGCTGGGGTTTCGCGCGTGCATCGAGTTGCACATGGGTTTGTGGGATTATAGTATGGAAGATGACGAGTTCGTGGCCGAAGCTCGAGTGTCTCTGGTGGTCGGAGTGATGGTGGCGAGACGATTTGCTGAGGAGGGTTTGGGTTACAGTTTCGAATGCGAGGCTCATTTTCGATTTGGAAATTTTGGTGCCGAGTCGAGTGTCGATTTCGTATGTGGGGATGTTTCGCGACTCGATGGAGGTCGCGATGGCCACCGGAGGTGGCGGCGGTTCGTGTGCACGTGCACGACATTGATCAGGTGTCAGGGAAGTTTGGGCCTGGGGGGGAACTCGAAAGTATGCTCGAGCATGGGATGCTTTGGCTCGAGTTTTTTTTGTTTTGGGTTTGCGTAAGCATCTTCTATCTTCAGGTTAGAAAAAAAAATAAAAAGGGGAAGAAGAAGAACGAACGCGAAAGGGAGAAGGGGATGACTCGTGACTGATGGAAGGAAACTCGAAGCAGGAAGTGGTCTGACTCAAGTAGAAAACTTGTATAGGTTTTAAAACAAAACCTGTCCTGTTTTTGAAAAAAAAAAGAAAAAAAAGAAAATTTTAATTTATAAAACAAAGTTTAAATTAAGTTGTAAAACAAAAGTTTTAAATCTAAATTTAAGTTTAGGTTGAATCAAAAAAAAGAATTTGATTTTAACTCTTGAAATTTCTTTATAACAAAAATATTACTTTAACATGAGAAATTATTCATTAAATTTGCTTTTGATTTAGATTAATTAGATAAGTAATTAAAGAGTTAAAATAATTAATGAAGGTTTATAAAGTATTGATTAAGGATTTTTAATTAATTAATGATTAAAATTGATTAATCAAGTGACTAAGCAAAAATTAATGTAAGGATAATGTGATAAATTGATTTGGTAATAAATTTGAGAAAAATTAATTTATTTAAAGAAATTATTTATTTAAAGGTTAATAAATTAATGGAAGTGATAAATAAATAATTATTAATTATGGAGTAATTAACTAGTTATTGTAATTAATAAACTAAGGTAATTGGTAAAATTTGTTTATATCAAATGACTTGGAATTAATAAATCAGAATTGGATAATAAATTCATAATTAAATTAATTAAATTTGAAAAATTAAATTGAATTAATTAGGATTAAACAATTAATTAATCCTGCTTATGAACGATTGTTAAATGCCTGACCTTACCTATGAATGATTGTATTGTATGAGATGCCTTGAATTGATTATCCTATCTGATTTGTGATATTTTGTTCTGTAGATTGAGCTGTGTATATTTATTTACATTTGCACACTATCAGTGAATTTGTGAATGGATGATGAGCGTTACAGTTTTATATCGCTTATCAGCTATATTTCTGTGTTTTGATCTATGATGATTGAATGATGTTGCACTATTGTGTAAAACCCTTGGACCACACTCATACACACACAAATATGGATTTCACGTGGAAATTGGTTAAGTCACAGATTTTTGAATAAGTTTGAATTTGAATTTTAAATTCAAATAGTTTTGGAAATAAATTAAGTTTAATGTGAAAAGCCTTTGAAAAGGTGTTTTAAAAATAAAAGTTATTTTGAATAAATAATAGAGATTTGGAATTTGAATAATTCAATTTAAATTGAAGTTCAAAAATCTGAAATTGAATTCTATATTCAATATTTATGATTTAAAAAGAATTATACCAGTTATACGGGTTTTTAACCATTTTTAAAGTGTGTTTGGGAATTTGAATTAGCTTAAAGATTTTTAACTTGTATAAATAGAATCGGGTTTTTCCAAAATAAAACTATTGTTTCTAAATGATAAAAAGCTTTCATATGAGAAATGAATTTCAAATTGTATTTAAGGGATTTCAAGTTAAATTGAAAATGATTTTCCAAGTTATGGATGAATCTTTGGAAACAGTTTTGAAAGCTATGAGATAAATCTTTGATTTAAAGATTTAAATGAGTTAATCTAATTGAAATGAAAATTTCTTTGAAATCCGTAAATGAATCTTTGTGAAATTGAGTGAACTTTGTGAAATAAATCTTTTTGTTTAAAAGATTTGAAATGGTAATTGGTTTAAACCATTTAAAATAAAGTTTGGAATTATTAAGTTGTGACTTAATTTAAACCCCATATCCATATGTTTTTAAATATTACGCTCATTATTCGGTTTAGCCGGAAAGAACCGAATAATGATACGTCGTTATGGATTGCATTTGAAGACCGGTGGTGAAGACCGGGTATTTGCGAGAACGATAGGATGACCTATCGATTGTCTCTGCACTGAGTTGCTCCGGTATAGAGATTCCCTAAGTGATGGGAAGTTCGATCGAGATTGTGATTACCCGGATTGCAAGGGCTTCTTTGGAAGTGCCTTCGGTTCTGTTCGAACCTAAAACAGACTTGAATGGATTGTATGTATGACATTACATTTTGAGATATAAAGCAGATTTCTTTCAAATACATTTCTGTTGGTGGCGGAGAATTTATTCTCTTAGCATTAACACCCTTCTCTAAGACGTACGAGCTCAGAGGTTATGTAGTTGAAGGTTATTAGCGATATATTCCCAACTTGGTAATGTGGCATGCTGAGTGTTGCTTATCATTTGTTGATCAAAGCGTGGATTTTGTAAAAATTGTAGCTTTGTGGACGAGACTTCGTCGAGCCTCACAAACAGGTAATGGTTGAAACAGGAATTGTGCGGCAAGGTTTCAGGGGTAGCTTCCCTAGGGTATGACTATTCCTTCTGGAAAAGGGCAATATCATGGTATGGAGCCCAGATACTTACTCATGTGGACACACTATATTATTTACTGTGTGATGTTTTTTGTTAGAGAGCTCTCCTTTAAAGGTCCCAAAGGACCGGGAGTGGCATATCTGAGGTTTTGTAAATTCCCCGGGAAGGGGGATAGCCGGCCTTGTTTGGCAGAGATCCGGTTTGGTTCTCGGGGCGTCATTCCAGAGGCGTTTCCATGTGGCAATGGGAAGTTCCTTGGCCTGACCATTTGTTGGAAAATCCATTCCTCCAATACGAGCCTTGTACGGTATTAGTTGTATTACCTGCCATCTACTTATGGTGGCGCTCCACTGTTTGGATGGTAGCTATAGTAGGCATAAGTGTGAAATGTCTATGTTGGCTAAGATTTATATTATACTTTCGAAAAAAATTTCTGCACTTTGCACTTATAGTAATAATATCAAAGAAATTCGCGTATCAAGAATATTTGACTATCATAAGGAGAAATCTTCTCAGATTCTGCGTTTGCATTGTATGTGTGTGTACGGGAGGCCTTATGGTAGTCTCATTTTTCAAAAGCTTTGCGGTTATAAAAATTTAAATCTTTGATTGTTTTAAAGACAAACTTTTTTCGTTTGCTCATACCAGTCCCACGACTGACCCAGAGTTTATTGTTTATTTCCTAAACTCTGGGTGCTCAAAATTTTTCCACACGGGCAGTCTATAGTTTGGTTTTTCAGATAGTTAGGTTCAGTGGATTATCTGGAGCTGGTTCAGTGGATTATCTGGAGCTAGTTCAGTTTTTGGATGCGGACGAGACTTCCTTAGCTTGGCGAAGTCTTGATGGTGGATCGAGCTAGGAGTTTTGGAGCTTTGTCTTTGGAGCTTTTTGGATCAGAGTTGCAGTATTATATTCTGAGAAGACTTATTTCATATTGTATCGTGTTCCGATGTATTTTGTGTTGTATATTCTCTGATGTTGATGATTATCATTGTATCAAATTGATGTATCGGATATTGTATTCATGTTATATCAGTGATATCATCTTTTATTTTCCGCTGTGTTATTTATCATTTAATGATGTTGCAAGCTCCCGCGATACGAATTTGATGCTGTTTGTCGGACATCGAGTTCGGGTCGTGACAAATTGGTATCAGAGCCGAAGGTTGAGTAAGAACTTTAGCTACGGAGTGTAACACCTTAGATGGCTCATTAGAGATAGGGTGAAGTATACCCTAGAATGAGTACAACCAGTGGAACCAAAACCCAAATTTCTTAGCCTATTCTTTTTATCTGTTGTTATTCTCTAAGATATTTCGTCCGAATGCCTAAATCAAATTTCTTACTATTTACATCTATAGTAAGAATGAGTGGAAAAAGAGGACGAAATAGGAGACAGGAAAGTACTACTTCAGCTGGCCAAAACCCTGCAACGACAGATATTCCTATTCAATCTCAATTGAATTTGGCTCATTTATATCGAAGTTTTTCTAGACTTGGTGGAAAGCCATTCACAGGCAAAGAAACTGTTATCGAAGCACAAGCCTGGATTCGATCGCGTGAAAAGATTTTCAAAGGACTAAAATTAGAAGATGATCAAATGTGGTTGATAGCTTCTTGGCAACTCCAGGAAGAGGCTTTAATTTGGTGGGAAACTGTTACCGTGGATGAGTCGGCAGATGAATTTACTTGGAGTCGTTTCAAGGAAGTGTTTGAGCAGCGATATATGTCGTCTGCTGGTATCTCTAGAGTGTACCAGGAGTTTATGGATTTAGAGCAAGGAAGTTTATCGTTTGAGGAGTACTTGAACAAATTTATTGAATTATCTCGATTTGGTCCAGAATGGTGAATACACCGTTAAAGAAGAATGAAAAGTTTATTCGAGAAATGAACCAGGAGTTTTAGGAAAGGATGACTACTCACGTCAGGGAATCTTTTTCTGAATTAATTGATATAGGCTATCGATACGATACTCTGGAAAAGCAAAAAGATCCGAAGGAAATTGGAAATGCAAGTAATCTGAATTGGAGAAAAAGGAAGTTTCGCAGAAAGAAATCGAGGAAAGATAAAGGAAAGAAGAGTATACAGAAGAAAAAGAAGGATGTTACTTGTCTCAATTGCTTGGAGAAAGGTCACTACTCGGATAAATGTAAGAATCCTTGGAAGCCAGGAATGAGAGAGCCATTTATGAGGCCAGATCAGGAATCTACTGGATGCTATAAATGCCGCAAGCCGGGACATAGGATCAACACTTGTCCAGCAAAGAAGCAGCCTTTAGTAAAGAAAGTGTATTCAATCAGAGACGATTCTTCAACCTCAACAAGCTGATTAAGGAAAATAAATTTTATAAGGTAAACTTCTCGGTTAGGATTAAGTTGTTCGAATTTAGTTTGACACTGGAACTATCCTTAGTTGTATTTCTCAGCAAATCGTAAATAAGTTAAATCTTGAATCTGAAATCGTAATCGAATCTATTTCTATCTATTTTATTGGGTTTCGATAAAAATCTACGAATGGTTAGTTATCCCTTCGAACTAACCAATACCCCTATGTACTTCGTATATCAGATAACCCAATTGTTTCGAGATTAATTAAGTTTGTTCTCATATCTATTGTTGATATTCTGATTTGGAAAACCAAAATGCAAAATAAGTATTCGGTTTGATTTGAAAAGATGTTTCTCTATCTTTCATTTATCTTTGTGTCTCCTTGGCAAATTTCGAGGACGAAATTTCTTAAGGAGGGGAATCTGTAACGATCCCGACTTAATGACGAATTTAATTTTATAATTTAATTGAATTTTTGGATTAAATTATGGATTTGTTTGAATTTTTCAATCTTAATAAGAAATGTATACTTATTTGCTTTTGAATTGGATTTGAAACTCAAAAATGAATATTTTTAGTTGAATTGAATTATAAATAAAGTGTTTGAAATAAAATAAAATAAAACTACATATTAATATTGAATATAAGTGAAAGTATAAAATAAAGTATATGTATAAATTTAATACCTAATAGTTAAACCATAAATAGAAATCAAATTTAAGCATTTATGTTAATAATAAAACTATAGAATAATAACAAAAGAAATGCAAATGAAATTTTATGGATATAAGGCAACATTAAACTAAATCGAACTACAAAGTAAAACTATAACAACATGTTAACTAGGACTTCAATTTACAAGATTTGAAAATCTTACTACTTATAAAATTCCATTTATAACCTCATTTTCAGCATTAACAGAACTTCTTTTATAATTCCATTATTTCGATTATAAAATATATATTTTATAAATCTCATCTATAAACCATTTATACTTATTCGAAAATCACAATTAAAGTGCCAAAATCCGATTTATAAGTTAATTTCTTATAAATCTTTTATTTTACAAAAATCTATTCATTTTATACTTTCACAATTTATAAATCTATAAATTTTATTCACTTGTGAAATCCATTTATACTTCATTTTAACACTTATAAAAACTCGTTTTATAATTCCTATATTTTTTTTATTTATGAATATTAATCTTAGAAATCTTTTATATAAACCGTTTATAATGATTCAAAAATCTCAATTTAAATAAACCAATCCTTTTAACAATTTCCAAACGTTATTTAAAACTTATATAACTCCAAAATCATACTTAAGTAATATTTCCAAAAATATAACTTTTATAACAATAAAATTATAATGTTTATTTATTTTAACAATTCAAAATTTAATAAAACGTATACTTTCAAAAATCACTTTAAAATTCTTTTTAAAATCAAAATCATTGTTTTAAAACTTCAAAAATGGATCCGATGATGCAACAGCACCAAATAGTCAATCACGACAACAAAGACATCATATATCAGTATATGACAATCAACAAATATCACAATATCTGCAAATAAATAAATACTAGTGAGGAATCCAGTTGGATCCCTCCAACCTATTTCCCTGCATCCAAAGATGTTAGCACAATACCAATTCCGTTCCAATACGGAATATCGCGGTATATAGGATTTATAAAATGTTTTCCGCTATTATGCGGCGCAATAGGGTCTCATCCGCTATATAATGCGGGAAATCAACTCCAAGTACATAAATAATACCAATTTCACTTTGCAGTGAAATATTCACGGTATATGTTTTTAATAAATAACATCCGCTTAATATACGGCGTATAATGTCTATTTTAACAATCAATAGATAATAATTTATCATCCAGGCATACAATCAATCATTTTAAATCTAACTATTTAAAATTTAAATCGAAACTATTCGATTGAGTGAGAAGTTCTCACCTTGCTTTCAATTCGGTTTTCACGTTTTATTTCGAATAAAATTAAACATGGTTTAATTTTACCCGAAATTTTCACTATCTCCAATCGACTCCAATCCAATTACATAGCGTAGTGCTCGACAGAACGAATCCAACGCAATTTGTTTTGTCCAAAACGGACCTCGTATGACAAAGATACAACATTTTAAATATTGCACGATTTAAATTATAATTTATTTACAATTTCTTTTAAAATTTTAAACCTAGCAAATTTTGGCCGTTGGATTTGGGCCGCACGCATCAAAGCCGCACCTTGCTTCCCTCCCATTCACGCGTTTCCTCCATGTGATGTTCGAACGCAAGAAACCCATCATCACTAGCTAGGGTTTAAGGCCGCTCCCTCCACGTTGACCAAAACCCCATCACTCCACTACCATTCGAACGGCCATCACCAGAGCCACCTTCGGCTGGAAGGGCTTGCGACTCGGCCTCCCCATGGCGCGCAAAACGAGGGCGAACGATACCCCTTTGGACGCAAATTGCCGTTGAATCCTTGCTCCAATTACGATCATACCCGTTGAAATCGAAGATCTCGCTGCCCTCTACAATATTGTAGTTAAACGTTTTTGATAATTCTTAACGGATTTGGAGATAATTGAAGGGGAAGCTTACGAATTTCTGGCCATTGAATTGCTTAGGGCCGGCGGCTGATGATAGAACCCTAGGGTTGATATTCTTTTTGCAAAATGAATATAATATCGTGCTTATATAGAAATTCTGACGAGCACTATTCATTCCGGATTTTCCAAACTCCAAATCTCGCACGGTGACCGGCGTTTCTAGGGTTCACCCAGCGTTCCAGATACAATGGGACGTGTTTCGAAGGCTAATTCGATCATCTGTGCGAGTTACGGCAATAAACGATCAATTTTAAATTAAATCGATTTAAACCAATTTCTATGCGTTTCGGCTTGCCCTGGACAAACGGTAGATCCGATTGACACAAAATTTAAAACCATACAATAATTTAACATTACAGATCTCATGAAACTGGTTTCGTCATAATCCGAGACTGTTTGAAAAATGGCTATTTTAAATCGTCAATTAAATATTAAATATTCAATTTTCACAAATTAACTTTTAATTCGATTTTAAAAGTCCTATAACATCATTATAACTCCAATATGATATTATAAAATTTTCCAAATCATTTTCAATCATATTAAACCCAATTTCCAATTATTTCTGTAATTTCAAATATTAAATTATCGATTTAATTATCCAATTAAATCCAGATATTCGAAATAAAATTTATTCGACCTATGAATTTCACTTATTAATATTTAAAATCAACTAAATAAACGAACTTTAATTGACAGAAATTCTGGGTCGTTACAGAAAACAATTTCAATTTAAAACGATTTTTAAAACACGTGATTAAATAAGCAACAATTATAGCAATTTCGACAAGGAAATTGCGCATCATAAAACACCGTAAAAACGGTTACCAAATCAGCATTGCGGGATAACCGCTTGAAAAATCACTTCAAATTAACGGTTACTGACGTTAAAATAACAGTGAATTTTCATTCGTTAAAAATATCATCAAAACAACACACAACAAAATATAGTACCGGCATACAAATCCGTTATAAAAATAACGGCAACCAATTACATTTTACAACGTAACACCGGTTCAATGCAAATTAGATAAGGGACTGCATTAAAAATTTTAAACATGAAAATATGAGGCCACAAATTATTATACTTGCCCTTTTGTATGTAACACCTTAAAATATGATGTTTGGAAAATTTGAACACCTGAATTCAAGCACACATTCACCAATTAAATGAGAATTGGCAATACTTATTTATACACGTTAATGTGAAACCTGTAATACAACACGCATCCCTTACCCGAAGCTAAAGTCAAAAATGAACATTTCAATGTTGCAAAAATAATTACCCAAGCATGCAGTTAGGAAGGACGCATGCAACTATAGGTAGGAAAACATTTTAATATTGTAAAATACTTACATGCGCATGCAGCTAGAGGAAAACATTTCACCACTGCAAAAAAATAAAACACGCATGGCAACTATAGGTAGGAAAACATTTCACTTCTGCAACAATAAAACACGCATGCACTATAGGTATGAAAACATTTCACTTCTGCAAATAATAAAACACGCATGCACTATAGGTAGGAAAACATTTCACTTCTGCAAATAATAAAACACGCATGCAACTAAGGTTACACACGTATGCAGCTAGGGAGGACGCATGCAACTAGGAAATAAACAATTCAATACTGTAAAATACTTGCACACGCAAGCCGTGGGAAGGAAAATATTTCAACATTGCAAAATAATTATGCATGTATGCAGCTAATGGTTAGTGCAACCTTTATGAAACAATATAAACTATATTTTAAAGCTTGCATGATGCCTCTGCATGTTTAATAACTCAAAGGACCAGAGTATGAGCAAAGCCAATTTGCTCATACCGATTCACGTGAAAATCAATCTATTCACCAGTTGTTAATGTGATTAAGGCAGGCAAACAAAACCCAATATAGTACGTACATGCCTGCAGTGATGACCGGGCTCAAAATTTCAAAATAAGCATGCAAATACAACATAGCTACGTAAATGAACAAGACTCAGGAGGAAACAATTAGATCAGTGCAAAAATCAAAGAGAACCATATTTTCACAACTAGATCAGAGAGTTACTAAATATAATTTAGAAGTGTGAGAGGAAACTCACTTTAACTTATTTTGAATTTAGCTAGAACCGAGGATTCAAATCTTAGAGTTGCTGCCATTAATACTTCATAGAGCCTCTGAGAGAATGAAGAAGAAATGTTGCAGAGAATTATCATTTCTTTTCTTCAAATGGCAATAAGTCAAAGAGAATGAGCGTTGAAAAGGCTTAGGGGTACAAATTCATTTAATGCATAGGTACTTGATAATGCTCGGCCATGTTTGAAATACAAGTATGTATGTCACGGCAAGACAATTTTCCAGTAATGCAAAAATGTGTTCACACTTGACAAAAAGAATTTTCTTATTTCTTTGTTTACAGCAAGGCACAAAAGTTATTCAAGCTTTTGGAATTGGACTGTCACAATGCAAAAGGGAAAAATATAATGTAAAGTATACACTGCATTCTTTTTCTTACAGTATTGCATTTTTGTACACTTTGCATTTATACAAAGAATGTGAACAAGTTATACCATCTGAATTTGATGACAGCTAGGTGGAGTGAATAAAATGTAATGCAATTCAACCGACTTTGCAACACTATATTTTCTTCAAATTTTGATTTAAAAATTCCTATTTAAAATATGCACTCCGACAGTAATTCAAAAATTGCAGTCGTTACCGATTTTAAAAACATTTATTACGACGTTAATAAAATCACGGTCGTTACAATGCTATTACGAGAGAGAAATATACATTAGTATATATATGAGTTTGTTAATAAATATATATAAAATAATTACTAATGAAAAAAATTGATTTTGTACAGTAAACCACATTTATCTATACATAAATCATATAGTATAATAAATACATTGGGCACATAACCAAACTGATTTGTGACAACCACATCAACTTACAAAATCTTACCTAACTAAACATATAGTAGCAATATATCTAAACAGATATGCAATTGCTAATTATAGGATCATAGAATATAATTTAATTTCTATAATATGAATTAGAATTACCAATTTAATGATGTCTATGAATCCATGTTGAAGCACCCTTCATTTTACTGTTCTTGATTCGTCAGATTACAAGTGCGGAATCACTGACTTCTAACTATCGAATAGTATTATTTTAATTTGAAATATATTTGAGAATTTTGAAGTGGATTGAGAGCTATGTTTTAACCAGCAATGTAAGGTAAGGCGGCCAAAAAGGTTAGTTTTTATTTTTAGAGATACACACACAGGGTTGTGTTAGAGAGAAACGAGGTTTTACCCATTCTTACTTGATCTTAGCCCATTATCTCCAAGCCAATTTCCTATACTTTAGGCACCCCTATACCTTCCCAAAACCGAAATTTTGCAGCCTTAATGATCGGCCTTAAACCCATCTAAGCCCAAGCCAAAATAATATGCAATTAAATCTAATTTAATCGCTTGTGGATATTGTATATCGATCGATATATTTATAACTATTATAATATATATAAAATTATCTATTTCTCAAATCATATTCAAATTTTATAATTAATATTTTATAAATATTAATTAATTTAATTAATTTATAACAATTATAAACTAATTAAATCGTTCGGTCTTAAGGGAATTCATCATTTCGGCCATGTAACTCTATGGTGTAAATTTGATCAGCGATTAACAACGAACTATTCTAATGTTAACGTTCACACGTCACTTAGCAGGTGGCGTAACATTATGATCAAATTTATTGCTTTCTCATTTTCGGTAAAATCCAATGTTAGTTTAAAAAGCATTACTCGGTTGTGACATTTGTTTACACCAATTCTCTTCGTCAAAACTATATCACTTTGGACTTATGAAATTTGGTAATGGTCAAAGTTCTAACCCCATCCACATTCAATTCTATAGTCTAAATACAAAGTCCTTGCTTCAATAATAACAATCATTACTAACTGAAATGCTCTAGCCAGAGACTTTGACTTTGAGTTGACTTGAGTTGACTGTGATACTAACAGCATATAACTGAGGAGACGAATCCTTTCTTGAATAGTGCTTCACTTCCAATACTTCCACTCGACCCAATTATAGTCACTCGATGGACACCATGCCATGATTTGACTATAATTAAAGTGGAGCTTTCATATTGAAGATCCACAGTATTCTCAAGTCCATAGAACTGTGTAAATCAGTCACATCAATATTTTCTGTTTGACCTTAATTGTATTAACCAACAGAAAACTATCGAGTGAGTCGTTCCACAATTTTCCAATAACTATTAGTACGTAACCTCTAGGTTCCCCTAGCAGTCATGAGTAATAATACACTGCCCAACATTTGAAGAGTGTTACGTACTCCAGTCTCAACGGATACATCGATATCAAGTCTCGATGCATCTTGACTAGGAACTTTTAAAATGGTATATTTGTTTCATTGTGATAAATTACTCACTGTTACAACACTTTGTAACTACTATCACTAAATATACCATTTATGCATTTTTCTATTAAATATACTTTTAATTAAGTTAATTAATTAATATAATCAAGTTATATCAAGTATAAAATAGGAAGAAAATACCTTTTATTTCGAACAAGATTGGTTAACGAGTTAGATATATGTAACAAACTATATAATTGCCCCTAGGGCATACCCAACTCTATCAATCTCTCACATGCTCTTGGGGTCAATTATGGAATCTAGTTCCAACTTCTTCAATTAGTTTTCTCAAAACCAATTAGGTAAATCCCTTTGTGAATGAGTATGCTATCATGTTTTAACTATCTATTTTGTCGATTATCTCTCTCTAAGACTGATAAACTACCTTTATCATGTGGAACGATTCGAAGTATGTCTTTCGACTCCTGGTGAGCTTTATGTTCTATCATAACCAAGTTCATGATATTGTTATCTTATAACAATGTTATGGGATTCTCAACATTTGGAATCACTATTGGATCGATTATAAATTTGTGCATCTATATCTATATACATTGGTTTATTGTAGCGCTATTCAAGTTAATGTTCTCAACATTTCGTTGAATCAATCACAATCACATTTATTTTAAAACATTTTCAAATTAAAGATTTTAACTTGAACTTTATCATTGACATGTTATACTCAATATCACTTATAAAAGTTTGTGTCCAAATGTTCCAACATAACTAGTTTGTTTTTTCTATAAACAATTCTCTGGTATTTCATAAATACGCGAGAAAATAATCATTTATTGATATCAATTTGGATTTTATATTTTCTCCATGTATCAAATACATAAACAAAACACAATATCATACACAACATAACTTGTATGATAATTTTTATTGCTAATGCATAAGGAATCCAACTTACATGTTCTCCTCTTAATAGGGTGCTCTTGTATATCATTTTGGGACAATCCCTATATCTTTTATACTCACCATATAAGACATGATTTAAATCCATAATTGAGTATTAAAACAACTAAAGTTGATTTTAATACAAGCATGTTGTTAAAATCAACAACGTGTTGTTTACTTATAGTTTAGAAATATCAATTTACCTTTTAACGTTCTTTCTTATGAACACACGCTTCCTTTGCACTTTGATTGAAAATCAAACTATTTGATATTTCTGTCAAAATACTTATTCAATCTTGATGCTTATAAAATGATAAATTCGTATCATTACTTGGATCATATCCAAAGACTCACAGACTCAATATCTCTCCCACTAACTTCGAGACATTTTTGGTTAATATGTGTAAACGGCTTACTCTAAATCATTATTTAGAGCTTTCTGTTTCAATACATAAGTACCAAAAACTAAGTCTTATCGAGTGTTAATTTTGTGAGTAAATCTGAATTAACTTGAGCATGTTGAATACCGAATCGGTTACGCTAATTTCAACAATTGAAATTTACGACATTATTTTTATCAGCATTGCTTATTTAATTCCAACCATATTAGTCTTTCCAATAAAGACACAATCTCGGTCGATGGATCACATCTCTTTGGTTATGACCATCATAGCATACTTGGAATTCTTTCAGATCTACACATCATACCATATAGAGTTAACAATCTTAATGGTTTAATTGAACAACCGAGGGTAATGTATATTTTCGACATTAATAAGAAACTCATAGTTTCTCTTCGATGTACGAAAATACTTATTAGACATTCTAATGCTATGTGTTCATTTAGGTTAGTTAATTTCACTTCATCTCATATAATCTGTCCTACATATGGATCGGATCCAGTTCCATTTAACTACGAAAAATTTCTCAAAGAAATTCCTTCATAATGAAGTTGATATATCTTGAAACAACAATTATTTCTTAGTGCAAATAGAATAAGGATTCATAAACACTTTATGAATCTTTTTACTTATAAAACTCATTTTAGCTTAAAATTTTTTTGTTCAAAACATAAATATGTCATTTGATGATAGACATTTCCAAAAAACTTTTTGGACATTCATACAAGATCCCTCATGAACAATTCTTACATGCAATCTTTCGACTCGCACAACCTGCTAACTCCTTGGCTCAGGATATGTTGGGATTTCTTACAAACCCTTATCTTGTATGATTTTGTAAAATGTTGTTTAGATGAAATAATATGAACATTGTGTACTAATCTTAAGTACATGACCTTATAGAAAGAAACTAACTCAACTTCACTCACAATCAGTCGTAAATTTTCCAACAATGTCTGATTACTCCTTATCGATGCATTATTATGTATCACATGGTGGAGTGATTTCGAGATTGCACCAATATTCATTTTTAGGTACATTTGGAACTCTTTGCAATACTCACTTATTCGACCAAATCAAATCATTTTATTCTATTGCATGTTATTTTATTTAATTTTCTTTTATATTCTATGATTTTATCATAAACTTACTACATGTCTATTTAATACACATGTTCATGTTGGTAATAAATCATCGATGAATATAACAAAGTATGTGGAACCCTTTTGGTATTAATAGCATGGGATTACATACATCAATATGTATTAATTCAAAGAGTTCATCAACTCTTATGATGGCCCCACTGAATGGGTGCATAGCCATTAATTGTTTGAGATATAATTAACCTGTATCATATGATTCATAATCATATAGTAAAATTATTTTTCAAAACTACGGCTTAGTATATAATTCCAAAACAACTATAAATAATATTAGATACATATGTATTTTTGTTGCATAACTTTTACTATGAAAACAAATTTCGTATTATAGTTCTATTTCATAATGAATATTCATAATACTCATATTGAAATATAGTTATATCTATTTTTCAGTCAATACCAAAAATAAACATTATTTCATAAATAATGTTGGGTACATTTTACGAAAACAATTTTTGTAATTAGATGCAATCATTAGGCGATATATGGCATGCTCCCACTATTTCCGCCATTACCATAATAGTTTACAAAATTTAGAGATCCACTATTCATTTAATATTGTTAATATTGTTTACTTATTTCATATGCTACAACTAGTTTACAGATGAGAATTCTTTGATCAAATATCTTGAAATCAAAGAAGTAGATGTTACAGAAAACAATATTATATATGAAAATACATTTCGGAATAAAAATCATATTTCATATTCCAATATTAAGTAACAGTTTTTATTACAATTCTTATTTCCAATGTTTCTCTACGAAGCAAAAGTGACTATTCATTCTCTTCATTCCAACTTTACCTTAATTTACATCTATTCTTATACATTCGTTTTTCTTTCAAATGTTCAAACTATTCAAAAGAAAACCTTACTACAATATCATAACAAACCTTTTACAAAAGCGCATTCGATTATACTTAACATTTAGGACATCAAATATGTTGCACTTGATGTATACCGATCAATATGACATTTCAACGATTGAGTTCTTGGACGTATCTCTTAGTTTATGGTCTTGTGTTACATTAACACAATATGATCCTTCTGAAATCAATCAAGTTGAATGCATTATCTTAAAATATGGTTTATTGGCTTACTTCGTGTGACGAGAGGGATTTTTCACGCTCGAAAATCGACATCCATACTTTACATCGTACTCGAATGCCGTAGATTCGACCGTTCAAATCCGAGTCTCCGAAGCTTATAACACAATTAAGTAAACAACACAGCGAAATAAAAGAATAATACATTGATATACAGCTTTGATACAATATCTGATATAATGAATATCAATATACATCAGAGATATGATACAAGAAATAGCAGCGGAAAAGGAAAATAGATAACATCTAGCAGCGGAACAATATAACTCTAAGATAGTCTTCAAAAGAGAACTCCAGAAGCAGCAGCTCGTTTCAACATCACGATACGCAAAGACAAGCAAGTCTCGTCCACATCCAAAGACTGAACTAGCTCCAGATAATACACTGAACCTAACTATCTGAAAAACCCAACTCTAGACTGTTCGTGTGGAAAAATTTTGAGCACCCAGAGTTTAGGAAAGAAACAATAAACTCCGGATCAGTCATGGGACTGGTGTGAGTTACAAAAACAGTTTATCTTTTTAAAACAAACAGCAAGAGAATTTTTAAATTAGATTCGCAATGATTTAGAAAATGAGACTACCATAAGGCCACCCGCATGCACACACAATGCAAACGCAGAATTAGAGGAGATTTCTCCTTATGATAGTCAAAGATGCTTGATACACATTAAAAAGAAACATTTGATATTATTACTAGTGCATAGTGTAGTAAAAATCATTTCGAAAGTAAAGATATAAATCTTAGCCAACATACGACCATTATCGTATGCCTACTATAGCTACCATGTTCAATAGCAAGTTACCGCCACATTCCATGGCAGGTTATACAACTAAAATCGTATAAGGTACATATTTGAAGAATGGATTTTCAACAAATGGTCAGGCCAAGGAACTTCCCATCGCCACATGGAAACACCTCTAGAAGGACGCCCCGAGCATCCCAACTGGATCTCTGCCAAACAAGGCCGGCTACCCCCCTTCCCGGGGAATATACAAAACCTTAGATATGCCACCCCCGGTCCTTTGGGACCATTATACGAGGCGCCTCTAAACCAACAACCACACAGAAATAAATATAGTGTGTCCACTTGAGTAAGTATCAGGGCTCCATACCATGACACTACCCTTTTCCAGAAGGAATGGTCATACCGTAGGGAAGCTGCCCCTGAAACCTTACCGCACAATTCCTGTTTCGACCATTACCGGTTTGTGAGGCTCGACGAAGTCTCGTCCACAAAGCTACGCTTTTTACAAAAGCCACGCTTTGATCAACAAATGATCAGCAACACCCAGCACGCCACATTACCAAATTGGGAATATATCGCTAATAACCTTCAACTACATAACCTTTGAGCTCGTACGCCTCAAAGAAGGGTGTTAATGCTAAGAGAATAAATTCTCCGCCACCAACAGAAATGTATTTGAAAGAAATATGCTTTATATCTCAAAATGTAATGTCAGACATACAATCCATTCAAGTCTGTTCTGGGTTCGAACAGAACCGAAGGCACTTCCAAAGAAGCCCTTGCAATCCGGGTATTCACAATCCCGATCGAACTTCCCATCACTTAGGGAGTTTCTATACCGGCGCGACTCAGTGCAGAGACAATCGATAGGTCATCCTATCGCTCTCGCAAATACCCGGTCTTCAAATTTTCTATCCATAATGACGTATCACATATTCGGAATGGGTTATACGACCCAAAGGTCCTTCCTCGGCTAACCCGAATAGTGAGCGCAACATTTAAAACATATGGATATGGGATTTTAATTAAGTCACACTTAATAATTCCAATTTTCTTTCAAATGGTTTAAACCAATTACCATTTCAAATCCTTTAAACAAAAGATTTACTTCATAAAGTTCACCTACTTACACAAATATTCATTCCCGGATTTCAAAACAATTCTATTTTCAATTGGATCAATTCATTAAATCTTTAACTCAAAGATTTGTCTCATAGTTTTCAAATCGTTTCCAAATATTCATTTTCAAAACTCGTTTCCAAATATTCATTTTCAAAACTCGTTTCCAAATATTCATCTATAACTTGGAAAACTATTTCAGTTTAAACTTGAAATCCCTTTAATAAAATTTGAAACGAAAGTTTTTATCATTTAGAAACAATAGTTTTATTTTTTTGAAAAAAACCCGATTTCATTTATACAAGCTACAATCTTTAGGTTAATTAAAATTCCCAAAAGAACAATACTTTAAAAATGGTTTGACTCGTATATAACTAGTATAATATCGTTAATCCCTAGTTTCAATCATAGAAATCAATTTCGAGTATTGAATTCAAATTTAAATTAAAATATTTAAATTCCAGAACTTAATCAAGTTATTCAAAATAAATTTCATCTTTGAAATCCCATTTCAAAGGCTTTTCACTTTAAGTTTTATTTTCAAAACCATTTGGTTTTAAATATTCAACTTTTAAACTATTTCAAAATCTGTGACTTAATCGATTTCTCCGTGAAACCCATATTTGTGTGTGTATAAGTGTGGTCCAGGGGTTTAACACAATAATGCAACATCATTCAATCATCACAGATTAAAACACAGAAATATAGTTGATAAGCGATATAAACTATAACGCTTATCGTCCATTCACAGATTCACAGATAATATACAAATGTGAATAAATCATACACGGCATAAACCACAGAACAAAATATCACAGATCAGATAGGACAATCCATTCAAGGCATCTCATAAAATACAATCATTCATAAGTAAGGCCGAGTATTCAATAGTCATTTATAAGTAGGATTAATTAATCGTTTAATCCTAATCAATTCTGTCAGGACACGATTCTTCGTCTTCCGAAAATTCAACATCGATACTCACTTTATCGACTGCCAAGTAATCGAACGACGGAAAACCGAACAGTGAGGGTTTTTAAGAAAAAGAATTTAGGAAAAGAGAAGAGAAAAAGATAGAAATTAGGGAGGAGAGAAAAAAAAAAGAAGATAGAACATTTTAAAATAGAAGAAAAAGAGAATAGAGGAAAAAGAAAAACAGAAGAAAATAGGACGGAACAGAAACACAACACAACACAACAACATCAGAATCTCACAATTCGCAGCGGAACAACATATAATAATAATTGAATAATCTTTAAACAAAGAACTATATCAGTTATTACATTACATCACATTTCATTACATCATATCATCAGAGTGTACAACAACAACAAATAGTGCAGCGGAAAAAGAAATACTATATAAGTAATATGCCATGCCATCCATCTTGCCTCCAGCAACTCCAGAATATCCAGAATATCCTGATAAACCTTAACTCTTGACTGCCCGTGTGGAAATTGGTGGGCACCCAGAGTTTAGGAAGGAAAACAATAAACTCCAAGTCAGTCATGTGACTGGTGTGAGAACTCAAAACAGTTTATTTATCTTTAAAATCAAAAATAGAAGAATATTTTTATTTCAATTCGCAATGCTTTTAAAAATGAGACTACCATAAGGCCTCCCGCACACACACACATGCAAACGCAGAATCGGAGGAGATTTCTCCTTATGATAGTCAAAGATGCTTGATACGCATTTAAAATTACATTTGATATTATTACTAGTGCATAGTGTAGAAGAAATTCATTTCGAAAGTAGAATATAAATCTTAGCCAACATAGACATTTCGAACTATGCCTACTATAGCTACCATCCAAACAGTGGTGACCACCATAAGTGAATGGCAGGTTCTACAACTAATACCGTACAAGTTTCGTATTGGGAATTTGATTTCCAACAAATGGTCAGGCCAAGGAACTTCCCATTGCCACATGAGAATGCCTCTGGAAAGACATCCCCGAGAATCAAACCGGAACTCTGCCAACACAAGGCCGGGTTACCCCTAACTGGGTAACTACTGACACGAGCACGCCATTCCCCGATCGTAAACGACCTTTCTCACGGGATCCCGAAAACCAACAACCACAAAGTAATAAATTCGTAGTAACCATATAGGTTAAATATCTGGGCTCCATACCATGATACCACCTCTATCCAGAAGGAAATGTACATACCCTAAAGGGTGCTACCCCTCATAACCTTGCCGCATCTTTCCTGTTTTGACCATTTCCGGGGTGTGAGGTTCGACGAAGTCACGTCCACAAAAACATACTTTATACAAAAGCCATGCTTTGGGTCAACAAATGATCAACACAATGATCACTAAGATAGACGATCAAATAAACAATCCTATCACAATAATCAACACAATGATCATTTCAGCATCACTCAGCATATCACATTACCAAATTGGGAATATATCGCTGATAACTTCAACTATATAACCTCTGAGCTCGTACGTCTCAGAGAAGGGTGTTAAGCTAAAAGAATAAATTCTCCGCCACCAACAGAAATATATTTGAATGAAATCGGCTTTATATCTCAACTTGTAATGTTAGACACAATCCATACAAGTCTGTTCCGGGCTCGAACAAAACCGAAGGCACTCACAAAGAAGTCCTTGCAATCCGGATATTCACAATCCTGATCGGATTTCCCATCACTTAGGAAGTCTCTATACCGTTGCAACTCAGTGTAGAGACAATCGACAGGTCATCCTATCGCTCTCGCAAATACCGGGTCTTCAACACCGATCTTCAATGCAATTATAACGACGTATCACATATTCGGAATGGGTTATACGACCCCATGGTCCTTTCCCGGTTAACCCGAATAGTGAGCGCTTATTCAAAAATAAGTGTAGCATTTACATTCAAACAAATCACATCAATTACCCATTCAAAGGGAAATATTGATAGTCGGTTATTGAACTATCAATGGATATGCACACATCACCAGATTCCAAATAATTTTCCAAATTATTTATTTTCCAAAATATCTTCACTAGATATATAATTTCAATACTCCAAAAATAAATCAATATTTATTTTCATACAAATTCCACTTTCACATATAAATTCCATAATGAATTTATATTTCAAAATATCCATGCATATACAATTTCAATTATCCATTTCAATTTATCTTCAAAAAGATAAATTCTAAATATCACTTCATATTGGAAAACAATTCCATACTTATTAAATAAGTAATTCACAAATTTTATTTATTTTCAACACTTGGAAAATATTCAATATACTTAAATCGAAATTAAGTGTATATTTCATTCTTTAAGGAAATCATTCTCTTAACATATTTATTTGGGCCAAAACGAATGTTGCGTAAAACATCGTTACGACAACCCAAAATCACTAGTATAGGGATTCGAAATTAAAATAGATATATAAATCCCAATACTATACAAAACATTTCCTTTCGGAAATCATTTACTATAACAACAGTGTTATAGTCCACTATTTCCTTTTATTTCTCGAAACGTCTATTTCAACAATAAATGTTGAAATCTATGGTTTCGAATCTCAACACATTTTAAAACATCGTTAGATCGTTTTAATTCTATTTAAAACATCACATTCTAAACATTTTCTTTAACGTGTTTTTCACTATTCAAAAACGTGAATATACTTCATTAACAATTTCATCCTTTTATTCATTTTATTTTAAAGTATTATTCACAGTCAAAAACGTGAATATAACTCCATAAATAAATCATAACAATTTACTTATCTAAATAAGTCGTTTGTGAATTTATAAAACAATGTTTATAAATTCCATTTCTATTTATTTATAAAAACTTCCTTTTTATAATTTCCATATTAACCTATTCTAGTTTATAACTAAATTATAAACTAAACGTTCATATTATAAGTTAAATACTTATAAAACGATTATTTTACAAAATTGTTCTTTTTTAAAGACTTTCCAATTTATAAATCTTATAACTTATAAGATCCATTTATTTAACCAATCTATTCTTCAAATAATTTCACCAAATTTATAAATCTTACTATTTATAAATTTCTTTTATAACTTCACAGTTTATAATTCCATAAATTTCATTCATTTATGAAATTCATTTCCACTTCATTCAAACACTTATAAAAACTCGTTTTATAATGTCAACATTTCAATTTATAAATATCCATTTATAAATCTCTTGATATAAATCAATTTATATTATTCTTTAAAACGTCTTTAATCTCCTTTATTATTTCACCATTTTGATTCATAAAATAATTAAATTTTATAAATCCTATATTTAAACTTTTCACAATAAATTCTAAAATCCCGATTAAACTATTTTATAAAATCATTAGCATCATATTCTCAAAAATCAGTTTTTTTTTACTATATTTCTCAAAAATCATAATTTTTATAACATTAAAAATTATAACGTTTATTTATTTAAAATGGATCAATTCAAAAATTATTTTATAAAACGTATACTTTCTAAAATCACTTTAAAATAATTTTAAAATTCCAAAATCTGGGTCCAATGATGCTACACACCAAATAGTCAATCACGACTACAACGATATCATATATCAATATGAAAATCCATCAAATATCAAAATATCTGAAATCAAATAAAAACTGTTGAGGAATCCAGTTGGATCCCTCCAACCTGTTTTCCTGCATCCAAAAACATTAGCACAATACCAATTTCGCTCCAGTACGAAATTATCGCGGTATATGTTCTTATTAAATATTATCCGCTTAATAACGGCGCAATAGGGTCTCATCCGCTAAAAAATACGGGAAATCAATCACTCCAATATATACATATGCCAATATATATATATTGCTACTATATATAATACCAATTTCACTGTTTATGAAATATTCGCGGTATATGTTTTTATTAAATAACATCCGCTTACTAACGGCGTATAATGTCTATTTAACAATCAATATATATTCGTCAACATTCAAACATGCATTCAAATATTTTAAATCTAACTATTTAAAATAAAATCGAAACTAATTCGATTGAGTGAGAAGTTCTCACCTTGGTTTTAAATTCCGTTTTAGCGATTTATTTCGAATAAAATTAAACGGACGTTTAATTTTACCCAAAATTTTCACTAACTCCAAACGACTCCAAACCAACTCCATCGCGTAGTGCTCGTCCATACGATTCCAACGCAACTGAGTTTGCATTTTTTCGACCTCGTATGAAAAAGTTATGAATTTTTAAAGATCGTACACGATTTTATATAAACTATTTACAACAAACTTAACAATTTTAATACCCATTCAAACTAGAGCCACTGGATCCCACACCCCCTTCATCTCAGCCGTGCATTTGCTTCTTCCTCCTCTCCCATTTGCACGCAACTCTACAGGCTATCAACGTGAGCAAAGAACCCAACATAGATCAACTAGGGTTTTAATTTACGCCTCGATCACTCGCCTAAACTCGATCACGTCGCCACCACTTCGAAGCTCGTCACGAGCTCCATGCTCGGCCTGAGTGGCTTGAAACTCGGCCCCCCCATCAGCCCTAAAAACACGTGTGTTCGGCCTAACTTCCAGGTGAAAATCCCACCACCACGTCGCTCCGATGATCATCATCACCGTATGGATGCGAAGCCTACACCATCCCCTTCGATTTCCTAGTTGAAAGTTTCTCACGAAAGGTTGTGGATGGAGAGAGATTAAGGGGAAAAGCCTGGAAGATTTCGGCCATTCACCAAGCAAGTGGCGGCTGCTGTGTCCCCAAACCCTAATCATTTTTTTTTCTATTTCTTTGATTTGTGAGCCTATTTATAGAAAATATCGAACACTATTCATCCGGGTTTTCTAAACTCCGATTTACGCGCCGTAACCAGCGTTTCTAGGGTTTATCCCGCGTTCCGGACACAATGGAACAGGTTTCGGAAGCTAATTCGGAAGTATATGCGAGTTATGGCTATAAACGCTCAATTTGAATTAAACCGATTTAAGTCGATTTCTAGGCGTTTTAATTTGTACCGGACAAACCGTAAATCCAATTGACTTGAAATTTGAAACCTTACAATAATATCACATTATGGATCCGATGAAACTGGTTTCGTCGAAATCCGAGACTTTTTGAAAAATGGCTATTTTCACTCGCCAAATTTAAATTAAAAATAAATCGATGCGTTTCGAGCTGCCACGATCAAACGATAACTCCGATTGACACGAAATTTGAAATCCGGTAATAACTAACTATTACGGATCCAATGGAAATAGTTTCGTTCAATTCTGAGACTGTTCAAAAATTGACTATTTTCACTAGTCGATTTTAATATTAAAATATTCAATTTTCACAAATTAACTTTTGATTCGATTTTAAAAGTTCTAAAATATTGTTCTAACTCACATATGATAAAATAAAATTTTACAAATCATTTTCAATCATATTTAACTATATTTTCAATTATTTCCATAATTTAACGTATTAAATTATCGATTTAATTATTCAATTAAATCCAATAATTCAAATAAAAATTTATTTGACTTATAAATTCACTTATTAATATTTAAAATTAATTAAATATTCAAATTTTAATTTCTAAAAATTCTGGGTCGTTACAATCTTCCCCACTTAAAAGAATTTCGTCCTCGAAATTATAAGTAAGAAAAATTACAGAATTTATTAATTTTCCCAAAATCTATAGTTAAACTTCTTACAATAACCTTACTAAGTTTCCAAATCATACTTAGTTATCTTTTCAAAAACAACTACTATTGTTTAACTTTCAATTCCAAAATCAAAGTTTAAGTCTTCAAAATTTTCCAATTTTTCTCAAAAATTTTCTAACGCCTTAAATTTTCGGAAAAATTTGCCATAGTCTCCTTTGCGCGGCTCGATCCGAAAAAAAATGACAGTATATATATCACAAATATACATCTCATCAAGTAATGAGGCATCCCGTAGGGAAAAAAGTATAAAAGTACGATATTTAATCCGAGATATGTACCTTATATTTTATTAGCAAGCATATACGGCTAATATAGCGCAAAAGCGAGCTCCAAATGCGAAGCAAACGCGATCCGCACCTACTAATCACTCAACAAACAACATGAGAACATGCATATATGTACATAGTATCAACATACATCATATAGCAACATAATAACCATATATGTCAACATAGCAAATGAAACAAAACAACAAATGCAAACATCAACCAACTAACATCCATAACCAATAAATATTCATTCATATTCTCATTAATATTCAATGAAATGGTTTTCAATTTAATCACATTTGATTTAGTAACAATGGATGTTTCTAACATTCATTTTCAATTAGTTTATATTCACTAATTCATATTCAAGTTAGTTCACTTTCACATCAAATTCAATTCTATTCAAATTTCACTTAACTTCCAATAGCATTAGATTTCAATGAATTAACATTTATATTCATTATTTCATATCAATTATTCACATTCAATTGATTAACATTCAATCCATTAATTCAATTCAATTATAAAAGTTGAATTTCATTTATATAACTCAAGTTCATATTCATTTAATCTTTATTAATTTAGTTTGATACTCATATCAACTTCATTCAACATCTCTTAAGTTATACTTCCATTTAACTTTAAAAATTCATTTTTATTCACAAACTCATATTCATATATTTTCACTTCTTATGTATATATAAGTTTATTTCACAATTGTAAATCACATTTAATTATAATTTAATTCTTATAATTCTTTTGCTTATACAATTATTCTTCAATTTAGATTATTCAAACAACTAAACAATCAACTTATATACACTTTAATAATTCTGAAAAAATTATTCCTTTATATATAAAATATAATCAAGGTAAAATTATTTCATTTACCCAATTTTAAAACAATACTATGCCGAATTGCTCTGTTCAAGTGTTTAGAAACCCCTTCGGCATAGTCTTGCGGACCACGCTGACGAAAGTTCATATACCACTCAATAAACCAATCATCACAATATAAAACAATTTTATATTCACTAACAAATACGCTCTCATAGCTATTATTACACTCAAATTCATTCTAGAGTACTACTGACTCTATCTCTAATGAGAAATACCCAACAGAACCATGGTTGTCGCTTAACCATAAGCTCTGATACCACATTGTCAGGACACGATTCTTCGTCTTCCGAAAATTCAACATCGATACTCACTTTATCGACTGCCAAGTAATCGAACGACGGAAAACCGAACTCTGAGGGTTTTTAAGAAAAAGAATTTAGGAAAAGAGAAGAGAAAAAGATAGAAATTAGGGAGGAGAGAAAAAAAAAGAAGAAGAAGATAGAACATTTTAAAATAGAAGAAAAGTGAATAGAGGAAAAAGAAAAACAGAAGAAAATAGGACGAAACAGAAACAGAACACAACACAACAACATCAGAATCTCACAATTCGCAGCGGAACAACATATAATAGTAATTGAATAATCTTTAAACAAAGAACTATATCAGTTATTACATTACATCACATTTCATTACATCATATCATCAGAGTGTACAACAACAACAAATAGTGCAGCGGAAAAAGAAATACTATATAAGTAATATGCCATGCCATCCATCTTGCCTCCAGCAACTCCAGAATATCCAGAATATCCTGATAAACCTTAACTCTTGACTGCCCGTGTGGAAATTGGTGGGCACCCAGAGTTTGGGAAGGAAAACAATAAACTCCAAGTCAGTCATGTGACTGGTGTGAGAACTCAAAACAGTTTATTTATCTTTAAAATCAAAAATAGAAGAATATTTTTATTTCAATTCGCAATGCTTTTAAAAATGAGACTACCATAAGGCCTCCCGCACACACACACATGCAAACGCAGAATCGGAGGAGATTTCTCCTTATGATAGTCAAAGATGCTTGATACGCATTTAAAATAACATTTGATATTATTACTAGTGCATAGTGTAGAAGAAATTCATTTCGAAAGTAGAATATAAATCTTAGCCAACATAGACATTTCGAACTATGCCTACTATAGCTACCATCCAAACAGTGGTGACCACCATAAGTGAATGGCAGGTTCTACAACTAATACCGTACAAGTTTCGTATTGGGAATTTGATTTCCAACAAATGGTCAGGCCAAGGAACTTCCCATTGCCACATGAGAATGCCTCTGGAAAGACATCCCCGAGAACCAAACCGGAACTCTGCCAACACAAGGCCGGGTTACCCCTAACTGGGTAACTACTGACACGAGCACGCCATTCCCCGATCGTAAACGACCTTTCTCACGGGATCCCGAAAACCAACAACCACAAAGTAATAAATTCGTAGTAACCACATAGGTTAAATATCTGGGCTCCATACCATGATACCACCTCTATCCAGAAGGAAATGTACATACCCTAAAGGGTGCTACCCCTCATAACCTTGCCGCATCTTTCCTGTTTTGACCATTTCCGGGGTGTGAGGTTCGACGAAGTCACGTCCACAAAAACATACTTTATACAAAAGCCATGCTTTGGGTCAACAAATGATCAACACAATGATCACTAAGATAGACGATCAAATAAACAATCCTATCACAATAATCAACACAATGATCATTTCAGCATCACTCAGCATATCACATTACCAAATTGGGAATATATCGCTGATAACTTCAACTATATAACCTCTGAGCTCGTACGTCTCAGAGAAGGGTGTTAAGCTAAAAGAATAAATTCTCCGCCACCAACAGAAATATATTTGAATGAAATCGGCTTTATATCTCAACTTGTAATGTCAGACACACAATCCATACAAGTCTATTCCGGGCTCGAACAAAACCGAAGGCACTTACAAAGAAGTCCTTGCAATCCGGATATTCACAATCCTGATCGGATTTCCCATCACTTAGGAAGTCTCTATACCGTTGCAACTCAGTGCAGAGACAATCGACAGGTCATCCTATCGCTCTCGCAAATACCGGGTCTTCAACACCGATCTTCAATGCAATTATAACGACGTATCACATATTCGGAATGGGTTATACGACCCCATGGTCATTTCCCGGTTAACCCGAATAGTGAGCGCTTATTCAAAAATAAGTGTAGCATTTACATTCAAACAAATCACATCAATTACCCATTCAAAGGGAAATATTGATAGTCGGTTATTGAACTATCACTGGATATGCACACATCACCAGATTCCAAATAATTTTCCAAATTATTTATTTTCCAAAATATCTTCACTAGATATATAATTTCAATACTCCAAAAATAAATCAATATTTATTTTCATACAAATTCCACTTTCACATATAAATTCCATAATGAATTTATATTTCAAAATATCCATGCATATACAATTTCAATTATCCATTTCAATTTATCTTCAAAAAGATAAATTCTAAATATCACTTCACATTGGAAAACAATTCCATACTTATTAAATAAGTAATTCACAAATTTTATTTATTTTCAACACTTGGAAAATATTCAATATACTTAAATCGAAATTAAGTATATATTTCATTCTTTAAGGAAATCATTCTCTTAACATATTTATTTGGGCCAAAACGAATGTTGCGTAAAACATCGTTACGACAACCCAAAATCACTAGTATAGGGATTCGAAATTAAAATAGATATATAAATCCCAATACTATACAAAACATTTCCTTTCGGAAATCATTTACTATAACAACAGTGTTATAGTCCACTATTTCCTTTTATTTCTCGAAACGTCTATTTCAACAATAAATGTTGAAATCTATGGTTTCGAATCTCAACACATTTTAAAACATCGTTAGATCGTTTTAATTCTATTTAAAACATCACATTCTAAACATTTTCTTTAACGTGTTTTTCACTATTCAAAAACGTGAATATACTTCATTAACAATTTCATCCTTTTATTCATTTTATTTTAAAGTATTATTCACAGTCAAAAACGTGAATATAACTCCATAAATAAATCATAACAATTTACTTATCAAAATAAGTCGTTTGTGAATTTATAAAACAATGTTTATAAATTCCATTTCTATTTATTTATAAAAACTTCCTTTTTATAATTTCCATATTAACCTATTCCAGTTTATAACTAAATTATAAACTAAACGTTCATATTATAAGTTAAATACTTATAAAACGATTATTTTACAAAATTGTTCTTTTTTAAAGACTTTCCAATTTATAAATCTTATAACTTATAAGATCCATTTATTTAACCAATCTATTCTTCAAATAATTTCACCAAATTTATAAATCTTACTATTTATAAATTTCTTTTATAACTTCACAGTTTATAATTCCATAAATTTCATTCATTTATGAAATTCATTTCCACTTCATTCAAACACTTATAAAAACTCGTTTTATAATGTCAACATTTCAATTTATAAATATCCATTTATAAATCTCTTGATATAAATCAATTTATATTATTCTTTAAAACGTCTTTAATCTCCTTTATTATTTCACCATTTTGATTCATAAAATAATTAAATTTTATAAATCCTATATTTAAACTTTTCACAATAAATTCTAAAATCCCGATTAAACTATTTTATAAAATCATTAGCATCATATTCTCAAAAATCAGTTTTTTTTTTTACTATATTTCTCAAAAATCATAATTTTTATAACATTAAAAATTATAACGTTTATTTATTTAAAATGGATCAATTCAAAAATTATTTTATAAAACGTATACTTTCTAAAATCACTTTAAAATCATTTTAAAATTCCAAAATCTGGGTCCAATGATGCTACACACCAAATAGTCAATCACGACTACAACGATATCATATATCAATATGAAAATCCATCAAATATCAAAATATCTGAAATCAAATAAAAACTGTTGAGGAATCCAGTTGGATCCCTCCAACCTGTTTTCCTGCATCCAAAAACATTAGCACAATACCAATTTCGCTCCAGTACGAAATTATCGCGGTATATGTTCTTATTAAATATTATCCGCTTAATAACGGCGCAATAGGGTCTCATCCGCTAAAAAATACGGGAAATCAATCACTCCAATATATACATATGCCAATATATATATATATTGCTACTATATATAATACCAATTTCACTGTTTATGAAATATTCGCGGTATATGTTTTTATTAAATAACATCCGCTTACTAACGGCGTATAATGTCTATTTAACAATCAATATATATTCATCAACATTCAAACATGCATTCAAATATTTTAAATCTAACTATTTAAAATAAAATCGAAACTAATTCGATTGAGTGAGAAGTTCTCACCTTGGTTTTAAATTCCGTTTTAGCGATTTATTTCGAATAAAATTAAACGGACGTTTAATTTTACCCAAAATTTTCACTAACTCCAAACGACTCCAAACCAACTCCATCGCGTAGTGCTCGTCCATACGATTCCAACGCAACTGAGTTTGCATTTTTTCGACCTCGTATGAAAAAGTTATGAATTTTTAAAGATCGTACACGATTTTATATAAACTATTTACAACAAACTTAACAATTTTAATACCCATTCAAACTAGAGCCACTGGATCCCACACCCCCTTCATCTCAGCCGTGCATTTGCTTCTTCCTCCTCTCCCATTTGCACGCAACTCTACAGGCTATCAACGTGAGCAAAGAACCCAACATAGATCAACTAGGGTTTTAATTTACGCCTCGATCACTCGCCTAAACTCGATCACGTCGCCACCACTTCGAAGCTCGTCACGAGCTCCATGCTCGGCCTGAGTGGCTTGAAACTCGGCCCCCCCATCAGCCCTAAAAACGCGTGCGTTCGGCCTAACTTCCAGGTGAAAATCCCACCACCACGTCGCTCCGATGATCATCATCACCGTATGGATGCGAAGCCTACACCATCCCCTTCGATTTCCTAGTTGAAAGTTTCTCACGAAAGGTTGTGGATGGAGAGAGATTAAGGGGAAAAGCCTGGAAGATTTCAGCCATTCACCAAGCAAGTGGCGGCTGCTGTGTCCCCAAACCCTAATCATTTTTTTTTCTATTTCTTTGATTTGTGAGCCTATTTATAGAAAATATCGAACACTATTCATCCGGGTTTTCTAAACTCCGATTTACGCGCCATAACCAGCGTTTCTAGGGTTTACCCCGCGTTTCGGACACAATGGAACAGGTTTCGGAAGCTAATTCGGAAGTATATGCGAGTTATGGCTATAAACGCTCAATTTGAATTAAACCGATTTAAGTCGATTTCTAGGCGTTTTAATTTGTACCGGACAAACCGTAAATCCAATTGACTTGAAATTTGAAACCTTACAATAATATCACATTACGGATCCGATGAAACTGGTTTCGTCGAAATCCGAGACTTTTTGAAAAATGGCTATTTTCACTCGCCAAATTTAAATTAAAAATAAATCGATGCGTTTCGAGCTGCCACGATCAAACGATAACTCCGATTGACACGAAATTTGAAATCCGGTAATAACTAACTATTACGGATCCAATGGAACTAGTTTCGTTCAATTCTGAGACTGTTCAAAAATTGACTATTTTCACTAGTCGATTTTAATATTAAAATATTCAATTTTCACAAATTAACTTTTAATTCGATTTTAAAAGTTCTAAAATATTGTTCTAACTCCCATATGATAAAATAAAATTTTACAAATCATTTTCAATCATATTTAACTATATTTTCAATTATTTCCATAATTTAACGTATTAAATTATCGATTTAATTATTCAATTAAATCCAATAATTCAAATAAAAATTTATTTGACTTATAAATTCACTTATTAATATTTAAAATTAATTAAATATTCAAATTTTAATTTCTAAAAATTCTGGGTCGTTACAAATTCTATTTATTTCCTATTAAATTCATTACTTATGAATCTATTACCCAATCCTAATAAATTACAAATCATTTGATATAATAAATTAATTTATCAATCGCTTTAATTAATTAAATTTTTCTTAATTAATCGTATTAATTAAATTAACCTCCGAACCAATTTCATAATAAATTAACCCCTTGATTAATTATCTTAAGAAATTAAACTTTTAATTACTTTTCATAAAGTAATTATCTCATAACAAGAAATCATTAATTACCAATTTAATCTAATGATTTACTTAAACTAAATTAATTAACTTTAATAAATCAAATTATCCAAAATTAATTACAATAAGTGATTAATCTTTAATTACTTTCATTAAGTAATTATCTTAGATTAATTTATTATTTATCATTTGTTCAAATGAATTTAATAATGAATTTCAATCATTAAATTTTCTCAAATTTAGGGTAAACTCATTCTATTTAATAATTCAACTATCCCTTATGAATATGTTTGGAAACATTCATTTCAAATTTACCTTTAAAATTTTGTTTTAAATTTCAAGCTTTAAGATGAATACCAATTTATCTTTAATAAAGTTAAAACAATTTCAAGTTAAATTGATTACATACAAGATTAATTTCTAATTACAAATTTACTTAAAGTTATTAATTTAATTATAAGTATAAGTTAATTTACTTTTTTTTATCACCTTATACTTTTCATTTGTTAATCATCTTACCTTTACAAACCCTTCTTTTAATAAATTTCAATCAAATTTTAACTTAAAATTAACCAACATTGTTTACTTAATTTAATGTTAAACTTTGTATAACAAAATTCTTAAAGTACTTAAGCCAAAAAAAAAATCAGGATCTGGACCCGAGGCAACCCACGCATTTCCTCGAGTACCACTAGTCCCTTCTTCCTATTTCCCCTCGTTCCTTCTTCCCCTACCCTTTTCTTCTTCTTCACCCCGTTCTTCTTTTTTTTCATCTTAAGTTAAGTTTAAAAATTTAAACTACAGTATAAAAAAAACACTCACACGCACCAGGCTAAAACTCGAAGTAAGCCCCGAAAATACTCGTGCACATCACGCGACAACTACGGCACCAAACCAGATCTCCCAAACGCCACCGTGCACGTGCACGGTGGTTCGCCGCCCCTTCGGCAACCCCCGCTGGCACCCACCAACCAAAATCGCCCCTCTATTCGAAATAAAAACCCAATTTTGCATAAAAAACGAAATCGAAATAATGCATGATGCTTGAACCATCAACTCGAACCACCTCCTGAAAATTGCCTCGTCACCCCCACGCCGACCTTCGGAGCCGCCGCGACTTTGGCCTCACCATGTCAACTCTTTGCGCTACGCTTCCCCAGAATTTCGAGATACTCGGTCAAGCAGAGGTGATGAAATCGCCTCATTTTCAAACACCTCAAAATCTCTATCACGAACCCTAAATATGCCTCGTCCCCTCAATTCGTACAATGGAAAAATTATTCAACAATTTTCCCATTGCTATCAACTACCAATTTGCTTCAAGCAAGTTCACAGAGATCAGAATGGGTTCGGCTATCAAAGATTGATCAAAATGAAGTTTTTATTCAAACTTGAACTGCACTTGGGATACTCACTTAAAAATCATCATATTGATTTTAAAAATCTTGGTTTTGCATAAGGTTTCAACTTACATTCCTGGATCCGCGGATTAAGAAACTTGTATTTTTGACAAATTTGAGGTTTTGCTCAGTTCCTTTAGTTTCCAGAGCAATATACAAATGGTTTTAACTTAAGTAAATTTTTAAATCTTAGTTCATGATCAAACAAACATCTTTTGTTTATATTCTATGTTTTATCAGTGAGTAGATCAAGAGATAGAGATTTATTTTGTAAATCTGGGTTTGGAAAAAAATAAAAATAGAGGCAATTCAACAACTACAGGCATACATACATTTACACATCAACATATATACATAGGAGATTGCAACAACATACTTTCCAAATAAACACTTGCAACCATCTCAGATGCTTAAATAAAAATAAAAAAAGTTACTCACCTGGAAGTATGAAGGCAGAGGAGCAGATTTTGATATTTGAATCTAGAAACTAGTTTTGTACTTTGAACTTTAAATTACTTGAAGTTTGATGATTTTCGAAAAGCATACAGGCTTTAAAATTCACAAGGGATTTGCTTTTGAGTTTGATCTCTGTTTTAATTCAACTTGCTTCTGTTTTTGAATTTTAGTCTTCTGGTTTAATTTTATATTCCCAGTTCGCCATTTTTTTCCTCTTCTCAGGTTGATGATGCTCGAACTAAAATGAGAGGAGAAGGCTTAGGCTGATATAAAGGAAATGATACATATAAAAGACGGTGGGCAGGCTTGCATTTCTTTGCTGGTACAAGTGATAGTATTTTTTAGTTATAGGTATGGTTGATAGTTTCACTTCAGTATGGGCTGAGATGATTTGTTTGTGCAAAGAGAAGATGGGTATTAAATGCATGTGTCTTTTCTTATTTTATAAGCTTGTACTTCTTTTATTTGTTTGTACTGAAATATTTTTAGTATTGTTTTCAAGTGTACATACTTATATATATTTGTTTACAACTCTATTATTTTACTCTTATGTTGATAGACCTGTCTGCATATCTATTTACAGGCTGCATACATATTCTACTTGGCTATCTTGCTTTTGATTATGTTATATAAATATAAAGTTGTTATTGTTATTTGTTAATATTTGAATGTATTTCTTTATTTTATTTGGTGGCTGCAGCTTTATTTTGTTTGCTTATGTCTTTGAAGATGTTTTATAGTTTATCAAATATTTTCATTTGCCTTGGTATTATTTTAAGTGTACATATATAAAGTTATCATGGTTATTGTTGTTATAGTTTATTTTATTTTAAAGACTTCATTTTGTTTCTAACTTCAATATCTTATTGATTTGTTTTTATTTGCTTTGTAGATATTATTTCTTCTTTGTCTCATTTACTTTTTATATTTATCTCATATATCTATTTTAATTTCTATTTCTAACTTAAGTTTTTATTTTTCAACTTAATACTCATCGTCTTGTATTTACATTGTATTTATATTTTTACTTTATAATATTTGTAAATCCCAATTCAAATTTAATTTAAATACATTTTTCCAGAAACTCATAGTTTAACTGATATTAAATATCAATTACCAAATTAATTTCATAAATTTTGTTCAAAATTAAAATAAATTATTAATTTAAAATTAATTAAAATTCGGGATCGTTACAGATTCCCCCCCTTAAAAGGAATTTCGTCCTCGAAATTCGCCAGAGAGATAACGAAGATAGATGAAAGATAGAGAAATATCTTTTCAGATTAACTGGATATCAGTTCTGCATTTGGCTCACCAAATCACAATATCAACAGTAGATACAAGAAATTATAATAGAATTTCAAATTTTGGTTTTTAAAGGAAATCGTTTTATCAATTCAATTCAAATTTATCTTCATATTCTATTAATTCCATTTAACTCAATTTATAATTTACTATTTGTTTAAATTTTCAATTTCAAATTTCCAATTCATATTTATTAAGGTTTAAATCAAGAACTGATAATAAACCGACGAAGACACAAAGTAAGAACTTTTCTACAGCGATACGTAGGGCCATCACCGCACCGAAACTTCTTGTAGCTGTCACAAAGCAATCAAAAGAAATTGGAATCGAATCAAAGGAAATTGATAGAGAAAATTATTTCCACTGTTACAGGGTATTGACCATTTATAGTCGTATTCCCTTGTCCCCTATCTCGTTCTCTTCTTGCACTCATACTCACTATCAGTGGATAGCAAGAGAATTTACTGAGGCATTCAAACGGATATCTTAGGGATATACTCATTCTAGGGTATAGTTCACCCTATCTCTAATGAGCTACTTAATGTGTTACACTCCTGAGCTAAAGTTCAACCTTAGCTCTGATACCATAATGTGACGAGAGGGATTTTTCACGCTCAAAAATCGACATCCATACTTTACATCGTACTCGAATGCCGTAGATTCGACCGTTCAAATCCGAGTCGCCGGAGCTTATAACACAATTAAGTAAACAAAACAGCGAAATAAAAGAATAATACATTGATATATAGCTTTGATACAATATCTGATATAATGAATATCAATATACATCAGAGATATGATACAAGAAATAGCAGCGGAAAAGGAAAATAGATAACATCTAGCAGCGGAACAATATAACTTTAAGATAGTCTTCAAAAGAGAACTCCATAAGCAGCAGCTCGTTTCAACATCACGATACGCAAAGACAAGCAAGTCTCGTCCACATCCAAAGACTGAACTAGCTCCAGATAATTCACTGAACCTAACTATCTGAAAAACCCAACTCTAGACTGCTCGTGTGGAAAACTTTTGAGCACCCAGAGTTTAGGAAAGAAACAATAAACTCCGGATCAGTCATGGGACTGGCGTGAGTTACAAAAATAGTTTATCTTTTAAAAACAAACAGCAAGGGAATTTTTAAATTAGATTCGCAATGCTTTTAGAAAATGAGACTAACATAAGGCCTCCCGCACACACACACAATGCAAACGCAGAATCGGAGGAGATTTCTCCTTATGATAGTCAAAGATGCTTGATACGCATTAAAAAGAAACATTTGATATTATTACTAGTGCACAGTGTAGTAAAAATCATTTCGAAAGTAAAGATATAAATCTTAGCCAACATACGACCATTATCGTATTCCTACTATAGCTACCATGTTCAATAGCAGGTTACCGCCACATTCCATGGCAGGTTATACAACTAAAATCGTACAAGGTACGTATTTGAAGAATGGATTTCCAACAAATGGTCAGGCCAAGGAACTTCCCATCGCCACATTGAAACGCCTCTGGAAGGACGCCCCGAGCATCCCAACTGGATCTCTGCCAAACAAGGCCTGCTACTCCCCTTCCCGGGGAATATACAAAACCTCATATATGCCACCCCCGGTCCTTTGGGACCTTTATACGACGCGCCTCTAAACCAACAACCACAAAGAAATACATATAGTGTGTCCACTTGAGTAAGTATCAGGGCTCCATACCATGACACTACCCTTTTCCAGAAGGAATGGTCATACCCTAAGGAAGCTGCCCCTGAAACCTTGCCGTACAATTCCTGTTTCGACCATTACCGGTTTGTGAGGCTCGACGAAGTCTCGTCCACAAAGCTGCGCTTTTTACAAAAGCCAATCAACAAATGATCAGCAACACTCAGCATGCCACATTACCAAATTGGGAATATATCGCTGATAACCTTCAACTACATGACCTCTGAGCTCGTACGTCTCAGAGAAGGGTGTTAATGCTAAGAGAATAAATTCTCCGCCACCAACAGAAATGTATTTGAAAGAAATATGCTTTATATCTCAAAATGCAATGTCAGACATACAATCCATTCAAGTCTGTTCTGGGTTCGAACAGAACCGAAGGCACTTCCAAAGAAGCCCTTGCAATCCGGGTATTCACAATCCCAATCGGACTTCCCATCACTTAGGGAGTCTCTATACCGGTGCGACTCAGTGCAGAGACAATCGATAGGTCATCCTATCGCTCTCGCAAATACCCGGTCTTCACCATCGGTCTTCAAATGCTATCCATAACGACGTATCACATATTCGGAATGGGTTATACGACCCAAAGGTCCTTCCCCGACTAACCCGAATAGTGAGCGCAACATTTAAAACATATGGATATCGGATTTTAATTAAGTCACACTTAATAATTCCAATTTTCTTTCAAATGGTTTAAACCAATTACCATTTCAAATCCTTTAAACAAAAGATTTATTTTATAAAGTTCACCTACTTACACAAATATTCATTCCCGGATTTCAAAACAATTCCATTTTCAATTGGATTAATTCATTAAATCTTTAACTCAAAGATTTGTCTCATAGTTTTCAAATCGTTCCCAAATATTCATTTTCAAAACTCGTTTCCAAATATTCATTTTCAAATCTCGTTTCCAAATATTCATCTATAACTTGGAAAACTATTTCAGTTTAAACTTGAAATCCCTTTAATAAAATTTGAAACGAAAGCTTTTTATCATTTACAAACAATAGTTTTATTTTTTTGAAAAAAACCCGATTTCATTTATACAAGCTACAATCTTTAGGTTAATTAAAATTCCCAAAAGAACAATACTTTAAAAATGGTTTGACTCGTATATAACTAGTATAATATCGTTAATCCCTAGTTTCAAATCATAGAAATCAATTTCAAGTATTGAATTCAAATTTAAATTAAAATACTTAAATTCCAAAACTTAATCAAGTTATTCAAAATAAATTTCATCTTTGAAATCCCATTTCAAAGGCTTTTCACTTTAAATTTTATTTCCAAAACCATTTGGTTTTAAATATTCAACTTTTAAACTATTTCAAAATCTATGACTTAATCGATTTCTCCGTGAAATCCATATTTGTGTGTGTATAAGTGTGGTACAGGGGTTTAACACAATAATGCAACATCATTCAATCATCACAGATTAAAACACAGAAATATAGTTGATAAGTGATATAAACTATAACGCTTATCGTCCACTCATAGATTCACAGATAATATACAAATGTGAATAAATCATACACGGCATAAACCACAGAACAAAATATCACAGATCAGATAGGACAATCAATTCAAGGCATCTTATAAAATACAATCATTCATAAGTAAGGCCGAGTACTCAATAGTCATTTATAAGTAGGATTAATTAATCGTTTAATCCTAATCAATTCTATTTATTTCCTATTAAATTCATTACTTATGAATCTATTACCCAATCTTGATAAATTACAAATCATTTGATATAATAAATTAATTTATCAATTGCTTTAATTAATTAAATTTTTCTTAATTAATCATATTAATTAAATTAACCTCTGAACCAATTTCATAATAAATTAACCCCTTGATTAATTATCTTAAGAAATTAAACTTTTAATTACTTATCATAAAGTAATTATCTCATAACAAGAAATCATTAATTACCAATTTAATCTAATGATTTACTGAAACTAAATTAATTAACTTTAATAAATCAAATTATCCAAAATTAATTACAATAAGTGATTAATCTTTAATTACTTTCATTAAGTAATTATCTTAGATTAATTTATTATTTATCATTTGTTCAAATGAATTTAATAATGAATTTCAATCATTAAATTTTCTCAAATTTAGGGTAAACTCATTCTATTTAATAATTTAACTATCCCTTATGAATATGTTTGGAAACATTCATTTCAAATTTACCTTTAAAATTTCGTTTTAAATTTCAAGCTTTAAGATGAATACCAATTTATCTTTAATAAAGTAAAACAATTTCAAGTTAAATTGATTACACACAAGATTAATTTCTAATTACAAATTTACTTAAAGTTATTAATTTAATTATAAGTATAAGTTAATTTACTTTTTTTTTTATCACCTTATGCTTTTCATTTGTTAATCATCTTACCTTTACAAACCCTTCTTTTAATAAATTTCAGTCAATTTTTAACTTAAAATTAACCAACATTGTTTACTTAATTTAATGTTAACTAACAAAATTCTTAAAGTACTTGGGCAAAAAAAAAAATCAGGATCTGGACCCGAGGCAACCCACGCATTTCATGGAGTACCACTAGTGCCTTCTTCCTATTTCCCCGCGTTCCTTCTTCCCCTACCCTTTTCTTCTTCTTCACCCTGTTCTTTTTTTCTCATCTTAAGTTAAGTTTAAAATTTTAAACTACAGTATAAAAAAGCACTCACACGCACCGGGCTAAAACTCGAAGTAAGCCTCGAAAATACTCGTGCACATCACGCGACAACTACGGCACCAAACCAGACCGCCCAAACGCCACCGTGCACGTGCACGGTGGTTTGCCGCCCCTCCGGCAACCCCCGCTGCCATCCACCAACCAAAATTCGCCCCTCTATTCGAAATAAAAACCCAATTTTGCATAAAAAACGAAATCAAAATAATGCATGATGCTTGAACCATCAACTCGAACCACCTCCTGAAAATCGCCTCGTCACCCCCACGCCGACCTCCGGAGCCGCCGCGACTTTGGCCTCACTATGTCAACTCTTTGCACTACGCTTCCCCAAAATTTCGAGATACTCAGTCAAGCAGAGGTGATGAAATCGCCTCATTTTTAAACACCTCAAAAACTCTATCACGAACCCTAAATATGCCTTGTCCCCTCAATTCCTACAATGGAAAAATTATTCAACAATTTTCCCATTGCTATCAACTACCAAACTTGCTTCAAGAAAGTTCACAGAGATCAGAATGGGTTCGGCTATCAGAGATTGATCAAAATGCAGTTTTTATTCAAACTTGAACTGCACTAGGATACTCACTTAAAAATCATCATATTGATTTTAAAAATCTTGGTTTTGCATAAGGTTTCAACTTACATTCCTGGATTCGTGGATTAAGAATCTTGTATTTTTGACAAATTTGAGGTTTTGCTCAGTTCCTTTAGTTTCCAGAGCAATATACAAATGGTTTTAACTTAAGTAAATTTTTTAAATCTTAGTTCATGATCAAACAAACATCTTTTGTTTATATTCTATGTTTTATCAGTGAGTAGATCAAGAGATAAAGATTTATTTTGTAAATCTGGGTTTGGAAAAAAATAAAAACAGAGGCAATTCAACAACTACAGGCATACATACATTTACACATCAACATATATACATAGGAGATTGCAACAACATACTTTCCAGATAAACACTTGCAACCATCTCAGATGCTTAAATAAAAATAAAAAAAAGTTACTCACCTGGAAGTATGAAGGCAGAGGAGCAGATTTTGATATTTGAATCTGGAAACTAGTTTTGTACTTTGAACTTTAAATTACTTGAAGTTTGATGATTTCCGAAAAGCTTCCAGGCTTTAAAATTCACAAGGGGTTTGCTTTTGGGTTTGATCTCTGTTTTAATTCAACTTGCTTCTGTTTTTGAATTTTAGTTTTCGGTTTAATTTTATATTTCCATTTTTCCATTTTTCTTTTTTTTTCTCTTCTCAGGTAAATGATGCTCGAACTAAAATGAGAGGAGAAGGCTTAGGCTGATATAAAGGAAATGATACACATAAAAGATAGTGGGCAGGCTTGCATTTCTTTGCTGGTACAAGTGATAGTATATTTTAGTTATAGGTATGGTTGATAGTTTCACTTCAGTATGGGCTGAGATGATTTGTTTGTGCAAAGAGAAGATGGGTATTAAATGCATGTGTCTTGTTTTATTTTATAAGCTTGTACTTCTTTTATTTGTTTGTATTGAAATTTTTTTAGTATTGTTTTCAAGTGTACATACTTATATATATTTGTTTACAACTCTATTATTTTACTCTTATGTTGATAGACCTGTCTGCATATCTATTTACAGGCTGCATACATATTCTACTTGGCTAGCTTGCTTTTTATTATGTTATATAAATATAAAGTTTTTATTGTTATTTGTTAATATTTGAATGTATTTCTTTATTTTATTTGGTGGCTGCAGCTTTGTTTTGTTTGCTTATGTCTTTGAATGTAACAACCCTGTATTTTGTGATTTTTTTTTATATTTTAATTATTTTAATTAAATTTTGATTTCAAACTTATTTTTTTATTTTTAATGATTAATTTTGTTACTTTAAATATAAACTTTAGTTTTGATATGAATTATCATTCCAAAGCATGACTAAAAAGAATATTTTCCAAAAAGTGAATTTTGGTCAAATTAATCAAACTTTGACTTTTAATTTAAATTTTTTAAAGTTTGAAAATTTAAATTTTATCTTTTATTATGAAAGTACATAAAAATTTAAGAACACTGCTTTTCATTTCGTTGAAAACGGATTTAAATTGCAAAAGTTATACTGTTTTCAATATTGTGTGTATATTGGGTTATTCAGCAATAGTCTTTATTTTAAATTTTGTAAATGACATTTTATTTGATATATCTTATTCCAACTTGTATATTTATGTTATATTATGTATACTTTGACTTTTGGATATTTTTAAAATGATAATAGAATTTTTCAAAAATTTACTGTATTTATTTCCTATTTTTTAAGGCTGTTTTCTTATTTTCTGCTATTTTCTTCATTAAAATTATATTTAGATTTATTTATTTTTTATTTGTTTTGTGAATTTACTTTTATTTTATATTATGATTTATGTTTAAAAATATATTACAAGCTCATATGAATTTTCTAAAATTTATTTCATGTAATTTCAAATTTTCTAGACTAGTTTACTATTTTAGCTATTTTCTTTAATTTAACTTTATATATTTAATAAATATTATATATATATTTATATTTTGATAAATTTTTGAAATCTTATCTGTTATTATTATTAGTTCCAGAATATCAAGTTTTGTAAACAAATTTAAGAAGTTTGAAAGGTTTAAAGGCTAAGAAACGTAATGTCGTTTCACGTTTCTTTTACAGTTTCTTTTGTCATCAATTCATCAGTTATTTTAGCCACTCCTTACTTTATTATTTATTTTATACATTCACTTTTATTTGCTGTGTTTATACTTTATTAATATTAATTTTATATGTATTTTGATTAAAAATAGATTTTTCCAAAGATTATTTGGGTTGTTTCAATTTATTTAGCCTAGTTTCACATATATTGATATTTTCTTTATATAAATTATATAATTTAAAATGTATTTATTTATTTTTCTTATTTACATTATTTCTGAGATATTTATCTATTTTATCAGGTTTTTTATGTATTTACAAAATAGAAAAGAGAAATTTGAAAGGCCTTAAACTTTCAATCTTCCTATGGGCCTTTATAGTCCACCCTTTTACTTTTAACCTAACCTTTCACCAATTAACCCTAACTATTCCTCATTTTTTTCTCCAGCCGACTTTCTCCTATTATTCACAAATTTTCAAAGCTCCAAAACCCTAAAAATCATGGCCTCCATCTTGAAGAAAAAAATTTAGGTAAATTCCTCTTTTCTTTCTATTTTTTCTCCTATTTCTATGCAAATTTGCCTTGCTTTGTCCCCTGATTGGAGCAGCTTTCCCCCTTGCTCCACGGCCTCCACCCCCTTCCATCTCTTCCCGACCATCACCACCATATAAGCCTACAACCATGACCATGGCCGAACACCCCTTGATGGTCAAACTCTTTCAAATGCAACCAAAAGCCTAGATCTATGCTTGTTTGGCCTTTTCTTGCTCATCCACTTCAACCACCACCCTAACCACCACCATAGCAGCAACCACCACCTCTGACTTGATCCTCACACACCCCTCCAACCTCTGTCCAGATCTGAAACATCAAGAGCCGAGCCAAACAATGCATGTAGATGAGCCTTGTGGTGCACCAAAACTACACTATGTTGCCTAGTCTCTTGATATTCTTATGTTGTAACTTCCTCCACATGTTCTAGCCTTTATGCCATGCATTCCTATGATCAAACCTGAGCCAAAGTCATGTCAAACCTGACCTAAATAAACCCCTAGGTCGTGCAAAAGAATAGAGAAAGCAAGGCAAAAGTCATTGCATTCATATCTCTTTTTATTCCTTTTTATTTCAAAGTTATTACATATCTAGTTTTATTGAATTTGTGTTTGTTTGGATATTTTGTTTTGGGTTGTAACACAAGTTCTAAGCTTGGATCTCTTCCCACTTGAGCCTATTGTTGTGTCATCGTGCCTTCTGGAATCAGTTGTGTCATTGGTATTGAAATCTCCAGCCATAAAAGGTGAGTAAAACTCACACGACGTTTATACTTATGCAGTTGTGAAACAACAACAATTGAATGTGTAGAATTTTATGTGATGTTATAACTGACTGTGATTATTTATATATGATGTTAAAACTGTTAAATTTCATGTCATATTATCTGTTATTATTTATATGTTGTTACTGTTCATTCATATCTGTTTATCACCATTGCAAGTTCCCTGTAGACTAGAATCACTATGGGTTGAAATGATACATACCCGAACGGACTTTAGAATAGGGAAAAATCGTTATGGGCTGAAATGATAGGCCTGAATGATTTTCAAATCTATTTCTTTTGCTTGGGACTGCGGGTTTGAAATGATAAAACCCGGATTTTTCTTTGTAAATTACAGGTTGAAATGATATATTACCCGTATCACTTTACCTAGCGTAGAAAATTATATACAGGCTCGTAGTTAAAATATGTTTTTCTAAAATGTTTAAAATATTTTAGAAATGTAATTATTATAATATTTAAATTTAAAATTTATTAAAAATAAAATTTGTAAAGTATTATTGATTTTCTGCACAATTGTAAGTGAAATGAATTAATGAAAAGTTAGAAAATTTTGAACGTAAGTTATTTTGGAAAATTTGATTTAATTATAATTGGAAATTAAATTGAATATGAAATTATGATAAATTTATGATAATTTGAATTTAAATGAATTAAAAGTGATTTTATATCATATTAATGATTTTTAACAAATTTGAAATGTGAAATGAAAGAATATTTTAAGTTGAAATTTTGAAATATAACTAAAATTGGAAATTTATGAAATTGACTTAAAAGTGAACTTTTAGTTAAGTAAATAAAATAAAATTAAGTTATATTTGAGAATTTGAACTTAAGTGTTAAGTTGAAATTTAATGTAATGGATTTAAAATTGAACATTGCAATTTAATAAGTGAATTATTATTAAATCTTGATTTTTGAATGGAAATTTAACTTTATAAGATCATGAACTTGAGGAAAAATTAAATGATGTTATAAATGTGAAAATGTATGATTTTAGAAGTTAAAAATGTTTTAAATAAAAATATAATTGGTTGAGAAATTATATTGAATATTTGAAGTTAATTGACTGTATTTTTGAAATGCTATTAATTACAATGTAAATGATATTACAGCATTTGAAAATGCTGTAGTTGATGATAATGAACTAAAAAGCTAAATTAAATTAAAAGCTATTATAGCAATTTTTGTAAGTGCTATAAATTGTTGAATTTAACTAAGTTTATTCGAAATTTAAGTAAACCCTATTACAACATTTTAAAATGTTGTCTTTTGTTAAATTGAACTGTTTTGAATGTATTTTTCCGCAGCGTTTTCTAAATGCCACGAAAAGTGAATTTTCACTGCTTTGATAAACTTAAGTAAATAAATGAACTTTGGAAGTCGAAAATTTTGGAAATTTAATAATTTAATTATTAAACATAATAACTTCATTTTAAGGATTAAAAATGATTTTTGGAATATATACTGTTTTGAAATATGGATTGAAATGATATTTTAAATTGAATAAAATGAATAATGATTTGAAATGAATGTGGTTTCAAAAAGATATGATATTTTGATATATTAAATGATTGAAATGTGGTTTTGTAAACATATGATATTTTGATATATTAAAATGGTTTGAAATGGAGTTTTGAAAGATATGATATTTTGATATTAAAATGATTTGAAAAGAAGATCCGAAAGATATGATATTTTGGAATGATTTAATCTTTATTTTGATAAATATTTGGGTTGAAATAATATTTTATTTTGAAGTATAAATATTGTTTTAAAAGGTTATAACTACGGGTTATAATAACGATTGGTTGTTAAAGAGACCGGGATCGGATATTGTCTTATAGCCGGCCAATACCGAAAACCACTTTAACAACTGTGTACGCGATGGAGATTCCAGAATGAAGTAGGATGGTGGCGACGTTCTCGAGGTATATTACATGGACCCAACTCCCGTGAGTTGGCATATATGACTAAAACAGGAGCTATACCGGGCTACACAAAGGGTCGCACCATTACATCAAGCATGCTCCATCGAAAACCATTCTATTACTGTTGTGGTTCGATTCGGTGGCGCCACTTTGATTCGGGGGTATTGTTCGAGGTGGGCGGAAGCTGCTGGCTTGCCGTCACCACCGGTCCGGGAGTGCAAACGGTGTATCCACCCTGGCATTGCCTCGCGTGCTGTGTCATATCCTTATATCGAGCCCACTACGATTTTGGTTTTAAAGATCCGACCGCGTTAAGGTTCACCATCCCCTTAACGCTATTTTCTATATGATTATACTTTACTGATTAGACACTACTGTATATAGCGCAATATACTACATAGTAAATAGTTTAACGGATCCTTAGAGGATGGGCGGTCCCAAGCATCTTCTAAGTTACTTGTACCTTTACTACAGTTCACTTGAGTTGGTTTACATTGTATAAGTATGTATGTCCTAACTCGAGTGTTTGTATTTTTATTTACGCTCGGGTCAGCCTGAGTTATTCACAGATTTGGATTTCCACTTTCTGGAGATTGGAATCGCTGGAGATTATCTACTTGTCAAGTTTATCTTTTGAAATCTGTTGTTCCTTTCAGCTCTTGTATTAGTTGACATCTATGAAGTGAGACTTCTTTTGTACTTTATTTCCTCTGTTGTATTTTATGTAACTCTGATATTTTTATATAGTACTTCATGAACTACTATCTCTTTTTACTTCCGCTGCATTATTATTACTCTGTGTATGTGATCTGTGATTTTTATTTACTGTATATTCTGAGATTTGCCAAATTTTTAATTACAACGCGGTATTTTGAGCAATTCAATTCCGGCATGAGTGTCTACCTATACACTTATAATGGATGCGAATGGTTAAAAATATCGGGTCGTTACATTGAAGATGTTTTATAGTTTATCAAATATTTTCATTTGCCTTGGTATTGTTTTAAGTGTACATATATAAAGTTATCATGGTTATTGTTGTTATAGTTTATTTTATTTTAAAGACTTCATTTTGTTTCTAACTTCAATATCTTATTGATTTGTTTTTATTTGCTTTGTAGATATTATTTCTTCTTTGTCTCATTTACTTTTTATATTTATCTCACATATCTATTTTAGTTTCTATTTCTAACTTAAATTTTTATTTTTCAACTTAATACTCATCGTCTTGTATTTACATTGTATTTATATTTTTACTTTATAATATTTCTAAATCCCAATTCAAATTAAATTTAAATACATTTTTCCAGAAACTCATAGTTTACTGATATTAAATATCAATTACCAAATTAATTTCATAAATTTTTATTCAAAATTAAAATTCAGGATCGTTACACTTCGAATGAACTAACTCCATCAAAATATTATACCCCACAAACTATGACTATTCACCATATAACGTTTATATGTGAATTAACATGGATCAAATATCCATAGTCTTGAATTGCATTTAGAGTTAAAAAAACTCATAAAATGCAATACATGATCTAAACCAAATAAACATCTAAGTGACCAACTTACGAATGTATTAAGTAGTTGAAATTGGGCATTTGCATGGGTATAGAAAAATTATATAACATGCAATTAGAATTATCAGTAAGTATATATTATATTTCTAATTGTCAACTTTCAATTACGTTTGCTTATATATGTTAATTGACAAACGTTTTATCAATCATATTAAATGCACAAATTTATCATTGTAGATAATTATAACATTATATAGCATATGTTCTTACAATATTAGAAAAGTTAAATGTTACCATTTCATTTTTCTAATAAGGCTCCCACTAGTCTTTTATATTTCTGCAAACCCAAAGATGAAACATAGAAGTCTTACAACTTCACTAGTGGGTGTTAAGCTTATTTGTTTTGGTATTCTGACCTTGAGTTTGCTCAACAAATCATAGCCTCGCAAACGATGTATAACTCCTTATCGGTTGTATCATATACAACTCCTAACCCAATTTTCCTTGTTCTAATCTCATTTCAACCTTGAGTTTGCTCAACAAATCGGAAGAGATTATTCACTCATACCTACCATATCATGATGGCCTAAGTATAGTATATGTACCTTGAGTTTGCTCAACAAATACATATATTTATCTTACCTCATTTGTTTAATATATTAATAATACTGCTCATAACATCCCTATCTTTAGTTTGCTCAACAACTAAGGATTATGTAAGTACTTTATTAATATATATATATATATATATATATATATATATATATAGTAGAGGGCAACATTATATTGAAGATTAATAATCTTCAATATATATATATATATTGAGTGATATTGACTTATAGAATAATATATTTCTTATGAAATACCTCAGCGATTCAAGTGTTAGACACATCAGAAATCGCGGTATATGTACATTTACATATATATTTATTTCTCAAATCTATTTGGGTTTCTTTAATTTTCCACATTTAGTTTATATACATATCATATAAATTTATTGTTATATAACTTTTATATTTCATATTACTTATATGATTGTCTTACATACAATATATCATCAATTAAATCTTATCTAATTAATTTTAATCAATTAACTCTTTAATTAATTTTAAATTAGTATTCCAATATAACTTTTATATTGGACATATCTACAATAACATTTATAGTGTATACTATAACCTTTATAGTGTAACACACACACACACACACACATATATATAACCGTGTGTATTATATTTAATTAATTAACCTTTAATTAATTTATTCAATTAAACAATTTTTAATAAAATTTATAAATTTCGAAATTTATCTTGTATGCATACATGTATACTTACGTTATCTTAAACATTTTAAAATAACGTAACATATATCAACATATGTAATACGTGCATGTATGCATTATTTAATTAACATGTTTAATTAAGTGAATATTAGTTACGCATCCCTAAAACCAAAGTTAATTCAAATGGCATCCTCCCTAAAAAAAGTTGTAAAGCGGGTCCCTATAATTATTTCACTGTAGCAGCATGTATTTTTCGAGGTTTTTTGTGTCAGTTGTAAAGGCCCGAAAATCCGTACTCCTTTGAACTAGCAACATTCCACAACAATCCAGTCAAAGAGGAACAAACTTACGAGTCTTTAGGGTTAAAGAAGAAGAAAAAGATAGAAGAAGAGAGAAAAAGATAGAACACAACAGAAAGAAACAACAGAACAATATCAGAATCTCACAATCGCAGCGGAACAACATATAATAGATAAATGAATAATCTTTAAACAAAGAACTATATCAGTTATTACATTACATCACATCACATTACATCATCAGAGTGTATAACAACAAACAACAACAAACAGCGGAAAAGAAATACTATATACTAGTGAATACGTCATGCCATCCAGCTTGCCCTCCAGCAACTCCTGAATTCCAGAATATCTTGGTAACCTGACTCTAGACTCCCCGTGCGGAAATTGGTGGGCACCCAGAGTTTAGGAAGGAAAACAATAAACTCCAGGTCAGTCATGGGACTGGTGTGAGAATTTAAAACAGTTTATCTTTTTAAAACAAACAAAGGGATATTTTAAAATATATTCGCAATGCTTTTTTGGAAAATGAGACTACCATAAGGCCTCCCGCACACACACAATGCAAACGCAGAATCAAAGGAGATTTCTCCTTACGATAGTCAAAGATGCTTAATACGCATTAAAAAGAAACATTTGATATAATTACTAGTGCATAGTGTAGGAAAAATCATTTCGAAAGTAAAGATATAAATCTTAGCCAACATACGACCATTATCGTATGCCTACTATAGCTACCATCTAAACAGTGGTGACCACCATACGTAAATGGCAGGTTCTACAACTAAAACCGTACAAGGTGCGCATTGAAGTTTGGATTTCCAACAAATGGTCAGGCCAAAGAACTTCCCATTGCCACATGGGTACGCCTCTGGAAAGACGACCCGAGAACCTAACGTTATGATTAGATCTCTACCAATACAAGGCCGGGTTACTCTTCAAACTGGGTAACTACTGATACGAATATGTCATTCCCCGATCGTAACCGATCTATATCCGAGGATCCTCGATTCCAACAACCACAAAGTAATAAATTTGCAGCAACAACATAGGTTAAGTATCAGGGCATTCAAATTCAAGCAAATCGCAACAAATACCTATTAAAAGGTAAATATTGATAGTCGGTTATTTGACTATCAATAGGCGTGCACAACATCACCAAATTCCAAATAATTTCCCAAATTATTTATTTTCCAAAAATATCTTTACAATATATATATATATATATATATATATATATATATATATATATATTTCACACTTCAACATTTGAAAACAAGTTTCAAATCACTTTTCACCTTTACAACTTTTGAAAACAAATTTCAAATCGTTTCCCTACACAGGATATATTCACAAATCTTTATTCATTTTCATTTCAAAATGGTTCATTTAAACCAATTAAATAAATCCTTACCGATTTACTTTACATTTACGTTCCAAATCCGTAAATTTATTTCCACACTTCAAAAATAAATCAACGTTTATTTTTAAACAAATTTCCCTTCCTTTTATAAATTCCATAGCGAATTTACAATTCCAAAATATCTATGAATATATGATTTCCAAATCGATTTGTAATATTCATTTTCAATTTATCTTTAAAAGATAAAGTCTCAAAATATTCACTTCATATTGGAAAATATTTCCATGCTTATTTAATAATAAATCCATTTATTTTCAATACTTGGAAAATATTCGATATACTTAAATCGAAATTAAGTATATATTTTATTCTTTAAGGAAAACATTCTCTTAACACATTTATTTGAGTCAAAACGAATGTTGCGTAAAACATCGTTACGACGACCCAAAATCACTAGTATAGGGATTCGAACTTAAAATAGATATATAAATCCCAATACTATATAAAAACATTTTCTTTCGGAAACCATTTACTATAACAACAGTGTTATAGTCCAACATTTCCTTATTTCTCGAAAACGTCTATTTCAACAATGAATGTTGAAATCTATGATTTCGATTCATAATACATTTTAAAACATCTTTAAAACAATTAACTTCATTTTATAATATCACTTCCCCAAAAACATATCCATTTGATTTAATAATATATTCACTGCCCAGAATCGTGAATATACTTTATTTTCCCAATTCAGTGTTTCTACACATTTATTAAAAGATTATCCACTGTCCAAAATCGTGGATATAATTCCCAACGAAACTCTTATTATTACAACATTTGACTTAAAGGATAATTCGCTGTCCAAAATCACGAATATATCTCCTTTAGTAACTTCTATGTTTAATTTATCAAATTCAATTGATTTCGGATTTATAAAGCAACGTTTATAAATTCCAATTCTATTTATAAAAACTTCGATTAATAAAATCGCTTTATTAACCAATTTCTTTTACAACTCAATTTTATACAAAAAATCTAATTTATAGGTTAATTACTTATAAATCTTTTATTTTACAAAAATCTATTCATTTTATAACTTCACAATTTATAAATCTATATATTTTCATTCACTTATGAAATCCATTTATATTTCATTTTAACACTTATAAAAACTCGTTTTATAATTCCAATATTTTTAATTTATAAAATATCAATTTTATAAATCTTTTATATAAATCGTTTATTATAATTCAAAAATCCCAATTTAAACCATTTTATAAAATTCATTAACTCCATATTTCAAGAAAATCACATTTTAACTATATTTCTCAAAAATCATAAATCTTTATAATATTAAATTTTATAACGTTGATTTATTTAAAATATATCAATTCAAAAATTTAATAAAACGTATACTTTCAAAAGTCACTTTAAAACCCTTTTTAAATTTGAAAATCATCATTTTAATTTTTTTTATAATTCCAAAATTGGCCCAATGACGCAACACACCAAATAGTCAATCACGACAACAAAAACATCATATATCAGTATATGATAATCAACAAATATCACAATATCTGTAATCAAATAAATACTGGTGAGGAATCCAGTTGGATCCCTCCAACCTGTTTCCAAGCATCCACAGATGTTAGCACAATACCAATTCCGTGTCAATACGGAATATCGCGGTATATGGGATTATAAAACATTATCCGCTAGTATGCGGCGCAATAGGGTCTCATCCGCTATATAATGCGGAAAAATCAACTCCAAGTACATATATAATACCAATTCCAATAAAAAATGGTATTATCGCGGTATATGTTTTTAATAAATAACATCCGCTTAATTTATGGCGTATAATGTCTATTTTAACAATAAATAGATAATAATTATCATCCAGGCATACAATCAAGAAATTTTAAATCTAATTATTTAAAATTTAAATCGAAACAATTCGATTGAGTGAGAAGTTCTCACCTCGCTTTCAATTCAGTTTCAGCGTTTTATTTCAAATAAAATTAAACACGCGTTTAATTTTACCTAAAATTTTCACTAGCTCCAAACGACTCCAATCCAGTTCCTTTGCGTAGTTCTCCACAAAACGAAGCCAACGCCAGTCGTTTCGCATAATTCCGACCTCGTATGAAAAAGTTACATCGTTTTAAAGTTTACATGATTTAAATTATAATTTTATTTACAAATTATTTTTCTTTTTAAACCTTAAACTCATCCAGGACACACGTTCTACATCTGGACATCAAGGCCGCATGTTTTGCCTTCTTCCTCTTACGTTATTCCCAGGTGAAACACGTACACTTTTGAACCCATAGCCGCCCACCTACAGTTGAATTATACTCCACCACCATCGACATATACATCGATCAGAGAGTGCCATAACGAAGGCCATCTTAAGAGCTACCTTCGGCCAGAGACACCTGTAGCTCGGCCTCATCCCTGCATGGATTTCCATGCGCGAACGACGATCAAACGCGGCTGATTCTAGGGCTCCACGATGCTTCGTTTCCAATCTCGACCGTTGATATCCTAGATCTCGTAGCCCTCTACAAGTTTGCAATTGAAAGTTTGTTGAATCGGTGTGTGGATTTGAAGAAAATGGAGGAAGAAGATGGCAACATTTCAGCCATTGACATAAGAATGGCGGCCTGACCTAATAACTTAGGGTTTTGTGAAAAATGAGATGTTAGAGGGGCTTTTATAGAAAATTCGCAAATTACTATTCATCCTCCGAACTCCAAATCTCGCGCGGTGACTGGCGTTTCTAGGGTTTACCCCGCATTCAGACACAATGGAATATGTTTCTAGAGCTAATTCGATCATCTATGCGAGTTACGGCAATAAATGATCAAATTTAAATTAAATCGATTTAAACTAATTTCTATGCGTTTTAGCTTGCCTCGGACAAACCGTAAATCCGATTGACACGAAATTTGAAACCTTACAATAATATAACATTACGGATCCGATGAAACTAGTTTCGTCGAAATCCGAGACTGTTTGAAAAATGGCTATTTTAACTTGTCAATTAAATATTAAAATATTCAATTTTCATAAATTAACTTCAAATTCAGCTTTAAATGTTCTATAACATCATTCTAAGTCCAACATGATTAAATAAAATTTTACAAATCAATTTCAATCATATTTAACCCAATTTCCAATTATTTCTAAAATTTGAAATATTAAATTATCGATTTAATTATCCAATTAAATACAGATATTCGAAAATAAAATTATTCGACTTACAAATTTCACTTATTAATATTTAAAATCAATTAAATATACAATTTTTAATTGGCAGAAATTCTGGGTCGTTACAAACTTCCCCCTTAAAAGAATTTCGTCCTCGGAATTACCAAGTAAAAAAAAGTTACAGAATCCCTTAACTTTTCAAAACAAACCATTCAAATTGGATTTTTTCAAATCATTTAAGTGTTTAACTTTCCCAAAATTTATAGTTAAACTTCTTACAATACTTTCGCTAAGTTTTCAAATCATACTTAGTTATCTTTTCGAAAAAATTCGCCAGAGTCTCCTTTACGCGGATCGATCCGAAAAAAATGACAGTATATATATCACAAATATACATCTCATCAAGTGATGAGGCATCCCGTAGGGAAAAAAGTGTAAAAGTACGATATGTGATCCGAGATATGTACCTTATATTTTGTTAGCGAGCGTATACAGGTAATATAGCGCGAAAGCGAACTCCAAATGCGAAGCAAGCGCAATTTGCACCTACTAAATACTCAACAAACCATGAGAAACATGCATATATGAAAGTAATATCAATATCAAGGTTTTAAATATCGGATTTCGGTCACATTTCGCCTCGGAATTTCTACACAAGTTATCTCGTATCGGGAGAGATCTCGGACGAGATGAGTACGTATCGGGTGTACATCTCGGATTGACATCTCGGGTCTTATAATGCATCTCGGGAATATCTCGGATGTACTTATGTGTTTAAAATTGATGTGTCAAAAATTTATTTAACAATTATAACTTTCTTAGTAAAACTAAAAATGGTAACATACTTGATTTACATGGAAAAAGAAATATTTTTAGAAAAGTAATAGCTTGATTAGCTTAATTGATTTGGTAATGATTGAATAATATCCTTTTATTTGAACGTAATAAAGAAGTGAAACCTTTTGCTATGACTCATTAATATAAAAAGTAAAGAATATGTTCAAGAAGTTGGTAAATTATAATTGGATTGAGTAGTTTCTTTTGAATCAATATGAAAATAAAAATTATTACGGAAAATAAGAAAAATGTATAACTTCGGGTGAGATCTCGGATTGAGATTGTGATCCATATATCGAGTGGGATTTGAATATCTCGGACGAGATGATTGTCGAGGGAGATATGGGGGATATTTGATGTCTCGTCTCGTTTAAGTGTGAAAATGAGATCTCGGGCGAGATCTCGGACGAGATATAGGAGATTTAAAACCATGATCAATATACATCATATAGCAATATAACAACTACATGTGCCAACATGGTAATGCCACAAAAGCAACAAATGCAACCATCAAACAACTATCATCCAATTAACATCCAACAAATCAATGTCTATCCAAATCAATTCATAACCAAAATCAATATACATTCACTTTTCATTAATATTCATTGGATTGGTTTTTTTTCATTTTAATCACATTTGATTTGTTAACATTGGATTTTATCAACATTCATTTGTTCGTTTCCAATTAGTTCACATTCACTAATTAAATTCACATTAGTTCACTTTCAATCCAAACCAAATTCAGTTCTATTCAAATTCATTTACTTCACTTTCAATTTGAATTCAATTACATATCTTTTAATTCCGCTAAGTCAATCTCATTAACACTTAATGAATTATACACAATCAATTTACAATCAAATAACAACAAATGTATATTCAACATAACCAAATTATTCAATTTACATTCAATTTGGTCCAACACTTTTAATTCCAATTGGTTTAAATTAAATTGATTTTTATTCAATTATTCAACTTCCAATAACATTAGCTTCTAATGAATTAACACTTACATTCATTATTTCATATCAAATTATTTACACTCAATTGATTTACATTCAGTTCATTCATTAATTCAACTGCTAATTCATTTAACAAATAAGGTTGAATTTCATTTATATAACTCAAGTTCATATTCATCACTTCATTTCATTAATTCACTTCGATACCAAAATCAACTTTATTCAACTTCACTTTAGTTATATTCTATTTCAAACATCATTTGCTTAGCTTAACTTAAATTTCCACTTATAAATCCAATTCAGATTTCATTTCTATTTAACTTTTACCAAAGTCAAATTTTCATCACATATTCAAATTAAGATTTATTTTGCTTAACAAAATTGTTTAACCATTTTAATAATTAGTTTCACTTACATTTTCTCATTTTATAAGTTATACAACTTATATTCAACAATTACCACTTGGATTTTATTGATTTACTTATACTTCCTTTAATTTAACTCCGTTCCTTTAAGTTAAATTTATTCTATTAAAACTCAAATTGTATAAGTTATCAACTCATTTATCATTCTCATAAATATTTTAAATAGGATTCCATAGTCTTTTCAACCTTTCAAAACCATTTTTGAAATCAATTCAAATTATCTTCTGAATTTCCAAAATCAAATCCAATTTTTCCAAACAACTTTCATTTAAAATAATTTGGCAGCAATCCCTCTTTTGAAAACCCGAAAATGAACACCAATGATGTCGCGGTCATCATCGGAATTATTTTCCAGCGACCGAAAAGAGTTTAGAGCTTTAATTTCTCCAAAACAATTTCCAAAATATCAAATCCTTTCAAAACATTTCTTTGGAATTTTGTTTTTTTTAGATTATAAATCACATTTATAAATCTTTTACTTATATAATTTCACTTATTATATATAAGATTATTCCAAAATTGTAAATTATTTTTATTATAATTCCACACTTATAATTCATTTGCTTATACAATTCATTCTTTTACAATATGTTTCATTTAATTTATTCAAACAACTTTTATTAACTTGCATATATCTTACATTTTCAACAACCAAACAATCAATTGATATGCACTTTAATAATTCTGAAAAATTATTCCTTTATACATAAAATATAACCAAGGTAAAATTATTTCATTTACCCAATTTAAAACAATATCGTGGCGAATTCGTTCTGTACAAGTGTTTAGAGATCCCTATCGATAGAGTTGTACGGACCATACCGACCAGAATCCATATACCACTCAACAAACCAATCATCACAATATAAAACAATTTTTTTATATTCACTAACAAATACGCGCTCGTATCTATTATTACACTCACACTCATTCTAGAGTACTGCTGACTCTATCTCTAATGAGTAATTCCCAACAGAGCCATGGTTGTCGCTTAACCGTATGCTCTGATACCAAATGTAAAGGCCCGAAAATCCGTACTCCTTTGAACTAGCAACATTCCACAACAATCCAGTCAAAGAGGAACAAACTTACAAGTCTTTAGGGTTAAAGAAGAAGAAAAAGATAGAAGAAGAGAGAAAAAGATATAACACAACAGAAAGAAACAATAGAACAATATTAGAATCTCAAAATCGCAGCGGAACAACATATAATAGATCAATGAATAATCTTTAAATAAAGAACTATATCAGTTATTACATTACATCACATTACATTACATCATCAGAGTGTACAACACCAAACAACAACAAACAGCGGAAAAGAAATACTATATACTAGTGAATACGCAATGCCATCCAGCTTGCCTCCAACAACTCCTGAATTCCAGAATATCCTGATAACCTGACTCTAGACTGCCCGTGTGGAAATTGATGGGCACCCAGAGTTTAGGAAGGAAAACAATAAACTCCAGGTCAGTCATGGGACTGGTGTGAGAACTTAAAACAGTTTATCTTTTAAAAGAAAGAACAGGATAATTTTAAAATAGATTCGCAGTGCTTTTTTGGAAAATGAGACTACCAAAAGGCCTCCCGCACACACACACAATGCAAACGCAGAATCAGAGGAGATTTCTCCTTATGATAGTCAAAGATGCTTGATACGCATTAAAAAGAAACATTTGATATTATTACTAGTGCATAGTGTAGAAAAAATCATTTCGAAAGTAAAGATATAAACCTTAGCCAACATACGACCATTATCGTATGCCTATTATAGCTACCATCTAAGCAATGGTGACCACCATAAGTAAATGGCAGGTTCTACAACTAAAACCGTACAAGGTGCGTATTGAAGTTTGGATTTCCAACAAATGGTCAAGCCAAGGAACTTCCAATCGCCACATGGATACACCTCTGGAAAGACGACCCGAGAACCTAACGTTACTGTTAGATCTCTGCCAACACAAGGCCGGGTTACCCTTTAACCTGGGTAACTACTGACACGAATATGTCATTCCCCGATCGTAACCGATCTATATCCGAGGATCCACGATTCCAACAACCACAAAGTAATAAATTTGCAGCAAAAACATAGGTTAAGTATCTGGGCTCCATACCATGATACCACCTCTATCCAGAAGGAATGACATACACTAAAGGGGCGCTACCCCATAATAACTCGCCGCATCCTTCTTGTTTTGACCATTTCCGGGGTGTGAGATCCGACGAAGTATCGTCCACAAAGCCACGCTGTATATAAAAGCCGTGCTTTGATCATCAAACGCTCAACAGCACTTCGTATGCCACATTACCAATTTGGGAATGTATCACTAGTAACCATCATCTACATAACCTCTAAGGGTGTTATGCTAAGAGAATAAATTCTCCGCCACCAACGGAAATATATTTGATAGAAACCAGCTTTACATCTCAAATTGTAACGTCAGACACACATCCATACAAGTCCGTTCCGGGATCGAACGGAACCGAAGGCACTTACAAAGAAGTCCTTGCAATCCGGATATTCACTAATCATGACCGGACTTCCCATCACAAAGGGTAGTAAATTTCTATATCGGGGATCAGCCGATGCAGAAACATTCGACGGTAATCCTTTCGTTTTCACAAATATCTGGTCTTCAACACCGGTCATCAAATACAATCCATAACGACGTATCACATATTCGGAATGGGTTATACGACCCCAAGGTCCTTCCCGGCTAACCCGAATAGTGAGCGCTTATTTTGAAAATAAGTGTGGCATTCAAATTCAAGCAAATCACAACAAATACCTATTTAAAGGTAAATATTGATAGTCAGTTATTTGACTATCAATAGGCATGCACAACATCACCAAATTCCAAATAATTTTCCAAATTATTTATTTTCCAAAAATATCTTTACAAGATATATATATATTTCGCACTTCAACATTTGAAAACAAGTTTCAAATCACTTTTCACCTTTACAACTTTTGAAAACAAATTTCAAACCGTTTCCCTACATGGGATATATTCACAAATCTTTATTCATTTTCATTTCAAAATGGTTCATTTAAACCAATTAAATAAATCCTTACCGATTTACTTTACATTTACGTTCCAAATCCGTAAATTTATTTCCACAGTTCAAAAATAAGTCAACGTTTATTTTTAAACAAAATTCCCTTTCTTTTATAAATTCCATAGTGAATTTACAATTCCAAAATATCTATGAATATACGATTTCCAAATTGATTTGTAATATTCATTTTCAATTTATCCTTTAAAGATAAAATCTCAAAATATTCACTTCATATTGGAAAACATTTCCATACTTATTTAATAATAAATCCATTTATTTTCAATACTTGGAAAATATTCAATATACTTAAATCGAAATTAAGTATATATTTTATTCTTTAAGGAGAACATTCTCTTAACACGTTTATTTGAGTCAAAACGAATGTTGCGTAAAACATCGTTACGACGACCCAAAATCACTAATATAGGGATTCAAACTTAAAATAGATATATAAATCCCAATACTATATAAAAAAAATTCCTTTCGGAAACCTTTTACTATAACAACAGTGTTATAGTCCAACATTTCCTTATTTCTCGAAAACGTCTATTTCAACAATGAATGTTGAAATCTATGGTTTCGATTCGTAATACATTTTAAAACATCTTTAAAACAATTAACTTCATTTTATAATATGACTTCCCCAAAAACATATCCATTTGATTTAATAATATATTCACTGCCCAGAATCGTGAATATACTTTATTTTCCCAATTCAGTGTTTCTACACATTTATTAAAAGATTATCCACTGTCCAAAATCGTGGATATAATTCCCAACCAAACACTTATTATTACAACATTTGACTTAAAGGATAATTCGCTGTCCAAAATCACGAATATATCTCCTTTAGTAACTTCTATGTTTAATTTATCAAATTCAATTGATTTCGGATTTATAAAACAACGTTTATAAATTCCAATTCTATTTATAAAAACTTCGATTTATAAAATCGCTTTATTAACCAATTTCTTTTATAACTCAATTTTATACAAGAAATCTAATTTATAAGTTAATTACTTATAAATCTTTTATTTTACAAAAATCTATTCATTTTATAACTTCATAATTTATAAATCTATATATTTTCATTCACTTATGAAATCCATTTATATTTAATTTTAACAGGTAAATAGGCACAAGGAAGAAGTTGCAAAAAAAATTAGTCTAAGGGACAACAAGTTTGCTTTTTAGCCTGAAGGACACTTTTAGTGTAAATTGAAAATGATAATTACAACCATCATTCTGTGATTTACACTAAAAAGTGTCCTTCAGCCTAAAAAACAAACTTCTTGTCCCTGAAACTAAATTTTTTTCTAACCTTTTCCTTTAGCCTTAAAACCCCTAATTTTAACACTTATAAAAACTCGTTTTATAATTCCAATATTTTTAATTTATAAAATATCAATTTTATAAATCTTTTATATAAATCCCAATTTAAACCATTTTATGAAATTCATTAACTCCATATTTCAAAAAAAATCACATTTCGACTATATTTCTCAAAAATCATAAATCTTTATAATATTAAATTTTATAACGTTGATTTAATTAAAATGAATCAATTCAAAAATTTAATAAAACGTATACTTTCAAAAATCACTTTAAAACCCTTTTTAAATTTGAAAATCATAACTTTAATTTTTTTTTTATAATTCCAAAATTGGCCCAATGATGCAACACACCAAATAGTCAATCACGACAACAAAGACATCATATATAAGTATATGATAACCAACAAATATCACAATATCTGTAACCAAATAAATACTGGTGAGGAATCCAGTTGGATCCCTCCAATCTGTTTCCCTGCATCCACAGATGTTAGCTCAATACCAATTCCGTGTCAATACGGAATATCGCGGTGAATGTGATTATAAAATATTATCCTCTATAATGCGGTGCAATAGGGTCTCATCCGCTATATAATGTGGGAAAAATCAACTCCATGTACATATATAATACCAATTCCAATCAAAAATGGGATTATCGCGGTATATGTTTTTAATAAATAACATCCGCTTAATATACGGCGTATAATGTCTATTTTAACAATCAATAGATAATAATTTATCATCCAGGCATACAATCAAGGAATTTTAAATCTAACTATTTAAAATTTAAATCGAAACAATTCGATTGAGTGAGAAGTTCTCACCTCGCTTTCAATTCAGTTTCAGCGTTTTATTTCGAATAAAATTAAACACGCGTTTAATTTTACCCGAAATTTTCACTAGCTCCAAACGACTCTAATCCAGTTCCTTTGCGTAGTGCTCGACAAAACGAAGCCAACACAAGTCGTTTCGCGTAATTCCGACCTCGTATGAAAAAGTTACATCATTTTAAAGTTTACACGATTTAAATTATAATTTTATTTACAAATTCGTTTTCTTTTTAAACCTTAAACTCATCCAGGCCACATGTTCTACATCTGGACATCGGGGCCGCATGTTTTGACATCTTCCTCTTACGTTATTCCCAGGTGAAACACGTACACTTTTTGTGATATCCCTGAATTTATGGCAATATCAATTTAAAAATCTGGTTTAAAATTAAATAGAATTGATAATATTGTTAATAATAAATTGAATTAATTTAATAATCTTCTTTAATAATTATTTAAATAGGTGATCTTATCTTTTAAAAATCTTCTATTTATAATGTATATATGTTGTAAGTAAATAAGTTTTGTTTTAAAATTTAATAAACAAAGTCATCTTTTCTAATTCTAATATTTTGGGAAATTTGGAAATATAATTTAATATTGAATAAATAATCATATGATTTTAGAATACTCAAGATAAAAACTTAATTGTTTAAAATTGATTTTTTTTAGCCTAAGTTTAAGTTTAAAAAAAAATGTTTGTTTTGTTTTAAACATAGTTTAACAAATAAGTAATTTATAAAGGAATAGTTCTTTTATAAATTATATTAATTTAATAATAAGTCATATTTAAACTATATCAATTTTGTAATATCTTTAAAAATGGGTTTTAATATAAATAGAATTTGTTATTTTAATTCTATTTATATATATGTATATTTTGAAAGAAGCTATGATTTGTAAATTTAAAATAAAATCTTTCAAAAATGTTTAAAATAAAATAATACTTTATAAATATTAATGTAAGTATGAAGGGAATAATAAGTAAATAAAGTAATAAACCAAAACAAATGACTAAAACAATTTTATAATATAACCAAACAAAAGAATAATGTGTACATAAAGACTAAAAACAAACAAGGCTTTGTATAAATAAATAATTAGTGAGGCCTGTAGTAGTTTCAAAGGCAGGTATAAGTAGTCTGTAAATAGTATGCCGCAAGGAAGTCTCAGGAAAGAAACATCTTTGTACAAAACAAGGTATAAAATATAAACAAAATAAGATATCTATGTACATAAGTACAAAAAGTTTAGGCAGGGAGGTAAAAATGTATAGGCCTGTAAAGTAGTGATGCAAAGGCAAGTAAACAAAGTACTTAAAACATTAAATGCTAGCATAGCTTTGGTCAATTCAAATTTGCTCAAAAATCAACTCAGCCCCCAAAACCAAATCTTGCCTGATAAGCTAAAAATAAAATCTCTGAGCAATCAGAAAATCTTTGTACAAGCTTATACAAACCCTGTAAAACTCATTTCTATATATATCTCTCCTTGTTTCATTCGATCATCACAACAATTGCAAACCAGAGATGAAGTAAAGTCTGCAACTTTTCTATCAAAAGTTCAAATAAATAACCTGTAAACCAGGATTTGTTCAAGTGCAATCTGAGGCTAGAAAATCAAAGCAAGCTTTCCAGTTTCTAATGTTTCAATCAAGATAAAGCTTTTAGAAATTTAAAACAACAAGCAAACAAGATGATTGGAAAAAAAAAGTTTAAGCTATCTGTTTTCAAAACAAAAGAAGGCTCTGTTCTTCAAAGTTTCAAGTGAGTAACAGTTTTAAAATTCGTAAGTTTTTAATCTGTGCATGCTAATATTTGGATGCTTAACATATTTGTGTGAATATTTATATATTCCTTTCTCTGGGCATTTGTGCGATAGAGTTACTGCATATTGTATTCGCTATGAGACACAATGTTATAAATCTCAAGTTCACATCCTACTTCAAAAAGAAAGAAAGAAATAAATCAAACAGTTGCAAGTAAAACCGCTGTCTTCACTTTAAGGTAAATAACTTCATGTTTAAACATAAAGGTTAACTATCAGTTGCCTGTAGGTGAATATGCTTTGAATGCTTAGTTTGTGACGATTCTTCTGTGTGTTTACATACATAAGTACTGCTATGTACCTGTTTGACTGTGTTTGTATAAAAACAAAGATTTTGACAAAGTCTTTACCACTTGATCTGATCCTAGTTGTGAGTAACATCACAATCTAAAAATATTTTAAGTATAGTTGTTCTGTGCATATTTCCCCCTGAAGTTTAAATTATCTGTGGGTAACTTCTTTTTAAATACTTAAGTATCTGGTTGGTAGATTTAAGTATAAGGTAATGATGCTTTTATGTTTATATATGGTTCAAAATCTGTGTGTTGTATAATAGGACAACTACATGTTATATAATCCTGTAATGCATACCTGTATTTAGAATTCAAACTCAGGTTTGATGTAAAAATTTAGCATTGCTTGATTTACTTGTTGGGATGACCTAGGATCTAAACAAGATACGTTTGTTTGATTATAAAGTTAAGATTTAAAATTTAATTAAGTTAAAAATAACTTTAATTTTGTTCTGAAAACTAAAGGGGACAGGGAGGTTTTAACTTGTGGAAAATCCAAATTTGTTAATTTAACAATCCAGTAACATGAATTGAATCTCCATACTTAATAACGATTTTAGGAAGCAAAATTTCATTTTTATGTTAAGGGTTGATGGTGCGGTTTTGAGTTGCACTGTCTTTTGTTTTTGGGGTTGCTCCGATGATCTAGTGGATCGGAAATGTTGGGGTTCTTCCTGGAGGTGGAGATATGATTGGTGAGTGGAGGAAAAATGACTGGTGGATGGTCTGAGCATGGTGGTGGAAGCGGTTGTCAATTTAAGTATCTAAACCTAGTTTTTGCTGTGCGTAAATAATCGATCACCACGGCTCATTGAGTGGATCGAGTTCAACTTGCTTTGGGGTAGTGGAAGCTAAATGATGCCAGAGTTTCAGATCTTAAGATGGTCGGAGTTTTGCAAGCGAGGTGATCTTCCAGGTTGGGGGCGATCTTGTTCTTCCATTCCAAGTTCGCGCTGTACGTTCGATTTTGGTTGTGGGATGTTCTCGATGTTTGGATGGTCAGGATCTGACGCATGGATGATCGCCGTTGTGTTGAAGATTGTGGCGATGGCCACAGATGATCAGAGGCAGCGTACATGTGCACGGTGCACTCCTGATTTACTGGTGAAGTATGGGAACAGAGTAGGGATTGGAGATTTTCTCCAGTTTGTTTTGTCAGGCATTTTGTTTGGCTTATTGCAAGAATATGGGCTTGGGTAATGTTTATGTTACAGGTTTCAGAGAAAACCTGTTCTGTTTTTTTTTTAAAAATAAATAAATAAAATAAAAACTGAAGATTTAAAATTTAAAGCAAGGTTTAAATCAAGTTTTCAAATCAAGTCTACAATAGGAATTCAAGTTTACTTTGAATCCAAAACTTTGAATTTAAAATCACTTTTATTAATGTAAATGTGAACAAGTTTAAATGTTTTAAAAATAGATTTCTAAAAGTAGATTGGTTTCAAATAAACGTTTAAAATGGTTAAACATTTTGAATCTTAATTTCAAAATAGAATTTGAATTAAAAATTTAAAGTGTAATGTTTTAAATACACTTTGATAAATGAAATCATTAATTAAAGAAATGAATTATTTAGAGATAATTAAGAAAGAAATGATATAGTTAATAAGGTAATTAAAGGATGATTTATTTAAATTAATAGTTTAGATTAATTTATAATCCAGACTAATTGATAATGATTAAAGCTCAGCTAATTTTTTCTTAAGAAAGTAATTTAAGAAATGTTGTTAGTAAATGAAGAAAATTAACTAAGAATTATCAAGTAATTAATTTATGTAATTAATTTTAATAATTAATTAAATTAATTAATCAATATAATCATTTGTAAATTGTTAAGTAATTACTTAATGAAAGTAATTAAGGTATTAATCACTTATTGTAATTAATTGAGATAAGTTATTAATTTAAGTTAATTAATTTAGTTTAATTAATTTAAGATAACCATTTGAGAAATGAATAAGTGTGATTACTTAATGTAATTAATGGAGCATAATTACTTAGGGAAGTAATAAAGGATAATTACTGGAATGTAATTAGTGAAGGATGATTTATAATGAAGTAATTTGGGTAATTACTTTTGTAATTAATCAAGGGATTAATTAATGAAGATAATTAATTATGGGATAATTAATTTGTTAATGAGTAATTAAGGGTAGTTAATTACTGGATTGATATTAATCAAGGGTGATTAATAATTGTATTTTTAGTTAATTACTAAATTTAGATAAAGTAATTAGTTTAAATATAAATTAGAGAATCATTAATTTATATAATTAATGATGTAATTAAGAATTGTTTAATTTAGGAATAATTAATAATAAAGTGATTAATTAATGTAATTAATTAAGGACAGATATAATTAATTATATTTAATTAATCAATGGAGAAATTAAATGTTAATTACTATGAATGATTTAGGTTGATTAATTTGTGAAATTAATTAAAGACCAATTACTTATTGTAATTAGAGAATGATTAATCAAAGGTGTTAAATCAAGATAAATATTTAGAGAATGATAAATGAAGTAGAGTATAATTCATTAATGGATATATAAGCAAGATTTATGGAATGAAGTAATTAATTTAATTCACTTTAAATTAATTAGAGATAGAAGTAATTAATTTAATTTACTTTAAATTAATTAAAGATAGAAGTAATTAATTTAATTCATTTTAAATTAATTATAAATGGTGGTTAATAAATCATTGCTTATATATATTATTGGTTGTGGTCTCAGTAATGAGATGAGTAATATCTATATGTTATGGATGCTTAGTTAAGTATGAGATAATATCCTATGTTACTCTGTGATATGCTGTGTTATACCTATGATGCTCGTATATGTTTTATCTGTGATAAATGCTATGTTAATTAAATTACTTAAACTGTTAAGTTAATTAGACAACCTGGCCCTTAAAATGACGGTTGGATTCGATGAGACCGGGATCAGAAGAATCAATTTTGATTCTCCGAAAACCACATCAATCCAATTTAAACGTTAGGTCGTGAATCCTGAAATGAAGATCGAGATGGTGTTTCCAGAATGCAAGGGTTATCGTCGTTAACTCTGAGGGTGATTCCAAAATGAGTGTAACGAGATAATGCCTTCGGTTTCGTTCGAACCCGAACGAACTTGTATGGATTGAATGCTTTCAACACATCGTCAGGCGGACGATGAGCATTCTAAGTGATATGCTCTATAAAGGTAATCGTAGCCTCAAGCCTCATCAACCGGGAATGGCTAAAACAGGGGAGATGCAGCAAGGTTAGGTGGGACATGCCCAAGCAGGACAAGATATTTCCCCTGTCTAGATGTCCTTTTTTATTTCGGCTGTATGGGCGGTTTGCTAGCTAGAACCGCGGGGTTTATCTTGTTCGAGACTGTTCAGTAAGGAATGGTTCCGGTCTTGTGTTGCAGGGGATGAAGGGAGTAATCCTCGGTACGGTGATCTAGACCCCGTACTGTGACGGGCGGTACCCCAGTAGCCCTGCCTTGTTGGAAATCCATTTTCCCTACGAGACCCTACGGTTTTGATTTGTATTACCCACTTTTGTGGCCAGTAGCTGGAATTTAATCATGTAACAATTTCGGCTATTTTCTATTTACTTGAAAACCCTAGACACTATTATAATATCACTGGATTTCCTATGAAATGTTTTGGTTAGCGTAAGGTAAAAACTTACCCGTGTTTATTTGTGGGGACTCTTACGTGATACCCTTTATTTTCAAATGTTTTTCAAGTTAAACAACTTTAACCTGTTACTCATACCAGACCCATGTCTGACCCGGAGTTTATTTCTGTTTTTCCTAAACTCTCGGGTACCCAAATTTTTACGGGTAGCCTAGGGATTCAGGTTAGCTTTGACGAATTTCTGGAGGAGCAATGGAGCATGAGGCTTCAGTGTTGTAGATATATAGTTTTCCGCTGTGTTGGTATCCCTAAGTCGTATTGTTTGAGTTGTATTGTGTTGTATTGTAAATACTAGACAGGTGTTTATAACTGTCCAGTATGTGATGTATTATCTGTGTGGCTCTGATTGATGTTGTATATTATGTAATACTTATGTGATTAATATAATTTATTCGTTCCGCTGTTAAGATTCTGATGTTGTTCTTCTTTCTTTCTATCTTTTCTACTTTCTATCCTTTTCTTTCTTCAAGATGAAATGGATTTCTGGGGTCAGAAATTCGGGTCGTCACAGTTGGTATCGGAGCGCTAGGTTGAGCGAATACCTAGGCTCTTAAGTGATTTCTTTCTTGAGAGAGCGTATTTGTAATTTTGATATATATGTATATCTATATATCTATTAATTTCTACCTATCTGTTGGGTTACCTGTTCGGGTTTTCCAATATAAGTTATAAAGGTAGATAGGGTAGTGGTGCGTGTAACACGACTACCAATGGTTGGAGTTTGAATGTTTGAGGTTGGAACTGTATCTGTCGAGACTATAGACCTATTACCGTCTCAAGTGAGCTTAGCTGTGGTAAGGATTTCATTGATCTCTGAAGGAAACCTGTTAAGGTTCGGAGTTCATCTTTGAAGTATAGTTGGATGAGCTAGGATTTTGAACCTGTCAGAAGCAAGTCATGATATCTTGATACCCTAGGGTGTAGTAGCTGTGTGATGAGACACAGTGAATATGGATGTCTCCGAAGATGTTTCTTCGGAATAAGTAAGGTAGTGTTTCTGCTTCGGTGTTGTGGTTGAGTTCAGCAGGGTGTTTGTGTTTGGCTTATGGTCCGAGTTTCTCGAAGAACTCTGGATTAGGAATTTCCTGACTTTGGTGTCAGCAGTGCTGTTTGGAGTATTCTGTGTGTTGGCAAGGAAGTCTTTGGTTTCTGAGTCAGCCGTGGAGTTCAGAAGCAGCAGTGTGGTTCCGTTTCCTTGATGGATTGGCTAAGCATAGGCTGTTCTGTTTGGTAAAGAGAGAGCAGTTTTTCTTTGGAATTAGGCTGGGTTGATCGCAAAAGTGACTTGCGATAGCTGAGTGTTCTCTTGGGTTGTCAAAGATTTCTCTGGATTTCTTCTGGAAGTTAGAGTTTTGTCAGCATCTGGAGATTGAGTTTGGTATCGACTGGATTCCAGGAGTGGTGCCGATGGTCCAACTTAGTTGTGGGATGGTTTTCGGGAAGTAAGTTTGGTGAAGCAGCTCAGGTTTTGGAGGAACTTCTGAGTTTTATTTTATGGATCTGCGAAACCATAGTTCTGGTAAGTGTTGTCCAGTCTGTACTCATGATCATCATCAGCATTTTCATCTGCTCAATCAGAGTTGCACAGTGGAAGCATGGTGGCAGCTGTTTTAGTGTGGAAGCAAATGGAATTGCCGTGTTTTGGATTAGAGAGTTTCTACAGGAAATTTTTCAGGATCTGAGGCCAGATTGGAGTGCATCTGTTTTATCTCTTTTCCGAATGTGAGAAATGAGATCTGTTTTCTGATTTGGAATAGAGTTGTGTTCTGATTTTTGAGTTGATCTTGGAAAGATCATTTTGTTGGATTGTTTTTGGTTCAGTTTATTTCTGGGAAGCATCAGCAAGGGTTGAGTTGATCAGTAATGATGTAGGCAGCCCAGGAGCGTCCGAGGAGTTTTGTGGATAAGAGAGGAAGGAATTTGAATTCCGAAGTCGAAGATTTGATTTTGGATAAGCGCTTGGTCTTCAGGATTGAATTCCCAGTTTGGATAAATGGGATTCATTGTGTTTCGCGTATCTCTAAGGGAGTATGTGTAAGATCTATCTCTGGTTGTAGAGCCAGCAGTTCAGGAAGTTTTGGTGGCTGAGTCAGACTTGTCTGTAGTTTGATATCCTGTCTTGTTTAGTAGATCTAGATGAGTGGAAGCTCTGTAGCTTAGTAATACTGATTGTTTGGATATTGTAGAGCGAGTATTCCGGTATTTATACTTGAGAAACTCAAGAAAATTCTATTCAGAATTTTGTCTGGATAGTTAGGATTGTTTGATTGGATGAATTGGCTGCTATGGTTGTTAGCATATGATTGATATATGCTTGTGGTTTAAAATAAAATCTTTAATTAGATTATTAAATTACCTCTACTTTAAATTTCGAGGACGAAATTCTTTTAAGGGGGAGGAATGTGATATCCCGGAATTTATGGCAATATCAATTTAATAATCTGGGTTAAAATTAAATAGAATTGATAATATTGTTAATAATAAATTGAATTAATTTAATAATCTTCTTTAATAATTATTTAAATAGGTGATCTTATCTTTTAAAAGCTAATTTAAAATCTTCTATTTATAATGTATATATGTTGTAAGTAAATAAGTTTTGTTTTAAAATTTAATAAATAAAGTCATCTTTTCTAATTCTAATATTTTGGGAAATTTGGAAATATAATTTAATATTGAATAAATAATCATATGATTTTAGAATACTCAAGATAAAAACTTAATTGTTTAAAATTGATTTTTTTTAGCCTAAGTTTAAGTTTAAAAAAAAATGTTTGTTTTGTTTTAAACATAGTTTAACAAATAAGTAATTTATAAAGGAATAGTTCTTTTATAAATTATATTAATTTAATAATAAGTTATATTTAAACTATATCAATATTGTAATATCTTTAAAAATGGGTTTTAATATAAATAGAAGTTGTTATTTTAATTCTATTTATATATATGTATATTTTGAAAGAAGCTATGATTTGTAAATTTAAAATAAACTCTTTCAAAAATGTTTAAAATAAAATAATACTTTATAAATATTAATGTAAGTATGAAGGGAATAATAAGTAAATAAAGTAATAAACCAAAACAAATGACTAAAACAATTTTATAATATAACTAAACAAAAGAATAATGTGTACATAAAGACTAAAAACAAACAAGGCTTTGTATAAATAAATAATTAGTGAGGCCTGTAGTAGTTTCAAAGGCAAGTATAAGTAGTCTGTAAATAGTCTGCCGCAAGGAAGTCTCAGGAAAGAAACATCTTTGTACAAAACAAGGTATAAAATATAAACAAAATAAGATATCTATGTACATAAGTACAAAAAGTTTAGGCAGGGAGGTAAAAATGTATAGGCCTGTAAAGTAGTGATGCAAAGGCAAGTAAACAAAGTACTTAAAACATTAAATGCTAGCATAGCTTTGGTCAATTCAAATTTGCTCAAAAATCAACTCAGCCCCCAAAACCAAATCTTGCCTGATAAGCTAAAAATAAAATCTCTGAGCAATCAGAAAATGTTTGTACAAGCTTATACAAACCCTGTAAAACTCATTTCTATATATATCTCTCCTTGTTTCATTCGATCATCACAACAATTGCAAACCAGAGATGAAGTAAAGTCTGCAACTTTTCTATCAAAAGTTCAAATAAATAACCTGTAAACCAGGATTTGTTCAAGTGCAATCTGAGGCTAGAAAATCAAAGCAAGCTTTTCAGTTTCTAATGTTTCAATCAAGACAAAGCTTTCAGAAATTTAAAACAACAATCAAACAAGATGATTGGAAAAAAAAAGTTTAAGCTATCTGTTTTCAAAACAAAAGAAGGCTCTGTTCTTCAAAGTTTCAAGTGAGTAACAGTTTTAAAATTTCTTAAGTTTTTAATCTGTGCATGCTAATATTTGGATGCTTAACATATTTGTGTGAATATTTATATATTCCTTTCTCTGGGCATTTGTGAGATAGAGTTACTGCATATTGTATTCGCTATGAGACACACTGTTATAAATCTCAAGTTCACATCCTACTTCAAAAAGAAAGAAAAAAATAAATCAAACAGTTGCAAGTAAAACTGTTGTCTTCACTTTAAGGTAAATAACTTCATATTTAAACATAAAGGTTAACTATCAGTTGCCTGTAGGTGAATATGCTTTGAATGCTTAGTTTGTGACGATTCTCCTGTGTGTTTACATACATAAGTACTGCTATGTACCTGTTTGACTGTGTTTGTATAAAAACAAAGATTTTGACAAAGTCTTTACCACTTGATCTGATCCCAGTTGTGAGTAACATCACAATCTAAAAATATTTTAAGTATAGTTGTTCTGTGCATATTTCCCCCTGAAGTTTAAATTATCTGTGGGTAACTTCTTTTTAAATACTTAAGTATCTGGTTGATAGATTTAAGTATAAGGTAATGATGCTTTTATGTTTATATATGGTTCAAAATCTGTGTGTTGTATAATAGTACAACTACATGTTATATAATCCTATAATGCATACCTGTATTTAGAATTCAAACTCAGGTTTGATGTAAAAATTTAGCATTGCTTGATTTACTTGTTGGGATGACCTAGGATCTAAACAAGATACGTTTGTTTGATTATAAAGTTAAGATTTAAAATTTAATTAAGTTAAAAATAACTTCAATTTTGTTCTGAAAATAAAGGGGACAGGGAGGTTTTAACTTGTGGAAAATCCAAATTTGTTAATTTAACAATCCAGTAACATGAATTGAATCTCCATACTTAATAACGATTTTAGGAAGCAAAATTTCATTTTTATGTTAAGGGTTGATGGTGCGGTTTTGAGTTGCACTGTCTTTTGTTTTTGGGGTTGCTCCGATGATCTAGTGGATCGAAAATGTTGGGGTTCTTCCTGGAGGTGGAGATATGATTGGTGAGTGGAGGAAAAATGACTGGTGGATGGTCTGAGCATGGTGGTGGAAGCGGTTGTCAATTTAAGTATCTAAACCTAGTTTTTGCTGTGCGTAAATAATTGATCACCACGGCTCATTGAGTGGATCGAGTTCAACTTGCTTTGGGGTAGTGGAAGCTATCATGTAGGGGAAGATGATGCCGGAGTTTCAGATCTTAAGATGGTCGGAGTTTTGCAAGCGAGGTGATGTTCCAGGTTGGGGGCGATCTTGTTCTTCCATTCCAGGTTCGAGCTGTACATTCGATTTTGTTTGTGGGATGTTCTCGATGTTTGGATGGTCAGGATCTGACGCGTGGATGATCGCCGTTGTGTTGAAGATTGTGGCGATGGCCACAGATGATCAGAGGCACCGTGCATGTGCACAGTGCACTCCTGATTTACTGGTGAAGTATGGGAACAGAGTAGGGATTGGAGATTTTCTCCAGTTTGTTTTGGTCAGGCATTTTGTTTGGCTTATTGCAAGAATATGGGCTTGGGTAATGTTTATGTTACAGGTTTCAGAGAAAACCTGTTCTGTTTTTTTTAAAAAAATAAATAAATAAAATAAAAACTGAAGATTTAAAATTTAAAGCAAGGTTTAAATCAAGTTTTCAAATCAAGTCTACAATAGGAATTCAAGTTTACTTTGAATCCAAAACTTTGAATTTAAAATCACTTTTATTAATGTAAATGTGAACAAGTTTAAATGTTTTAAAAATAGATTTCTAAAAGTAGATTGGTTTCAAATAAATGTTTAAAATGGTTAAACATTTTGAATCTTAATTTTAAAATAGAATTTGAATTAAAATTTTAAAGTGTAATGTTTTAAATACACTTTGATAAATGAAATCATTAATTAAAGAAATGAATTATTTAGTGATAATTAAGAAAATGAAATGATATAGTTAATAAGGTAATTAAAGGATGATTTATTTAAATTAATAGTTTAGATTAATTTATAATCCAGATTAATTGAATATGATTAAAGCTCAGATAATTTCTTAAGAAAGTAATTTAAGAAATGTTGTTAGTAAATGAAGAAAATTAACTAAGATTTATTAAGTAATTAATTTATGTAATTAATTTTAATAATTAATTAAATTAATTATTTAAGATAATCATTTGTAAATTGTTAAGTAATTACTTAATGAAAGTAATTAAGGGATTAATCACTTATTGTAATTAATTGAGATAAGTTATTAATTTAAGTTAATTAATTTAGTTTAATTAATTTAAGATAACCATTTGAGAAATGAATAAGTGTGATTACTTAATGTAATTAATGGAGCATAATTACTTAGAGAAGTAATAAAGGATAATTACTGGAATGTAATTAGTGAAGGATGATTTATAATGAAGTAATTTGGGTAATTACTTTTGTAATTAATCAAGGGATTAATTAATGAAGATAATTAATTATGGGATAATTAATTTGTTAATGAGTAATTAAGGGTAGTTAATTACTGGATTGATATTAATCAAGGGTGATTAATAATTGTATTTTTAATTAATTACTAAATTTAGATAAAGTAATTAGTTTAAATATAAATTAGAGAATCATTAATTTATATAATTAATGATGTAATTAAGAATTGTTTAATTTAGGAATAATTAATAATAAAGTGATTAATTAATGTAATTAATTAAGGAGAAATGTAACTAATTATATTTAATTAATCAATGGAGAAATTAAATGTTAATTACTATGAATGATTTAGGTTGATTAATTTGTGAAATTAATTAAAGACTAATTACTTATTGTAATTAGAGAATGATTAATCAAAGGTGTTAAATCAAGATAAATATTTAGAGAATGATAAATGAAGTAGAGTATAATTCATTAATGGATATATAAGCAGGATTTATGGAATGAAGTAATTAATTTAATTCACTTTAAATTAATTAGAGATAGAAGTAATTAATTTAATTTACTTTAAATTAATTAAAGATAGAAGTAATTAATTTAATTCATTTTAAATTAATTATAAATGGTGGTTAATAAATCATTGCTTATATATATTATTGGTTGTGGTCTCAGTAATGAGATGAGTAATATCTATATGTTATGGATGCTTAGTTAAGTATGAGATAATATCCTATGTTACTCTGTGATATGCTGTGTTATACCTATGATGCTCGTATATGTTTTATCTGTGATAAATGCTATGTTAATTAAATTACTTAAACTTTTAAGTTAATTAGACAACTTGGCCCTTAAAATGGCGGTTGGATTCGATGAGACCGGGATCGGAAGAATCAATTTTGATTCTCCGAAAACCACATCAATCCAATTTAAACGTTAGGTCGTGAATCCTGAAATGAAGATCGAGATGGTGTTTCCAGAATGCAAGGGTTATCGTCGTTAACTCTGAGGGTGATTCCAAAATGAGTGTAACGAGATAATGCCTTCGGTTTCGTTCGAACCCGAACGAACTTGTATGGATTGAATGCTTTCAACACATTGTCAGGCGGACGATGAGCATTCTAAGTGATATGCTCTATAAAGGTAATCGTAGCCTCAAGCCTCATCAACCGGGAATGGCTAAAACGGGGGAGATGCAGCAAGGTTAGGTGGGTCATGCCCAAGCAGGACAAGATATTTCCCCTGTCTAGATGTCCCTTTTTATTTCGGCTGTGTGGGCGGTTTGCTAGCTACAACCGCAGGGTTTATCTTGTTCGGGACTGTTCAGTAAGGAATGGTTCCGGCCTTGTGTTGCAGGGGATGAAGGGAGTAATCCTCGGTACGGTGATCTAGGCCCCGTACTGTGACGGGCGGTACCCCAGTAGCCCTGCCATTGTTGGAAATCCATTTTCCCTACGAGACCCTACGGTTTTGATTTGTATTACCCACTTTTGTGGCTAGTAGCTGGAATTTAATCATGTAACAATTTCGGCTATTTTCTATTTACTTGAAAACCCTAGACACTGTTATAATATCACTGGATTTCCTATGAAATGTTTTGGTTAGCGTAAGGTAAAAACTTACCCGTGTTTATTTGTGGGGACTCTTACGTGATACCCTTTATTTTCAAATGTTTTTCAAGTTAAACAACTTTAACCTGTTACTCATACCAGACCCTGTCTGACCCGGAGTTTATTTCTGTTTTTCCTAAACTCTCGGGTACCCAAATTTTTATGGGTAGCCTAGGGATTCAGGTTAGCTTTGACGAATTTCTGGAGGAGCAATGGAGCAAGAGGCTTCAGCGTTGTAGATATATAGTTTTCCGCTGTGTTGGTATCTCTAAGTCGTATTGTTTGAGTTGTATTGTGTTGTATTGTAAATACTAGACAGGTGTTTATAACTGTCCAGTATGTGATGTATTATCTGTGTAGCTCTGATTGATGTTGTATATTATGTAATACTTATGTGATTAATATAATTTATTCGTTCCGCTGTTAAGATTCTGATGTTGTTCTTCTTTCTTTCTATCTTTTCTACTTTCTATCCTTTTCTTTCTTCAAGATGAAACGGATTTCTGGGGTCAGAAATTCGGGTCGTCACACTTTTGAACACATAGCCGTCCACCTAGGGTTGAATTATACTCCACCACCATCGACATATACCTCGATCAGAGAGTGCCATAACGAAGGCCATCTTGAGAGCTACCTTCGGCCAGAGACACCTGAAGCTCGTCCTCATCCCTGCGTGGATTTCCGTCGTGAATGACGGTCGAACGCGGCTGATTCTAGGGCTCCACGATGCTTCGTTTCCAATCTCGACCGTTGATATCCTAGATCTCGTAGCCCTCTACAAGTTTGCAGTTGAAAGTTGCTGAATCGGTGTGTGGATTTGAAGAAAATGAAGGAAGAAGATGGCAACATTTCAGCCATTGAAATAAGAATGGCGGCTTGACCTAATAGCTTAGGCTTTTGTGAAAAATGAGATGTTAGAGGGGCTTTTATAGAAAATTCGCAAATTACTATTCATCCTCCGAACTCCAAATCTCACGCGGTGACTGGCGTTTCTAGGGTTTACCCCGCGTTCTGGACACAATGGAATATGTTTCGGGAGCTACTTCGATCATCTGTGCGAGTTACGACAATAAACGATCAAATTTAAATTAAATCGATTTAAACTAATTTCTATGCGTTTTAGCTTGCCCCGGACAAACCGTAAATCCGATTGACACAAAATTTGAAACCTTATAATAATATAACATTACGGATCTGATGAAACTAGTTTCGTCGAAATCCGAGACTGTTTGAAAAATGGCTATTTTAACTCATCAATTAAATATTAAAATATTCAATTTTCACAAATTAACTTCAAATTCAATTTTAAAAGTTCTATAACATCATTCTAACTCCAACATGATTAAATAAAATTTTACAAATCAATTTCAATCATATTTAACCCAATTTCCAATTATTTGTGAAATTTGAAATATTAAATTATCGATTTAATTATCCAATTAAATCCAGATATTCGAAAATAAAATTATTCGATTTATAAATTTCACTTATTAATATTTAAAATCAATTAAATATACAATTTTTAATTGGCAGAAATTCTGGGTCGTTACATCAGTGCATAAAAATATTTCAAAAAATTGTAAGTATTATAACTATGTTTCTGAAAGAAAAAAGAAATTACAGACATATCCGCAATTATTGCAGACATATCTGCAATTAATATAATTGCAGATATGTCTGCAATTATTCACTGAATAATTGCATTCGATAAACATCTAAATAGTTGCAGATATGTATGCAATTATTCCATATAACTGCAGACATGTACGAAATTATTCACTGAATAACTGCGTTGATTAAAAATCTATATATTGCAAACATGTCTGCAATTATTCGGTATATTTGCATATATGTATGCAATTGTTCACCGAATAACAGCACCTTGATTTAACAATTAGGATATTTACGTAAATATTGGCACTTATTCCTTAAAATTGTAGACATATCTGCAATTTTTAGTTGCAAAGGCATGCTATCCAGAATAAGTGCCGACATGTCTGCAATTATTCTCTAAAATTGCATGCATGTCTGCAAGTATTCCTGAAACATAACGTGTGTCATTTTTTCCCCTTTCTATCCTTGTTTTTTATTTTATTTTACATGAATACGAAGATAAATATTAATTGAAATAAGTTTTAAAATTTGATTTTTTTTTTGTTTTTTATATGTTTTTTGATGATTTTCGAAAGATAAGGACCTAATTTACATATTTTTTTCCACTGGGTTATTTGTGAATTTTGAAACCTATCAAGGACCTGTGCCAAAAGTACCCTTCAATTAATTTATTGTATTAATCTTATTAATAAATTTGAAATTTGAAATTATTATTTACATATTTTCAAACATTTTAAAAACTAATGTATTATTATAATTTTAATAATAAACATGTTTTATTTTAAATTTAACTATTAAATTTAAAATCTTTAACATTAATTTTTAAAACGATTTTGAAAATTAGCCCAAGGCCCAAATTAAGTTGGGCCTATTCTATTTGGAGCAACTTTTGGGCTCACTTCACCTTTCGAGCCAGGTCGGTAACCAGGTAGGACAGGGTACTTGATTACCCAATTCCAATCCTAGACATTACCATTCTAGACACCGTACTAAGTGGGCCAGTTTAATTAGTTAGTCCTAATATGACTAATTTAGACTGCATAGGCTACTGGGCTCTGATACCATTGTTGGAATTGGACCGACCTATAGTGGAAGTTATGGGTATATTCAAAAAATTTACCCTATTTGATCTTTATTAGGCCTATGAAGTCTAACTGAATTAGAACATTTCTAAATTCCATTTAAATAAAATCATTTATTTTATTTAAATTCAAATATATTGAGATATGAAATTAACTTTATTTGGCTTATTTTATACATAAATGTATCATATACATATATATGTGAGTGCATGTGTAAAATAATAACCCGTGAAAGGTATAATATGCCCATATATAGAAGTTGAGATTTACATCGCAACAGACATATTAGCTCATTTTATATGTCATGTATGTTGTCCAAATATGTGCATGTATATGTGTTACAATATATATATGTATATGTAGATGTATATGCATGCATGTATGTATGTATGTACATACACATATGTATGTATAAATATATTATATCTAATATATGAACATAAAACATTTATATATATATATATATATATATATATATATATATATATATATAGAAAGAGAGAGAACAATTATTAAAAATTATTTATAATTCAAAATTAACTTTGTTGGAAACATAATAATTTTAGTATTTTAGTTTGTATATATTATGAATAAAATAATGTTTTCATCCATACATAATTAACATAAAATAATTCGTTGACGAAGATTCAAAATTTATAATTTTTGAAAATCTAGGATCATAAAATAGAGCTTAGGAAAAATCTAGAGATTTTTCAAAGTTGAAATATTATTTTTAAAAATAAATATATTGATTTCGGCAATAATTATTTAATATAAATTAATATGCAGTTAAAAACTCAAACTTTAAAAATTTTAGGATCATGAATAAAAGGTTACAAAAATTTTTGAAGAATTTTTCAATTAAATTATTATTTTTAATAAATCATAAACAGTTTTTCCGAAATAACATTAATTATTAAAAGTAATAAAATTTATTAAAAAAATCCTAAATTTTTTCCATACGTTTTTGGAGCGATATAATATTTAAAAAATATAAAATATAATTTTTAATGTAATAATTATTTAATGTATAATAAATAATTTAAAATTCAATAAATGTTAATTTCGAAATATGAATATATGTATAATAATTAATTTTCAATTTTTAATTCATAGTATATATATAAATGTACGAATTTTTTAAATAATATATATACATATCTTATATATGCATATATCTTATTATGAAAGAGAAATATACACTAATATATATATATATATATATATATATATATATATATATATATATATATATATATATATGAATTTATTAATAAATATATATAAAATAATTATTAATGACAAAAATTGAATTTTTATAGTAAAAACATTTATCTATACATAAATCATATAGTATTATAAACAAATTATGCGCATAACCGAACTGATTTATGACAACCATATCTACTTACAAAATCTCACCTAACTAAACATATATTAGCATTATATTTAAACAGATATGAAATTGCTAATTATAAGATCATAGAAATATAATTTAACTACTGTAATATGAATTAAAATTACCAATTTAGTGATGCCTTTTTATCCGCGTTGGAGCAATGACTTCCCTTCCTTTTACTATTCTTGATTCGTTAGATTGCAAGTCCGAAATCACCGATCTCTAACTATTGAATAATATTATTTTAATTTGAAATATATTTGAGAATTTTGGTGTGGATTGAGAGCTATGTTTTAACCAACAATGTAGAAGGTAATGGCGGCCAAAAAGGTTAGTCATTATATATATATATATATATATATATATATATATATATATATATATATATAAGGTTGTATTAGAGAGAAACGAGGAAAACCTTTTTATCCATTCTCACTTGATCTCAACCCATTATCTCTAAGCCAATTCCCTATGTTTTAGCCACCCCTAGACCTTTCCAAAACCGGAATTTTGCAGCGCTAATGATGGGCCTTACACCCATCTAAGCCCAAGCCAAAATACCATGCAATTAAATCTAATTTAATCGCTTGTCGATATTGTATATCGATCGATATATTTATAACCGTTATAAATATATATAACATTATTTATTTCTCAAATCATATTCAAATTTTATAATTAATATTTCGTAAATATTAATTAATTTACAAAAATTATAAACTAATTAAATCGTTCGGTCTTAAGGGAATTCATTATTTCGATAGTGCAACTTTCGGGTGTAAATTTGCTCAGCGATTAACATCGAACTATTCTAATGTTAACATTCACACGTCGCTTAGTAGGTGGTGTGACATTATGGCCAAATTTATCGCTTACTCATTTTCGATAAAATCAAATTTTAGTTTGATAAGCGTTACCCGGTTGTGACATTTGTTCATACCAATTCTCTTTGTCAAAACTATATCACTTTGAACTTATGGAATTTGGTAATGGTCAAAATTTCAACCTTATCCACATTCAACTTTATAGTCTACTTCCAAAGTCCTTGGTTCAATAATAACAATTATTATTAACCGAAATGCTTTGGCCTAAGACTTTGACTTTGAGTTGACTATGATACTAACCACATATAACCGAGAAGACGAATCCTCTCTTGAATAATGCTTCACTTCCAAACTTCCTGTAACGACCCAGAAATTTCGAGCCCGAAAATTCCAGATAGTTAGAAAAACAAGAAAGAAGAAAGAAGAAAAAGAAGAACAGAAACACCAACACCTCACATTCGCAGCGGACAAAATATAATATCAAATAAAATAACAGTTTACAAAGAAGAACCGTGTCATTACATTTACATTTTTATATACCAGAGTTACAACATCCCATAAAAACTGGATAGTATAACAACTTATCCAGATAACAACAACAATACCATAGCAGAATACACTCCAAACGCTTCTGTCATCTAGCTCGCCTCCTGAGCTCCAGAACATCCTATCCTGAAAATCTGTAATACTTGGTCTGACCCGAGCATTACATCAAAGTAGCACCCGGGTCAGGCTGGAAACCAGCGTGAGTAAACCCATATAACATGAAGTTCTAATGCACAAAGTATATTTTTAAAAGAAAAAGAAAACCCGGGTGACTCGTTCTTTCCTACGAGTTCTTAACTTGTTATATTCGATCTTACTTCACAAATCCATCCCTAAGTATTCTTACTTAGTTCAAAGGTTCAATCATTTAAATTATTCCATTTCAGCCAATTGATTCCACATATCAATTGATAAAGAATCGAAGTGGTTTCGGGTATTTACTAATACCCGACTCCTGTCTCTTCGAATTCAATACCATCTTAACCCAAGTTATTCAAGTGAAATACAATTAAATTTTAAACACAGAATGTCACTGTTTAGCCCATTATAATATATCACATAGCATCACACATCACATATCAGAGATATCAACTAATCCAAGCATACTATATAATCCAATCATTCATAAGCAACATTTATCAACCACACCATCTGTAATTAATTTAATTAACCACTAATGAATTAATTACTTCAATTACTTCTAAATCTTGCTTACTAATCATTAATTAATGACAAACCAATTAATTAATGATACACAAATTTTTAATCTTAATTAGTCATCCTTGATTAATTATATTTTAATTACATTACATTAATCCTTAATTAATTACATTAATCAATTACTCTTTAATCACTTATTGTTGACTAATTAATCTTAATTGATCAACCCTTAATTACATCATTAATTATATTAATTAATGCTCTTTAATTACTTCTTCGATTATTTATTAATCACATTTAATAATTAACCTTAAAATAATTATTCATTAATCACCCATGATTAATCACATTAGTAATTAATTACCCTTAATTAATTACATTACTTAATTATCTTCAAATAAATTTATTAATCAATTCTTAACTTAATTACACCAAGTAATTAATTATTAATTACTTCCACCAAGTAATTACCCTTCTATTTAATCACACAAGATAATTAAACCCAAATCATTTCCATTAAAATTACCATTCCAATTCAATTAACATCCAGTAATTATCCATTAATTACTTTACTAAGTAATCACTCTTTTCTAATTACATTCATTAATCATATCTTTAACAAACCATCATGTGATTATCTTAAATTAATTAAACCAATTAATTAACTTGACTAATCACATTACTTCAATTAACTACAGAGTAATTAATCCCTTAATTACTTAATTAATTAATTATACTTAAACAATTCCATAAATTGATTATCTCTAAAATTAATCTAATTAATCGTCTTAAATTAATTATATTAATTAATCATTTGATAATCCTTAGTTAATGATCCTTCATTAACTATTAACAATCCTTTAATTACCCTCTAAGTAATTAATCTTTAATTAATCATCTCTTAATCCAAATTAATTAATTCTTATTAACCATTTAATTAGTTCTAATTACTCAATTATTTAAGTGCTTAACTATAACCCGATTAATCTTTAATTACCTGACTAAAAATTTTAACCATTAATTATTAATTTATTCTTATCTTAATTAATGATCCTTAACTATAAGTTAATTAATCTTTAATTAATTAACTTAACCCTTAATTAGTTAAAGATAAATTCCTATCTAAATCAAGAATTAATCAACATTTAAATCTTATTTAAATGAAAATATAAGAAATCAATTTATTCAAATCACATAAACCTCTTATTTATTAAAGCTTAATCCTTGATAACACCATTTTACTTGAAACCCCTTTTCTTTGTATCTTTATTTTTCTTAGCAAGGATGACTTTGTTAACAAATTTGATCTCATTCTTATTACCTTTAAAACTCAGTATTTTCTAGTTTATAACATTAATGTCCTGATTAACGATCCCGAGACCAGATAACATTTTCTCGAGCCAATACCCGATACATCCTCATCAAAATTTCCATAAGAAAACTCAAAGTCAACAACGCACAAGCCACCATTTCCCACGAAGCTTTTACCCAGCAAACATCAGGAATAACGGACATATGTGCACGTGTACAATATGGTCCAGCCTCTCCGATCAAATCTCAGGTCACTATCAGGTCGGCGACACTACCCTAAAATCATCTCGACGTCCAGAATGATCAATCGTGTCGGAAATCAAAATTTAGCAAATCGAAAACCCCAAAGTCCAAACCCATCGATGATATCTCCTCTGCGCCGCCACGTTCGTCCACCAGAATGCTCATCGATCCTCTCACAGAAGTGCCATGTTGTCACGCAACGATCTAACATACTCCGGTCAAACTCGATGCATAGTTAGCAGTGCAGTTGTCAAATGAACATCACGAACAAAACAAGGGCAAAAACCCTACCACTAAGGTCTGCCGCCGCCACGGTGAATGAATAATTCACCCAAATATTTTTGCCAAATCTGACATCTCCTCCGGTACTTCTAGCCATGATCCATACCCCCCCAAATCACCTTGATTGTCAGGAAAAGACGGAAATACGATCAACGGTCATCTCTTGATTCCTTACGATTTACTACCCTAAAAATTATGATTCTACTTCCTAAATTCATCGTTTACCATGACGAATTCAAGTATATAACCCAATCTAAAAATTTTGAATATTAGTTTTCGACTAATTCCAGATTATTACTGAATTTTTATTAATTTCATATTAATTACCAAATTAAAATCCTTACTCTATTTTTAGAATTGGTATTATGCCGTTATGAACAACTTCATTCAGAGATCAAAATTTAATTCTAATTGCATAAGGAGATTTAGATTTTTTTTCTCTTAGAACAAATTGATTGAGCCTGTGAAAATAACAGAACAGTCTGTATGTTTATATACAGATATACATACATTAAACAGAGAAATTTCCAAGCATATATCCAAACAAAAATCAAACATGCAAACCATATTACAACCTTCCTGTACAAATTTATCACATGCATCCCTATTTTCATTGATTAAAACTGTTTTAAGGGTTAGTTTACTCACTTGTAAAAGAAGAAAACAGAGAGCCTGAACTAAAATCTGGAAATGCTTTCCTTCTGGCAAAACTGAAAACTGGAACTTTGTATTGTTCTAAAGATTGGAATCCTCATCTTGCTTTGATTATCCTTCTGATTATGATTTGAGGAATGAATTACAAGTTTAAATTTTGGCTTGAGGAATGTTTTTAAACTTGAGTTTGTTTTTCAGATCTGGGATTTGGGAATATTATAGAGTTTAGAAAATGTTTTTGAGGTATAAAATGGTTACAAATTTGGTACCATCCTCTAGTTTGCATTTGTTTAAGAGAAGATGAATTACAGACTTGTATTTAGGTTTGAGGAGTGAATAACAGGGTTTGATCTAAGATTTTGAACTGCTGATTTTGTTGTTCTTTGATTCCCAGATTTTTTTTTTCTTCTTTCTATTTTATTATTTATTTTTTTAAAAATCCTAAATCAAAAGAAGATTTTATTTTGCCACTTGTTACTTTCCTTTATTATCAACTCACACTTGTATTCTCATGCATGCCAAATTTGTTACACATGTTTAATGTCTTTTAAGTATTTTCAAATGTTTAAAGGAATAATTACTAATACTTTCTTAAGTTATTATATTTATGTATTATATATGCTTAGCTTACACTTCTTTTTATGTATGTTAAATTTTCCTTACAAGTGTTAAAGTTTTATGATAAAATTAACTACTCATGTTAAAGTACATTACATAATCTATACTTGTCTTTAATTTATACATTAATATGTCGATAAATCTTTTATATTAACTTTCTTATGTTTAGTATTAATAAGTTAATGTCTTTATTAATAAATTTTAAAGTCAAAAAGAAAATATATTAAAATAAAAGAAATTATCCCTAGTTAAATCTTATTTTAAATTCAAGCAATAATATATTTAACAACACATTATTTGTTCTAAAGGAATAATTTTCCAATGAATAAATAATTATTTAGTAGATTATCAAATGAATATTTAAAATTCAGCTTCCATTATATTTTCAAATTTATTTATATATCCAAATATCCTCTATAATCAGAATTTTTATCCGTTAAATTGAATAAACCGGTTAATTATTCAATTAACAAATATTCAAAAAATCCGGGTTATCACACTTCCACTCCACCAAACTATATTCACTCGATGGACCCCATGCCATGATTTGGCTATAATCAAATTAGAGCTTTCATATTGAAGATCCATAGTATTCTCAAATCGAGAGAACTGCGTAAATCAGTCACATCGATATTTTCTATTTAATCGTAGTTATATTAACTAATAGAAAAATATCGAGTGAGTCGTTCCACAGTTATCCAATAACTATTAGTACATAACCCCTAGTTGCCCCCAGCAGTCATAAGTAATACACTGCCTAACATTTAGAGAGCGTTACGTACTCCAGTCTCAACGGATACATCAATATCAAGTCTCGATGCTTGACTAGGAACATTTAAAATGGTATATTTTTTTCGTTGTGATAAATTACTCACGGTTACAACATTTTGTAACTACTATCACAAAATATACCATTTATGGATTTTTTTATTATATATAATTTTAATTAAGTTAATTAATTAATATAGTCACATTATATCAAGTATATAATTGGAAGAAAATACCTTTTGTTTCGAACAAGATTGGTCAATGAGTTAGATATATGTAACAAATTACATAATTGCCCTAGGGCATGACCCTAACTCTATCAAAAATAGTTTGAACAGCTTATGTTGAATAAAAGATGTTCATCGATAAAACGATTTTGATCACATTATCGATATTCCATCGAACTATATATTTCTATAAAAAAATTTCTAAAAAACAAGTTTGCCATCATTAGTGCTTAAAAGGGGATTAACATGGTTATTAAATCACTTTATCACATTTAATACAAGATTCAAATATTTAAATAATTCAGATATTTTAATATGAAATGTTCGAAATTCCGGGTCGATGCATTCTTCCCCACTTAAAACATACCGTCTTCGAAATTCCAACATATGCAACAAAAGGAAACAATCACATACCAATACTTAACAATATTCAGAATTAGTAGCAACCAAAGACCACGATTTGCTCAAGTTCAATAGTCTTCTTATCGCACAAGGATGATAAACAATCTATCAAGTGTGTCTTACGCTCAGCGGCGTCGGATTCTTACTTACACGATTATTTATAATACTTCATTATAATTCAAAGAGTTAACACCTTACTCTCCATAAGCCAACAAAACATAGTATACAAATCTACAAAAGCCCGTATGACAAACATGGATAATCTGTACTCAATGTCCAATCTGATCACTTCTTAATCACATAAATTTCTTTTCCAAACTAGTATAGATCACTTGACCTCTCTAGTGCGGACTCTAATCAGACTCCTTAATTAAAAAACTCCGTTCTTTTAACATAGCCATAAGTTATGATAAAAAAATCTTGAGCTCATTGTAAGAATCTTTATCAAGTGTACGCTATTAAAAATCGTGTAACAAATCCTTGTTCGGACCGATGCAAATCACCTTGAAACCATGTACGAATACTAGATCAAGAACATTCATGCATAAAAATTACTCTATGTACAACTTACTTATTTATCTAATTGGTTTCTTAAATTCACCACTATCCATTTTATCATATTCCTTTACACAAACAGCATGTTATCTAATACTAAAATCATTTACAGAACATTTCATAAAAACATAACTCCAGGTTATTAAACATTTTACAACTTAAGTTCATACTCATATAACATCACATCTTAAGAGTATATACAAAACATCAAATTCATTTTACTTGATAAGGATCTTCAAAAAAATCAAAACTTGTTTTAACTTCCTACCTTCTCAATTCAAAAGTTACAAAAATCAACTTTTATATATTGTCATAAAAATACTTATCTCCAAGTTATATAACGATTCAAATGTTTTCGACTTTTCAAAATCACTGAAAATCCCATTTCATTTTAACAAATAAAAACAACCAAATAATATATCATAATATGATGCATATACCATACTGTCCTAATGCATAGGATACATGTCTCAATAAAACAACTTAACAAAGTTCCACTTATTTATTAGACACGCTTTACTAAAAGATAAAACATGAAAAGGTTTCATCATTTATTCTGGGCTATGCCACTACCACATGGGCCCCTCCCATATAGTATACGTATAAAACATTTCTCTACACATAATGTTCATATCAAACTCCTTTAAAGAAAAAAATTAGAACTTAGCACCCAAGTTTTATTTCTAAATCATTTTGAAATAATAATATGTAACGACCCGGAAATTTCGATCCCGAAAATTCCAGATAGTTAGTAAAAAGAAGAAAAAAGAAAGAAGAAGAAACAGAAAACTCGAACTCAGAATCTCACATTCACAGCGGATCAAAATATAATATCACATAAATAATAGTTTTACGAAGAACTGTATCAATACACTTATACATCAGAGTTATAACTATTACACAACACAGGACAAATTTGAAAACATGTCCCAGCTAATCAGCAATAATATACACAGCGGAAATCACTCCATATGTTCCTGCCATCCAGCTCGCCTTCTGAACTCCAGAATGTCCTTACCTGAAAATCTGTAATACTCGGTCTGACCCGAGCATTACATCAAAGTAACACCCGGGTCAGGCTGGAAACCAACGTGAGTAAACTTATCTAACAAGAAATACCAATGCATAAGACTTTTTTAAAACCCGGGTAACTTGTAACAATTTACAAATTCACAATTTGTTATAGACATCACTTATTTTACACATCAATCATTCCATTCCAGCTTATTGATTTCACATATCAAATCCACATAGAATTATAGATGTTTCAAATCAAAGTGGTTTCGGGTGTTTACTGAAACCTGATCACGGTCTCTTCGAGTCCCATGACATCTTAACCCAAATTATTCATTGAAAATACAATTCAAAATTTAAATATAGGATGTCACTTACACAGGAATTCATCTCTATAGATAACCACATTATCACTGTTTAACACAATCATTTCACAAAACGATTCATATCAGAAATATCAAATATATCCAAAGCATTCAATATCATTCAATCAATTATAAGCAAGATTGATTTGTCACACCATTCCAATTTATTTGAATAAATTAAATTAATTCCTTTAATCACTTTAATCTTGCTTACTAAACATTAGTTAATTACAACCCAATTAAAGATCTATCTTAATTAATCATCCTTGGTTAGTTATTCTATAATTACATTAGTAATTGTCTCTCAATTAATCAATAGATTAAATAGCCTTAACCATATTGATTTAACCTTCAATTAATTGCATTCATTATTGATCCTCAAATCACTTCCAATAATTAATTATTCTTTTAATTAATTGCATTTAACAAGTAAATCTTTACATTAATCACATTCATTAATAAATCTCAATTAATCTCATTTAGTAATTAATTATCCCTTAATTATTAATTAATAAAAATTAATCACAAATTAATTAATTCTTAATTACTGGTTAATTAATCCTTAATTACTAATTGATTAATCTCTAATTGCTTAATATCAATAATTAATTACAACCTCATTACTAAATTAATTAATCTCTAATCGATTAATTAAATATATATATTTTTCCACTAATTAACAACCTTTTAATTACAAACTAATTAATATCTAATTAATTTAACTTATAACCCTTAATTCATAATTGATTAATCCTTAATTAATAACAATTTAAATTAATTAAAGACTCGTAATTACCTCATTAATTTATCAAACCTTGATTAAGTTTAAGTTAAAACATTCCTTTATTAATTACCTAATCTCATATTTAACAAATTTTCCAAACGTTAATTTATATTTAAAAAAACAAAAAAATTAAGTTTTTTTTAAAATAACTTTAACAAATTTAAATTAATCAAAACATATAATATCAAATACCTTGCTTCCAAAACAAAGTTCATTTAAATTACCAAATACTTTACTTCAAACAATAGCGCACTTACAACTCACAGCCACCAAACAGCAAAGCTACAAAACATCCTCATAACCACCCCGGACCATCATCACTTCTATCCAACAACCAATCTTGCACATTACCGTGCATTTCATTTTGCTCCACCATACAGAGTCACTGCAAATCGACACTGTCAACGTGGTGATACAACTGATGTAACGATCGCGATTTTTCGACGCTCGAAAACCGACATCAATACGTCCACTGTATCAACTGCCGAGCAATCGAATTCCGAAAAACCGTACCGTTATGGTTAAAGAAGAAGAGAAAGGTAGAAGAAGAGAGAGAGAAAAAAAGAAACAGAAAACAATATCAGAATCTCAGAATCGCAGCGGAACAACATATAATAGACAAATGAATAATCTTTAAAAAAAGAACTACATCAGTTATTACATTACATCATACTACATTACAATACATCATAAGAGTGTACAACAACAAACAACAACAAACAGCAGAAAAGAAATACTATATACTAGTGAATAAGCCATGCCCTCCAACTTGCCTCCAGCAACTCCTGAATTCCAGAATATCCTGATAACCTGACTCTAGACTGCCCATGTGGAAATTGGTGGGCACCGAGAGTTTAGGAAGGAAAACAATAAACTCCAGGTCAGTCATGGGACTGGTGTGAGAACTTAAAACAGTTTATCTTTAAAACAAAGAACAGGATAATTTTAAAATAGATTCGCAATGCTTTTTAGAAAATGAGACTACCATAAGGCCTCCCGCCACCCACAATGCAAACGCAGAATCGGAGGAGATTTCTCCTTATGATAGTCAAAGATGCTTGATACGCATTAAAAAGAAACATTTGATATTATTACTAGTGCATAGTGTAGGAAAAATCATTTCGAAAGTAAAGATATAAATCTTAGCCAACATACGACCATTATCGTATGCCTACTATAGCTACTATGTTCAATAGCAGGTTACCGCCACATTCCATGGCAGGTTATACAACTAAAACCGTACATGGTTCGTATTGTTTCTTTGGATTTCCAACAAATGGTCAGGCCAAGGAACTTCCCATTGCCACATGGGTACGCCTCTGGAAAGACAACCCGAGTACCTAACGTTACGGTTAGATCTCTGCCAACACAAGGCCGGGTTACCCTTCAAACTGGGTAACTACTGACACGAATATGTCATTCCCGATCGTAACCGATCTATATCCGAGGATCCTCGATTCCAACAACCACAAAGTAATAAATTTACAGCAACAACATAGGTTAAGTATCTGGGATCCATACCATGATACCACCTCTATCCAGAAGGAATGACATACACTAAAGGGGCGCTACGCCCTAATAACCTTGCCGCGTCCTTTCTGTTTTGACCATTTCCGGGGTGTGAGGTCCGACGAAGTCTCGTCCACAAAGCCACGCTTTATACAAAAGCTGTGCTTTGTTCAACAAATGCTCAACAGCACTTAGCATATCACACTACCAAATTGGGAGTATATTACTAATAACCTTCAACTACATAACCTCTGAGCTCGTACATCTCAGAGAAGGGTGTTAAGCTAAGAGAATAAATTCTCCGCCACCAACAGAAATATATTTGAAAGAAATCAGCTTTATATCTTAATTTGTAATGTCAGACATACAATCCATACAAGTCTGTTCCGGGCTCGAACAAAACCGAAGGCACTTCCAAGGAAGCCCTTGCAATCCGGATATTCACCAATCACGTCCGGACTTTCCGTCACTAAGGGTGATAAAACCTCTATACCGGAGATCAGCCGACGCAGATTCATTCGACGGTAACCCTTCCGTTTTAAAAAATATCTGGTCTTCAACACCGGTCATCAAATGCAATCCATAACGGTATAACGAACCAAAATTTCTATTAATTAAAATTTGAATATTTAATTAATTTTAATTATTAATAAGTGGAATTTATAATTCTAATAATTTATTTTCGAATAATTGGATTTAATTGGATAATTAAATCGATAATTTAATAGTTGAAAATACAGAAATAATTGAAAATCGAGTTGAATATGATTAAAAATGATGTGTAAAATTTTATTTTATCATATTGGAGTTAGAACGATATTTTAGAACTTTTAAAATTGAATTAAGAGTTAATTTGTGAAAATTGAATATTTTAATATTTAATCGACTAGTGAAATTAGTCAATTTTCGAACAGTCTCAGAATTGGACGAAACTTGTTCGATTGGATCCGTAATAGTTTGTTATTATCGGATTTCAATTTTCGTAGCAATCGGAGTTGTCGTTTGACCGTGGCAGCTCGAAACGCATCGAAATTGTTTTAATACTAATTTGGCGAGTTAAAATAGTCATTTTTCAAACTGTCTCGGATTTCGACGAAACCAGTTTCATCGGATCCGTAATGTGATATTATTGTGTGGTTTCAAATTACGTGTCAATTGGATTTACCGTTTGTCTGGGGCAAGCTAAAACGCCTAGAAAATCGTTTAATCGGTTTAATTTTAAATCGAACGTTTATTGCCACAACTCGCACAGATGATCGAATTAGCTCCCGAAACACATTCTATTGTGTTCGGAACGCGGGGTAAACCTTAGAAACGCCGACCGGCATGCTTCGTTTGGAGTTCAGAAAATCCGGGGTGAATAGTAATTCATGAATTTTCTATAAAAGCCCCCTTGTTTTCTCATTTTCACAAAACCCTAGCAACCAAGCTTCAGCCGCCTCCAATCATTCAATGGCCTAGAGAGCTCGAATCTTCTCTCCTCAATCACTCTCAATCCGTAGACAATTAGAAAGAACCTACAACTAACAAATCGAAGAGCATCGGGAGATCTTCGAATCCATTTGGAGATGATGGATTTTAGAGCAACGTAGTGGGAGTAATTGGCTCGCGTTCTTCATGGTTTCGGCACGCAAATCGAGAGAGGAGGAGGGGCCGAGCTTCAAGCTATTCAGGCCGAAGGTGGAGCATGACGCAAGCTTCAATGTGGCGTATCCTGATCGCTCTGGAAGTCGTCGAGGTGGTCGAAAAAAATCAAACCCTAATGGCGGCTATGAGTTGTATTTGCATTCTATTACCTGTAGCATGAACGTGGGGAGAAGATAGAAGGCTACGGCTATGATGCAGGGGTAAAGAATGGACGGTTCTGGATAATTAGGTTTAGAATTATAAAAATTTTGTTGTAAATTTGTATATATAAATTCGTGTAACTTCTAAAATTCATATTTTTTTCATATGAGGTCGAAAACGCACGAAACCAGTTGCGTTGGAATCGTATGGATGAGCACTACGCTATAGAATTGGATTGGAGTTGTTTGGAGTTAGTGAGAATTTCGGGTAAAATTAAACGCACGTTTAGTTTTATTCGAAATAAATCGCTAAAACGAAATTGAAATCAAGGTGAGAACTTCTCACTAAATCGAATCGGTTTCGATTTTAATTTTAAATAGTTATATTTAAAAATTTTGAATGCATGTTTGAATGATGATTGTTATCTATTGATTGTTAAAATAGACATTATACGCCGTTAGTAAGCGGAGGTTATTTATTAAAAACATATACCGCGAATATTTCACAGTATAGTGAAATTGGTATTATTATGTACTTGGAGTTGATTTTCCCACATTATATAGCGGATGAGACCCTATTGCGCCGTCTATTAAGCGGATAATATTTTAGATCCTATATACCGCGATAATTTCGTACTGGAAAGGAATTGGTATTGTGCTAACATCTTTGGATGCAGGAAAACAGGTTGGAGGGATTCAACTGGATTCCTCAACAGTATTTATTTGATTATGGATATTTTGATATTCGTTGATTATCATATCGATATATGATGTTTGGATGTCGTGATTGACTATTTGGTGATGTTGCATCATCGGATCCATTATTGAAGTTTTAAAAGAATGATTTTGATTTTTTTTTAAAAAAAGAATTTTTAAAGTGATTTTTGAAAGTATACGTTTTATTTAATTTTGAATTGATTCATTTTAAATAATTAAAACGTTATAAATTTTTATGTTATAAAAATTAAGATTTTTGAGAAATATAACCGAAATGAGATTTTTGGAAATAAATAGTTAATTAATTTATAAATTGGTTTAAATTGGGATTTTTGAATTATTAAAAAACGATGTGTATTAAAGACTTATAAAATTGATATTTTATAAATTAAAAATATTGGAATATTAAAACGAGTTTTTATAAGTGTTAAAAATGAAATAAAAATGGATTTCATAAGTGAACGGAATTTATAGATTTATAAATTGTGAAGTTATAAAAATGAATAGATTTTGTAAAATAGAAGATTTATAAGTAATTATCTTATAAATGGGATTTTGGCATTTAAATGAGATATCAATGGAATTTGTTAATAAGGAGATTTATAAATCGAAGCTTATAAATAGGAATGTAATTTATAAACCTTGTTTATAAATTCGAAATCAATTTAATTTGACAAATTGAATATTGAAGTTTATTAAAGGAAATATATTCACGATTTTGGACAGTGAATACATTATTGAATAAAATAGTCATGTTTGGCAAAATGAATATTATAGAATGAAGTTAATTATTTTAAAGATGTTTTAAAATCTATTATGAATCGAAACCATAGATTTCAACATTTGTTGTTGAAATAGACGTTTTCGCGAAATAGAAGGAAATTATGGACTATAACACTTTGTTATAGTAAATGGTTTTCGAAAGAAAGGTTTTATATAGTATTGGGATTTATATATCTATCTAAATTTTGAATCCCTATACTAGTGATTTTGGGTTGTCGTAACGATGTTTTACGCGACATTCGTTTTGGCCCAAATAAATGTGTTTAAGTGAATGTTTTTCCTTAAAGAATGAAATATATACTTAATTTCGATATTAAGTATATTGAATATTTTCTAAGTATTGAAAATAAATGGATTTGTAAATGACTTATTAATAAATAAGTATGGGGATGTTTTTTTCCAATGTGAAATGAAACGTTTTGAGAATTTATCTTTCTGAAGACAAATTGAAAATGAATATTAGAAATCGATTTGGGAATCATATATTCATGGATATTTTGGAAGTATAAATTCACTATGGAATTTATAAAAGAAAGGGGAATTTGATTAAAAATAAACGTTGATTTATTTTTGAAGTATGGAAAGATATATCTAGTAAAGATATTTTGGAAAGTAAATAATTTGGGAAATTATTTGGAATCTGGTGATGTTGTGCATGCCTATCGATAGTTAAATAATCCGACTATCAATATTTACCTTTAAATAGGTATTTGTTGTGATTTGCTTGAATTTGAATGCCACACTTATTTTTGAATAAGCGCTCACTATTCGGGTTAGCCGGGAAAGGACCTTGGGGTCGTATAACGCATTCCGAATATATGATACGTCGTTATGGATGGCATTTGATGACCGGTGTTGAAGACCGGATATTTGTGAAAACGGAAGGATTACCGTCGAGTTACTCTACATCGGCTGGTCTCCGATATAGAGGTTTTATCACCCTTAGTGACGGGAAGTCCGGTCGTGATTAGTGAATATCCGGATTGCAAGGACTTCTTTGGAAGTGCCTTCGGTTCTGTTCGAGCCCGGAACAGACTTGTATGGATTGTATGTCTGACATTACAAGTTGAGATATAAAGCTGATTTCTTTCAAATATATTTCTGTTGGTGGCGGAGAATTTATTCTCTTAGCTTAACACCCTTCTCTGAGACGTACGAGCTCAGAGGTTATATAGTTGAAGGTTATTAGTGATATACTCCCAATTTGGTAGTGTGGCATGCTGAGTGTTGCTGTGAAATGATCATTGTTTGATCATTTGTGATATGATCATTTGTTTGATCATTTATCTTGGTGATCATTTCTATGATCATTTGATTGACCCAAAGCACAACTTTTGTATAAAGCGTGGCTTTGTGGAGGAGACTTCGTCGGACCTCACACTCCGGAAATGGTCAAAACAGGAAGGATGCGGCAAGGTTATTTGGGGGTAGCGCCCCTTTAGTGTATGTCATTCCTTCTGGATAGTGGTGGTATCATGGTATGGAGCCCAGATATTTAACCTATGTTGTTGCTGCAAATTTTGTGGTTGTTGGAAATCGAGGATCCTCGGATAGATCGGTTACGATCAGGGGATGACATATTCGTGTCAGTAGTTACCCAGTTAGGGGTAACCCGGCCTTGTGTTGGCAGAGATCCGGTTTGGTTCTGGGGACGTCATTCTAGAGGCGTTTCCATGTGGGAATGGGAAGTTCCTTGGCCTGACCATTTGTTGGAAATCCAAAGAAACAATACGAGACTTGTACGGTTTTAGTTGTAGAACCTGCTTCCTCAGGAGGTAGTTATAGCAAGCATAAATAATGGTACCTATGCTGGCTAAGATTTATATCTTTACTTTCGAAATAATTTTCCTGCACTATGCACTAGTAATAATATCAAATGTTTCTTTTTAATGCGTATCAAGCATTTTTGACTATCATAAGGAGAAATCTCCTCCGATTCTGCGTTTGCATTGTGTGTGTGTGCAGGAGGCCTTATGGTAGTCTCATTTTCTAAAAAGCATTGCGAATCTAATTTAAAAATATTCCTCTATTTTGTTTTAAAGATAAACTGTTTTGACTTCTCACACCAGTCACATGATTGACTCGGAGTTTATTGTTTTCCTTCCTAAACTCTGGGTGCCCACCAATTTCCACACGGGCAGTCAAGAGTAAGGTTTATTCAGGATATTCTGGAATTCAGGAGTTGCTGGAGGCAAGATGGATGCATGGCGTATTCACTAGTATATAGTATTTCTTTTCCGCTGTTTGTTGTAGTACACTCTGATGACGTAATGTAATGAAATGTAATGAGATGTAATGTAATAACTGATATAGTACTTTGTTTAAAGATAATTCATTTATCTATTATATGTTGTTCCGCAGCGAATTGTGAGATTCTGATGTTGTTCTGTTATTTCTTTCTGTTTTCTTCTATTTTTTTTCTATCTTCTTCTACCTTTTCTTCTTCTTTAACCCTAACATTTCGGTTTTTCGGCAACGAAAAATCTCAAACGTTACATTTGGTATCAGAGCTTATGGTTAAGCGATAATGTTGGCTCTGTTGGGAATTACTCATTAGAGATAGAGTCGGTAGTACTCTAGAATGAGTGTGAGTGTAATAATAGATACGAGCGCGTATTTGTTAGTGAATATAAATTGTTTTATATTGTGTTTGCTTATCCGTTGAGCTGTTTGTGAATTCTGATCGGTGTGTGGGATGCCATATTATCGATAGGGATTTCTAAACACTCAAACGAGGCATGTCGACATAGTATTATTTAAATTAGGTAAATGAAATAATTTTACCTTGATTATATTTTATATATAAATGAATAATTTTTTCAGAATTATTAAAGTGTATATGAATTGATTGTTTTGGAGAAATTAAAGCTCTAAACTCTTTTCGGTCGCTGGAAAATAATTTCGGTGATGATCACGACATCATTGGTGTTCATTTTCGGGTTTCCAAAAGAGGGATTGCTGCCAAGAAATTTTAAATGGAAGTTGGTTGGAAAATTTGGATTGGATGAGATGTTTAAAATGGAATATAACTTAAATGAAGTTGAATGAAGTTAATTTTGGTATTGAAGTAAATTAATAAGTGAATTAATGAAGTGAAGTCATTAAGAATTTGAACTTAAGTTATCTAAATGAAATTCAACATTATATTGTTAAAGGAGTCAGCAATTGAATTGAACTAATGGATTGAATGTTAATCAATTAAATGTAAATAATTGATATGAAATAATGGATGTAAGTATAAATTCATTAAAAGCTAATGTTATTGGAAGTTGAGTAAATTGAATGGAAGTCAATTTAATATGATCCAATTGGAATTAAAAGTGTTGAACCAAATTGAATGTAAAGTGAATAAATTTGGTTGTACTGAATAAACATTGGTTGTTATTTGATTGTTAATTGATTGTATATGAATTCATTAAATGTTAATGAAATTGAATTGATAAATTGGAAGTGAACTAAGTTGAATATAAATTAGTGGATGCAAACTAATTGAAATTGAATATGAATGAAAGTTGGTAAAATCCAATGTAAATGAATCAAATGTGATTTAAATTGAAAACCAATTCATTGAATATTAATGAGAATATGAATGAATATTTATTTGGTTATGGATGATAGTTGGTTGGTGGTTGCATTTGCTACTTTTGTTGCATTTTCTATGTTAGCACATGTAGTTATTATGTTGCTATATGATGTATATTGATACTATTTTCATATATGCATGATTCTCATGTTGTTTGTTGAGTGTTTAGTAGGTGCGAATCGCGTTTGCTTCGCATTTGGAGCTCGCTTTCGCGTTATATTAGCCATATACGCTCGCTAATAATAAATAAGGTACATATCTCGGATTACATACCGTACTTTTACACTTTTTTCCCGGCGGGATGCCTCATCACTTGATGAGATGTATATTTGTGATATATATACTGTCATTTTTTTTTCGGATCGAGCCGCGCAAAGGAGACTATGGCGAATTTTTTCGAAACTTTAAGGCGTTAGAAAAAATTTGAAATTTTTGGGAAATTTTGTGAAAAGCTATAACTTTGATTTTGGAATTGGAAGTTAAACGATGGTTGGTTTTGAAATAAAAAATACTAAGTATGATTTGAAAACTTAGTAAAGTTATTATAAGAAGTTTAACTATGGATTTATGAAAAATTAACGGATTATGTAACTTTTCTTACTTGATAATTTCGAGGACGAAATTCTTTTAAGGGGGGAAGTTTGTAACGACCCAGAATTTCTATTAATTAAAATTTGAATATTTAATTAATTTTAATTATTAATAAGTGGAATTTATAAGTCGAATAATTTATTTTCGAATAATTGGATTTAACTGGATAATTAAATCGATAATTTAATAGTTGAAAATACAGAAATAAGTAAAAATCGAGTTGAGTATGATTAAAAATGATGTGTAAAATTTTATTTTACCATATTGGAGTTAGAACGATATTTTAGAACTTTTAAAATTGAATTAAGAGTTAATTTGTGAAAATTGAATATTTTAATATTTAATCGACTAGTGAAATTAGTCAATTTTCGAACAGTCTCAGAATTGGACGAAACTTGTTCCATTGGATCCATAATAGTTTGTTATTATCGGATTTCAATTTTCGTAGCAATCGGAGTTGTCGTTTGACCGTGGCAGCTCGAAACGCATCGAAATTGTTTTAATACTAATTTGGCGAGTTAAAATAGTCATTTTTCAAACTGTCTCGGATTTCGACGAAACTAGTTTCATCGGATCCGTAATGTGATATTATTGTATGGTTTTAAATTTCGTGTCAATTGGATTTACAGTTTGTCCGGGGCAAGCTAAAAACGCCTAGAAAATCGTTTAATCGGTTTAATTTTAAATCAAACGTTTATTGCCATAACTCGCACAGATGACCGAATTAGCTCCCGAAACATGTTCCATTGTGTTCGAAACGCGGGGTAAACCTTAGGAACGCCGACCAGCACGCTTCGTTTGGAGTTCGGAAAATCCGGGGTGAATAGTAATTCGTGAATTTTCTATAAAAGCCCCCTTGTTTTCTCATTTTCACAAAACCCTAGCAACCTAGCTTCAGCCGCCTCCAATAATTCAATGGCCTGGAGAGCTCGAATCTTCTCCCCTCAATCACTCTCAATCCGTAGACAATTAGCAAGAACCTTCAACTAACAAATCGAAGAGCACCGAGAGATCTTCGAATCCATACGGAGATGATGGATTTTAGAGCAACGTAGTGGAAGTAATTGCTCGCGTTCTTCATGGTTTCGGCACGCAAATCGAGAGAGGAGGAGGGGCCGAGCTTCAAGCTCTTCAGGCCAAAGGTGGAGCATGATGCAAGCTTCAATGTGGCGTATCCTGATCGCTCTGGAAGTCGTCGAGGAGGTCAAAAAAAATCAAACCCTAACGGCGGCTATGGGTTGTATTTGTGTTCTATTACCTGTAGCATGAACGTGGGGAGAAGATAGAAGGCTACGGCTATGATGCAGGGGTAAAGGAATGGACGGTTCTGGATAATTAGGTTTAGAATTATAAAAATTTTGTTGTAAATTTGTATATATAAATTCGTGTAACTTCTAAAATTCATATCTTTTTCATACGAGGTCGAAAACGCACGAAACCAGTTGCGTTGGAATCGTATGGACGAGACTACGCTATGGAATTGGATTGGAGTCGTTTGGAGTTAGTGAGAATTTCGGGTAAAATTAGACGCACGTTTAATTTTATTCGAAATAAATCGCTAAAACGAAATTGAAATCAAGGTGAGAACTTCTCACTAAATCGAATCGGTTTCGATTTTAATTTTAAGTAGTTATATTTAAAAATTTTGAATGCATGATTGAATGATGATTGTTATCTATTGATTGTTAAAATAGGCATTATATGCCGTTAGTAAGCGGAGGTTATTTATTAAAAACATATACCATGAATATTTCACAGTATAGTAAAATTGGTATTATTATGTACTTGGAGTTAATTTTCCCGCATTATATAGCGGATGAGACCCTATTGCGCCGTCTATTAAGCGGATAATATCTTAAATCCTATATACCGCGATAATTTCGTACTGGAACGGAATTGGTATTGTGCTAACATCTTTGGATGCAGGAAAACAGGTTGGAGGGATCCAACTGGATTCCTCAACAGTATTTATTTGATTATGGATATTTTGATATTCGTTGATTATCATATCGATATATGATGTTTGGATGTCGTGATTGACTATTTGGTGATGTTGCATCATCGGATCCATTTTTGAAGTTTTAAAAGAATGATTTTGATTTTTTTTTTTAAAAAGAATTTTTAAAGTGATTTTTGAAAGTATACGTTTTATTTAATTTTGAATTGATTCATTTTAAATAATTAAAACGTTATAAATTTTTATGATATAAAAATTAAGATTTTTGAGAAATATAACCGAAATGAGATTTTTGGAAATAAATAATTAATTAATTTATAAATTGGTTTAAATTGGGATTTTTGAATTATTAAAAAACGATGTGTATTAAAGACTTATAAAATTGATATTTTATAAATTAAAAATATTGGAATATTAAAACGAGTTTTTATAAGTGTTAAAAATGAAATAAAAATGGATTTCATAAGTGAACGGAATTTATAGATTTATAAATTGTGAAGTTATAAAAATGAATAGATTTTGTAAAATAGAAGATTTATAAGTAATTATCTTATAAATGGGATTTTGGCATTTAAATGAGATATCAATGGAATTTGTTAATAAGGAGATTTATAAATCGAAGCTTATAAATAGGAATGTAATTTATAAACCTTGTTTATAAATTCGAAATCAATTTAATTTGGCAAATTGAATATTGAAGTTTATTAAAGGAAATATATTCACGATTTTGGACAGTGAATACATTATTGAATAAAATAGTCATGTTTGGCAAAATGAATATTATAGAATGTAGTTAATTATTTTAAAGATGTTTTAAAATGTATTATGAATCGAAACCATAGATTTCAACATTTGTTGTTGAAATAGACGTTTTCGCGAAATAGAAGGAAATTATGGACTATAACACTGTTGTTATAGTAAATGGTTTTCGAAAGAAAGGTTTTATATAGTATTGGGATTTATATATCTATCTAAATTTCGAATCCCTATACTAGTGATTTTGGGTTGTCGTAACGATGTTTTACGCGACATTCGTTTTGGCCCAAATAAATGTGTTTAAGTGAATGTTTTTCCTTAAAGAATGAAATATATACTTAATTTCGATATTAAGTATATTGAATATTTTCTAAGTATTGAAAATAAATGGATTTGTAAATGACTTATTAATAAATAAGTATGGGGATGTTTTTTTCCAATGTGAAATGAAACGTTTTGAGAATTTATCTTTCTGAAGACAAATTGAAAATGAATATTAGAAATCGATTTGGGAATCATATATTCATGGATATTTTGGAAGTATAAAATCACTATGGAATTTATAAAAGAAAGGGGAATTTGATTAAAAATAAACGTTGATTTATTTTTGAAGTATGGAAAGATATATCTAGTAAAGATATTTTGGAAAGTAAATAATTTGGGAAATTATTTGGAATCTGGTGATGTTGTGCATGCCTATCGATAGTTAAATAATCCGACTATCAATATTTACCTTTAAATAGGTATTTGTTGTGATTTGCTTGAATTTGAATGCCACACTTATTTTTGAATAAGCGCTCACTATTCGGGTTAGCCGGGAAAGGACCTTGGGGTCGTATAACGCATTCCGAATATATGATACGTCGTTATGGATGGCATTTGATGACCGGTGTTGAAGACCGGATATTTGTGAAAACGGAAGGATTACCGTCGAGTTACTCTACATGGCTGATCTCCGATATAGAGGTTTTATCACCCTTAGTGACGGGAAGTCCGGTCGTGATTAGTGAATATCCGGATTGCAAGGACTTCTTTGGAAGTGCCTTCGGTTCTGTTCGAGCCCGGAACAGACTTGTATGGATTGTATGTCTGACATTACAAGTTGAGATATAAAGCTGATTTCTTTCAAATATATTTCTGTTGGTGGCGGAGAATTTATTCTCTTAGCTTAACACCCTTCTCTGAGACGTACGAGCTCAGAGGTTATATAGTTGAAGGTTATTAGTGATATACTCCCAATTTGGTAGTGTGGCATGTTGAGTGTTGCTGTGAAATGATCATTGTTTGATCATTTGTGATATGATCATTTGTTTGATCATTTATCTTGGTGATCATTTCTATGATCATTTGATTGACCCAAAGCACAACTTTTGTATAAAGCGTGGCTTTGTGGACGAGACTTCGTCGGAGCTCACACCCCGGAAATGGTTAAAACAGGAAGGATGCGGCAAGGTTATTTGGAGGTAGCGCCCCTTTAGTGTATGTCATTCCTTCTGGATAGTGGTGGTATCATGGTATGGAGCCCAGATATTTAACCTATGTTGTTGCTGCAAATTTTGTGGTTGTTGGAAATCGAGGATCCTCGGATAGATCGGTTACGATCAGGGGATGACATATTCGTGTCAGTAGTTACCCAGTTAGGGGTAACCCGGCCTTGTGTTGGCAGAGATCCGGTTTGGTTCTGGGGACGTCATTCTAGAGGCGTTTCCATGTAGGAATGGGAAGTTCCTTGGCCTGACCATTTGTTGGAAATCCAAAGAAACAATACGAGACTTGTACGGTTTTAGTTGTAGAACCTGCTTCCTCAGGAGGTAGTTATAGCAAGCATAAATAATGGTACCTATGCTGGCTAAGATTTATATCTTTACTTTCGAAATAATTTTCCTGCACTATGCACTAGTAATAATATCAAATGTTTCTTTTTAATGCGTATCAAGCATTTTTGACTATCATAAGGAGAAATCTCCTCCGATTCTGCGTTTGCATTGTGTGTGTGTGCAGGAGGCCTTATGGTAGTCTCATTTTCTAAAAAGCATTGCGAATCTAATTTAAAAATATTCCTCTATTTTGTTTTAAAGATAAACTGTTTTGACTTCTCACACCAGTCACATGACTGACTCGGAGCTTATTGTTTTCCTTCCTAAATTCTGGGTGCCCACCAATTTCCACACGGGCAGTCAAGAGTAAGGTTTATTCAGGATATTCTGGAATTCAGGAGTTGCTGGAGGCAAGATGGATGCATGGCGTATTCACTAGTATATAGTATTTCTTTTCCGCTGTTTGTTGTAGTACACTCTGATGACGTAATGTAATGAAATGTAATGAGATGTAATGTAATAACTGATATAGTACTTTGTTTAAAGATAATTCATTTATCTATTATATGTTGTTCCGCTGCGAATTGTGAGATTCTGATGTTGTTCTGTTATTTCTTTCTGTTTTCTTCTATTTTTTTTCTATCTTCTTCTACCTTTTCTTCTTCTTTAACCCTAACATTTCGGTTTTTCGGCAACGAAAAATCTCAAACGTTACATTTGGTATCAGAGCTTATGGTTAAGCGATAATGTTGGCTCTGTTGGGAATTACTCATTAGAGATAGAGTCGGTAGTACTCTAGAATGAGTGTGAGTGTAATAATAGATACGAGCGCGTATTTGTTAGTGAATATAAATTGTTTTATATTGTGTTTGCTTATCCGTTGAGCTGTTTGTGAATTCTGTTCGGTGTGTGGGACGCCATATTATCGATAGGGATTTCTAAACACTCAAACGAGGCATGTCGACATAGTATTATTTAAATTAGGTAAATGAAATAATTTTACCTTGATTATATTTTATATATAAATGAATAATTTTTTCAGAATTATTAAAGTGTATATGAATTGATTGTTTTGGAGAAATTAAAGCTCTAAACTCTTTTCGGTCGCTGCAAAATAATTCCGGTGATGATCACGACATCATTGGTGTTCATTTTCGGGTTTCCAAAAGAGGGATTGCTGCCAAGAAATTTTAAATGGAAGTTGTTTGGAAAATTTGGATTGGATGAGATGTTTAAAATGGAATATAACTTAAATGAAGTTGAATGAAGTTAATTTTGGTATTGAAGTAAATTAATAAGTGAATTAATGAAGTGAAGTCATTAAGAATTTGAACTTAAGTTATCTAAATGAAATTCAACATTATATTGTTAAAGGAGTCAGCAATTGAATTGAACTAATGGATTGAATGTTAATCAATTAAATGTAAATAATTGATATGAAATAATGGATGTAAGTATAAATTCATTAAAAGCTAATGTTATTGGAAGTTGAGTAAATTGAATGGAAGTCAATTTAATATGATCCAATTGGAATTAAAAGTGTTGAACCAAATTGAATGTAAAGTGAATAAATTTGGTTGTATTGAATAAACATTGGTTGTTATTTGATTGTTAATTGATTGTATATGAATTCATTAAATGTTAATGAAATTGAATTGATAAATTGGAAGTGAACTAAGTTGAATATAAATTAGTGGATGCAAACTAATTGAAATTGAATATGAATGAAAGTTGGTAAAATCCAATGTAAATGAATCAAATGTGATTTAAATTGAAAACCAATTCATTGAATATTAATGAGAATATGAATGAATATTTATTTGGTTATGGATGATAGTTGGTTGGTGGTTGCATTTGCTACTTTTGTTGCATTTGCTATGTTAGCACATGTAGTTATTATGTTGCTATATGATGTATATTGATACTATTTTCATATATGCATGATTCTCATGTTGTTTGTTGAGTGTTTAGTAGGTGCGAATCGCGTTTGCTTCGCATTTGGAGCTCGCTTTCGCGTTATATTAGCCATATACGCTCGCTAATAATAAATAAGGTACATATCTCGGATTACATACCGTACTTTTACACTTTTTTCCCGGCGGGATGCCTCATCACTTGATGAGATGTATATTTGTGATATATATACTGTCATTTTTTTTCGGATCGAGCCGCGCAAAGGAGACTATGGCGAATTTTTTCGAAAATTTAAGGCGTTAGAAAAAATTTGAAATTTTTGGGAAATTTTGTGAAAAGCTATAACTTTGATTTTGGAATTGGAAGTTAAACGATGGTTGGTTTTGAAAAAAAAAAATACTAAGTATGATTTGAAAACTTAGTAAAGTTATTATAAGAAGTTTAACTATGGATTTATGAAAAATTAACGGATTCTGTAACTTTTCTTACTTGATAATTTCGAGGACGAAATTCTTTTAAGGGGGGAAGTTTGTAACGACCCAGAATTTCTATTAATTAAAATTTGAATATTTAATTAATTTTAATTATTAATAAGTGGAATTTATAAGTCGAATAATTTATTTTCGAATAATTGGATTTAACTGGATAATTAAATCGATAATTTAATAGTTGAAAATACAGAAATAATTAAAAATCGAGTTGAATATGATTAAAAATGATGTGTAAAATTTTATTTTATCATATTGGAGTTAGAACGATATTTTAGAACTTTTAAAATTGAATTAAGAGTTAATTTGTGAAAATTGAATATTTTAATATTTAATCGACTAGTGAAATTAGTCAATTTTCGAACAGTCTCAGAATTGGACGAAACTTGTTCCATTGGATCCATAATAGTTTGTTATTATCGGATTTCAATTTTCGTAGCAATCGGAGTTGTCGTTTGACCGTGGCAGCTCGAAACGCATCGAAATTGTTTTAATACTAATTTGGCGAGTTAAAATAGTCATTTTTCAAACTGTCTCGGATTTCGACGAAACTAGTTTCATCGGATCCGTAATGTGATATTATTGTATGGTTTCAAATTTCGTGTCAATTGGATTTACAGTTTGTCCGGGGCAAGCTAAAAACGCCTAGAAAATCGTTTAATCGGTTTAATTTTAAATCAAACGTTTATTGCCATAACTCGCACAGATGACCGAATTAGCTCCCGAAACATGTTCCATTGTGTTCGAAACGCGGGGTAAACCTTAGGAACGCCGACCGGCACGCTTCGTTTGGAGTTCGGAAAATCCGGGGTGAATAGTAATTCGTGAATTTTCTATAAAAGCCCCCTTGTTTTCTCATTTTCACAAAACCCTAGCAACCTAGCTTCAGCCGCCTCCAATAATTCAATGGCCTGGAGAGCTCGAATCTTCTCCCCTCAATCACTCTCAATCCGTAGACAATTAGCAAGAACCTTCAACTAACAAATCGAAGAGCACCGAGAGATCTTCGAATCCATACGGAGATGATGGATTTTAGAGCAACGTAGTGGAAGTAATTGCTCGCGTTCTTCATGGTTTCGGCACGCAAATCGAGAGAGGAGGAGGGGCCGAGCTTCAAGATCTTCAGGCCGAAGGTGGAGCATGATGCAAGCTTCAATGTGGCGTATCCTGATCGCTCTGGAAGTCGTCGAGGAGGTCAAAAAAAATCAAACCCTAACGGCGGCTATGGGTTGTATTTGTGTTCTATTACCTGTAGCATGAACGTGGGGAGAAGATAGAAGGCTACGGCTATGATGCAGGGGTAAAGGAATGGACGGTTCTGGATAATTAGGTTTAGAATTATAAAAATTTTGTTGTAAATTTGTATATATAAATTCGTGTAACTTCTAAAATTCATATCTTTTTCATACGAGGTCGAAAACGCACGAAACCAGTTGCGTTGGAATCGTATGGACGAGACTACGCTATGGAATTGGATTGGAGTCGTTTGGAGTTAGTGAGAATTTCGGGTAAAATTAGACGCACGTTTAATTTTATTCGAAATAAATCGCTAAAACGAAATTGAAATCAAGGTGAGAAATTCTCACTAAATCGAATCGGTTTCGATTTTAATTTTAAATAGTTATATTTAAAAATTTTGAATGCATGTTTGAATGATGATTGTTATCTATTGATTGTTAAAATAGGCATTATACGCCGTTAGTAAGCGGAGGTTATTTATTAAAAACATATACCATGAATATTTCACAGTATAGTAAAATTGGTATTATTATGTACTTGGAGTTAATTTTCCCGCATTATATAGCGGATGAGACCCTATTGCGCCGTCTATTAAGCGGATAATATCTTAAATCCTATATACCGCGATAATTTCATACTGGAACAGAATTGGTATTGTGCTAACATCTTTGGATGCAGGAAAACAGGTTGGAGGGATCCAACTGGATTCCTCAACAGTATTTATTTGATTATGGATATTTTGATATTCGTTGATTATCATATCGATATATGATGTTTGGATGTCGTGATTGACTATTTGGTGATGTTGCATCATCGGATCCATTTTTGAAGTTTTAAAAGAATGATTTTGATTTTGATTTTTTTTTTAAAAAGAATTTTTAAAGTAATTTTTGAAAGTATACGTTTTATTTAATTTTGAATTGATTCATTTTAAATAATTAAAACGTTATAAATTTTTATGTTATAAAAATTAAGATTTTTGAGAAATATAACCGAAATGAGATTTTTGGAAATAAATAGTTAATTAATTTATAAATTGGTTTAAGTTGGGATTTTTGAATTATTAAAAAACGATGTGTATAAAAGACTTATAAAATTGATATTTTATAAATTAAAAATATTAGAATATTAAAACGAGTTTTTATAAGTGTTAAAAATGAAATAAAAATGGATTTCATAAGTGAACAGAATTTATAGATTTATAAATTGTGAAGTTATAAAAATGAATAGATTTTGTAAAATAGAAGATTTATAAGTAATTATCTTATAAATGGGATTTTGGCATTTAAATGAGATATAAATGGAATTTGTTAATAAGGAGATTTATAAATCGAAGCTTATAAATAGGAATGTAATTTATAAACCTTGTTTATAAATTCGAAATCAATTTAATTTGATAAATTGAATATTGAAGTTTATTAAAGGAAATATATTCATGATTTTGGACAGTGAATACATTATTGAATAAAATAGTCATGTTTGGCAAAATAAATATTATAGAATAAAGTTAATTATTTTAAAGATGTTTCAAAATGTATTATGAATCGAAACCATAGATTTCAACATTTATTGTTGAAATAGACGTTTTTGAGAAATAGAAGGAAATGGTGGACTATAACACTGTTGTTATAGTAAATAATTTCCGAAAGGAAAGGTTTTATATAGTATTGGGATTTATATATCTATCTAAATTTCGAATCCCTATACTACTGATTTTGGGTTGTCGTAACGATGTTTTACGCGACATTCGTTTTGGCCAAATAAATGTGTTTAAGTGAATGTTTTTCCTTAAAGAATGAAATATATACTTAATTTCGATATTAAGTATATTGAATATTTTCTAAGTATTGAAAATAAATGGATTTGTGAATGACTAGTAATAAATAAGTATGGGAATGTTTTTTTCCAATGTGAAATGAAACGTTTTGAGAATTTATCTTTTTGAAGACAAATTGAAAATGAATATTAGAAATCGATTTGGGAATCATATATTCATGGATATTTTGGAAATATAAATTCACTATGGAATTTATAAAAGAAAGGGGAATTTGATTAAAAATAAACGTTGATTTATTTTTGAAGTATGGAAAGATATATCTAGTAAAGATATTTTGGAAAGTAAATAATTTGGGAAATTATTTGGAACCTGGTGATGTTGTGCATGCCTATCGATAGTTAAATAATCCGACTATCAATATTTACCTTTAAATAGGTATTTGTTGTGATTTGCTTGAATTTGAATGCCACACTTATTTTTGAATAAGCGCTCACTATTCGGGTTAGCCGGGAAAGGACCTTGGGGTCGTATAACCCATTCCGAATATATGATACGTCGTTATGGATGGCATTTGATGACCGGTGTTGAAGACCGGATATTTGTGAAAACGGAAGGATTACCGTCGAGTTACTCTACATCGGCTGATCTCCGATATAGAGGTTTTATCACCCTTAGTGACGGGAAGTCCGGTCGTGATTAGTGAATATCCGGATTGCAAGGACTTCTTTGGAAGTGCCTTCGGTTCTGTTCGAGCCCGGAACAGACTTGTATGGATTGTATGTCTGACATTACAAGTTGAGATATAAAGCTGGTTTCTTTCAAATATATTTCTGTTGGTGGCGGAGAATTTATTCTCTTAGCTTAACACCCTTCTTTGAGACGTACGAGCTCAGAGGTTATATAGTTGAAGGTTATTAGTGATATACTCCCAATTTGGTAGTGTGGCATGCTGAGTGTTGTTGTGAAATGATCATTGTTTGATCATTTGTGATATGATCATTTATCTTGGTGATCATTTCTATGATCATTTGATTGACCCAAAGCACAGCTTTTGTATAAAGCATGGCTTTGTGGACGAGACTTCGTCGGACCTCACACCCCAGAAATGGTCAAAACAGGAAGGATGCGGCAAGGTTATTTGGGGGTAGCGCCCCTTTAGTGTATGTCATTCCTTCTGGATAGAGGTGGTATCATGGTATGGAGTCCAGATATTTAATCTATGTTGTTGCTGCAAATTTTGTGGTTGTTGGAAATCGAGGATCCTCGGATAGATCGGTTACGATCGGGGGATGACATATTCGTGTCAGTAGTTATCCAGTTAGGGGTAACCCGGCCTTGTGTTGGCAGAGATCCGGTTTGGTTCTCGGGACGTCATTCCAGAGGCGTTTCCATGTGGCAATGGGAAGTTCCTTGGCATGACCATTTGTTGGAAATGCAAAGAAACAATACGAGACTTGTACGGTTTTAGTTGTAGAACCTGCTTCCTCAGGAGGTAGCTATAGCAGGCATAATATAATGGTACCTATGCTGGCTAAGATTTATATCTTTACTTTCAAAATAATTTTCCTACACTATGCACTAGTAATAATATCAAATGTTTCTTTTTAATGCGTATCAAGCATCTTTGACTATCATAAGAAGAAATCTCCTCCGATTCTGCGTTTGCATTGTGTGTGTGTGCGGGAGGCCTTATGGTAGTCACATTTTCTAAAAAGCATTGCGAATCTAATTTAAAAATATTCCTCTATTTTGTTTTAAAGATGAACTGTTTTGAGTTCTCACACCGGTCACATGACTGACTCGGAGTTTATTGTTTTCCTTCCTAAACTCTGGGTGCCCACCAATTTCCACACGGGCAGTCAAGAGTAAGGTTTATTCAGGATATTCTGGAATTCAGGAGTTGCTAGAGGCAAGATGGATGCATGGCGTATTCACTAGTATATAGTATTTCTTTTCCGCTGTTTGTTGTAGTACACTCTGATGATGTAATGGAATGAAATGTAATGAGATATAATGTAATAACCGATATAATACTTTGTTTAAAGATTATTCATTTATCTATTATATGTTGTTCCGCTGCGAATTGTGAGATTCTGATGTTGTTCTGTTATTTCCTTTTGTTTTCTTCTATTTTTTTTCTATCTTCTTCTACCTTTTCTTCTTCTTTAACCCTAACATTTCGGTTTTTCGGCAACGAAAAATCTCAAGCGTTACAAACGGCGTATCACATACTCGGAATGGGTTATACGACCCCAAGGTCCTTACGCGGCTAACCCGAATAGTGAGCGCTTATTTTGAAAATAAGTGTGGCATTCAAATTCAAGCAAATCACAACAAATACCCATTCAAAGGTAAATATTGATAGTCGGTTATTTAACTATCAATAGGTATGCACAACATCACCAAGTTCCAAAAAAATTTCCAAATTATTTATTTTCCAAAATATCTTTACAAGATATATATATTTTCCACACTTCAACATTTGAAAACAAATTTCACATCACTTTTCACCTTTATAACTTTTGAAAACAAATTTCAAATTGTTTCCCTACACGGGATATATTCACAAATCTTTACTTATTTTCATTTCAAAATGGTTTATTTAAACCAATTAAATAAATCCTAACCGATTTACTTTAATTTACGTTCCAAATCCGTAAATTTATTGTAACAACCCTATATTTTGTAATTATTTTATTGTATATTTTAATGTAAAATTTTGGTTTAAGAAAAAAAAACTTTTATTTTTAATTATTTGAAATGATTAAATTTATTATTTAAATATAATCTTGATTTTTATGAGTTATAATCCCAAACTTGTGTAAGTTGAAATATTTGCCCGAAATGCTGATTTTGGTCAAAATAGTCAAACTGTGACTTTCAACATGAAATTTTAAAAGTTTAAAATTTTAAAATTTTCTTTTATTATGAAAGTACATAAAATTATAAGAACACCACTTTTCGTTTCGTTGAAATTGGATGTAAATTGTGAAAGTTATACCCTTTACAATATTGTGCGTATATAGGGTTATTTAACAATGACTATTTTAAATTGTATAAATTACTTCTTCTTTGTTTTATTTTATTTTAATATGTGATAATATGTTATATAATGTATATTTTCACTTTTAAGTATTTTTAAAATGATAATCTAATTTTTCTAAAGTTCATTTGAATTTATTTCTAATTTTAAAAGCCTAGTATACAATTTTAAGCCATTTTCTTAATTTAATTATATATAATTAAAATTTATTTATTTATTTTATGCACTCACTTTTATTTGCTGTGTTTTACTTTATTTTATTCATTTTAAAAATATTTAAATTAAAGTAAAATTTTCCAAAGTGTATTGAAGTTATTTCTAATTCTTAAGTCAAGTTTTCATTTTCCATGCTATTTTTCTTATTTTAATCATATCTACTTAATATTTAATTATTAATATTTTGTTTATCTGTTGTATTTTCGAATTTTAACTGAGATTTTAATTATTTTCAGTTATTTAGATGTATATGAATATATATATAGGAAGTTTAAAAGGTTTGAAAGCAAAGAAACGTAAAACCGTTTTAACGTTTCTTCTTCCGTTTCTTTTCCAATTAATAGATTTAATTTCCTTTGACCGTTCCTTTCTTTATTGTAGCTGTGCATTTCTTACCTCATTTTCACATGAAAACATTCCTTTCCACTTCATAATAATTTTATAATGAAATGTATAATTTTCCAAGACTAACAGTGATTTATGCACAATTTTAGAACACTGTTTGGTATTTTTAAGGCATTTTCTTCATTATTTTATATTTTTTTCAAATTATACTATTTTTTACCTCATATTTCTAATTGATTTCGGTTTGTAAAGTATTTTCTCCTGAAATTTTGTTTATGTAAAGTTTTAAAAGGAAAAGAATATGGAAGATTGTAAATCACTTTGAAACGTAAGCCCTTTTATTTGCCCAAACCCTTCATTTCCTTAAACTCCTCAATTAATTGCCTTAGCCGTGTAAAATCCTAATGTAGCCGTCATCTCATTAGGTTTTCACGTAAAAAAAAAGATCATTTTCATTTGTTTCTCACGGCTTCAAAGATCTGGTAATGGCTTCCCTTTCTTTTTCTTACTTTTCTACTTGTTTTCCCTAAATTTTAATTTTTTTCATTTATTTAAAGACTTTGGCTTTTGTTTTCTTTAAAATCTAATTTTGGAAATTTTCTTGAAATGATTTCTGATCATTTGTCCAAATAAAAATAAACAATGTCTGAAAATTTGATTTGGATAAAAAGTGTAACTTCAATAGAAATTCTAAATTTTATAATTCTAAAGGCAAATTTTTCATCTTGAACTGTATACAATTGTGTAACATTTGTTTCACTTTTGTTTTGGTCGGATTTGTTGTATACTTTTAAAAAAAAAAGTTAGTAATAATTAGTGTGAAACGGGAAATAAACTTTACATTTCTTTTACATATGTTTACATCTGTTTCTTAACTTTATATTTAACAATCAATTGGATGAAGCTAAATCAAATGTTATTAATTATGGTACAATAGCTATTAAATTTTGGTTTAAAGTGATGGTTTATTTTCCTAATAGAAACGTTAGTATTTTAAATTTATTTAATAAGAGAAACAAAATAATTTGTACGTTATTTAATAAGAGAAACAAAATAATTTGTACGTTACTTTGGACATATATGTAATTGTTGCTCTTGCCTTTTCGTTATCTGTTTGATTTTTTTCCTTGCGTTAACAATGCAAAGTTTTCAGCCGTATATTCTCTTTTGAGAATCCAAAATCTTGCTCAAATCTTGCCTTAAATCATTTCCGTGTGTGAATTATTTCTTTCCCTCTTGCCTCCCATACGTTTCCACCTATTAGATAGAATTGAATGCATTAATTGCCTCTACAGTTCAAGCATTTTTCTCTTGCCTGCCCTCTACATAAATTAGTGAGCAAATGTTAATATATATTTCATGTTCAAAAGTTTCATACCATAAATTATTCATTTTGCTTCCATCAAAATTTGCGTAAGCATCTCCTGAAGGTATGAACCGGCGCATGCTTTTCCTTTCATTTTTTTTTTCTCTTTTTTTCTTTCTTTCTTCTTTTCACTCTTGTTTTATTTCATTTGTTCTCCTTTCATTGTTTTGCTTTGGGTTGTTGATACAAAATCATATCTTGGCTATCTTTCAACTCAAATCAAAAGTCGTGAAATTGTGCTTGTCGTGCCTTTGGAGTCGTGCTTGTATGTTGTTTTGGTCTCTAGCTTTGAAAAAGGTGAATCTTTCTCACTCTGACATATATACTTATGAAAAGTGGAATGATGACAAGTTTTTAGTAATGTAAAATGTTTATGCAAGTTAATGATGATCATATGATATGTTATGCCGTGTTATTACCATGTTATTACCATGTTAAAACTGTTAATTTTTACCTGACATCTGATACATGACTGTATATTGTGATATGGACACTGTTTATATTATTTCTGTATACGATCACACTGCAAGTTCCCTGTTAGGATAAAAATCATTATGGGCTGAAATGATAGGCCTGAGTTATTTTATTTATTTATTTAAACTTGGGATTGCGGGTTTGAAATGATAGAACCCGTATTTTTACCTTTTAAACTGCGGATTGAAATGATACATATCCGTATCACTTGACCTAGGTTAGAAAACTATATACAGACCCGTGGTTATTCTATAAAGTGCTTTGAATATTTTAAGTATTTTAAAAATATAAAATTATGAAATTTGATTTAAATAGATTTTGAAAGGTTTTAAAATAAATAAATTATGATTTTTCTATGTGTTAAAAATGTAATTTATGAATGGATTAACTGGATTTTGAAATATAACTTATGTTTGAAATTTGGAATTTTGACTAAAAATGATATTTAAGTTACATGAATAAAATGGACTTTAATTTTATTTGGAAAATGGTAAATATGATAAATTGATTTATATTTGAATTTAAGTGATTTATTAAAGAATTATTGATTTTTCTATAAATTTAAGTGGTTGAATAAATGACTGTTGAAAAATGAAATTTTAAATTATAACTTGACTTGAAATGTGAAATTTGAGTTTTAACTAAAGATGTTAAATTAATTAAATAAACTGGAAGTTTAGTTAAATTTGTGAAATGGTAATGTAAATCTGAAACGTATAGGTTTTAATTTATGAAAGAAACGTATAGGTTTTAATTTATGAAAGAAACGTATAGGTTTTAATTTATGAAAGAACGTATGGTGTTTTAATTAATGATAGGAACATGTAAATTCCTAATTAATGAAAGAAAGGTATAAGTTTTAATTAATGAACGAAACATATAAGTTTTTAATTAATGAAAGAAACGTGTAAAGTCCTAATTAATGAGAGAACATGAAAGTTTTAATTAATGCAAGAACACGTAAAGTTTAATTAAGAAAGAAACATGTAAAGTTTTAAGTAGTGTGGTATTGATTTAATTAATAAATGTTCATTATTGTAATAGGAATATAAAATTTAAAACGTACATTTGACACGTAGATTTTAATCAATGTAATGGTGTATTTTAAATTGATTAAAAATGATAAATGTTACTTATTGTAATAATAATGTAAGTTAATAAGGTGCTTTTAACTTAACATAAGAATTTCGGTTTAAATTGTATATTACAGTAAGAAAGTTTATTTAACTATAAGGCTATGATAAATTGACATGTTAAAATTTTAAGCTTATCAATACTTTGATTATATACAATGTAAAGTGGAAAGTAGTACATTCCGAAAATGCTATGATTCCTTAAGGTAACATTTCCAAAATGCTATGATAATTTAAAGGAATATTTCAAGTTTAATAAATTTAAAAAAATATTCAATGATTTGAAAATTTGGGTTTTATTTGAATGATATAACATTGAATTATTTTTGAAATGGAAATGATACAATTGTGATATTGTTTTGAAATGAGTATGATATTTTGGTCTTGAAAGTATAAATTATTTGAAATAAATATCCATGGGTTATAATAACGATTGGTTGTTAAAGAGACCGGGATCGGATATTGTCTTATAGCCGGACAATACCGAAAACCACTTTAAAAATTTGTACGCGGTGGAGATTTCAGAATGAAGTAGGATGGTGGCGACGTTCTCGAGGTATATATTACGTGGACCCAACTCCCGTGAGTTGGCATATATGACTAAAACAGGAGCTATACCGGGCTACACAAAGGGTCGCACCCTTTCATCGAGCATGCTCCATCGAAAACTATTCTATTACTGTTGTGATTCGATTCGGTGGCGCCACTTTGATTCGGGGGTATTGTTCGAGGTGGGCGGAAGCTGCTGGCTTGCCGTCACCACCGGTCCGGGAGTGCAAACGGTGTATCCACCCTGGCATTGCCTCGCGTGCCGTGTCATATCCTTATATCGAGCCCACTACGATTTTGGTTTTAAAGATCCGACCGCGTTAAGGTTCACCATCCCCTTAACGCTATTTTCTATATGATTATACTTTACTGATTAGACACTACCGTATATAGCGTATGTTACTATATAGTAAATAGTTTAACGGATCCTTAGAGGATGGGCGGTCCCAAGCATCCTTTAAGTTACTGATGCATTTTGTTACTGTTCGCTTGAGTTGATTTACAGTTTATAAGTATTTATGTCCTGACTCGAGGGTTTTGTGTTTTGCTTTACGCTCGGGTCAGATTGATTGAGTTAGCATTCAAGATTCAGCTTCGGAGTTGGAGCTTTCCTTGAAGATCCAGCCTTCTATTTTGTTTCAGTATCCAGTGTTTCAGTGATGTATCTTGTTACTCTTCTGTTGGATCTCATTTAACTCTGATGTATCTTATATTTCTTTTAGTAGCTTCATGAACTACTATCTCTTTTACTTCCGCTGCATTATTATTACTCTGTGTCTGTGATCTGTGTTTTTTTATTTACTGCATATTCTGAGATTTGCCAAAATTTTATTAACAACGCGGTATTTTGTGCAATTCAATTCCGGCATGAGTGTCTACCTATACACTTATAATGGATGCGAATGGTTGAAAATATCGAGTCGTTACATTTATTTCCACACTTCAAAAATAAATCAACGTTTATTTCTAAACAAATTTCCCTTTCTTTTATAAATTCCATAGTGAATTTACAATTCCAAAATATCTATGAATATACGATTTCCAAACCGATTTCTAATATTCATTTCAGTTTATCTTTAAAAGATAAAATCTCAAAATATTCACTTCATATTGGAAAAACATTTCCATACTTATTTAATAATAAGTAATTCACAAATCCATTTATTTTCAACACTTGGAAAATATTCAATATACTTAAATCGAAATCAAGTATATATTTCATTTTTTAAAGAAAACATTCTCTTAAACACATTTATTTGAGTCAAAACGAATGTTGCGTAAAACATCGTTACGACGACCCAAAATCACTAATATAGGGAATCGAAATTAAGATAGATATATAAATCCCAATACTATACAAAAACATTTCCTTTCGGAAATTATTTACTATAACAACAGTGTTATAGTCCACCATTTCCTTCTATTTCTCGAAAACGTCTATTTCAACAATGAATGTTGAAATCTATGGTTCCGACACTTAATGCATTTTAAAACAACTTCAAATCGTTTTAATTCCATTTAAAAGGTCACTCCCTAAACATTCCTTTAATATATCATTCACTGTTCAAAATCGTGAATATAAATCATTAACCAAATTCAACACTTTTGCATATTCAATTCAAAAAATTTCCACTGTCCCAAAATCGTGAATATACTCCTTTAATAAGCTATAAAAATTTACTTATCCAATTCAATCAATCTTGAATTTATAAATCAGTGTTTACAAATTCACATTTATATATTATAAAAACTTCAAGTCATAAAAATCCCTTATTAACCAATTCCAATTAAATCTCATTTATATGCCAAAAATCCAATTTTAAAGTTAATTATTTATAATTTTCTATTTTACAAAATCTATTCATTTTATAGCTTCACAATTTATAAATCTATCAATTTCATTCACTTATGAAATCCATTTATACTTCTTTTTAACGTTTATAAAAACTCGTTTCACAATTCCAATATTTTAATTTATAAATATCAATTTTATAAATCTTTTGTATAAATCGTTTATAATAATTCAAAAATCCCAAGTTAAACCATTTTATAAATTAATCAATTATTTATTTCAAAACTCACATTTCGGTTATATTTCTCAAAAATCATAATTTTTATAATATTAAAATTTTAACGTTTATTTATTTAAAATAAATCAATTCAAAAATTTAATAAACGTATACTTTCAAAAAAATCACTTTAAAAATCCTTTTAAATTCAAATCGTTGCTTTAATATTTTTAAAACTCCAAAAATAGGCCAATGCTGCAACAACAACAATATATCAATCATGACAATCAAAGCATCATATATCAATATGATAATCAACAAATATCACAATATCTGTAATCAAATAAATATTGGTGAGGAATCCAGTTGAATCCCTCCAACCTGTTTCCCTGCATCCACAGATGTTAGCACAATACCAATTTCGTTCCAATACGGAATATCGCAGTATATGAGATTTGTAAAATATTACCCGCTATTATGCGGCGCAATAGGGTCTCATCCGCTATATAATGCGGGAAAATCAACTCCGAGTACATATATAATACCAATTTCACTTTGCAGTGAAATATTCGCGGTATATGTTTTTAATAAATAACCTCCGTTTAATATACAACGTATAATGTCTATATCAATCATCAACATATAATAATTAATCATCCAGGCATACAATCAAAAATTTTAAATCTAACTATTTAAAATTTAAATCGAAACAATTCGATTGAGTGAGAAGTTCTCACCTTGATTTCAATTCAGTTTCAACGTTTTATTTCGAATAAAATTAAACACGCGTTTAATTTTACGCGAAAATTTCACTAGCTCCAAACGACTCTAATCCAGTTCCATTGCGTAGTGCTCGACAAAACGAAGCCAACGCAAGTCGTTTCGTAATTTTCCGACCTCGTATGAAAAAGTTATGATATTTATAAGTTTACACAATTTAATATAAAATTAATTTACATTTTCTTTATTATTTTTAAACCCAGATCTACTCATCACCGTACGTTTCCACGCCCTAAGATTACGGCCGCCAATTGATGCTTCTTCCCCATCGTTATCAGTCGAGACAAAACAACCCATCGGCTGCCCATTTTCTTGAATTTATGCACCACCACCATCAACTTTTGCATCGATCAACAACTTCCACTCACATGCCCTTGATAAGAGCTACCTTCGGTTGCAAAATGGTGGAGCTCGACCTCCCCAAGGTATCGAAAACCGTGCCTAAAATGAGTATGAACGCGGCAAAATTGATGATAATCCGTAGCTCCATACTGTTGGATATGAAGATCTCTTCGTCCTCTACAATATTGTAGTTGAAACTTTTTGGTATAGGATGACGGATTGGATGAAAATTGGAGGAGAAAACAATTGTGTTTCGGCCATTGATTTTGATAGAAGCAGCGGCCACGAAACCCTAGCCTGTTTTTTTGTTTGCAAATGGTGAAAGTAAAGGTCCTTTTATAGAAAATTGGCGAATTACTATTCATCCGAAATTTTCCGAACTCCAAACGAAGCGTGCCGTCTGGCGTTTCAAGGGTTTACCCCACGTTCCGGACACAATGGAACGTGTTTCGGAGGTTAATTCGATCATTTGTGTGAGTTACGGAAATAAAAGATCAAATTTAAATTAAATCGATTTAAACTAATTTCTATGCGTTTTGGCTTGCCCCGGACAAACCGTAAATCCGATTGACACGAAATTTGAAACCTTACAATAATATCACATTACGGATCCGACGAAACTAGTTTTATCAAAATCCAAGAACGTATGTAAAATGGCTATTTTAACTCGTCAATTAAATATTAAAATATTCAATTTTCACAAATCAACTTTAAATTCAATTTTAAAAGTTCTATAACATCATTCTAACTCCAATATGATATAATATAACTTTACTAATCATTTTCAATCATATTAAACCCAATTTTCAATTATTTCTGGAATTTCAAATATTAAATTATCCAACTAAATTCAGGTATTCGAAAAATAAATTATTCGACTTATAAATTCCACTTATTAATATTTAAAATCAATTAATATACAAATTTTAATTGACAGAAATTCTGGGTCGTTACAACTGATACAAGAAACCTTCATTATAACAAAACCATTCAAACCCATACAATATAACAACTACCTTCAACCCTCATCTCCATACCACTGCCACCATTCCCCCATATTCTTCCACTGTCACTGCAACATAACAACCCTCTGTGCATCCTCTTTATACAAGGTCTCACTTTAGCAACATTTCATTACCATTTGCCACCCTATCCAAACTTTCCCTGTCCAACAACCTAACCAACAAACCACCAAAACAACACACATCCAAACTGCCACCCCACTACCATATTTAACGCTGCTGCAACCAACTCCTGTTACTTCATCACTGACCAATAACCTCTGTGACACATTCATCTGCTACTACAATGTAACTTCCTGTAACCACTGTCATACCAAAGCAGCAGATTCACCACACTGCAACTACCCTGCTGCCAACCCCCATACCCAACCAACACTGCCATTTCATTTGCATTTACATTACTACCTATTTTACTAAACTTCCCTTGTCCACTATCCAACAATCACTTCATCTACACTATCTTACTTTCCTACATCAAACATCATCTAACATCATCACTTCAAAACTGTCATAAAAACAAAACATCATCACTGCCTTGCTCACTCATCAAACAATCCAATTCACTACAATACCCACTACCTTCATCCCTACACCACTGCCATGTTGCTGCACTCACCCATCACCACTGACATACAGTTCAGTGCACATACAAAATTCTGTGCCCATACCACTGCCTTGCATATACAACACTTCTCTGGAACTACCACCAAACCATCAAACTGCCGCTCCTCCACTTCTGACCATCCTTCAGTCACAACAACCACCAAAAGCACATCAAACCACCACACCTCATTATGCATATCTACATATAACATATCACAAAAATCCACTGCTTCATACCCACCTGCACACTTACTCAACTTACAACACACTGCTTTGCCTCATTACCTTACATACTCCTCTTCCACATCTCATTTTTCCTACTGCTCCACACAAACACAACCTTCATTTCCTCAATAGAATAACCAAAACATTGCACAGATTTGGCCTCCCTTCCCACCAACAACTTGACAATCACCAATTGCCTCTGCCTTCTCACCATCATCAACATCCCCTTGTCACACTTACTTCACAAAACATCAACTCCACATACCCATAAACTGCACCACTGCTGCTACAACAAAAAACTGCATTGCTGTGCACAATACAGACTTCAGCAACCTTAACAGTCAACACCATCATCAAAATTCACCAAATACCTCCCCGTGAACCTCCTCTGTCATACAAAACCACCTCCGCAATTCCACCATGACTCTAAATCACCAACCTCATCTCCTTCGAACTACCTCCAGTTACACATTCATCCATCACTGCTTAAATAAACCACAACTTCTTTTCAAACTTGCCATCTTCACATTACAACCAAAAATAAACTTGGTTTCGTTGCCATCCCCTCTGCCTACACCTACCTATTCCACCGCCTTGAAATCACTTTTGCCACCTACAATCACCGTGAACTCGAAGTCGAATCATCGATTCAACCTGTAATCAAACTCAACTCCATGTGAAATTCATCCACGACCAAATTGATAAGACTCGCCATTCATTTTTTTTGTTTTTCGTTATTTTTTGATTTAGTGAGACAAGGGATACTTTTTATTTTTATTTTTGTAGGGTGAAGCGGTTTGGTAAGGTAAGTAATCGGGGATTATGGGCTAATTTTAATTTTTATTAAGGAGATCTATTTCAGTTGTTTTTAGAAAAAAACCAATAGTTCTGAAAAAAAGAAAGAAAGGAGAAAATCGTTTGTTTTCGTCTTATCCTTACAAACAAGAATCTTGTTCAAATTTTTAGATTGCAAAAGGGTGCTTGTGGAAAATTGCTCTCCTTACCAAAATAAAATTGCTTTCTAAAAAAGTTGCCACTTTAAAATAAATTTCTAATAAATCTGCATGCTCTGATATCGTACCCTTCTCTCTTGTTTTTAGTTGCATTGCATTATTGGTTGCTTGCATTTAAAAAAAAAGAAAAATCAAATTTCATTCGTAGTTGCATCGTAAATTCATGTTTAATTTCTCTTTTGCATTACCATTTTATTTTATTTTTTAAAGGCAATACCCAAATCCACATAAGGTGGGGGATTTCATCACCCCTTCCTTGATCCACAAATTGCATTTCATCTTAGAATTTGCTAATAGTAATGATTAAACATCAGACTTAAGGGTGTCACGAGCTCATCTAGGGCTTAATTGTAAATTGACAAGTTGTCTTCTTTGAACAATTTATATTCTTGGTGTCTAAGCTACAGCAGACTAATAATCAGTTATACATATTACAGTAGTTCGTAAATAATATACTGATTGTTTCTCCGAAGGTACTTAAACCATCGGTTGCATTTCTACGGTGATTTGTAGTGCATCGATAGCACCTGTCCGTTACGTGGCTAAGAAATATCTTGTTGATTTAAGACAAAGTGTGTTTATACAATTTTGGGTTATGAGCTACTTAGGGCATAAAATTTGTAATTAAGTCACTGCATTTATTTAGTTGTATTAGTTCATGCATATTTAAAAAAAACAAAAAACAAACAAATTCCAAAACTATTTTCTTTTGTATGTTATACTTAACTTGGTTCTTAAATCTTTTCTTTTGAAACTTTCATTCAAAATAAAAAATTCGTGAATTTTTTTAAGTTAGTTTTTTTTAGAAAAGCAAAAATTCAAAAATAATAATAATAATATTTTCAAAAACAAAAAAAAAATTGAAAACCATAAAGACAAAACAAAATCAAATTTCCCATTTGAAAAGTAAATTCTTTTTGGTAAATATTTCTACTTTATAATTTTTTTGAAAATGTCCGAATTTCCCTATTCGTAAGTATTTTACAATAGTTGTGAAAATATTGTACAAATAATTCGAATTTTGAGCCATAAAGTTCTCAAGATAGCGAGCCACCCTCAACTCTTGAAAAGAGTATTGAAATGATTTGGTCTTCACTTGACCGACGAAACCAAATGATAAATAATTTGAGTAATCTATGCAATAACTCAAGTCAAGGATTTCAAAATGATCAAAATATGAATTCACTTCAAAATTCAAATAATTGTGATTATAACCCATGCCAATTCAATTTTGAACTCCAAAATGAATTCAAAATCAAAATGGAAACCACCGTTTAAATGATTCTGGCAATAGGAATAGTTTCAATCACGATGAAAGATTTTACTCTCAACAATTTCAAATTTCGAATTCTCAAGTTAATAATTATGAATTTGATTTTGTTGAGAAAATGGAAGAAAACGAGAAAAATCACATGCATTTGTTGTTTGAAACATGCATGAAACAACATGAGAAAAAAATCAAATCCGAACGCGTGACTAGTCAATTGATAATCTACCTTTTACCAAAATTGACGATTTTCAAATAACAACTTTTGAAATTGAAAATGACAATCTTAATGAAGTTGTTGAAAATGCGGTAATCGAGTTCGAATTCAGTTCTTTTGAGACCGTGGAACAAAATTTAAAATTCGATCTTCCTTTTTTTGATTTTGAAAATTTGAATTTAACAACTTTAGATTTTGAACATGATACATGCAATGAAGTTTTGAATAATTCAACAAAGGAGATGAATTTAGTGAACATAATTTTTTTGGACTTTTTGAAAATGAGTTGTTGAATTCTGAAGGGGAAGATTTAAATCACCATTTTGATTTTGAAATCAATAATTCTGAAGACATTTTCAATGATAAGCTTGACTTTCAAGTTGATGAAAATAAACTTGAACTTAAGCCAATTGTTCGATCAACTCCAAAAATCATCGAAAATAAAATAACTTATATGATTTTTAATAAAACGACATTCGTTTTTCCAAATCAACATTCAACTTTGAAACCTTTCATGCTTTGTTTAAATGATTTCATTTTCTCTTTAAGAGTATATTTTCTGATGTCGTGTAAATAATAATCATTTCATTTTCATGTAAATATAGGCCATATTTTCATTTAATTTTATTTTTCGTTTTCACTTGGGGTTGACTGTGGAGATACAGTCAAAATCAAGTATGGGAGGTAGTCTCATGTTCATTTTTGATTTTTCATGGTTTATTTTTTTGCGTTTCCTTTCCAAAACTCAAAATAAAAAAAATCTGAAATTTTCTCCCTTTTGATCTACTTTCAAAAAAAATTATTGGATAAGTATAGGATTTTGGTTATTAAATTGAAATTTTTGAAAACTTATTTGCCTTAACAAAAATAAAAATAAAGTTTGATTACATGCAATGATGGTTTAACTAGTATACGGGAAGGTTCATGAGTGCTAATTATGAAGCATATCCTAATTGAAATCTTTATTTAAAAGAGTGGTTGATTTAAAGTAAAGGCTATAATATTTTTGATCTTCTAAGTTAAATGATGCTATTATGATTTTGCAAAAGGGATAATTTGGCTCACATCCCTGTCAAGTTTCAAAATAGAGAAAATATTCTCCCCAAACTAAACTTACGTTTCTAGTCCCTGTTTTCAAATCTGCCTGCGCCAAAAGACCCAAATACCCTTTAATTTTTAGCATTTTAAAAACGCGTATAACTTTTTGTAGAAACATCGGATAAGCATATCGATTTCACAAAAAAATCATAAATTTTATGATCTTTAAAATGAGATCCATTATTGATACAAAAAAAAATCATATTTGCAGTAAGCTTGCAATTATTCAATATATTTGTAGAGAATTCTGCAATTTTTGAACATCATTGATTTTTCTTCAAATGTCAGTAATTATTCCATATAATTGCAGACTTTTATGCAATTATATGAAATAATTGCAGACTTTTATGCAGTTATATGTAATAATTACATACTTCTCTGCTATTATTCCATATAATTGCCGACTTTTCTGCAATTATTTAGTATACTTGCCATTTTCTGGAATTTTATGAAAATGATCATCAATTTTTCTTCAAATACAAGCAATTATTCCATATACTTGTAGACTTTTATGCAATCATATGGAATAATTATTTTCAGTCGTGTGACTCGTCAAGCATAAATTTGGTCCGCGATTAATATCGAACTATTTGAATATTAATATTCACATGTCACTTTGGAGGTGGTGTGATACTTTGCCTAAATTTATAGCTAACTTAGTTTTGGTAAAATCTTAATTTACTTCATTAAGCGTTATCCGGTTGTGACTATTATTTACGACAATTCTCTTCATCAAAACTATATCATTTTGAACTTATGGAATTTGGTAATGTTTAAAATTCAGTATCGTTCATATTCAACTCTATAGTCCAAAGACAAAGTTCTTGGTTCAGTATTAACAATTATTATTAACCGAAATGCTCTGGCCATAGACTTTGACTTTGAGTTGATTTCAGTTGGTTATGATACTAACCTCGTATAACCGAGGATGAATCCTTTATTAAATAGTGTTTTACTTCCAATACTACAACTTGCCCCAACTGTAGTTGCTAGATGGACATTGTGCCATGATTTGACTATAATCAAAGTGCAGCTTTCATATTGAAGATGAGCAATTCTTAAGTTGACAAAACTATGTAAATCAGTAACATTGTTATTTTCTGTTTGACCGTCGTTATACTAATCGAAGAGAACTATTGAGTGATTCATTCCATAGTCTCAATGGATGTATAATGACCCATCTTTTCGACCCTCAAAGGTCGACACTAATACATTTACGTTATTCACGTTTCGAGCACCCATGTGCCGAAAAGACATATTTGTTAACGTAAAATAAAAGGAAAGGAGAAGACATATCAGGAAAGGAGAGAACATAATATCAGAATCACATAGTGGAACGATAACATGGAATATCAAGGGAAACTATCACTCTAAGATACATAGCATTTAAGAGTTACAAATCTAAATACTATCATCAGCCTAGACAATTATAACAACCTATCCTCAGAATTGCTAATTTATACAATATAGTAATGCAGCGGAAATAAGAATACTATGGTAAGTGAAACCTCCAACTTGTCTCCTTAAGTCCAGGTATATCCAATTAAAACCTACCTTTTCTACACTACTCGAATGAGTACCCATGGAAATAAGAGAAATATAGAACTGTGATTTGAACATTTCTCTAGTATGAGAAATTCAATAAATATGCAGTCGACATGTAACAGTACCTTTGAGACTATAGGAATGTTGTAACAGTTATCCCCACAAAATTCCATACATAAGGAGATATAATAAATAACAGTTAGGGTGTAGAATATAAATCAGAAAATTGTGTCGCTTGCATCTCACGACACAACAATATTGAAGTACAACTAAAACCGTTAAGTCAAATTCGCATAATGATCTTTTACCAAGAACCCTCCAGTAAATTGAAGCGAATCTCCATGTCAATGATCAGAAACTACTTTTCGAGCACATATATCTCTATATAGAATATACCATAAGGTAAACATAGTAGGCCCCAGCTTGAAGGCGTGGTACAAATATCATTAACTCCCACTGGCCAACATATCAAAAGCATCTCTAGATATGGAGGTAATAATACCCATGAGGTTAGCGAAACACGTCAGTCTATATATCCTACTCTTTCTTTTGTCATTTACAATGGTGAAGTCACGTTTAGCATCACATCGCACAATCATCATTTGAACAGATCTCGAGTCTCTCTCTGGATTCCAGCATCTCGAATGGCCCACAAATTCCCAAATGGATTCCTGCATCTCGAATAGATCATGAATCTCTACATGGACTCGAGCAATTCAAACAGATCATGAATCTTCATATGGATTCCAGCATAGGTCACATATATAGTTTTGAAGTAGTTATTATTTGGAATCATCTCATATAAGTACACTACCCCGCTTACCGAAGACTCCAAAACCAATTGATATATTTTTGGTTAACTTAACCCCGGTTCTATCAAAAACAATCAGACAATGCATAAGGGTGGAGATCATCTTCTATCCGAACAGATTTCCTTATCATTTGTCCTAGAAGAGCAAAGCAAGTTATAGGTACATTATAGCATCATCGAAGATAATTATACAGTATAACCCTCGTGTTTCTTCCAGATATTTCTTAAGTTATTTTGGTCAAAATTCAACAACAATTATAATGATCACATATGAAAACTAAGTCTTGTACACTTACCACATTTTCGACCTTCTCATCTCACACTATCCTTCGGTCATGAGTGAAGTCGGTAGATTAGAGCACTATTGCTTCTACACCCTACTCAAACATCAACCGTAACTCTCACAGATAAAACAAGCCTACTTCATCGGCTTTTAATGCTAAGTACACGACAAAATACTTTCCATAACCGAGTAAACACACAAAGCATGATTAAGTCATACAAAATATAATTAAGTCACATAAGCAACTTATAATCCCCTTTTTATTTAATTAATAAAACCTTTTTATTCAATTAATTCTTTTATTAATTAAAACCTATTTTATTAGTAAAACTTCTTTTCTAATGGAACTTCATCTATGATTTACTACTATTAGTTTATACTCTTTCATTGCTTCGAATGACATTCATATACTTATCTCATATGGCACAAGTATGTTCAGAAATCTTTAACAGGATTTCTCACCCTACCTTTACTTTTTTTTATGTTTTCGCAAAAGATTTCGTACTTGTTATTACCTTTAAAATACCCATTTAAAAGGTTTAATTACATTTACAAATCTATTTCAAAGGGATTAACATAAATGTTGCAAACACATCGTCACAACAAACTCAAAACCATTCCACACTTGTCATTATCTTTAAAATATTCTTTTAAAGATCTAAATATGTCTACATTTATTAAACAACGTAATATACTTTTTAATAACTTTACAAAACCATTTAGTAACATTAGTGTTATAATCCAAAACTATCCCTTATTCTTTTGTAAAATACATAACCTACTTCTCCTAATTTATATGTATATTAAAATACTTTAAAAATATTTACAAATAATTTTTAAATATCTACGTAAAAATTACTTAAAATAATCAATTTATAACTCGATGAAAATCAACAATAAAAAGTTTTCTATTTTTAAAACCCTTTACTCTGGAAATTCATAAAAATATATTAAAATAAGTTTTTTTACTTCAAACCAACTTTAAAATACTGCAGAATATGTTAAAAATATCTGTAGAAAAACTAGGGAAAATATCAAATTTAAATATCATTTTTAGACATTTAAAACCTCAAGTAATCCTAGGCTCTACAACCAAAAACCGAAGCCTCATAGTAGATAATGGATTCCAACTATAAAAGGGTATGGGTCTACCAGCCAAATCCATGCACCTCTAAATAAAGTGTGTGGGAGGCTACAACATGTTGCACCTCTACCACTTAGGACCGACATTACCCCCTTCTCGAGTAGCATCGATTATGACCACCTCTTGGTTGCGAACAACAACTATACAATAGGATCTCGAAGCATACATGGATATCTCCCTAGATTTGGGATGATCATACCTTGCTTGGATGCGACCCATTAGCCCTACCGCATGTCCCTGCTTTACTTATTTCCCAGGTGTCAGGCTTGAAGTGGCCACGCTCTTACCATTTCCTCCTAGCAAACCATCATGGAACTGCCTTCCAGGCAACCAATGCAACACTAGCATTCATCCGTACGAGTTGTTCCGGGATCGAACAAATAATCACAAATCACTATATTCCATATTTGAATCATCCTCATGAAGAATAGTATAGCTCCATAGGATACTTCATAACGATCCAACATGAACGCTATTAGTTTTAAGTGGTTTGCAAGAATCATATTATCCGAAACCTTCATCTCCAAACCAAGCAATAATTCGGGCAAACTCAATTTCAGTTCTCTTAGAAGTTTGCAAATTAATTCGAGTCCTAAATGGGGAATTCGAACTTACAACCATACTCCCTGAGTCAAAATAGGTCAAGTGATCAATAGCGGAAAATCCGCTATTTAAAGGTGATTATACAAGTTTAGTATATGGATAACCATATACTTAATTAAATGTGAAATATTCATGGAAATTAAATCTCCTATATCTATCACGTTTTAGACATTTTGACCTTATCCTACCCCTCGCCTAGAGATAAACTCTAGATCTCACAGGTAGACGGTCAGCCTACTCATCAGCTCTTAGTTCTAGCTATGAGATAACTTACTTCTTGTACATGTGTCATAATGTTACTTGGGTTTGATATTTGTTCAAGGTTACTTAAGGGTAAACGACATAGAAATCCCTTGATTAAAAAATTTGAAAATAGAAAGCACTTTCGAAATGAGAATAAATCAAAATTTGAAATCATCAATTGACAATTAAAAATCCTAATGTTTATTACTTAGTTAAGTAATCAAATTTAAACATTCCTTAAATAGTAATTAAACTTAATTAAACACTAACCAAAATCTAGTTATCCTTAATCAGAAATTAATTAGTGTTAAACCCTTTTTAAATATTAATTAAACAATAATTAATAAAATAATAATAAAATAATAAATAAACCAATCCTTAACTAAATACTTAATTGATAATTAACTGTAATTACTTTACTAATCTTGTTTAACTTAATTGATTAACAGTTAAGTATAAACTACCTTTATTAACTAGTGATTAGTGCTAATTACCTTAATTAATTAATCGTTAAATAAATAACTGAAAAACTTATTAATTATCTTTAATTAACTAAGTTAAAGTTAGAAAAACATTTACTATAAATTTTATAAGGGTAAACGCTTTAATTTTGTAAATTAGTTTGTTTTTAACGAACTGCGTGTATAGCGACTATCGCTCTACGGACCCGTAATTCTAACTTCTTGAAATTTGATTTCTAAGTTATAAAAACTTCAAATTTGAACCCTTATTTGCTTTAAAACATAAAAATGAACTTTTGGAAGCAAAACTAAAGTTTAAAACTTGAAAACGTTTCACTTATGAAAATAAATTCAAACCTTCGAAAAAAGTGGATTTCTACATCGCTTTTGGTTAGCTAATCGCTAACTTCATGTCACGAACCCATATGCAACAAATAGCTCATTTTAAACAACATATCACAACATACATCATAACGCTAACATAAGCAATATTTTTTCTTCACAATCGCTAACTAACTTTTTCTCAAAATACAAGATAGGAACATTCTTGCCTACTCAAACTTCAGCATACACAATTATCACCAAATCATCACATAATCAAGCATACATCACATATAACATTCACACACCAATATGAACCATAAATTTACTAACTTTATTAAAGTGAACTAATTGTTTAGAAAGTGTTGACTTTACTCACCAAAACGTGCTAAATTAAGGTCGAACTTCACCGGAATTCGAACATGACCTAAATGAGCGTCCTGGCTTGTAATTTTTGGACTTTGGGTGCTAAAGTAGGTCAATATGGCTCGGCTTAGGTGGTTTGGTGGGCTCGAATAGCAAAGAAATGAGGTGATACGATGTTGTTTTGGTGGATATGAAGATTAGAAGCGGATAGAAGTGATTTAGGGTTGTTTTGAAGTGGTTTTAGTATATTTTGAACTTGTTTCTTCTTGAAATATTTTTTTAAGAAACAATTAGAATGAATAAGAGCTGGAAGAAAAGAAAGAAGAAATGGAGAGTGGAATGTAAATGAATTTTGATGAAGATGGTGGGGTATTTATAGGCTAAGAAAATCGGTAAAAGACTAAACTACCCTTTTGTATTAAATATTATATATGCATACATGCAATACCATACTCGTCCAACTTCCTAGCACACTTGACCCCTTTTACAACCACTCATAGAAAAATTCTGAATTCCTAAAAGCAGTTGAAGGTATTCTATCCTTGGCTACTCGTAACTGATGGAAACAGTAGCAAGTACTAACTGAGAGAATATCCTAGCCTCATGTAGTTGTTCGAACATATTGTCTATGCGAGGTAATGGGTATTTATTCTGAATGGTCAGCTTATTTAGTTCTCTATAATCTACATACGGCCTTAAAGAACTATCAAACTTGGCTACAAAAATTACCGGTTATGCCCAGTTCGATTTACTTTGTCTAATTAATTCGTTGCTTAGCAAATCATCAGTTTGATCGCTCAACTCCTGCCCCTCCCTTGATGCCATCCTATACAGGCATTGGAAAACTAGTCTCGCGCTAGGAACTAAATCAATACGGAATTCTATTTCCCAATATGAGGGTAGATTGTTATCTGGTTCGTAGATATCGGGAAAATTTCTAACAACTTCTATCTATTCCAATTCATCTTGAGATGATTCCAAGGAGTAAAGGAAACTATCTATACATCCATTAGGCTTCCTACCCTTTATACTTTCCAGCACATCCCTCGAACTGGCTTTCAATACTATCCTCCTTTTAATCCAATCTACAATTGCTCCATTTTTTGACAACCAATCCATACCAAGAATCACATCAAGTCCCCCAAAATCTAAGGCAAACAAGTTACAGTTGAAATGGTGTTTTCAAAAATAAATTTCTATGTTTTTACAAATTAAACATAAGTTAGTTGTACCTCCTGTAGGGTTTGACACACTTATTGGGTTTCCAACCATTTTCGATTTAAGCTTTAACTTATTTACTAACTCTTTGGAGAAAACTATGAGAGGCTCCAGTGTCGAATAAATCATGAACCAAAACAACATAAATAAGTAAAGTACCTTCTAAAACTCCCTTCCCTTTCATGTCCTTAGAGGTAGAGGTCTCATCCTTAATTGTATACACCTTAGCCTGCTCTCCCTTATTTATCTAAGGACAATCCTTAATCATGTGGCTTGATTGATAATAATTGTAGCAAAGAGTCTTCTAGACTATTAGGTAGATAACTTTCGCTTGCTGATCATAAGTTGAAATGTGTCCCTTCTTCTTACAATTGTAACAAACGACATCTTTGTAATTGTTTCGCTGACCATCTCCTACGGGGTTTCCTTTCCCTTGTTTCTTTTTCCATTTTGGGTTGAATTTTCTCTTATTCGGATTAAAGTTACCCTCACCGATTATTGCTGCTGCTGGCTTTGCTTTTAAAAGTGCCTCATACCTATAGGCCATATCAATTAGATCCACAAATGGTTCCTTCACATTCCCGGTCATCTTCTAATGGAACTCCTCTCTCATTCCTGCTGCGAACATTTCATTTTTCTTCATTAGCGTATCAATGAGGCCGGATCAAAATGGGATAACCCATTGAATTTTGCCTCATACATAACTATTAATAATTCTCCTTATTTGAGAGCCATAAAACTTCTATATAACCTTGTGTTGCCTGCAGCTGGCATTAATTGCTCTTTGAATACCTCCTTGAATTGTTTCCATGAGAGTTTATCTTCTGGGGTGCTTGTGGTGACTGAATCCCACTAAGGTACGACACTTTCCTGTAACTACCATGAAGCCAAGAATCTTTTCTGTTCATCTGATATGTCTAATCCTTTGCAAATTTTCTCGCATGATCTCGACTAAGCTTGAACTTCAATGGTTGACTCCGTGCCCTTGAATAGTTTCCTACCTAAGTTGGTAAAATCCTAGCATAACACAGCGAAGTTAACCCTAGGATAAATTAGAGCTGCAGCCTCAACTGCTATTCCACCCTTTCCAGCGTTCGGAGTTCTTCCATTGGTGGTTGTGGTTCTACTAGTTCCCCTTCTTCTCTTCCTCTGATGCTCCTGGATATAGCAAGGTAACTCTTAGAACACTTAAACAAGGTTAACTTAGGAAAAAGATCATAAAGCTAGACATAAAAATGCCAAGCAGAACATCATAGAAATGCACTCTCATAAATTGAACTCATTCTAAAGTACTGCTAACCCTTTCTCTAATGAGTTAACCCCAACCAAGGCCTAGTCTTTGCTCAACCTAAGCACTGATACCACATGTGACAATATGCTTTCTTACACCTAAAGACGACACTTAATGTACATCCTTGGTATTCCTGTGCTAATCATTCATGTGTCCGAATGACAGGTTGTGGGGTATAGAAATAATAGTCAAGAGAAATAAAAACACAAATTTCATTAAAACATAAGAGTATACACAACACCACTGAATAATACATGAAGTTACTCCAAAATATTACATCAAGTTACAACAAGTGCTACTCCAAATCAAAGTCTAAGGACAGCTAGAATGGACCACCCATTAATATTACATTTATACACAACCCAACGGAAATAAAAATATACCTACTAGACATTGGGAGGACTCCTACTCTATCCTGCTCCAAAATGCTATTGTAAACTTGACTACTCAGCTACTCAAAAAAAATTAAGTGCCCGAGAGGTTAGGGAAAAGAAAAATAAACTCCAAGTTAGACATGGATCAAGTATGGATAAAGCATAAAGTTTAATTTTATAAAAATCTTTAAACAAAAGTATCTCTTAAGACCATGCCATACATAAACACAAATGAGTTTTTACCTTACTCTTGAGATCATGCCATACATAAACATGACTGGGTTTTTACCTTACGATTAAAAAATATTTTATATTAAAATCATCTGATATTATCATAATGTCTAGATTTAAAGTAAAATATAGAATCTTAGCCGAAATTGTTACACTAATTAAATTCTAACATACTAAGCTCTACAACCAAAAACTGAAGGCTTGTAGTGGATAATGGATTCCAATTATGAAAGGATAAGGGTCCATCCGCAGAATCCATACACCTCTAGATAAAATGTACGGGAGGCCACAACATGTTGCACCTCTGCTACTCAGTACCGACACTAGCCCCTTCTTGAGTAGCACCGAATATGATCACCTCTTAGTTGCAATTAACAACCATACAATAGGATTTCGAAGCATATATGGGTATCACCCTTGATTTGGGATGATCATACACTATGTGGGTGCGACCCACTTAGCTTAACCGTATATCCCAGCTTTATTCATTTTCTAGGTGTGAGGCTCAAAGAGGCCATGCTCCTACCATTTTCTCCTAGCAAACCATCTTAGAATGCTAATATTGCCCTCCGAGCAACCAAGGTAATACTAGTATTCATCCATATGAGTTGTTTCAGGATCGAGAAAACAATCAAAAATTACTATCTTCCATATTAGAATCACCCTTAGGAAGAATAGTGTAGCTCCATAGCATAGTACATGACGATCCAAGATGAACGTTATTAGTTTAAAGTGGTTCAGAATAATCATATTATCTGAAACCGACGTCTCCAAACCAAGCAATTATTCCGACTATCTCAATTTCAGTTCTCTTAGAAGTACGAAAATGTATTCGAGTACTTATCGGGGAATTCAAAGTTACAACCATACTCCCTGAGTCAAAATAGGTCAAGTGATCAATAGTGGAAAATACCCTATTTAAAGCTGATTATACAAGATTAATATATTGATAATCATATACTTAATTAAATGTGAAACATTCATGGAAATCAAATCTCCAATATCTATCATGTTTCCGACATTTCGACCTTATCCTACCCTTCGCCTAGAGATAAACTCTAGGTCTCATAGGTATTTGGTCAACCTACTATTCGAATTTTAGTACTAGCTATAGGATAACTTACTTCCCATACATGTGTCACCACATTACTTGGGTTTGACATTTTTCAAGGTTACTTAAGGGTAAACGACATAGAAACCCCTTGGTTAAAACATTTGAAAACAGAAAGCACTTTCGAGAAGGGAATAAATCGATATTTGAAATCAACTGATATTAAAACTTCTAATATTTATTAATTAGTTAAGTAGTCAAATTTAAACCTTCTTAAATAGTAATTAAAATTAATGAAACACTAATCAAAACTTGGTTATCCTTAACCAGGAATTAATTAGTATTAAACTCTTTTCTAAATATTAGTTAATTAATAATTAATAAATTAATAATAAATTGATAAATAAATCAATCCTTAATTAAATACTTAATTAGTAATTAATTTTAATGAATATTAGGCATGCATCCCTAAAAGCAAACTTAATTCACTAAAACTCCTCCCGCAAGAAAACATAATTTACAGGTCCCTGTTTTTCATTTCGGCTGTTTTTTCCCCTAAAATACCCCTCCGCTTCTTGCACGATTGATTTTAATAACGAGTTTATCTTTCTTGACTTCATCTTCTTCTTCATTGGTGAACTTATGTTTCTTGATTTTATCTTTTTCTTCAATGGCGAGCTCGGCTTTCTCGATTTCAATGGAAAACTGCAATTATACACAATAGTTGCAGAAATGTCTGCAATTATATGCAATAGTTGCAAACAATTCAACAACTATATTCAATTGTTGCAAATATTTCTGCAATTATATAAAATAGTTTCAGAAATTTCTACAATTGCAATAGTTGCAGACATTTCTACAACTATACCATATAGTTGCATTTATGCAAATATGCAATAGTTGTAAAAATGTCTGCAACTATATGCAATAGTTGCAGACATTTCTGCAACTATATCATATAGTTGTAGAAATGTCTACATTTGTAAATTTGAAAAAAATCGAAAATGTTCAAAATTTTCTAAATTTTCTGCAAATATATGAAATAATTGCACATTTACTACAAATCTGAATTTTTGGTACCAATAATGGATCTCATTTTAAAGATCATAAAATTTGTGATTTTTTAGTGAAAACGGTATGTTGATCCGATTTTTCTACATAAAATTATACGCGTTTGAAATGTTAAAAACATAAAGAGCATTTGGGTCTTTTTGCGTGCGCGAATTTGAAAACGGGGACCAGAAATGTAAGTTTTGGGAAGGATATTTTCTCTATTTTGAAACTTATTAGGGATGTGAGCCAAATTACCCTTAACTTTAATTATTTTACTAATCACGATTAACTTAATTGATTAACAGTTAAGTATAAACAACCTTTATTAACTAGTGATTAGTGCTAATTATCTTAATAAATTAATAAATTAAATAATCACTTAATAAATAATTAATTAAAAATTGACTAATCACCTTTAATTAGCTTAATTAAAGTTAGAAAACATTTACTATAAAGTTTCTAAGGGTAAATACTTAAATTTTGTAAATTAGTTCGTTTTTAGCGAACTGCGCGTATAGCGACTATCGCTATAAGACCCGTAATTCTAATTTTTAAAATTTGATTCCTAAGTTAAGAAAACTTCAACTTCGAATCTTATTTTCTTTAAAACATAAAATTGAACTTTTGGAAGCAAAACTAAAGTTTAAAACTTGAAAATCTTTCACTTTAGAAAACAAATTCAAACCTTCGACAAAAATAGATTTCTACGCCGCTTTTGGTTAGCTAATTGCTAACTTTGTGTCACAAACCCATATTCAACAAATAACTCATTTCAACACCATAGAACAACATACATCATAACACTACATAAGCAATAATAATTTTTTCACAACTGCTAATTAACTTTTTCCCAAAATACAAGATAGAAACTTTCTTGCTTACTCAAACTCATCAAACACAATTATCACCAAATCATCACGTAATCAAGCACACATCACATGTAACATTCGTACACCACACATCATAAATTTGCTACTTTAACAAATTTAACTAGTTGTTTAAAAAGCTTGAACTTTTCTTACCAAAATATGCTAAAACAAGGTCAAACTTCACTGGAATTCAAATACGACCTAAACGAGCCTCCTAGCTTTGAAATTTTTGGACTTTAGGTGCTAAAGTGGGTCAATATGGCTCAGCCCCGGGCATTTGGTGGGCTCGACCAACAAAGAAATAAGGTGATGGGGTGTTGTTTTGGTGGATACGAAGTTTAGAGTGGATATAAGTGATTTAGAGTTGTTCTGAAGTTGTTTTAGTGTATTTTGAACTAGTTTCTTCTTGAAATATTTTTCTAAGAATCCATTAGAATGGATAAGAGCAAGAAAAAAAGAAATGAAGAAAATGGAAAATGGAATATGTTGGGGGCGTCTCCACCCCCACCGAACCAAAGGAAAGGAATTCGACGCCGGACCACTTCCCTGCCGAACCAAACACCTACCAAACCAACCCACCTCCAATAACTACCGGACCAAAGCATAGCCGAACCAGGCTCCATCCACTCACCACCGGACATGTCCCACCGAGCCAACCTACCTCCACACATCACCGGACCATGTCCCACCGAACCAACCCACCTCCACACGCTGCCGAACCAGAAGCAAGGGAGGACACGACCAGACCAACTCTGCCAGGCCAGATTGCTTCAGCCCAGGCCCACCAGCAGCTATATACATCCAAGACCCCTGCCCCCAGCCTCACTCTATAAATAGAGGAACAGGGGTACAACAATGGGGACAAGTTTAAGAGCTCAAGCACGGACGGAACTTTCAAACAACTTTCATATACTTGTATACAAAGCTTTGTACTTGTAATCTGAAGAGAAAAGGAGAATAACATATAAAGTGAACGTAGGCACGTTCTGGCCGAACCACTATAAATCTGTGTGCCTTTTACAGTTTAGTCCCTGCTTTTTATATATTTGCATAAATCACCCAAATCACTAAGAACAACTTAAAATCGACTAAATCATACGACTTAGAGGTGTTTGCCCATTTTTTGTGCAAACATTTTTGGTGCTTTCACTGAGAACAGGAGCTCGAAGCTTCAGCTTCTCCCACTTAACCCTTTTCCTATCAGCATCGTTCATTGCTTGGAAAACATGCCTTTCGGACGGAAGAAAGATGCTAACAAAGGAAAGAACATCGCAACTGGCAGTATCCCAGATCCAATGATCAGAGATCAAGACAATCGTTTGGTTCCAACAGCAAATGGAAATTAGGCAAATCCGACAGCCCCTGCTACGGAACAACCAATTACAAGGGCGGATCTGGACAGGGTTGTGGCTGAAGTAACTAACCGCTTCGCATCTCAACAAGAAGCCTTGGTGGATCAACTCATGTCACGCTTAAGGGATGTTGAAGAAACCAACTGCAACACTGAATCATAAGGTGAGTCCTGGTCTGGAGGATCTGGGAGACGACAAAGGTCTTTCTTCTTCGAAGAGGCTAACAATAGAAACAACTATGGTAGGAGCCAAGCCCGGACTCAGCCCGAATTCCGACCCGAGGAAACACTTGGAACCGAACCCAATAGGGGAGGTACCAGGCAGGGGTCAGATGTAGCTGAGCCCGCCATGCTACATAACCATGGAAACACCAATGGCCGGGGCCGAGCTGGAGTCCAGCCCGAAGTTGGACCCGAGGAAGTGCTGAGAACAGAACCCAGCAGGGGAAGATCAAGGCAAGGGCCAACTGTGGCTAACCCCAGCGTGCCCCCGGAAGACCAGAGGCAGCCATTGGAGAATGTTAGGAGTGATAGACGATACCATCCCTACAGGTCATCTGGACGGAATCAATCCCGCAGGGAAGAACCAAACTCATTTCTATCGGCTCCAAGTTCTGATGAAAGGATGGCGCGATTGTTCAGAGAGTGCGTCCAATGGGACCAAAGAGATCGGGGGATAGGCGCTAGGGTAACCAGCCCTTTCACCCGCAATATCGAAACTGCCATCACCCCCGAGAATGGAAAATGCCAACAATGGAACCTTACAAGGGAACCTCTGACCCCGTTGTACACTTGCAGAGATACACACAGCATATGCTCATGAGCGGAGCAACAAAGGGAGTGTTGTGTAAATGCTTCCCACTATTCTTGGTAGATCTAGCTACCTCCTGGTTCTGCCATCTACCCCAAGGGTCCATCAGCTCATGAGAAATATTGAAAGAAAAGTTCATCAGCCAGTTCCGCATTCTTGTGGAACAACCCAAGAACGCTTATTCCTTATCTAATATCAAACAGAAACCCAGAGAGACAGTGCAACAATATCTAACCCGATTCAACGCTGCAGCGGCCGCAGTCCAAGATGCCGACGAGAAACTTATCCTAATGGCCCTCTGTAGTGGTGTGCATCCAGATACTAAATTTGCTAGGAGACTAACGAAAGAAAAGCCAGCTACCTTACCCGATTTCTTCCATGAAGCCGGGAAATACATGAGACTCGAAGACGCTGCCATTGAAAGGCAAACAGGGAAACAAACCAAGGCAGCTCATGGCAACACACCCGCAGTAGCAAAGGACGTTCGAAGAAATGACTCCAGAGATAGTGCTGGGGGCAAGAAGGGAGAAAAGCGCTTATATAGGCCAGGACCGAGATTTGACTCTTACACTCCTTTAAATGAAACAATCAAAAACATCTTCTTGGCTACCCAAGACGAAGTTAGATACAAGCGCCCCCCGCACAAGAAAGAATCAGATAATGCAATTAAGTCTGGAAAGTTCTGCCGCTTCCACGATCTCATGGGCATGGCACCAATGAATGCCATCATCTTTGGGACTTGATTGAAGAAAACATCAGAAGGAAGAGACTGGAGCGCTATGTGAAAGGTCGGAACAGGACTTCACCTCCTACCAATGAGAACCCAGGGCTACCCCTCTCGGAATTAGGCTGAGGAAATCGCAACACCAGCGGCTCCAGTCAAGAGAAGATAGTGGTCCTTACCATATCAGAAGGGCCACACATAGCCGACGGAAGCTGGGCAGAGATGGAAAGATACGGTAAGTTACTTAGAAACGATGAAGGCTACGTTAATTCTGTTACAGAAGAACGCCACCCGAAACGGAAAGAGAATGATGACATCACATTCAGTAGGCGTGATCTAGAGGGAAGGCAGTACCCTCACATGGATCCTATGGTCATCTCTGCCTGGTTCGGTCCAGCCAAGGTTTTTCGAATTCTAGTAGACACTGGAAGCTCAGTAAATATCCTATTCAAGCATGCTTTCGACAAAATGAAGCTGTCAATGAAGGATGTGTCTCCCTGCAACAAACCGCTACATGGTTTCACTAGAGATGCGAAGATGCCCCTCAGGAAACTGGACCTCTTTGTCGAAATAGGAAGCCATCCCCGCTCCGTTGTGCGAAAACAAACATTTGTGCTAATAGAGAACCACTCGGCCTACAACGCCTTTTTGGGAAGACCAGCCTTGTTTGACTTCCAAATTGTCCTAGCCCCGTGGTGCCTGAAGATGAAATTTCCAACAGATGACGGAATAGGAGAAATAGAGGGAGATCAAGACACCGCTCAAGATTGTTATGTAATTGAACTTCGCACTAACCGCAGGAAGGATAAAGGGAAGGATGCAGAGACTTCTCTCTGCAAGAAAAACTTGGAAGCATAGCAATTAAAGAAAGCCCCTCCTCTTCAATATACCAGCGATCCTTTCAACGAATTAGACCCCAGGGACAAGGAGGAGGAGGCCACAACCGAGCCTGCAGAGGCTATGGAATTTGTATCTGTAGAAAAACATGACCCAAGTAGACTGCTGAGAGTCGGGTCTCAGTTAAGAGCAGAATTGAAGGATCAACTCGTCGATTTTCTTCGCCACAACATGGATGTATTTGCATGGACGCACGCTGACATGAATGGAATCTCCCCAGAAGTAGCATGCCACGTACTGAACATCGATCCCGCCAAGGTGCCAGTAAAGCAGAAAAAGAGAAGCATGGGGGCAGAACGATCAGTAGCCCTCGAGGAAGAAGTAAAGAATCTACTTGCCAATAACTTCATACGAGAAGCTATCTACCCAGAATGGATCGCCAACCCGGTACTGGTAAAGAAGGCTAATAAGAAATGGCGAACATGCATCGACTTCTCCAACTTAAATAACGCTTGCCCAAATGCTTCCCACTCCCCCGAATCGATCAACTCGTGGACAGCACAGCCAGACACGAACTCTTATCCTTTATGGATGCATACTCAGGATATAACCTGATCCCTATGCATGCCCCCGATCAAGACCACACTAGTTTCATCACTGACCGGGGATTGTACTGCTATAGAGTAATGCCTTTTGGACTTAAAAACGCCGGAGCTACTTATCAGCGCCTCGTCAATAAGATGTTTGCGAAACTAATAGGACGAACTATGGAAGTTTATGTGGATGACATGCTGGTAAAATCGAGGAAAGCAAACGATCATATAAACCACCTGTACGAGATGTTTCAAGTACTTTGCCAATATGGAATGAAGCTGAATCCTCTAAAGTGCTCCTTCGGAGTGTCGTCGAGAAAGTTCTTGGGATTCATCGTCCATGCCAGGGGGATTGAAGCAAACCCCGAACAAGTCCGGGCTTTGCAAGATATCAAGATACCATCCACTCGAAGAGAGATGCAAAGCCTAAACGGGAAAGTGGCCGCCCTAAGTAGGTTCATCTCTAAAGCAACCGATAAATGCATCCTTTTCTTCGAAGCTCTAAAGAAAGACAAAGGAAAGTTCGAATGGACTGACGAATGCTCAACAGCCTTCCTTAACCTAATCGAACACCTTCAGAAACCACCAGTACTCTCGACTCCAAATGAAGGCGAAGAACTATACCTATACCTTGCTGTATCGTCCCATGCTTTAAGCGCCGCTTTGGTGAGAGAGGACAACCGCGTGCAGCGGCCCATATACTTTGTAAGCAAGAGATTTACAGGGGCAGAAGCCAGATACCCTAAACTTGAAAAGCTAGCATACTGTTTGCTAATCACGTCGCGGAAGCTGTGACACTATTCCCAATCTCATTCCATCAGAGTTTTAACCGATCAACCGCTAAGGCAGGTACTCCATCGTCCCGACACTTCTAGGCGACTACTTAAGTGGTGCATCGAACTGAGTCAATATAATATCACCTACCATCCTCGCACCACCATCAAGGGACAAGCCATGGCCGATTTCACTGCCGAATTCACTACCAACGAAGGTGAGGATCAATCCGAAATAACAAAGGATATCAAGTGGAATCTCTGTGTAGATGGAGCTCAAACGAACAGGGCTCGGGGGCAGGTATTGTGATAATCACCCCCAGGGGAAGGAAGATGCACTATGCCCTAAGGTTGGAATTCGCTGCCACCAACAACGATGCCGAATATGAAGCAGTAATAGCAGGACTAGAACTTGCCTTAGAAATTGGAGTAAGTTCTTTATGTCTCCATAGTGATTCTCAACTTATTGTAAATCAAATACTAGGAGAATTCCAGACTCGAGAAGAACGACTCACAACATATCTAAAGAAGACCAAGCTGCTGCTCAATCAATTGGATCACTATTTAATCAAACACATTCCTCGAGGAGAGAATCAGGAGGCCGACGAACTGGCAAAGCAAGCTAGCATGAAGGACGGCACCACTTTTGGAACAATAACCATCTCAAAGCAACTAGCCCTGAGTTTCGAGCAAGTGAATCAGATAGCTTCAATCGAAAAGGAAACTTGGATGACTCCCATCCGGAAGTACTTACAAAGTGGCACGCTGCCCGACAGGCGTAGCGAAGTTAAGAAAATCTTGAGGAAAGCTTCCCGCTACACAATATAAGAAGGCATCCTCTATCGGCGCGGCTTCTCTAACCCCTTATTAAGGTGTGTCGCTGGAAGGGAAGCCAAAGAGGTCCTGTCCAACACCCATCAAGGAAGTTGCGGAGATCACACTGGAGGGCAGACTCTAGCAAAGAAAATACTCCGATATGGGTATTACTGGCCCACTTTAAACAAAGACGCCTTAGACTTCATCAAAAGATGTAACAGATGCCAGAAATTTGCTAAGATTCCTCGAATACCAACAAATGAGATTACTCAAATGACCAGTCCTTGGCCCTTTGCGGTATGGGGAATTGACCTGATTAGCGAACTGCCGATGGGCCGAGTCGGAGCCAAATATGCTATAGTGGCGGTCGACTATTTCACCAAATGGGTGGAAGCGGAACCTTTAAATAAAATATCTTCGGCAAAAGTTATAAACTTCTTGATCAAAAATGTTCTATGCAGGTACGGGGTTCCGCTCAAAATCATATCGGACAATGGACTTCAGTTTGACAGCGAGGAGTTCACCGACTGGTGCCGAGAGCACGGAATTCACAAAGGCTTCTCATCTGTGGCTTATCCCCAGGCAAATGGACAAGTCGAAACTGTCAACAAAATTCTCAAAACTCTGATCAAGAAGAAGCTTGAAAAGTCAAAAGGCGCTTGAGTGGATGAACTTCCTACGGCACTTGGGCCTACCGCACGTCTTTCAGAACATCAACAAGGCATACTCCCTTCTCTTTGGCATACGGATCGGAGGCCATGCTCCCAGTTGAAACTGTAGTGCCCTCCCACCGTAGGATCCACTACAACCCAGAAGAGAATGAAGAACTCCTACACATGTCTTTGGACCTAATTGAAGAAAGAAGAAATGATGCAGCACTTAAAGCGGTAGCTCACAAGCAAAAAGTGGCAGCACGATACAACTCCAAAGTCAAGCACCGCAGCTTACGAGAAGGAGATCTTGTTCTCAAACGGATCTTCCCGTGCCCCGGAGCGCTAGATCCAATCTAGGACGGACCCTATGTAATTCATAAAGATCTCCACAACGGAGCTTATATTTTGTCAACAGTGGACAGAGAGGTGTTCCAGAGGGCATGGAACATCCAACACCTTCGTCGATACTTTTCTTAACTTGTACTGCCCATATGAAGTGAATTAACGAAGAGAATCAGTGGACGTAGGCATTTTCGTGCCGAACCACTTAAAAAATCTTGTCTCTTTTTAAACTTGTTCCTTCATATCTTGGCTGCTTGTTAAGCTTTATCCTTTTCTGTTGAACAAAATCCTGTTTAACGGCATTTCCATTCTGGACACTTCACGGCACAACCTCACCTGGACAAGACCTAACAGGTACTATACGAATCTATGCCCTCATCAATGAAACACTTTTGCTCCAGCATCCCTCTGCTGCGGGTTAACTCATTGCTCGCGACGGCCCTCAAAGCCAACTGTAATGAGCCGATCATAAGCCACCGAGAAGGCCGACTATAGCCGAGGCAGCTCATTACGGCGTTCGGCTCGCCGGCGACTGTGAACCGATTATAAGCCCCAACATAAGGTGTGGCCAGCCAGGGGCAGTTCACAATTGACGATCGGCACCCACGCTAGCCGGCCATGGTAAATTGAATAATACCCACGATTACGGGCCATAATGGCCCGGGTAGTTACTGTGCGCGATCTCGGCTCTGATTTGTCTTAAGTACGGCTGTGGTAAAAAAGAAAACTCCCCGTGGAGGCGTAAGATGGGTGACGAATGTCTCCAAGACCCATAGCTAGGGAAAGTGACTACAAAACCCGTTTGCCACGAACTTAAGCACATCGAAGGCCTTCCGTGATTGGAAGTTTTACTATTCTTTATATTTCCATTTTATTTATAAAAACTTTCCTCCTATCCTCTATAACGATCACTAAAGTACATGGCACAAAATAGGAGACACTCGCTAATGGGAATAAGAACTCACAGCTGGATGGCAGGACATTCAATTACATTCCATATTCGATTACGCAAGGCATTCAAAGCTATCGTCTACAGCAAAAACTTGAAGGGCGGTACTCTCTTCCCTTGTGTGCAAATAAGTAGCTCTTATATATTCACACATCACATTAACATTGCAAGACACGAAATTATATTTTAAGCGAGAACTTGACATCAAAACATAATCGAATCACTAGCACATGCACAGTTATATTTCTTATGCAACACATCAAAATAATGACAGCATCCTAATATGACAGAATCAACTAATGTTATAAAGTTACATGTTAAAAATAAAGTCGTTCGTTGTAATGACATAATTACAACCCGAAAGTACATTAATGTTTTAGAACTAGTATATACAGGAATGTCAAGTAAAACCAAAAATGCCCGGATCAAGTCAAAATAGCCGGCAGCATAGGAACTTCATCTCTATCCTTCCAACCCCCCAAGATCTACTTGACAGCAGGATCAGAACTCCCAGCATGCTGACCAGAGGTCCCACCTGTCCAATTCAGGAGAAGAATCTATTAGACAAACGATAAGCAATCAAGTTAAGAAAAGATTAAAAGGGAAGACTTACCAGAGTCTGCTCCCTGATCATCATCCGTCCACTCTTGAATCTCACCTGCTTGCCTAGAGGTCAAGGCACCAACGCCACTACCACTCTGTCCTTCGCCACCGCTACCACCATCACCTTCTCCATCACCTCCGCTCTCCTCCTCGTCTCTTTCCTCCTCTTCACTTTCCTCCTCCGGAACATCTGGGCATGTGCTGGGAGAGGGTCCATCAGATTTCTTGAGCTTCTTCCCCCCGACGACTGGAGGTATCGAGAAAGGTCTCCTCTTGCTGCTCTTTGTCGTGCCCCCTCCTTTGGCTTTGGCAGCTCTTTGCTCGGCCGTATCCCTCTGCTTGACCACAGACTGATGTGGTAGAATCAAGTTGTGTCCTAGGAGAGTGGCATTCCTGATTAGGTAAGAAGCTGACCTATCCCTTCCCGAAATGGCCTCTATCTCCGCGGCCATCTGAAACACGTGATCATTCTCCACGACCGCAAAGTCACCTGTCGCTAGCAAGAAATAAAAACACATAAGAAGAAGCATCTCAGTCAGAATGGAAATTATAAATAAGCTTCAACTTAAAGCCAGAGGTGAAGCTGTGGATCGAAACGGTGTCATCCTGGACGAAGAACCACTCCTTCTTAAACATGGTGAACTTTGAATACAAGTCCAGGATCGGCTTGAAGGACATGGCCGATTCCAAGCTGTTGTATGGAGACCCCTTCTTGTAACCTCTCAAGTTATATAGATACCGAATCTCCCGGTTAGAAGGGGGCGCCCGTACTTTCTTTGGAAAATCACGAATAGGCACACCAAGATAGCGTAGGAGTTGGGCTGGAGCTGGAAAGGGGCCACCTTCAAATAGGTGACGAAGCTAACTATCCAAGCATTGATTGGAGTAATGGCCCCACACATGCAGTGGTACCTACTATAAGCAAAGTATCCTTCAGGGGGATTATATTGCATGACCCCCTTCCCTGGCAACAGCATGCATGCTCTATCAATCCCAAAGGAGCGGGAGATAACATCAAGCTGCTCTAAGAGCTAGGAAAGCGGTCAGGCGGAGAATTCAGAAGCTCTTGGGGACCATACCCATCCACTAGCGATCTCGGGGTGGGTCCACGACGTTTCGGTCCTGGCTGAGCTGGGGGCACTACGGTGGACTCTCCTTCATCCTTGGATTTCTTTTTATTTGATCGAGTTTCCACTTTATGAGACATTTATCTGCAACACAAGAAAGATATCGTTAAAACGGAAGGTATAAACATGCAAGTACATGTAGTCTGGAATTTCACTCGTAATTCAAAACATAAAAATTCAAGTATATAAGGTTCATTCGGCACTCAGATCCCCATGTCTCGTTCGGCAATTCAAAAACAAAAATTCGTTCGGTGTTCGAACCCCATGTTTCATTCGGGAGTCCCAACCTAAAGTCCATTCGGCAGCTCAAGAGCAAAAGATCATTCGGCAAGTTCATTCGGTACTCGGAATCCACGAGTCCATCCGGTAATTCAAGTGTATAAGATCATTCGGCAAAAGAATGTCTCACCTGGTTCGACAATCAGAATTGATTCGGCACTTTAAATAGTTCGGCAAATGAGACTGATTCTGCACTATAGTTGGTTCGGTACTATAATCAATTCGACGGGTAAGGAATGAAGGAAGCCTAAGGCCAATACTTATAGGCAAAAATCAACAGCCGAACCAACTGGCTCGGCACACAAGACCGGGCGAGAATCCCCCAAGCTAAAACAAAGTGCGACATATACTGACATATGCCCCACTTTGGGGGGCAAATGTTGGGGGCGTCTCCACCCCCACCGAACCAAAGGAAAGGAATTCGACACCGGACCACTTCCCTGCCGAACCAAACACCTACCGAACCAACCCACCTCCAACAACTACCGAACCAAAGCATAGCCGAATCAGGCTCCATCCACTCACCACCGGACCATGTCCCACCGAACCAACCTACCTCCACACATCACCAGACCATGTTCCACCGAACCAACCCACCTCCACACGCTGCCGAACCAGAAGCAAGGGAGGACACAACCGGACCAACTCTGCCAGGCCAGATTGCTTCAGCCCAGGCCCACCAGCAGCTATATACATCCAAGATCCCTGCCCCCAGCCTCACTCTATAAATAGAGGAGCAGGGGTACAACAACGGGGGACAAGTTTGAGAGCTCAAGCATGGACGGAACTTTCAAATAACTTTCATATACTTGTATACAAAGCTTTGTACTTGTAATCTGAAGAGAAAAGGAGAATAACATATAAAGTGGACGTAGGCACGTTCTGGCCGAACCACTATAAATCTGTGCGTCTTTTACAGTTTAGTCCCTGCTTTTTATATATTTGCATAAATCACCCAAATCACTAAGAACAACTTAAAATCGACTAAATCATACGACTTGGAGGTGTTTGCCCATTTTTTGTGCAAACAGAATATAAATGAATTTTTGTGAAGATGGTGGGTATTATTGGTTAGTAAAATAGATAAAAGACTAAACTACCCTTTTGTACTAAATAACATATATGAATGCGTGCTACACCATACCCCTCCACCTTCCTAGCGTACGTTTCCCCCTCCCTCTACCTCCCTAAATCATGCAAGTAAAGCCATGTGTTTACTTGAGGCAAGGAGGTATGTATGTATACGTATAAAAGTGCGTGTGTGTATATATATATATATTTATTTATTTATATTTTAACCATAAATTGTCAATTCATGATTATATAAATATATAAAAGTTAATAATTTTTAAGCGAGATTTATTATCATTAATTCTGTCATTTAAATGTGTGTACATGGTGCATAAACACGCACAACGTTTCTGACAACTTTCCATGTCGAAAGGTCAAAATTTCGAAAAATGTTCTTCGATCACATTTTCTATTTTTCTATGAACTATCTATATTGGTAAAAAAATTATTAAAAACAATTTTATAATCATTATTAAATAATTAACATAGGTTTACTTTTTAATAAAAATCCATTTATTCGTTACTTAAAATATATTTATATAGCCTATATTAACGTGGTAAAATTTTGGGTTATTACAGAATGTCATTCAATTTAATTATAAAAATTCTCAAATACAAGGTATTCCAAAGTGCATATATAGCAACCTTCTTCTCATTATAACTTTGTGCACCTTTATTCTATAAGTTAATGAATGATTTAAACTTTAATATTTTTCCAGTAATAGTACCTTATAGTAGTTATTAAAAATACAAAGAAGCCCATAGGATATCTGTCAAAGTTGACTTTGAAAATTGCCAAACAAAAGGCATTTTTAAAGTGTTTTCATAGCGACCTTTTCGCTTCTAACTTTAACGAATTAGTTTACAATTTCTGTAACATTCCTAACCAATACCATGCTACTCCATATACAAAAATATGGGTAGAGATCAACAAAAATATATTCTCAATTAATCACACAGAACAAGTTTAAATATAAAGGGGATTCAAAGTGCACTTATACGCTATCGCTATATGGACCATCCCATATAGATTACAAATTCAGCTCACAATCCAAACAACCATTTAAACATCAAGTCAAGACCATACTAAATATTATAGAAGGTAATAAAAGTGATGTTAAGCAATATAAAATTGTCATTTTCTTTCAAACTCAAGAGGATACAAAGTTTATAACTTTAATTAGTTAACAATGTCACTTTAACTTTATATTTACACACATATACACTCACACAAAAGATGGTGAGACAACTCATCCAAATCCAATCCAAATACAAGCTCAAGCACACACAAAGTTAAGAACACTTCTTACCGTCTTCAAACAGCCAAAGATCCAAGATATATCACTAAAATCACAAGGCAAGATCTCCCCCTCTACATCATTGCTCTTGGCCCATACTAAAAACCCCACTTCCTCTTCACTTCTTCCACTTTTGACTTTAGATCCATGCTTTCTAAGGTGTTCTTAGGTGATGGTTAAAGTTTGGTGAAATTTGGAGAAAATTTGAATTAATTGGAGGGAGATTAGTAAGAACAAAGTGAATTAGTGCTAATCCACTTTTAACATTTTTAATCTCTTTATTTTATTTTAAGATTTTGAATTTGTAAAGTGTAAATGGGCTCTTATCCCTCTTCTTTACCCTCCTTTGGCCGGCTATAAACTTCCACACCTCCTTTGCATGCTTTTACTTTACACATTATCATTCACATGAAAATATCTCTTCTTCCCTCAACCAATTACCATATTAACCCTCCCTTTCTAAAATCTTTCTAAGGGATTTAGTGCAAAATGTTTTTTGTTTCTTATTAATATTTTCTTAAGTATTTTAGTTTATATAAATATTTGATGTAAAGTTGTTTACCGATAAAACGATTTTAGGTCACATTATCGGTATTTATTCGAACTATATGTTTTCATAAATATTTTTCTAAAACAAGTTTACCATCGTCAGTTATTACTTAAATGGGGATTAAAAAGATTATTAAATCACTTTTATCATATTTAGTCCAAGATTCAAATAATTATATAATTCAGATATTTAAATACGAAGTGTTCGAAATTCTAAGTTGTTGCACTCACCCCTACTTAAAGCATTTCATCTCGAAATTCCAATGAGAGTAGCAAAAGGAAGCAATCACACAGTAATACTAACAATATCCAAAATTACTAGCAATCAAAGCCCATGTTTTGCTCAAATTCAAAAATTCTCTTATCGCGCAAGGATGATAAACAATCTACTGAGCATACCTTACGCTCAATAGCCTAAGGTTATTATTTTAACGATTATTCATGCTACCTAATAAGAAATCAAAGAGTCCCTGCCTAAACTCTCTATATGCCTATAAAACATAGTATAGAAATCTACTAAAGCCCGTATGATACGCATGGATCATCCATACTGAATGTCTGATTTGATCACTTGCTCGATCACATAAAGTTCACTTTCAAACTGGTATAAATCACTTGACCTCTCTAATGTGGAGTTTGATTAGGTTCCTTGATTAGCAACCTCCGTTCTTCTTATATAACCATACACTATGATATAAAACCTCGAGCTCAAAACATGAATCTGTATCAAGTGTTTACTGTCAAGAATCTAGTGAATAACCCTTGTTTAGACCGGTGCAAATCACCTCGAAACCATGTACTCGAATACTGAATTAAGAACAGTCATGCGTAAAAAATGATTTTGTACAATTTATGTATTTAACCTATTTGTTTCTTAACAATACCAATATCCTTTTTATCACATTCTTTTACATAAATAGTATGTCATTTAATACAAAAATCATTTTTGAAAAATTTCATAAAAACATAACGTCAAGTTATTAAATTTTTTATAACTTAAGTTTATACTCGTATAATACTCCAGTATATCCTAAGAGTATACACAAAACATCAAATTCATTTTACTTAACAATGATCTTCGACAAATTCAAAACTTGTTTGAACTTACTACCTTCTGAATTCAAGAGTGATATAACTTTTGTATTTTCAAAGAAACACTTAGCTTAAAGTTCGATAACGGTTTGGAGGTTTCCGACTATCCAAAATCATCGAAATTCTCGTTTCGTTTTAACAAATGACAACTACCAACCAACATATCATAACATGATGCACATACTACATTGTTCAAATGCATAGGATACATGTGTCAATTAAACAACTCAACACATTTCCACTTATTTATTAGACATGCTTTACAAAAAGAGAAAACATGAAAAAGTTTCATCATTTATTCTGGGCTATGCCACTACCACTTGGCCTCAAACACGGTGTACATATAAAATATTTCTTCACTTAAAGTTCATATTAAACTTCTTTACAGAAAAACTTTAGAACCAAATACCCAGGTTTTATTTCTAAATCATTTTGAAATAATGATATATAAATATATCTTTTGTATACTAAATCATACTTTTGGGGTTAAATCAATATCTGTTTTACTGAAATAACTCTATAACAGACTACTGTGGTTGCATCCCCTACTTTGAAACCTAAAACGAACACTGATAATGCTGCAGTCATCACCAGAATTATTTTCAAACGACAGAAGTGAGTTCAGTACACTGTACACTCAATCATACTTTTGGACTTAACCAAAATCATTTCAAGGCCGGATCAAATACTTTGTATAATGGTACAAAGTATCGTGATCTTAATTTCATTGCCAATTTCTCAAATATTTACTTTCAAATATTGCTATCAATATTTTCCAAAATCTTGGAATACCAATTTCAAAGACACCGGATTTAAGTTCTCAAAATACCAATTTAAATCCTTTTCAATTATGAACCATATTTTATAAACCATACTTATATGAAATTAATTTCTTATATAAAATCTTTTCATTAATGTTTATTTACAAAATATCTTATCTTTCCTTTAGATTATAATAAGCATTTTTATTAAATTTAACTTTTATCCCAACATTATCCGCAACAAGCTTATAGTCAAACTTTAAAACTAAATTCACAAGGTATTCATTTCAGTGCTCCCACAAATAGTGTATACCCAATCCATGTAATGAAAAGGTAAAGCTGCTCAGAAAATGATCAAGCATAACTTACAAACAATAGTCAATGCTAATAAACTGGCTGAGCGTAACCAAACTAATCGACGGGGGATAATAGATAATATTCATTAATCCTTACACAAAACAGACTACATTATCAACTTATACTTGGATTTATTACTAATATATGACAATTACAAGTACGCTCTTATATGTATAATACACTCAACCCATGTTATGCATTCCATTGCCCTATCTCCTAATGAGTCATGCTTAACCAAAGCCAAGGTTCTCGCTTAACCTTCAGCTCTCATACCAAGTGTAATATCCCTCCTTTTCGACCTTCGAATGTCGAACACAAATACATCCATGGTATTTACATGTTGAGCGCTCAACTACCTGAAAGACGGATTGTTAGGGTAAAATGAAAGGAAAATAGAAAACAAAACAAGAAAAAAGAGAACACAATACTATAATCTCACAACAAAATGATAACATATAATATCAAGAAAGAAACATTATCGCTATAAGATATATAGTTTTGGAGTTACAATTCTAAATACTATAATCAATTCGGACAGTAGTAACAATCTTTCCTCACAATTACTGATATATATAATATAGTAATGTAGTGGAAATAAGAATACCACAGCAGATGAACATCCAGCTCATCTCCTCGAGCTTCAGGAATATCCAACTTAAACCTGCCCTTCCCACACTACTCGAACGAGCACCCATATAAATATAGAAAATATAAAACCATGAGTCAGACATATTTTGGTATGAAAAACTCAAGAAATATGTGACCAACATATAAAAGTACTTTCGAGACCACACAGAATGTCATTATGGCTATCCCCTCAAAAGAATCGCATATAATAAAATAAGTACACATGGTGATATAATAGATAATTCCTATGGTATAAAATATAAATCAGAAAATAGTTATATAACTTGCATCTCACGATACAACATTATTAAAGTACAACTAAAACCACTAAGGTACGTTCACATAAGGATTTTCCATAGAGACTCCTCCATTAAAACTAAGCGGATATCCATGACAAGGATAAGAAACTACCATTCGAGCATCGTATATCTCTAGATAGAACATACCATAAGGTAAACATAGCAAGCCCCGACCCTAAGGCGTGGTACCAATTGTCATCAATTCCCAACGGCCAACGTATCAAAAGCATCTTGAGAATGGAGTTGATAATACACTTGACGTAAGCGAAATCACCTAGTCTATGCATCCTACCCTTTCTTTAGTCATTTATTGACGGTGAAGTCACATCACCATCTCATCACACAAGTCAACACTCGAGCAGATCACAAATCTCTCTAGATTCCAACATCTCGAATAGTCCATGAATCCACAAATGGATTCCAACATCTCGAACAGATAAAAAATCTCTACATGGATTCGAGCGTCTCGAGCAGATTATGAATCTCCACATAGATTCCAGCATAGATTAAGTATATCGCTTTGAAGTGGTTACAGTTTTGAGTCATCTCAGTTAAGTATACTTCCCCGCTTATCGGACTCTCCAAAACTAATCGATAGAATTTCGGTTAACTTAACCTTAATTCTTTTAGAAATAAATAGATAATTCATAAGGGTAGAGATCATCTCCTATCCGGATGGATTTCCTTATCGTTTGTCTAAGAAGAGCAAGGCAAGATTATACGTACAGTCTAACATCACCAAAGATAAGTATATCGTATAACCCTCGCGTTTCTTCCAAATGCTTCCTAAATTTTCTTGGTCAAATTCAATAACAATGAGTATGATCACATATTAAAGATAAGCCTTGTATACTTATGGCATATCTGACCTTCTCAACTCATACTATCGCCCGGTCATGAGTGAAGCCGGTAGGTTAGAGCACTGTTGCTACTACACCCTACTCGAACATCAGCCTTAAATCCTAATAATAGAATAAGCCTACTTCGTCGGGATTTAGTGCCAAGTACACAACTAAATACTTTCCACAACCGACTAAACTGACAAACGTGATTAAGTCACATAAAGCATGATTAGGTCCCATAAGCAACTTCCAATCCCTTTTTTATTTTAATCCCTTTATTAATTAAAACCTCTTTTACTAGTAAAACTTCTTTTATCTACTAAACTTCATCTAATATTTACTACTATTCGTTTGTACTCTTTTAATATTTCAAAAACTATTCATATACTTATCTCAAATGGTATAAGTATATTCATAAATCTTTTACATGTTTTATCACTTTAAACCTTTAATTTTTTTATTTATTCCAAAAGATTCCATACTTGTTATTACCTTTAAAATATCCATTTAAAAGGTCTAATTACATTCACAAGTCTATTTCAAATGGTTTAAGACAAATGCTGTTAACACATTGTCACAACAAACCCAAAACCATTCACATTTGTCATTATCTTTAAAACATTCTTTTGAAGTTTAATTAAGTCGACACTCATTAAACAACATGATATACTTTTTAATAACTTCATAAAACCTTTCATTATAATGTAAGTGTTATAATTCAAAACTATGTCTTATTATATTGTTAAATAAGTAACTTGCTTTTCCAAACATATATATGTAAATACATTAAAAATACTTGTAAATATGTTTTAAATGTTTATGTAAAATATTACTTAAAAATAACCAATTTATAATTTGATGGAATTAAATAATTTTTTTATATTTAAAATCCGTTATTTTGAAAATTCATAAATAATTATTAAAGATTTTTTTTTACTCCAAACGAACTTTAAAACACTATAAATTATGTTAGGAACATCCCTAAAAAGGTTATGTAAAATACCAAATCTAAATATCATTCTTAAACACTTAAAACCTCAAGTAACCGACTATAGCAATTATATATGCCGTTAAAAGTCCTTAATATAGAAAAATGTAGAAAAGCACAAACTTCGCCACTAGTTTTAACCACTTAAACAAATGATTTAAGACATGAAATTTTACAATATAAGTACACACTTAGGGTACTTCAAAATCATTGAAAATCAACCCCTAAGGATATTTTCAAATTTATTTATAAAAATTCCTGTAAACAAGGTATTTACTAAAGTGTTCGTTTAGCGACCGTTTTATTCCAAACTTTAGCCATTTTGTTTGACCAGTTATAAAATATTTTAAACTCCAATATTTTCCAGAACTTACAGTACTTGTTGAAAATACAAAGAAACCCTAAGGATGTGTACCAAAATCATTTTAAACATTCGCAAAAAGTAAGGCTTTTTAAAGTGCTCATATAGCGACTTTCTTCTCGCTATAACTTTTGCCACTTTGTTCAACCACACCTATAGCTTTTGAAACCTTTATATTTTTACAATAACAAGTATCCATATAATACTTATTAAAACTAGAAAGAAACCCCTAAGGATGTCTTTCAATATAATTATAAAAATTCTGAAAATAAGGTATTTTAAAGTGCTCATATCACCAACCACAAGACATGTCAAAGTGCATCTATAGCGACCTTTTCGCTCATTCCACTTCCTCTTTACTTTGTTCGCTTTTGACCATAGATTCATGCTTCCTAAGATTCTCTAATGTGTTGTTGAATGTTTGGTGAAGTTTTGAGAAGAATTGAATTAATTAAAGAAAGATCAGTAAGGAACTAAGTGGATTAATGCTATCCACTTCTACCATTTTTGATCGTTTTATATTATTTAAGCGTTAGAATTTGCAAAGTATAAATGGACCATTAGCCCCCTCCTTTACCCTCCTTTAGCTAGTCACAAACTCCTTCCCACCTCCTTGCATGTTTTCACTTTACACCTCATCATTCACATGAAAATATCTCTTCCTTACCTTAGTCAATTACCATATTACTCCTCCCCTTCTAGAAGCTTCCTAAGAGATTTAGTTCAAAATGTTTGCATTTCTCATTAATGATTTTCTAAGTACTTTAGTGTACCAAAAAATTGATGGAACTGGACCAGCCCACGGTGGAAGTTATGGGTGAATTTCAAAAATGTTACTCTATTGGATTTTTATTGGGCATATGAAGTCAAACTGAATTAGAAAATTTCTAAATTTCATTTAAATAAAATCATTTATTTTATTTAAATTCAAATAAATTAAGATACGAAATTAATTTTATGTGATTTAGTTTATACATAAATGTATCGTATACATATATGCGTGAGTGCATGTGTAACATAATAATCCGTGAAAGGTATAATATGTTCATATTGGGATTTACATCGCAATAGACATATTAGCTCCTTTTGTATGTCATGTATGTTGTCCAAATATATGCGTGTATATGTGTTACAGTATATATATATATATATATATATATATATATATATATATATGTATGTATGTATGTATGTATGTATGTATGTATGTATGTATGTACGGCACATATGTTTGTATAAATATATTATATCTAATATATAAACGTAAAACATTTATATATAGACAAATATATATATAGAAAGAGAGAGAAAATTACTAAAAAAAATTATTATTCAAAATCAACTTAGTTTTGCAAACATTATAATTTTAATTTGTATATATTATGAATAAAATAATGTTTTCATCCATAAATAATTAACATAATATATTCTATTGATGAAAATTCAAATTTTACAATTTTTGAAAATCTAGAATCATAAAATAGAGCTTAGGGAAAATCTAGAGATTTTTCAAAGTTGAAATATTATTTTTAAAAACAAATACATTGATTTCGACAATAATTATTTAATATAAGGTAATATATTGACAACAATTAAAATCATAATACTTGAGAAATTCTAGTATTATGAATGAATGGCTACAAAAAATTTTGAAGAATTTTTCAATTAAATTATTATTTTTAATAAATCATAAACGGTTTTGTCGAAAAAATATTAATTATTAAAAATAATGAACTTTATTGAAAAAATCCTAAATTTTTTCTATACGTATCTAGAATGATATAATATTAAAAATAAATAAAATAGAATTTTCAATGTAATAATTATTTTTTATATAATGAACAATTAAAAATTCAATAAATATTAATTTAAAAATATGATATATGTATGATAATTAATTTTCGAATTTGTAAATTAATATTATGTATATAAGTGTACTGAATTTTTTAAATCATATATATACATATATATATCTTATATATGCGTATATGCTTGTGACGCCCCAATTCTATGCTCACAATAACAAAGGTTATTATAAGGAATAACGTCTGCTATTGCAAAGAATAAGGCTTGTTAGAAGCGACCATCTGTACGTTATGCCTTAGATGAGCATTGATTACATCGATAAGAGTTGTATAACTTACTCCCAAAGATATAAATTCAATCCAAATCTAAAATGAAACTACGGTGGCTAAAGAAAAATCCAAAACAATTCATAATATCAACAACACTGATAGTATAATCACATCAGAACAGAAATATCAGATATATATAGCGGAAGACAAGTCTGGAATACATGCTACAACAATCTATAGTTCACAATAACCAAATATACATATACATATACATCAACATACATAAGATGGGAGTCAAATAACCAAAAGGGCTCCTCGAAGGCTAGACAAAAGATGATGCGAAATCCCAAAAGATGAAGCTGTTATTGAATCAGAGATAGAGATTAACCTGAAATGACTCGGTCTGACCCGAGTATTATTTAAAAGAAAATAATAAACGGATCAGTCTAAATTATTCTTAGAATAGAATGCATCATAAACAACTTCAACCAAAATAATAATAATCTCTAATGAGAATATTCAACATAAGAAATCAACATAATTAAATGAAGAAATCACATCAACTCCATCAAAATCAACTTTCAAATTCACAATTGAATTCAAACAACAATTCATGAAATCTATAAATCAAAAATAGATAACTAGAAAATCAACACAAAAGTGGATCGATCCCAATAAATGGCGAGTTTTAGCTACGCCGCACGTGCATCTCAAATGGCCGAAGCTTACCAAGTACTATGATTTTTGGCGCCCAACAAATGACCCGAAGGTCCAACAAATGACCCGAAGGTCTAGTACTGGTATTGACCCGGAGGTCCAACAAATGACCCGAAGGTCCAACAAAGTGGCTTGAATGCCCATCAAAATCATCAAATATTTCAATTAACGAGTCCGGAATTAACTGAAATAGTAAAAGTGTGGTTCCATACTCCGCACTTTTGCTAAATCGTTTAAATCTCTTCATCGTTTCCTTGAATGTGCAAAATTGTGTATTTTATATAAATAACAATTTACGTTCTCAAACGGACAAGTCCGAAATTAACCGAATCAGTAAAAACGAGGGTTCATAGTCCTCAATTTTGCTGAAACGTTTAAATCGCTTCCTCATTCTTTTGAAAGCGCAAACTGTAAAAATTTTTGGAGACAATTTCAATTTAAAACGATTTTTAAAACATGTGATTAAATTAGCAACAACTATAGCAATTTCGACGAGGAAATTACGCATCACAGAACACCGTAAAAACGGTTATCAAATCAGCATTGTGGGATAACCGCTTGAAAAGTCACTTCAAATTAACGGTTACTGACATTAAAATAACAGTGAATTTCATTCATCAAATATATCATCAAAACAACACGCAACAAAATATAGTACCGGCGTACAAATTCCGTTATGAAAATAACGGCAACCAATTACGTTTTGCAATGTAACACCGGTTCAATGCAAATTAGATAAGGGACTGGATTAAAAATTTTAAACATGAAAATATGAGGCCTCAAATTATTAAACTCGCCCTTTTGTGTGTAACACCTTAAAATATGATGTCTGGGAAATTTGAACACTTGAATTCAAGCACACATTCACCAATTAAATGAGAATTGGCAATACTTATTTATACACGTTAATGTGCAACCTGTAATACAACACGCATCCCTTACCCAAAGCTAAAGTCAAAAATGAACATTTCAATGTTGCAAAAATAATTATCCAAGCATGCAGCTAGGAAGGATGCATGCAATTATAGGTAGGAAAACATTTTAATATTGTAAAATACTTACATGCGCATGCAGCTAGGGGAAAACATTTCACCACTACAAAAAAAATAAAACACGCATGCAATTATAGGTAGAAAAACATTTTACTTCTGCAACAATAAAACACGCATGCACTATAGGTAGGAAAACATTTCACTTCTGCAAATAATAAAACACGCATGCACTATAGGTAGGAAAACATTTCACTTCTGCAAATAATAAAACACGCATGCAACTAAGGTTACACACGTATACAGCTAGGGAGGACGCATGCAGCTAGGAAATAAACAATTCAATATTGTAAAATACTTGCACATGCATGCCGTCGGAAGGAAAATATTTCAACATTGCAAAATAATTATGCATGTATGCAGCTAATGGTTAGTGCAACCTTTATGAAACAATATAAACTATATTTTAAAGCTTGCATGATGCCTCTGCATGTTTAATAACTCGAAGGACCAGAGTATGAGCAAAGCAAATTTGCTCATACTGATTCACGTGAAAACCAATCTATACACCAGTTGTTAATGTGATCAAGGCAGGCAAACAAAACCCAATATAGTACGTACATGCCTACAGTGATGACCGGGCTCAAAATTTCAAAATAAGCATGCAAATACAACATAGCTACGTAAATGAACAAGACTCAGGAGGAAACAATTAGATCAGTGCAAAAATCAAAGAAAACCATATTCACAACTAGATCAGAGAGTTACTAAATATAATTTAGAAGTGTGAGAGGAAACTCACTTTAACTTGTTTCGAATTTAGCTAGAACCGGGGATTCAAATCTTAGAGCTGCTGCCATTAATGCTTCATAGAGCCTCTGAGAGAATGAACATGAAAATGTTGCAGAGAATTATCATTTCTTTTCTTCAAATGACAATAAGTCAAAGAGAATGAGTGTTGAAAAGGCTTAGGGGTACACATTCATTTAATGCATAGGTACTTGATAATGCTCGGCCATGTTTGAAATACAAGTATGTATGTCACGGCAAGGCAATTTTCTAGTAATGCAAAAATGTGTTCACACTTGACAAAGAGAATTTTCTTATTTCTTTGTTTACAGCATGGCACAAAAGTTATTCAAACTTTTGGAATTGGACTGTCACAATGCAAAAGGGAAAAATATAATGCAAAGTATACACTATATTCTTTTTCTTACTGTATTGCATTTGTGTACACTTTGCATTTATACAAAGAATGTGAACAAGTTATGCCATCTGAATTAGATGACAGCTAGGTGGAGTGAATAAAATGTGATGCAATTCAACCAACTTTGCAACACTATATTTTCTTCAAATTTTGATTTAAAAATTCCTATTTAAAATATGCACTCCGACAGTAATTCAAAAATTACGGTCATTGCCGATTTTAAAAACATTTATTACGACGTTAATAAAATCACGATCGTTACAGACTCCCCCCTACTAGAAGCAGTCAATAACGTAGATAATTCGTCACAACAAAGATTCAAAATAGAAAAGATAGATAAGAATGCTCACCCCCACCCGAAGTGGAGAGAAAACCGGGATAAGAACGCTCGATGAATTCTTTGGTTTCCCAAGTGCAATCCTTGGGGTTTGCGGACCATTTAATCTTCACGAGCGGAACTTCTTTATTCCGAAGGCGTTTCACCTCCATAGCTAGCACACGAATAGGATTTTGCACAATAGAAAAGTCGGGTGAGATCTCAAGATCTTGCAACATAGGAGGATCAATAATAATATCTGAATCTCGAAGACAGCGACGAAGCTGAGATATATGAAATACGTCGTGAATTCTCGAAAACTGAATAGGTAACGATACACGATAAGCAACTGGGCCAATGCGTTCTGTAATAGAAAACGGTCCAATATAACGTGGAGCCAATTTCTTGGAGCTACTAAAACGCACCACACCCTTCATCGAGGAAACACGAATGAACACAAGATCATCAACAGAAAATTCCAAAGGCTTCCTATGGTGATCGGCATAAGATTTCTGCCTACTCTGTGCCTCCTTCATTCTCTATCTGATAATATCAATCCTCTCTGAAGAATCACGAATATAATCGGGGCCGAGAACTAGCTTTTCCCCCGATTCTAACCAATAAGATGGTGATCGACACGACCTTCCGTAAAGAGCTTCGAATGGAGCCATACCGATACTGGATTGGAAACTGTTGTTATACGAAAATTCAACAAGAGGTAAGTGGTCTTCCTAACTACCACCAAAATCAAGAATGCAAGCTCGAAGGAGATCCTCTAAAACCTGATTCACCCTTTCAGTCTGGCCGTCAGACTGTGGATGATAAGTTGTACTGAGATTGAGCTTAGTGCCCAAAGCTTTCTGGAGGCTCTGCTAGAAACCACTAGTGAAAAGCGGATCTTTGTCACTAACAATAGAACTAGGCACACCTTGGAGTCAAATGACTTCTTTAATAAACAGCTTAGCCAACAAAGGAGCAGTCCGATAGGACTTGATAGGAATAAAGTGGGCTGATTTAGTCAATCGGTCAACAATCACCTAAATACTAGTATGGCCCGACCTCGAACGAGGTAGATCATCAATGAAGTCCATGGAAATTTGATCCCATTTCCATAATGGAATCTCAAGAGGTTGCAAAAGACCACTGGACGTTGGTGTTCCGCTTTAACAAGTTGACAGTCATGCAACGACTTACATAACTTGCAATATCACGCTTCATACCCTTCCAATAGTATAAGCGTTTCATATCAGCATACATCTTACTACTACCTAGATAGATAGTATATTTAGAACGATGACAGTCCTCAAGAATGTCATTTCTAATATTAGAATTATCAGGCACGATCAATCTACCCTTCTTTCGAATGCAACCATGAACATCAATATCGAAATCCTTTAGATCATCACCGCGATTTACAACTCTGAATAAGATAAGCAACATATGGATCATGTTTTTGGGCATTGGTAATACGATCCATCAAACTAGGACGAGCTTCCATGCTAAATAAAAGCATGGGAGAATCAGAAACTGAAGGACGGTCCCTAATATCACAAAGAGATAAAGCTTCCAAAATATTCCACTCTGCTAGCTTCATGGAAACAACAACCTGTTGCTTGCGACTAAGCGCATCAGCAACTCGATTACCCTTACCAGGGGTATACCGAATATCGAAATCATATGAAGCAAGAAATTCGAGCCAACGTTGTTGCCTCATATTAAGCTCTTTCTGAGTAAATAAATACTTCAGAGATTTGTGATCGGTGAAGAGAATAAAACGCTCGCCCAATAAATAATGTCGCCAAATCTTTAGAGCAAAGATTATGGCGGCTAACTCCAAATCATGGGTAGCATAACGAATCTCGTTAGGCTTTAGTTGCCTAGAAGCATAGGCAACTACTATATCCTTTTGCATGAGAACAACACCGAGCCCAAAACCACTGGCATCGATATAAGCAACAAGATCACGATTCCCTTCGAGAACCACTAAGATAGGAGTATGAGTAAGGCGATCATTTAACTTCAAGAAAGAATTCTCGCACTTATCCGACCAAATAAAAGGAACAGCTTTTCTCATAAGAGTGGTAAGCGGTAAAGCAATACGAGAAAAGTCCTTAATAAATCGGCGATAATAACCCGCCAATCCAAGAAAACTACGGATCTCAGTAATGGTCTCGGGCCTCTTCCAATTCTGAATAGATTCGATCTTAGAAGGATCGACAGAAATACCATCGGAAGAAACAGTGTGACCCAGAAACTTCACCTTATTCTCCCAGAAGTGACACTTGGAGAATTTGGCATAAAGCTGATGCTGACGAAGAGTGCTCAAAACAATCTCCAAATGCTGAATATGATCGGCTTCATATTTGGAATAAATAAGAATATCATCAATGAAAACTAAGACAAACTTATCGAGATATTCCCGGAATATCCGATTCATAAGATCTACAAAATATGCCGGAGTGTTCGTCAAACCGAATGGCATAACAAGCCATTCGTAAGAATCATAACGAGTACGGAATGCGGTGAGAGGAATGCTATCTTCCGCCACTCGTAACTGATGAAAACCGGTAGCAAGATCGAGTTGGGGAAGACTTTAGCGCCACTTAATTGATCGAACATGTCATCGATCCTAGGTAATGGATACCTATTCTTGATAGTTAGCTCGTTAAGCTTGCGGTAATCAATGCAAAGCCTAAGAGTACCATCTGGCTTCTTAACGAAGACAACGGCGACGCCCCAAGGAGACAAGCTAGAACGGATAAAATGCTTGGCTTCCAACTCAGATAATTGTTGCTTGAGTTCCTCATTTTCCTTAGCAGACATCCTCGTGGGAGGACGACTGACAGGATGTGCACCGAAGATAAGATGTATACGGAACTCTATTGCGCTTTTCGGCGGCAATCTCGAGATAGGCTCAAAAACATCGGAAAAATCACAAACAAACAGAATATTATCTATGACATCCTCCAATTCGAAGGAAGAAATGGAAGCATTCGAAGTATGATCCATGCTTCGAAATATAATAGATAATTGCTCGCTAGCATCGAGATGCTTAAGATACAAAGTTCTTTCAGGACATCGAATTTGAACTTCATAACGGACGAGCCAATCCATACCTAATATCATATCAAAATCAAGATGATCTATAACATGCAGATTCGCATGAAAGGAGAAACCACAAAGAATAATCTCAACATCAACACATAATAATCCAAGAGTAGCGGATCCACCAATAGGATTTACGATCCTCAAAGGATCGCAAAGAGTAATAACATCCAAATGAATAATATCAACAATCTCCTTCGACACGAATAAATGTGATGCACCCGTATCGAAGAGAACTCTAATAGAACGGCCATGAAATAAAATGAAACCTTCCAAAACATAAGGAGTAAGACCTTTGGGCTGAGAAGAATCACCAGAAGCTTTAGCAACATTAAGCTTCCTAGATTTGAGACTCTAAGCAGAAGTAGGACAATAAAAATTCCAATGACCTTCCTTCTTGCAATAACGGCAAATGGGAGGCTTAGGACAGCTAAGAAGAAGATGATCCAACGAACCACAATTATAGCACGCCCTCTGAACAAAAGGTGCACTACTAGGCTGAGAACTAGAGATAGCTTGCTTCTTCTTCTTCTGATTAGAATTAGGCTTATGAAATGGGAACCACTTCTTGTTGGGGTTCTTAGAAACCTCAACATCATCTCCACTATCACGTTCCTTTTCAGCAGCTTCAAGACAAAGAGCCGAATCAACAAGCTCCTCAAAAGAGAGCTTAAGCTGAAGCAAAAGAACTTTCTTCAAATAATTCTTCAAACCATCAACAAAACGAAGATTCTTCTTACGCGGAGTGTTAATGAACTCAACTCCGTATTTGGACAAGGCATCGAAAGATGCAACATAACCGAAAACAGAGGACTTTCCTTGCTTCAACTCAAGGAAACTACGAGCAAGATTAGCCTTTTCCGATTCAGGAACGAACTTAAGTTCGAATCGTTCCTTAAACTGAACCCAAGAGAGAGCGGACTCATCAACCTTCGAAATAAAGAGCTCATACCAATCAAGTGCACGCTCTTGCAACATACTAGATGCCACAAGAACGCGATGATGATCCGAAAGATCCATCCGAGAAAATATGCGCTCATAAGTGCGCAACCAAGTCTGAACCTCCATAAAACTTTTTGATCCCTTGAAAGGCTGACCTCCAAGGGGGAATAGTCACTATACATGCGGGCGAAGGAGACTTCTGAGCGGGAGCTGCGGGAGTAGCAACAGGAGGCTGAGTACCTCGAAATAGCTACATAAACTGATCAGTTGACATATAGACTCCGTCTGGATGAGAACCACTAGACGGGCCTGTAGAAGAACGCTTCCCTCTACCTCTTCCAGCCATAGGCTGAGAAACAATAGAAGGTAAGGATTAGTTACAACAATACACAATTGATAAGAAATTTAACAAATGGAATACTACAGAATATATAATTTATTCCTAGACGTACTCCACATGTTAAAGTGAAAAGAATAGATTAGAAAGGCACGAATAAACTCCCGAATAGTTGTAACACATGTTCCATTCTGTTTCTGTTCTGTGTATATTATAATTTGTTCTGAATTTCAGCTCTGATACCAAGCTGTGACGCCCCACCTCTATGCTTACAATAACAAAGGTTATTATAAGGAATAACGTCTGCTATTGCGAAGAATAAGGCTTGTTAGAAGCGACCATCCGTACGTTATGCCTTAGATGAGCATTGATTACATCGATAGGAGTTGTATAACTTACTCCCAAAGATATAAATTCAGTCCAAATCTAAAACGAAACTACGGTGGCTAAGAAAATTCCAGAACAATTCATAATATCAACAACACTGATAGTATAATCACGTCAGAACAGAAATATCAGATATATATAGCGGAAGACAAGTCTGGAATACATGCCACAACAATTTATAGTTCACAATAACCAAATGTACATATACATATATATCAACATACATAAGATGGGAGTCAAATAACCAAAAGAGCTCCTCGAAGGCTAGACAAAAGATGATGCGAAATCCCAAAAGCCGAAGCTGCTACTAAATCAGAGATAGAGATTACCCTGAAATGACTCGGTCTGACCCGAGTATTATTTAAAAGAAAATAATAAACGGATCAGTCTAAATTATTCTTAGAAGAGAATGCATCATAAACAACTTCAACCAAAATAATAATAATCTCTAATGTAGAATATTCAATATAAGAAATCAACATAATTAAATGAAGAAATCACATCAACTCCATCAAAATCAACTTTCAAATTCACAATTGAATTCAAACAACAATTCACGAAATCTAGACATCAAAAATAGATAACTAGAAAATCAACACAAAAGTGGATCGATCCCAACAAATGGCGAGTTTTAGCTACGCCGCACGTGCATCTCAAATGGCCGAAGCCTACCAAGTACTATGATTTTTGGCGCCCAACAAATGACTCGAAGGTCCAACAAATGACCCGAAGGTCCAACAAATGACCCGATGGTCTAGTACCGGTATTGACCCGGAGGTCCAACAAATGACCCGAAGGTCCAACAAAGTGGCTCGAAAGCCCATCAAAATCATCAAAATCATAAAATATTTCAATTAACGAGTCCGGAATTAACCGAAATAGTAAAGTGTGGTTTCATATTCCATACTTTTGCTAAATCGTTTAAATCTCTTCATCGTTTCCTTGAATGTCCAAAATTATGTATTTTATATAAATAACAATTTACGTTCCCAAACGGACAAGTCCAGAATTAACCGAATCAGTAAAAATGAGGGTTCATAGTCCTTAATTTTGCTGAAGCGTTTAAATCGCTTCCTCATTCTTTTGAAAGCGCAAACTGTAAAAATTTTGTGGAAATGTAATGATCCCGACTTAACGACGAATTTAATTGAATTTTTGGATTAAATTATGGATTTGTTTGAATTTTTCAATCTTAATAAGAAATGTATACTTATTTGCTTTTGAATTGGATTTGAAACTCAAAAATGAATATTTTCAGTTGAATTGAATTATAAATAAAGTGTTTAAAATAAAATAAAATAAAACTACGTATCAATATTGAATATAAGTGAAAGTATGAAATAAAATATACGTATAAATTTAATACATGATAGTTAAACCATAAATAGAAATCAAATTTAAGCATTTATGTTAATAATAAAACTATAGAATAATAACAAAAGAAATGCAAATGAGATTTTATGGATATAAGGCAACAATAAACTAAATCGAACTACAAAGTAAAACTATAACAACATGTTAACTAGGACTTCACTTCAATTTAAAAGCAAAGACAAAAGATAAGATAAAAAGATATTCAACTATAATTATGTACACATTAAAAAAAAATCTAGAAATATCTTCTATGTCACTGGAAATAAAAGACAACAATACATGCAAGGCAAGAACAAAGTTAAAGAAAGAAGACATAAAGGACTGAGGTAATAAATGCAACATACCTCATGCATTTAATGCAAGCATACCAGCCATGCCTATTATACTAGATAATATAATTAACCTGTACAAATATTTTTATCACCTGTAAACTTGATTCCACCTACATCAACCAGTAAACTTGTTTTATAAATATCAACTTCACTTCAGTTCGTATATTTGAGGCTGAGAAATGTGAGTAAAACATCATCTTTTAACTTAAAAAAAAGCTCAATTTAAAATAGCAACTTCAACTTGATCAAAGATTGAAGGCTGGAACATTCAAAGTTGGAAACCTGGGAAGCAAGATATCAAACTGTGCTCATTTCAAATCCAGGAAACAACCCTCTGTGAATAAATTCATGTGAGTAAACATAATATAAATTTTATGTTACCAGGGAATGATTTATGTTTATTATGGATGTTGGATATCTTCTTTGTTTTAACACTGTGTATATGAAACTATTTTGACAGTGTTGAGATGTCTGTTTTTTTTAGTTCAGGATGAACCAAATAGAAATAAATTCAATTCTCCATTTCTAATCATTTTCAAGCCTTGATATCTAAAGCAAAGTTGTGTATTTAAGTAAGAACTATGATCTAAAAATAATTTCATGAAGTATAAATGTATACAAGAGGAAAGATTTAAATTTTACAGATGAAACTTCAAATTTGGGAAATTTCGAATTTAATAAAACATTGATCCAAGTATGTTGCTTGAATCCTTACCTAAAACAATGATTTTTAAGATATGTTTGGTAATTTTTAGTGTTGAGTTTTAGGAGTAGTTCAATAATGAACGAAATTTGCATTTTGGCCAATTTCCGGCGACGCGATGAACTGGAGGTGTCGGGGTTGTTTGAGGTGGTGGAGGAGCCGATGGGTGTGGTAGGAAAAATGGTTGGAGGTGGCCTCGACCTCGGTGGCGAAGGCGGCGAGCATCTAAAGTCTGGAAACCTAATTTTGGACGAGGTTGGAAAAAGGGGTCGCTGGGGTTTCGCGCGTGCATCGAGTTGCACATGGGTTTGTGGGATTATAGTATGGAAGATGACGAGTTCGTGGCCGAAGCTCGAGTGTCTCTGGTGGTCGGAGTGATGGTGGCAAGACGATTTGCTGAGGAGGGTTTGGGTTACAGTTTCGAATGCGAGGCTCATTTTCGATTTGGAAATTTTGGTGCCGAGTCGAGTGTCGATTTCGTATGTGGGGATGTTTCGCGACTCGATGGAGGTCGCGATGGCCACCGGAGGTGGCGGCGGTTCGTGTGCACGTGCACGACATTGATCAGGTGTCAGGGAAGTTTGGGCCTGGGGGGGGGGGGGGGGGGGGGAACTCGAAAGAATGCTCGAGCACGGGATGCTTTGGCTCGAGTTTTTTTTGTTTTGGGTTTGCGTGAGCATCTTCTATCTTCAGGTTAGAAAAAAAAATAAAAAGGGGAAGAAGAAGAACGAACGCGAAAGGGAGAAGGGGATGACTCGTGACTGATGGAAGGAAACTCGAAGCAGGAAGTGGTCTGACTCAAGTAGAAAACTTGTATAGGTTTTAAAACAAAACCTGTCCTGTTTTTGAAAAAAAAAAGAAAAAAAAGAAAATTTTAATTTATAAAACAAAGTTTAAATTAAGTTGTAAAACAAAAGTTTTAAATCTAAATTTAAGTTTAGGTTGAATCAAAAAAAAGAATTTGATTTTAACTCTTGAAATTTCTTTATAACAAAAATATTACTTTAACATGAGAAATTATTCATTAAATTTGCTTTTGATTTAGATTAATTAGATAAGTAATTAAAGAGTTAAAATAATTAATGAAGGTTTATAAAGTATTGATTAAGGATTTTTAATTAATTAATGATTAAAATTGATTAATCAAGTGACTAAGCAAAAATTAATGTAAGGATAATGTGATAAATTGATTTGGTAATAAATTTGAGAAAAATTAATTTATTTAAAGAAATTATTTATTTAAAGGTTAATAAATTAATGGAAGTGATAAATAAATAATTATTAATTATGGAGTAATTAACTAGTTATTGTAATTAATAAACTAAGGTAATTGGTAAAATTTGTTTATATCAAATGACTTGGAATTAATAAATCAGAATTGGATAATAAATTCATAATTAAATTAATTAAATTTGAAAAATTAAATTGAATTAATTAGGATTAAACAATTAATTAATCCTGCTTATGAACGATTGTTAAATGCCTGACCTTACCTATGAATGATTGTATTGTATGAGATGCCTTGAATTGATTATCCTATCTGATTTGTGATATTTTGTTCTGTAGATTGAGCCGTGTATATTTATTTACATTTGCACACTATCAGTGAATTTGTGAATGGATGATGAGCGTTACAGTTTTATATCGCTTATCAGCTATATTTCTGTGTTTTGATCTATGATGATTGAATGATGTTGCACTATTGTGTAAAACCCTTGGACCACACTCATACACACACAAATATGGATTTCACGTGGAAATTGGTTAAGTCACAAATTTTTGAATAAGTTTGAATTTGAATTTTAAATTCAAATAGTTTTGGAAATAAATTAAGTTTAATGTGAAAAGCCTTTGAAAAGGTGTTTTAAAAATAAAAGTTATTTTGAATAAATAATAGAGATTTGGAATTTGAATAATTCAATTTAAATTGAAGTTCAAAAATCTGAAATTGAATTCTATATTCAATATTTATGATTTAAAAAGAATTATACCAGTTATACGGGTTTTTAACCATTTTTAAAGTGTGTTTGGGAATTTGAATTAGCTTAAAGATTTTTAACTTGTATAAATAGAATCGGGTTTTTCCAAAATAAAACTATTGTTTCTAAATGATAAAAAGCTTTCATATGAGAAATGAATTTCAAATTGTATTTAAGGGATTTCAAGTTAAATTGAAAATGATTTTCCAAGTTATGGATGAATCTTTGGAAACAGTTTTGAAAGCTATGAGATAAATCTTTGATTTAAAGATTTAAATGAGTTAATCTAATTGAAATGAAAATTTCTTTGAAATCCGTAAATGAATCTTTGTGAAATTGAGTGAACTTTGTGAAATAAATCTTTTTGTTTAAAAGATTTGAAATGGTAATTGGTTTAAACCATTTAAAAGAAAGTTTGGAATTATTAAGTTGTGACTTAATTTAAACCCCATATCCATATGTTTTTAAATATTACGCTCATTATTCGGTTTAGCCGGAAAGAACCGAATAATGATACGTCGTTATGGATAGCATTTGAAGACCGGTGGTGAAGACCGGGTATTTGCGAGAACGATAGGATGACCTATCGATTGTCTCTGCACTGAGTTGCTCCGGTATAGAGATTCCCTAAGTGATGGGAAGTTCGATCGGGATTGTGATTACCCGGATTGCAAGGGCTTCTTTGGAAGTGCCTTCGGTTCTGTTCGAACCTAAAACAGACTTGAATGGATTGTATGTATGACATTACATTTTGAGATATAAAGCAGATTTCTTTCAAATACATTTCTGTTGGTGGCGGAGAATTTATTCTCTTAGCATTAACACCCTTCTCTAAGACGTACGAGCTCAGAGGTTATGTAGTTGAAGGTTATTAGCGATATATTCCCAACTTGGTAATGTGGCATGCTGAGTGTTGCTTATCATTTGTTGATCAAAGCGTGGATTTTGTAAAAATTGTAGCTTTGTGGACGAGACTTCGTCGAGCCTCACAAACAGGTAATGGTTGAAACAGGAATTGTGCGGCAAGGTTTCAGGGGTAGCTTCCCTAGGGTATGACTATTCCTTCTGGAAAAGGGTAATATCATGGTATGGAGCCCAGATACTTACTCATGTGGACACACTATATTATTTACTGTGTGATGTTTTTTGTTAGAGAGCTCTCGTTTAAAGGTCCCAAAGGACCGGGAGTGGCATATCTGAGGTTTTGTAAATTCCCCGGGAAGGGGGGTAGCCGGCCTTGTTTGGCAGAGATCCGGTTTGGTTCTCGGGGCGTCATTCCAGAGGCGTTTCCACGTGGCAATGGGAAGTTCCTTGGCCTGACTATTTGTTGGAAAATCCATTCCTCCAATACGAGCCTTGTACGGTATTAGTTGTATTACCTGCCATCTACTTATGGTGGCGCTCCACTGTTTGGATGGTAGCTATAGTAGGCATAAGTGCGAAATGTCTATGTTGGCTAAGATTTATATTATACTTTCGAAAAAATTTTCTGCACCTTGCACTTATAGTAATAATATCAAAGAAATTCGCGTATCAAGCATATTTGACTATCATAAGGAGAAATCTTCTCCGATTCTGCGTTTGCATTGTATGTGTGTGTACGGGAGGCCTTATGATAGTCTCATTTTTCAAAAGCTTTGCGGTTATAAAAATTTAAATCTTTGATTGTTTTAAAGACAAACTTTTTTCGTTTGCTCATACCAGTCCCACGACTGACCCAGAGTTTATTGTTTATTTCCTAAACTCTGGGTGCTCAAAATTTTTCCACACGGGCAGTCTAGAGTTTGGTTTTTCAGATAGTTAGGTTCAGTGGATTATCTGGAGCTGGTTCAGTGGATTATCTGGAGCTAGTTCAGTTTTTGGATGCGGACGAGACTTCCTTAGCTTGGCGAAGTCTTGATGGTGGATCGAGCTAGGAGTTTTGGAGCTTTGTCTTTGGAGCTTTTTGGATCAGAGTTGCAGTATTATATTCTGAGAAGACTTATTTCATATTGTATCGTGTTCCGATGTATTTTGTGTTGTATATTCTCTGATGTTGATGATTATCATTGTATCAAATTGATGTATCGGATATTGTATTCATGTTATATCAGTGATATCATCTTTTATTTTCCGCTGTGTTATTTATCATTTAATGATGTTGCAAGCTCCCGCGATACGAATTTGATGTTGTTTGTCGGACATCGAGTTCGGGTCGTGACAAATTGGTATCAGAGCCGAAGGTTGAGTAAGAACTTTAGCTACGGAGTGTAACACCTTAGATGGCTCATTAGAGATAGGGTGAAGTATACCCTAGAATGAGTACAACCAGTGGAACCAAAACCCAAATTTCTTAGCCTATTCTTTTTATCTGTTGTTATTCTCTAAGATATTTCGTCCGAATGCCTAAATCAAATTTCTTACTATTTACAGATAGTAAGAATGAGTGGAAAAAGAGGACGAAATAGGAGACAGGAAAGTACTACTTCAGCTGGCCAAAACCCTGCAACGACAGATATTCCTATTCAATCTCAATTGAATTTGGCTCATTTATATCGAAGTTTTTCTAGACTTGGTGGAAAGCCATTCACAGGCAAAGAAACTGTTATCGAAGCACAAGCCTGGATTCGATCGCGTGAAAAAATTTTCAAAGGACTAAAATTAGAAGATGATCAAATGTGGTTGATAGCTTCTTGGCAACTCCAGGAAGAGGCTTTAATTTGGTGGGAAACTGTTACCGTGGATGAGTCGGCAGATGAATTTACTTGGAGTCGTTTCAAGGAAGTGTTTGAGCAGCGATATATGTCGTCTGCTGGTATCTCTAGAGTGTACCAGGAGTTTATGGATTTAGAGCAAGGAAGTTTATCGTTTGAGGAGTACTTGAACAAATTTATTGAATTATCTCGATTTGGTCCAGAATGGTGAATACACCGTTAAAGAAGAATGAAAAGTTTATTCGAGGAATGAACCAGGAGTTTTAGGAAAGGATGACTACTCACGTCAAGGAATCTTTTTCTGAATTAATTGATATAGGCTATCGATACGATACTCTGGAAAAGCAAAAAGATCCGAAGGAAATTGGAAATGCAAGTAATCTGAATTGGAGAAAAAGGAAGTTTCGCAGAAAGAAATCGAGGAAAGATAAAGGAAAGAAGAGTATACAGAAGAAAAAGAAGGATGTTACTTGTCTCAATTGCTTGGAGAAAGGTCACTACTCGGATAAATGTAAGAATCCTTGGAAGCCAGGAATGAGAGAGCCATTTATGAGGCCAGATCAGGAATCTACTGGATGCTATAAATGCCGCAAGCCGGGACATAGGATCAACACTTGTCCAGCAAAGAAGCAGCCTTTAGTAAAGAAAGTGTATTCAATCAGAGACGATTCTTCAACCTCAACAAGCTGATTAAGGAAAAGAAATTTTATAAGGTAAACTTCTCGGTTAGGATTAAGTTGTTCGAATTTAGTTTGACACTGGAACTATCCTTAGTTGTATTTCTCAGCAAATCGTAAATAAGTTAAATCTTGAATCTAAAATCGTAATCGAATCTATTTCTATCTATTTTATTGGGTTTCGATAAAAATCTACGAATGGTTAGTTATCCCTTCGAACTAACCAATACCCCTATGTACTTCGTATATCAGATAACCCAATTGTTTCGAGATTAATTAAGTTTGTTCTCATATCTATTGTTGATATTTTGATTTGGAAAACCAAAATGCAAAATAAGTATTCGGTTTGATTTGAAAAGATGTTTCTCTATCTTTCATTTATCTTTGTGTCTCCTTGGCAAATTTCGAGGACGAAATTTCTTAAGGAGGGGAATCTGTAACGATCCCGACTTAATGACGAATTTAATTTTATAATTTAATTGAATTTTTGGATTAAATTATGGATTTGTTTGAATTTTTCAATCTTAATAAGAAATGTATACTTATTTGCTTTTGAATTGGATTTGAAACTCAAAAATGAATATTTTTAGTTGAATTGAATTATAAATAAAGTGTTTAAAATAAAATAAAATAAAACTACATATTAATATTGAATATAAGTGAAAGTATAAAATAAAGTATATGTATAAATTTAATACCTGATAGTTAAACCATAAATAGAAATCAAATTTAAGCATTTATGTTAATAATAAAACTATAGAATAATAACAAAAGAAATGCAAATGAAATTTTATGGATATAAGGCAACATTAAACTAAATCGAACTACAAAGTAAAACTATAACAACATGTTAACTAGGACTTCAATTTACAAGATTTGAAAATCTTACTACTTATAAAATTCCATTTATAACCTCATTTTCAGCATTAACAGAACTTCTTTTATAATTCCATTATTTCGATTATAAAATATATATTTTATAAATCTCATCTATAAACCATTTATACCTATTCGAAAATCACAATTAAAGTGCCAAAATCCGATTTATAAGTTAATTTCTTATAAATCTTTTATTTTACAAAAATCTATTCATTTTATACTTTCACAATTTATAAATCTATAAATTTTATTCACTTGTGAAATCCATTTATACTTCATTTTAACACTTATAAAAACTCGTTTTATAATTCCTATATTTTTTTTATTTATGAATATTAATCTTAGAAATCTTTTATATAAACCGTTTATAATGATTCAAAAATCTCAATTTAAATAAACCAATCCTTTTAACAATTTCCAAACGTTATTTAAAACTTATATAACTCCAAAATCATACTTAAGTAATATTTTCCAAAAATATAACTTTTATAACAATAAAATTATAATGTTTATTTATTTTAACAATTCAAAATTTAATAAAACGTATACTTTCAAAAATCACTTTAAAATTCTTTTTAAAATCAAAATCATTGTTTTAAAACTTCAAAAATGGATCCGATGATGCAACAGCACCAAATAGTCAATCACGACAACAAAGACATCATATATCAGTATATGACAATCAACAAATATCACAATATCTGCAAATAAATAAATACTAGTGAGGAATCCAGTTGGATCCCTCCAACCTGTTTCCCTACATCCAAAGATGTTAGCACAATACCAATTCCGTTCCAATACGGAATATCGCGGTATATAGGATTTATAAAATGTTTTCCGCTATTATGCGGCGCAATAGGGTCTCATCCGCTATATAATGCGGGAAATCAACTCCAAGTACATAAATAATACCAATTTCACTTTGCAGTGAAATATTCACGGTATATGTTTTTAATAAATAACATCCGCTTAATATACGACGTATAATGTCTATTTTAACAATCAATAGATAATAATTTATCATCCAGGCATACAATCAATCATTTTAAATCTAACTACTTAAAATTTAAATCGAAACTATTCGATTGAGTGAGAAGTTCTCACCTTGCTTTCAATTCGGTTTCCACGTTTTATTTCGAATAAAATTAAACATGGGTTTAATTTTACCCGAAATTTTCACTATCTCCAATCGACTCCAATCCAATTACATAGCGTAGTGCTCGACAGAACGAATCCAACGCAATTTGTTTTGTCCAAAACGGACCTCGTATGACAAAGATACAACATTTTAAATATTGCACGATTTAAATTATAATTTATTTACAATTTCTTTTAAAATTTTAAACCTAGCAAATTTTGGCCGTTGGATTTGGGCCGCACGCATCAAAGCCGCACCTTGCTTCCCTCCCATTCACGCGTTTCCTCCATGTGATGTTCGAACGCAAGAAACCCATCATCGCTAGCTAGGGTTTAAGGCCGCTCCCTCCACGTTGACCAAAACCCCATCACTCCACTACCATTCGAACGGCCATCACCAGAGCCACCTTCGGCTGGAAGGGCTTGCGACTCGGCCTCCCCATGGTGCGCAAAACGAGGGCGAACGACACCCCTTTGGACGCAAATTGCCGTTGAATCCTTGCTCCAATTACGATCATACCCGTTGAATTCGAAGATCTCGCTGCCCTCTACAATATTGTAGTTAAACGTTTTTGATAATTCTTAACGGATTTGGAGATAATTGAAGGGGAAGCGTACGAATTTCTGGCCATTGAATTGCTTAGGGCCGGCGGCTGATGATAGAACCCTAGGGTTGATATTCTTTTTGCAAAATGAATATAATATCGTGCTTATATAGAAATTCTGACGAGCACTATTCATTCCGGATTTTCCAAACTCCAAATCTCGCACGGTGACCGGCGTTTCTAGGGTTCACCCAGCGTTCCAGACACAATGGGATATGTTTCGAAGGCTAATTCGATCATCTGTGCGAGTTACGGCAATAAACGATCAATTTTAAATTAAATCGATTTAAACCAATTTCTATGCGTTTCGGCTTGCCCTGGACAAACGGTAGATCCGATTGACACAAAATTTAAAACCATACAATAATTTAACATTACAGATCTCATGAAACTGGTTTCGTCATAATCCGAGACTGTTTGAAAAATGGCTATTTTAAATCGTCAATTAAATATTAAATATTCAATTTTCACAAATTAACTTTTAATTCGATTTTAAAAGTCCTATAACATCATTATAACTCCAATATGATATTATAAAATTTTCCAAATCATTTTCAATCATATTAAACCCAATTTCTAATTATTTCTGTAATTTCAAATATTAAATTATCGATTTAATTATCCAATTAAATCTAGATATTCGAAATAAAATTTATTCGACCTATGAATTTCACTTATTAATATTTAAAATCAACTAAATAAACGAATTTTAATTGACAGAAATTCTGGGTCGTTACAGAAAACAATTTCAATTTAAAACGATTTTTAAAACACGTGATTAAATAAGCAATAATTATAGCAATTTCGACAAGGAAATTGCGCATCACAAAACACCGTAAAAACGGTTACCAAATCAGCATTGCGGGATAACCGCTTGAAAAATCACTTCAAATTAACGGTTACTGACGTTAAAATAACAGTGAATTTTCATTCGTTAAAAATATCATCAAAACAACACACAACAAAATATAGTACCGGCATACAAATCCGTTATAAAAATAACGGCAACCAATTACATTTTACAACGTAACACCGGTTCAATGCAAATTAGATAAGGGACTGCATTAAAAATTTTAAACATGAAAATATGAGGCCACAAATTATTATACTTGCCCTTTTGTATGTAACACCTTAAAATATGATGTTTGGAAAATTTGAACACCTGAATTCAAGCACACATTCACCAATTAAATGAGAATTGGCAATACTTATTTATACACGTTAATGTGCAACCTGTAATACAACACGCATCCCTTACCCGAAGCTAAAGTCAAAAATGAACATTTCAATGTTGCAAAAATAATTACCCAAGCATGCAGTTAGGAAGGACGCATGCAACTATAGGTAGGAAAACATTTTAATATTGTAAAATACTTACATGCGCATGCAGCTAGGGGAAAACATTTCACCACTGCAAAAAAATAAAACACGCATGGCAACTATAGGTAGGAAAACATTTCACTTCTGCAACAATAAAACACGCATGCACTATAGGTATGAAAACATTTCACTTCTGCAAATAATAAAACACGCATGCACTATAGGTAGGAAAACATTTCACTTCTGCAAATAATAAAACACGCATGCAACTAAGGTTACACACGTATGCAGCTAGGGAGGACGCATGCAACTAGGAAATAAACAATTCAATACTGTAAAATACTTGCACACGCAAGCCGTGGGAAGGAAAATATTTCAACATTGCAAAATAATTATGCATGTATGCAGCTAATGGTTAGTGCAACCTTTATGAAACAATATAAACTATATTTTAAAGCTTGCATGATGCCTCTGCATGTTTAATAACTCAAAGGACCAGAGTATGAGCAAAGCTAATTTGCTCATACCGATTCACGTGAAAATCAATCTATTCACCAATTGTTAATGTGATTAAGGCAGGCAAACAAAACCCAATATAGTACGTACATGCCTGCAGTGATGACCGGGCTCAAAATTTCAAAATAAGCATGCAAATACAACATAGCTACGTAAATGAACAAGACTCAGGAGGAAACAATTAGATCAGTGCAAAAATCAAAGAGAACCATATTTTCACAACTAGATCAGAGAGTTACTAAATATAATTTAGAAGTGTGAGAGGAAACTCACTTTAACTTATTTTGAATTTAGCTAGAACCGAGGATTCAAATCTTAGAGTTGCTGCCATTAATACTTCATAGAGCCTCTGAGAGAATGAACAAGAAATGTTGCAGAGAATTATCATTTCTTTTCTTCAAATGGCAATAAGTCAAAGAGAATGAGCGTTGAAAAGGCTTAGGGGTACACATTCATTTAATGCATAGGTACTTGATAATGCTCGGCCATGTTTGAAATACAAGTATGTATGTCACGGCAAGACAATTTTCCAGTAATGCAAAAATGTGTTCACACTTGACAAAAAGAATTTTCTTATTTCTTTGTTTACAGCAAGGCACAAAAGTTATTCAAGCTTTTGGAATTGGACTGTCACAATGCAAAAGGGAAAAATATAATGTAAAGTATACACTGCATTCTTTTTCTTACAGTATTGCATTTTTGTACACTTTGCATTTATACAAAGAATGTGAACAAGTTATACCATCTGAATTTGATGACAGCTAGGTGGAGTGAATAAAATGTAATGCAATTCAACCGACTTTGCAACACTATATTTTCTTCAAATTTTGATTTTAAAATTCCTATTTAAAATATGCACTCCGACAGTAATTCAAAAATTACAGTCATTACCGATTTTAAAAACATTTATTACGACGTTAATAAAATCACGGTCGTTACAATGCTATTACGAGAGAGAAATATACATTAGTATATATATGAGTTTGTTAATAAATATATATAAAATAATTACTAATGAAAAAAATTGATTTTGTACAGTAAACCACATTTATCTATACATAAATCATATAGTATAATAAATACATTGGGCACATAACCAAACTGATTTGTGACAACCACATCAACTTACAAAATCTTACCTAACTAAACATATAGTAGCAATATATCTAAACAGATATGCAATTGCTAATTATAGGATCATAGAATATAATTTAATTTCTATAATATGAATTAGAATTACCAATTTAATGATGTCTATGAATCCATGTTGAAGCACCCTTCATTTTACTGTTCTTGATTCGTCAGATTACAAGTGCGGAATCACTGACTTCTAACTATCGAATAGTATTATTTTAATTTGAAATATATTTGAGAATTTTGAAGTGGATTGAGAGCTATGTTTTAACCAGCAATGTAAGGTAAGGCGGCCAAAAAGGTTAGTTTTTATTTTTAGAGATACACACACAGGGTTGTGTTAGAGAGAAACGAGGTTTTACCCATTCTTACTTGATCTTAGCCCATTATCTCCAAGCCAATTTCCTATACTTTAGGCACCCCTATACCTTCCCAAAACCGAAATTTTGCAGCCTTAATGATCGGCCTTAAACCCATCTAAGCCCAAGCCAAAATAATATGCAATTAAATCTAATTTAATCGCTTGTGGATATTGTATATCGATCGATATATTTATAACTATTATAATATATATAAAATTATCTATTTCTCAAATCATATTCAAATTTTATAATTAATATTTTATAAATATTAATTAATTTAATTAATTTATAACAATTATAAACTAATTAAATCGTTCGGTCTTAAGGGAATTCATCATTTCGGCCATGTAACTCTATGGTATAAATTTGATCAGCGATTAACAACGAACTATTCTAATGTTAACGTTCACACGTCACTTAGCAGGTGGCGTAACATTATGATCAAATTTATTGCTTTCTCATTTTCGGTAAAATCCAATGTTAGTTTAAAAAGCATTACTCGGTTGTGACATTTGTTTACACCAATTCTCTTCGTCAAAACTATATCACTTTGGACTTATGAAATTTGGTAATGGTCAAAGTTCCAACCCCATCCACATTCAATTCTATAGTCTAAATACAAAGTCCTTGCTTCAATAATAACAATCATTACTAACTGAAATGCTCTAGCCAGAGACTTTGACTTTGAGTTGACTTGAGTTGACTATGATACTAACAGCATATAACTGAGGAGACGAATCCTTTCTTGAATAGTGCTTCACTTCCAATACTTCCACTCGACCCAATTATAGTCACTCGATGGACACCATGCCATGATTTGACTATAATTAAAGTGGAGCTTTCATATTGAAGATCCACAGTATTCTCAAGTCCATAGAACTGTGTAAATCAGTCACATCAATATTTTCTGTTTGACCTTAATTGTATTAACCAACAGAAAACTATCGAGTGAGTCGTTCCACAATTTTCCAATAACTATTAGTACGTAACCTCTAGGTTCCCCTAGCAGTCATGAGTAATAATACACTGCCCAACATTTGAAGAGTGTTACGTACTCCAGTCTCAACGGATACATCGATATCAAGTCTCGATGCATCTTGACTAGGAACTTTTAAAATGGTATATTTGTTTCATTGTGATAAATTACTCACTGTTACAACACTTTGTAACTACTATCACTAAATATACCATTTATGCATTTTTCTATTAAATATACTTTTAATTAAGTTAATTAATTAATATAATCAAGTTATATCAAGTATAAAATAGGAAGAAAATACCTTTTATTTCGAACAAGATTGGTTAACGAGTTAGATATATGTAACAAACTATATAATTGCCCCTAGGGCATACCCAACTCTATCAATCTCTCACATGCTCTTGGGGTCAATTATGGAATCTAGTTCCAACTTCTTCAATTAGTTTTCTCAAAACCAATTAGGTAAATCCCTTTGTGAATGAGTATGCTATCATGTTTTAACTATCTATTTTGTCGATTATCTCTCTCTAAGACTGATAAACTGCCTTTATCATGTGGAACGATTCGAAGTATGTCTTTCGACTCCTGGTGAGCTTTATGTTCTATCATAACCAAGTTCATGATATTGTTATCTTATAACAATGTTATGGGATTCTCAACATTTGGAATCACTATTGGATCGATTATAAATTTGTGCATCTATATCTATTTACATTGGTTTATTGTAGCGCTATTCAAGTTAATGTTCTCAACATTTCGTTGAATCAACCACAATCACATTTATTTTAAAACATTTTCAAATTAAAGATTTTAACTTGAACTTTATCATTGACATGTTATACTCAATATCACTTATAATAGTTTGTGTCCAAATGTTCCAACATAACTAGTTTGTTTTTTCTATAAACAATTCTCTGGTATTTCATAAATACGCGAGAAAATAATCATTTATTGATATCAATTTGGATTTTATATTTTCTCCATGTATCAAATACATAAACAAAACACAATATCATACACATCATAACTTGTATGATAATTTTTATTGCTAATGCATAAGGAATCCAACTTACATGTTCTCCTCTTAATAGGGTGCTCTTGTATATCATTTTGGGACAATCCCTATATCTTTTATACTCACTATATAAGACATGATTTAAATCCATAATTGAGTATTAAAACAACTAAAGTTGATTTTAATACAAGCATGTTGTTAAAATCAACAACGTGTTGTTTACTTATAGTTTAGAAATATCAATTTACCTTTTAACGTTCTTTCTTATGAACACACGCTTCCTTTGCACTTTGATTGAAAATCAAACTATTTGATATTTCTGTCAAAATACTTATTCAATCTTGATGCTTATAAAATGATAAATTCGTATCATTACTTGGATCATATCCAAAGACTCACAGACTCAATATCTCTCCCACTAACTTCGAGACATTTTTGGTTAATATGTGTAAACTGCTTACTCTAAATCATTATTTAGAGCTTTCTGTTTCAATACATAAGTACCAAAAACTAAGTCTTATCGAGTGTTAATTTTGTGAGTAAATCTGAATTAACTTGAGCATGTTGAATACCGAATCGGTTACGCTAATTTCAACAATTGAAATTTGCGACATTATTTTTATCAGCATTGCTTATTTAATTCCAACCATATTAGTCTTTCCAATAAAGACACAATCTCGGTCGATGGATCACATCTCTTTGGTTATGACCATCATAGCATACTTGGAATTCTTTCAGATCTACACATCATACTATATAGAGTTAACAATCTTAATGGTTTAATTGAACAACCGAGGGTAATGTATATTTTCGACATTAATAAGAAACTCATAGTTTCTCTTCGATGTACGAAAATACTTATTAGACATTCTAATGCTATGTGTTCATTTAGGTTAGTTAATTTCACTTCATCTCATATAATCTGTCCTACATATGGATCGGATCCAGTTCCATTTAACTACGAAAAATTTCTCAAAGAAATTCCTTCATAATGAAGTTGATATATCTTGAAACAACAATTATTTCTTAGTGCAAATAGAATAGGGATTCATAAACACTTTATGAATCTTTTTACTTATAAAACTCATTTTAGCTTAAAAAATTTTTGTTCAAAACATAAATATGTCATTTGATGATAGACATTTCCAAAAAACTTTTTGGACATTCATACAAGATCCCTCATGAACAATTCTTACATGCAATCTTTCGACTCGCACAACCTGCTAACTCCTTGGCTCAGGATATGTTGGGATTTCTTACAAACCCTTATCTTGTATGATTTTGTAAAATGTTGTTTAGATGAAATAATATGAACATTGTGTACTAATCTTAAGTACATGACCTTATAGAAAGAAACTAACTCAACTTCACTCACAATCAGTCGTAAATTTTCCAACAATGTCTGATTACTCCTTATCGATGCATTATTATGTATCACATGGTGGAGTGATTTCGAGATTGCACCAATATTCATTTTTAGGTACATTTGGAACTCTTTGCAAAATACTCACTTATTCGACCAAATCAAATCATTTTATTCTATTGCATGTTATTTTATTTAATTTTCTTTTATATTCTATGATTTTATCATAAACTTACTACATGTCTATTTAATACACATGTTCATGTTGGTAATAAATCATCGATGAATATAACAAAGTATGTGGAACCCTTTTGGTATTAATAGCTTGGGATTACATACATCAATATGTATTAATTCAAAGAGTTCATCAACTCTTATGATGGCCCCACTGAATGGGTGCATAGCCATTAATTGTTTGAGATATAATTAACCTGTATCATATGATTCATAATCATATAGTAAAATTATTTTTCAAAACTACGGCTTAGTATATAATTCCAAAACAACTATAAATAATATTAGATACATATGTATTTTTGTTGCATAACTTTTACTATGAAAACAAATTTCGTATTATAGTTCTATTTCATAATGAATATTCATAATACTCATATTGAAATATAGTTATATCTATTTTTCAGTCAATACCAAAAATAAACATTATTTCATAAATAATGTTGGGTACATTTTACGAAAACAATTTTTGTAATTAGATGCAATCATTAGGCGATATATGGCATGCTCCCACTATTTCCGCCATTACCATAATAGTTTACAAAATTTAGAGATCCACTATTCATTTAATATTGTTAATATTGTTTACTTATTTCATATGCTACAACTAGTTTACAGATGAGAATTCTTTGATCAAATATCTTGAAATCAAAGAAGTAGATGTTACAGAAAACAATATTATATATGAAAATACATTTCGGAATAAAAATCATATTTCATATTCCAATATTAAGTAACAGTTTTTATTACAATTCTTATTTCCAATGTTTCTCTACGAAGCAAAAGTGACTATTCATTCTCTTCATTCCAACTTTACCTTAATTTACATCTATTCTTATACATTCGTTTTTCTTTCAAATGTTCAAACTATTCAAAAGAAAACCTTACTACAATATCATAACAAACCTTTTACAAAAGCGCATTCGATTATACTTAACATTTAGGACATCAAATATGTTGCACTTGATGTATACCGATCAATATGACATTTCAACGATTGAGTTCTTGGACGTATCTCTTAGTTTATGGTCTTGTGTTACATTAACACAATATGATCCTTCTGAAATCAATCAAGTTGAATGCATTATCTTAAAATTTGGTTTATTGGCTTACTTCGTGTGATGAGAGGGATTTTTCACGCTCGAAAATCGACATCCATACTTTACATCGTACTCGAATGCCGTAGATTCGACCGTTCAAATCCGAGTCTCCGAAGCTTATAACACAATTAAGTAAACAACACAGCGAAATAAAAGAATAATACATTGATATACAGCTTTGATACAATATCTGATATAATGAATATCAATATACATCAGAGATATGATACAAGAAATAGCAGCGGAAAAGGAAAATAGATAACATCTAGCAGCGGAACAATATAACTCTAAGATAGTCTTCAAAAGAGAACTCCAGAAGCAGCAGCTCGTTTCAACATCACGATACGCAAAGACAAGCAAGTCTCGTCCACATCCAAAGACTGAACTAGCTCCAGATAATACACTGAACCTAACTATCTGAAAAACCCAACTCTAGACTGTTCGTGTGGAAAAATTTTGAGCACCCAGAGTTTAGGAAAGAAACAATAAACTCCGGATCAGTCATGGGACTGGTGTGAGTTACAAAAACAGTTTATCTTTTTAAAACAAACAGCAAGAGAATTTTTAAATTAGATTCGCAATGATTTAGAAAATGAGACTACCATAAGGCCACCCGCATGCACACACAATGCAAACGCAGAATCAGAGGAGATTTCTCCTTATGATAGTCAAAGATGCTTGATACGCATTAAAAAGAAACATTTGATATTATTACTAGTGCATAGTGTAGTAAAAATCATTTCGAAAGTAAAGATATAAATCTTAGCCAACATACGACCATTATCGTATGCCTACTATAGCTACCATGTTCAATAGCAAGTTACCGCCACATTCCATGGCAGGTTATACAACTAAAATCGTATAAGGTACATATTTGAAGAATGGATTTCCAACAAATGGTCAGGCCAAGGAACTTCCCATCGCTACATGGAAACACCTCTAGAAGGACGCCCCGAGCATCCCAACTGGATCTCTGCCAAACAAGGCCGGCTACCCCCCTTCCCGGGGAATATACAAAACCTTAGATATGCCACCCCCGGTCCTTTGGGACCTTTATACGAGGCGCCTCTAAACCAACAACCACACAGAAATAAATATAGTGTGTCCACTTGAGTAAGTATCAGGGCTCCATACCATGACACTACCCTTTTCCAGAAGGAATGGTCATACCGTAGGGAAGCTGCCCCTGAAACCTTACCGCACAATTCCTGTTTCGACCATTACCGGTTTGTGAGGCTCGACGAAGTCTCGTCCACAAAGCTACGCTTTTTACAAAAGCCACGCTTTGATCAACAAATGATCAGCAACACCCAGCACGCCACATTACCAAATTGGGAATATATCGCTAATAACCTTCAACTACATAACCTTTGAGCTCGTACGCCTCAAAGAAGGGTGTTAATGCTAAGAGAATAAATTCTCCGCCACCAACAGAAATGTATTTGAAAGAAATATGCTTTATATCTCAAAATGTAATGTCAGACATACAATCCATTCAAGTCTGTTCTGGGTTCGAACAGAACCGAAGGCACTTCCAAAGAAGCCCTTGCAATCCGGGTATTCACAATCCCGATCGAACTTCCCATCACTTAGGGAGTTTCTATACCGGCGCGACTCAGTGCAGAGACAATCGATAGGTCATCCTATCGCTCTCGCAAATACCCGGTCTTCACCATCGGTCTTCAAATTTTCTATCCATAACGACGTATCACATATTCGGAATGGGTTATACGACCCAAAGGTCCTTCCTCGGCTAACCCGAATAGTGAGCGCAACATTTAAAACATATGGATATGGGATTTTAATTAAGTCACACTTAATAATTCCAATTTTCTTTCAAATGGTTTAAACCAATTACCATTTCAAATCCTTTAAACAAAAGATTTATTTTATAAAGTTCACCTACTTACACAAATATTCATCCCCGGATTTTAAAACAATTCCATTTTCAATTGGATTAATTCATTAAATCTTTAACTCAAAGATTTGTCTCATAGTTTTCAAATCGTTCCCAAATATTCATTTTCAAAACTCGTTTCCAAATATTCATTTTCAAATCTCGTTTCCAAATATTCATCTATAACTTGGAAAACTATTTCAGTTTAAACTTGAAATCCCTTTAATAAAATTTGAAACGAAAGCTTTTTATCATTTACAAACAATAGTTTTATTTTTTTGAAAAAAACCCGATTTCATTTATACAAGCTACAATCTTTAGGTTAATTAAAATTCCCAAAAGAACAATACTTTAAAAATGGTTTGACTCGTATATAACTAGTATAATATCGTTAATCCCTAGTTTCAAATCATAGAAATCAATTTCAAAAATTGAATTCAAATTTAAATTAAAATACTTAAATTCCAAAACTTAATCAAGTTATTCAAAATAAATTTCATCTTTGAAATCCCATTTCAAAGGCTTTTCACTTTAAGTTTTATTTTCAAAACCATTTGGTTTTAAATATTCAACTTTTAAACTATTTCAAAATCTGTGACTTAATCGATTTCTCCGTGAAACCCATATTTGTGTGTGTATAAGTGTGGTCCAGGGGTTTAACACAATAATGCAACATCATTCAATCATCACAGATTAAAACACAGAAATATAGTTGATAAGCGATATAAACTATAACGCTTATCGTCCATTCACAGATTCACAGATAATATACAAATGTGAATAAATCATACACGGCATAAACCACAGAACAAAATATCACAGATCAGATAGGACAATCCATTCAAGGCATCTCATAAAATACAATCATTCATAAGTAAGGCCGAGTATTCAATAGTCATTTATAAGTAGGATTAATTAATCGTTTAATCCTAATCAATTCTATTTATTTCCTATTAAATTCATTACTTATGAATCTATTACCCAATCCTAATAAATTACAAATCATTTGATATAATAAATTAATTTATCAATCGCTTTAATTAATTAAATTTTTCTTGATTAATCGTATTAATTAAATTAACCTCCGAACCAATTTCATAATAAATTAACCCCTTGATTAATTATCTTAAGAAATTAAACTTTTAATTACTTTTCATAAAGTAATTATCTCATAACAAGAAATCATTAATTACCAATTTAATCTAATGATTTACTTAAACTAAATTAATTAACTTTAATAAATCAAATTATCCAAAATTAATTACAATAAGTGATTAATCTTTAATTACTTTCATTAAGTAATTATCTTAGATTAATTTATTATTTATCATTTGTTCAAATGAATTTAATAATGAATTTCAATCATTAAATTTTCTCAAATTTAGGGTAAACTCATTCTATTTAATAATTCAACTATCCCTTATGAATATGTTTGGAAACATTCATTTCAAATTTACCTTTAAAATTTTGTTTTAAATTTCAAGCTTTAAGATGAATACCAATTTATCTTTAATAAAGTTAAAACAATTTCAAGTTAAATTGATTACATACAAGATTAATTTCTAATTACAAATTTACTTAAAGTTATTAATTTAATTATAAGTATAAGTTAATTTACTTTTTTTTATCACCTTATACTTTTCATTTGTTAATCATCTTACCTTTACAAACCCTTCTTTTAATAAATTTCAATCAAATTTTAACTTAAAATTAACCAACATTGTTTACTTAATTTAATGTTAAACTTTGTATAACAAAATTCTTAAAGTACTTAAGCCAAAAAAAAATCAGGATCTGGACCCGAGGCAACCCACGCATTTCCTCGAGTACCACTAGTCCCTTCTTCCTATTTCCCCTCGTTCCTTCTTCCCCTACACTTTTCTTCTTCTTCACCCCGTTCTTCTTTTTTTCATCTTAAGTTAAGTTTAAAAATTTAAACTACAGTATAAAAAAACACTCACACGCACCAGGCTAAAACTCGAAGTAAGCCCCGAAAATACTCGTGCACATCACGCGACAACTGCGGCACCAAACCAGATCTCCCAAACGCCACCGTGCACATGCACGGTGGTTCGCCGCCCCTCCGGCAACCCCCGCTGGCACCCACCAACCAAAATCGCCCCTCTATTCGAAATAAAAACCCAATTTTGCATAAAAAACGAAATCGAAATAATGCATGATGCTTGAACCATCAACTCGAACCACCTCCTGAAAATTGCCTCGTCACCCCCACGCCGACCTCCGGAGCCGCCGCGACTTTGGCCTCACCATGTCAACTCTTTGCGCTACGCTTCCCCAGAATTTCGAGATACTCGGTCAAGCAGAGGTGATGAAATCGCCTCATTTTCAAACACCTCAAAATCTCTATCACGAACCCTAAATATGCCTCGTCCCCTCAATTCGTACAATGGAAAAATTATTCAACAATTTTCCCATTGCTATCAACTACCAATTTGCTTCAAGCAAGTTCACAGAGATCAGAATGGGTTCGGCTATCAAAGATTGATCAAAATGAAGTTTTTATTCAAACTTGAACCGCACTTGGGATACTCACTTAAAAATCATCATATTGATTTTAAAAATCTTGGTTTTGCATAAGGTTTCAACTTACATTCCTGGATCCGCGGATTAAGAAACTTGTATTTTTGACAAATTTGAGGTTTTTCTCAGTTCCTTTAGTTTCCAGAGCAATATACAAATGGTTTTAACTTAAGTAAATTTTTTAAATCTTAGTTCATGATCAAACAAACATCTTTTGTTTATATTCTATGTTTTATCAGTGAGTAGATCAAGAGATAGAGATTTATTTTGTAAATCTGGGTTTGGAAAAAAATAAAAATAGAGGCAATTCAACAACTACAGGCATACATACATTTACACATCAACATATATACATAGGAGATTGCAACAACATACTTTCCAAATAAACACTTGCAACCATCTCAGATGCTTAAATAAAAATAAAAAAAGTTACTCACCTGGAAGTATGAAGGCAGAGGAGCAGATTTTGATATTTGAATCTAGAAACTAGTTTTGTACTTTGAACTTTAAATTACTTGAAGTTTGATGATTTCCGAAAAGCATACAGGCTTTAAAATTCACAAGGGATTTGCTTTTGAGTTTGATCTCTGTTTTAATTCAACTTGCTTCTGTTTTTGAATTTTAGTCTTCTGGTTTAATTTTATATTCCCAGTTCGCCATTTTTTTCCTCTTCTCAGGTTGATGATGCTCGAACTAAAATGAGAGGAGAAGGCTTAGGCTGATATAAAGGAAATGATACATATAAAAGACAGTGGGCAGGCTTGCATTTCTTTGCTGGTACAAGTGATAGTATTTTTTAGTTATAGGTATGGTTGATAGTTTCACTTCAGTATGGGCTGAGATGATTTGTTTGTGCAAAGAGAAGATGGGTATTAAATGCATGTGTCTTTTTTTATTTTATAAGCTTGTACTTCTTTTATTTGTTTGTACTGAAATATTTTTAGTATTGTTTTCAAGTGTACATACTTATATATATTTGTTTACAACTCTATTATTTTACTCTTATGTTGATAGACCTGTCTGCATATCTATTTACAGGCTGCATACATATTCTACTTGGCTATCTTGCTTTTGATTATGTTATATAAATATAAAGTTGTTATTGTTATTTGTTAATATTTGAATGTATTTCTTTATTTTATTTGGTGGCTGCAGCTTTATTTTGTTTGCTTATATCTTTGAAGATGTTTTATAGTTTATCAAATATTTTCATTTGCCTTGGTATTATTTTAAGTGTACATATATAAAGTTATCATGGTTATTGTTGTTATAGTTTATTTTATTTTAAAGACTTCATTTTGTTTCTAACTTCAATATCTTATTGATTTGTTTTTATTTGCTTTGTAGATATTATTAATTCTTTGTCTCATTTACTTTTTATATTTATCTCATATATCTATTTTAATTTCTATTTCTAACTTAAGTTTTTATTTTTCAACTTAATACTCATCGTCTTGTATTTACATTGTATTTATATTTTTACTTTATAATATTTGTAAATCCCAATTCAAATTTAATTTAAATACATTTTTCCAGAAACTCATAGTTTAACTGATATTAAATATCAATTACCAAATTAATTTCATAAATTTTGTTCAAAATTAAAATAAATTATTAATTTAAAATTAATTAAAATTCGGGATCGTTACAGATTCCCCCCCTTAAAAGGAATTTCGTCCTCGAAATTCGCCAAAGAGATAACGAAGATAGATGAAAGATAGAGAAATATCTTTTCAGATTAACTGGATATCAGTTCTGCATTTGGCTCACCAAATCACAATATCAACAGTAGATACAAGAAATTATAATAGAATTTCAAATTTTGGTTTTTAAAGGAAATCGTTTTATCAATTCAATTCAAATTTATCTTCATATTCTATTAATTCCATTTAACTCAATTTATAATTTCCTATTTGTTTAAATTTTCAATTTCAAATTTCCAATTCATATTCATTAAGGTTTAAATCAAGAACTGATAATAAACCGATGAAGACACAAAGTAAGAACTTTTCTACAGCGATACGTAGGGCCATCACCGCACCGAAACTTCTTGTAGCTGTCACAAAGCAATCAAAAGAAATTGGAATCGAATCAAAGGAAATTGATAGAGAAAATTATTTCCACTGTTACAGGGTATTGACCATTTATAGTCGTATTCCCTTGTCCCCTATCTCGTTCTCTTCTTGCACTCATACTCACTATCAGTGGATAACAAGAGAATTTACTGAGGCATTCAAACGGATATCTTAGGGATATACTCATTCTAGGGTATAGTTCACCCTATCTCTAATGAGCTACTTAATGTGTTACACTCCTGAGCTAAAGTTCAACCTTAGCTCTGATACCATAATGTGACGAGAGGGATTTTTCACGCTCGAAAATCGACATCCATACTTTACATCGTACTCGAATGCCGTAGATTCGACCGTTCAAATCCGAGTCGCCGGAGCTTATAACACAATTAAGTAAACAAAACAGCGAAATAAAAGAATAATACATTGATATACAGCTTTGATACAATATCTGATATAATGAATATCAATATACATCAGAGATATGATACAAGAAATAGCAGCGGAAAAGGAAAATAGATAACATCTAGCAGCGGAACAATATAACTTTAAGATAGTCTTCAAAAGAGAACTCCAGAAGCAGCAGCTCGTTTCAACATCACGATACGCAAAGACAAGCAAGTCTCGTCCACATCCAAAGACTGAACTAGCTCCAGATAATTCACTGAACCTAACTATCTGAAAAACCCAACTCTAGACTGCTCGTGTGGAAAACTTTTGAGCAACCAGAGTTTAGGAAAGAAACAATAAACTCCGGATCAGTCATGGGACTGGTGTGAGTTACAAAAATAGTTTATCTTTTAAAAACAAACAGCAAGGGAATTTTTAAATTAGATTCGCAATGCTTTTAGAAAATGAGACTAACATAAGGCCTCCCGCACACACACACAATGCAAACGCAGAATCGGAGGAGATTTCTCCTTATGATAGTCAAAGATGCTTGATACACATTAAAAAGAAACATTTGATATTATTACTAGTGCATAGTGTAGTAAAAATCATTTCGAAAGTAAAGATATAAATCTTAGCCAACATACGACCATTATCGTATTCCTACTATAGCTACCATGTTCAATAGCAGGTTACCGCCACATTCCATGGCAGGTTATACAACTAAAATCGTACAAGGTACGTATTTGAAGAATGGATTTCCAACAAATGGTCAGGCCAAGGAACTTCCCATCGCCACATGGAAACGCCTCTGGAAGGACGCCCCGAGCATCCCAACTGGATCTCTGCCAAACAAGGCCTGCTACTCCCCTTCCCGGGGAATATACAAAACCTCATATATGCCACCCCCGGTCCTTTGTGACCTTTATACGACGCGCCTCTAAACCAACAACCACAAAGAAATAAATATAGTGTGTCCACTTGAGTAAGTATCAGGGCTCCATACCATGACACTACCCTTTTCCAGAAGGAATGGTCATACCCTAAGGAAGCTGCCCCTGAAACCTTGCCGTACAATTCCTGTTTCGACCATTACCGGTTTGTGAGGCTCGACGAAGTCTCGTCCACAAAGCTGCGCTTTTTACAAAAGCCAATCAACAAATGATCAGCAACACTCAGCATGCCACATTACCAAATTGGGAATATATCGCTGATAACCTTCAACTACATGACCTCTGAGCTCGTACGTCTCAGAGAAGGGTGTTAATGCTAAGAGAATAAATTCTCCGCCACCAACAGAAATGTATTTGAAAGAAATATGCTTTATATCTCAAAATGCAATGTCAGACATACAATCCATTCAAGTCTGTTCTGGGTTCGAACAGAACCGAAGGCACTTCCAAAGAAGCCCTTGCAATCCGGGTATTCACAATCCCAATCGGACTTCCCATCACTTAGGGAGTCTCTATACCGGTGCGACTCAGTGCAGAGACAATCGATAGGTCATCCTATCGCTCTCGCAAATACCCGGTCTTCACCATCGGTCTTCAAATGCTATCCATAACGACGTATCACATATTCGGAATGGGTTATACGACCCAAAGGTCCTTCCCCGGCTAACCCGAATAGTGAGCGCAACATTTAAAACATATGGATATGGGATTTTAATTAAGTCACACTTAATAATTCCAATTTTCTTTCAAATGGTTTAAACCAATTACCATTTCAAATCCTTTAAACAAAAGATTTATTTTATAAAGTTCACCTACTTACACAAATATTCATCCCCGGATTTTAAAACAATTCCATTTTCAATTGGATTAATTCATTAAATCTTTAACTCAAAGATTTGTCTCATAGTTTTCAAATCGTTCCCAAATATTCATTTTCAAAACTCGTTTCCAAATATTCATTTTCAAATCTCGTTTCCAAATATTCATCTATAACTTGGAAAACTATTTCAGTTTAAACTTGAAATCCCTTTAATAAAATTTGAAACGAAAGCTTTTTATCATTTACAAACAATAGTTTTATTTTTTTGAAAAAAACCCGATTTCATTTATACAAGCTACAATCTTTAGGTTAATTAAAATTCCCAAAAGAACAATACTTTAAAAATGGTTTGACTCGTATATAACTAGTATAATATCGTTAATCCCTAGTTTCAAATCATAGAAATCAATTTCAAGTATTGAATTCAAATTTAAATTAAAATACTTAAATTCCAAAACTTAATCAAGTTATTCAAAATAAATTTCATCTTTGAAATCCCATTTCAAAGGCTTTTCACTTTAAATTTTATTTCCAAAACCATTTGGTTTTAAATATTCAACTTTTAAACTATTTCAAAATCTGTGACTTAATCGATTTCTCCGTGAAATCCATATTTGTGTGTGTATAAGTGTGGTACAGGTGTTTAACACAATAATGCAACATCATTCAATCATCACAGATTAAAACACAGAAATATAGTTGATAAGTGATATAAACTATAACGCTTATCGTCCACTCATAGATTCACAGATAATATACAAATGTGAATAAATCATACACGGCATAAACCACAGAACAAAATATCACAGATCAGATAGGACAATCAATTCAAGGCATCTTATAAAATACAATCATTCATAAGTAAGGCCGAGTACTCAATAGTCATTTATAAGTAGGATTAATTAATCGTTTAATCCTAATCAATTCTATTTATTTCCTATTAAATTCATTACTTATGAATCTATTACCCAATCTTGATAAATTACAAATCATTTGATATAATAAATTAATTTATCAATTGCTTTAATTAATTAAATTTTTCTTAATTAATCATATTAATTAAATTAACCTCCGAACCAATTTCATAATAAATTAACCCCTTGATTAATTATCTTAAGAAATTAAACTTTTAATTACTTATCATAAAGTAATTATCTCATAACAAGAAATCATTAATTACCAATTTAATCTAATGATTTACAGAAACTAAATTAATTAACTTTAATAAATCAAATTATCCAAAATTAATTACAATAAGTGATTAATCTTTAATTACTTTCATTAAGTAATTATCTTAGATTAATTTATTATTTATCATTTGTTCAAATGAATTTAATAATGAATTTCAATCATTAAATTTTCTCAAATTTAGGGTAAACTCATTCTATTTAATAATTTAACTATCCCTTATGAATATGTTTGGAAACATTCATTTCAAATTTACCTTTAAAATTTCGTTTTAAATTTCAAGCTTTAAGATGAATACCAATTTATCTTTAATAAAGTTAAAACAATTTCAAGTTAAATTGATTACACACAAGATTAATTTCTAATTACAAATTTACTTAAAGTTATTAATTTAATTATAAGTATAAGTTAATTTACTTTTTTTTTTTATCACCTTATGCTTTTCATTTGTTAATCATCTTACCTTTACAAACCCTTCTTTTAATAAATTTCAGTCAATTTTTAACTTAAAATTAACCAACATTGTTTACTTAATTTAATGTTAAATTTTGTATAACAAAATTCTTAAAGTACTTAGGCAAAAAAAAAATCAGGATCTGGACCCGAGGCAACCCACACATTTCCTGGAGTACCACTAGTGCCTTCTTCCTATTTCCCCGCGTTCCTTCTTCCCCTACCCTTTTCTTCTTCTTCACCCTGTTCTTTTTTTTTCATCTTAAGTTAAGTTTAAAATTTTAAACTACAGTATAAAAAAGCACTCACACGCACCGGGCTAAAACTCGAAGTAAGCCTCGAAAATACTCGTGCACATCACGCGACAACTACGACACCAAACCAGACCGCCCAAACGCCACCGTGCACGTGCACGGTGGTTTGCGCCCCTCCGGCAACCCCCGCTGCCACCCACCAACCAAAATTCGCCCATCTATTCGAAATAAAAACCCAATTTTGCATAAAAAACGAAATCAAAATAATGCATGATGCTTGAACCATCAACTCGAACCACCTCCTGAAAATCGCCTCGTCACCCCCACGCCGACCTCCGGAGCCGCCGCGACTTTGGCCTCACTATGTCAACTCTTTGCACTACGCTTCCCCAGAATTTCGAGATACTCAGTCAAGCAGAGGTGATGAAATCGCCTCATTTTCAAACACCTCAAAAACTCTATCACGAACCCTAAATATGCCTTGTCCCCTCAATTCCTACAATGGAAAAATTATTCAACAATTTTCCCATTGCTATCAACTACCAAACTTGCTTCAAGAAAGTTCACAGAGATCAGAATGGGTTCGGCTATCAGAGATTGATCAAAATGCAGTTTTTATTCAAACTTGAACTGCACTAGGATACTCTCTTAAAAATCATCATATTGATTTTAAAAATCTTGGTTTTGCATAAGGTTTCAACTTACATTCCTGGATTCGTGGATTAAGAATCTTGTATTTTTGACAAATTTGAGGTTTTGCTCAGTTCCTTTAGTTTCCAGAGCAATATACAAATGGTTTTAACTTAAGTAAATTTTTTAAATCTTAGTTCATGATCAAACAAACATCTTTTGTTTATATTCTATGTTTTATCAGTGAGTAGATCAAGAGATAAAGATTTATTTTGTAAATCTGGGTTTGGAAAAAAATAAAAACAGAGGCAATTCAACAACTACAGGCATACATACATTTACACATCAACATATATACATAGGAGATTGCAACAACATACTTTCCAGATAAACACTTGCAACCATCTCAGATGCTTAAATAAAAATAAAAAAAAGTTACTCACCTGGAAGTATGAAGGCAGAGGAGCAGATTTTGATATTTGAATCTGGAAACTAGTTTTGTACTTTGAACTTTAAATTACTTGAAGTTTGATGATTTCCGAAAAGCTTCCAGGCTTTAAAATTCACAAGGGGTTTGCTTTTGGGTTTGATCTCTGTTTTAATTCAACTTGCTTCTGTTTTTGAATTTTAGTTTTCGGTTTAATTTTATATTTCCAGTTTTCCATTTTTCTTTTTTTTTTCTCTTCTCAGGTAAATGATGCTCGAACTAAAATGAGAGGAGAAGGCTTAGGCTGATATAAAGGAAATGATACACATAAAAGATAGTGGGCAGGCTTGCATTTCTTTGCTGGTACAAGTGATAGTATATTTTAGTTATAGGTATGGTTGATAGTTTCACTTCAGTATGGGCTGAGATGATTTGTTTGTGCAAAGAGAAGATGGGTATTAAATGCATGTGTCTTGTTTTATTTTATAAGCTTGTACTTCTTTTATTTGTTTGTATTGAAATTTTTTTAGTATTGTTTTCAAGTGTACATACTTATATATATTTGTTTACAACTCTATTATTTTACTCTTATGTTGATAGACCTGTCTGCATATCTATTTACAGGCTGCATACATATTCTACTTGGCTAGCTTGCTTTTTATTATGTTATATAAATATAAAGTTTTTATTGTTATTTGTTAATATTTGAATGTATTTCTTTATTTTATTTGGTGGCTGCAGCTTTGTTTTGTTTGCTTATGTCTTTGAATGTAACAACCCTGTATTTTGTGATTTTTTTTTATATTTTAATTATTTTAATTAAATTTTGATTTCAAACTTATTTTTTTATTTTTAATGATTAATTTTGTTACTTTAAATATAAACTTTAGTTTTGATATGAATTATCATTCCAAAGCATGACTAAAAAGAATATTTTCCAAAAAGTGAATTTTGGTCAAATTAATCAAACTTTGACTTTTAATTTAAATTTTTTAAAGTTTGAAAATTTAAATTTTATCTTTTATTATGAAAGTACATAAAAATTTAAGAACACTGCTTTTCATTTCGTTGAAAACGGATTTAAATTGCAAAAGTTATACTGTTTTCAATATTGTGTGTATATTGGGTTATTCAGCAATAGTCTTTATTTTAAATTTTGTAAATGACATTTTATTTGATATATCTTATTCCAACTTGTATATTTATGTTATATTATGTATACTTTGACTTTTGGATATTTTTAAAATGATAATAGAATTTTTCAAAAATTTACCGTATTTATTTCCTATTTTTTAAGGCTGTTTTCTTATTTTCTGCTATTTTCTTCATTAAAATTATATTTAGATTTATTTATTTTTTATTTGTTTTGTGAATTTACTTTTATTTTATATTATTATTTATGTTTAAAAATATATTACAAGCTCATATGAATTTTCTAAAATTTATTTCATGTAATTTCAAATTTTCTAGACTAGTTTACTATTTTAGCTATTTTCTTTAATTTAACTTTATATATTTAATAGATATTATATATATATTTATATTTTGATAAATTTTCGAAATCTTATCTGTTATTATTATTAGTTCCAGAATATCAAGTTTTGTAAACAAATTTAAGAAGTTTGAAAGGTTTAAAGGCTAAGAAACGTAATGTCGTTTCACGTTTCTTTTACAGTTTCTTTTGTCATCAATTCATCAGTTATTTTAGCCACTCCTTACTTTATTATTTATTTTATACATTCACTTTTATTTGCTGTGTTTATACTTTATTAATATTAATTTTATATGTATTTTGATTAAAAATAGATTTTTCCAAAGATTATTTGGGTTGTTTCAATTTATTTAGCCTAGTTTCACATATATTGATATTTTCTTTATATAAATTATATAATTTAAAATGTATTTATTTATTTTTCTTATTTACATTATTTCTGAGATATTTATCTATTTTATCAGGTTTTTTATGTATTTACAAAATAGAAAAGAGAAATTTGAAAGGCCTTAAACTTTCTATCTTCCTATGGGCCTTTATAGTCCACCCTTTTACTTTTAACCTAACCTTTCACCAATTAACCCTAACTATTCCTCATTTTTTTCTCCAGCCGACTTTCTCCTATTATTCACGAATTTTCAAAGCTCCAAAACCCTAAAAATCATGGCCTCCATCTTGAAGAAAAAAATTTAGGTAAATTCCTCTTTTCTTTCTATTTTTTCTCCTATTTCTATGCAAATTTGCCTTGCTTTGTCCCCTGATTGGAGCAGCTTTCCCCGTTGCTCCACGGCCTCCACCCCCTTCCATCTCTTCCCGACCATCACCACCATATAAGCCGACAACCATGACCATGGCCGAACACCCCTTGATGGTCAAACTCTTTCAAATGCAACCAAAAGCCTAGATCTATGCTTGTTTGACCTTTTCTTGCTCATCCACTTCAACCACCACCCTAACCACCACCATAGCAGCAACCACCACCTCTGACTTGATCCTCACACACCCCTCCAACCTCTGTCCAGATCTGAAACATCAAGAGCCGAGCCAAACAATGCATGTAGATGAGCCTTGTGGTGCACCAAAACTACACTATGTTGCCTAGTCTCTTGATATTCTTATGTTGTAACTTCCTCCACATGTTCTAGCCTTTATGCCATGCATTCCTATGATCAAACCTGAGCCAAAGTCATGTCAAACCTGACCTAAATAAACCCCTAGGTCGTGCAAAAGAATAGAGAAAGCAAGGCAAAAGTCATTGCATTCATATCTCTTTTTATTCCTTTTTATTTCAAAGTTATTACATATCTAATTTTATTGAATTTGTGTTTGTTTGGATATTTTGTTTTGGGTTGTAACACAAGTTCTAAGCTTGGATCTCTTCCCACTTGAGCCTATTGTTGTGTCATCGTGCCTTCTGGAATCAGTTGTGTCATTGGTATTGAAATCTCCAGCCATAAAAGGTGAGTAAAACTCACACGACGTTTATACTTATGCAGTTGTGAAACAACAACAATTGAATGTGTAGAATTTTATGTGATGTTATAACTGACTGTGATTATTTATATATGATGTTAAAACTGTTAAATTTCATGTCATATTATCTGTTATTATTTATATGTTGTTACTGTTCATTCATATCTGTTTATCACCATTGCAAGTTCCCTGTAGACTAGAATCACTATGGGTTGAAATGATACATACCCGAACGGACTTTAGAATAGGGAAAAATCGTTATGGGCTGAAATGATAGGCCTGAATGATTTTCAAATCTATTTCTTTTGCTTGGGACTGCGGGTTTGAAATGATAAAACCCGGATTTTTCTTTGTAAATTACAGGTTGAAATGATATATTACCCGTATCACTTTACCTAGCGTAGAAAATTATATACAGGCTCGTAGTTAAAATATGTTTTTCTAAAATGTTTAAAATATTTTAGAAATGTAATTATTATAATATTTAAATTTAAAATTTATTAAAAATAAAATTTGTAAAGTATTATTGATTTTCTGCACAATTGTAAGTGAAATGAATTAATGAAAAGTTAGAAAATTTTGAACGTAAGTTATTTTGGAAAATTTGATTTAATTATAATTGGAAATTAAATTGAATATGAAATTATGATAAATTTATGATAATTTGAATTTAAATGAATTAAAAGTGATTTTATATCATATTAATGATTTTTAACAAATTTGAAATGTGAAATGAAAGAATATTTTAAGTTGAAATTTTGAAATATAACTAAAATTGGAAATTTATGAAATTGACTTAAAAGTGAACTTTTAGTTAAGTAAATAAAATAAAATTAAGTTATATTTGAGAATTTGAACTTAAGTTTTAAGTTGAAATTTAATGTAATGGATTTAAAATTGAACATTGCAATTTAATAAGTGAATTATTATTAAATCTTGATTTTTGAATGGAAATTTAACTTTATAAGATCATGAACTTGAGGAAAAATTAAATGATGTTATAAATGTGAAAATGTATGATTTTAGAAGTTAAAAATGTTTTAAATAAAAATATAATTGGTTGAGAAATTATATTGAATATTTGAAGTTAATTGACTGTATTTTTGAAATGCTATTAATTACAATGTAAATGATATTACAGCATTTGAAAATGCTGTAGTTGATGATAATGAACTAAAAAGCTAAATTGAATTAAAAGCTATTATAGCAATTTTTGTAAGTGCTATAAATTGTTGAATTTAACTAAGTTTATTCGAAATTTAAGTAAACCCTATTACAACATTTTAAAATATTATCTTTTGTTAAATTGAACTGTTTTGAATGTATTTTTCCGCAGCGTTTTCTAAATGCCACGAAAAGTGAATTTTCACTGCTTTGATAAACTTAAGTAAATAAATGAACTTTGGAAGTCGAAAATTTTGGAAATTTAATAATTTAGTTATTAAACATAATAACTTCATTTTAAGGATTAAAAATGATTTTTGGAATATATACTGTTTTGAAATATGGATTGAAATGATATTTTAAATTGAATAAAATGAATAATGATTTGAAATGAATGTGGTTTCAAAAAGATATGATATTTTGATATATTAAATGATTGAAATGTGGTTTTGTAAACATATGATATTTTGATATATTAAAATGGTTTGAAAATGGAGTTTTGAAAGATATGATATTTTGATATTAAAATGATTTGAAAAGAAGATCCGAAAGATATGATATTTTGGAATGATTTAATCTTTATTTTGATAAATATTTGGGTTGAAATAATATTTTATTTTGAAGTATAAATATTGTTTTAAAAGGTTATAACTACGGGTTATAATAACGATTGGTTGTTAAAGAGATCGGGATCGGATATTGTCTTATAGCCGACCAATACCGAAAACCACTTTAACAACTGTGTACGCGATGGAGATTCCAGAATGAAGTAGGATGGTGGCGACGTTCTCGAGGTATATTACATGGACCCAACTCCCGTGAGTTGGCATATATGACTAAAACAGGAGCTATACCGGGCTACACAAAGGGTCGCACCATTACATCAAGCATGCTCCATCGAAAACCATTCTATTACTGTTGTGGTTCGATTCGGTGGCGCCACTTTGATTCGGGGGTATTGTTCGAGGTGGGCGGAAGCTGCTGGCTTGCCGTCACCACCGGTCCGGGAGTGCAAACGGTGTATCCACCCTGGCATTGCCTCGCGTGCTGTGTCATATCCTTATATCGAGCCCACTACGATTTTGGTTTTAAAGATCCGACCGCGTTAAGGTTCACCATCCCCTTAACGCTATTTTCTATATGATTATACTTTACTGATTAGACACTACTGTATATAGCGCAATATACTACATAGTAAATAGTTTAACGGATCCTTAGAGGATGGGCGGTCCCAAGCATCTTCTAAGTTACTTGTACCTTTACTACAGTTCACTTGAGTTGGTTTACATTGTATAAGTATGTATGTCCTAACTCGAGTGTTTGTATTTTTATTTACGCTCGGGTCAGCCTGAGTTATTCACAGATTTGGATTTCCACTTTCTGGAGATTGGAATCGCTGGAGATTATCTACTTGTCAAGTTTATCTTTTGAAATCTGTTGTTCCTTTCAGCTCTTGTATTAGTTGACATCTATGAAGTGAGACTTCTTTTGTACTTTATTTCCTCTGTTGTATTTTATGTAACTCTGATATTTTTATATAGTACTTCATGAACTACTATCTCTTTTTACTTCCGCTGCATTATTATTACTCTGTGTCTGTGATCTGTGATTTTTATTTACTGTATATTCTGAGATTTGCCAAATTTTTAATTACAACGCGGTATTTTGAGCAATTCAATTCCGGCATGAGTGTCTACCTATACACTTATAATGGATGCGAATGGTTGAAAATATCGGGTCGTTACATTGAAGATGTTTTATAGTTTATCAAATATTTTCATTTGCCTTGGTATTGTTTTAAGTGTACATATATAAAGTTATCATGGTTATTGTTGTTATAGTTTATTTTATTTTAAAGACTTCATTTTGTTTCTAACTTCAATATCTTATTGATTTGTTTTTATTTGCTTTGTAGATATTATTTCTTCTTTGTCTCATTTACTTTTTATATTTATCTCATATATCTATTTTAGTTTCTATTTCTAACTTAAATTTTTATTTTTCAACTTAATACTCATCGTCTTGTATTTACATTGTATTTATATTTTTACTTTATAATATTTCTAAATCCCAATTCAAATTAAATTTAAATACATTTTTCCAGAAACTCATAGTTTACTGATATTAAATATCAATTACCAAATTAATTTCATAAATTTTTATTCAAAATTAAAATTCAGGATCGTTACACTTCGAATGAACTAACTCCATCAAAATATTATACCCCACAAACTATGACTATTCACCATATAACGTTTATATGTGAATTAACATGGATCAAATATCCATAGTCTTGAATTGCATTTAGAGTTAAAAAAACTCATAAAATGCAATACATGATCTAAACCAAATAAACATCTAAGTGACCAACTTACGAATGTATTAAGTAGTTGAAATTGGGCATTTGCATGGGTATAGAAAAATCATATAACATGCAATTAGAATTATCAGTAAGTATATATTATATTTCTAATTGTCAACTTTCAATTACGTTTGCTTATATATGTTAATTGACAAACGTTTTATCAATCATATTAAATGCACAAATTTATCATTGTAGATAATTATAACATTATATAGCATATGTTCTTACAATATTAGAAAAGTTAAATGTTACCATTTCATTTTTCTAATAAGGCTCCCACTAGTCTTTTATATTTCTGCAAACCCAAAGATGAAACATAGAAGTCTTACAACTTCACTAGTGGGTGTTAAGCTTATTTGTTTTGGTATTCTGACCTTGAGTTTGCTCAACAAATCATAGCCTCGCAAACGATGGATAACTCCTTATCGGTTGTATCATATACAACTCCTAACCCATTTTTCCTTGTTCTAATCTCATTTCAACCTTGAGTTTGCTCAACAAATCGGAAGAGATTATTCACTCATACCTACCATATCATGATGGCCTAAGTATAGTATATGTACCTTGAGTTTGCTCAACAAATACATATATTTATCTTACCTCATTTGTTTAATATATTAATAATACTGCTCATAACATCCCTATCTTTAGTTTGCTCAACAACTAAGGATTATGTAAGTACTTTACTAATATATATATATATAGTAGAGGGCAACATTATATTGAAGATTAATAATCTTCAATATATATATATTGAGTGATTTTGACTTATAGAATAATATATTTCTTATGAAATACCTCAGCGATTCAAGTGTTAGACACATAAGAAATCGCGGTATATGTACATTTACATATATATTTATTTCTCAAATCTATTTGGGTTTCTTTAATTTTCCACATTTAGTTTATATACATATCATATAAATTTATTGTTATATAACTTTTATATTTCATATTACTTATATGATTGTCTTACGTACAATATATCATCAATTAAATCTTATCTAATTAATTTTAATCAATTAACTCTTTAATTAATTTTAAATTAGTATTCCAATATAACTTTTATATTGGACATATCTACAATAACATTTATAGTGTATACTATAACCTTTATAGTGTAACACACACACACACACACACACATATATATAACTGTGTGTATTATATTTAATTAATTAACCTTTAATTAATTTATTCAATTAAACAATTTTTAATAAAATTTATAAATTTCGAAATTTATCTTGTATGCATACATGTATACTTACGTTATCTTAAACATTTTAAAATAACGTAACATATATCAACATATGTAATACGTGCATGTATGCATTATTTAATTAACATGTTTAATTAAGTGAATATTAGTTACGCATCCCTAAAACCAAAGTTAATTCAAATGGCATCCTCCCTAAAAAAAGTTGTAAAGCGGGTCCCTATAATTATTTCACTGTAGCAGCATGTATTTTTCGAGGTTTTATGTGTCAGTTGTAAAGGCCCGAAAATCCGTACTCCTTTGAACTAGCAACATTCCACAACAATCCAGTCAAAGAGGAACAAACTTACGAGTCTTTAGGGTTAAAGAAGAAGAAAAAGATAGAAGAAGAGAGAAAAAGATAGAACACAACAGAAAGAAACAATAGAACAATATCAGAATCTCACAATCGCAGCGGAACAACATATAATAGATAAATGAATAATCTTTAAACAAAGAACTATATCAGTTATTACATTACATCACATCACATTACATCATCAGAGTGTATAACAACAAACAACAACAAACAGCGGAAAAGAAATACTATATACTAGTGAATACGTCATGCCATCCAGCTTGCCCTCCAGCAACTCCTGAATTCCAGAATATCTTGGTAACCTGACTCTAGACTCCCCGTGCGGAAATTGGTGGGCACCCAGAGTTTAGGAAGGAAAACAATAAACTCCAGGTCAGTCATGGGACTAGTGTGAGAATTTAAAACAGTTTATCTTTTTAAAACAAACAAAGGGATATTTTAAAATAGATTCGCAATGCTTTTTTGGAAAATGAGACTACCATAAGGCCTCCCGTACACACACAATGCAAACGCAGAATCAAAGGAGATTTCTCCTTACGATAGTCAAAGATGCTTAATACGCATTAAAAAGAAACATTTGATATAATTACTAGTGCATAGTGTAGAAAAAATCATTTCGAAAGTAAAGATATAAATCTTAGCCAACATACGACCATTATCGTATGCCTACTATAGCTACCATCTAAACAGTGGTGACCACCATACGTAAATGGCAGGTTCTACAACTAAAACCGTACAAGGTGCGCATTGAAGTTTGGATTTCCAACAAATGGTCAGGCCAAAGAACTTCTCATTGCCACATGGGTACGCCTCTGGAAAGACGACCCGAGAACCTAACGTTACGATTAGATCTCTACCAATACAAGGCCGGGTTACTCTTCAAACTGGGTAACTACTGATACGAATATGTCATTCCCCGATCGTAACCGATCTATATCCGAGGATCCTCGATTCCAACAACCACAAAGTAATAAATTTGCAGCAACAACATAGGTTAAGTATCAGGGCATTCAAATTCAAGCAAATCGCAACAAATACCTATTAAAAGGTAAATATTGATAGTCGGTTATTTGACTATCAATAGGCGTGCACAACATCACCAAATTCCAAATAATTTCCCAAATTATTTATTTTCCAAAAATATCTTTACAATATATATATATATATATATATATATATATATATATATATATATATATATATTTCACACTTCAACATTTGAAAACAAGTTTCAAATCACTTTTCACCTTTACAACTTTTGAAAACAAATTTCAAATCGTTTCCCTACACGGGATATATTCACAAATCTTTATTCATTTTCATTTCAAAATGGTTCATTTAAACCAATTAAATAAATCCTTACCGATTTACTTTACATTTACGTTCCAAATCCGTAAATTTATTTCCACACTTCAAAAATAAATCAACGTTTATTTTTAAACAAATTTCCCTTCCTTTTATAAATTCCATAGCGAATTTACAATTCCAAAATATCTATGAATATATGATTTCCAAATCGATTTGTAATATTCATTTTCAATTTATCTTTAAAAGATAAAGTCTCAAAATATTCACTTCATATTGGAAAATATTTCCATGCTTATTTAATAATAAATCCATTTATTTTCAATACTTGGAAAATATTCGATATACTTAAATCGAAATTAAGTATATATTTTATTCTTTAAGGAAAACATTCTCTTAACACATTTATTTGAGTCAAAACGAATGTTGCGTAAAACATCGTTACGACGACCCAAAATCACTAGTATAGGGATTCGAACTTAAAATAGATATATAAATCCCAATACTATATAAAAACATTTTCTTTCGGAAACCATTTACTATAACAACAGTGTTATAGTCAAACATTTCCTTATTTCTCGAAAACGTCTATTTCAACAATGAATGTTGAAATCTATGATTTCGATTCATAATATATTTTAAAACATCTTTAAAACAATTAACTTCATTTTATAATATCACTTCCCCAAAAACATATCCATTTGATTTAATAATATATTCACTGCCCAGAATCGTGAATATACTTTATTTTCCCAATTCAGTGTTTCTACACATTTATTAAAAGATTATCCACTGTCCAAAATCGTGGATATAATTCCCAACGAAACTCTTATTATTACAACATTTGACTTAAAGGATAATTCGCTGTCCAAAATCACGAATATATCTCCTTTAGTAACTTCTATGTTTAATTTATCAAATTCAATTGATTTCGGATTTATAAAGCAACGTTTATAAATTCCAATTCTATTTATAAAAACTTCGATTTATAAAATCGCTTTATTAACCAATTTCTTTTACAACTCAATTTTATACAAAAAATCTAATTTATAGGTTAATTACTTATAAATCTTTTATTTTACAAAAATCTATTCATTTTATAACTTCACAATTTATAAATCTATATATTTTCATTCACTTATGAAATCCATTTATATTTCATTTTAACACTTATAAAAACTCGTTTTATAATTCCAATATTTTTAATTTATAAAATATCAATTTTATAAATCTTTTATATAAATCGTTTATTATAATTCAAAAATCCCAATTTAAACCATTTTATAAAATTCATTAACTCCATATTTCAAGAAAATCACATTTTAACTATATTTCTCAAAAATCATAAATCTTTATAATATTAAATTTTATAACGTTGATTTATTTAAAATATATCAATTCAAAAATTTAATAAAACGTATGCTTTCAAAAGTCACTTTAAAACCCTTTTTAAATTTGAAAATCATCATTTTAATTTTTTTTATAATTCCAAAATTGGCCCAATGATGCAACACACCAAATAGTCAATCACGACAACAAAAACATCATATATCAGTATATGATAATCAACAAATATCACAATATCTGTACTCAAATAAATACTGGTGAGGAATCCAGTTGGATCCCTCCAACCTGTTTCCAAGCATCCACAGATGTTAGCACAATACCAATTCCGTGTCAATACGGAATATCGCGGTATATGGGATTATAAAACATTATCAGCTAGTATGCGGCGCAATAGGGTCTCATCCGCTATATAATACGGAAAAATCAACTCCAAGTACATATATAATACCAATTCCAATCAAAAATGGTATTATCGCGGTATATGTTTTTAATAAATAACATCCGCTTAATTTATGGCGTATAATGTCTATTTTAACAATCAATAGATAATAATTATCATCCAGGCATACAATCAAGAAATTTTAAATCTAATTATTTAAAATTTAAATCGAAACAATTCGATTGAGTAAGAAGTTCTCACCTCGCTTTCAATTCAGTTTCAGCGTTTTATTTCAAATAAAATTAAACACGTGTTTAATTTTACCTAAAATTTTCACTAGCTCCAAACGACTCCAATCCAGTTCCTTTGCGTAGTTCTCCACAAAACGAAGCCAACGCCAGTCGTTTCGCGTAATTCCGACCTCGTATGAAAAAGTTACATCGTTTTAAAGTTTACATGATTTAAATTATAATTTTATTTACAAATTCTTTTTCTTTTTAAACCTTAAACTCATCCAGGACACACGTTCTACATCTGGACATCAAGGCCGCATGTTTTGCCTTCTTCCTCTTACGTTATTCCCAGGTGAAACACGTACACTTTTGAACCCATAGCCGCCCACCTACAGTTGAATTATACTCCACCACCATCGACATATACATCGATCAGAGAGTGCCATAACGAAGGCCATCTTAAGAGCTACCTTCGGCCAGAGACACCTGTAGCTCGGCCTCATCCCTGCATGGATTTCCATGCGCGAACGACGATCAAACGCGGCTGATTCTAGGGCTCCACGATGCTTCGTTTCCAATCTCGACCGTTGATATCCTAGATCTCGTAGCCCTCTACAAGTTTGCAATTGAAAGTTTGTTGAATCGGTGTGTGGATTTGAAGAAAATGGAGGAAGAAGATGGCAACATTTCAGCCATTGACATAAGAATGGCGGCCTGACCTAATAACTTAGGGTTTTGTGAAAAATGAGATGTTAGAGGGGCTTTTATAGAAAATTCGCAAATTACTATTCATCCTCCGAACTCCAAATCTCGCGCGGTGACTGGCGTTTCTAGGGTTTACCCCGCATTCAGACACAATGGAATATGTTTCTAGAGCTAATTCGATCATCTATGCGAGTTACGGCAATAAATGATCAAATTTAAATTAAATCGATTTAAACTAATTTCTATGCGTTTTAGCTTGCCTCGGAAAAACCGTAAATCCGATTGACACGAAATTTGAAACCTTACAATAATATAATATTACGGATCCGATGAAACTAGTTTCGTCGAAATCCGAGACTGTTTGAAAAATGGCTATTTTAACTTGTCAATTAAATATTAAAATATTCAATTTTCATAAATTAACTTCAAATTCAGCTTTAAATGTTCTATAACATCATTCTAAGTCCAACATGATTAAATAAAATTTTACAAATCAATTTCAATCATATTTAACCCAATTTCCAATGATTTCTAAAATTTGAAATATTAAATTATCGATTTAATTATCCAATTAAATACAGATATTCGAAAATAAAATTATTCGAATTACAAATTTCACTTATTAATATTTAAAATCAATTAAATATACAATTTTTAATTGGCAGAAATTCTGGGTCGTTACAAACTTCCCCCTTAAAAGAATTTCGTCCTCGGAATTACCAAGTAAAAAAAAGTTACAGAATCCCTTAACTTTTCAAAACAAACCATTCAAATTGGATTTTTTCAAATCATTTAAGTGTTTAACTTTCCCAAAATTTATAGTTAAACTTCTTACAATACTTTCACTAAGTTTTCAAATCATACTTAGTTATCTTTTCAAAATTTTCAAAATTTCCCAAAAAATTTCTAACGCCTTAAGTTTTCGAAAAAATTCGCCAGAGTCTCCTTTACGCGGATCGATCCGAAAAAAATGACAGTATATATATCACAAATATACATCTCATCAAGTGATGAGGCATCCCGTAGGGAAAAAAGTGTAAAAGTACGATATGTGATCCGAGATATGTACCTTATATTTTGTTAGCGAGCGTATACAGCTAATATAGCGCGAAAGCGAACTCCAAATGCGAAGCAAGCGCAATCCACACCTACTAAATACTCAACAAACCATGAGAAACATGCATATATGAAAGTAATATCAATATCAAGGTTTTAAATATCGGATTTCGGTCACATTTCGCCTCGGAATTTCTACACAAGTTATCTCGTATCGGGAGAGATCTCGGACGAGATGAGTACGTATCGGGTGTACATCTCGGATTGACATCTCGGGTCTTATAATGCATCTCGGGAATATCTCGGATGTACTTATGTGTTTAAAATTGATGTGTCAAAAATTTATTTAACAATTATAACTTTCTTAGTAAAACTAAAAATGGTAACATACTTGATTTACATGGAAAAAGAAATATTTTTAGAAAAGTAATAGCTTGATTAGCTTAATTGATTTGGTAATGATTGAATAATATCCTTTTATTTGAACGTAATAAAGAAGTGAAACCTTTCGCTATGACTCATTAATATAAAAAGTAAAGAATATGTTCAAGAAGTTGGTAAATTATAATTGGATTGAGTAGTTTCTTTTGAATCAATATGAAAATAAAAATTATTACGGAAAATAAGAAAAATGTATAACTTCGGGTGAGATCTCGGATTGAGATTTTGATCCATATATCGAGTGGGATTTGAATATCTCGGACGAGATGATTGTCGAGGGAGATATGGGGGATATTTGATGTCTCGTCTCGTTTAAGTGTGAAAATGAGATCTCGGGCGAGATCTCGGACGAGATATAGGAGATTTAAAACCATGATCAATATACATCATATAGCAATATAACAACTACATGTGCCAACATGGTAATGCCACAAAAGCAACAAATGCAACCATCAAACAACTATCATCCAATTAACATCCAACAAATCAATGTCTATCCAAATCAATTCATAACCAAAATCAATATACATTCACTTTTCATTAATATTCATTGGATTGGTTTTTTTTTCATTTTAATCACATTTGATTTGTTAACATTGGATTTTATCAACATTCATTTGTTCGTTTCCAATTAGTTCACATTCACTAATTAAATTCACATTAGTTCACTTTCAATCCAAACCAAATTCAGTTCTATTTAAATTCATTTACTTCACTTTCAATTTGAATTCAATTACATATCTTTTAATTCCGCTAAGTCAATCTCATTAACACTTAATGAATTATACACAATCAATTTACAATCAAATAACAACAAATGTATATTCAACATAACCAAATTATTCAATTTACATTCAATTTGGTCCAACACTTTTAATTCCAATTGGTTTAAATTAAATTGATTTTTATTCAATTATTCAACTTCCAATAACATTAGCTTCTAATGAATTAACACTTACATTCATTATTTCATATCAAATTATTTACACTCAATTGATTTACATTCAGTTCATTCATTAATTCAACTGCTAATTCATTTAACAAATAAGGTTGAATTTCATTTATATAACTCAAGTTCATATTCATCACTTCATTTCATTAATTCACTTCGATACCAAAATCAACTTTATTCAACTTCACTTTAGTTATATTCTATTTCAAACATCATTTGCTTAGCTTAACTTAAATTTCCACTTATAAATCCAATTCAGATTTCATATCTATTTAACTTTTACCAAAGTCAAATTTTCATCACATATTCAAATTCAGATTTATTTTGCTTAACAAAATTGTTTAACCATTTTAATAATTAGTTTCACTTACATTTTCTCATTTTATAAGTTATACAACTTATATTCAACAATTACCACTTGGATTTTATTGATTTACTTATACTTCCTTTAATTTAACTCCGTTCCTTTAAGTTAAATTTATTCTATTAAAACTCAAATTGTATAAGTTATCAACTCATTTATCATTCCCATAAATATTTTAAATAGGATTCCATAGTCTTTTCAACCTTTCAAAACCATTTTTGAAATCAATTCAAATTATCTTCTGAATTTCCAAAATCAAATCCAATTTTTCCAAACAACTTTCATTTAAAATAATTTGGCAGCAATCCCTCTTTTGAAAACCCGAAAATGAACACCAATGATGTCGCGGTCATCATTGGAATTATTTTCCAGCGACCGAAAAGAGTTTAGAGCTTTAATTTCTCCAAAACAATTTCCAAAATATCAAATCCTTTCAAAACATTTCTCTGGAATTTTGTTTTTTTTAGATTATAAATCACATTTATAAATCTTTTACTTATATAATTTCACTTATTATATATAAGATTATTCCAAAATTGTAAATCATTTTTATTATAATTCCACACTTATAATTCATTTGCTTATACAATTCATTCTTTTACAATACGTTTCATTCAATTTATTCAAACAACTTTTATTAACTTGCATATATCTTACATTTTCAACAACCAAACAATCAATTGATATGCACTTTAATAATTCTGAAAAATTATTCCTTTATATATAAAATATAACCAAGGTAAAATTATTTCATTTACCCAATTTAAAACAATATCGTGGCGAATTCGTTCTGTACAAGTGTTTAGAGATCCCTATCGATAGAGTTGTACGGACCATACCGACCAGAATCCATATACCACTCAACAAACCAATCATCACAATATAAAACAATTTTTTTATATTCACTAACAAATACGCGCTCGTATCTATTATTACACTCACACTCATTCTAGAGTACTGCTGACTCTATCTCTAATGAGTAATTCCCAACAAAGCCATGGTTGTCGCTTAACCGTATGCTCTGATACCAAATGTTATGGCCCGAAAATCCGTACTCCTTTGAACTAGCAACATTCCACAACAATCCAGTCAAAGAGGAACAAACTTACAAGTCTTTAGGGTTAAAGAAGAAGAAAAAGATAGAAGAAGAGAGAAAAAGATATAACACAACAGAAAGAAACAATAGAACAATATCAGAATCTCAAAATCGCAGCGGAACAACATATAATAGATCAATGAATAATCTTTAAATAAAGAACTATATCAGTTATTACATTACATCACATTACATTACATCATCAGAGTGTACAACACCAAACAACAACAAACAGCGGAAAAAAAATACTATATACTAGTGAATACGCAATGCCATCCAGCTTGCCTCCAACAACTCCTGAATTCCAGAATATCCTGATAACCTGACTCTAGACTGCCCGTGTGGAAATTGATGGGCACCCAGAGTTTAGGAAGGAAAACAATAAACTCCAGGTCAGTCATGGGACTGGTGTGAGAACTTAAAACAGTTTATCTTTTAAAAGAAAGAACAGGATAATTTTAAAATAGATTCGCAGTGCTTTTTTGGAAAATGAGACTACCATAAGGCCTCCCGCACACACACACAATGCAAACGCAGAATCAGAGGAGATTTCTCCTTATGATAGTCAAAGATGCTTGATACGCATTAAAAAGAAACATTTGATATTATTACTAGTGCATAGTGTAGAAAAAATCATTTCGAAAGTAAAGATATAAACCTTAGCCAACATACGACCATTATCGTATGCCTATTATAGCTACCATCTAAGCAATGGTGACCACCATAAGTAAATGGCAGGTTCTACAACTAAAACCGTACAAGGTGCGTATTGAAGTTTGGATTTCCAACAAATGGTCAAGCCAAGGAACTTCCAATCGCCACATGGATACACCTCTGGAAAGACGACCCGAGAACCTAACGTTACTATTAGATCTCTGCCAACACAAGGCCGGGTTACCCTTTAACCTGGGTAACTACTGACACGAATATGTCATTCCCCGATCGTAACCGATCTATATCCGAGGATCCACGATTCCAACAACCACAAAGTAATAAATTTGCAGCAAAAACATAGGTTAAGTATCTGGGCTCCATACCATGATACCACCTCTATCCAGAAGGAATGACATACACTAAAGGGGCGCTACCCCATAATAACTCGCCGCATCCTTCTTGTTTTGACCATTTCCGGGGTGTGAGGTCCGACGAAGTATCGTCCACAAAGCCACGCTGTATATAAAAGCCGTGCTTTGATCATCAAACGCTCAACAGCACTTCGTATGCCACATTACCAATTTGGGAATGTATCACTAGTAACCATCATCTACATAACCTCTAAGGGGGTTATGCTAAGAGAATAAATTCTCCGCCACCAACGGAAATATATTTGATAGAAACCAGCTTTACATCTCAAATTGTAACGTCAGACACACATCCATACAAGTCCGTTCCGGGATCGAACGGAACCGAAGGCACTTACAAAGAAGTCCTTGCAATCCGGATATTCACTAATCATGACCGGACTTCCCATCACAAAGGGTAGTAAATTTCTATATCGGGGATCAGCCGATGCAGAAACATTCGACGGTAATCCTTCCGTTTTCACAAATATCTGGTCTTCAACACCGGTCATCAAATACAATCCATAACGATGTATCACATATTCGGAATGGGTTATACGACCCCAAGGTCCTTCCCGGCTAACCCGAATAGTGAGCGCTTATTTTGAAAATAAGTGTGGAATTCAAATTCAAGCAAATCACAACAAATACCTATTTAAAGGTAAATATTGATAGTCAGTTATTTGACTATCAATAGGCGTGCACAACATCACCAAATTCCAAATAATTTCCCAAATTATTTATTTTCCAAAAATATCTTTACAAGATATATATATATTTCGCACTTCAACATTTGAAAACAAGTTTCAAATCACTTTTCACCTTTACAACTTTTGAAAACAAATTTCAAACCGTTTTCCTACATGGGATATATTCACAAATCTTTATTCATTTTCATTTCAAAATGGTTCATTTAAACCAATTAAATAAATCCTTACCGATTTACTTTACATTTACGTTCCAAATCCGTAAATTTATTTCCACAGTTCAAAAATAAGTCAACGTTTATTTTTAAACAAAATTCCCTTTCTTTTATAAATTCCATAGTGAATTTACAATTCCAAAATATCTATGAATATACGATTTCCAAATTGATTTGTAATATTCATTTTCAATTTATCCTTTAAAGATAAAATCTCAAAATATTCACTTCATATTGGAAAACATTTCCATACTTATTTAATAATAAATCCATTTATTTTCAATACTTGGAAAATATTCAATATACTTAAATCGAAATTAAGTATATATTTTATTCTTTAAGGAGAACATTCTCTTAACACGTTTATTTGAGTCAAAACGAATGTTGCGTAAAACATCGTTACGACGACCCAAAATTAAAATAGATATATAAATCCCAATATTATATTAAAAAAATTCCTTTCGGAAACCTTTTACTATAACAACAGTGTTATAGTCCAACATTTCCTTATTTCTCGAAAACGTCTATTTCAACAATGAATGTTGAAATCTATGGTTTCGATTCGTAATACATTTTAAAACATCTTTAAAACAATTAACTTCATTTTATAATATGACTTCCCCAAAAACATATCCATTTGATTTAATAATATATTCACTGTCCAGAATCGTGAATATACTTTATTTTCCCAATTCAGTGTTTTTACACATTTATTAAAAGATTATCCACTGTCCAAAATCGTGGATATAATTCCCAACCAAACACTTATTATTACAACATTTGACTTAAAGGATAATTCGCTGTCCAAAATCACGAATATATCTCCTTTAGTAACTTCTATGTTTAATTTATCAAATTCAATTGATTTCGGATTTATAAAACAACGTTTATAAATTCCAATTCTATTTATAAAAACTTCGATTTATAAAATCGCTTTATTAACCAATTTCTTTTATAACTCAATTTTATACAAAAAATCTAATTTATAAGTTAATTACTTATAAATCTTTTATTTTACAAAAATCTATTCATTTTATAACTTCATAATTTATAAATCTATATATTTTCATTCACTTATGAAATCCATTTATATTTAATTTTAACAGGTAAATAGGCACAAGGAAGAAGTTGCAAAAAAAATTAGTCTAAGGGACAACAAGTTTGCTTTTTAGCCTGAAGGACACTTTTAGTGTAAATTGAAAATGATAATTACAACCATCATTCTGTGATTTACACTAAAAAGTGTCCTTCAGCCTAAAAAACAAACTTCTTGTCCCTGAAACTAAATTTTTTTCTAACCTTTTCCTTTAGCCTTAAAACCCCTAATTTTAACACTTATAAAAACTCGTTTTATAATTCCAATATTTTTAATTTATAAAATATCAATTTTATAAATCTTTTATATAAATCCCAATTTAAACCATTTTATGAAATTCATTAACTCCATATTTCAAAAAAAAATCACATTTCAACTATATTTCTCAAAAATCATAAATCTTTATAATATTAAATTTTATAACGTTGATTTAATTAAAATGAATCAATTCAAAAATTTAATAAAACGTATACTTTCAAAAATCACTTTAAAACCCTTTTTAAATTTGAAAATCATCACTTTAATTTTTTTTTTATAATTCCAAAATTGGCCCAATGATGCAACACACCAAATAGTCAATCACGACAACAAAGACATCATATATCAGTATATGATAACCAACAAATATCACAATATCTGTAACCAAATAAATACTGGTGAGGAATCCAGTTGGATCCCTCCAATCTGTTTCCCTGCATCCACAGATGTTAGCTCAATACCAATTCCGTGTCAATACGGAATATCGCGGTGTATGTGATTATAAAATATTATCCTCTATAATGCTGTGCAATAGGGTCTCATCCGCTATATAATGTGGGAAAAATCAACTCCAAGTACATATATAATACCAATTCCAATCAAAAATGGGATTATCGCGGTATATGTTTTTAATAAATAACATCCGCTTAATATACGGCGTATAATGTCTATTTTAACAATCAATAGATAATAATTTATCATCCAGGCATACAATCAAGGAATTTTAAATCTAACTATTTAAAATTTAAATCGAAACAATTCGATTGAGTGAGAAGTTCTCACCTCGCTTTCAATTCAGTTTCAGCGTTTTATTTCGAATAAAATTAAACACGCGTTTAATTTTACCCGAAATTTTCACTAGCTCCAAACGACTCTAATCCAGTTCTTTTGCGTAGTGCTCGACAAAACGAAGCCAACACAAGTCGTTTCGCGTAATTCCGACCTCGTACGAAAAAGTTACATCATTTTAAAGTTTACACGATTTAAATTATAATTTTATTTACAAATTCGTTTTCTTTTTAAACCTTAAACTCATCCAGGCCACATGTTCTACATCTGGACATCGGGGCCGCATGTTTTGACATCTTCCTCTTACGTTATTCCCAGGTGAAACACGTACACTTTTTGTGATATCCCTGAATTTATAGCAATATCAATTTAAAAATCTGGTTTAAAATTAAATAGAATTGATAATATTGTTAATAATAAATTGAATTAATTTAATAATCTTCTTTAATAATTATTTAAATAGGTGATCTTATCTTTTAAAAGCTAATTTAAAATCTTCTATTTATAATGTATATATGTTGTAAGTAAATAAGTTTTGTTTTAAAATTTAATAAACAAAGTCATCTTTTCTAATTCTAATATTTTGGGAAATTTGGAAATATAATTTAATATTGAATAAATAATCATATGATTTTAGAATACTCAAGATAAAAACTTAATTGTTTAAAATTGATTTTTTTTAGCCTAAGTTTAAGTTTAAAAAAAAATGTTTGTTTTGTTTTAAACATAGTTTAACAAATAAGTAATTTATAAAGGAATGGTTCTTTTATAAATTATATTAATTTAATAATAAGTTATATTTAAACTATATCAATTTTGTAATATCTTTAAAAATGGGTTTTAATATAAATAGAATTTGTTATTTTAATTCTATTTATATATATGTATATTTTGAAAGAAGCTATGATTTGTAAATTTAAAATAAAATCTTTCAAAAATGTTTAAAATAAAATAATACTTTATAAATATTAATGTAAGTATGAAGGGAATAATAAGTAAATAAAGTAATAAACCAAAACAAATGACTAAAACAATTTTATAATATAACTAAACAAAAGAATAATGTGTACATAAAGACTAAAAACAAACAAGGCTTTGTATAAATAAATGATTAGTGAGGCCTGTAGTAGTTTCAAAGGCAGGTATAAGTAGTCTGTAAATAGTATGCCGCAAGGAAGTCTCAGGAAAGAAACATCTTTGTACAAAACAAGGTATAAAATATAAACAAAATAAGATATCTATGTACATAAGTACAAAAAGTTTAGGCAGGGAGGTAAAAATGTATAGGCCTGTAAAGTAGTGATGCAAAGGCAAGTAAACAAAGTACTTAAAACATTAAATGCTAGCATAGCTTTGGTCAATTCAAATTTGCTCAAAAATCAACTCAGCCCCCAAAACCAAATCTTGCCTGATAAGCTAAAAATAAAATCTCTGAGCAATCAGAAAATGTTTGTACAAGCTTATACAAACCCTGTAAAACTCATTTCTATATATATCTCTCCTTGTTTCATTCGATCATCACAACAATTGCAAACCAGAGATGAAGTAAAGTCTGCAACTTTTCTATCAAAAGTTCAAATAAATAACCTGTAAACCAGGATTTGTTCAAGTGCAATCTGAGGCTAGAAAATCAAAGCAAGCTTTCCAGTTTCTAATGTTTCAATCAAGACAAAGCTTTCAGAAATTTAAAACAACAATCAAACAAGATGATTGGAAAAAAAAAGTTTAAGCTATCTGTTTTCAAAACAAAAGAAGGCTCTGTTCTTCAAAGTTTCAAGTGAGTAACAGTTTTAAAATTTCTTAAGTTTTTAATCTGTGCATGCTAATATTTGGATGCTTAACATATTTGTGTGAATATTTATATATTCCTTTCTCTGGGCATTTGTGAGATAGAGTTACTGCATATTGTATTCGCTATGAGACACACTGTTATAAATCTCAAGTTCACATCCTACTTCAAAAAGAAAGAAAAAAATAAATCAAACAGTTGCAAGTAAAACTGTTGTCTTCACTTTAGGGTAAATAACTTCATATTTAAACATAAAGGTTAACTATCAGTTGCCTGTAGGTGAATATGCTTTGAATGCTTAGTTTGTGACGATTCTCCTGTGTGTTTACATACATAAGTACTGTTATGTACCTGTTTGACTGTGTTTGTATAAAAACAAAGATTTTGACAAAGTCTTTACCACTTGATCTGATCCCAGTTGTGAGTAACATCACAATCTAAAAATATTTTAAGTATAGTTGTTCTGTGCATATTTCCCCCTGAAGTTTAAATTATCTGTGGGTAACTTCTTTTTAAATACTTAAGTACCTGGTTGATAGATTTAAGTATAAGGTAATGATGCTTTTATGTTTATATATGGTTCAAAATCTGTGTGTTGTATAATAGTACAACTACATGTTATATAATCCTGTAATGCATACCTGTATTTAGAATTCAAACTCAGGTTTGATATAAAAATTTAGCATTGCTTGATTTACTTGTTGGGATGACCTAGGATCTAAACAAGATACGTTTGTTTGATTATAAAGTTAAGATTTAAAATTTAATTAAGTTAAAAATAACTTCAATTTTGTTCTGAAAATAAAGGGGACAGGGAGGTTTTAACTTGTGGAAAATCCAAATTTGTTAATTTAACAATCCAGTAACATGAATTGAATCTCCATAATTAATAACGATTTTAGGAAGCAAAATTTCATTTTTATGTTAAGGGTTGATGGTGTGGTTTTGAGTTGCACTGTCTTTTGTTTTTGGGGTTGCTCCGATGATCTAGTGGATCGGAAATGTTGGGGTTCTTCCTGGAGGTGGAGATATGATTGGTGAGTGGAGGAAAAATGACTGGTGGATGGTCTGAGCATGGTGGTGGAAGCGGTTGTCAATTTAAGTATCTAAACCTAGTTTTTGCTGTGCGTAAATAATTGATCACCACGGCTCATTGAGTGGATCGAGTTCAACTTGCTTTGGGGTAGTGGAAGCTATCATGTAGGGGAAGATGATGCCGGAGTTTCAGATCTTAAGATGGTCGGAGTTTTGCAGCGAGGTGATGTTCCAGGTTGGGGGCGATCTTGTTCTTCCATTCCAGGTTCGAGCTGTACATTCGATTTTGTTTGTAGGATGTTCTCGATGTTTGGATGGTCAGGATCTGACGCGTGGATGATCGCCGTTGTGTTGAAGATTGCGGCGATGGCCACAGATGATCAGAGGCACCGTGCATGTGCACAGTGCACTCCTGATTTACTGGTGAAGTATGGGAACAGAGTAGGGATTGGAGATTTTCTCCAGTTTGTTTTGGTCAGGCATTTTGTTTGGCTTATTGCAAGAATATGGGCTTGGGTAATGTTTATGTTACAGGTTTCAGAGAAAACCTGTTCTGTTTTTTTTTAAAAAATAAATAAATAAAATAAAAACTGAAGATTTAAAATTTAAAGCAAGGTTTAAATCAAGTTTTCAAATCAAGTCTACAATAGGAATTCAAGTTTACTTTGAATCCAAAACTTTGAATTTAAAATCACTTTTATTAATGTAAATGTGAACAAGTTTAAATGTTTTAAAAATAGATTTCTAAAAGTAGATTGGTTTCAAATAAATGTTTAAAATGGTTAAACATTTTGAATCTTAATTTTAAAATAGAATTTGAATTAAAAATTTAAAGTGTAATGTTTTAAATACACTTTGATAAATGAAATCATTAATTAAAGAAATGAATTATTTAGTGATAATTAAGAAAATGAAATGATATAGTTAATAAGGTAATTAAAGGATGATTTATTTAAATTAATAGTTTAGATTAATTTATAATCCAGATTAATTGAATATGATTAAAGCTCAGATAATTTCTTAAGAAAGTAATTTAAGAAATGTTGTTAGTAAATGAAGAAAATTAACTAAGATTTATTAAGTAATTAATTTATGTAATTAATTTTAATAATTAATTAAATTAATTTTAATAATTAATTAAATTAATTATTTAAGATAATCATTTGTAAATTGTTAAGTAATTACTTAATGAAAGTAATTAAGGGATTAATCACTTATTGTAATTAATTGAGATAAGTTATTAATTTAAGTTAATTAATTTAGTTTAATTAATTTAAGATAACCATTTGAGAAATGAATAAGTGTGATTACTTAATGTAATTAATGGAGCATAATTACTTAGGGAAGTAATAAAGGATAATTACTGGAATGTAATTAGTGAAGGATGATTTATAATGAAGTAATTTGGGTAATTACTTTTGTAATTAATCAAGGGATTAATTAATGAAGATAATTAATTATGGGATAATTAATTTGTTAATGAGTAATTAAGGGTAGTTAATTACTGGATTAATATTAATCAAGGGTGATTAATAATTGTATTTTTAATTAATTACTAAATTTAGATAAAGTAATTAGTTTAAATATAAATTAGAGAATCATTAATTTATATAATTAATGATGTAATTAAGAATTGTTTAATTTAGGAATAATTAATAATAAAGTGATTAATTAATGTAATTAATTAAGGAGAAATGTAATTAATTATATTTAATTAATCAATGGAGAAATTAAATGTTAATTACTATGAATGATTTAGGTTGATTAATTTGTGAAATTAATTAAAGACTAATTACTTATTGTAATTAGAGAATGATTAATCAAAGGTGTTAAATCAAGATAAATATTTAGAGAATGATAAATGAAGTAGAGTATAATTCATTAATGGATATATAAGCAGGATTTATGGAATGAAGTAATTAATTTAATTCACTTTAAATTAATTAGAGATAGAAGTAATTAATTTAATTTACTTTAAATTAATTAAAGATAGAAGTAATTAATTTAATTCATTTTAAATTAATTATAAATGGTGGTTAATAAATCATTGCTTATATATATTATTGGTTGTGGTCTCAGTAATGAGATGAGTAATATCTATATGTTATGGATGCTTAGTTAAGTATGAGATAATATCCTATGTTACTCTGTGATATGCTGTGTTATACCTATGATGCTCGTATATGTTTTATCTGTGATAAATGCTATGTTAATTAAATTACTTAAACTTTTAAGTTAATTAGACAACTTGGCCCTTAAAATGGCGGTTGGATTCGATGAGACCGGGATCAGAAGAATCAATTTTGATTCTCCGAAAACCACATCAATCCAATTTAAACGTTAGGTCGTGAATCCTGAAATGAAGATCGAGATGGTGTTTCCAGAATGCAAGGGTTATCGTCGTTAACTCTGAGAGTGATTCCAAAATGAGTGTAACGAGATAATGTCTTCGGTTTCGTTCGAACCCGAACGAACTTGTATGGATTGAATGCTTTCAACACATTGTCAGGCGGACGATGAGCATTCTAAGTGATATGCTCTATAAAGGTAATCGTAGCCTCAAGCCTCATCAATCGGGAATGGCTAAAATGGGGGAGATGCAGCAAGGTTAGGTGGATCATGCCCAAGCAGGACAAGATATTTCCCCTGTCCAGATGTCCCTTTTTATTTCGGCTGTGTGGGCGGTTTGCTAGCTACAACCGCGGGGTTTATCTTGTTCGGGACTGTTCAGTAAGGAATGGTTCCGGCCTTGTGTTGCAGGGGATGAAGGGAGTAATCCTCGGTACGGTGATCTAGGCCCCGTACTGTGACGGGCGGTACCCCAGTAGCCCTACCATTATTGGAAATCCATTTTCCCTACGAGACCCTACGGTTTTGATTTGTATTACCCACTTTTGTGGCTAGTAGGTGGAATTTAATCATGTAACAATTTCGGTTATTTTCTATTTACTTGAAAACCCTAGACACTATTATAATATCACTGGATTTCCTATGAAATGTTTTGGTTAGCGTAAGGTAAAAACTTACCCGTGTTTATTTGTGGGGACTCTTACGTGATACCCTTTATTTTCAAATGTTTTTCAAGTTAAACAACTTTAACCTGTTACTCATACCAGACCCATGTCTGACCCGGAGTTTATTTCTGTTTTTCCTAAACTCTCGGGTACCCAAATTTTTACGGGTAGCCTAGGGATTCAGGTTAGCTTTGATGAATTTCTGGAGGAGCAATGGAGCAAGAGGCTTCAGCGTTGTGGATATATAGTTTTCCGCTGTGTTGGTATCTCTAAGTCGTATTGTTTGAGTTGTATTGTGTTGTATTGTAAATACTAGACAGGTGTTTATAACTGTCCAGTATGTGATGTATTATCTGTGTAGCTCTGATTGATGTTGTATATTATGTAATACTTATGTGATTAATATAATTTATTCGTTCCGCTGTTAAGATTCTGATGTTGTTCTTCTTTCTTTCTATCTTTTCTACTTTCTATCCTTTTCTTTCTTCAAGATGAAACGGATTTCTGGGGTCAGAAATTCGGGTCGTCACACTTTTGAACACATAGCCGTCCACCTAGGGTTGAATTATACTCCACCACCATCGACATATACCTCGATCAGAGAGTGCCATAACGAAGGCCATCTTGAGAGCTACCTTCGGCCAGAGACACCTGAAGCTCGGCCTCATCCCTGCGTGGATTTCCGTCGTGAATGACGGTCGAACGCGGCTGATTCTAGGGCTCCACGATGCTTCGTTTCCAATCTCGACCGTTGATATCCTAGATCTCGTAGCCCTCTACAAGTTTGCAGTGGAAAGTTGCTGAATCGGTGTGTGGATTTGAAGAAAATGAAGGAAGAAGATGGCAACATTTCAGCCATTGAAATAAGAATGGCGGCCTGACCTAATAGCTTAGGCTTTTGTGAAAAATGAGATGTTAGAGGGGCTTTTATAGAAAATTCGCAAATTACTATTCATCCTCCGAACTCCAAATCTCACGCGGTGACTGGCGTTTCTAGGGTTTACCCCGCGTTCCGGACACAATGGAATATGTTTCGGGAGCTACTTCGATCATCTGTGCGAGTTACGACAATAAACGATCAAATTTAAATTAAATCGATTTAAACTAATTTCTATGCGTTTTAGCTTGCCCCGGACAAACCGTAAATCCGATTGACACAAAATTTGAAACCTTATAATAATATAACATTACGGATCTGATGAAACTAATTTCGTCGAAATCCGAGACTGTTTGAAAAATGGCTATTTTAACTCGTCAATTAAATATTAAAATATTCAATTTTCACAAATTAACTTCAAATTCAATTTTAAAAGTTCTATAACATCATTCTAACTCCAACATGATTAAATAAAATTTTACAAATCAATTTCAATCATATTTAACCCAATTTCCAATTATTTGTGAAATTTGAAATATTAAATTATCGATTTAATTATCCAATTAAATCCAGATATTCGAAAATAAAATTATTCGATTTATAAATTTCACTTATTAATATTTAAAATCAATTAAATATACAATTTTTAATTGGCAGAAATTCTGGGTCGTTACATCAGTGCATAAAAATATTTCAAAAAATTGTAAGTATTATAACTATGTTTCTGAAAGAAAAAAGAAATTACAGACATATCCGCAATTATTGCAGACATATCTGCAATTAATATAATTGCAGATATGTCTGCAATTATTCACTGAATAATTGCATTCGATAAACATCTAAATAGTTGCAGATATGTATGCAATTATTCCATATAACTGCAGACATGTACGAAATTATTCACTGAATAACTGCGTTGAATAAAAATCTATATATTGCAAACATGTCTGCAATTATTCGGTATATTTGCATATATGTATGCAATTGTTCACTGAATAACAGCACCTTGATTTAACAATTAGGATATTTACGTAAATATCGGCACTTATTCCTTAAAATTGTAGAGATATCTGCAATTTTTAGTTGCAAAGGCATGCTATCCAGAATAAGTGCCGACATGTCTGCAATTATTCTCTAAAATTGCATGCATGTCTGCAAGTATTCCTGAAACATACCGTGTGTCATTTTTTCCCCTTTCTATCCTTGTTTTTTATTTTATTTTACATGAATACGAAGATAAATATTAATTGAAATAAGTTTTAAAATTTGATTTTTTTTTTTTGTTTTTTATATGTTTTTTGATGATTTTCGAAAGATAAGGACCTAATTTACATATTTTTTTCCACTGGGTTATTTGTGAATTTTGAAACCTATCAAGGACCTGTGCCAAAAGTACCCTTCAATTAATTTATTGTATTAATCTTATTAATAAATTTGAAATTTGAAATTATTATTTACATATTTTCAAACATTTTAAAAACTAATGTATTATTATAATTTTAATAATAAACATGTTTTATTTTAAATTTAACTATTAAATTTAAAATCTTTAACATTAATTTTTAAAACGATTTTGAAAATTAGCCCAAGGCCCAAATTAAGTTGGGCCTATTCTATTTGGAGCAACTTTTGGGCTCACTTCACCTTTCGAGCCAGGTCGGTAACCAGGTAGGACAGGGTACTTGATTACCCAATTCCAATCCTAGACATTACCATTCTAGACACCGTACTAAGTGGGCCAGTTTAATTAGTTAGTCCTAATATGACTAATTTAGACTGCATAGGCTACTGGGCTCTGATACCATTGTTGGAATTGGACCGACCTATAGTGGAAGTTATGGGTATATTCAAAAAATTTACCCTATTTGATCTTTATTAGGCCTATGAAGTCTAACTGAATTAGAACATTTCTAAATTCCATTTAAATAAAATCATTTATTTTATTTAAATTCAAATATATTGAGATATGAAATTAACTTTATTTGGTTTATTTTATACATAAATGTATCATATACATATATATGTGAGTGCATGTGTAAAATAATAACCCGTGAACGGTATAATATGCCCATATATAGAAGTTGAGATTTACATCGCAACAGACATATTAGCTCATTTTATATGTCATGTATGTTGTCCAAATATGTGCATGTATATGTGTTACAATATATATATGTATATGTAGATGTATATGCATGTATGTATGTATGTACATACACATATGTATGTATAAATATATTATATCTAATATATGAACATAAAACATTTATATATATATATAGAAAGAGAGAGAACAATTATTAAAAATTATTTATAATTCAAAATTAACTTTGTTTTGGAAACATAATAATTTTAGTATTTTAGTTTGTATATATTATGAATAAAATAATGTTTTCATCCATACATAATTAACATAAAATAATTCGTTGACGAAAATTCAAAATTTATAATTTTTGAAAATCTAGGATCATAAAATAGAGCTTAGGAAAAATCTAGAGATTTTTCAAAGTTGAAATATTATTTTTAAAAATAAATATATTGATTTCGGCAATAATTATTTAATATAAATTAATATGCAGTTAAAAACTCAAACTTTAAAAATTTTAGGATCATGAATAAAAGGTTACAAAAATTTTTGAAGAATTTTTCAATTAAATTATTATTTTTAATAAATCATAAACAGTTTTTCCGAAATAACATTAATTATTAAAAGTAATAAAATTTATTAAAAAAATCCTAAATTTTTTCCATACGTTTTTGGAGCGATATAATATTTAAAAAAATATAAAATATAATTTTTAATGTAATAATTATTTAATGTATAATAAACAATTTAAAATTCAATAAATGTTAATTTCGAAATATGAATATATGTATAATAATTAATTTTCAATTTTTAATTCATAGTATATATATAAATGTACGAATTTTTTAAATAATATATATACATATCTTATATATGCATATATCTTATTATGAAAGAGAAATATACACTAATATATATATATATATATATATATATATGAATTTATTAATAAATATATATAAAATAATTATTAATGACAAAAATTGAATTTTTATAGTAAAAACATTTATCTATACATAAATCATATAGTATTATAAACAAATTATGCGCATAACCGAACTGATTTATGACAACCATATCTACTTACAAAATCTCACCTAACTAAACATATATTAGCATTATATTTAAACAGATATGAAATTGCTAATTATAAGATCATAGAAATATAATTTAACTACTGTAATATGAATTAAAATTACCAATTTAGTGATGCCTTTGAATCCGCGTTGGAGCAATGACTTCCCTTCCTTTTACTATTGAATAAAATTGTTTTAATTTGAAATATATTTGAGAATTTTGGTGTGGATTGAGAGCTATGTTTTAACCAGCAATGTAGAAGGTAATGGCGAACAAAAAAGTTAGTCATTATATATATATATATATATATATATATATATATATATATAAGGTTGTATTAGAGAGAAACGAGGAAAACCTTTTTATCCATTCTCACTTGATCTCAACCCATTATCTCTAAGCCAATTCCCTATGTTTTAGCCACCCCACCCCTAGACCTTTCCAAAACCGGAATTTTGCAGCACTAATGATGGGCCTTAAACCCATCTAAGCCCAAGCCAAAATACCATGCAATTAAATCTAATTTAATCGCTTGTCGATATTGTATATCGATCGATATATTTATAACTGTTATAAATATATATAACATTATTTATTTCTCAAATCATATTCAAATTTTATAATTAATATTTCGTAAATATTAATTAATTTACAAAAATTATAAACTAATCAAATCGTTCGGTCTTAAGGGAATTCATTATTTCGATAGTGCAACTTTCGGGTGTAAATTTGCTCAGCGATTAACATCGAACTATTCTAATGTTAACATTCACACGTCGCTTAGTAGGTGGTGTGACATTATGGCCAAATTTATCGCTTACTCATTTTCGATAAAATCAAATTTTAGTTTGATAAGCGTTACCCGGTTGTGACATTTGTTCATACCAATTCTCTTTGTCAAAACTATATCACTTTGAACTTATGGAATTTGGTAATGGTCAAAATTTCAACCTTATCCACATTCAACTTTATAGTCTACTTCCAAAGTTCTTGGTTCAATAATAACAATTATTATTAACCGAAATGCTTTGGCCTAAGACTTTGACTTTGAGTTGACTATGATACTAACCACATATAACCGAGAAGACGAATCCTCTCTTGAATAATGCTTCACTTCCAAACTTCCTGTAACGACCCAGAAATTTCGAGCCCGAAAATTCCAGATAGTTAGAAAAAGAAGAAAGAAGAAAGAAGAAAAAGAAGAACAGAAACACCAACACCTCACATTCGCAGCGGACAAAATATAATATCAAATAAAATAACAGTTTACAAAGAAGAACCGTGTCATTACATTTACATTTTTATATACCAGAGTTACAACATCCCATAAAAACTGGATAGTATAACAACTTATCCAGATAACAACAACAATACCATAGTAGAATACACTCCAAACGCTTCTGTCATCTAGCTCGCCTCCTGAGCTCCAGAACATCCTATCCTGAAAATCTGTGATACTTGGTCTGACCCGAGCATTACATCAAAGTAACACCCGGGTCAGGCTGGAAACCAGCGTGAGTAAACCCATATAACATGAAGTTCTAATGCACAAAGCATATTTTTAAAAGAAAAAGAAAACCCGGGTGACTCGTTCTTTCCTACGAGTTCTTAACTTGTTATATTCGATCTTACTTCACAAATCCATCCCTAAGTATTCTTACTTAGTTCAAAGGTTCAATCATTTAAATTATTCCATTTCAGCCAATTGATTCCACATATCAATTGATAAAGAATCGAAGCGGTTTCGGGTATTTACTAATACCCGACTCCTGTCTCTTCGAATTCAATACCATCTTAACCCAAGTTATTCAAGTGAAATACAATTAAATTTTAAACACAGAATGTCACTGTTTAGCCCATTATAATATATCACATAGCATCACACATCACATATCAGAGATATCAACTAATCCAAGCATACTATATAATCCAATCATTCATAAGCAACATTTATCAACCACACCATCTGTAATTAATTTAATTAACCACTAATGAATTAATTACTTCAATTACTTCTAAATCTTGCTTACTAATCATTAATTAATGACAAACCAATTAATTAATGATACACAAATTTTTAATCTTAATTAGTCATCCTTGATTAATTATATTTTAATTACATTACATTAATCCTTAATTAACTACATTAATCCTTAATTAATTACATTAATCAATTACTCTTTAATCACTTATTGTTGACTAATTAATCTTAATTGATCAACCCTTAATTACATCATTAATTATATTAATTAATGCTCCTTAATTACTTCTTCGATTATTTATTAATCACATTTAATAATTAACCTTAAAATAATTATTCATTAATCACCCATGATTAATCACATTAGTAATTAATTACCCTTAATTAATTGCATTACTTAATTATCTTCAAATAAATTTATTAATCAATTCTTAACTTAATTACACCAAGTAATTAATTATTAATTACTTCCACGAAGTAATTACCCTTCTATTTAATCACACAAGATAATTAAACCCAAATCATTTCCATTAAAATTACCATTCCAATTCAATTAACATCCAGTAATTATCCATTAATTACTTTACTAAGTAATCACTCTTTTCTAATTACATTCATTAATCATATCTTTAACAAACCATCATGTGATTATCTTAAATTAATTAAACCAATTAATTAACTTGACTAATCACATTACTTCAATTAACTACAGAGTAATTAATCCCTTAATTACTTAATTAATTAATTATACTTAAACAATTCCATAAATTGATTATCTCTAAAATTAATCTAATTAATCATCTTAAATTAATTATATTAATTAATCATTTGATAATCCTTAGTTAATGATCCTTCATTAACTATTAACAATCCTTTAATTACCCTCTAAGTAATTAATCTTTAATTAATCATCTCTTAATCCAAATTAATTAATTCTTATTAACCATTTAATTAGTTCTAATTACTCAATTATTTAAGTGCTTAACTATAACCCGATTAATCTTTAATTACCTGACTAAAAATTTTAACCATTAATTATTAATTTATTCTTATCTTAATTAATGATCCTTAACTATAAGTTAATTAATCTTTAATTAATTAACTTAACCCTTAATTAGTTAAAGATAAATTCCTATCTAAATCAAGAATTAATCAACATTTAAATCTTATTTAAATGAAAATATAAGAAATCAATTTATTCAAATCACATAAACCTCTTATTTATTAAAGCTTAATCCTTGATAACACCATTTTACTTGAAACCCCTTTTCTTTATATCTTTATTTTTCTTAGCAAGGATGACTTTGTTAACAAATTTGATCTCATTCTTATTACCTTTAAAACTCAGTATTTTCTAGTTTATAACATTAATGTCCTGATTAACGATCCCGAGACCAGATAACATTTTCTCGAGCCAATACCCGATACATCCTCATCAAAATTTCCATAAGAAAACTCGAAGTCAACAACGCACAAGCCACCATTTCCCACGAAGCTTTTACCCAGCAAACATCAGGAATAACGGACATATGTGCACGTGTACAATATGGTCCAGCCTCTCCGATCAAATCTCAGGTCACTATCAGGTCGGCGACACTACCCTAAAATCATCTCGACGTCCAGAATGATCAATCGTGTCGGAAATCAAAATTTAGCAAATCGAAAACCCCAAAGTCCAAACCCATCGATGATATCTCCTCTGCGCCGCCACGTTCGTCCACCAGAATGCTCATCGATCCTCTCACAGAAGTGCCATGTTGTCACGCAACGATCTAACATACTCCGGTCAAACTCGATGCATAGTTAGCAGTGCAGTTGTCAAATGAACATCACGAACAAAACAAGGGCAAAAACCCTACCACTAAGGTCTGCCGCCGCCACGGTGAATGAATAATTCACCCAAATATTTTTGCCAAATCTGACATCTCCTCCGGTACTTCTAGCCATGATCCATACCCCCCAAATCACCTTGATTGTCAGGAAAAGAAGGAAATACGATCAACGGTCATCTCTTGATTCCTTATGATTTACTACCCTAAAAATTATGATTCTACTTCCTAAATTCATCGTTTACCATGACGAATTCAAGTATATAACCCAATCTAAAAATTTTGAATATTAGTTTTCGACTAATTCCAGATTATTACTGAATTTTTATTAATTTCATATTAATTACCAAATTAAAATCCTTACTCTATTTTTAGAATTGGTATTATGCCGTTATGAACAACTTCATTCAGAGATCAAAATTTAATTCTAATTGCATAAGGAGATTTAGATTTTTTTCTCTTAGAACAAATTGATTGAGCCTGTGAAAATAACAGAACAGTCTGTATGTTTATATACAGATATACATACACATTAAACAGAGAAATTTCCAAGCATATATCCAAACAAAAATCAAACATGCAAACCATATTACAACCTTCCTATACAAATTTATCACATGCATCCCTATTTTCATTGATTAAAACTGTTTTAAGGGTTAGTTTACTCACTTGTAAAAGAAGAAAACAGAGAGCCTGAACTAAAATCTGGAAATGCTTTCCTTCTGGCAAAACTGAAAACTGGAACTTTGTATTGTTCTAAAGATTGGAATCCTCATCTTGCTTTGATTATCCTTCTGATTATGATTTGAGGAATGAATTACAAGTTTAAATTTTGGCTTGAGGAATGTTTTTAAACTTGAGTTTGTTTTTCAGATCTGGGATTTGGGAATATTATAGAGTTTAGAAAATGTTTTTGAGGTATAAAATGGTTACAAATTTGGTACCATCCTCTAGTTTGCATTTGTTTAAGAGAAGATGAATTACAGACTTGTATTTAGGTTTGAGGAGTGAATAACAGGGTTTGATCTAAGATTTTGAACTGCTGATTTTGTTGTTCTTTGATTCCCAGATTTTTTTTCTTCTTTCTATTTTATTATTTATTTTTTTTAAAATCCTAAATCAAAAGAAGATTTTATTTTGCCACTTGTTACTTTCCTTTATTATCAACTCACACTTGTATTCTCATGCATGCCAAATTTGTTACAAATGTTTAATGTCTTTTAAGTATTTTCAAATGTTTAAAGGAATAATTACTAATACTTTCTTAAGTTATTATATTTATGTATTATATATGCTTAGCTTACACTTCTTTTTATGTATGTTAAATTTTCCTTACAAGTGTTAAAGTTTTATGATAAAATTAACTACTCATGTTAAAGTACATTACATAATCTATACTTGTCTTTAATTTATACATTAATATGTCGATAAATCTTTTATATTAACTTTCTTATGTTTAGTATTAATAAGTTAATGTCTTTATTAATAAATTTTAAAGTCAAAAAGAAAATATATTAAAACAAAAGAAATTATCCCTAGTTAAATCTTATTTTAAATTCAAGCAATAATATATTTAACAACACATTATTTGTTCTAAAGGAATAATTTTCCAATGAATAAATAATTATTTAGTAGATTATCAAATGAATATTTAAAATTCAGCTTCCATTATATTTTCAAATTTATTTATATATCCAAATATCCTCTATAATCAGAATTTTTATCCGTTAAATTGAATAAACCGGTTAATTATTCAATTAACAAATATTCAAAAAATCCGGGTTATCACACTTCCACTCCACCAAAATATATTCACTCGATGGATCCCATGCCATGATTTGGCTATAATCAAATTAGAGCTTTCATATTGAAGATCCATAGTATTCTCAAATCGAGAGAACTGCGTAAATCAGTCACATCGATATTTTCTATTTAATCGTAGTTATATTAACTAATAGAAAAATATCGAGTGAGTCGTTCCATAGTTATCCAATAACTATTAGTACATAACCCCTAGTTGCCCCCAGCAGTCATAAGTAATACACTGCCTAACATTTAGAGAGCGTTACGTACTCCAGTCTCAACGGATACATCAATATCAAGTCTCGATGCTTGACTAGGAACATTTAAAATGGTATATTTTTTTCGTTGTGATAAATTACTCACGGTTACAACATTTTGTAACTACTATCACAAAATATACCATTTATGGATTTTTTTATTATATATAATTTTAATTAAGTTAATTAATTAATATAGTCACATTATATCAAGTATATAATAGGAAGAAAATACCTTTTGTTTCGAACAAGATTGGTCAATGAGTTAGATATATGTAACAAATTACATAATTGCCCTAGGGCATGACCCTAACTCTATCAAAAATAGTTTGAACAGCTTATGTTGAATAAAAGATGTTCATCGATAAAACGATTTTGATCACATTATCGATATTCCATCGAACTATATATTTTCGTAAAAAAATTTCTAAAAAACAAGTTTGCCATCATTAGTGCTTAAAAGGGGATTAACATGGTTATTAAATGACTTTATCACATTTAATACAAGATTCAAATATTTAAATAATTCAGATATTTTAATATGAAATGTTCGAAATTCCGGGTCGATGCATTCTTCCCCACTTAAAACATACCGTCTTCGAAATTCCAACATATGCAACAAAAGGAAACAATCACATACCAATACTTAACAATATTCAGAATTAGTAGCAACCAAAGACCACGATTTGCTCAAGTTCAATAGTCTTCTTATCGCACAAGGACGATAAACAATCTATCAAGTGTGTCTTACGCTCAACGGCCTCGGATTCTTACTTACACGATTATTTATAATACTTCATTATAATTCAAAGAGTTAACACCTTACTCTCCATAAGCCAACAAAACATAGTATACAAATCTACAAAAGCCCGTATGACAAACATGGATAATCTGTACTCAATGTCCAATCTGATCACTTCTTAATCACATAAATTTCTTTTCCAAACTAGTATAGATCACTTGACCTCTCTAGTGCGGACTCTAATCAGACTCCTTAATTAAAAAACTCCGTTCTTTTAACATAGCCATAAGTTATGATAAAAAAATCTTGAGCTCATTGTAAGAATCTTTATCAAGTGTACGCTATTAAAAATCGTGTAACAAATCCTTGTTCAGACCGATGCAAATCACCTTGAAACCATGTACGAATACTAGATCAAGAACATTCATGCATAAAAATTACTCTATGTACAACTTACTTATTTATCTAATTGGTTTCTTAAATTCACCACTATCCATTTTATCATATTCCTTTACACAAACAGCATGTTATCTAATACTAAAATCATTTACAGAACATTTCATAAAAACATAACTCCAGGTTATTAAACATTTTACAACTTAAGTTCATACTCATATAACATCACATCTTAAGAGTATATACAAAACATCAAATTCATTTTACTTAATAAGGATCTTCAAAAAAATCAAAACTTGTTTTAACTTCCTACCTTCTCAATTCAAAAGTTACAAAAATCAACTTTTATATATTGTCATAAAAATACTTATCTCCAAGTTATATAACGATTCAAATGTTTTCGACTTTTCAAAATCACTGAAAATCCCATTTCATTTTAACAAATAAAAACAACCAAATAATATATCATAATATGATGCATATACCATACTGTCCTAATGCATAGGATACATGTCTCAATAAAACAACTTAACAAAGTTCCACTTATTTATTAGACACGCTTTACTAAAAGATAAAACATGAAAAGGTTTCATCATTTATTCTGGGCTATGCCACTACCACATGGGCCCCCCATATAGTATACATATAAAACATTTCTCTACACATAATGTTCATATCAAACTCCTTTAAAGAAAAAAATTAGAACTTAGCACCCAAGTTTTATTTCTAAATCATTTTGAAATAATAATATGTAACGACCCGGAAATTTCGATCCCGAAAATTCCAGATAGTTAGTAAAAAGAAGAAAAAAGAAAGAAGAAGAAACGGAAAACTCGAACTCAGAATCTCACATTCACAGCGGATCAAAATATAATATCACATAAATAATAGTTTTACGAAGAACTGTATCAATACACTTATACATCAGAGTTATAACTATTACACAACACAGGACAAATTTGAAAACATGTCCCAGCTAATCAGCAATAATATACACAGCGGAAATCACTCCATATGTTCCTGCCATCCAGCTCGCCTTCTGAACTCCAGAATGTCCTTACCTGAAAATCTGTAATACTCGGTCTGACCCGAGCATTACATCAAAGTAACACCCGGGTCAGGCTGGAAACCAACGTGAGTAAACTTATCTAACAAGAAATACCAATGCATAAGACTTTTTTAAAACCCGGGTAACTTGTAACAATTTACAAATTCACAATTTGTTATAGACATCACTTATTTTACACATCAATCATTCCATTCCAGCTTATTGATTTCACATATCAAATCCACATAGAATTATAGATGTTTCAAATCAAAGTGGTTTCGGGTGTTTACTGAAACCTGATCACGGTCTCTTCGAGTCCCATGACATCTTAACCCAAATTATTCATTGAAAATACAATTCAAAATTTAAATATAGGATGTCACTTACACAGGAATTCATCTCTATAGATAACCACATTATCACTATTTAACACAATCATTTCACAAAACGATTCATATCAGAAATATCAAATATATCCAAAGCATTCAATATCATTCAATCAATTATAAGCAAGATTGATTTGTCACACCATTCCAATTTATTTGAATAAATTAAATTAATTCCTTTAATCACTTTAATCTTGCTTACTAAACATTAGTTAATTACAACCCAATTAAAGATCTATCTTAATTAATCATCCTTGGTTAGTTATTCTATAATTACATTAGTAATTGTCTCTCAATTAATCAATAGATTAAATAACCTTAACCATATTGATTTAACCTTCAATTAATTGCATTCATTATTGATCCTCAAATCACTTCCAATAATTAATTATTCTTTTAATTAATTACATTTAACAAGTAAATCTTTACATTAATCACATTCATTAATAAATCTCAATTAATCTCATTTAGTAATTAATTATCCCTTAATTATTAATTAATAAAAATTAATCACAAATTAATTAATTCTTAATTACTGGTTAATTAATCCTTAATTACTAATTGATTAATCTCTAATTGCTTAATATCAATAATTAATTACAACCTCATTACTAAATTAATTAATCTCTAATCGATTAATTAAATATATATATTTTTCCACTAATTAACAACCTTTTAATTACAAACTAATTAATATCTAATTAATTTAACTTATAACCCTTAATTCATAATTGATTAATCCTTAATTAATAACAATTTAAATTAATTAAAGACTCGTAATTACCTCATTAATTTATCAAACCTTGATTAAGTTTAAGTTAAAACATTCCTTTATTAATTACCTAATCTCATATTTAACAAATTTTCCAAACGTTAATTTATATTTAAAAAAACAAAAAAATTAAGTTTTTTTTTAAAATAACTTTAACAAATTTAAATTAATCAAAACATATAATATCAAATACCTTGCTTCCAAAACAAAGTTCATTTAAATTACCAAATACTTTACTTCAAACAATAGCGCACTTACAACTCACAGCCACCAAACAGCAAAGCTACAAAACATCCTCATAACCACCCCGGACCATCATCACTTCTATCCAACAACCAATCTTGCACATTACCGTGCATTTCATTTTGCTCCACCATACAGAGTCACTGCAAATCGACACTGTCAACTTGGTGATACAACTGATGTAACGATCGCGATTTTTCGACGCTCGAAAACCGACATCAATACGTCCACTGTATCAACTGCCGAGCAATCGAATTCCGAAAAACCGTACCGTTATGGTTAAAGAAGAAGAGAAAGGTAGAAGAAGAGAGAGAGAAAAAAAGAAACAGAAAACAATATCAGAATCTCAGAATCGCAGCGGAACAACATATAATAGACAAATGAATAATCTTTAAACAAAGAACTACATCAGTTATTACATTACATCATACTACATTACATTACATCATCAGAGTGTACAACAACAAACAGCGGAAAAGAAATACTATATACTAGTGAATAAGCCATGCCCTCCAACTTGCCTCCAGCAACTCCTGAATTCCAGAATATCCTGATAACCTGACTCTAGACTGCCCATGTGGAAATTGGTGGGCACCGAGAGTTTAGGAAGGAAAACAATAAACTCCAGGTCAGTCATGGGACAGGTGTGAGAACTTATAACAGTTTATCTTTAAAACAAAGAACAGGATAATTTTAAAATAGATTCGCAATGCTTTTTAGAAAATGAGACTACCATAAGGCCTCCCGCCACCCACAATGCAAACGCAGAATCGGAGGAGATTTCTCCTTATGATAGTCAAAGATGCTTGATACGCATTAAAAAGAAACATTTGATATTATTACTAGTGCATAGTGTAGGAAAAATCATTTCGAAAGTAAAGATATAAATCTTAGCCAACATACGACCATTATCGTAAAACCGTACATGGTTCGTATTGTTTTTTTGGATTTCCAACAAATGGTCAGGCCAAGGAACTTCCCATTGCCACATGGGTACGCCTCTGGAAAGACAACCCGAGAACCTAACGTTACGGTTAGATCTCTGCCAACACAAGGCCGGGTTACCCTTTAAACTGGGTAACTACTGACACGAATATGTCATTCCCGATCGTAACCGATCTATATCCGAGGATCCTCGATTCCAACAACCATAAAGTAATAAATTTACAGCAACAACATAGGTTAAGTATCTGGGATCCATACCATGATACCACCTCTATCCAGAAGGAATGACATACACTAAAGGGGCGCTACGCCCTAATAACCTTGCTGCGTCCTTTCTGTTTTGACCATTTCCGGGGTGTGAGGTCCGACGAAGTCTCGTCCACAAAGCCACGCTTTATACAAAAGCTGTGCTTTGTTCAACAAATGCTCAACAGCACTTAGCATATCACACTACCAAATTGGGAGTATATTACTAATAACCTTCAACTACATAACCTCTGAGCTCGTACATCTCAGAGAAGGGTGTTAAGCTAAGAGAATAAATTCTCCGCCACCAACAGAAATATATTTGAAAGAAATCAGCTTTATATCTTAATTTGTAATGTCAGACATACAATCCATACAAGTCTGTTCCGGGCTCGAACAAAACCGAAGGCACTTCCAAGGAAGCCCTTGCAATCCGGATATTCACCAATCACGTCCGGACTTTCCGTCACTAAGGGTGATAAAACCTCTATACCGGAGATCAGCCGACGCAGATTCATTCGACGGTAACCCTTCCGTTTTAAAAAATATCTGGTCTTCAACACCGGTCATCAAATGTAATCCATAATGGTATAACGAACCAGAATTTCTGTTAATTAAAATTTGAATATTTAATTAATTTTAATTATTAATAAGTGGAATTTATAATTCTAATAATTTATTTTCGAATAATTGGATTTAATTGGATAATTAAATCGATAATTTAATAGTTGAAAATACAGAAATAATTGAAAATCGAGTTGAATATGATTAAAAATGATGTGTAAAATTTTATTTTATCATATTGGAGTTAGAACGATATTTTAGAACTTTTAAAATTGAATTAAGAGTTAATTTGTGAAAATTGAATATTTTAATATTTAATCGACTAGTGAAATTAGTCAATTTTCGAACAGTCTCAGAATTAGACGAAACTTATTCCATTGGATCCGTAATAGTTTGTTATTATCGGATTTCAATTTTCGTAGCAATCGGAGTTTTCGTTTGACCGTGGCAGCTCGAAACGCATCGAAATTGTTTTAATACTAATTTGGCGAGTTAAAATAGTCATTTTTCAAACTCTCTCGGATTTCGACGAAACCAGTTTCTCGGATCCGTAATGTGATATTATTGTGTGGTTTCAAATTACGTGTCAATTTGATTTACCGTTTGTCTGGGGCAAGCTAAAACGCCTAGAAAATCGTTTAATCGGTTTAATTTTAAATCGAACGTTTATTGCCATAACTCGCACAGATGATCGAATTAGCTCCCGAAACACGTTCCATTGTGTTCGGAACGCGGGGTAAACCTTAGAAACGCCGACCGGCATGCTTCGTTTGGAGTTCAGAAAATCCGGGGTGAATAGTAATTCATGAATTTTCTATAAAAGCCCCCTTGTTTTCTCATTTTCACAAAACCCTAGCAACCAAGCTTCAGCCACCTCCAATCATTCAATGGCCTAGAGAGCTCGAATCTTCTCTCCTCAATCACTCTCAATCCGTAGACAATTAGAAAGAACCTTCAACTAACAAATCGAAGAGCATCGGGAGATCTTCGAATCCATATGGAGATGATGGATTTTAGAGCAACGTAGTGGGAGTAATTGGCTCGCGTTCTTCATGGTTTCGGCACGCAAATCGAGAGAGGAGGAGGGGCCGAGCTTCAAGCTATTCAGGCCGAAGGTGGAGCATGACGCAAGCTTCAATGTGGCGTATCCTGATCGCTCTGGAAGTCGCCGAGGTGGTCGAAAAAAATCAAACCCTAACGGCGGCTATGAGTTGTATTTGCATTCTATTACCTGTAGCATGAACGTGGGGAGAAGATAGAAGGCTACGGCTATGATGCAGGGGTAAAGAATGGACGGTTCTGGATAATTAGGTTTAGAATTATAAAAATTTTGTTGTAAATTTGTATATATAAATTCGTGTAACTTCTAAAATTCATATCTTTTTCATACGAGGTCGAAAACGCACGAAACCAGTTGCGTTGGAATCGTATGGACGAGCACTACGCTATAGAATTGGATTGGAGTCGTTTGGAGTTAGTGAGAATTTCGGGTAAAATTAAACGCACGTTTAGTTTTATTCGAAATAAATCGCTAAAACGAAATTGAAATCAAGGTGAGAACTTCTCACTAAATCGAATCGGTTTCGATTTTAATTTTAAATAGTTATATTTAAAATTTTTGAATGCATGTTTGAATGATGATTGTTATCTATTGATTGTTAAAATAGACATTATACGCCGTTAGTAAGCGGAGGTTATTTATTAAAAACATATACCGCGAATATTTCACAGTATAGTGAAATTGGTATTATTATGTACTTGGAGTTGATTTTCCCACATTATATAGCGGATGAGACCCTATTGCGCCATCTATTAAGCGGATAATATTTTAGATCCTATATACCGCGATAATTTCGTACTGGAACGGAATTGGTATTGTGCTAACATCTTTGGATGCAGGAAAACAGGTTGGAGGGATCCAACTGGATTCCTCAACAGTATTTATTTGATTATGGATATTTTGATATTCGTTGATTATCATATCGATATATGATGTTTGGATGTCGTGATTGACTATTTGGTGATGTTGCATCATCGGATCCATTTTTGAAGTTTTAAAAGAATGATTTTGATTTTTTTTTTTTTAAAGAATTTTTAAAGTGGTTTTTGAAAGTATACGTTTTATTTAATTTTGAATTGATTCATTTTAAATAATTAAAACGTTATAAATTTTTATGTTATAAAAATTAAGATTTTTGAGAAATATAACCGAAATGAGAATTTTGGAAATAAATAGTTAATTAATTTATAAATTGGTTTAAATTGGGATTTTTGAATTATTAAAAAACGATGTGTATTAAAGACTTATAAAATTGATATTTTATAAATTAAAAATATTGGAATATTAAAACGAGTTTTTATAAGTGTTAAAAATGAAATAAAAATGGATTTCATAAGTGAACGGAATTTATAGATTTATAAATTGTGAAGTTATAAAAATGAATAGATTTTGTAAAATAGAAGATTTATAAGTAATTATCTTATAAATGGGATTTTGGCATTTAAATGAGATATCAATGGAATTTGTTAATAAGGAGATTTATAAATCGAAGCTTATAAATAGGAATGTAATTTATAAACCTTGTTTATAAATTCGAAATCAATTTAATTTGACAAATTGAATATTGAAGTTTATTAAAGGAAATATATTCACGATTTTGGACAGTGAATACATTATTGAATAAAATAGTCATGTTTGGCAAAATGAATATTATAAAATGAAGTTAATTATTTTAAAGATGTTTTAAAATGTATTATGAATCGAAACCATAGATTTCAACATTTGTTGTTGAAATAGACGTTTTCGCGAAATAGAAGGAAATTATGGACTATAACACTGTTATTATAGTAAATGGTTTTCGAAAGAAAGGTTTTATATAGTATTGGGATTTATATATCTATCTAAATTTCGAATCCCTATACTAGTGATTTTGGGTTGTCGTAACGATGTTTTACGCGACATTCGTTTTGGCCCAAATAAATGTGTTTAAGTGAATGTTTTTCCTTAAAGAATGAAATATATACTTAATTTCGATATTAAGTATATTGAATATTTTCTAAGTATTGAAAATAAATGGATTTGTAAATGACTTATTAATAAATAAGTATGGGGATGTTTTTTTCCAATGTGAAATGAAACGTTTTGAGAATTTATCTTTCTGAAGACAAATTGAAAATGAATATTAGAAATCGATTTGGGAATCATATATTCATGGATATTTTGGAAGTATAAATTCACTATGGAATTTATAAAAGAAAGGGGAATTTGATTAAAAATCAACGTTGATTTATTTTTGAAGTATGGAAAGATATATCTAGTAAAGATATTTTGGAAAGTAAATAATTTGGGAAATTATTTGGAATCTGGTGATGTTGTGCATGCCTATCGATAGTTAAATAATCCGACTATCAATATTTACCTTGAAATAGGTATTTGTTGTGATTTGCTTGAATTTGAATGCCACACTTATTTTTGAATAAGCGCTCACTATTCGGGTTAGCCGGGAAAGGACCTTGGGGTCGTATAACGCATTCCGAATATATGATACGTCGTTATGGATGGCATTTGATGACCGGTGTTGAAGACCGGATATTTGTGAAAACGGAAGGATTACCGTCGAGTTACTCTACATCGGCTGATCTCCGATATAGAGGTTTTATCACCCTTAGTGACGGGAAGTCCGGTCGTGATTAGTGAATATCCGGATTGCAAGGACTTCTTTGGAAGTGCCTTCGGTTCTGTTCGAGCCCGGAACAGACTTGTATGGATTGTATGTCTGACATTACAAGTTGAGATATAAAGCTGATTTCTTTCAAATATATTTTTGTTGGTGGCGGAAAATTTATTCTCTTAGCTTAACACCCTTCTCTGAGACGTACGAGCTCAGAGGTTATATAGTTGAAGGTTATTAGTGATATACTCCCAATTTGGTAGTGTGGCATGCTGAGTGTTGCTGTGAAATGATCATTGTTTGATCATTTGTGATATGATCATTTGTTTGATCATTTATCTTGGTGATCATTTCTATGATCATTTGATTGACCCAAAGCACAACTTTTGTATAAAGCGTGGCTTTGTGGACGAGACTTCGTCGGACCTCACACCCCGGAAATGGTCAAAACAGGAAGGATGCGGCAAGGTTATTTGGGGGTAGCGCCCCTTTAGTGTATGTCATTCCTTCTGAATAGTGGTGGTATCATGGTATGGAGCCCAGATATTTAACCTATGTTGTTGCTGCAAATTTTGTGGTTGTTGGAAATCGAGGATCCTCGGATAGATCGGTTACGATCGGGGGATGACATATTCGTGTCAGTAGTTACCCAGTTAGGGGTAACCCGGCCTTGTGTTGGCAGAGATCCGGTTTGGTTCTGGGGACGTCATTCCAGAGGCGTTTCCATGTGGGAATGGGAAGTTACTTGGCCTGACCATTTGTTGGAAATCCAAAGAAACAATACGAGACTTGTACGGTTTTAGTTGTAGAACCTGCTTCCTCAGGAGGTAGCTATAGCAAGCATAAATAATGGTACCTATGCTGGCTAAGATTTATATCTTTACTTTCGAAATAATTTTCCTGCACTATGCACTAGTAATAATATCAAATGTTTCTTTTTAATGCGTATCAAGCATCTTTGACTATCATAAGGAGAAATCTCCTCCGATTCTGCGTTTGCATTGTGTGTGTGTGCAGGAGGCCTTATGGTAGTCTCATTTTCTAAAAAGCATTGCGAATTTAATTTAAAAATATTCCTCTATTTTGTTTTAAAGATAAACTGTTTTGACTTCTCACACCAGTCACATGACTGACTCGGAGTTTATTGTTTTCCTTCCTAAACTCTGGGTGCCCACCAATTTCCACACGGGCAGTCAAGAGTAAGGTTTATTCAGGATATTCTGGAATTCAGGAGTTGCTGGAGGCAAGATGGATGCATGGCGTATTCACTAGTATATAGTATTTCTTTTCCGCTGTTTGTTGTAGTACACTCTGATGACGTAATGTAATGAAATGTAATGAGATGTAATGTAATAACTGATATAGTACTTTGTTTAAAGATAATTCATTTATCTATTATATGTTGTTCCGCTGTGAATTGTGAGATTCTGATGTTGTTCTGTTATTTCTTTCTGTTTTCTTCTATTTTTTTTCTATCTTCTTCTACCTTTTCTTCTTCTTTAACCCTAACATTTCGGTTTTTCGGCAACGAAAAATCTCAAACGTTACATTTGGTATCAGAGCTTATGGTTAAGCGACAATGTTGGCTCTGTTGGGAATTACTCATTAGAGATAGAGTCGGTAGTACTCTAGAATGAGTGTGAGTGTAGTAATAGATACGAGCGCGTATTCGTTAGTGAATATAAATTGTTTTATATTGTGTTTGCTTATCCGTTGAGCTGTTTGTGAATTCTGATCGGTGTGTGGGACGCCATATTATCGATAGGGATTTCTAAACACTCAAACGAGGCATGTCGACATAGTATTATTTAAATTAGGTAAATGAAATAATTTTACCTTGATTATATTTTATATATAAATGAATAATTTTTTCATAATTATTAAAGTGTATATGAATTGATTGTTTTGGAGAAATTAAAGCTCTAAACTCTTTTCGGTCGCTGGAAAATAATTCCGGTGATGATCACGACATCATTGGTGTTCATTTTCGGGTTTCCAAAAGAGGGATTGCTGCCAAGAAATTTTAAATGGAAGTTGTTTGGAAAATTTGGATTGGATGAGATGTTTAAAATGGAATATAACTTAAATGAAGTTGAATGAAGTTAATTTTGGTATTGAAGTAAATTAATAAGTGAATTAATGAAGTGAAGTCATTAAGAATTTGAACTTAAGTTATCTAAATGAAATTCAACATTATATTGTTAAAGGAGTCAGCAATTGAATTGAACTAATGGATTGAATGTTAATCAATTAAATGTAAATAATTGATATGAAATAATGGATGTAAGTATAAATTCATTAAAAGCTAATGTTATTGGAAGTTGAGTAAATTGAATGGAAGTCAATTTAATATGATCCAATTGGAATTAAAAGTGTTGAACCAAATTGAATGTAAAGTGAATAAATTTGGTTGTATTGAATAAACATTGGTTGTTATTTGATTGTTAATTGATTGTATATGAATTCATTAAATGTTAATGAAATTGAATTGATAAATTGGAAGTGAACTAAGTTGAATATAAATTAGTGGATGCAAACTAATTGAAATTGAATATGAATGAAAGTTGGTAAAATCCAATGTAAATGAATCAAATGTGATTTAAATTGAAAACCAATTCATTGAATATTAATGAGAATATGAATGAATATTTATTTGGTTATGGGTTGCATTTGCTACTTTTGTTGCATTTGCTATGTTAGCACATGTAGTTATTATGTTGCTATATGATGTATATTGATACTATTTTCATATATGCATGATTCTCATGTTGTTTGTTGAGTGTTTAGTAGGTGCGAATCGCGTTTGCTTCGCATTTGGAGCTCGCTTTCGCGTTATATTAGCCATATACGCTCGCTAATAATAAATAAGGTACATATCTCGGATTACATACCGTACTTTTACACTTTTTTCCCGGCGGGATGCCTCATCACTTGATGAGATGTATATTTGTGATATATATACTGTCATTTTTTTTTCGGATCGAGCCGCGCAAAGGAGACTATGGCGAATTTTTTCGAAAATTTAAGGCGTTAGAAAAAATTTGAAATTTTTGGGAAATTTTGTGAAAAGCTATAACTTTGATTTTGGAATTGGAAGTTAAACGATGGTTGGTTTTGAAAAAAAAAATACTAAGTATGATTTGAAAACTTAGTAAAGTTATTATAAGAAGTTTAACTATGGATTTATGAAAAATTAACGGATTCTGTAACTTTTCTTACTTGATAATTTCGTGGACGAAATTCTTTTAAGGGGGGAAGTTTGTAACGACCCAGAATTTCTATTAATTAAAATTTGAATATTTAATTAATTTTAATTATTAATAATTGGAATTTATAAGTCGAATAATTTATTTTCGAATAATTGGATTTAACTGGATAATTAAATCGATAATTTAATAGTTGAAAATACAGAAATAATTAAAAATCGAGTTGAATATGATTAAAAATGATGTGTAAAATTTTATTTTATCATATTGGAGTTAGAACGATATTTTAGAACTTTTAAAATTGAATTAAGAGTTAATTTGTGAAAATTGAATATTTTAATATTTAATCGACTAGTGAAATTAGTCAATTTTCGAACAGTCTCAGAATTGGACGAAACTTGTTCCATTGGATCCATAATAGTTTGTTATTATCGGATTTCAATTTTCGTAGCAATCGGAGTTGTCGTTTGACCGTGGCAGCTCGAAACGCATCGAAATTGTTTTAATACTAATTTGGCGAGTTAAAATAGTCATTTTTCAAACTGTCTCGGATTTCGACGAAACTAGTTTCATCGGATCCGTAATGTGATATTATTGTATGGTTTCAAATTTCGTGTCAATTGGATTTACAGTTTGTCCGGGGCAAGCTAAAAACGCCTAGAAAATCGTTTAATCGGTTTAATTTTAAATCAAACGTTTATTGCCATAACTCGCACAGATGACCGAATTAGCTCCCGAAACATGTTCCATTGTGTTCGAAACGCGGGGTAAACCTTAGGAACGCCGACCGGCACGCTTCGTTTGGAGTTCGGAAAATCCGGGGTGAATAGTAATTCGTGAATTTTCTATAAAAGCCCCCTTGTTTTCTCATTTTCACAAAACCCTAGCAACCTAGCTTCAGCCGCCTCCAATAATTCAATGGCCTGGAGAGCTCGAATCTTCTCCCCTCAATCACTCTCAATCCGTAGACAATTAGCAAGAACCTTCAACTAACAAATCGAAGAGCACCGAGAGATCTTCGAATCCATACGGAGATGATGGATTTTAGAGCAACGTAGTGGAAGTAATTGCTCGCGTTCTTCATGGTTTCGGCACGCAAATCGAGAGAGGAGGAGGGGCCGAGCTTCAAGCTCTTCAGGCCGAAGGTGGAGCATGATGCAAGCTTCAATGTGGCGTATCCTGATCGCTCTGGAAGTCGTCGAGGAGGTCAAAAAAAATCAAACCCTAACGGCGGCTATGGGTTGTATTTGTGCTCTATTACCTGTAGCATGAACGTGGGGAGAAGATAGAAGGCTACGGCTATGATGCAGGGGTAAAGGAATGGACGGTTCTGGATAATTAGGTTTAGAATTATAAAAATTTTGTTGTAAATTTGTATATATAAATTCGTGTAACTTTTAAAATTCATATCTTTTTCATACGAGGTCGAAAACGCACGAAACCAGTTGCGTTGGAATCGTATGGACGAGACTACGCTATGGAATTGGATTGGAGTCGTTTGAAGTTAGTGAGAATTTCGGGTAAAATTAGACGCACGTTTAATTTTATTCGAAATAAATCGCTAAAACGAAATTGAAATCAAGGTGAGAACTTCTCACTAAATCGAATCGGTTTCGATTTTAATTTTAAATAGTTATATTTAAAAATTTTGAATGCATGTTTGAATGATGATTGTTATCTATTGATTGTTAAAATAGGCATTATACACCGTTAGTAAGCGGAGGTTATTTATTAAAAACATATACCATGAATATTTCACAGTATAGTAAAATTGGTATTATTATGTACTTGGAGTTAATTTTCCCGCATTATATCGTGGATGAGACCCTATTGCGCCGTCTATTAAGCGGATAATATCTTAAATCCTATATACCGCCATAATTTCGTACTGGAACGGAATTGGTATTGTGCTAACATCTTTGGATGTCGTGATTGACTATTTGGTGATGTTGCATCATCGAATCCATTTTTGAAGTTTTAAAAGAATGATTTTGATTTTGATTTTTTTTTTTAAAAAGAATTTTTAAAGTAATTTTTGAAAGTATACGTTTTATTTAATTTTGAATTGATTCATTTTAAATAATTAAAACGTTATAAATTTTTATGTTATAAAAATTAAGATTTTTGAGAAATATAACCGAAATGAGATTTTTGGAAATAAATAGTTAATTAATTTATAAATTGGTTTAAGTTGGGATTTTTGAATTATTAAAAAACGATGTGTATAAAAGACTTATAAAATTGATATTTTATAAATTAAAAATATTGGAATATTAAAACGAGTTTTTATAAGTGTTAAAAATGAAATAAAAATGGATTTCATAAGTGAACAGAATTTATAGATTTATAAATTGTGAAGTTATAAAAATGAATAGATTTTGTAAAATAGAAGATTTATAAGTAATTATCTTATAAATGGGATTTTGGCATTTAAATGAGATATAAATGGAATTTGTTAATAAGGAGATTTATAAATCGAAGCTTATAAATAGGAATGTAATTTATAAACCTTGTTTATAAATTCGAAATCAATTTAATTTGATAAATTGAATATTGAAGTTTATTAAAGGAAATATATTCATGATTTTGGACAGTGAATACATTATTGAATAAAATAGTCATGTTTGGCAAAATAAATATTATAGAATAAAGTTAATTATTTTAAAGATGTTTCAAAATGTATTATGAATCGAAACCATAGATTTCAACATTTATTGTTGAAATAGACGTTTTTGAGAAATAGAAGGAAATGGTGGACTATAACACTGTTGTTATAGTAAATAGTTTCCGAAAGGAAAGGTTTTATATAGTATTGGGATTTATATATCTATCTAAATTTCAAATCCCTATACTACTGATTTTGGGTTGTCGTAACGATGTTTTACGCGACATTCGTTTTGGCCAAATAAATGTGTTTAAGTGAATGTTTTTCCTTAAAGAATGAAATATATACTTAATTTCGATATTAAGTATATTGAATATTTTCTAAGTATTGAAAATAAATGGATTTGTGAATGACTAGTAATAAATAAGTATGGGAATGTTTTTTTCCAATGTGAAATGAAACGTTTTGAGAATTTATCTTTTTGAAGACAAATTGAAAATGAATATTAGAAATCGATTTGGGAATCATATATTCATGGATATTTTGGAAATATAAATTCACTATGGAATTTATAAAAGAAAGGGGAATTTGATTAAAAATAAACGTTGATTTATTTTTGAAGTATGGAAAGATATATCTAGTAAAGATATTTTGGAAAGTAAATAATTTGGGAAATTATTTGGAACCTGGTGATGTTGTGCATGCCTATCGATAGTTAAATAATCCGACTATCAATATTTACCTTTAAATAGGTATTTGTTGTGATTTGCTTGAATTTGAATGCCACACTTATTTTTGAATAAGCGCTCACTATTCGGGTTAGCCGGGAAAGGACCTTGGGGTCGTATAACCCATTCCGAATATATGATACGTCGTTATGGATGGCATTTGATGACCGGTGTTGAAGACCGGATATTTGTGAAAACGGAAGGATTACCGTCGAGTTACTCTACATCGGCTGATCTCCGATATAGAGGTTTTATCACCCTTAGTGACGGGAAGTCCGGTCGTGATTAGTGAATATCCGGATTGCAAGGACTTCTTTGGAAGTGCCTTCGGTTCTGTTCGAGCCCGGAACAGACTTGTATGGATTGTATGTCTGACATTACAAGTTGAGATATAAAGCTGGTTTCTTTCAAATATATTTCTGTTGGTGGCGGAGAATTTATTCTCTTAGCTTAACACCCTTCTCTGAGACGTACGAGCTCAGAGGTTATATAGTTGAAGGTTATTAGTGATATACTCCCAATTTGGTAGTGTGGCATGCTGTGTTGTTGTGAAATGATCATTGTTTGATCATTTGTGATATGATCATTTATCTTGGTGATCATTTCTATGATCATTTGATTGACCCAAAGCACAGCTTTTGTATAAAGCGTGGCTTTGTGGACGAGACTTCGTCGGACCTCACACCCCAGAAATGGTCAAAACAGGAAGGATGCGGCAAGGTTATTTGGGGGTAGCGCCCCTTTAGTGTATGTCATTCCTTCTGGATAGAGGTGGTATCATGGTATGGAGTCCATATATTTAACCTATGTTGTTGCTGCAAATTTTGTGGTTGTTGGAAATCGAGGATTCTCGGATAGATCGGTTACGATCGGGGGATGACATATTCGTGTCAGTAGTTATCCAGTTAGGGGTAACCCGGCCTTGTGTTGGCAGAGATCCGGTTTGGTTCTCGGGACGTCATTCCAGAGGCGTTTCCATGTGGCAATGGGAAGTTCCTTGGCCTGACCATTTGTTGGAAATCCAAAGAAACAATACGAGACTTGTACGGTTTTAGTTGTAGAACCTGCTTCCTCAGGAGGTAGCTATAGCAGGCATAATATAATGGTACATATGCTGGCTAAGATTTATATCTTTACTTTCAAAATAATTTTCCTACACTATGCACTAGTAATAATATCAAATGTTTCTTTTTAATGCGTATCAAGCATCTATGACTATCATAAGAAGAAATCTCCTCCGATTCTGCGTTTGCATTGTGTGTGTGTGCGGGAGGCCTTATGGTAGTCACATTTTCTAAAAAGCATTGCGAATCTAATTTAAAAATATTCCTCTATTTTGTTTTAAAGATGAACTGTTTTGAGTTCTCACACCAGTCACATGACTGACTCGGAGTTTATTGTTTTCCTTCCTAAACTCTGGGTGCCCACCAATTTCCACACGGGCACTCAAGAGTAAGGTTTATTCAGGATATTCTGGAATTCAGGAGTTGCTGGAGGCAAGATGGATGCATGGCGTATTCACTAGTATATAGTATTTCTTTTCCGCTGTTTGTTGTAGTACACTCTGATGATGTAATGGAATGAAATGTAATGAGATATAATGTAATAACTGATATAATACTTTGTTTAAAGATTATTCATTTATCTATTATATGTTGTTCCGCTGCGAATTGTGAGATTCTGATGTTGTTCTGTTATTTCCTTTTGTTTTCTTCTATTTTTTTTCTATCTTCTTCTACCTTTTCTTCTTCTTTAACCCTAACATTTCGGTTTTTCGGCAACGAAAAATCTCAAGCGTTACAAACGGCGTATCACATACTCGGAATGGGTTATACGACCCCAAGGTCCTTACCCGGCTAACCCGAATAGTGAGCGCTTATTTTGAAAATAAGTGTGGCATTCAAATTCAAGCAAATCACAACAAATACCCATTCAAAGGTAAATATTGATAGTCGGTTATTTAACTATCAATAGGTATGCACAACATCACCAAGTTCCAAAAAAATTTCCAAATTATTTATTTTCCAAAATATCTTTACAAGATATATATATTTTCCACACTTCAACATTTGAAAACAAATTTCACATCACTTTTCACCTTTATAACTTTTGAAAACAAATTTCAAATTGTTTCCCTACACGGGATATATTCACAAATCTATACTGATTTTCATTTCAAAATGGTTTATTTAAACCAATTAAATAAATCCTAACCGATTTACTTTAATTTACGTTCCAAATCTGTAAATTTATTGTAACAACCCTATATTTTGTAATTATTTCATTGTATATTTTAATTATTTTAATGTAAAATTTTGGTTTAAGAAAAAAAAACTTTTATTTTTAATTATTTGAAATGATTAAATTTATTATTTAAATATAATCTTGATTTTTATGAGTTATAATCCCAAACTTGTGTAAGTTGAAATATTTGCCCGAAATGCTGATTTTGGTCAAAATAGTCAAACTGTGACTTTCAACATGAAATTTTAAAAGTTTAAAATTTTAAAATTTTCTTTTATTATGAAAGTACATAAAATTATAAGAACACCACTTTTCGTTTCGTTGAAATTGGATGTAAATTGTGAAAGTTATACCCTTTACAATATTGTGCGTATATAGGGTTATTTAACAATGACTATTTTAAATTGTATAAATTACTTCTTCTTTGTTTTATTTTATTTTAATATGTGATAATATGTTATATAATGTATATTTTGACTTTTAAGTATTTTTAAAATGATAATCTAATTTTTCTAAAGTTCATTTGAATTTATTTCTAATTTTAAAAGCCTAGTATACAATTTTAAGCCATTTTCTTAATTTAATTATATATAATTAAAATTTATTTATTTATTTTATGCACTCACTTTTATTTGCTGTGTTTTACTTTATTTTATTCATTTTAAAAATATTTAAATTAAAGTAAAATTTTCCAAAGTTTATTGAAGTTATTTCTAATTCTTAAGTCAAGTTTTCATTTTCCGTGCTATTTTTCTTATTTTAATCATATCTACTTAATATTTAATTATTAATATTTTGTTTATCTGTTGTATTTTCGAATTTTAACTGAGATTTTAATTATTTTCAGTTATTTAGATGTATATGAATATATATATAGGAAGTTTAAAAGGTTTGAAAGCAAAGAAACGTAAAACCGTTTTAACGTTTCTTCTTCCGTTTCTTTTCCAATTAATAGATTTAATTTCCTTTGACCGTTCCTTTCTTTATTGTAGCTGTGCATTTCTTACCTCATTTTCACATGAAAACATTCCTTTCCACTTCATAATAATTTTATAATGAAATGTATAATTTTCCAAGACTAACAGTGATTTATGCACAATTTTAGAACACTGTTTGGTATTTTTAAGGCATTTTCTTCATTATTTTATATTTTTTCAAATTATACTATTTGTTACCTCATATTTCTAATTGATTTCGGTTTGTAAAGTATTTTCTCCTGAAATTTTGTGTATTTAAAGTTTTAAAAGGAAAAGAATATGGAAGATTGTAAATCACTTTGAAACGTAAGCCCTTTTATTTGCCCAAACCCTTCATTTCCTTAAACTCCTCAATTAATTGCCTTAGCCGTGTAAAATCCTAATGTAGCCGTCATCTCATTAGGTTTTCACGTAAAAAAAAAGATCATTTTCATTTGTTTCTCACGGCTTCAAAGATCTGGTAATGGCTTCCCTTTCTTTTTCTTACTTTTCTACTTGTTTTCCCTAAATTTTAATTTTTTTCATTTATTTAAAGACTTTGGCTTTTGTTTTCTTTAAAATCTAATTTTGAAAATTTTCTTGAAATGATTTCTGATCATTTGTCCAAATAAAAATAAACAATGTCTGAAAATTTGATTTGGATAAAAAGTGTAACTTCAATAGAAATTCTAAATTTTATAATTCTAAAGGCAAATTTTTCATCTTGAACTGTATACAATTGTGTAACATTTGTTTCACTTTTGTTTTGGTCGGATTTGTTGTATACTTTTAAAAAAACAAGTTAGTAATAATTAGTGTGAAACGGGAAATAAACTTTACATTTCTTTTACATATGTTTACATCTGTTTCTTAACTTTATATTTAACAATCAATTGGATGAAGCTAAATCAAATGTTATTAATTATGGTACAATAGCTATTAAATTTTGGTTTAAAGTGATGGTTTATTTTCCTAATAGAAACGTTAGTATTTTAAATTTATTTAATAAGAGAAACAAAATAATTTGTACGTTATTTAATAAGAGAAACAAAATAATTTGTACGTTACTTTGGACATATATGTAATTGTTGCTCTTGCCTTTTCGTTATCTGTTTGATTTTTTTCCTTGCGTTAACAATGCAAAGTTTTCAGCCGTATATTCTCTTTTGAGAATCCAAAATCTTGCTCAAATCTTGCCTTAAATCATTTCCGTGTGTGAATTATTTCTTTCCCTCTTGCCTCCCATACGTTTCCACCTATTAGATAGAATTGAATGCCTTAATTGCCTCTACAGTTCAAGCATTTTTCTCTTGCCTGCCCTCTACATAAATTAGTGAGCAAATGTTAATATATATTTCATGTTCAAAAGTTTCATACCATAAATTATTCATTTTGCTTCCATCAAAATTTGCGTAAGCATCTCCTGAAGGTATGAACCGGCGCTTGCTTTTCCTTTCATTTTTTTTTTCTCTTTTTTTCTTTCTTTCTTCTTTTCACTCTTGTTTTATTTCATTTGTTCTCCTTTCATTGTTTTGCTTTGGGTTGTTGATACAAAATCATATCTTGGCTATCTTTCAACTAAAATCAAAAGTCGTGAAATTGTGCTTGTCGTGCCTTTGGAGTCGTGCTTGTATGTTGTTTTGGTCTCTAGCTTTGAAAAAGGTGAGTCTTTCTCACTCTGACATATATACTTATGAAAAGTGGATTGATGACAAGTTTTTAGTAATGTAAAATGTTTATGCAAGTTAATGATGATCATATGATATGTTATGCCGTGTTATTACCATGTTAAAACTGTTAATTTTCACCTGACATCTGATACATGACTGTATATTGTGATATGGACACTGTTTATATTATTTCTGTATACGATCACACTGCAAGTTCCCTGTTAGGATAAAAATCATTATGGGCTGAAATGATAGGCCTGAGTTATTTTATTTATTTATTTAAACTTGGGATTGCGGGTTTGAAATGATAGAACCCGTATTTTTACCTTTTAAACTGCGGATTGAAATGATACATATCCGTATCACTTGACCTAGGTTAGAAAACTATACACAGACCCGTGGTTATTCTATAAAGTGCTTTGAATATTTTAAGTATTTTAAAAATATAAAATTATGAAATTTGATTTAAATAGATTTTGAAAGGTTTTAAAATAAATAAATTATGATTTTTCTATGTGTTAAAAATGTAATTTATGAATGGATTAACTGGATTTTGAAATATAACTTATGTTTGAAATTTGGAATTTTGACTAAAAATGATATTTAAGTTACATGAATAAAATGGACTTTAATTTTATTTGGAAAATGGTAAATATGATAAATTGATTTATATTTGAATTTAAGTGATTTATTAAAGAATTATTGATTTTTCTATAAATTTAAGTGGTTGAATAAATGACTGTTGAAAAATGAAATTTTAAATTATAACTTGACTTGAAATGTGAAATTTGAGTTTTAACTAAAGATGTTAAATTAATTAAATAAACTGGAAGTTTAGTTAAATTTGTGAAATGGTAATGTAAATCTGAAACGTATAGGTTTTAATTTATGAAAGAAACGTATAGGTTTTAATTTATGAAAGAAACGTATAGGTTTTAATTAATGAAAGAACGTATGGTGTTTTAATTAATGATAGGAACATGTAAATTCCTAATTAATGAAAGAAAGGTATAAGTTTTAATTAATGAACGAAACATATAAGTTTTTAATTAATGAAAGAAACGTGTAAAGTCCTAATTAATGAGAGAACATGAAAGTTTTAATTAATGCAAGAACATGTAAAGTTTAATTAAGAAAGAAACATATAAAGTTTTAAGTAGTGTGGTATTGATTTAATTAATAAATGTTCATTATTGTAATAGGAATATAAAATTTAAAACGTACATTTGACACGTAGATTTTAATCAATGTAATGGTGTATTTTAAATTGATTAAAAATGAAAAATGTTACTTATTGTAATAATAATGTAAGTTAATAAGGTGCTTTTAACTTAACATAAGAATTTCGGTTTAAATTGTATATTACAGTAAGAAAGTTTATTTAACTATAAGGCTATGATAAATTGACATGTTAAAATTTTAAGCTTATCAATACTTTGATTATATACAATGTAAAGTGGAAAGTAGTATATTCCGAAAATGCTATGATTCCTTAAGGTAACATTTCCAAAATGCTATGATAATTTAAAGGAATATTTCAAGTTTAATAAATTTAAAAAAATATTCAATGATTTGAAAATTTGGGTTTTATTTGAATGATATAACATTGAATTATTTTTGAAATGGAAATGATACAATTGTGATATTGTTTTGAAATGAGTATGATATTTTGGTCTTGAAAGTATAAATTATTTGAAATAAATATCCATGGGTTATAATAACGATTGGTTGTTAAAGAGACCGGGATCGGATATTGTCTTATAGCCGGACAATACCGAAAACCACTTTAAAAATTTGTACGCGGTGGAGATTCCAGAATGAAGTAGGATGGTGGCGACGTTCTCGAGGTATATATTACGTGGACCCAACTCCCGTGAGTTGGCATATATGACTAAAATAGGAGCTATACCGGGCTACACAAAGGGTCGCACCCTTTCATCGAGCATGCTCCATCGAAAACTATTCTATTACTGTTGTGATTCGATTCGGTGGCGCCACTTTGATTCGGGGGTATTGTTCGAGGTGGGCGGAAGCTGCTGGCTTGCCGTCACCACCGGTCCGGGAGTGCAAACGGTGTATCTACCCTGGCATTGCCTCGCGTGCCGTGTCATATCCTTATATCGAGCCCACTACGATTTTGGTTTTAAAGATCCGACCCCGTTAAGGTTCACCATCCCCTTAACGCTATTTTCTATATGATTATACTTTACTGATTAGACACTACCGTATATAGCGTATGTTACTATATAGTAAATAGTTTAACGGATCCTTAGAGGATGGGCGGTCCCAAGCATCCTTTAAGTTACTGATGCATTTTGTTACTGTTCGCTTGAGTTGATTTACAGTTTATAAGTATTTATGTCCTGACTCGAGGGTTTTGTGTTTTGCTTTACGCTCGGGTCAGATTGATTGAGTTAGCATTCAAGATTCAGCTTCGGAGTTGGAGCTTTCCTTGAAGATCCAGCGTTCTATTTTGTTTCAGTATCCAGTGTTTCAGTGATGTATCTTGTTACTCTTCTGTTGTATCTCATTTAACTCTGATGTATCTTATATTTTTTTTAGTAGCTTCATGAACTACTATCTCTTTTACTTCCGCTGCATTATTATTACTCTGTGTCTGTGATCTGTGATTTTTTATTTACTGCATATTCTGAGATTTGCCAAAATTTTATTAACAACGCGGTATTTTGAGCAATTCAATTCCGGCACGAGTGTCTACCTATACACTTATAATGGATGCGAATGGTTGAAAATATCGGGTCGTTACATTTATTTCCACACTTCAAAAATAAATCAACGTTTATTTCTAAACAAATTTCCCTTTCTTTTATAAATTCCATAGTGAATTTACAATTCCAAAATATCTATGAATATATGATTTCCAAACCGATTTCTAATATTCATTTCAGTTTATCTTTAAAAGATAAAATCTCAAAATATTCACTTCATATTGGAAAAACATTTCCATACTTATTTAATAATAAGTAATTCACAAATCCATTTATTTTCAACACTTGGAAAATATTCAATATACTTAAATCGAAATCAAGTATATATTTCATTTTTTAAAGAAAACATTCTCTTAAACACATTTATTTGAGTCAAAACGAATGTTGCGTAAAACATCGTTACGACGACCCAAAATCACTAATATAGGGAATCGAAATTAAGATAGATATATAAATCCCAATACTATACAAAAACATTTCCTTTCGGAAATTATTTACTATAACAACAGTGTTATAGTCCACCATTTCCTTCTATTTCTCGAAAACGTCTATTTCAACAATGAATGTTGAAATCTATGGTTCCGACACTTAATGCATTTTAAAACAACTTCAAATCGTTTTAATTCCATTTAAAAGGTCATTCCCTAAACATTCCTTTAATATATCATTCACTGTTCAAAATCGTGAATATAAATCATTAACCAAATTCAACACTTTTGCATATTCAATTCAAAAAATTTCCACTGTCCCAAAATCGTGAATATACTCCTTTAATAAGCTATAAAAATTTACTTATCCAATTCAATCAATCTTGAATTTATAAATCAGTGTTTACAAATTCACATTTATATATTATAAAAACTTCAAGTCATAAAAATCCCTTATTAACCAATTCCAATTAAATCTCATTTATATGACAAAAATCCAATTTTAAAGTTAATTATTTATAATTTTCTATTTTACAAAATCTATTCATTTTATAACTTCCCAATTTATAAATCTATCAATTTCATTCACTTATGAAATCCATTTATACTTCTTTTTAACGTTTATAAAAACTCGTTTCACAATTCCAATATTTTAATTTATAAATATCAATTTTATAAATCTTTTGTATAAATCGTTTATAATAATTCAAAAATCCCAAGTTAAACCATTTTATAAATTAATCAATTATTTATTTCAAAACTCACATTTCGGTTATATTTCTCAAAAATCATAATTTTTATAATATTAAAATTTTAACGTTTATTTATTTAAAATAAATCAATTCAAAATTTTAATAAACGTATACTTTCAAAAAAATCACTTTAAAAATCCTTTTAAATTCAAATCGTTGCTTTAATATTTTTAAAACTCCAAAAATAGGCCAATGCTGCAACAACAACAATATATCAATCATGACAATCAAAGCATCATATATCAATATGATAATCAACAAATATCACAATATCTGTAATCAAATAAATATTGGTGAGGAATCCAGTTGAATCCCTCCAACCTGTTTCCCTGCATCCACAGATGTTAGCACAATACCAATTTCGTTCCAATACGGAATATCGCAGTATATGAGATTTGTAAAATATTACCCGCTATTATGCGGCGCAATAGGGTCTCATCCGCTATATAATGCGGGAAAATCAACTCCGAGTACATATATAATACCAATTTCACTTTGCAGTGAAATATTCGCGGTATATGTTTTTAATAAATAACCTCCGTTTAATATACGACGTATAATGTCTATATCAATCATCAACATATAATAATTAATCATCCAAGCATACAATCAAAAATTTTAAATCTAACTATTTAAAATTTAAATCGAAACAATTCGATTGAGTGAGAAGTTCTCACCTTGATTTCAATTCAGTTTCAACGTTTTATTTCGAATAAAATTAAACACGCGTTTAATTTTACGCAAAAATTTCACTAGCTCCAAACGACTCTAATCCAGTTCCATTGCGTAGTGCTCGACAAAACGAAGCCAACGCAAGTCGTTTCGTAATTTTCCGACCTCGTATGAAAAAGTTATGATATTTATAAGTTTACACAATTTAATATAAAATTAATTTACATTTTCTTTATTATTTTTAAACCCAGATCTACTCATCACCGTACGTTTCCAAGCCCTAAGATTTCGGCCGCCAATTGATGCTTCTTCCCCATCGTTATCAGCCGAGACAAAACAACCCATCGGCTGCCCATTTTCTTGAATTTATGCACCACCACCATCAACTTTTGCATCGATCAACAACTTCCACTCACATGCCCTTGATAAGAGCTACCTTCGGTTGCAAAATGGTGGAGCTCGACCTCCCCAAGGTATCGAAAACCGTGCCTAAAACGAGTATGAACGCGGCAAAATTGATGATAATCCGTAGCTCCATACTGTTGGATATGAAGATCTCTTCGTCCTCTACAATATTGTAGTTGAAACTTTTTGGTATAGGATGACGGATTGGATGAAAATTGGAGGAGAAAACAATTGTGTTTCGGCCATTGATTTTGATAGAAGCAGCGGCCACGAAACCCTAGCCTGTTTTTTTGTTTGCAAATGGTGAAAGTAAAGGTCCTTTTATAGAAAATTGGCGAATTACTATTCATCCGAAATTTTCCGAACTCCAAACGAAGCGTGCCGTCTGGCGTTTCTAGGGTTTACCCCACGTTCCGGACACAATGGAACGTGTTTCGGAGGTTAATTCGATCATTTGTGTGAGTTACGGAAATAAAAGATCAAATTTAAATTAAATCGATTTAAACTAATTTCTATGCGTTTTGGCTTGCCCCGGACAAACCGTAAATCCGATTGACACGAAATTTGAAACCTTACAATAATATCACATTACGGATCCGATGAAAGTAGTTTTATCAAAATCCAAGAACGTATGTAAAATGGCTATTTTAACTCGTCAATTAAATATTAAAATATTCAATTTTCACAAATCAACTTTAAATTCAATTTTAAAAGTTCTATAACATCATTCTAACTCCAATATGATATAATATAACTTTACTAATCATTTTCAATCATATTAAACCCAATTTTCAATTATTTCTGGAATTTCAAATATTAAATTATCCAACTAAATTCAGGTATTCGAAAAATAAATTATTCGACTTATAAATTCCACTTATTAATATTTAAAATCAATTAATACACAAATTTTAATTGACAGAAATTCTGGGTCGTTACAACTGATACAAGAAACCTTCATTATAAAAAAACCATTCAAACCCATACAATATAACAACTACCTTCAACCCTCATCTCCATACCACTGCCACCATTCCCCCATATTCTTCCACTGTCACTGCAACATAACAACCCTCTGTGCATCCTCTTTATACAAGATCTCACTTTAGCAACATTTCATTACCATTTGCCACCCTATCCAAACTTTCCCTGTCCAACAACCTAACCAACAAACCACCAAAACAACACACATCCAAACTGCCACCCCACTACCATATTTAACGCTGCTGCAACCAACTCCTGTTACTTCATCACTGACCTACCATTACCACCTAACGTCTCTATTCATTTCTGTTGTTAACTATGCATCCCCTATATCCTCACAACTCCTCTGCCTGCCTTCACATAACCACTACACTATATACCACCATAACCACTGTCTACTGCCTTCATATACTTGCCCACTGCATACACATATACATATACCACTGCAGTTGCATCACTCCTTACTGCACATCAGTACTACACCTCATTGCAACATCACCCTTCAAAACTTTTGTCATCCCCTTACCTCTGCCAATGCAAAACCCACAACACTACATCATTGACAACTCCACCAAACACTGACCACAACCTCCTCCTACATACCATCAGTCCATCACCTCATCATACAAACACTATCAAACCGCTGCACATCCCCTAACCTGCACACTTCCAGAACACTTTTGTCTGACCATTATTTCCATCAAGTCACAACACCACTGCACATAACCTATCCCTCTGCACATCCTCTTCATCAACTCTTTGCTTCATCACCATATGACATACTCTTCCACCACTTATCCCTCTGCACCATCAACCTTCCCTCTTCATACAAACTGCTGCCACCAAACACCCCCTACATCCAGGGCCGGCCCATTGAAGTGGGCTGCCCTAGGCCCAGTTAAAGTCTAATATTAAAAATTGGATACAAAAGTTAATATTAGATTTCTAGAATAACTATTTATAAGAACCAGTCACAAGGAGATGGAAAAGTGAACTATCAGATCAAACTTTCACATTCAAAGGAATTTATGCATAACAGCTTGGGAACTGATCATGCATTATAAAGCAAAGCAAATACTATGATACACAACTCTATAGGCATTTAATTAGATTTTAAAGATAGCAACCGTGAGAGTGTACTCATCACAGAAATCGAAATCGCCCCAAAACCCTTGAAACAAACCCAAAGCACGAAGTAATACAGAGTTAACCAACGTTCTGAATTTTATAGATTGTCAATCGTGCAAAAACAACCCAAGGAATCAAATTCGAAACCTACTAGATGAAGATTTAGCAAAAGAAGAAATACTTGGTGTGATAATCAGAAAAAAAAATTACTCACCGATATACTTAGAACAGAGAGCGACTCCAATTGTCGATCTGGAATTAAATTTCGAGCTGATCTGAACTTGTTATTAGTTGAATTTCACCCTTGCTTGATTGCTGTTGCCATTCGATTGAAGTTGTTGAGTTCACCATTATTTTGCTTTTTCTTCCGAACGATAAAAGAGGGTTTTAGAAGAAGATAAAAGAAAAAGAAAAGAAAGAGAGAGGGGTGGAAATGAATATGTACTGACGTGTTTACTTTTAAAAAAAAAACACATTTATATTGATATTACAATTTTGAGTAAATAAATTTGCCATTTGTAATGTGACGACCCGGAATTTCTGAATATTTGAAATCGGAATATTTAATTAATTTTAAATATTCGAAAAGTTAATTTTTAACTTGAATTTCAAATGTCAATATTTATTGCATAATTAAATATTGAATTTAATTATCGGAATTGGGTAAATTATTGAATCTGGAGTTTTAAGCCTGTTAAAAATAATTTGAAGGCTTATAAAATTTATATTGATAATACTGAAGTGAATAGAGGTGTTGAAATCAAATTTAAAGATGGTTTGTTAAGTTTTGAAATTTTATATCGTTTAAATTGAACTTAAAAATAGCCGTCCGAGGCACAGTCTCGGAAGTTGACGAAACCAGTCCCGTTGGATCCGTAATATTGAATTATTATCGGACTTCAAATTTCGTTTTGATCGGAGTTAGTGTGTGAGTGTACGAAATATAAACGTGCTGGGAATTAAATTGATAAATAATTTGGTGAAATTTAATTTAAATAAGTCGAGCCTTCTTGTATACGCTTCCTTTCTTTCTATCAAATCACTTCGCTCCCTTCTTTCTTTTCAGCCGAACCCCCCCCCCCCCCCCAAAATCAAAATCGAGAACGAATACAATGGCGACTACACTGTCTTCCTCCTTCGTTTCCTTCTCCCCTAATCGCTAATCAGTCAAAAGAAAAAAAAACAATGAAAGATCGCGCGAGGCCACACGTGATGGCGAAGGCTGTCGACGGCGGGGCTGGCCGAGGTGGGCGCGTGAATGGTGGCTACTGGCACTTGTTGGAGGCGCAGCAAGGGTTCTCGATTCGCGAGCGTACTTTGCTGGTGGGTCGGCGGCGGTGCGCAGGGGAGAAGAGAGCGGCGGCCACAGATCTCGGCTTAGGGTTTCTCGACCCAAGGGGCGATCGCGGATTGTTCACTGTTCGTATTTAGGTAATTTTTTTTATAACGTTTAATTTAATGCTTACTCAAGTTAAGCTGGTAAATAAAGTGTTGATTATCATCACTTAACAGAAATTATGCAGTAGGATATAAAAACAATTTATTTGGCTTATTACAAGATTTATATATAGGTATGTATACAGAAAATAACAGAGGATAGTTTATGTAAATAATGTTTAGAAAGCAGAAATTTTAAATGGTAATATAATTTTTTTTTATGAGTATACAGATATAGAGTAGTTTTAAAGTAACAAAATATATAATATATAATAATAATTAGATACATTTTTAATGTTATTAGTTTACTCTAAAAAAAATTATGATAATTAATCTATTCAGTAATCTATTTAATTATTTTAGTTATAAGAACAAAATATATTGTATCAAAAGAAATTTAGTTTTAAATTGAATAAGTAGTAAATTCATTCTATTGAATGGAAATAAATTGTTCAATTAGTTCAAATATTAATAAATCATATAATGTTGTACAAGGTTTAAAAGAAGTGAAGAAAAGCGAGTCAGTTTGGATTGAGTTGCGAAGCAATAACCAAAGGTGAGTTAATCTCACTCAGTTAATTTAAATTTAAATAATTGTTTGAATGGGTGAATTTGATTGATGTGCTATAGTATGGAATATTTTGGGATTGGCAGATTATATTGAGCTAACGTCTGTGGATGCAGGGAAAACAGGTTGGAGGGATCCAACTGGACCCCTCAATATTTATTTAAATTATTAATATTCTCTGCTGTGAATATTGATATTCTATGATGAGATATGTCGGAATATTAAATGTTATGGTTTGATTGGATATATTTGGATATAATGAATTCCCAAAAATATATAAATTGGATTGTTGGAAAGAAAATAAAAGAAGTGAATTTGTAAGTGAAACAAGTATAGAAAATTTGAATAAATTTAAGAATGAATTGGGAAAAGAAATAAAGTAATGTAAAAATTTCGAATGAATAAATCTTGAGTATAGAAAGGGTAATTTTGAATAAATAGAAGATTTATGAATTTTAAACTTCAGTATTATTATTTTTAAAGAACAAAACATTTATTTAAAATTTAAGATTTAAATTGATGAAAGAATAAATAAGAAATTGGGAAGTAGCCGAGATTTGTATATTTCAGTTAAAGAATTTTAAATCAAACGAGAAATAGTAACAACAATAATAAAGTCCCTAATAAATGAAATTTGAAATGAATTGAGTAATTAAAGAAATTTATTTCAAATGGAATAACTTGGGAATCAATTTGGACAACTGATTCAACTGATTGAAGTTGGAAATTCTCCCTGAATAACCAAGAACGTTTTTAATAAATTTTTAAATATAAGTTAATAGTTTTAAAATTGTTTTTAAAAAGGTATGTTTTGAAGAAAAAAATTATTATTTCTAATATTTTAAGTCTAAAGTAAGTATTTCCTTTTAATTTATTATAGCAGTAATTATTTAAAAAGTGATGTGGTGTTTTGTTTTGTAAAAGTGGAAATCTAGTTTTTACATTTATTTAGTAACTTTATTTTCAAATATTCATATAGTATGTATTTTTAACAAACTATTAAAATAGTTTTAATTTAAATGTTTTAAAAGTATATATTTTAAAGTAAAGTGTTTTTAAATTATTTTTAAAATCTAGCTTTGTGCTTGGTAATTTCAGAGGAGATAGAAAATATTTGGGAAAGTTTATTCTGAAAAGAAAGATGGTTTTGAAAACTGTTTTCAAAGGGTTGAAAATAGAAAATATATCTTGGAAAGATATTTTGAGGTTAATAAATAATTTGGGAAATTATTTATTGTGTGATGGATGTTGTGAACATTAATTGATAGTTAAATAACCAACTATCAATATTGGCCAACTGCGTTGATCATTACGAAGAGACCGGGATCGAGATTTATTTCTCGGAAACCACTTCGATCCGGTTTGTACGTTTCGTGCGAAAAACGTGTTCGGAGTCGAAGATGGAGCAGTGAAGTGCAAGGGCTAGTCGCTACTAATCCTGAGGATATTTCCAAAATGGATGTAGTAGGAATAGTGCCTTCGGTTCCGTTCGAACCCGGGACGGACTTGTATGGACGAATGCTTGCGAAACATCGTCGGGTGGGCGATGGACATTCTAAGTGAAACGTTCTAAAAGGTAGCGCTTAGCCTCAAGCCTCATCAAATGGGAATGACTGAAAATCAGGGGATATGCAGGAAGGTTAGGTGGGTAGCACCCAAGCAGGGTGAGGTCATTCCAGTCTAGATGTCCCTTTTTATTTTTCGGCTTAGTGGTGCGGTTGCTGATCCCAACCGCGGGGCGATCTCACTCGGGACTGTCCAGTAAGGGATGGTTCCGGCCTTGTGTTGCAGGGGATGAAGGGAGTAATCCTCGGTACGGTGATCTAGGCCCCGTACTATGACAGGTGGTACCCTAGTGCCTAGTCATTAGTTGGAAATCCATTCTCCCTACGAGCCTTGTACGAGTTTTGTTTGTATTACCAACTTTTGTGGCTAGTAGTTGGAATTTAATAATGTAACAATTTCGGCTATTTTATAAGTATTTGTAAATAGACCATATCATAATATCAAAGGATTTCTATAAAAATTGTTTTAGCTATCGTAAGGTAAAAACCCGACATGTTTATTTGTGGCGTGGTCTTACGAGATGCTTTTGTTTTCAAAGGATTTTTGAAACTTTAATAATCAATTGGGTGTGATTTTCTCACGCTGGTATTCCAGACTGACTCGGGTGTTATTTAACTGTAATGCTCGGGTCAGACCGAGTATTATTGAATACAGGATGATGCTTTGGAGCTCACGAGACGAGCTGGATGACGATACGTACTTACGTACTTGATTATGTATATATTCCGCAGCGTTGAGTGGTTGTGTATCCATTGTATGTTACTTGATGTGAGCTGTGATTGATGTACTCTGATGATGTAATGTATGTAAACAGATATATTTGATTTTGAGTAAAGATTATTTACTATCTATTATATTTTATTCTGCTGCGATGGTTAGATTCTGATGTTGATTTTGTTTTCTCTTCTTCTATCTCTTCTTCTTAAACCCAAATGGTTCGTATTTCTGTGCAACTTGAGTTGATTGTTGTAGAATAGTGTTGACTCAAGGGGTACGGATTTGCGGGTCGTTACATGTAATTTGCATGCTATACTAAGCTTACACTTGTCTTTACACGTGTGTTAAAATATTTACACTTGTATTTTGTATGCATTTATTATTTTAAATATTTTTGAAAATATTTTATTTTTAATTTCTATTTGGTAAATACATTTTCTTAATTTATTCTTAAAAAATCCTTATAAAGAAAATATTATATAACTAATTATCTACCATTTAAAATCAAATTTACATTATTATTAAATCCAATTTACTTTAACATATTTATCTTTGGATTCCAATCTCAAATTCAAATTTAATTTAAAATCTTATATATATTTTTAAACAAACACATATCTAATTTGTTTGAACATAATAAGTTTGCCCATTATAAAATTATATTAGGAAATTATCATAATTGACATTGCTTGAAATTTCTGGGATATTGCAGATATCCTTTATTATACTTATTTATTATCATTATATATTTTTTTCTCTAATCCATTTACACATTCAAATATATTTTTATTATTAGAATTTATCTGATTAACATACAAATTAATATTTTAATAGTTCTAATCCTATTAATTATCAACTACCAGATGCTCGAAAATCCAGGTTATCACATAATATATATATATACACACACATCCCTTTCGCATACCAAATCATACTTTTAAGGTTAAATCAAATCTGTTTTACTAAAACAATTATGCAACAAACTACTATGGTAGAATCCCCACTTCGAACCCCAAAACTGAACGCCGATGATAATGTAGTCATCACAAGAATTATTTTCAAGCGACGGAAGTGAGTTCAATATATTCAACCATACTTTTGTGACTTAATCAAAATCATTTCAAAGCGGTATCAAATACTTCATACAATGTACCAAGCACCATAATCTCAATTTCATAAACCAATTTCCTAAATATTTACTTTTACATAATACTATTATTATCTTCTAAAATCTTAGGAAACCAATTTCAAAGACATCGGGATTTAAGTTCTCAAAATACTAGTTTAAATCCTCTTCATTTATAAACCATATTTCATAAATTGTACTTATATAAAGTTACTTTCTTATATAAAATCGTCTCATAATGTTTATCTGCAAAATATCTTATCTTTCCTTTTGATTATAGTAAACATTTTTTTTATTAAATTTAACTTTTAAACCCAAATTATCCCAAAATGTCTTATAGTCAAACTTTGAAACTAAATTCATAAGGTGTTTGTTTTACTGGTCCTACAAATTTTGTCTACCCAATTCATGCGCTGAAAAGACAAAGCCGCTCATAAAATGTTCGAGCACAATCAACAAACAATAGTTAATGCTAAAATTGGCCTAACGCAATTGAGTTAATCAACGAGGGATAATTGATAAACAATGTTAATCTATACATGAATTGGACAACATTATCAACTTATACTTACATGTTACTGATATATAAAAATTATATATACACTCTCATATGTATAATACACTAACTTATGCTAGGTATTCCATTACCCTATCTCCTAATGAATCATACCCAACCAAAGACAAGGTTCTCGCTTAACCTTCAATTTTGATACCAAGTGTAACAACCTGCCTTTTTGACCCTCGAACATCGGCACTTATACATCCATAATATGCACGTGCCAAGCACCCAAGTGTCGAAAAGAAAGGTTGTTAAGGTAAAATAAAATAAAAAGAAAAAAACATAACAAGAAAGAAGAGAATAAGATATCAGAATCTCATAGCACAATGATAACATATAACATCAAAAGACAGTCCAAACTATCACTTCAAGATATGTAGCATTTCAGAGTTACAATTTCAAATACTATCATGAGCCTGGACAATTATAAAAACATATCCTCTTATATACATAATATAGTAATGCAATAGAAATAAGAATGCTAAGGTAGGTGATACATCGAGCTCATCTCCTTGAGCTCCAAGAATAACCAACTAAAACCTGCCTTTTCTAAAATACTTGAAAGAGCACCTACAGAAATAAAGGAAACATAAAACCACAAGTCGGACATAAGCCTGGTATGAGAAACTCAAGAAATATGTGGTTAACATGTAATAGTACTTTTGAGACCACATAGAATGTTATATCGGTTGTCCCTTCAAAAGAACCACTATCTGATAAGTACACAATGTGATATATTAGATAATGTCTAGGGTGTAGAATAAATCGGGAAATAACTATGCTGCTTTCATCTCACGGCATAACAATATTGAAATGTGACTAAAACCGCTAAGGTACATTCACATAAGAATTTTCCACAGAGATGCCTCTAGTAAACTAAAGCGGATCTCTATGACAAGGATTAGAAATTACCTTCCGAGCATCGTCATGTATCTCTAGATGGAATATACCATAAGGTAAACATAGTAAGCCACGACCCAGGCATGGTACCAAATATCATTAACTCCGCCCGGCCAACGTATTGAAAGCATCTCGAGATATGGAGTTGATAATACCCTTAAGGTTAGGAAACCCCCCATTCAATGCATCATACTCTTTCTTTAATCATGTACCAATGGTGAATTCAAGTTCATCATCTCATCTAACATATCGAAAGCATCTTTAGTCACCACTCGAATAAATCTTGAATCTCTCTTTGGATTCCAGCGTCTCTTAAGTGACTTCTAATCCCCTTTTATTTAATTTATCCTTTTAACAATTAAAGCATCTTCTATTAGCAAAACCTCTTTTACTTAATAAAACTTCGTCTGTCATTTACTATTATTCTTCTGTACTCTTTTAATAATAAAAAAAGTGTCCATATACTTATCTTAAATGGTATAAGTATATTCACAAATATTTAACAATATTTCTCACCTTATACCTTTACTTTTTTCAATTTCCAAAAGATTCCATGCTTGTTATTACCTTTAAAATATTCATTTAAGAGGTCTAATTACATTCACAAATCTATTTCAAAGGGTTTAAAACACATGTTGTTAACACATTGTCACAACAAACCAAAAACCGTTCCAAACTTGTCATTATATTAAAAACATTCTTTTGAAGATCTAAGTGTGTCGAAATTTATTAAACAAGGTAATATACCTTTTAATAACATTACAAAACCATTTAATATAACATAAGTGTTAATGTAGCGAACCAGGATTTTCGAGCCTCGAAAAATCGACACAGATACGTCCATTGTATCACATGTCGAACAATCGAATGCCAGAAAATCCGATTGTTAAGGGAAAGAAGAAAAAAGGAAGAAGAAAAAAAGAAAACTAAATAGCCCAGAATCTCACAGCAGAACAAATAATCTATAATACACCATAAATCCTTACACAAAAAACTGTAATATATGTATATATATACAGACATCAATCAGAGTATACTAACCTATCTCAGCCTGGATAGTTATAATAGTCTGTCCTCACAATTGCTGATAAATACAACAATGAATATAGCTGAAAAATAATTATCTACGTGAATACATCTCTGGGCCTCCAACTTGTCACCTGAAGCTCCAAGCATCCAAACTAATTTGTAATATACTCGATCTGACCCGAGCTTACAATAAAATAACACCCAAGTCAATCTGGAAAACAACATGAGAAAACACACTCAATTTGAATTTAATTATTTTCAAAAATCCTTTTGAAAAACAAAGGTATCTTGTAAGACCACATCACACATAAACACAATGGTTTTTTCCTTACGATAACCAAACCACTTTTACATACAAATCCTATGATATTATAATAGTTCTAAGTACAAATGCTTATTAAAATAGCTGAAACGGTTGCATCTCACATTTCAACATCGTTGGGCACAATCAAAACCGTACGGCGCTTATTGGAGAATGGATTCCATACAATGGATAGGCACTAGGGTACCACTTATCAAAGTATACCATTAGAAAAATATACCTAGATCGAACCTATCGATCCTTGCCAACATAAGACCGACCTACCCGCTACTGGATAGTACCGAATATGTCATCACCCCGGTTGTTCCCCACCTTTGAGATCTCATGCACAACCAATCCATAAATATGTAGGTGTAGGATATCTAAAAAGGTGACAACATACCCTAATAGGTGCGACCCACTTAGCCTTGCTACATCCCCCTTAATTTCAATCATTCCTTGTTGATGAGGCTTGAGGCTACGTTTTACCTTATGAATAGCATTCATGCTTGGAATACTAACACTGCCTTCCAAGCAACAATGCAACGATAGCATTTATCCATACCAGTTGTTCTGGGTCTGAACAAACTGAATCTTCAAAATCACCGTCTTCACTATCTTCACGATATCATAATTTGCAACGCTCAAATGGGATCAAAGTGCTTTCAAGATAATTAAATCTGATCTCGGTCTCTTCCAAACGATCAAAAAATTTAGCCAGATTTGATAGTCTGTGATTTAACTATCAAATTACACACATAAGCAGTCACTTGGCCATATTATAAATCTTCCAAAACATTTATTTCAAATATCTTTACAAAGATATATGTTCAATTATCCTCTGGTTTTCAATATTTGAAAACAATTTCAATTTCTTATATCCATAACAGGATATTTCCAAACTATATCAACACATAGAAATATTCCAAATTTTCAATTTGTAATCCATTGCTTAGAAAAATATTTCTATAAAATCATTTGGTAGTTAAAATATTTCCAAAACTCTTCATTTCAATACTTAGGAAAATATTATAAGTATATTTTCCAAATCATTTCTAATATCCATACTTAGGAAATATTCCGTACATATCTCATAAATTATCGAAATTTTATTAATTTCCTTACAAAATCCAAAAAAATTATCGATTATGCTTATTTATAATCCAGCTAACAATTTATAACTCCTTTAATGAATTCAGATTCATCTTCGAAGTTCCTGTATCTAAACGATTTGGAAATTTTCTTTTATCAAATTTTTATGTTCCCGAATTCCTTTATAAGATTTTCTCTTATAAAATTACATCCATTAAATAAAACCCAGTTCACAAATCTCAAGAGCATTTGAAAATAAATTGCAATCACTTACTTTTAAACTATATATACATATATATATAATAAATTTCAAAATCAAGGTTAAATAATTATTTAAAATATCGAAGAACTTTTAAAAATAACATCAGTAACTAATTCCAATTCATTTGTAAATTTCTGATCGATTACAAAACTTGTTTATAAACTTAGAATTCATTTGAACAAATTTAAATATTTAAATGTAACATCCTGAAATTTTTGAAATTTAAAATTTGATTAATAGTATGAACTTTGGGATCTAACTAGTAAAATTCAATTTAAATTTAATATTGATAATATTAATATTACACATTAATATAGGATTAAATAAAAAGAGATATTGATAGATGATCTTTTAATAGAATTTAAAATTTGTTAAAGTAAGTTATGATGAAATTATAAAATTTAAATAACATAATCATAATCTAAACAAACAAATAAATAAACAAATAGTTAAATAAAAGATCAAACATATAAATAAACAAATAGTCAAATAAAAGAATAAACGAACAAACAAATAAATAAACAAATAGTCAAATAAAAGATCAAACAAAAAAAAGTAAACAAATAGTTGAACCAAAGAACAAACAATGAACAAAAGAATAAACAAATAAATAAATGAACAAAAAAAACAAACAAGATAACAAAACAGTAAGAGAAAAATATAAACTGTAAAAAGAAAATGAAACTCTTCCATATAACAAAATAAAGTAAGTTTGTATATAAATAAAAATAAAAGTGATAAAGTAACTTACCTGTAGGTGTATAAGGAGACATGAAGCATTTAATGCTATGCACTTCAGCAAATATAAAGTAAGATTTCCTGTATAAGCATACAAGGAAAAGACTACAAACATACTTGCATTTAATGCTTTTACTTCCAGCATGGGTTATTCAGCCTGAACTTGTTTTAGTAAACTTCAATATACACACCACCTGTTATATATATATAGATATATCTACTTTCTCATATCATTTCATTCGAGCATAACTGTGTGAATCAAAAAAAAAAATATTTAGCAAAGAAAAAAAGAAATTAAAAGGAAGAGAAGAATCAGAAAGAAAAAGAAAAAAAACCTGCAGATTTCAAAACAAACAAGTGAGTAAACCCCTGTTTCTTTTAATTTTTCTTTGTTGCTGTGTATGCTTGGACCCTGTAGTGAAGTTAGTCCTTGGTTTGCTCACAAAAACATTGAGTGAATGATGAATGTAAGATTGTGCATGTTGATTTTACAAAATTCATTTTCTGTTTTAGTTTCGGGAAAACAAAAATGAAAACCTGATTTTGTATGCTCTGCAAAACATCTGCAAACTTCTGCAAATCTGTTGTAAAGAAACCATAGTACTTTCTGTTTCAAAACAAACAAGTGAGTAAACTAAATCTTAAAAAGGTTTTTTTTTTTAATTTCTTTTTATTTAAAGTTATTAAAACCAGTGCAGACTTCATTTATAAACTGTTGATTCATGCTTCAGTATGAAAACCTGATTATGATGTTCTGTGAAAATTCCTACAGGGTTTGTGGTTGTTTCAAAACTAAAGTCCCTTTGCTGATAACCACTAACAAGCTATGGTTTTTCAAATAATCAAGTTGTTTAATCCACGAAACAAGTTTTGCAAAGTTGTTTAAATATGCAGTGGATCATTACCACTAAAACTTTGGTTTACAGGCTTCCAACCAATAATGGACAAAAATAAATTGTTGTAAATTTTGAATTCAAGAATATTTATTACATCTATACATCAACTCATGATTTTTAAAAATAAAATGAGGATTTTTAGTTGGTTATTTCAAGAGTATTATGTGTTTAAATAAAAATGGAACTTTTATGAATTTATAACAATCGATTCCATTTTAAATGCTAAAAATTGGTTTCTGGCAAGCTTGAACCTCTAGAATGTTGAGAAAATAGTTGAATTAATTTTCAAATACAAGGATTGTTCGAACGAGTTGGACTTAGGGTTTAAACCTGGGTTTTTGCATTGTCTGTAACGTGGAGATTTTTGCCACCACGAATTGATCGAGCTCATCGCGGCTTTGAGGGAAGATGGAGGGGAGGTAGACGAGGCTATGGCCGAAATTTGGTAGCCTCCGGTGGTCGGTGCTGAGAGCGCTATGCGTTGACAGGGTTTGGGGTTGGTGGCTTCTTTTGTTCCAGGTTTTAAATTTGCACTCGATTTTGATTTCCTTGCGTTGGACTTGGATCAATGATGATGGTGGGTTGCTGGGTCGATTTCTGATGTGTAGCGATCATCGTCGATGGTCAATGGTGACCGGACTATCTGTACACGTATACGCGTATCATCGCGTGTCTGGAAATGGTGGGTTGTGGAAGAAGTGGCATGGAGGAAGACTCGAAGCATGGATCGGGGAAAACTGAGCATGACTCGAAGGGAGACTCGGGGGGGTTTCAGCGTTGGGTCGTGTAACAGTTTGGACTTAAGTAAATTTTGAAAATTTTTATTGACACGGGTAGAATTGGGCAGAAACTCGAAGCAGGCAGCGTTCAAACTCGAGCGTGACTCGGGGGAAGTCTCGGGTTGACCACCTGAACCATATTCCAGTATGACATTTGTAGACAATTTAAGTTTAAACTATTTTTATAAGCATTCTTTATGAAATGATAATAGTTAATGAAATGTGAAGTTAAAATTAAACAATGATTAAATAATTTATAATTTATAATTACTTTGTAATTTATAATATTAAATAAATAAAAGCAATAAAAAATTAAAGTTGTAAATTTAAAAATCATTAAGTTGATAATTTAAAATGATTGATTCAAAATTGATAGTTACATTAAAATAATTTATTAAGGAATAATAAATTAATATATTCAATTGAGATCTAATTGAATTGTAGTTTTAAATGATAATTAAAGTGAATAATTGTCATAAATCAATGATTGTGAAAAGAAATTTAAGAATGATTTACAAACTTGTAATTAAATTGATTTATAAACAATTAAGTGTTTAAATAAATTTGTAAGTAAGAATTTGTAAATTTTGAAACAATAAATTGAATAATCAAAATGTAATTTATTTATCCAGATTCTTATCATTAAATTTAATTAATTCAGTGGTAAATGTATTTAAATCACATTGGAAAGTAGTTAACTATTGTTGTTAACTTACATTGATATCTCTGTTCTGTTTGTAATTCTGTATGATGTAATTGCCATGTTATTACACTGTGATTATGATTTGTTCTGTATTGATGTGAAAACCCTGTTGTCCGTAAAACGGCATTTAAACTTCGATGCGACAGGGTATCGGATTTCAATTGATTATCCGAAGCCCACATCGAACCTGTGAATATTTGTGAATGACATCCACATGTTTTAAAATTTGACACTCACTATTCGAATTAGCCGGGAAAGGACCTTTGGGTCGTATAACCCATTTCGAATATGTGATTCGACGTTATGGATAGCAATCGAAGACCGGTGTTGAAGACCGGGTATTTGCGAGAGCGATAGGACGACCTGTCGATTGACTCTGCACCGAGTTGCTCCGGTATAGAGTTCTCCATATGTGATGGTGAATCCGATCAGGATTGTGAATATCCGGATTGCAAGGACTTCTTTGTAAGTGCCTTCGGTTCTGTTCGATCCCGGAACAGACTTGTATGGATTGTATGTCTGACATTACAAGTTGAGATATAAAGCCGATTTCTTTCAAATATATTTCTGTTGGTGGCGGAGAATTTATTCTTTTAGCTTAACACCCTTCTCTGAGACGTACGAGCTCAGAGGTTATATAGTTGAAGGTTATCAGCAATATATTCCCAATTTGGTAATGTAACATACTGAGTGTTGCTGTGAAATGATCATTGTGTTGATTATTCGTGATAGGATCATTTATTTGATCGTCTATCTTTGTGATCATTTCTATGATCATTTGTTGACCCAAAGCATGACTTTGTATAAAGCGTGTTTTTGTGGACGTGACTTCGTCGGACCTCACACCCCGAAATGGTCGAAACAGGAAAGATGCAGCAAGGTTATTGGGGGTAGCACCCCTTAGGGTATGTACATTTCCTTCTGGATAGAAGTGGTATCATGGCATGGAGCCCAGATACTTAACTTATGTTGATATCGCAGATATATATATGACTTTGTGATTTGTTGCTGGGGCCCCGGTTAAAGGTTGGTTACGACCGGGAGATGGCATACTCGTGTCAGTAGTTACCCAGTTAGGGGTAACCCGGCCTTGTGTTGGCAGAGATCCGGTTTGGTTCTCGGGGACGTCCTTCCAGAGGCGTTCTCATGTGGCAATGGGAAGTTCCTTGACCTAACCATTTGTTGGAAATCCAAAGAAACAATACGAGCCTTGTAAGGTTTTAGTTGTAGAACCTGCTTCCTCAGTAGGTAGCTATAGTAGGCATAATATAATGGTACCTATGCTGGCTAAGATTTATATTCTACTTTCGAAATGATTTACTTCACTATGCACTAGTAATAATATCAAAGAATTCTTTTCTCGTATCAAGCATATTTAACTATCATAAGAAGAAATCTCCTCCAATTCTGCGTTTGCATTGTGTGTGTGGCGGGAGGTCTTATGGTAGTTCCATTTTTAAAAGCATTCCGAAAATTCTTTTATAAATCTTGTTATTTAAATACAACTGTTTTGTTTACTCATACCAGTACCATGACTGATCCGGAGTTTATTGTTTTCTTTCCTAAACTCTGGGTGCCCATTATTTTCACACGGGCAGCCTAGTAGCAGGTTTCTATATTTTGGAGTAGCAGTATTTTGGAGCTCTTATCTTGGATATATCTTAGGAGCTATTGGAGATTACAGGTGTTTAGCTTTTGGGAGTTCGTAGTCATCTCTTTCATTTGAGGATTTTTGGATATATGATCATTGTTGTATTATCATGATGTTGTATTTGGAGATTGTGGTGTATGTACTATGTACTCTGTTATAGTATGGATATTAAGTTGATGTTGTAACAATGATATTATTTATGACATTAATTCTGTTCCGCTGTTTTATATTCATCTAATTGTTGTTATAAGCTCCGGCGATGCGAATTTGATGTCGTTTATTGGACATCGATTTTGGGTCGTCACAAATTGGTATCAGAGCTGTTGGTTGAGTAAGAACTTTAGCTACGGAGTATAACACATTAGATGGCTCATTAGAGATAGGGTGAAGTATACCCTAGAATGAGTATAATCAAAGTTGAAACTTTGAAATTTCTTAGTCTATTTCTTTTTACTGCTGATATTCCTTATGATATTTCGCCTGTATATCTAAATCAATTTTCTTACTAATCTCAGATAGTGAAAATGAGTGGACGCAGAAGAAGAATTAGGGGTCAAGGCAATGCTGCAGCACCAAATCAAATTCCCGCAGCCGCAGAAGCAGTAATAGAAATTCAGCAGCAGCCGGACTTGGCTGAATTATATAAGAAGTTTGAAAAGCTTGGTGGCAAACCATTTATTGGCAAAGAGTCAATTATTGACGCTCAAGCTTGGGTAAGATCGTGTGAAAAGATTTTTAAAGGGCTAAAATTGCAGGATGAGCAGAAAAGACTTATAGCTTCTTGGCAACTCCAAGGAGAAGCTTCAGCTTGGTGGGAAACCATCATTGTAGATGAACCCGAGGAAGAATTTACTTGGGATCGTTTTAAAGAAGTGTTTGAGAAACGTTACATGCCATCGGCGGGAGTTTCTAGAATGTATCAGGAATTTCTGGATTTGAAGCAAGGAAGTTTGTCGTTTGAAGAATACTTGAATAAATTCAGTGAACTATCTCGGTTTGGCCCGGAATTGCTAAATACACCTCTGAAGAAAAACGAAAGGTTTATCCGGGGAATGAACCAGAAATATCATGGAAGAATGACAGGTCATGTTAAAGAATCTTTCTCAGATTTAGTAGATATGGGTTACAGGTACGCTACTCTTGATATACAAGAAGCAACTGTGGAGAAAGGTAATTCAGGTAGTCAGAATTATAAAAAACGAAAATTCGGAGGCAAGAAACCTTGGCAAGGCAATGAGAAGAAGAGGAACACTCAAGGAAGAGCAACAGAAAATATCACTTGTTACAACTGCAAAGAGAAAGGCCACTATTCAAATGACTGCCCAAAACTGAAGAAACCAGCTAGAGAATGTTACAATTGTCATAAACCAGGACATTTAGTTAAAGATTGCCCAGTGATGAAGCCAGCGCAAGTGGCAAAGGTTTACACGATAAAGGAGGACCCCTCATCTTCAAAAGCTGACAAAGGGAAAGGTGTTTTGGAAGGTAACCTTACTATTAATAATAGAACTGTTAGAGTTTTATTTGATACAGGAGCTTCACATAGCTTTATCTCCCAACAAACCGTAAATGAATTAGGACTTGAAACTAAATTTGCTGACGATCTTATTTGCGTGAAAAATCCGGTTAGAGGTCCCGCAAATCTTAGTTCATATTGTAAGAGAGTTCCTATTTCATATGCTAGCTATAAATTTCCTATCAACCTTTATGTCCTCGAATTTGATGAATTTGAAATCTTACTCGGTATGAACTGGTTAACGAGATACGATGCTAGATTGGAGTGTAGTAATCGGACAGTTTTAATCAAAACAAGCCTTGGAAATTTTATTGAAATCTCTTGTGAGAATCCAAGTCCGAGGAGCGACAGATTGATATATACTTTGGGAAATTTGAACCCACTTTGCAGTCTATACCTGTTGTTCGGGATTTTTCCGACGTATTTGAAGAAGTGAAATCTTTACCTCCTCATCGAGAAATAGAATTCCGAATTGATCTTGTACCTAATACTCGTCCTGTTGTTCACGCAAGTCGCAGGATGGCACCCAGGGAAAAGATTGAATTGGTTCATCAAACTAATGAGCTACTAGCAAAAGGATTAATTCGACCCAGTGTTTCTGAATGGGGTTCAGCCGTCGTATTTGTTGCCAATTCAGACGGATCTTTGAGATTGTGTGTAGATTACCGCGATCTAAATAAACAAACTCTCAAGAATAAATTTCCACTGCCCAGGATTGATGATTTATTTGATCAGTTGCACGGCGCTCGTTTCTTTTCAAAAATGGATCTACCCCAAGGATTCCATCAATTACGAATCGCCGAAGATTGTGTACATCTGACTGCTTTCAGGGGTCCTAATATGTTCTACGAATGGTTAGTTATGCCTTTCGGGCTAACCAATGCTCCAGCATACTTCGTAGATCTCATGACTCGTGTGTTTCGGGAAGTTCTGAATAAATTTGTGCTAGTATTCATTGATGATATCTTAATTTTCTCCAAAACTGAAGATGAGCATGCCGAGCACCTTAGAATTGTCTTAGAAATTTTAAGGAAAAATGTTCTATATGCAAAAATTTCCAAATGACATTTCTGGGTCAATGAAGTAAAATTCCTTGGCCATATTGTTAATGAAGAAGGAATTTCAGTAGATCCTAGCAAAATTTCCGCTATTCTTGATTGGAAACAACCCACTACTCCAAGAGAAGTTCGAAGCTTTTTGGGTTTAGCAGGCTATTACCGGAAATTCGTTCAAGATTTTTCTAAGTTGGCTAGTACGCTGACTAAGTTAACAATGAAAAATGCAAAGTTCATTTGGACTTCAAGATGTGAGGAAGTTTTTCAAGAGTTGAAAAAGAGATTGACCACTGCTCCTGTTCTCACTATTGTTAACGGGAACCGAGGCTTATCTGTCTATACTGATGCATGTGGTGAAGGGGTAGGTGCAGTATTAATGCAAAATGGAAAGGTGGTTGCCTACGCAGGTAGACAATTACGTCCCCATGAGAAGAACTACCCAACGCACGATTTGGAACTTTTGGCTGTTGTTTTCGCTTTGAAAATATGGCGACACTATCTTCTGGGTAAGAATCTTTTCAGCTTTCTTAATAATTTGCGAAATTAACTAAAGAAATGTACTTAATAAACTCTCTTTATTTTAGGTGAAAAATTCGAATTATTCACCGATCATAAGAACTTGAAATATCTTTTCACGCAGAAGGATCTGAATTTGCGACAACAACGTTGGTTGGAATTTCTGGCATCTTACGACTTAGATATTCTGTATACACCTGGAAAGGCCAATGTAGTTGCAGACGCTTTAAGCAGAAGATATGCTGTTCTTGCTTATCTTGTTATCACTCCTACTCTTCTTGAGAAAATTGCCAGTAAACAAAAAGGGGACGAGTTCCTTCATCAAATTTATGAGAAAATCCGTCATGGTGAAGATACGAGTTTTGAAGTTGACGACAATAAAATCATTAGATTAAAAGGCAGGATTTGTGTCCCTGACATTCCAGAATTGAAACGTGAAGTATTGGACGAATGCCACAAGTCCAAATTCAGCATTCATCCAGGAGTCAACAAAATGTATCGTGATGTTAAAAGAACATTCTGGTGGAAAACGATGAAGAGAGACATATCTATTTATGTGAGTCGTTGTGCTACTTGTCAGCAAATAAAGAGCGACCAAAAGAAAGTGGCTGGTTTACTTCAACCTTTAGAAGTACCGAAATGGAAGTGGGATCAAGTATCGATGGATTTCATCGACGGATTGCCACGAACCAAGAAAGGCAATGAAGCGATTTGGGTTATTGTGGATCGCCTAACCAAAAATGCTCATTTCATTCCAGTTAAATCTACTCGGACTGCAGCAAGCTTGGCAGGTATTTATATAAAGGAAATTGTTCGCCTCCATGGTATTCCTAGTAGTATAGTGAGTGATCGTGACCCGATCTTCACTAGTAGATTTTGGGAAGCATTTCAGGATGCATTGGGAACGAAATTAAATTTCAGTACTGCTTATCATCCGCAATCTGATGGACAGACTGAGAGAGTTAATCGAATTTTAGAAGACCTACTGCGTGCTTGTGTTCATGATTTTGGTGGTTCTTGGGAGGACCATTTGCATCTGGTAGAATTCTCTTATAATAACAGTTATCAGACCAGTTTAGAAATGGCTCCTTTCGAAGCTTTATATGGTCGTCCGTGTCGATCACCTACATGCTGGATCGAATCAGGTGACAGACTTGTTCTTGGACCGGATATGATAAAAGAAGCCACTGAGAAGGTAAATTTTATTCGAAAGAAGTTATTAACTGCCCAAAGCCGTCAGAAGAGCTATTATGACCGTCGAAGGAGAAATTTGGAATTTCAAGTTGGAGATTCTGTATTTCTGAAAGTATCTCCGATGCGGGGTGTATTGAGATTCGGGAAAACTGGAAAGTTGGCACCGCGTTATATTGGTCCTTTTCCTATTCTGGAAAGGATTGGTTCTCTAGCATATAGAGTGCAGTTACCCAGCTGGTTGTCTGGCGTACATGATGTGTTCCATATTTCTAATCTTCGAAAATATGTGCACGATCCAGATGATATTATTGAAGAAGCTGCCCAGCAGGATCTAGAAATCACTCCCAACTTGGCAGTTAGAAGGGAACCGATGAAAATTGTTGATCGTGATGAGAAGCGATTGAGGAACAAAATTGTGAAATTGGTCAAAGTTAAATGGAGTGGCGATCCAAAGGACTGTACTTGGGAGACTGAAGAGAATATGAAGAAATCATATCCCAAATGCAGAATTGACATCTCGACTTAAAACTGTAAGTCATTTCCTTGTTTTTGAATTCGTATATTATTTGTTTAAGTTTCTCTCTCTTTCAATTTCGAGGACGAAATTTTCTTAAGGAAGGGATATTGTAACATCCCGAAATTTTTGAAATTTAAAATTTGATTAATAGTATGAACTTTGGGATCTAACTAGTAAAATTCAATTTAAATTTAATATTGATAATATTAATATTACACATTAATATAGGATTAAATAAAAAGAGATATTGATAGATGATCTTTTAATAGAATTTAAAATTTGTTAAAGTAAGTTATGATGAAATTATAAAATTTAAATAACATAATCATAATCTAAATAAACAAACAAATAAATAAACAAATAGTTAAATAAAAGATCAAACATATAAATAAACAAATAGTCAAATAAAAGAATAAACGAACAAACAAATAAATAAACAAATAGTCAAATAAAATATCAAACAAAAAAAGTAAACAAATAGTTGAACCAAAGAACAAACAATGAACAAAAGAATAAACAAATAAATAAATGAACAAAAAAAAACAAACAAGATAACAAAACAGTAAGAGAAAAATATAAACTGTAAAAAGAAAATGAAACTCTTCCATATAACAAAATAAAGTAAGTTTGTATATAAATAAAAATAAAAGTGATAAAGTAACTTACCTGTAGGTGTATAAGGAGACATGAAGCATTTAATGCTATGCACTTCAGCAAATATAAAGTAAGATTTCCTGTATAAGCATACAAGGAAAAGACTACAAACATACTTGCATTTAATGCTTTTACTTCCAGCATGGGTTATTCAGCCTGAACTTGTTTTAGTAAACTTCAATATACACACCACCTGTTATATATATATAGATATATCTACTTTCTCATATCATTTCATTCGAGCATAACTGTATGAATCAGAAAAAAAAATATTTAGCAAAGAAAAAAAGAAATTAAAAGGAAGAGAAGAATCAGAAAGAAAAAGAAAAAAAACCTGCAGATTTCAAAACAAACAAGTGAGTAAACCCCTGTTTCTTTTAATTTTTCTTTGTTGCTGTGTATGCTTGGACCCTGTAGTGAAGTTAGTCCTTGGTTTGCTCACAAAAACATTGAGTGAATGATGAATGTAAGATTGTGCATGTTGATTTTACAAAATTCATTTTCTGTTTTAATTTCGGGAAAACAAAAATGAAAACCTGATTTTGTATGCTCTGCAAAACATCTGCAAACTTCTGCAAATCTGTTGTAAAGAAACCATAGTACTTTCTGTTTCAAAACAAACAAGTGAGTAAACTAAATCTTAAAAAGATTTTTTTTTTTAATTTCTTTTTATTTAAAGTTATTAAAACCAGTGCAGACTTCATTTATAAACTGTTGATTCATGCTTCAGTATGAAAACCTGATTATGATGTTCTGTGAAAATTCCTACAGGGTTTGTGGTTGTTTCAAAACTAAAGTCCCTTTGCTGATAACCACTAACAAGCTATGGTTTTTCAAATAATCAAGTTGTTTAATCCACGAAACAAGTTTTGCAAAGTTGTTTAAATATGCAGTGGATCATTACCACTAAAACTTTGGTTTACAGGCTTCCAACCAATAATGGACAAAAATAAATTGTTGTAAATTTTGAATTCAAGAATATTTATTACATCTATACATCAACTCATGATTTTTAAAAATAAAATGAGGATTTTTAGTTGGTTATTTCAAGAGTATTATGTGTTTAAATAAAAATGGAACTTTTATGAATTTATAACAATCGATTCCATTTTAAATGCTAAAAATTGGTTTCTGGCAAGCTTGAACCTCTAGAATGTTGAGAAAATAGTTGAATTAATTTTCAAATACAAGGATTGTTCGAACGAGTTGGACTTAGGGTTTAAACCTGGGTTTTTGCATTGTCTGTAACGTGGAGATTTTTGCCACCACGAATTGATCGAGCTCATCGCGGCTTTGAGGGAAGATGGAGGGGAGGTAGACGAGGCTATGGCCGAAATTTGGTAGCCTCCGGTGGTCGGTGCTGAGAGCGCTATGCGTTGACAGGGTTTGGGGTTGGTGGCTTCTTTTGTTCCAGGTTTTAAATTTGCACTCGATTTTGATTTCCTTGCGTTGGACTTGGATCAATGATGATGGTGGGTTGCTGGGTCGATTTCTGATGTGTAGCGATCATCGTCGATGGTCAATGGTGACCGGACTATCTGTACACGTATACGCGTATCATCGCGTGTCTGGAAATGGTGGGTTGTGGAAGAAGAAGTGGCATGGAGGAAGACTCGAAGCATGGATCGGGGAAAACTGAGCATGACTCGAAGGGAGACTCGGGGGGGTTTCAGCGTTGGGTCGTGTAACAGTTTGGACTTAAGTAAATTTTGAAAATTTTTATTGACACGGGTAGAATTGGGCAGAAACTCGAAGCAGGCAGCGTTCGAATCGAGCGTGACTCGGGGGAAGTCTCGGGTTAACCACCTGAACCATATTCCAGTATGACATTTGTAGACAATTTAAGTTTAAACTATTTTTATAAGCATTCTTTATGAAATGATAATAGTTAATGAAATGTGAAGTTAAAATTAAACAATGATTAAATAATTTATAATTTATAATTACTTTGTAATTTATAATATTAAATAAATAAAAGCAATAAAAAATTAAAGTTGTAAATTTAAAAATCATTAAGTTGATAATTTAAAATGATTGATTCAAAATTGATAGTTACATTAAAATAATTTATTAAGGAATAATAAATTAATATACTCAATTGAGATCTAATTGAATTGTAGTTTTAAATGATAATTAAAGTGAATAATTGTCATAAATCAATGATTGTGAAATGAAATTTAAGAATGATTTACAAACTTGTAATTAAATTGATTTATAAACAATTAAGTGTTTAAATAAATTTGTAAGTAAGAATTTGTAAATTTTGAAACAATAAATTGAATAATCAAAATGTAATTTATTTATCCAGATTCTTATCATTAAATTTAATTAATTCAGTGGTAAATGTATTTAAATCACATTGGAAAGTAGTTAACTATTGTTGTTAACTTACACTGATATCTCTGTTCTGTTTGTAATTCTGTATGATGTAATTGCCATGTTATTACACTGTGATTATGATTTGTTCTGTATTGATGTGAAAACCCTGTTGTCCGTAAAACGGCATTTAAACTTCGATGCGACAGGGTATCGGATTTCAATTGATTATCCGAAACCCACATCGAACCTGTGAATATTTGTGAATGACATCCACATGTTTTAAAATTTGACACTCACTATTCGAATTAGACGGGAAAGGACCTTTGGGTCGTATAACCCATTTCGAATATGTGATTCGACGTTATGGATAGCAATCGAAGACCGGTGTTGAAGACCGGGTATTTGCGAGAGCGATAGGACGACCTGTCGATTGACTCTGCACCGAGTTGCTCCGGTATAGAGTTCTCCATATGTGATGGTGAATCCGATCAGGATTGTGAATATCCGGATTGCAAGGACTTCTTTGTAAGTGCCTTCGGTTCTGTTCGATCCCGGAACAGACTTGTATGGATTGTATGTCTGACATTACAAGTTGAGATATAAAGCCGATTTCTTTCAAATATATTTCTGTTGGTGGCGGAGAATTTATTCTTTTAGCTTAACACCCTTCTCTGAGACGTACGAGCTCAGAGGTTATATAGTTGAAGGTTATCAGCAATATATTCCCAATTTGGTAATGTGACATACTGAGTGTTGCTGTGAAATGATCATTGTGTTGATTATTCGTGATAGGATCATTTATTTGATCGTCTATCTTTGTGATCATTTCTATGATCATTTGTTGACCCAAAGCATGACTTTGTATAAAGCGTGTTTTTGTGGACGTGACTTCATCGGACCTCACACCCCGAAATGGTCGAAACAGGAAAGATGCAGCAAGGTTATTGGGGGTAGCACCCCTTAGGGTATGTACATTTCCTTCTAGATAGAAGTGGTATCATGGTATGGAGCCCAGATACTTAACTTATGTTGATATCGCAGATATATATATGACTTTGTGATTTGTTGCTGGGGCCCCGGTTAAAGGTTGGTTACGACCGGGAGATGGCATACTCGTGTCAGTAGTTACCCAGTTAGGGGTAACCCGGCCTTGTGTTGGCAGAGATCCGGTTTGGTTCTCGGGGACGTCCTTCCAGAGGCGTTCTCATGTGGCAATGGGAAGTTCCTTGACCTGACCATTTGTTGGAAATCCAAAGAAACAATACGAGCCTTGTAAGGTTTTAGTTGTAGAACCTGCTTCCTCAGGAGGTAGCTATAGTAGGCATAATATAATGGTACCTATGCTGGCTAAGATTTATATTCTACTTTCGAAATGATTTACTTCACTATGCACTAGTAATAATATCAAAGAATTCTTTTCTCGTATCAAGCATATTTAACTATCATAAGAAGAAATCTCCTCCAATTCTGCGTTTGCATTGTGTGTGTGGCGGGAGGTCTTATGGTAGTTCCATTTTTAAAAGCATTCTGAAAATTCTTTTATAAATCTTGTTATTTAAATACAACTGTTTTGTTTACTCATACCAGTCCCATGACTGATCCGGAGTTTATTGTTTTCTTTCCTAAACTCTGGGTGCCCATTATTTTCACACGGGCAGCCTAGTAGCAGGTTTCTATATTTTGGAGTAGCAGTATTTTGGAGCTCTTATCTTGGATATATCTTAGGAGCTATTGGAGATTACAGGTGTTTAGCTTTTGGGAGTTCGTAGTCATCTCTTTCATTTGAGGATTTTTGGATATATGATCATTGTTGTATTATCATGATGTTGTATTTGGAGATTGTGGTGTATGTACTATGTACTCTGTTATAGTATGGATATTAAGTTGATGTTGTAACAATGATATTATTTATGACATTAATTCTGTTCCGCTGTTTTATATTCATCTAATTGTTGTTATAAGCTCCGGCGATGCGAATTTGATGTCGTTTATTGGACATCGAGTTTGGGTCGTCACATTAAATAACAAACTTCCTAAGAATATTTTAATCCAATTAATAGTTTAATAAATAAAAGTCCATTTCTAAAAACAAATGCTAACTTCTTATGAAAAACCATTTTTAAAATTCTACATCCCTAGTTTTTTACTTATAAATCTCTCTCGGTTTATCACAAATTGATTTGCATTTCCAATTTCATAATTATTTCCAAATTCCAAAATTGAATTTGCTATTTCTTTCTAACTGGTACCCATATCTCATTTTAAATTCAGCCTGTGAATTTATATTCCCAATTTATCAAATGATAATCATTCCACTTTATTTATAAACATTGTTTATAAATTTCATAAACTCGTTTCCAGTTTTATAATAAGTCCATTTTACTAAAATCCATTTATAAATCGATTTCTACTTAAAATTCCATTTATAAATCTATTTATTAAATAATCCAAACTATATTCCAAAGCTATCCAAATCTCGCTTTCGACTTCCATTTCATATTTTGAGAATCTCAATTAAAAATCCATTGTTTTAAAATCCTCAATTTTAAATTCTCTATTTGAAACCATTCTACGAAATATATAAATAAACATCCAAAGTCCAATCATTTATTTTATCCAAATCAATTCCCGTCTAAACAATTCCAAAATTCAACATAAATATCTTCATTTCCAAACTGACCTTTGAATTTCATTTTTAAATTCAAAAATATAATTTATGGTATTTATAATACCAAAATTAAGGTCAGCGCTACTATAGCATCCAATAAATTCAAATCACATCATCATCTATCACATATTATTCAAAACACATTATAAATCACTATATATGAAATTAAAATCAACAATTTTGAGGAATCCAGTTGGATCCCTCCAACCTGTTTCCCTGCACTCACAGATGTCATATAATCACAAAATTATAATCACCACTTCGAGGCAGGATATCGCAATAAAAGGATTATCTGCTATTATGCGGGGCGCATAGTATCTCTTCCGTTCCAATCGGTGGGAAATATACCCAACTACTAACATATACACCTATAAATATAATAATATGACATCTAACTAGTAAATTATTATCAATCAATCAAATCAACCAATAAATAATTTTTAACATTTTATATTAAAACCAATAATCCAAAATGAGTGAGATTTACTCACATTTATCCATTGCCGTCGCCGAAATGTTTCGTTTTGGAACTAAAGCCGGACGACTTCGGATTATAGCCCATATTTCAATAGTCTCCAAATTTATCCAAATTAGTTCCATTGCGAAGCTTTCATTGGCACAAGCATAATTCAACAAGTTTCGTCTCGATCGAATCTCGTATGAGAAAGCTATTAAATTTTTAGTTGAAGATTTCTTTTTAAGCGAATAATAATTTAAACAAATTAAAGTTAACTTAAATTACCATCCTAGCCCTTTCTTCTTCCCTCTCCCAAAACATCTCCCTGTACATACACAGCAAGAACCCACGCCATGTCGTGCACGAATTCCACTGACACGGCCAAAAATTTGATGAATGTGAAAACCGATCACACTGAAGGCCTTCTCTTCGCAGATTCGACTCGCCTGGACCTAAAACTTTGAACTTGTTTCCCTTCAACCTCTCGCGATCGAGCAGCCGATGAACCCGTCCCATGATGACATGACACCCAATATATGATCGGGCCTCTCAACTTTCTCAACCGGGTTTCTATTCTTTACTCTTAACTAGATTCCACCCTCAAATCCATTGATCGATGCCTAAATCGACAGAAATTTCAAACCCTAGTTTCCCCCAAAACATCGACCACTGTCGAACGTAGATTGAACTATACCAAATGCATATCATCTTGAAGGCCTTGATGAATCACGATTTTTAAAGCTGGTTTTGGATTTTCTTATTCTGTAAATTTTGAGAGATAAATTTTTAAAGTTTCTATCTTTTTTTTCCATCACTGATTCATTGCGTTCGAAAAGAAGAAGATGGATGGTATGCCTCGTAGAGTAGGGTGGCTTGTTTTAGGGGTAGGGTGGCTGAGTGTAAGTTTTTGTGGGCTGATGTGAATATACATACATATATACATACCTATATATATTTAAAATTTTGAAATATCTCGTTTATAATAACTTAAAATCCCAAACACCTATCGAGGCATGCTGCTTGGCGTTTCTAATGTTATACCCTTTTTTCGAATGCAATGGAACAAGTTTCGAGACATTATTTGATCGTATGTAGAAGATAGCTTTTTGAACCCAATTATTATTTTAAATTTTCAATATTAATTTCAACGCGTTTCTATCCCGTACGACCAAACGGTATGTCTAATACTACGAAATTTGAAATCCGATAATAATACACTATTATAGATCCAATGGAACTGGTTTAGTCGAATGCCGAGATTATGCCTCGGAAGGCTATTTTTATATGTAAATTTAAACGAGTTATTTTTAAATTCGACTAAATCACTTATAAATCCAATTTAAAATTCTTATTATCTCATTCTTGTTAATAGAAATTTAATAAGCCTTTAAATTATTTTTATCCAAATAAAAATTTAAGATTCAATCATTTAAACAATTTCAATTATTAAATTTAACAATTAAATTATCCAACAAATCACTATTTTTGAAATTCAAGTTATTAAATCTAAAAAAATAACTTTTAAATATTTAAAATCAATTAAATATTCCAATTTCAAATAACTAAAATTCAGGGTCGTTACATTCTTCCCCACTTAAAAGAATTTCGTCCTCGAAATTGCCAAGGTAGGAAAATGCCCAAACCCATTACTTTTTCAGACCAATTGGTTCAAATAACTTGGCAAATTCATTTAAGCCTTTAAGTTTCCAAACCAATTTATTGAAACTTTATTATTACTTTTACTAAGTTCCCAAATTCATCCATAGGTTCCGACTAATATTTTCCATTAAATCGTTTCAAGTTGTATTCCAAAAATCAAATTTTAGTTATTAGAATTTTTCTTCAAAATTTCTAACTCCTTAAATTTTGATAGATTTTTTACCAGCGTCTCCTTTGCGCGGCTAAATTAGAACAACTACAAGTCACCACTACGAGCCTAAACTAGCAAAAGAAAACAAAAGCCAAGTGGCTCTATTGTAAAATCATCAAATCGAACAACAATATAAACATGTACCTTTTTGTTAGGCAACCCAGTTTTACTTATGAAACTGAAGGCATCAAATTAGCTTCTGCTCTTATATATCCGCATCTTATTTACCAATGATATCCAATCATACAGTTCAAGATCACATTATTCTGCATTTTCCATTTTCAACATTTGTTTTACTTAAGCTCGTATGATGTACCTATATCATTCGTATACACATTTCAATTCGATTGCCCGCTCGATCACACAATTTCACTTTCGAACTAGTATCGTTCACACGACCACTCTATTGCAGACTCAAATCTAGTTTCTGGATTAGAAACCATCATTCTCCTTACATAGCCATATACTATGATAGAGAATTCTAGAATCGATCAAAAATCCATATTCGGTGTTCGCCATCGAGAATCAAGTAAAAAATTCTAACTTGGATCGATATAAATTATCTCGAAATTATGTACTCGAATATGGATCACACCATTATGCGAATATAGTAATAGACGTACAACCTATGTATTTATTTCCAATTGATTTCTTAGCTACACCAAATTCCTTTTATTCACATTCATTGCAGATACATTCACTTATTTACAATCACTATTCCCATTGTTTAATTCACATTCCCTTATTTACTCACATTCACTTCTTTACATAGTATATTCCTTAATACTATTGTCACTTAAACATCATTCCATAGAATTTGTTTACTTAAGTTCACTTTAAAACATTTTATACAACTTAAGTCTATATTCATATTAACTCAAATCCAATTTCAATTCCATTTGACTCTATCCATTTGTTTAACTTTCAACCATATTCCAAATCAGATTCAACTCACTAATTTATTCAATTAGTTCATTCCTTAATTCATTTCCAACAATTATTTTATGTAACCTAACTTAGGCTAAATTTCTTTCCATAATTCACTTTATACTTAAGTTAAGTTCAATTCCATAGTTCAATTCCCTAACATTCACATGCAACAATTTAAAAGCTTTGTTTCACTTATATATTCCCAAAATTTATAAGTTATCAACTTATTATGTGACGATTTAGATTTTCGCGTTCGAAAATCGACATCCATACTTCATGTCGTACTCGAATGCCGCAGATTCGACTGTTCAAATCCGATTCGCCGGAGCTTATAATACCATTAAGTAAACAACACAGCGGAAGAAAAGAATAATACATTGATATACAACATTGATACAATATCTGATACAATGATCAATATACAATGAATATCAATATACATCAGAGATATGATACAAGAAAATAGCAGCGGAAAATAAAAAAATAACACCAGCAGCAGACAAAATCTCCAATAGAGTCTTCAAGAAAGAACTCCATCAGCAGCTCGAACCAACATCACGATGCACAAAGATAAGTAAGTACAGTCCATATCCAAAGACTGAACTAGCTTTAGATAATCTACTAAACCTAACTATCTGAAAAACCCAACTCTAAACTGCACGTGTGGAAAATTGTGGGCACCCAGAGTTTAGAAAAGAAATAATAAACTCTAGGTCAGTCATGGGACTGATATGAGTAACAAAACAATTTATCTTTTAAATAAAACAGGATTTATAAAAGAAAATACGATATGCTTTTTGGAAAATGAAACTACCATAAGGCCTCCCGCCACACACACAATGCAAACACAGAATTGGAGGAGATTTCTCCTTATGATAGTCAAACACGCTTGATATGCTAATTTCTTTGATATTATTACTATAAGTGCAAAGTGCAGAAAACATTTCGAAAGTATAATATTAATCTTAGCCAGCGTAGAAAATTTGAACTATGCCTACTATAGCTACCATCCAAACAGTGGGGCACCACCATAAGTAGATGGCAAGTAATACAACTAAAACCGTAAAGAGCTCGTATTGGATGAATGGATTTCCAACAAATGGTCGGGCAAAGGAACTTCCCAAATAAAATGGAACGCCTCTGGAGGGTCGCCTCCGAGATCCTAACCGGATCTCTGCTAGACAAGGCCGGGTTACCTCCGTAATAGGTAACTACTGACACGAGTATGCCATCCCCCGGTCGTTTGCGACCTTTATCCGAGGTACCTCTCAACCAACAACCACAAAGCAATAAGTTTGCAGTAACCACGAAGTTAAGTGTCTGGGGTCCATACCATGATCCCACTCATAATCCAGAAGGAAATGACATACCCTCAGAGGGCACTACCCTCAAATAACCTTGCTGCTACGATTCCTGTTTCGACCATAACTGGGTTGTGAGGTTCGACGAAGTCTCGTCCATAAAGCTACTCTTTTCACAAAAGCCACGCTTTGATCAACAAATGATCAGCAGCACTCAGCATGCCACATTATCAAGTTAGGAATATATTACTGATTACCTTCAACTACATAACCTTTGAGCTCGTATGTCTCAGAGAATGGTGTTAAGCTAAGAGAATAAATTCTCCGCCACCAACAGAAATGTATTTGAAAGAAATCCGCTTTATATCTCAAAATGTAATGTCAGACATACAATCCATACAAGTCTGTTCTGGGTTTGAACAGAACCAAAGGCACTTCCGAAGAAGTCCTTGCAATCCGGGTATCCACAATCCCGATCGGACTTCCCATCACTTGAGGAATCTTTATACCGGAGCAACTCAGTGCAGACACAATCGATAGGTTATCCTATCATTCTCGCAAATACCCACTCTTCAACACCGGTCTTCAAATGCTATCCATAACGTCGTATCACATGACTATATATGACACAAAGGTCCTCTCCCGGCTAAACCGAATAGTGAGCGCAATATTTACAAGAAACATATGGATATTGGGGTCTAGTTAAGTCACAACTTATTACCCAAAACTTTCCTTTCAAATGGTTTAAATAAATTACCATTTCCAATCTTTTTAACGAAAAGTTTCATTTCACGAAGTTCACCCAGTTTCACAAAGATTCATTCATAGATTTCAAAACAATTTCCATTCCAATTAGGATTAACTCATCCAATCTTCAAGTTAAGGATTTAACTTATAGCCTTCAAACTAGTTTCCATAACTTCGAAAATCATTTTCATTTTAACTTGAAATCCCTTTTACACAAATCGGAAGTTCATTACTTACGTGAAAGCTTTTATTATTTGAAAATAAATAGTTTTCATTTCGGAAAAATCCAATTATATTTGCACGAGTTAAAGCTCTTAAATTATATTCACATTCCCAAATCAATACTTTTAAAATAGTTTAACCTATATATAACTGGTATAACATCTTTAATCCCTAGTTTCCAAACATAGAATTCAATTTCAAATCTTGAATTTAAGTTTAAATCAAATTATTTAAAATTCCAAAACTCAATCAAGTTATTCAAAATAAATTTTATCCTTGAAACTCCATTTCAAAAGCTTTTCACTTTAAACCCAATCCATTTCGAAAACATTTGAATTCAAATTGTCTATTTAAAAATCACTTTAAAAATCTGTGACTTAATCGATTTCCTCGTGAAATCCATATTTGTGTGTGTATAAGTGTGGTCCAGGGGTCTAACACAATATTGTAATGCAACGATAACGATTTTTCGTCCACGAAAACCGACATCAATACGTCCACTGTATCAACTGCCGAGCAATCGAAAGCCGAAAAACCGAACCATTAGGGTTAACAAGAAGAAAATGGTAGAAGAAGACAGAAAAAAAAGATAGAATAGAATAGAAAGAAATAACAGAACAACATCAGAATCTCACAATTCGCAGCGGAACAACATATAATAGATAAATGAATAATCTTTAAACAAAGAACTATATCAGTTATTACATTACATCATATTACATTACATTACATCATCAGAGTGTACAACAACAAACAGCGGAAAAGAAATACTATATACAAGTGAATACGCCATGCCCTCCAACTTGCCTCCAGCAACTCCTGAATTCCAGAATATCCTGATAAACCTTACTCTTGACTGCCCGTGTGGAAATTGATGGGCACCTAGAGTTTAGGAAGGAAAACAATAAACTCCAGGTCAGTCATGGGACTGATGTGAGAACTTAAAACAGTTTATCTTTTAAAATAAAGAACAGGATAATTTTAAAATAGATTCGCAATGCTTTTTGGAAAATGAGACTACCATAAGGCCTCCCGCACACACACACAATGCAAACGCAGAATCGGAGGAGATTTCTCCTTATGATAGTCAAAGATGCTTGATACGCATTAAAAAGAAACATTTGATATTATTACTAGTGCATAGTGTAGGAAAAATTCATTTCGAAAGTAAAGATGTAAATCTTAGCCAACATACGACCATTATCGTATGCCTACTATAGCTACCATGTTCAATAGCAGGTTACCGCCACATTCCATGGCAGGTTATACAACTAAAACCATACAAGATCGTATTGTTTCTTTGGATTTCCAACAAATGGTCAGGCCAAGGAACTTCCCATTGCCACATGAAAACGCCTCTGGAATGACATCCCGAGAACCTAACCGGATCTCTGCCAACACAAGGCCGGGTTACCCCTAACTGGGTAACTACTGACACGAATATGTCATCCCCCAATCGTAACCGATCTATCCGAGGATCCTCGATTTCCAACAACCACAAAATTTGTAGCAACAACATAGGTTAAATATCTGGGCTCCAAACCATGATACCACCTCTATCCAGAAGGAATGACATACACTAAAGGAGTGCTACCCCCTAATAACCTTGCCGCATCCTTCCTGTTTTAACCATTTCCGGGGTGTGAGGTCCGACGAAGTCTCGTCCACAAAACCACGCTTTATACAAAAGCCGTGCTTTGGGTCAACAAATGATCAAAGTAATGATCACCAAGATAGATGATCAAACAAATGATCATATCACAAATGATCAAACAATGATCATCCCACAGCAACACTCAGCATGCCACACTACCAAATTGGGAGTATATCACTAATAACCTTCAACTACATAACCTCTGAGCTCGTACGTCTCAGAGAAGGGTGTTAAGCTAAGAGAATAAATTCTCCGCCACCAACAGAAATATATTTGAAAGAAATCAGCTTTATATCTCAACTTGTAATGTCAGACATACAATCCCTACAAGTCTGTTCCGGGCTCGAACAGAACCGAAGGCACTTCCAAAGAAGTCCTTACAATCCGGATATTCACTAATCACGACCGGACTTCCCGTCACTAAGGGTGATAAAACCTCTATATCGGAGATCAGCCGATGTAGAGTAACTCGACGGTAATCCTTCCGTTTTCACAAATATCCGGTCTTCAACACCGGTCATCAAATGCAATCCATAACGACGTATCACATATTCGGAATGGGTTATACGACCCCAAGGTCCTTTCTCGGCTAACCCGAATAGTGAGCGCTTATTTTAAAAATAAGTGTGGCATTCAAATTCAAGCAATCACAACAAATACCTATTTAAAGGTAAATATTGATAGTCGGTTATTTAACTATCAATTAGGCATGCTCAACATCACCAGATTTCAAATAATTTTCGAAATTATTTACTTTCCAAAATATCTTTACTAGATATAAAATTTCCACACTTCAACCATTTGAAAACAAATTTTCAAACCACTTTTCACCTTTACCACTTTTGAAAACAAATTTCAATCATTTTCCTTACTTGGAAATACTTTCTTTTCAAAATGGTTCATTTAAACAAATTAAATAAATCCTTACCGATTTACTTTATATTTACGTTCCAAATCCGTAAATTTATTCCCACACTTTAAAAATAAATCAACGTTTATTTTTAACAAATTTCCCTTTTTTTTATAAATTCCATAGTGAATTTATAATCCCAAAATATCTATGATATACGATTTTCAATCGATTTCAAATATTCACTTTCAATTTATCTTTACAAGGATAAAATCTCAAAACATTCACTTCATATTGGAAAACATTTCCATACTTATTTAATAATAAGTAATTCACAAATTCATTTATTTTCAACAATTGGAAAATATTCAATATACTTAAATCGAAATTAAGTATATATTTCATTCTTTAAGGAAATCATTCTCTTAAACACATTTATTTGGGCCAAAACAAATGTTACGTAAAACATCATTACGACAACCCAAAATCACTAGTATTGAGTTTCGAAATTAAAATAGATATATAATCCCAATACTATACAAAAACATTTCCTTTCGGAAATCATTTACTATAACAACAGTGTTATAGTCCATCATTTCCTTCTATTTCTCGAAAACGTCTATTTCAACAATAAATGTTGAAATCTATGTATTTGATTCATAATACATTTTAAAACATCGTAAAAACGATTAACTTCATTTTATAATATTCATTTTCCCAAGCATATCCATTTTATTTGACAATATATTCACTGTCCAAAATCGTGAATATACTTCCTTAACCAATTTCAACTTTCAATTTATCAAATTCCATTGATTTCGAATTTATAAACCATGTCTATAAATTCCATTCCTATGTATATAAGCTTCGATTTATAAATCTCTTTTATTAATCCAATTCAATTTATATAACTCAATTTTATACTAGAAGTCCATATTATAAGTTAAGAACTTATAATCCATTTATTTACAAATCGTTCTTTTAAAACTTTACAAATTACAAATCTTATTCACTTATGAATTCATTTATAATTCATTTTAACGCTTATAAATACTCGTTTTATAATTCCTATATTTTTAATTTATAAATATCAAATTTTAAATCTTTTATATAAATTGTTTTTAAAACAATTCAAAAATCCCAATTAAACTAAATTTATTCTTTTAATAATTTACAAATCGTTATTTAAAGCTTGTATACTTCAAAATCATACTTAAGTATTATTTTCCAAAAATCATAACTTTTATGAAAGTAAAATTATAACGTTTGTTTATTTTAACAATTGAAAATTAAATAAAACGTATACTTTCGAAAATCACTTTAAAATTCCTTTTAAAAAACCAAAATCATTATTTTAAAACTTCAGAAATGGATCCGATGATGCATCAGCACCAAATAGTCAATCACGACATCCAAATATCATATATCGATATGATATTCAACAAATATCACAATATCTGTAAATAAATCAATACAGTGGAGGAATCCAGTTGGATCCCTCCAACCTGTTTCCCTACATCCAAAGATGTTTGCACAATACCAATTCCGCTGCAGTACGGAATTATCGCGGTATATGGAATTCATAAATTATTATCCGCTATTATGCGGCGCAATAGGGTCTCATCCGCTATATAATGCGGGAAATATCAACTCCAAGTACATAAATAATACCAATTTCACTGTAATGTGAAATATTCGCGGTATATGTTTTTAATAAATAACATCCGCTTACTAACGGCGCATAATGCCTATTTTAACAATCAATAGATAACAATCATCATTCAAACATGCATTCAAGAATTTTAAATATAACTATTTAAAATTAAAATCGAAACCGATTCGATTGAGTGAGAAGTTCTCACCCTGATTTCAATTTCGTTTTCAGCTTTTATTTCGAATAAAATTAAACGCGCGTTTAATTTTACCCGAAATTCTCACTAACTCCAAACAACATCAATCCATTTTTCATAGCGTAGTGCTCGTCCATACGAACCCAACGCAACTTGTTTCGTGCGTTTTCGACCTCGTATGAAAAAGATATGAATTTTTAAAGTTACACGATTTATATAATTATAAATTTACAACTTTTATTTCTATTTTTAAACCTAAACCAAATCATCACCGTTCATATTACATTTCTCAGATCCTAGCCGCACCATCTCCTTCTTCCTTCTTTCGCGTACAACTCCCAGTAACACGCACACGCAAGAAACCCACCAAATCGAAATTAGGGTTGAACTTTGCTTCCTCTACGAACGTTTTGAAGACGATCAGAAACTTCCACCACGCGCGCGTGCTCCCACTCCACCCACGGCCAGGTTGCGGCCAAGCTCGGCCTCCCCTATCGTCTCGATATTCGTGCGCAACACGCGGCCTTTGCAGCCACTTTCCCGATGATCCAAAGCTCCAAACACGATCATAGCCGTTGAAATTGAAGCTCGTGATGTGCTCTACAAGTTTCATGTTGGAAAATTCTTGAATAGATTGACGGATTGGAAGATAATTGGAGGGAAAGGAAAGAAAATTTCAGCCATTGGTTATAATACAGGCGGCGGCAACTGAAAAGAAACCCTAGGGTTAAATTTTTTTGCAAAAATGAGAAATAAGGGGGCTTATATAGAAAAATACGCGAACACTATTCATCCCGGAATTTCCGAACTCCAAATGAAGCGTGTCGGTTGGCGTTTCTAAGGTTTACCCCGCGTTCCGAACACAATGGAACGTGTTTCGGGAGCTAATTCGGTCGTCTGTACGAGTTATGGCAATAAACGTTCAATTTAAATTAAATCGATTTAAACTAATTTCTAGGCGTTTTAGCTCGCCTCGGACAAACAGTAAATCCGATTGACACGAAATTTGAAACCTTACAATAATATCGCATTAAGGATCCGATGAAACTGGTTTCGACGAAGTTCGAGACTGTTTGAAAAATGATTATTTTAACTCGCCAAATTAATATTAAAACAATTTCGATGCGTTTCGAGCTGCCACGGTCAAACGACAACTCCGATTGCTACGAAAATTGAAATCCGATAATAACAAACTAATACGGATCCAATGGAACTAGTTTCGTCCAATTCTGAGACTGTTCAAAAATTGACTAATTTCACTAGCCGATTTAAATATTAAAATATTCAATTTCCACAAATTAACTCTTAATTCAATTTTAAAAGTTCTAAAATATCGTTCTAACTCCAATATGATAAAATAAAATTTTACAAATCATTTTCAGTCATATTTAACCCAATTTTCAATTATTTCTGTATTTTCAACTATTAAATTATCGATTTAATTATCCAATTAAATCCAATATTCGAAAATAAATTATTCGACTTTCCACTTATTAATAATTAAAATTAATTAAATATTCAAATTTTAATTGACAGAAATTCGGGGTCGTTACAAACTTCCCCCTTAAAAGAATTTCGTCCTCGAAATTATCAAGTCAGAAAAGTTACAGAATCCATTAACTATCCAAAACAAACCATTCAATTTAGATTTTTCAAATCTCTTAAGTGTTTAACTTTCCAAAATTCATAGTTAAACTTCTTACAACAACTTTACTAAGTTTCCAAATCCAAACTTAGTTTTTAAAAAATTTCCAATTTTTCTCAAAAATATTCTAACGCCTTAAATTTTCGGAAAAATTCGCCAGAGTCTCCTTTGCGCAGCTCGATTCGAAAAAAAAAATGACAGTGTATATATCACAAATATCCATCTCATCTAGTGATGAGGTATCCCGCAGGGAAAAAAGTGTAAAACTATGGTACGTAATCCGAGATATGTACCTTATTTATTATTAGCGAGCGTATACGGTTAATATAGCACGAAAGCGAACTCCAAAGGCGAAGCAAGCGCAATCTGCAACTACTATACACTCAACAAACAAATGAGTAACATGTATATATGAAAATAACGTCAATAAACAACATATACTAACAACTACATATGTCAATATAGCAAATGCATCTAAAGTAACAAATGCAACCATCAAACAACTATCATCCAACAAATCCATAACCAAATCAATATTCTTTCATTTCTATTAATATTTAATGAATTTGTTTTCCAATTTAAATCACATTTGATTCATTAACATTGGAATTTTACTAACATTCATTTGTTCACTTTCCAATTAGTATACATCCACTAATTTATTCACATTGATTCGCTTTCAATCCAAATCAAATCCAATTCTATTCAAATTTACATATTATCCATTGGAATTTAATTACATAGCTTCCAATTTCGTTAATTCAATTTCATTAACACTTAATGAATTATATACAATCAATCAACAATCAAATAACAACCAATCTTTATTCAATACAACCAAATTTATTCATTTTACATTCAATTTGGTTCAACACATTTAATTCCAATTGGATCATATTAAATTGACTTTCATTCAATTTATTCAATTTCTAATAACATTAGCTTCTAATGAATTAACACTTACATTCATTATTTCATATCAATTATTTACATTTAATTGATTAACATTTAATCCATTAGTTCAATTCAATTGCTAATTCCTTTAACAATATAATGTTGAATTTCATTTATATAACTCAAGTTCAAATTCTTAATGACTTCATTTCATTAATTCACTTATTAATTTACTTCGATACCAAAATTAACTTCATTCAACTTCTCTTAAGTTATATTTCATTTCAAGCATCTTATCAAATCCAAATCAATTTATTTAACTTTCCTTTTGTTAAATTTCAAATTACATGTCTTTGATGACAACTCAAATTTATTTCAACTTGGATTTTATTGATTTACTTATACTTCCTTTAATTTAACTTCATCCTTTATGTTAAATTTATTCTATCAAAATTCAATCTGCATAACTTATCAACTCATTTATCATTCCCATAAATATCTTAAATAGGATTCCAGAGCCCTTTCAACCTTTCAAAAACATTTTGGAAATCAATTCAATTATCTTTTGAATTTCAAAACCCAAACTCAAAATTTTCCAAACAACTTTTATTTAAAACAATTTGGCAGCAATCCCTCTTTTGGAAACCCGAAAATGAATTCTAATGATGTGGCCATCATCATCAGGATTATTTTCCAACGACCGAAAAGAGTTTAGAGCTTTAATTTCTCCAAAACAATTTTCCAAATTATCAAATCATTTCAAAACACTTCTCTAGAATTTTATTTTCAGATTATAAATCACATTTACAAACCCTTTTACTTATATAATTTCACTTCTTATATATAAGATTATTTCACAAGTGTAAATCATTTTAATTATAACTCCATACTTATAATTCAATTGCTTATACAATTATTATTTTTTACAACTGTGGTTTTATTTAACTTATTCAACAATCAACAAACAATTCATATACACTTTAATAATTTCGAAAAATTATTCCTTTATGTACAAAATATAATCAAGGTAAAATTATTTCATTTACCCAATTTAAAATGATACTATGTCAGCATGCCTCGTTTAAGAGTTTAGAAATCCCTATCGATAATATGGCGTCACATCTACCGATCAGAATCCACAAACAGCTCAATGGATAAGCAAACACAATATAAAACATTTTTTTTATATTCACTAACAAATACGCGCTTATAGCTATTATTACACTCAAACTCATTCTAGAGTACTACTGACTCCATCTCTAATGAGTAATTCCCAACAGAGCCATGGTTGTCGCTTAACCATAAGCTCTGATACCAAATGTAACGATAACGATTTTTCGTCCATGAAAATCGACATCAATACGTCCACTGTATCAACTGCCGAGCAATCGAAAGCCGAAAAATCGAACCATTAGGGTTAAGAAGAAGGAAAAGGTAGAAGAAGACAAAAAAAAGATAGAATATAATAGAAAGAAATAACAGAACAACATCAGAATCTCACAATTCGCAGCGGAACAACATATAATAGATAAATGAATAATCTTTAAACAAAGAACTATATCAGTTATTACAATACATCATATTACATTACATTACATCATCAGAGTGTACAACAACAAACAGCGGAAAAGAAATACTATATACAAGTGAATACGCCATGCCCTCCAACTTGCCTCCAGCAACTCCTGAATTCCAGAATATCCTGATAAACCTTACTCTTGACTGCCCGTGTGGAAATTGATGGGCACCCAGAGTTTAGTAAGGAAAACAATAAACTCCAGGTCAGTCATGGGACCGGTGTGAAAACTTAAAACAGTTTATGTTTTAAAATAAAGAACAGGATAGTTTTAAAATAGATTCGCAATGCTTTTTGGAAATGAGACTACCATAAGGCCTCCCGCACACACACACAATGCAAACGCAGAATCGGAAGAGATTTCTCCTTAGTCAAAGATGCTTGATACACATTAAAAAGAAACATTTGATATTATTACTAGTGCATAGTGTAGGCAAAATTCATTTCGAAAGCAAAGATATAAATCTTAGCCAACATACGACCATTATCGTATGCGTACTATAGCTACCATGTTCAATAGCAGATTACCGCCACATTCCATGGCAGGTTATACAACTAAAACCGTACAAGATCGTATTGTTTCTTTGGATTTCCAACAAATGGTCAGGCCAAGAAACTTCCTATTGCCACATGGAAACGCCTCTGGAATGACGTCCCGAGAACCTAGCCGGATCTCTGCCAACACAAGGCTGGGTTACCCCTAACTGGGTAACTACTGACACGAATATGTCATCCCCCGATCGTAACCGATCTATCCGAGGATCCTCGATTTCCAACAACCACAACATTTGCCGCAACAACATAGGTTAAATATCTGGGCTCCATACCATGATACCACCTCTATCCAAAAGGAATGACATACACTAAAGGGGTGCTACCCCCTAATAACCTTGCCGCATCCTTCCTGTTTTGACCATTTCCGAGGTGGGAGGTCCGACGAAGTCTCGTCCACAAAGCCACGCTTTATACAAAAGCCGTGCTTTGGGTCAACAAATGATCAAAGTAATGATCACCAAGATAAATGATCATATCACAAATGATCATATCACAAATGATCAAACAATGATCATCCCACAGCAACACTCAGCATGCCACACTACCAAATTGGGAGTATATCACTAATAACCTTCAACTACATAACCTCTGAGCTCGTACGTCTTAGAGAAGGGTGTTAGCTAAGAGAATAAATTCTCCGCCACCAATAGAAATATATTTGAAAGAAATCAGCTTTATATCTCAACTTGTAATGTCAGACATACAATCCCTACAAGTCTGTTCCGGGCTCGAACAGAACCGAAGGCACTTCCAAAGAAGTCCTTGCAACCCGGATATTCACTAATCACGACCGGACTTTCCGTCACTAAGGGTGATAAAACCTCTATATCGGAGATCAGCCGATGTAGAGTAACTCGACGGTAATCCTTCCGTTTTCACAAATATCCGGTCTTCAACACTGGTCATCAAATGCAATCCATAACGACGTATCACATATTCGGAATGGGTTATACGACCCCAAGGTCCTTTCCCGGCTAACCCGAATAGTGAGCGCTTATTTTAAAAATAAGTGTGGCATTCAAATTCAAGCAATCACAACAAATACCTATTTAAAAGTAAATATTTGTGACGACCCGAAAATTTTTAGGCATTTGAAATTGAAATATTTAATTAATTTTAAATATTTCCAAGATAGTTTAACTTGGATTTCAAATATCAGTTTGAATTTGGCGATTGAATTTATTGAATTGAATAATTTGAAGTTGGGTAAATTATTGAATCTGGAATTTTTAGCCTGTTAAAAATAATTTGAAAGCTTATAAAATTTATATTGATAGTACATAGGATAATAGAAGTTGGAAAATTGAATTTAATAGTGGTTTGTTAAGTTTTGAAATTTATATCGTTTAAATTGAATTTAAAAATACCCTTCCGAGGCGCTGTCTCGGAACCCGACGAACCAGTTCCATTAGATCCGTAATATTGAATTATTACCGAATTTCAAATTTCGTATTAATCGGAGTTAGTGTGTGGGTATACGATATATAAACGCATTGAACCTTGTTTTGAAATAAATTTAAATTTAAATAAAATATATTTGTTTTTCTTAACCCGACAATACGTACAACCCGCCCCCATTTCGTTCCTTCCGTACCCCTTTCTCTTCTCTTCCCATCTTCTCAAAATCACTGTTCGATCAACAGATAAATTGCAATCCCCTTTTTCTGTCAAGTTGCGTTGCTTTTCCCCTCGTTTCTTTTCATAGCCGAGCCTTCCACGCGAAGATTAAGGGAAGGATAGAAATAAAATAAAATCCGTAGCCTTCTCTTTCAAGACCTATTCGAACCAACAGTCAGAAAAAAGAATCGAAATTAATGGCGGACACCATATCCTACTCCTCAATTCGAATAGACCAGATCTAGGAAACGTGTTCATCCCCATGACTTGTCTGAAGGGATCGAGCTTCTGAAGCTCGTGCGCGCTCGTGTAGTGGACAGCGTCGACTCGAAGTCACGATTCGAGGAAGGATGGTTTTGAGGCCGTGCTATTCGAGGCTCGCGTTCATAGCAGAGGGAATGGAAGGAAATCGAGTAAGGGGAATCTCGTGAGCAAGGCACTGTTTCGGCAAGTCTCGATTGCGGAGGCGTCTGCTACTAGGGTTTCGATCTTATGGAGGTGTTCGAACTTGAGGAGGTTGCGCTGGTTGAGGTTCGCGATGGCGAATATCAGAGGGATGTATGCGTACTGAGGTATTGGTTGCCTGAGTCGGATTTTTGTCAGCAAGGTATATCTTCTATTTTAATCTTGTTTAGAGAAAAAAATTGTATGTATACAAAATTTAGAATAGATAGGATTTGATTTTAATTTTGATAGTAAGATACAACACAATATGTTTGAAATTGAATGAATATATTTATAGATTAGGAAAGGATATAATAAAAACAAAAATAATAATAATATATAGAAAGAAATATATATATGATAGGTCAGATATATCTATATTTAGCTTGCTGTTTAATTTTAAGATATGTACAATGTTGGTTAGGATATATATATATGAGATTCCCGAAATAAGAGTTTATATATAAAATAAAAAAATGTTGAAACCAGCTTATTAATTATCTTAGTGACTAAAAGATGTTCAAAAAGGGAAATATTATTTAAACAAATCAACTAGCTAATTAAATTTATTGAATGATAATTGATTTTTCAATCGGTTCAAATATTAATAAAATCATCTAATATTTATTTAAGGTCAACATCCGAAAGGAGACAAGTCGAGATTGGATCAGTGTAACAACCCGCCGTTCTGACCGCCCCCAGTCGGTAATTAAACCAACTTGAGACGTTCAAAATGACGGATTGTTATTCAGTTTATAGAGTTTAAACAGAAACAGCTACAGAATCATAGAATAATCATAATATTTCACATTAAATGAATTTTCTTACATACATCAGAGTTTATACAATGCATTAAATTTTATACAGCGGAATATATCTTTAAGTACAAATTTTTTTCGAAAAGCTAAAGTGAAGCAATTTCCCCAACTCTCTCTAACTTCGCGGCCTGAAAATATTCAAGCTGTAAAATTACTCGGTCTGACCCGAGTATTACATTCAAAAGAAAATAATACACGGGTCAGTCTAATTCAAACTCAGTTATTAGTGCATAGAGGCAATAATAATTAAATAGCAATTAGACGACAGTCAAAAATAAATTCACCTATCCGATCCTTTAACAAGAAATCGGATAACGGTAAATATAACACTTAATAGTGTTACAACAATAATCAGTAGATTCAAATTATCAACGAAGATAGATGAAGGAATTATTTATGAAGATAATTTAGAAAACATCAAAATTTGCCTAAACCGCAATTTACAACAAAATCATCAGTTTAAATCAAATCAATTCAAATAATTGAAAAGTTACTTAAAAACATCAAAACATATTGGCTGCAGTACACGCACGCGTGCACTGCCTCGCCACATATAAAACGTTAAAACTGTGTGGCTGCAGTTCACGCTTGCGTGCACTGCCTCGCCACTATAGTGATGATGTACCCAAAAGATCAATGAACCGAAATTTATGAAATCAAATGTCGATGCAACGCAAACCGACATAGGCAAAACTGCATATAAAAACGAAACTGCAGTCACAAATGGATACAAGGGCAAATCTGCAATCAAAAATTTGCAGCCACCACAAGATCACAAAGCGCGAAGGCTCGAATGACCCAATGCGCAAAGGCAGGGGTTCAAACTACATGAAGACAGCAAAATGAGGTGAGAGCACCGAAATATGGCACCACAACACCCAACATTATAGAACACAAAGCATCAATACCCAACAAAGGCAACTGGCAACATGTATACAGATACGTGTTATCAGCAATTACAAAATGCAAAGGTCAAGTCACAACTATCATGACTCAACGCAACTGCAAAAATTATGGGCAAACTGCATACATATGAACTGCAGTTGAAACAATCAAATAGCCAGAAAACTAAACAGTCAAGCAACGACAACGTAAGTGCCGAGCTCGACTGGACAACACAAGCAAAATGCATGAACAAAGCATGCTACAGGTCTCACTACATGGATGGACAAGAAAAGTGCATATCAAGTATGCAACTACCAAACTGGGTCAAGCAAGTGCAAACAAAATGAAAGATACCAGTGATATATACAGTGAACAACAATGCAAGATCCAACAGCTACATGAATGCACATGAGGACCAGACTACAGAATGAATACCATGCCACAAACGAAAGTATCAGTCTTGAACAAGACAGTGGCAAAATAGAACATATCAGAATGAAAGTAGTGCACAGCATAAATATGAATAAATTTATATATACTGCAAGTAGCATTTAAAAGTATGCAATTTGGAAATATGGATAAAGACTTCAAGTATTCAGTCAATTCAAATGCTCCAAACATGTTCAAGTCTCACGAAAACAAATCAATGCAGACCCATATAAGTACACATGTGTATATGTTATAAGTGCTAACAAGTAACAAGAATCAATGAATCAAATATGCATATACAGGCAACTGAAGTGTACACAGTGACAACTACTTCAATGACACAGACCAATGCAAGACAGGGGTCTAAAAATATCAAAGTGTATAGGTCAGGGAAGAACCCAGACCATAAGAATTAAGTGTGCAACTGACTTGAATGTCACAAATCGCAACAAACCTAATGGATGCAACTGATGAATGGTGCAAGGGACAGCACACATAAAGTTCAAGTATAACAATAATACACGGTGGGTTTGAGTTCAAACCAAAATAGATGTCAAGAGAACATTGAAATGCAGTTTGAAATAGGCAGTGGCAATACCACTATGACGTATGTAAATGCAGACTAGCTACTAATGATCAAGTTCAAAGTTGAAGCTAACAGTTCAACAACCTACACTTTAAATAACTCAAGTGAAGATACCAAATACAACATGAATAAACTAGCCTAGAAACATGCTCAAAACTCAACTGGCACATAACTACAAGCATGCAGTGGCGAACAATACAAAAGAAACAGTGAAAATCGAAAGATAAAAAAAATGCAGACACTTCAATAAGCTACGTGGAATGTGCAAGTGCAAACTCAAATGAGAAAATGCAACAGTAAATACAATTAATAGCTGTGAAATTTCGTGGTGATGTTTGCTTAAAAGGGTTGTAGCAAACGAATATCAAAATAAACTGAAGCCATAGGCTACTGGCCTGAGTTATAGAACAAACCCAGGTCGAAGTCACAAATTTAAAACAATTGCAAAGTTAATATCTTTTTATACCAAGTAAATTTTTATTTTTTTAAAACGGTCAGAGAATCAATAGAAAATCATCAATTAAACATCAATATGGAACTGAGACAATCAAAGCTAAAATCGAACAGTGTCAGGGATAATCCAGTTGGGAGAACAAATGCATGTTATAATTAAGTGTTGAATTAAGTAGATTAGAGTTTATTTCTAGCAAAATAAATCGAAATCGTGGTGGCCAACAAATCCAAAATCGAAGCAAAGTCAAATGGCCGAGAATGCTCAAGTGAAACAATGTCCAGAAACCAATATAGCCTTAATTGGCCAAATTCGAACAAATTCAACATCAAAAGACAACAAGAACAAAAACAACCCAGCAAAACCCAAGAATTTAAAACTGTGAGAATCACAAATCACATAAATATGAAGTTGAATTTAGATGTGAGAAATAAAATTTCTCACCTTTCACCGAAGCGAAGACGAACGAAGAACGATCAACAGAGGAGCAGCGAGCAAGAGCAACGCAATCGATCGATGCCGGCGCCTTTGATTTTGAAAAGCCCTAATTTGACAGAGAGGAACGAACGAGAATTAAGGAACGGCAGCCATTTTTGTTTCTTTTTTTTTTCTTTCGTATGAAATCTGAAGGGATGGAGGAAAGGGGGTATCGTGTTTTATGGGGAAGGAGATCGTGATTTAGGGCATGGTTGAAGGCGTGGATCATGGCGTGAGTTAAGGCGTGTTTGTAGCTGACAAAAGTAAGGCAGTGGTACTCTTTATATTATATATATTACTATTATTATTATTATTATTTTTTCTTTTTTTCAAATCCAGTTTGTTTTGTAGATATTTTCTTTAGTAAATATAGAAACGTTTTGAAGTTCAACTATCACATAAATTAATATTAACATGTTTTACAATTAGATTTTATGCTTGTATTTGTATTGATAAAATTTTATTCCATTTTATTTAAGTTAAGAAAAATGTTATTAAAACTAACCATCAATTTATTAATTTACATAAATAAAAATTCGTAAATCCAAACTATTTTTTCTAAGTCATTAGTTCGAATTTAAAATACAAATTCAATATTCAATTCAACTCCAAAGTCAAATTCAAATTTTATTCAACTTAATAGATTAAATTCTAAAATTTAATCGCCAATTTATCCTGAAAATTTGAAATTCAAGTCAATCATCATTCGAATATTTAAAATTAATTAAATATTTTCATTTTTAAATTGTTCAAAATTCTGGGTTGTTACAATCAAATTGCATAATAAAAATGAAAAGGTGAGTTAATCTCACTCAGTTAAATTTAAATGATTAAATTTAAATAATTGTTTGAATGGTTTAATTGATAGATGTGATTGGTATGATATTTTGGAATTGGCATATTATATTGTGCTAGCATTTGTGGATACAGGGAAAACAGGTTGGAGGGATCCAACTGGACCCCTCACATTTATTTAAATTATTCAATATTCTCTGTTGTGATTATTTGATATTCTATGATGAATTATGTGGGAATACTGAATGCTATGCTTGATTGGATATATTTGGGTAAAATGAATTACCAAAAATATATAAATTGGATTTTGGAAAGAAAATAAAAGAAGTGAATTTGTAAGCGAAATAATTATAGAAAACTTGAATGAATTAAGAATGAATTGGAAAGAAATATGAGTAGTATTAAAATACTAATAAATAATTTCGAGTATGAAAAGAATTTTGAATAAAACAGAAATTTATAAATTGTAAACTCAAGTTATATTAATTAAAGGAATAAAGAATTATTTTAAACTTTAAAGTTTAAATTTATTTAAAGAATAAAGAAGTAACTTGAGAAATCTAAGAATTGGTATTTTCAGTTAAAAGTAATTTAACTCATAATTAAGGAAATAAAATCTAAAATTAATGGATTTTGAAATAGAAAGGAAGAAAATTGGAATTCAATTTGGAAATTGATTCAAGTGATAGAAATTAGAATTTCAAGAAGAATGTGAAGGGGAGCATATTTCCCAGGATAGCCAAGTACGTTTTTTTAAAGAAAATTTAAATATAAGATAAAAGTTTAATGTGGTTTTAAAAAAGCATATTTTAGAAATTTTATTATTTCTGAATGTTTAAAATTCATAAGTAAATATTTTTCAAATCTATTATTGTACTAACAATTTAAATGTGACCTAGTATTTTATTTTTAAGAGGGAAAACCTAGTTTTATATATTTTATAAAGTAACTTTATTTTCAAAAATCATATAGTATGTATTTTTAGTAAATTATTGAAGTAGTTTTTAAAATGAATGTTTTAAAATATATTTCAAAGTAAAGTATTTTTAAATTATTTTAAAAATCTTAAGTTTTGTGCTTGGCGATTTCAGTGGAAATAGAAACTATTTGGGAAATTGATTCTGAGAAAGGAAGATAGTTTTAAAACTGTTTTCAAAAGGGTTTGAAAAGGGGAAATATATCTTGTGAAGATATTTTTGAGGGTAATAAATAATTCGGGAAAATTATTTATTGGTTGATGGTTGATTGTGAATATTAATTGATAGTTAAATAACCGACTATCAATATTGGCCAACTGCGTTGATCGTTTCGAAGAGACCGGGATCGAGATTTATTTCTCGAAAACCACTTCGATCCGGTTTGTACGATTCGTGAAAACGATTTTGGATTCGAAGATGGAGCAGTGAAGTGCAAGGGCTAATCGCTACTAATCCTGAGGATATTTCCAAAATGGATGTAGTAGGAGTAGTGCCTTCGGTTCCGTTCGAACCCGAGACGGACTTGTATGGATGAATGCTTGCGAAACATCGTAAGGTGGACGATGGGCATTCTAAGAGATATTGTTCTAAAAGGTAACGCTTAGCCTCAAGCCTCATCAAATGGGAATGACTGAAAATCAGGGGTTATGCAGCAAGGCTAGGCGGGTAGCATCCAAGCAGGGTGAGGTCATTCCTGTCTAGATGTCCCTTTTTATTTTCGGCTTAGTGGTGCGGTTGCTGATCCCAACCGCGGGGTGATCTCACTCGGGACTGTCCAGTAAGGGATGGTTCCGGCCTTGTGTTGCAGGGGATGAAGGGAGTAATCCTCGGTACGGTGATCTAGGCCCCGTACTGTGACAGGTGGTACCCCAGTGCCTAGTCATTAGTTGGAAATCCATTCTCCCTACGAGCCTTGTACGAGTTTTGTTTGTATTACCCACTTTTGTGGCTAGTAGCTGGAATTTAATAATGTAACAATTTCGGCTATTTTATAAGTATTTGTATATAGACCCTATTATAATATCAGAGAATTTCTATAAAAATTATTTTAGCTATCGTAAGGTAAAAACCCGACATGTTTATTTGTGGCGTGGTCTTACGAGATGGTTTTGTTTTCAAAGGATTTTTGAAACTTTAATAATCAATTGGGTGTGATTTTCTCACGCTGGTATTCCAGACTGACTCAGGTATTATTTAACTGTAATGCTCGGGTCAGACCGAGTATTATAGGATACAGGATTGATGCTGTGGAGCTCAGGAGACGAGCTGGATGACGATACGTATTACGTACTTGTTTATGTATGTATTCCGCTGTGTTGAGTAGTTGTGTATCCAGATGTATGTTATTGATATTGAGCTGTGATTGATGTACTCTGATGATATATATATATATATATATATATATATATATATATATATATATATATATATATATATATATGATATATATGAAACAGACATATATTTGTTTTGTGTAAAGACCATTGTTTATCTATTATATTTTATTCCGCTGCGATGGTTAGATTATGATATTGTTTTAGTTTTCTCTTCTCCTACGTCTTCTTCTTTAACCCCAATGGTTCGTATTTCTGTGCAACTTGAGTTGATTTATGTAGAATAGTGTTGACTCAAGGGGTACGGATGTGCGGGTCGTTACACTTGGTATCAGAGCTTAGGTTGGTGATAACCTTGGCTCTGGTGGGAATTACTCATAAAATAGAGTCTATAGTACTCTAGAATGAGTTTGAGCGTATTAATAAATATGAGCGCGTATTTGTTAGTGAATATAAATTGTTTTAATATTGTGTTGATTGGTTTAATGAGTGGCATATGAACCTTCGTCGGCACAGTCTGGACAACTGTATCGAAAGAGTTTCTAAACACTTGAATAGAACAATCGACACGGTATTGTTTTAAATATGGATAAATGAAATAATTTTACCCAAAAATATATTTTTGATATAAAGAGAGTTTTTGGTAAACTATATAGCTATTTTATGGTTGCTTGGATGTTGGAAATGATAATATTAAAGTATTATCATTGTTAAGTGAATTTAACTAGAAATTGTAAATATAACCCAAGTTTAAGGGAATAAATTCATTATAAAATAAAATTTATAAATATGAATTATAGATGTAAATTATAAATTGAAATACAATCACATGAGAATTTGTATGAGCATAAGCTGTGCAAATGAATTTTAGTAAAGATTTATTCAAACAGGATTGGAAAATTAAAAAAAAAACCCGGAGATTTGGAAGTATTTTGAAGTTAAATTGTAGCATTGTTGTTTTTGGGATATTTCTGAAGGGAAATTGTTTTAAAGGGATTTTGAAGGTGATATAGCATTGAAATTACTTGGATTATTGGAAAATAATTCTGATGATGACGGCCGCATCATCAGTATTCGTTTTTGAATGTGAAGAAATGCTACCAAATTGATTTAGGCATGAATAGAAATTTAGGCATGAATCTTGTTTGTTTTTTTGAAAGAAAACAATTGCAGAAAAGATATGAAACGGCAAGTCTTTTCTCTCAGTGAAGGGAATATGGAAAAATATTTCGTACGTTATAAAATTTAGCAGAAAATAAATCTTGCGTTACTAACTGAGGGGAAAATAAAACGGCATGCATTAGATTTGTTGGTTGAACTATATAGACGGCAAGTAATATTGCTTTGTTATTCGAACGTTACATAAAGAAAGCGTTGATTAAGGGAACAGGTAGGCACGAAATCAATTTTCTTTGAATGTGTTGCTTATTTAAAGGAAGGACTTTCGAAATTAAAGATGAAGAAACGGCAGGTAATAACTTGAAATGGACCGGAAAGTGCGTGATTTTTTCTTTGAGATTAAGTAAAAAAAATTCTACAGGTAAGAAATAAATTTTGCTTTCCTTGAATGTTTATTACAAGAAGCTTACGTTGAATTACAGGGAAAGACCCAAAAGTTGGAAGCAGTTATTTTAGCAGTGAGTTGCAAGATTTTTGGCATGCGGAGATCAATGGAAAAGAAAAGGTAAGCAATAACTTTTGTTCGAAAATCAAATACAGTAAAACGGCAAGTGGATTTTGAAATAAATGATGTCAATGCATAATAAAAGAGTGCGTGGGTTTTATCACTTGAGTTATGGAAAAAAAAACGGTAGAAAATAATTGAACATTCCAACCGTGTTTTATATTTTCTTTTCCAACCAAGAGAATCTTGCAAAAGTTTAGGCATAAGAATAAGCAATTAAATTGATTTGGTGAATTTAGGAAACAACAAGAATTAATTGCTGAGAATGGTAAAAGGAAATTACAGATTATATACCTATTAACCAAATGAAGTTGTACATGGATTTGAATTTTTATAACCAGCATTGATTTCATGAGTTTGAACTTTTAGTGTAAAGAGGATATCACGTATTGCTTTTGGTAAAGAAAATGGCAATCAATTTACAGATAGCATTGATTTATAAAGAAACGGTAAAGTTTTATTAGACAATGATTTATATCAAATTTAAAGCAAATTAGACTTTGAAACGGTAAAGGAAATTAACAAATTTGGCTGCATTGAAAAGGGGCGTAAATCAAGTGATAAAATTTTGCAACGAATAACGTACGTTCAAACTAAATTGGGAGTGAATGCGTTGATTCAAGGAAAGAAAGTGGCAAGCACTAAATATTTAGATGGCGTTGATTTAAGTGGAAGAAAACGTCACAAATTTATGGTTTGAACGTTTTCAAGCAAATGTGTTTTATTTCTATTAATTCCACTTATTAAGTTTTCAATTTACCCTATGGGTTTCCACTTTTTGATTTCTACCATTGGGACATCTAGCAATCTAGCTCCAAATCCCTAACTAATATTTTTAAATTAGTTAATTCCCTCTAATTGATTTCCATATTCTTCTAATCAATTAATTCCCCTTTAATTGCCTTTAATTGATTTCAATTGATTACCTTATCCCTTTTAATTAACCTCCTTAATTGATTTCAATTAATTACCATATTACCAATTAATTATCCTCCTTAATTGATTTCAATTAATTACCATATTCCTTCATGTCAATCAATCTCCTTTAATTACATATTCAAATTTGGTTACTAACTTAATTAGTTAATTAACCCTTTTGGTTTAATTATCAATCCTGCGACGTCTCACATTAATCCGTCAACTTTGTAGGCACTGGCAGCCGGACTGGTTACACGGGCAGATTGCTCCTACAAAATGAGGATTAACCTCGCGTCCTCATGCCATTAACCAAAAGAATTTACTTATTTATCTTTCATCAATTTAATTAACATGCATTAATTATTCAATAAATTAATTCTGGTCAACTACTGAAATTTTACAATTAATTTCCTTATTAATTGTCATTAACTCTATTTTAAAATATCCGTATATGCCTTTATTCAAGTTTTGAATTGCTAACTAGGAATAAGGTAGATTCATCAAATAAATTGATTGCAAGTTTCATTGTTTTAAATTGCTTAACAATGTTCACCACTAACATAATTAATATGTCAAAATTGACAATATTCCACCAACATGATTTGCATGTCATAACCTACCCAATTAACATAATTAATTAACCACTTTAATATGTTACAAATTTTCCCCTTTCATTATTTTTAGGGAATGGGTATAACAACAGATATTATGATAATATCCAAAAACATTTAGTTACCACTCACTTCATTATAAATTATAAAGGTTTTTTTTTTCTTCTTAAATTTAGTTACAAAAAATCTTATTAAATTAACGAGTTTAATTCTCTAAATTTACAGGTCATTACATCTGTTAATTAAATTCAGGTGAGTAAACATTTCTGTTCAATTTAAATTAAAGTATGTAAAAATAATCTCAAACTTTGTATGATCTGTGTGTGATTATCTTAGTATGGTGTTAGTTATCTTCTTAAACTCTGTATATATATAATTGTTTGGCACTACAGAGACTGATTTCTACTCTGTAGATAGTTCAGAATAAACTAACCTTGAAACAAATCAATTCCTTCATTTCTAATCAATTTCAAGCTTCGATGTCTAGAGTGAATATGTGTATTCAAGTAAGAATAATGTTTTAAAAATAAGTTCAGAAAATATAAATATATATACAGGCTAAAATTAATTTTTTACAGAAGGTACTTTAAAACTTAAAAATTTCGAATCCAACAAACTAGGGATTCATGAACATAACTTAAATCCTTACCTCAAGCTATGATTTTTAAAATAAAGTTGGTGATTTTTGATGGGAGGGTTTGAGAGCAGTTCGGAGAGGATCGAATTTGGCTTTTTGATCGAATTTCGGTGATGCGATGAACTGGAGACATCGGGGTTGCTAGGGGTGGAGGAGGAGCCTACGGCGGTCGAAGGAAAAATGGGAGGAGGTGGTATCATCGACGGTGGCGACTACGGTGATCGTTTCTATTTCGTAGATATAATTTTTGTGGTGCTCGAACTGTTGGCCGTCGCGACCTCCACCGTGCGTCGAGTTGCACGCCATTGGAGGGGAATGGAGCTTGAGGGGTGGCGGAGGCGTATCTGGAGTTGCTAGGCATCTGATGGTCTGGTTTGGGTTCGCGAATTTGTTTTGTGATCGATGTTTGGGATCGAGCTTTACAGGCATTGCTCGATTTTGAATGATGGTGAGATCAGGTGGTTCAACGTCTCGAGTTCGACGTCGATGTAGTTTAGGACTTGTAGGGAGCCTCACAGGTCGCCAGAGCGGCGTCGCCGCTCCGTGCACATGCACAACATGCCAGTGTGTCAGTGGAAGATTTGAGGGGGGGACTGGGTGCTCTGATGGTCTCGAGTTTCAGGGGATTTAAACGCGGTCGAGCTCGTGTTTATGAAATTCTCGTTCCAGTTTAGGTTTAGGCTTAACTTTAACAAAATATAATATAAGCAAGTAGAAGTAAGAATCGGTAAAAAAGAAGAAGAAAAAGGTTGGAAGAGGAACGCGAGAATAAGAGCAGGGGGAACGAGTTTTACTCGAGTAAAACAAAGAAGTGCTCGGGATGTCGCGAGTTTAACTTACCAGTTTTTTATATATATATATATATATATATATATATATATATATATATATATATATATATATATATATATATATATATATATATACAGATAAGGAAGAGAGAAGCAGGGAGTAACTCGGGTGATTTGAGTATTTAAACCGTAATTAATTATTTTAATTAACTAATTACTTTAGTTAAGACTTAACCATATTTTAAAACCTTGTTAATATTTTAATTAAGTAATAAACGAAGTCAATTAACATCTTGATGTTGTAGTAGTAAAATTTGATTTCCATAATTTTTTTAAGCACGGTGAAGTTTTTGATTCTAGTTATGATAATTTTAGTTAATACGTAACAATGTTTTAAAACACTTAAATATCATTTTATTAAAGCAATTAATCTAAGTTAAGTACAAGTTAATTTACATTTAAGTTGTGTAGTTAATAATAAATTGATTTTCAAGTTAAAGAAAATTTCTTTTAAATGTTCAATAAGATGAATAATTAATATTAAATAACTTTTGGAAAGTGACTGCGAATAATTACTTCATAAGTATAATCAGAGATCGATTAATAATTAAGAAAAAGGGGTAAATTTGAAATTTATTACTTAAAGTTAATTTATGAGTAATTAATAGTTAATTAGTCGAGTAATTTAATTAAGAATAAATAAATGATTAAGTAGTAATTAGCAGTAATTAAATGGGTAATTAAGTTTGATTAATAATTAAGACTATTACTTAAATAGTTAATTAAAGTAAATAACTGGGTTAAGAAGTAATTAAGTAATTGATAGTGTGAAATAAATAATTATATAATTAAGATTTAATAGTTGATTAAGAAATCATTAATTAGATAATTTGAAATGAAATAGGTAATTAATTGTTAATTAATGATTAATTAAACAGAGTTAAGAGGTTAACTCTCAGGTAGTTAATTCTAAATTAAATTTATTACAAATAAGATTTAAAGGTAATTGCTTATGGACTGTTGTGTTGAATATCGGATTGTGATATTTATGTGATGATATTCTGTGATGCTCTGTGATATGTTATGTTATATCTATGATGCTTGTATATGTTTTATCTGTGATAAATGCTATGTTAATTCAATTGTTGAATTTAAATTATTAATTTGTTTAAGTTAATTAGACAACTTGGCCTTTAAAACGGCGTTTGGATTTCGATGAGACTGGGATCGAAAGAATCAATTTAGATTCTCCGAAAACCACATCGATCCAATTTAAACGTTAGGTCGTGAATTCTGAAATGAAGATCGAAATGGTGTATTCAGAATGCAAGGGTTATCGTCGTTGACTCTGAGGGTGATTCCAAAATGAGTGTGACGAGATAATGCCTTCGGTTTCGTTCGAACTCGGAACGAACTTGTATGGATTGAATGCTTTCAGCACATCGTCAGGCGGACGATGAGCATTCTAAATGATATGTTCTTTAAAGGTAATCGCAGCCTCAAGCCTCATCAACCGGGAATGGCTAAAACATGGGAGATGCAACAAGGTTAGGTGGGTCATGCCCAAGCAGGACAAGTTATTTCCCCTGTCTAGATGTCCCTTTATATTTCGGCTGTGTGGGCGGTTGCTAGCTACAACCGCGAGGTTTATCTTGTTCGGGACTGTTCAGTAAGGAATGGTTTCGGCCTTGTGTTGTAGGGGGGCGGGAGTGATCCTCGGTACGGTGATCTAGGCCCCGTACTGTGACGGACGGTACCCCAGTAGCCCTGCCAATGTTGGAAATTCATTTTCCCTACGAGACCCTACGGTTTTGATTTGTATTACCCACTTTTGTGGCTAGTAGCTGGAATTTAATAGATGTAACAATTTCGGCTATTTTCTATTTACTTGAAAAACCTAGACACTATTATAATATCACTAGATTTCCTATAAAATGTTTGGTTAGCGTAAGGTAAAAACTTACCCGTATTTATTTATGGGGAGTCTTACGTGATACATTTATTTTCAAATGTTTTTCAAAGTTAAACAACTTTAAACCGTTTACTCATACCAGACCCATGTCTGACCCGGTGTTTATATTTTGTTGTTCATAAACTCTTGGGTACTCAAATTTTTATGAGTAGCCAAGTGATAGGTTTTGGACCTTGATTCTGGAGGAGCTTGGAGCAGGAGTTTCCAGACGTATGTACCTATCTATCTAGTTCCGCTATGTTAGATGATGTGTACTGTATCTCTGATGTATATAGGGTAGATGTATGCATGACTGTCATATGTACCGATATTGTATAACTCTGATATATGTAAAACTATGTAATATTTATGTGATATATTATATTTTGTTCCATTCCGCTGTGAGATTCTGATGATGTTGTTCTTCTTTTCTCTTTCTTTTCTATTTCTATCCCTTTCTTTCTTTATGATGATATGTCTTTCTGGTAGTAGAAGGGCGGGTCGTCTCAGTTGGTATCAGAGCATAGGTTGGTGATAACCTTGGCTCTGGTAGGAATCACTCATAGAATAGAGTCTGTAGTACTCTAAAATGAGTTTGAGTGTATAGATAGATATGAGCGCGTACTTGTTAGTGAATATAAAATTATTTTTATATTGTGTTGATTTATCTGTTGAGTGTTTATGGATTCTGGTCGATGTGTGGGACGCCATTTCATCGATAGGGATTTCTAAACTCTTAAACAAGGTAGACCGACACCGTATTGTTTTTAAAGTAGGGTAAATGAAATAATTTTACCCAAAATTATATTTTGATGTAAAAGAAATATTTTTCTGAAATTATTATATATATATTTGAATGTTTGGTTGTTAATATTACAATCAAATAAAAGTTAAAATTTGAGTGGTTTATAACCAAATAAAATTGTCTAAGTAAGTTTTTAATAAAAAGGAATATAACTAGAATTTGATTAAACCAGAATTTAAGTCCCGGAAATTTGACAGGTGTTTAAATGAATTTAAATAAAAGGATTTGGGAATTCAAAAATCTTGGGAATGTTTTGAAAATATTGTTGAATGGAAATTGTTTTGGGAAGAATTTGTGGAAGTAAGGAAGCACTGAACTCACTTCAGTCGCTGAAAAATAATCCTGATGATGATGGCCACATCATCAATATTCATTTTCGAGTTTCTAAAGTGATGAATTGCTACCAGGATAGTTGGTCATGATAATTGTTTGGGCTTGTTGGGTATACAAGTCGTTTTAGAAATTTTCAAAAAGAGAAAATTTGTTTTGGTGAAAACAAGTGTTTGGAATTTGAAAATTTGATTTGACACCAAGTGGGTAAGTGTAGTTATCCTTTCAAAATGGTTTTGGAAATGAAAACCGGGCAATTAAATTCTAAGTAATTCTATTTAAATAATGTGAAAAGTTTAAATGAATCAACTATTGAACTTATAAAGTAAAGTTGATATTAATAAGATGAAATTGGGAATTTTAATCCAGGAATTAAAATTTAATTTAAGTAAATAAAAGTGAAGAAAATGTACTTGAGTTCAAACTGAGATAAGTTAAATGGAATTGAAGTTCAAAATGAACTTAATTGGATATAAAATTTGAAGGTAAAATGATTGTAATTGTGAGGTGGAAATTTATACCTTAAGATAGTAAGTGTTATATATAATCTGAAATTGTGATTATAAGATAAAATTACCCAAATGAGTAATATAAACTATTAAGTAAACAAATAAGTTTTGAGCCCATATATTGAGAAATAAATTTAAAGAATGGTAGGTAGCTAAATTTAACTGAAGTTGAGTTGGAATAAAACTGAATTTAAATGAATTCAATCGAGTTATAAATATATTGAATAGAATAAAATTCTTATGTAAATAAGTAAATATTGAATTGAATTAAAACAGAATTGGTGTGAGTGTAAACAAATCTAATTCAAGCATAAATTAAATGACTTTATTATAAATTCAATAATAAATTGTTCATGTAAATTTAAGAATGGATAAAAGAATAAAGTAATCAGTAAATAATTGGGATTTGATTAAAAGAAAATCAAATCAAAGATTTGAATGGAAATTGGTGAAATAGAATAAACCTAAGTTGTTAGGTGGAACAGTTTGAAGAAAATAAATGACTTAAGTAAATTGTGAGATGATTATTTAAAATATTGGTTGTCGAGTTTAATAATATGGTTTGGAATCAAACTTTTGAAATGAAAGAAAATGCAATGTAGAGATTGTGAATAAATTAATTAGGATGGAGTCAAGTGTAAATTGAGTTGGAATCAATTTAAGATTTGTCATAAAGCTTAAGTAATTATTTATTCACAATAGTATTGTCAAACTGCATATAGTAATGAGTTGTTTTGAAGTAAACAAGATTAGATAAAATTTATGAATTATTGGAAGCAAAATATGATGATTTTGAATATGAGTTCGTTTTGCTTAAGCAAGTAAGTTATAAATCACTTTAACTAAAGGGAATGATTTGAGAATTGGTCAGAATTAATTGTGATAAGGATTGAGACCCTACATATGTGCTTATGAAAATATGTAATGCTAAACAAAGGAGACTCTGCCAAAAATTTTTTTTTAGCAACAAAACGATTTTCAAATTGAAAACTGAAATAAACTAATGAACGAAACTAATTTAAAATATATGATAAAAATCAGTTATAAATGGAAGATAGACAATAAAATTAAATATTCAGAATTAAAGATAAATTGAATTCACATGGAATTGGAAATTCAGATTTAAAATGAGAAAAAATAAGAGGATATAAAGGCTTAAGTGGAAGAATAATAATATAAGAATATATATAATGCTTCTATTAAACTTAAGAAATGAGTGGTAAGATTCTTAAGTAAAATTGATATTGAGAAAAAATTTCCAAGTGGATAGAAATCAAAATAATGTGAATAAAAGAAATTGATATAGTTGATAATCAATGGATATAAATACGTAAGATGTACGTATATTATTTTATTCACATAGCAATTAGATCCAGATTCGAGCACAGAATTTCGAGATAGTTATATATCGATCCGAGTTCGGATTTTTCACTCGATTTTTGACGACGAACCATGAATATGGATTTTGATTGATTCTGGGAAGTTCTCTATCATAGTTGTGATTATGCAAGGAGAATGACAGTTGCTGATCAAGAAACCAGTTCTGAGTCCGCACTAGGAAGTCGGGTGGACGATAGTTCGAAAGTGAAATTGTGTAATCGAGCGAGCGATCGGATTTGATATTGCGTACGAATGGTATATGTACATCGTACGGGATTGATTGAATAGATATTGAAATTCTGTAAAGAGGTCAATAAAATTTGGAAAGAATTAATACTGTAGATTTCAGAATTGAATTGCCCGAGTGGATATCTGGAATTTATTGTGTATTCCGTATATCCCATCTTAGAAATTTGTTCATGATTCATCATTAATTGTTAAACCAGTAATTCAGGAATTTGGAAGTTGAATCAAATTTGACTGTGGTCAGGAATCCGGTTCGGATAGTTGAACATCGAGAGACAACTCTGGATAGTTTTAGGAAAGTTTGTCGGGATTCATGTTCGGATAACTAGTGTTATTAGTTAGGATAGACTGTTTGGTTGTTTGTTAGTGTATGAATGATATGTATGTTTAAATAGTTGATATATCAGCTTAAAAATTATCTTTATTTTAAATTTCGGGGACGAAATTCTTTTAAGTGGGGAGGAATGTAACGACCCTGGATTTTGGCCCTATTTATTTTAATAAATATTCAAACTAATTTAAATAAAATAAATTTAAAATGGATATGATTTTGAAATAATTGCCATTGTTTATATAAATGGTATTTTTAAAAGGAAATTGATTTGAAAATTTAAATAAACTATCTCGATAATATTTATAATAAAATTTTCTTATATGATTGAATTAAAATATTTTACTTTGTTTACATCTGATAAATATACATATGAATAATAATGTTTAAAATTTAAAATAAATCCCTTTATAATATTTATCTTATACCATTAATAGAATACTTTCTTTTGTTAACATTTGATAGGAATATATATATATATGATACTGTTTTAAATAAAATCTATCTTGTATAATTAAAGGAAAATACTTTTTCTTGTTATAAATGTATAAATGCAATATATAGAAGATAATGTTCAAAATAAAATCAAAGCTTGTTAATGTATAATATAAATATAGAAATAAGTATAAATGTGAGTCAAATACATGAATATAACTTAAATATTGTTAGTCAACATTCAAAGAGAACTATAAAAATGAAAATAAAAGCCTAATGAATAAGTTTATAAATAAAATATGAAAATAAGCAATTAAGTAAAAGCATAAACTCTTAGCAATGTAATATGAAATTAACAAAGTTATATATATAGTTGTACTAAACAAACAAACAAAAAAAAAAAAAAATCAAAATCAGGCTGCACTAAAAATAACAAACATATATAATTGAGCAAGCTTCTTAAGTAAGACAAGGCAAAATTTATAACTATGTTGCTACATCAATGAACAAACCTGGACGTCTATTGAGTACAAGGTAATAATATCAACCAGACAAAATCAATTAATGACGCCACAAACAAATCTTTTCAGCCTACAAATTTTTACAAAACAAATCTCTGGTCAACATAAAATTATATTTCTAGTGCATCAAAATATCTTGTGTAACAACCCTATATTTTGTAATTATTTTATTGTATATTTTAATTATTTTTAATGTAAGATTTTGATTTAAAAAAAAACTTATTTTACTTATTTGAAATGATTAAATTTATTATTTAAATATAATCTTGATTTTTATATGAGTTATAATTCCAAACTTGTGTAAGTTGAATATTTGCCTGAAATGCTGATTTTGGTCAAAATAGTCAAACTGTGACTTTCAACTTAAAATTTAAAAAGTTTAAAATTTTATTTTTTTTCTTTTGTTATGAAAGTACATAAAATTCTAAGAACACCACTTTTCGTTTCGTTGAATTTGGATGTAAATTGTGAAAGTTATATCCTTTACAATATTGTGCGTATATAGGGTTATTTAACAATGACTATTTTAAATGGTATAAATTACTTCTTCTTTGTTATATTTTATTTTAATATGTGATAATATGTTATATGATGTATATTTTGACTTTTAAGTATTTTTAAAATGATAATATAATTTTTCTAAAGTTCATTGAATTTATTTCTAATTATAAAGCCTAGTTGGTATTTACTGCATTTTTCTTTATTTAACTTTCTATTTAATAAAAATTAAGTTATTATTTTACCTTGAAAATGTCTTTAAACCATTTTTAATTCAGATTTTTGTGTTATAATATTTATTTTTGTGAAGTAATAAATTTTCCAAAGTCATTGGAGATTTTCTTTAAAATTTTTATGTCAGGGTTGCTATTTTAAGTAATTTCTTATTTCCTTTTTCTATTTTACTTAAAATAAATTATTTATTTTATTTTATTCTTACTTAGTTTCGGTTTTAAATAACATTTCTGAGTTTATTTTGTTTTTATAAAATTAAAAAGAAAAGGAAATGCAAAAGGTTTAGAAAGTTAAGAGATCTTAAAAGCCTGAAACGTAAAGGCGTTTTATCCGTTTCTTTTTGCAATTAATACATCAATTTATTGATTTATTTTATACATTCACTTTTATTGCTGTGTTTTACTTTATTTTATTCGTTTTACATGTATTTAAATTTAAGAAGTTTTTTCCAAAGTATATTGAAGTTATTTCTAATTCTTAAGTCAAGTTTTCATTTTCTGTGCTATTTTTCTTGTTTTAATCATATCTAATTAATATTTAATTATTAATATTTTGTTTATCTGTTATACTTTCGAATTTTAATTGTGATTTTAATTATTTTTAGTTATTTAGATGTATATAAATATATATGAGAAATTTGAAAGGGTTAAAGGCTAAGAAACATAATAACGTTTCACTGTTTCTTTTTGCAGTTTCTTTTGTCATCAATACATCTGTTTTTTTGGGCATTTCCCTATACCATCTCCAGCCGAATTCTAACTGAAATTTATAAGTGTTTTCAGTTATTTAAGATGTATATGAATATATATAGGAAGTTTAAAAGGTTTGAAAGCAAAGAAACGTAAAACCGTTTTAACGTTTCTTCTTCCGTTTCTTTTCCAATTAATAGATTTAATTTCCTTTGACCGTTCCTTTCTTTATTGTAGCTGTGCATTTCTTACCTCATTTTCACGTGAAAACATTCCTCTCCACTTCATTTTTCACGGCTAGAAAGGTTTGGTAATGGCTTCTCTTTTCCTCTTCTTTTTGCTCTTCTTTTTCCAATGTTTTCTTATATTTTGCCTTGTTTTCTCATGTGTATTGCTTGGCCTCTACCACCCACCATCACCACCATACTCTCCACCATCCCCTACCACTCTTCCTTAGCATCATCATAGCCAAGCATAAGTGTCCCTTAGGCCAAGCATTGAAGTGGTTGAAGCAAGGTCCAATCTATCTTGTTCATTTTGCTTTGTATTTCAAAATTGTTTCAATGTTATTTTATGTTGAATGTTTATATATTGTCTTGTTTGTTTTGTTTTGGGTTGTTGATACAAAATCATATCTTGGCTATCTTTCAACTCAAATCAAAATTCGTGCAATTGTGCTTGTCGTGCCTTTGGAGTTGTGCTTGTATGTTGTTTTGGTCTCTAGCTTCGAAAAAGTGAGTCTTTTTCACTCTGACATTTATACTTATGAAAAGTGAATTGATGACAAGTGTTTAGTAATAAAAAAATGTTTATGCAAGTTAATGATGATCATATGATATGCTATGCCATGTTATTACCATATTATTACCATGTTAAAACTGTTAATTTTCACTTGACATCTGATATATGACTGTATATTATGATATTGACCTTGTTTATATTATTTCTGCATATGATCACACTGCAAGTTCCCTGTTAGAAAAAAAATGTTATAGGCTGAAATGATAGGCCTGAATGGTTTTAAATTTTTCATTTTGACTTGGAATTACGGGTTTGAAATGATAAAACCCGGATTTTTCTTTGTAAATTACGGATTGAAATGATATATTACCCGTATCACTTTACCTAGCGTAGAAAATTTTATACAGGCCCGTAGTTAAAATATGCTTTTCTAAAAAATTTAAAATATTTTAGAAATATAATTATTATAATATTTTGATTTGAAATTTAATAAAAATAAAATTTTTGTAAAATATTATTGATTTTCTGAATAATTGTAAGTGAAATGAATTAATGAAAAAGTTAGAAATTTTGAACGTAAGTTATTTTGGAAATTTTGATTTAATTTTAATTGGAAATTTAATTGAGTATGAAATTATGATAAATTTATGATAATTTGAATTTAAATGAATTTAAAATGATTTTTATCATATTTATGATTTTTTTTATAAAGTTGAAATGTGAAGTGAATAAATATTTTAAGTTGAAATTTTGAAATATAACTAGAATTGGAAATTTATAAAATTGATGTAACAACCCTGTATTTTGTAATTATTTTATTGTATATTTTAATTATTTTAATATAAAATTTTGATTTAAAAACTTATTTTACTTATTTGAAATGATTAAATTTATTATTTAAATATAATCTTGATTTTCATATGAGTTATAATTCCAAACTTGTGTAAGTTGAATATTTGCCTGAAATGCTGATTTTGGTCAAAATAGTCAAACTGTGACTTTCAACTTAAAATTTTAAAAGTTTAAAAAATTTAATTTTTTTCTTTTATTATGAAAGTACATAAAATTCTAAGAACAGCACTTTTTGTTTCGTTGAATTTGGATGTAAATTGTGAAAGTTATACCATTTACAACATTGTGCGTATATAGGGTTATTTAACAATGACTGTTTTAAATTGTATAAATTACTTCTTCTTTGTTATATTTTGTTTTAATATGTAATAATATGTTATATTATGTATATTTTGACTTTTAAGTATTTTTAAAATGATAATATAATTTTTCTAAAGTTTATTTGAATTTATTTCAATTTATAAAGCCTAGTTGGTATTTACTGCATTTTTCTTTATTTAACTTTCTATTTAATAAAAATTAAATTATTATTTTACCTAGAAAATGTTTTAAAACCATTTTTAATTCAAATTTTGTGTTAAAATTTTTTTTTTGTGAAGTAATAAATTTTCCAAAGTCATTGGAGATTTTCTTGTAATTTTTATGTCAGGTTTGCTATTTTTAAGCAATTTCTTATTTCCTTTTTCTATTTTACTTAAAATAAATTATTTATTTTATTTTATTCTTACTTAGTTTCGGTTTTAAATAACATTTCTGAGTTTATTTTGTTTTTATAAAATTAAAAATAAAAGGAAATGCAAAAGGTTTAGAAGGTTAAGAGATCTTAAAAGCCTGAAACGTAAAGGCGTTTTATCCGTTTCTTTTTGCAAATTAATACATCAATTTATTGATTTATTTTATACATTCACTTTTTTTGCTGTGTTTTACTTTATTTTATTCATTTTACATGTATTTAAATTTAAGAAAATTTTTCCAAAGTGTATTGAAGTTATTTCTAATTCCTAAGTCTAGTTTTCATTTTTCTGTGCCATTTTTCTTATTTTAATCATATCTAATTAATAATTAATTATTAATATTTTGTTTATCTGTTATATTTTCGAATTCTAACTGAAATTTATAAGTGTTTTCAGTTATTTAAGATGTATATGAATATATATAGGAAGTTTAAAAGGCTTGAAAGCAAAGAAACGTAAAACCGTTTTAACGTTTCTTCTTCCGTTTCTTTTCCAATTAATAGATTTAATTTCCTTTGACCGTTCCTTTTTTTATTGTAGCTGTGCATTTCTTACCTCATTTTCACGTGAAAACATTCCTCTCCACTTCATTTTTCACGGCTAGAAAGGTTTGGTAATGGCTCCTCTTTTCCTCTTCTTTTTGCTCTTCTTTTTCCATTGTTTTCTTATATTTTGCCTTGTTTTCTCATGTGTATTGCTTGGCCTCTACCACCCACCATCACCACCATACTCTCCACCATCCCCTACCACTCTTCCTTGGCATCATCTCCAGCCATCATTTCAGATCCATTCATGGCCACACCTCCCTTGGTGACAAAACTCCACAAAATTGCAAATAATGTCACAAAAACTCAACTTATTTAACCTTCACCCTATATATGCTTTATGTTGCACCACTACACCTTCATCTCCACTTGTTGCCTCGCCTATATGATGTTAAACCTGACCTATATGATGTCATACCTGAGCTAAAGCATCATCATAGCCAAGCATAAGTGTCCCTTAGGCCAAGCATTGAAGTGGTTGAAGCAAGGTCCAATCTATCTTGTTCATTTTGCTTTGTATTTCAAAATTGTTTCAATGTTATTTTATGTTGAATGTTTATATATTGTCTTATTTGTTTTGTTTTGGGTTGTTGATACAAAATCATATCTTAGCTATCTTTCAATTCAAATCAAAAGTCGTGCAATTGTGCTTGTCGTGCCTTTGGAGTCGTGCTTGTATGTTGTTTTGGTCTCTAACCTTGAAAAAGTGAGTTTTTCTCACTCTGACATTTATACTTATGAAAGGTGAATTGATGACAAGTGTTTAATAATATAAAATGTTTATGCAAGTTAATGATGATCATATGATATGCTATGCCATGTTATTACCATGTTATTACCATGTTAAAACTGTTAATTTTCACCTGACATCTGATATATGACTGTATATTGTGATATTGACATTGTTTATATTAATCCTGTATACGATCACACTGCAAGTTCCCTGTTAGAAAAAATGTTATGGGATGAAATGATAGGCCAGAATGGTTTTCATTTTGACTTGGGATTGCGGGTTTGAAATGATAAAACCCGGATTTTCTTTGTAAATTATGGGTTGAAATGATATATTACCCATATCACTTTACCTAGCGCAGAAAATTATATACAGGCCCGTAGTTAAAATATGTTTTTCTAAAATTTTAAATATTTTAGAAATTTAATTATTATAATATTTTGATTTTAAATTTAATAAAAAAAAGGATTTTTGTAAATTATTGTTGATTTTCTGAATAATTGTAAGTGAAATGAATTAATGAAAAAGTTAGAAATTTTGAACGTGAGTTATTTTGGAAATTTTGATTTAATTATAATTGGAAATTTAATTGGATATGAAATTATGATAAATTTATGATAATTTGAATTTAAATGAATTTAAAGTGATTTTTGTATCATATTAATGATTTTAATAAAGTTGAAATGTGAAATGAATGAATATTGTAAGTTGAAATTTTGAAATATAACTAAAACTGGAAATTTATGAAATTGACGTAAAAGTGAACTTTTAGTTAAGTAAATAAAAATAAGTTAAGTTATATTTGAGAATTTGAACTTAAGTGTTAAGTTGAAATTTAATGTAATGGATTTAAAATTGAACATTGCAATTTAATAAGTGAATTATTATTAAATCTTGATTTTTGAATGGAAATTTAACTTTATAAGAACATGAACTTGAGGAAAATTTTTAATGATGTTATAAATGTGAAAATGTATGATTTTATAAGTTAAAAATGTTTTAAATAAAAATATAATTGGTTGAGAAATTATATTGAATATTTGAAGTTAATTGACTGTATTTTTGAAATGCTATTAATTACAATGTAAATGATATTATAGCATTTGAAAATGCTGTAGTTGATGATAATGAACTAAAAAGCTAAATTGAATTAAAAGCTATTATAGCAATTTTTGTAAGTGCTATAAATTGTTGAATTTAACTAAGTTTATTCGAAATTTAAGTAAACCCTATTACAACATTTTAAAATGTTGTCTTTTGTTAAATTGAACTGTTTTGAATGTATTTTTCCGTAGCGTTTTCTAAATTCCACGAAAAGTGAATTTTCACTGTTTTGATAAATGTAACAATCGCGATTTTTCGTTGCCGAAAAACCGAATAGTTATGGGTTTAAGAAAAAGAAAGGAAGAAGAAGAGAAAGAGGTAGAAGAGAGAAAATAGAGGGAAAAGAAAATAGAAAATTAGAAAATAGAATAGAAAAGAGAAAATAGAGAAGAGATAGAAAAATGGAGAATAGAACGGAACCGAAAACAAGAACAACATCAGAATCTCACAATTCGCAGCGGAACAACATATATAGATAAATGAATAATCTTTAAACAACTATATCAGTTATTACATCACATTATATTACATTACATCAAATCACCAGAGTGTACAACAACATACAATAAACAGCGGAAAAGAAATACTATATAAATAATACGCCATGCCATCCAGCTTGCCTCCAGCAATTCCAGAATATCCAGAATATCCTGATAAACCTAACTCTTAACTGCCCGTGTGGAAATTGGTGGGCACCCAGAGTTTAGGAAGGAAAACAATAAACTCCAAGTCAGTCATGTGACTGGTGCGAGAACTAAAAACAGTTTATTTTTCTTTAAAAATCAAAATAGAAGAATATTTAAAAAAAACAATTCGCAATGCTTTTAAAAATGAGACCACCATAAGACCTCCCGCCACACACACAATGCAAACGCAGACTTGGGGAAGATTTCTTCTTATGTTAGTCAAAGATGCTTGATACGTATTAAAATCAAATCAATTTTGATATTATTATTAGTGCATAGTGTAGAAGATATTTCGAAAGTAGAATATAAATCTTAGCCAGCATAGGTACCATTATATTATGCCTACTATAGCTACCATATTAGATGGCAGGTTCTACAACTAAAACCGTACAAGTCACGTATTGTTTCTTTGGATTTCCAACAAATGGTCAGGCCAAGGAACTTCCCATTGCCACATGAGAATGCCTCTGGAAAGACATCCCCGAGAACCAAACCGGAACTCTGCCAACACAAGGCCGGGTTACCCCTAACTGGGTAACTACTGACACGAGCACGCCATTCCCCGATCGTAAACGACCTTTCTCACGGGATCCCGAAAACCAACAACCACAAAGTAATAAATTCGTAGTAACCACATAGGTTAAATATCTGGACTCCATACCATGATACCACCTCTATCCAAAAGGAAATGTACATACCCTAAAGGGTGCTACCCCTCATAACTTTGCTGCTTCTTTCCTGTTTTGACCATTTCCGGGGTGTGAGGTTCGACGAAGTCACGTCCACAAAAACATACTTTATACAAAAGCCATGCTTTGGGTCAACAAATGATCAACACAATGATCACCAAGATAGACGATCAAATAAATGATCCTATCACAATAATCAACACAATGATCATTTCAGCATCACTCAGCGTATCACATTACCAAATTGGGAATATATCGCTAATAACTTCAACTATATAACCTCTGAGCTCGTATGTCTCAGAGAAGGGTGTTAAGCTAAAAGAATAAATTCTCCGCCACCAACAGAAATATATTTGAATGAAATCGGCTTTATATCTCAACTTGTAATGTCAGACACACAATCCATACAAGTCTGTTCCGGCTCGAACAGAACCGAAGGCACTTACAAAGAAGTCCTTGCAATCCGAATAATTTCTAATCACGTTCGGATTTCCCATCACATATGGAGATCTCAATACCAGGGATCAGCCAGTGCAGAGACAATCAACAAGAAACCCTTTCGCTTTCGAAAATATCCGGTCTTCAACACCGATCTTCGAATGCAATTCATAACGACGGATCACATATTCGGAATGGGTTATACGACCCCAAGGTCCTTTCCCGGTTAACCCGAATAGTGAGCGCTTATTTTAAAAAAACAAGTGTGGCATTCAATTTCAAACAATTCACAACAAATACCTATTTAAAGGTAAATATTGATAGTCGGTCATTGAACTATCAATAGATATGCCAACATCACCAGATTCCAAATAATTTTCCAAATTATTTATTTCACAAAAATATCTTTACAAGATATAAACATAATTTCCATATTTTAAAAATAAATCAATATTTATTTTTAAATCTAATTTCCCAATTTCATTTATAAATTCTATATTGAATTTACATTCCAAAATATTTATGAATATACGATTTCCATTCGTTTTCAAATATTCATTTTCAATTTATCTTCAAAAAGATAAATTCAAAATATTCACTTAATATTGGAAAAGCATTTCTATACTTATTAAAAATAAGTAATTCACAGATCTTTTTATTTTCTATACTGAGAAAATATTTAATATACCCTAATCGAAATTAAGTATATATTTCATTCTTTTAATGAAATCATTCACTAATCATATTCATTTGGGTCAAAACGAATGTCGCGTAAAACATCGTTACGACAACCCAAAATCATTAGTATAGGGATTCGAAATTAAAATAGATATATAAATCCCGATACTATACAAAACATTTCCTTTCGGAAATCATCTATTATAACAACAGTGTTATAATCTACCATTTCCTTCTATTTCTCGAAAATGTCTATTTCAACAATGAATGTTGAAATCTATGGTTTCGAATCTTAACACATTTTAAAACCTCTTTAGATCGTTTTAATTCTATTTAAAATATCCCATCTAAAATAATTTCTTTAACATAATATTCACTATTCAAAAACGTGAATACACTTGTTAATAAATTTCATCACTTCTATTCATTTTATTTTAAAGAATTATTCACTGTCTAAAACATGAATATAATTCCATAAATAAATTACAACAATTCCTTATCAAAATAAGTCGTTGCGGATTTATAAAACAATGTTTATAAATTCTATTTCTATTTATTTTATAACAACTTCCTTTTATAAATTTCCTTTATAAATCTATTCAATTCATATCACAATGATATATTAAAATTCATATTATAAGTCAAATACTTATAATTTATTTATTTACAAAATCATTCCTTCAAACTTCCCAAATCTATAAATCTTATAACTTCTAAGATTCATTTATTTATCCACATCTATTTCCTAAATAACTTTATAAATTTTATTTATAAAATTCTATTTAGAATTTCACCGTTATAAATCTATAAGTTTCATTCGTTAGTGAAATTCATTCACAATTCTTTCTAATACTTATAAAAGCTCGTTTTATAATTCCAATATTTTTAATTTATAAATATCAATTTATAAATCTTTTAATATAAAACAATTTATATTATTATTTTAAAACGTTTTTCAGCTCCTTATAATTTCATCATTCTGATTTATAAAATAATCAAATTTCATAAATTCTATAGATTTCATTTCTTTATGAAATTCATTTACAAATCATTCTATCATCTATAAAAGCTCGTTTAATAATTCAAGATATTCTAAATTTATAAATATCAACTTATAAATCTTTTAATATAAATCAATTTATATTATTACTTTAAACATCTTTAAACTCTTTCATAATTTTCATCATTCTGATTTATAAAATAAAATTTTTATAAATCCTATCTTTAAACTTCTTATAATAAATTCAGAATTCCCAGTTCAAACTATTTTATAAAACCACTAATCCCTTATTTTCAAAAATCAACTTTTAACTGTATTTCTCAAAAATCATAATTTTTATAATATTAAAATTATAACGTTTATTTATTTAAGATGAATCAATTCCAAAAATATTTTATAAACGTATATTTCCAAGAATCACTTTAGAAATCAAAAATCGTTATTTTTAAACTTCAAATTTGAATCCGATGATGCAACACATCAATATTCAATCACAACTTTCAAACATCATATATCATCCATGATAACAATCAAATATCACTATATATGAAATCAAACAAATATTTGTGAGGAATCCAGTTGGATCCCTCCAACCTGTTTCCCTGCATCCACAGACATTAGCACAATACCATTCCGTTTCAAGACGGAATATCGCGGTACATGGGATTTTATAAATATATATCCGCTTACTAACGGCGCAATAGGGTCCCATCCGCTAAAAGAAAATGCGGGAAATCAATCAACTGCAATATATACATATGCCAATATATATATATTGCTATATATAATATAATACCAATTCCACTTCAAGGTGGAATATCGCGGTATATGTGTGTAATAAATAACCTCCGCTTACTAACGGCGTATAGGGTCTATTCACATCCAATAACTATATATAACAATCATCATTCAATCACTCAATCAACACAGTCAAGCAAATTTTTAAATCTATCTATTTAAAATTTAAATAAACAATAAAATTCCTTTTGAGTGAGAAGTTCTCACCTTTGCTTTTCTTGCAATCCATTTTCCTTCTTGACTCGATTTTCTTGCTTTATACCTTGTATAAATATTTACACAATTTATTAATATTCGAAACGATCGAATAATAAACTTTCGTTTGATTTAACTAGTTTATAATTTAATTCATGGGTTTTCTCCTTTGATAGTTAAATTAACTGATAGTCTTATTTAAATCAGTTTATTCTTTAATAAATTTATTTTTAACAAATTTTCCTTTTATAAATTAAATCAACTACTTATTTTACTTTAAATTAATATCTTTAAATTAATTTCTTTTAATAAATTTGTTTATCCAATAAATCAAATTCTTAACAAATCTGTCTAGTTCAATTTAAACTTCAACTAAATTTATTTTAAACAAATTTATTTAACTATAGATTTAATTTTAACTAACTAATTCCTTTTTAAAACAATTTCTTTTCTATGGATTAAATTGTTTAACGATTTTAAATTTGAACAAACCTAACAATTAATTTTTTCGTTTATAAATTTATTTAAATTAATAACTATCTATTTAGTTCTAAACAAATGATTTATTTTAATTTATTTTTAAACTAATGCTTTTAAATTTTTAAATCATTTCTAAGAATAAATTAAACAAGTAAGTTATCACAAATTTACTTACTGTTAGATTTCTGCATTAAACATATATATATATATATATATATATATATTTTATTGTAAACAGAAGGTATTTATTTATTTATTTTTTTTCAACTTCTTTAAAACGTTTATATATATATATATATATATATATATTTAAAACTACATACTTCACTGCAACTTTTGCCCTAATATATATACCTGTATATAGCTGCAATTTAAATACTTCACTATATTTTAAACTATATATTTCAAATGTATATACGTTTTCATTGAATTAAAATTTAATTTTAAGAAATAAAATTCAAATACCTTCACTGTCGAAACGCCACAGCTCGGTAGCCCAAGCTTCCATGAATCGCACGCATCCCCAATCACGCCTTGCGTCGCGCCGCTTGCCTTCACCACGAATCGCGACCCCATCATCGCCTCGTGCCGCGTTCCCATCACGAACGCCGCCTGCAGTGCGCGCCGCACTCGCCACCACTTCGAGAGCACGCGAGCCGCCGCCATCCCCCTCGAGTATCGCGCGCTCGAACTCCCATGGCGCCGCGCGTACGCGCGCCCTCCATCACCTCGTGCGCCCTCCCCCAATTGCCTGCAATCGCTTGCGACCTCCACTATCATCGCGTGCGCGCGATTTAATTTAGGGCTTCGGCCATTTTTCCTTTTTTTTTTTTTCTTCTGATGTTTATTGAGAGACAAAGGGAAGAGGGGAACGGAGGAAATAGGAGATGAAGTCGCGATTGAAATTCAAGAATTTTGCTCCACCATTTTTATTTCTTCTGTGTTTTAATTTTTAAAACTGAAGAGGGATATTTAAAACATGAAGGAAGAAGGCTTGCACGATTTTCTTCAGTGATCGTAGGCATGATTTTAGGCTGAAATTTAGGACGAACGTGGTGTGCGTTGACTAAGTTTAAATTTAAATTTAAATTTAAACCGTTGAAAATTTCGACGCGTTTATGTGTCGTGTGCTCACATATTAACTCCGAAAAATACGAAATTTGAAATCCAGCAATAATTCAATATTCCGGACCCAATGGAACTGGTTTCGTCGAATTCCGAGACTGTGCCTCGGACGGCTATTTTTAAATTTGATTCAAACGATATAAATTTCAAAACTGAACAAATCACTTTCAAATTAAATTCTGAAGCTTCGATTATCTTCAGTATTATCAATATGAATTTTACAAGCCTTTGAAATATTTTTAAATCAGCTTAAAATTGAAGATTCTAATTTTTATTCAGCTTTCAATAGATTAAATTCTATAATTTAATCGTCATATTCAAAGTTATATGGAAAATTCAATCCAAACCATCATTCAAATATTTAAAATTAATTAAATATTTTCAAATTAGATTGTTTAAAATTCTGGGTCGTTACAATCTTCCCCCCTTAAAAGAATTTCGTCCCGAAATTACAAGTTAAGAAGAATGCCCCTATCCCGTCTATTATTTTTCACAATTCCAATAGTTTTATCAACTTACTAGCCTAAATCTTTTTACTAGAGTTTCATTATCATTTCAACTAGCTTTCCAATTCCAATTATAAGTTTCAAACAACATTGTTCTCCTAACAATTCAAATTTAAATTCAAATTTTTAAACTTTCAAAATTTTCCAAATTTTTTCTAACACCCTAAATTTTCGAAAAATTTCGCCAGCGTCTCCTTTGCGCGGCTAGCTCGGTACGACTACAAAATGGCTCCACGGCCCCTCAGAATCAAAAAGAAAAGAGAAAAGCCAAGTGGCTAGAGAAGAAAGTCATCAAATTTCATACTGAAATTGAAATACGTACCTTTTTGTCGAGCAATTTAATTTTATCTTTGAAATCAAAATCTCAATTCCTTTATACACCTGTATAACCTGCTAGTAGTAGTAGCATACAAATCCAAATACAATATTCAAACCAATTTGCCAATTCTATTACAAAATTTCCAATATATGTTTCTTATATATTTTAACTTCACTATTGAAGTTGCATATTCATTTCATTCAATTTTACTCTTCAATTCAATTTCATTCACAATTTAAATTCCATTCGAATTTAATTCTCAATTCTAAATATTGAATTCTATCGATTTACTTTTACTTACTAATTCATATTACTATTCTAAATTAGTTTCATTTACTAATTCATTTGAAATTTCAATTTATTTCCTTTACTTACTTGAATTTATATACAAATTCAAATTTATTTTCAAATTTAGCTCACGACTAAACTTTAATTTAACCAATTCAAACTTCAATTCATCAGTCCATGAATTAATAATTTATCAAGTTAGTTTACTTGAATTTAATCCATTTTATTTAATTTCCATATACTAATGATAATAATTCATAGAAAATCATTTCTTTTCTATACAAAATAGTTTTGGGCAAAATTATCTTATTTACCCGTTTCAAAACAATTTTATATTCACTAACAAATACGCACTCATATCTATTATTACACTCAAACTCATTCTAGAGTACTGCTGACTCTATCTCTAATGAGTAATACCCAACAGAACCATGGTTGTCGCTTAACCATAAGCTCTGATACCAAATGTAACGATCGCGATTTTTCGTTGCCGAAAAACCGAATAGTTACGAGTTTAAGAAAAAGAAAGGAAGAAGAAGAGAAAGAGGTAGAAGAGAGAAAATAGAGGGAAAAGAAAATAGAAAATTAGAAAATAGAATAGAAAAGAGAAAATAGAGAAGAGATAGAAAAATGGAGAATAGAACGGAACCGAAAACAAGAACAACATCAGAATCTCACAATTCGCAGCGGAACAACATATATAGATAAATGAATAATCTTTAAACAAAGAACTATATCAGTTATTACATCACATTATATTACATTACATCAAATCACCAGAGTGTACAACAACATACAATAAACAACGGAAAAGAAATACTATATAAATAATACGCCATGCCATCCAGCTTGCCTCCAGCAATTCCAGAATATCCAGAATATCCTGATAAACCTAACTCTTAACTGCCCGTGTGGAAATTGGTGGGCACCCAGAGTTTAGGAAGGAAAACAATAAACTCCAAGTCAGTCATGTGACTGGTGCGAGAACTAAAAACAGTTTATTTTTCTTTAAAAATCAAAATAGAAGAATATTTAAAAAAAACAATTCGCAATGCTTTTAAAAATGAGACCACCATAAGACCTCCCGCAACACACACAATGCAAACGCAGACTTGGGGAAGATTTCTTCTTATGTTAGTCAAAGATGCTTGATACGTATTAAAATCAAATCAATTTTGATATTATTATTAGTGCATAGTGTAGAAGATATTTCGAAAGTAGAATATAAATCTTAGCCAGCATAGGTACCATTATATTATGCCTACTATAGCTACCATATTAGATGGCAGGTTCTACAACTAAAACCGTACAAGTCATGTATTGTTTCTTTGGATTTCCAACAAATGGTCAGGCCAAGGAACTTCCCATTGCCACATGAGAATGCCTCTGGAAAGACATCCCCGAGAACCAAACCGGAACTCTGCCAACACAAGGCCGGGTTACCCCTAACTGGGTAACTACTGACACGAGCACGCCATTCCCCGATCGTAAACGACCTTTCTCACGGGATCCCAAAAACCAACAACCACAAAGTAATAAATTCGTAGTAACCACATAGGTTAAATATCTGGGCTCCATACCATGATACCACCTCTATCCAGAAGGAAATGTACATACCCTAAAGGGTGCTACCACTTATAACCTTGCTGCTTCTTTCCTGTTTTGACCATTTCCGGGGTGTGAGGTTCGACGAAGTCACGTCCACAAAAACATACTTTATACAAAAGCCATGATTTGGGTCAACAAATGATCAACACAATGATCACCAAGATAGACGATCAAATAAATGATCCTATCACAATAATCAACACAATGATCATTTCAGCATCACTCAGCGTATCACATTACCAAATTGGGAATATATCGCTGATAACTTCAACTATATAACCTCTGAGCTCGTATGTCTCAGAGAAGGGTGTTAAGCTAAAAGAATAAATTCTCCGCCACCAACAGAAATATATTTGAATGAAATCGGCTTTATATCTCAACTTGTAATGTCAGACACACAATCCATACAAGTCTGTTCCGGCTCGAACAGAACCGAAGGCACTTACAAAGAAGTCCTTGCAATCCGAATAATTTCTAATCACGTTCGGATTTCCCATCACATATGGAGATCTCAATACCAGGGATCAGCCAGTGTAGAGACAATCAACAAGAAACCCTTTCGCTTTCGAAAATATCCGGTCTTCAACACCGATCTTCGAATGCAATTCATAACGACGTATCACATATTCGGAATGGGTTATACGACCCCAAGGTCCTTTCCCGGTTAACCCGAATAGTGAGCGCTTATTTTAAAAAAACAAGTGTGGCATTCAATTTCAAACAATTCACAACAAATACCTATTTAAAGGTAAATATTGATAGTCGGTCATTGAACTATCAATAGATACGCCAACATCACAAGATTCCAAATAATTTTCCAAATTATTTATTTCACAAAAATATCTTTACAAGATATAAACATAATTTCCATATTTTAAAAATAAATCAATATTTATTTTTAAATCTAATTTCCCAATTTCATTTATAAATTCTATATTGAATTTACATTCCAAAATATTTATGAATATACGATTTCCATTCGTTTTCAAATATTCATTTTCAATTTATCTTCAAAAAGATAAATTCAAAATATTCACTTAATATTGGAAAAGCATTTCTATACTTATTAAAAATAAGTAATTCACAGATCTTTTTATTTTCTATACTGAGAAAATATTTAATATACCCTAATCGAAATTAAGTATATATTTCATTCTTTTAAGGAAATCATTCACTTAATCATATTCATTTGGGTCAAAACGAATGTCGCGTAAAACATCGTTACGACAACCCAAAATCATTAGTATAGGGATTCGAAATTAAAATAGATATATAAATCCCGATACTATACAAAACATTTCCTTTCGGAAATCATCTATTATAACAACAGTGTTATAATCTACCATTTCCTTCTATTTCTCGAAAACGTCTATTTCAACAATGAATGTTGAAATCTATGGTTTCGAATCTTAACACATTTTAAAACCTCTTTAGATCGTTTTAATTCTATTTAAAACATCCCATCTAAAATAATTTCTTTAACATAATATTCACTATTCAAAAACGTGAATACACTTGTTAATAAATTTCATCACTTCTATTCATTTTATTTTAAAGAATTATTCACTGTCTAAAACATGAATATAATTCCATAAATAAATTACAACAATTCCTTATCAAAATAAGTCGTTGCGGATTTATAAAACAATGTTTATAAATTCTATTTCTATTTATTTTATAACAACTTCCTTTTATAAATTTCCTTTATAAATCTATTCAATTCATATCACAATGATATATTAAAATTCATATTATAAGTCAAATACTTATAATTTATTTATTTACAAAATCATTCCTTCAAACTTCCCAAATCTATAAATCTTATAACTTCTAAGATTCATTTATTTGTTCACATCTATTTCCTAAATAACTTTATAAATTTTATTTATAAAATTCTATTTAGAATTTCACCGTTATAATTCTATAAGTTTCATTCATTAGTGAAATTCATTCACAATTCTTTCTAATACTTATAAAAGCTCGTTTTATAATTCCAATATTTTTAATTTATAAATATCAATTTATAAATCTTTTAATATAAAACAATTTATATTATTATTTTAAAACGTTTTTCAGCTCCTTATAATTTCATCATTCTGATTTATAAAATAATCAAATTTCATAAATTCTATAGATTTCATTTCTTTATGAAATTCATTTACAAATCATTCTATCATCTATAAAAGCTCGTTTAATAATTCAAGATATTCTAAATTTATAAATATCAACTTATAAATCTTTTAATATAAATCAATTTATATTATTACTTTAAACATCTTTAAACTCTTTCATAATTTTCATCATTCTGATTTATAAAATAAAATTTTTATAAATCCTATCTTTAAACTTCTTATAATAAATTCAGAATTCCCAGTTCAAACTATTTTATAAAATCACTAATCCCTTATTTTCAAAAATCAACTTTTAACTGTATTTCTCAAAAATCATAATTTTTATAATATTAAAATTATAACGTTTATTTATTTAAGATGAATCAATTCCAAAAATATTTTATAAACGTATATTTCCAAGAATCACTTTAGAAATCAAAAATCGTTATTTTTAAACTTCAAATTTGGATCCGATGATGCAACACATCAATATACAATCACAACTTTCAAATATCATATATCATCCATGATAACAATCAAATATCACAATATATGAAATCAAACAAATATTTGTGAGGAATCCAGTTGGATCCCTCCAACCTGTTTCCCTGCATCCACAGACATTAGCACAATACCATTCCGTTTCAAGACGGAATATCGCGGTACATGGGATTTTATAAATATATATCCGCTTACTAACGGCGCAATAGGGTCTCATCCGCTAAAAGAAAATGCGGGAAATCAATCAACTGCAATATATACATATGCCAATATATATATATTGCTATATATAATATAATACCAATTCCACTTCAAGGTGGAATATCGCGGTATATGTGTGTAATAAATAACCTCCGCTTACTAACGGCGTATAGGGTCTATTCACATCCAATAACTATATATAACAATCATCATTCAATCATTCAATCAACACAGTCAAGCAAATTTTTAAATCTATCTATTTAAAATTTAAATAAACAATAAAATTCCTTTTAGGTGAGAAGTTCTCACCTTTGCTTTTCTTGCAATCCATTTTCCTTCTTGACTCGATTTTCTTGCTTTATGCCTTGTATAAATATTTACACAATTTATTAATATTCGAAACGATCGAATAATAAACTTTCGTTTGATTTAACTAGTTTATAATTTAATTCATGGGTTTTCTCCTTTAATAGTTAAATTAACTGATAGTCTTATTTAAATCAGTTTATTCTTTAATAAATTTATTTTTAACAAATTTTCCTTTTATAAATTAAATCAACTACTTATTTTACTTTAAATTAATATCTTTAAATTAATTTCTTTTAATAAATTTGTTTATCCAATAAATCAAATTCTTAACAAATCTGTCTAGTTCAATTTAAACTTCAACTAAATTTATTTTAAACAAATTTATTTAACTATAGATTTAATTTTAACTAACTAATTCCTTTTTAAAACAATTTCTTTTCTATGGATTAAATTGTTTAACGATTTTAAATTTGAACAAACCTAACAATTAATTTTTTCGTTTATAAATTTATTTAAATTAATAACTATCTATTTAGTTCTAAACAAATGATTTATTTTAATTTATTTTTAAACTAATGCTTTTAAATTTTTAAATCATTTCTAAGAATAAATTAAACAAGTAAGTTATCACAAATTTACTTACTGTTAGATTTCTGCATTAAACATATATATATATATATATATATTTATTGTAAACAGAAAGTATTTATTTATTTATTTTTTTTCAACTTCTTTAAAACGTTTATATATATATATTTAAAACTACATACTTCACTGCAACTTTTGCCCTAATATATATACCTGTATATAGCTGCAATTTAAATACTTCACTATATTTTAAACTATATATTTCAAATGTATATACGTTTTCATTGAATTAAAATTTAATTTTAAGAAATAAATTCAAATACCTTCACTGTCAAAACGCCACAGCTCGGTAGCCTAAGCTTCCATGAATCGCACGCATCCCCAATCACGCCTTGCGTCGCGCCGCTTGCCTTCACCACGAATCGCGACCCCATCATCGCCTCGTGCCGCGTTCCCATCACGAACGCCGCCTGCAGTGCGCGCCGCACTCGCCACCACTTCGAGAGCACGCGAGCCGCCGCCATCCCCCTCGAGCATCGCGCGCTCGAACTCCCATGGCGCCGCGCGTACGCACGCCCTCCATCACCTCGTGCGCCCTCCCCCAATTGCCTGCAATCGCTTGCGACCTCCACTATAATCGCGTGCGCGCGATTTAATTTAGGGCTTCGGCCATTTTTCCTTTTTTTTTTTTTTTCTTTTTCTTCTGATGTTTATTGAGAGACAAAGGGAAGAGGGGAACGGAGGAAATAGGAGATGAAGTCGCGATTGAAATTCAAGAATTTTGCTCCACCATTTTTATTTCTTCTGTGTTTTAATTTTTAAAACTGAAGAGGGATATTTAAAACATGAAGGAAGAAGGCTTGCACGATTTTCTTCAGTGATCGTAGGCATGATTTTAGGCTGAAATTTAGGACGAACGTGGTGTGCGTTGACTAAGTTTAAATTTAAATTTAAATTTAAACCGTTGAAAATTTCGACGCGTTTATGTGTCGTGTGCTCACATATTAATTCCGAAAAATACGAAATTTGAAATCCGGCAATAATTCAATATTCCGGACCCAATGGAACTGGTTTCGTCGAATTCCGAGACTGTGCCTCGGACGGCTATTTTTAAATTTGATTCAAGCGATATAAATTTCAAAACTGAACAAATCACTTTCAAATTAAATTCTGAAGCTTCGATTATCTTCAATATTATCAATATGAATTTTACAAGCCTTTGAAATATTTTTAAATCAGCTTAAAATTGAAGATTCTAATTTTTATTCAGCTTTCAATAGATTAAATTCTATAATTTAATCGTCATATTCAAAGTTATATGGAAAATTCAATCCAAACCATCATTCAAATATTTAAAATTAATTAAATATTTTCAAATTAGATTGTTTAAAATTCTGGGTCGTTACAATAAACTTAAGTGAACAAATGAACTTTGGAAGTCGAAAATTTCGAAAATTTAATAATTTAATTATTAAACATAATAACTTCATTTTAATGATTAAAAATGATTTTTGGAATATATACTGTTTTGAAATATGGATTGAAATGATATTTTAAATTGAATAAAATGAATAATGATTTGAATTGAATGTGGTTTCAAAAAGATATGATATTTTGATATATTAAATGATTGAAATGTGGTTTTTAAAAGATACGATATTTTGATATATTAAAACGATTTGAAAATGAAGTTTTGAAAGGATAGGATATTTTGATATATTAAAATGATTTGAAACGAAGTTTTGAAAGATATGATATTTTTGATATTAAATGATTTGAAACACGGAGTTTGAAAGATAGGACATTTTGATATTAACATGATTTAAAAAGAAGTTCTGAAAGATATGATATTTTGGAAATGAAGCTTTGAAAGGTTATGATATTTTGATATATTAAAATGATTTGAAAGGTAGTGTTGAAAGGGTATGAAAATTTAATATATTGAAATGGTTAGAAATGACTTGATATTTATTTTAATAAATATTTGAATTGAAAGATATGTTACGATGATGTATTGAAATGGTTTGGAAATGATTTAATCTTTATTTCGATAAAGATTTGTGTTGAAATGATAGTTTATTTTGGAAAAAAAATATTGGTTTACAGTTATAACTACGGGTTATAATAACGATTGGTTGTTAAAGAGACCGGGATCAGATATTGTCTTATAGCCGGCCAATACCGAAAACCACTTTAACAACTGTGTACGCGGTGGAGATTCTAGAATGAAGTAGGATGGTGGCGACGTTCTCGAGGTATATTACGTGGACCCAACTCCCGTGAGTTGACATATATGACTAAAACAGGAGCTATACCGGGCTACACAAAGGGTCGCACCCTTTCATCGAGCATGCTCCATCGGAAACCATTCTATTACTGTTGTGATTCGATTCGGTGGCGCCACTTTGATTCGGGGGTATTGTTCGAGGTGGGCGGAAGTTGCTGGCTTGCCGTCACCACTGGTCCGGGAGTGCAAACGGTGTATCCACCCTGGCATTGCCTCGCGTGCCGTGTCATATCCTTATATCGAGCCCACTACGATTTTGGTTTTAAAGATCCGACCGCGTTAAGGTTCACCATCCCCTTAACGCTATTTTCTATATGATTATACTTTATTGATTAGACACTACCGTATATAGCGTATATAACTACATAGTAAATAGTTTAATGGAACCTTAGAGGATGGGCGGTCCCAAGCATCCTTTAAGTTACTGATGCATTTTGTTACTGTTCACTTGAGTTGATTTACAGTTTATAAGTATTTATGTCCTGACTCGAGGGTTTTGTGTTTTGCTTTACGCTCGGGTCAGATTGATTGAGTTAGCATTCAAGATTCACCTTCGGAGTTGGAGCTTTCCTTAAAGATCCAGCCATCTATTTTGTTTCAGTATCCAGTGGTTCAGTGATGTATCTGATTTGTACCTGATGTATCCTGTTACTCTTCTGTTGTATATTATTTAACTCTGATGTATCTTATATTTTATATAGTAGCTTCATGAACTACTATCTCTTTTTCTTCCGCTGCATTTTTATATACTCTGTGTCTGTGATCTGTGATTTTTATTTACTGTATATTCTGAGGTTTGCCAAAATTTTATTTACAACGCGGTATTTTGAGCAATTCAATCCTGGCATGAGTGTCTACCTATGCACTTATAATGGATGCGAATGGTTGAAAATATCGAGTCGTTACAGTTGGTATCAGAGCTTTGGTAGCTCTAGGCAAAACTCAGCATATGGAGTGAATGTATTTACAGAATCACTTTCATTCGAGTTTGAATCTCTTCCTTTTTGACTCAATTCCTTTGAATTTTGGAACATTCCCTACGGTTCCAAAATCCATTCGTATCCCTCACTATTCATCTTCTTTTGATTCTGGAGTAACCCATAACTCCGCTTCGAATGATCTTTCTAGTGAGTCGGCGGTCACGCCAATTTCAAATTTAATTGAAAACGGGGGGAAACTCCTTTGTAGTTAGCATCGATTCACCAGAGATTCTTATCTATCCTTGGTTTAGATGCTAATATCTTTTGTTATTTCAAACTCTAACTCTTGAGATCGAATTTAGATTTACCCTAGAAAAATCAACATTGATCTTATTCTTTAAGTCACGGTTGACCCGGTTAAGGTTGCCCGTGATTTTTATAAGCTTATCCATCTTCCTATTCTATTATTTAATCATGTCATCCTTGTTTCCAACTTATTTTTAAATCATAATCTCCTTTGATTTGTGTTAATAAAAAAAAAATTGAATCTGTATCCTTCTTCGAAAATCTGTTCATGTACAGTGTATTTGTAAACTAGTATTTAAAATTAAAATGTTTTATATATTGTGTTGTTTGAGTTGTTGATGTTGAGTTGGGTTTCTGATCGATACGTCTGATCGGCGCTATTGATAAGATTTTCAAAACACTTTGACAGAACAAACTGACACAATATTATTTTAAAATTTGGTTAATGAAATAAATTTTGATATATAAGTAAATTTATGAAACGTAATGAAATGATTTAAATTGATAATTTAAAATGATAATACTTGATTTATCATTTATTGTTCTACAAATAGATCTATAAAGATTTGTTTATAAATTTATTTGGGAAATGAAATGAATTTAAAACAAGAATTTGAGGATTTAAATTCCGATTATTTCGAACTTTGGTTTAAAGTTTTAAAAGGTTATATTATTTAAAGTATTTTGAATAGAATTTGTTTTCAAAGAATTTTAAAGGTTTAAAATTAGTGCTCTTCTCTTTGTCGCTGGAAATAACTTCGGTGATGATCGCGACATCATCGACGTTCATTTTCGAGTTTCGAAGTTAAGAGACTGTTCTGTAGTCTTGCTACAGCTTTGTTTTGGGAAATTAAATTGATTTGAATTTCTAAAATATGACTTGATTTATAATATATATATATAGATATATGATTGAAATTTGATTTGACATATTATATATGTATATATATTATTTCTTATCTCTAAATGGTCTGAAGAAATCGGAAATTTAATTCTTAAATTCTATTTTTAAAGAATAATTTCAATTATAAAAAAATTTAATGATTTAAGCTTGAAATGATTGAATTGGAAATTTTATTTATATAATACAATTGCATTCAAATATAAATTACCAAAATTTCAGAAGTTAAAAATGTAATTGGATAATATACGATATAAAAAGATTTTACAAATAAAATCTGAGTGGTTATAATAAATGTTATACACTTAAATTTTAATGATTAACATAGGTAAATATAATAAAGGGTAATTGAATAACTTACAATAAAATGCTGTTAAAAGAACTAAGAACGAAAGAAAGCAGGTATAATAAGTGTAAGTACGTTTAACATAAGTGATAAATATAGTGGGAGGAATAAATTTAAGTTTAATTAGAAATAAGAAGAATAAAATTTATTAAGTACATTGTGAGTGTAATAAATGATTATTTTTCAAACCCATGGTTTTAAAAATGGTTAATTTTAGATGATTGGATAATAAGATAATGAAATTTGAGATAGTTAAGATTTATTTAACTTGTGTAAAGATTTATTCTCTGTTTAAGTTGAAATCTCTATGCTTTCAAATTCATTTCCTTATTTTGTTTTTCAAACTATCTTTTGGTTGTCCTTATCATCCTTATCTTGCTATAGACCGGTATAGGCATCTTTCTATAATATTTCTGTTTAGAAATCTTTCTATAATCTTTGATAGACCTTTGGTAATCATTTTGAATCCACCTTTTTCGTGCTTGTGTTCTTGATTCTGGAGGATCTTGGAAAGATCACCTCTACCTTGTAAAACTTACCTATAACAACAGTTATCAGGTATAACTTCTATCTTAATCCTATTTCACTCTATCTTTTCTGTGCCCTTCCATACCTCACTCCTTTTCGGAGACGAAAAGTTTTGAGTGGGGGAGAGTGTAACAACCATGTATTTTGTAATTATTTTATTGTATATTTTAATTATTTTAATATAAAATTTTGATTTAAAAACTTATTTTACTTATTTGAAATGATTAAATTTATTATTTAAATATAATCTTGATTTTTATATGAGTTATAATTCCAAACTTGTGTAAGTTGAATATTTGCCTGAAATGCTGATTTTGGTCAAAATAGTCAAACTGTGACTTTCAACTTAAAATTTTAAAAGTTTAAAAAATTTAATTTTTTTCTTTTATTATGAAAGTACATAAAATTCTAAGAACACCACTTTTCGTTTCGTTGAATTTGGATGTAAATTGTGAAAGTTATACCCTTTACAATATTGTGCGTATATAGGGTTATTTAACAATGACTATTTTAAATTGTATACATTACTTCTTCTTTGTTATATTTTATTTTAATATGTAATAATATGTTATATTATGTATATTTTGACTTTTAAGTATTTTTAAAATGATAATATAATTTTTCTAAAGTTTATTTGAATTTATTTCAATTTATAAAGCCTAGTTGGTATTTACTGCATTTTTCTTTATTTAACTTTCTATTTAATAAAAATTAAATTATTATTTTACCTAGAAAATGTTTTAAAACCATTTTTAATTCAAATTGTGTTAAATTTTTTTTTTGTGAAGTAATAAATTTTCCAAAGTCATTGGAGATTTTCTTGTAATTTTTATGTCAGGGTTGCTATTTTTAAGCAATTTTTTATTTCCTTTTTCTATTTTACTTAAAATAAATTATTTATTTTATTTTATTCTTACTTAGTTTCGGTTTTAAATAACATTTCTGAGTTTATTTTGTTTTTATAAAATTAAAAATAAAAGGAAATGCAAAAGGTTTAGAAGGTTAAGAGATCTTAAAAGCCTGAAACGTAAAGGCGTTTTATCCGTTTCTTTTTGCAAATTAATACATCAATTTATTGATTTATTTTACACATTCACTTTTGTTGCTGTGTTTTACATTATTTTATTCATTTTACATGTATTTAAATTTAAGAAATTTTTTCCAAAGTGTATTGAAGTTATTTCTAATTCCTAAGTCTAGTTTTCATTTTTCTGTGCCATTTTTCTTATTTTAATCATATCTAATTAATTATTAATATTTTGTTTATCTGTTATATTTTTGAATTCTAACTAAAATTTATAAGTGTTTTCAGTTATTTAAGATGTATATGAATATATATAGGAAGTTTAAAAGGCTTGAAAGCAAAGAAACGTAAAACCGTTTTAACGTTTCTTCTTCCGTTTCTTTTTCAATTAATAGATTTAATTTCCTTTGACCGTTCCTTTCTTTATTGTAGCTGTGCATTTCTTACCTCATTTTCACGTGAAAACATTCCTCTCCACTTCATTTTTCACGGCTAGAAAGGTTTGGTAATGGCTCCTCTTTTCCTCTTCTTTTTGCTCTTCTTTTTCCATTGTTTTCTTATATTTTGCCTTGTTTTCTCATGTGTATTGCTTGGCCTCTACCACCCACCATCACCACCATACTCTCCACCATCCCCTACCACTCTTCCTTGGCATCATCTCCAGCCATCATTTCAGATACATCCATGGCCACACCTCCCTTGGTGACAAAACTCCACAAAATTGCAAATAATGTCACAAAAACTCAACTTATTTAACCTTGACCCTATATATGCTTTATGTTGCACCACTACACCTTCATCTCCACTTGTTGCCTCGCCTATATGATGTTAAACCTGACCTATATGATGTCATACCTGAGCCAAAGCATCATCATAGCCAAGCATAAGTGTCCCTTAGGCCAAGCATTGAAGTGGTTGAAGCAAGGTCCAATCTATCTTGTTCATTTTGCTTTGTATTTCAAAATTGTTTCAATGTTATTTTATGTTGAATGTTTATATATTGTCTTGTTTGTTTTGTTTTGGGTTGTTGATACAAAATCATATCTTGGCTATCTTTTTATTCAAATCAAAAGTCGTGCAATTGTGCATGTCGTGCCTTTGGAGTCGTGCTTGTATGTTGTTTTGGTCTCTAACCTTGAAAAAGTGAGTTTTTCTCACTCTGACATTTATACTTATGAAAGGTGAATTGATGACAAGTGTTTAGTAATATAAAATGTTTATGCAAGTTAATGATGATCATATGATATGCTATGCCATGTTATTACCATGTTATTACCATGTTAAAACTGTTAATTTTCACCTGACATCTGATATATGACTGTATATTGTGATATTGACATTGTTTATATTATTCCCGTATACGATCACACTGCAAGTTCCCTGTTAGAAAAAAATGTTATGGGATGAAATGATAGGCCAGAATGGTTTTCATTTTGACTTGGGATTGCGGGTTTGAAATTATAAAACCCGGATTTTCTTTGTAAATTGCGGGTTGAAATGATATATTACCCATATCACTTTATCTAGCGTAGAAAATTATATACAGGCCCGTAGTTAAAATATGTTTTTCTAAAATTTTAAATATTTTAGAAATTTAATTATTATAATATTTTGATTTTAAATTTAATAAAAAAAAGGATTTTTGTAAATTATTGTTGATTTTCTGAATAATTGTAAGTGAAATGAATTAATGAAAAAGTTAGAAATTTTGAACGTGAGTTATTTTGGAAATTTTGATTTAATTATAATTGGAAATTTAATTGGATATGAAATTATGACAAATTTATGATAATTTGAATTTAAATGAATTTAAAGTGATTTTTATATCATATTAATGATTTTAATAAAGTTGAAATGTGAAATGAATGAATATTGTAAGTTGAAATTTTGAAATATAACTAAAACTGGAAATTTATGAAATTGACATAAAAGTGAACTTTTAGTTAAGTAAATAAAAATAAGTTAAGTTATATTTGAGAATTTGAACTTAAGTGTTAAGTTGAAATTTAATGTAATGGATTTAAAATTGAACATTGCAATTTAATAAGTGAATTATTATTAAATCTTGATTTTTGAATGGAAATTTAACTTTATAAGGTCATGAACTTGAGGAAAATTTTAATGATGTTATAAATGTGAAAATATATGATTTTATAAGTTAAAAATGTTTTAAATAAAAATATAATTGGTTGAGAAATTATATTGAATATTTGAAGTTAATTGACTGTATTTTTGAAATGCTATTAATTACAATGTAAATGATATTATAGCATTTGAAAATGTTGTAGTTGATGATAATGAACTAAAAAGCTAAATTGAATTAAAAGCTATTATAGCAATTTTTGTAAGTGCTATAAATTGTTGAATTTAACTAAGTTTATTCGAAATTTAAGTAAACCCTATTACAACATTTTAAAATGTTGTCTTTTGTTAAATTGAACTGTTTTGAATGTATTTTTCCGTAGCGTTTTCTAAATGCCACGAAAAGTGAATTTTCACTGTTTTGATAAACTTAAGTGAATAAATGAACTTTGGAAGTCGAAAATTTCGGAAATTTAATAATTTAATTATTAAACATAATAACTTCATTTTAATGATTAAAAATGATTTTTGGAATATATACTGTTTTGAAATATGGATTGAAATTATATTTTAAATTGAATAAAATGAATAATGATTTGAATTGAATGTGGTTTCAAAAAGATATGATATTTTGGTATATTAAATGATTGAAATGTGGTTTTGAAAAGATACGATATTTTGATATATTAAAACGATTTGAAAATGAAGTTTTGAAAGGATAGGATATTTTGATATATTAAAATGATTTGAAACGAAGTATTGAAAGATATGATATTTTTGATATTAAATGATTTGAAACACGGAGTTTGAAAGATAGGACATTTTGATATTAACATGATTTAAAAAGAAGTTCTGAAAGATATGATATTTTGGAAATGAAGCTTTGAAAGGTTATGATATTTTGATATATTAAAATGATTTGAAAGGTAGTGTTGAAAGGGTATGAAAATTTAATATATTGAAATGGTTAGAAATGACTCGATATTTATTTTAATAAATATTTGAATTGAAAGATATGTTACGATGATGTATTGAAATGGTTTGGAAATGATTTAATCTTTATTTTGATAAAGATTTGGGTTGAAATGATAGTTTATTTTGGAAAAAAAAATATTGGTTTAAAGTTATAACTACGGGTTATAATAACGATTGGTTGTTAAAGAGACCGGGATCGGATATTGTCTTATAGCCGGCCAATACCGAAAACCACTTTAACAACTGTGTACGCGGTGGAGATTCCAGAATGAAGTAGGATGGTGGCGACGTTCTCGAGGTATATTACGTGGACCCAACTCCGGTGTGTTGGCATATATGACTAAAACAGGAGCTATACCGGGCTACACAAAGGGTCGCACCCTTTAATCGAGCATGCTCCATCGGAAACCATTCTATTACTGTTGTGATTCGATTCGGTGGCGCCACTTTGATTCGGGGGTATTGTTCGAGGTGGGCGGAAGCTGCGGGCTTGCCGTCACCACCGGTCCGGGAGTGCAAACGGTGTATCCACCCTGGCATTGCCTCGCGTGCTGTGTCATATCCTTATATCGAGCCCACTACGATTTTGGTTTTAAAGATCCGACCGCGTTAAGGTTCACCATCCCCTTAACGCTATTTTCTATATGATTATACTTTACTGATTAGACACTACCGTATATAGCGTATATAACTACATAGTAAATAGTTTAACGGATCCTTAGAGGATGGGCGGTCCCAAGCATCCTTTAAGTTACTGATGCATTTTGTTACTGTTCACTTGAGTTGATTTACAGTTTATAAGTATTTATGTCCTGACTCGAGGGTTTTGTGTTTTGCTTTATGCTCGGGTCGGATTGATTGAGTTGGCATTCAAGATTCACCTTCGGAGTTGGAGCTTTCCTTAAAGATCCAGCCATCTATTTTGTTTCAGTATCCAGTGGTTCAGTGATGTATCTGATTTGTACCTGATGTATCCTGTTACTCTTCTATTGTATATTATTTAACTCTGATGTATCTTATATTTTATATAGTAGCTTCATGAACTACTATCTCTTTTTCTTCCACTGCATTTTTATATACTCTGTGTCTGTGATCTGTGATTTTTATTTACTGTATATTCTAAGGTTTGCCAAAATTTTATTTACGACGTGGTATTTTGAGCAATTCAATCCTGGCATGAGTGTCTACCTATGCACTTATAATGGATGCGAATGGTTGAAAATATCGAGTCGTTACAATTGACGTAAAGTGAACTTTTAGTTAAGCAAATAAAAATATAAAACTAAGTTATATTCGAGAATTTGAACTTAAGCGTTAAGTTGAAATTTAATGTAATGGATTTTAAAATTGAATTTTGCATTTTAATAAGTGGATTATTATTAAAACTTGATTTTTGAATGGAAATTTAACCCTGTAAAATCATGAACTTGAGGAAAATTAAATGATGTTATAAATGTGAAAATGTACGACTTTATAAGTTAAAAATGTTTTAATAAAAATATAACTGGTTGAGAAATTTTATTGAATATTTCAAGTTAATTGACTGCATTTTTGAAATGATATTAATTACAATGTAAATGATATTACAGCAATTGTAAATACTGTAGTCGATGATAATGAACTAAAAAAAAAAGCTATTGAAAAAAAACTATTATAGAAATTGTTGTAAGTACTATGATTTTTGAATTTAACTAAGTTTGTTTGAAATTTAAGAAAACTCTATTACAACATTTTTAAACGTTGTCTTTTGTTAAATTGAACTTTTTTGAATGTAACTTTCCGTAGAGTTTTCTAAATGATGCGAAAAGTGAATTTTCACTGTTTTGATAAACTTAAGTGAATATATGAACTTTGAAAGTTGAAATTTTTGGAAATTTAATAATTTAATTATTAAGCATAATAACTTCATTGAAATGATAAAAAAGAATTTTTGGAATATAAACTGTTTTGAAATATGAATTGAAATGGTATTTTAGATTGAATAAAATGAATAATGATTTGAAATGAATAAAGTTTGAAAAGATACGATATTTTGATATATTAAAATGATTTGAAACGAAGTTTTGAAAGGATATGATATTTTGATATATTAAAATGATTTGAAACGAAGTTTTGAAAGATATGATATTTTTGATATCAAATGATTTGAAAACGGAGTTTGAAAGATAGGACATTTTGATATTAACATGATTTAAAAAGAAGTTCTGAAAGATATGATATTTTGGAACTGAAACTTTGAAAGGTTATGATATTTTGATATATTAAAATGATTTGAAAGGTAGTGTTGAAAGGGTTTGAAAATTTAATATATTGAAATGGTTAGAAATGACTTGATATTTATTTTGATAAATATTTGAATTGAAAGATATTTTACGATGATATATTGAAATGGTTTTGGAAATGATTTAATCTTTATTTTGATAAAGATTTGGATTGAAAAGGATATTTTATTTTGAAGTATAAAATATTGTTTTAAAGTTATAACTACGGTTATAATAACGATTGGTTGTTATAGAGACCGGGATCGGATATTGTCTTACAGCCGGCCAATACCGAAAACCACTTTAACAACCGTGTACGCGGTGGAGATTCCAGAATGAAGTAGGATGGTGGCGACGTTCTCGAGGTATATATTACGTGGACCCAACTCCCGTGAGTTGGCATATATGACTAAAACAGGAGCTATACCGGGCTACACAAAGGGTCGCACCCTTTCATCGAGCATGCTCCATCGGAAACCATTCTATTACTGTTGTGATTCGATTCGGTGGCGCCACTTTGATTCGGGGGTATTGTTCGAGGTGGGCGGAAGCTGCTGGCTTGCCGTCACCATCGGTCCGGGAGTGCAAACGGTGTATCCACCCTGACATTGCCTCGCGTGCCGTGTCATATCCTTATATCGAGCCCGCTACGATTTTGGTTTTAAAGATCCGACCGCGTTATGGTTCACCATCCCCTTAATGCTATTTTCTATATGATTATACTTTACTGATTAGACACTACCGTATATAGCATATATTACTACATAGTAAATAGTTTAACGGATCCTTAGAGGATGGGCGGTCCCAAGCATCCTTTAAGTTACTGATGCATTTTGTTACTATTCACTTGAGTTGATTTACAGTTTATAAGTATTTATGTCCTGACTCGAGGGTTTTGTGTTTTGCTTTACGCTCGGGTCAGATTGATTGAGTTAGCATTCAAGATTCACCTTCGACGTTGGAGCTTTCCTTGAAGATCCAGCCATCTATTTTGTTTCAGTATCCAGTGGTTCAGTGATGTATCTGATTTGTACCTGATGTATCCTGTTACTCTTCTGTTGTATCTTATTTAACTCTGATGTATCTCATATTTATATACTAGCTTCATGAACTACTATCTCTTTTTCTTCCGCTGCATTTTTATATACTCTGTGTCTGTGATCTGTGATTTTTATTTACTGTATATTCCGAGGTTTGCCAAAATTTTATTTACAACACGGTATTTTGAACAATTTAATTCCGGCATGAGTGTCTGCCTATGCAATTATAATGGATGCGAATGGTTGAAAATATACCGAGTCGTTACAGTTGGTATCAGAGTTTTGGTAGCTCTAGGCAAAACTCAGCATATGGAGTAGATGTAATTACAGAATCACTTTCATTCGAGTTTGAATCTCTCCCTTTTGACTCGATTCCTTTGAATTTTGGAACATTCCCTATAGTTCCAAAATCCATTCGTATCCCTCACTATTCATCTTCTTTTGACTCTGGAGCATTCCATAACTCCGCTTCGAATGATCTTTCTAGTGAGTCGGCAGTCACGCCAATTTCAAATTTAATTGAAAAAAGCGAAAAACTCCTTTACAATTAGCATCGATTCACCAGAGATTCTTATTTATCCTTGGTTTAGATGCTAATATCTTTTGTTATTCCAAACTCTAACTCTTGAGGTCGAATGTAGATTTACCCTAGAAAATCCACATCGATCTTATTCTTTAAATCACGGTTGACCCGGTTAAGGTTGCCCGTGATTTATATAAGCTTATCCATCTTCCTATTCTGTTATTTAATCATGTCATCCATGTTTCCAACTTATTTTTAAATCATAATCTCCTTTGATTTGTGTTAATCAAAAATTTTTGAATCTCTATCCTTCTTTGAAAATCTATTCATGTATGGTGTATTTGTAAACTAGTATTTAAAATTTAAAATGTTTTATATACTGTGTTGTTTGAGTTGTTGATGTTGATTTGGGTTTCCAATCGATTCGTCTGATCAACGATATCGATAGGATTTCTAAAACACTTTGACAGAACAAACTGACACAATATTATTTTAAAATTTTGGTTAATGAAATAAATTTTGATATATAAGTAAATTTATGAAACTTAATAAACTGATTTAGATTGATTATTTGAAAATGATAATACTTAATTTACCATTTATTGTTCTATAAATGAATTTATAGATAGTTATAAATTGATTTGGGAACTGAAAAGAATTTAGAACAAGAAATTTGAGAATTTAATTTCTGATGGTTTCAAACTTTGTGTTTAAAGTTTTAAAAAGGGGATATATTATTTAAAGTATTTTGAATAGAATTTGTTTTCGAAGAATTTTAAAGGTTTAAAATTTGTGCTCTTCTCTTTGTCGCTGGAAAATAACTTCGGTGATGATCGCGACATCATCGACGTCCATTTTCGAGTTTCGAAGTTAAGAGACTGTTCTGTAGTCTTGCTACAGCTTTGTTTTGGGGAATTTAATTTGGTTTGAATTTTCTGAAATATGACTTGATTTATAATATATATGTATATATATAGATATATGATTGAAATTTGATTTGACATATTATGTATATATTATTACTTATCTCTAAATGGTTTGAATGTAATCGGAAATTTAATTCTTAAATTCTATTTTTAAAGAATAACTTTAATTATAAAAAGAAAAAAAAATTGAATAAATGATTTAAGCTTGAAATGATTGAATTGGAAATTTTATTTGTATAATACAATTGCATTCCAATATAACTTACCTTAATTTCAGAAGTTAACAATGTAATTGGATAATATACAGTATAAAAAGATTTTATAAATAAAATCTGAGTGGTTATAATAAATGTTATACATTTAAATTTTAATGATTAACAGGGGTAAATATAATAAAGGGGAATTGAATAACTTACAATAAATTAATTTTAAAAGAACTAAGAATAAAAGAAAGTAGTTATAATAAGTGTAAGTATGTTTAACATAAGTGATAAATATATTGAGAGGAATAAATTTAATTTTGATTAGGAATAAAGAAGAATAAAATTTATTAAGTACATTGTGAGTGCAATAAATGATTATTTTTCAAACCCATGGTTTTAAAAAATTGTTAATTTAAGATGATTGGATAATAAGATAATGAAATTTGAGATAGTTAAGATTTATTTAACTTGTGTAAAGATTTATTCTCTGTTTAAGTTTGAAATTTTCATGCTTTCAAATTTATTTCCTTATTCTGTTTTTCAAACTATCTTTTGGTTGTCCTTATCATTCTTATCTTGCTATAGACCGGTATAGACTTCTTTCTATAATCTTTCTGTTTAGAAATCTTTCTGTAATCTTTGATAGACTTTTGGTAATCATTTTGAATCCACCTTTTTCGTGCTTGTATTCTTGATTCTGGAGGATCTTGGAAAGATCATCTCCACCTTGTTAAACTTACCTATAACAACAGTTATCAGGTATAACTTTAATCTTCTTGTCATCTTATCTTAATCCTATTTTACTCTATCATTTCTGTGCCCTTCCATACCTCATTCCTTTTCGGGGACGAAAAGTTTTGAGTGGGGGAGAGTGTAACAACCATATATTTTGTAATTATTTTATTGTATATTTTAATTATTTTTAATGTAAGATTTCGATTTAAAAAAAAAAACTTATTTTACTTATTTGAAATGATTAAATTTATTATTTAAATATAATCTTGATTTTTATATGAGTTATAATTCCAAACTTGTGTAAGTTGAATATTTGCCTGAAATGCTGATTTTGGTCAAAATAGTCAAACTGTGACTTTCAACTTAAAATTTTCAAAGTTTAAAATTTTAATTTTTTATTTTATTATGAAAGTACATAAAATTCTAAGAACACCACTTTTCGTTTCGTTGAATTTGGATGTAAATTGTGAAAGTTATATCCTTTACAATATTGTGCGTATATAGGGTTATTTAACAATGACTATTTTAAATGGTATAAATTACTTCTTCTTTGTTATATTTTATTTTAATATGTGATAATATGTTATATGATGTATATTTTTACTTTTAAGTATTTTTAAAATGATAATATAATTTTTCTAAAGTTCATTGAATTTATTTCTAATTATAAAGCCTAGTTGGTATTTACTGCATTTTTCTTTATTTAACCTTCTATTTAATAAAAATTAAGTTATTATTTTACCTTGAAAATGTTTTAAAACCATTTTTAATTCAAATTTTTGTGTTATAATATTTTTTTCCGTGAAGTAATAAATTTTCCAAAGTCATTGGAGATTTTCTTGAAAATTTTTATGTCAGGGTTGCTATTTTAAGCAATTTCTTATTTCCTTTTTTTATTTTACTTAAAATAAATTATTTATTTTATTTTATTCTTACTTAGTTTCGGTTTTAAATAACATTTCTGATTTTATTTTGTTTTTATAAAATTAAAAAGAAAAGGAAATGCAAAAGGTTTAGAAAGTTAAAAGATCTTAAAAGCCTGAAACGTAAAGGCGTTTTATCCGTTTCTTTTTGCGATTAATACATCAATTTATTGATTTATTTTATACATTCACTTTTATTGCTGTGTTTTACTTTATTTTATTCATTTTACATGTATTTAAATTTAAGAAAATTTTTCCAAAGTATATTGAAGTTATTTCTAATTCTTAAGTCAAGTTTTCATTTTCTGTGCTATTTTTCTTGTTTTAATCATATCTAATTAATATTTAATTATTAATATTTTGTTTATCTGTTATACTTTCGAATTTTAACTGAGATTTTAATTATTTTTAGTTATTTAGATGTATATAAATATATATGAGAAATTTGAAAGGGTTAAAGGCTAAGAGACGTAAAAACGTTTCACTGTTTCTTTTGTCATCAATACATCTGTTTTTTTTTGGCATTTCCTTATACCATCTCCAGCCGAATTCTAACTGAAATTTATAAGTGTTTTCAGTTATTTAAGATGTATATGAATATATATAGGAAGTTTAAAAGGTTTGAAAGCAAAGAAACGTAAAATCGTTTTAACGTTTCTTCTTCCGTTTCTTTTCCAATTAATAAATTTAATTTCCTTTGACCGTTCCTTTCTTTATTGTAGCTGTGCATTTCTTACCTCATTTTCACGTGAAAACATTCCTCTCCACTTCATTTTTCACGGCTAGAAAGGTTTGGTAATGGCTTCTCTTTTCCTCTTCTTTTTGCTCTTCGTTTTCCAATGTTTTCTTATATTTTGCCTTGTTTTCTCATGTGTATTGCTTGGCCTCTACCACCCACCATCACCACCATACTCTCCACCATTCCCTACCACTCTTCCTTAGCATCATCATAGCCAAGCATAAGTGTCCCTTAGGCCAAGCATTGAAGTGGTTGAAGCAAGGTCCAATCTATCTTGTTCATTTTGCTTTGTATTTCAAAATTGTTTCAATGTTATTTTATGTTGAATGTTTATATATTGTCTTGTTTGTTTTGTTTTGGGTTGTTGATACAAAATCATATCTTGGCTATCTTTCAACTCAAATCAAAATTCGTGCAATTGTGCTTGTCGTGCCTTTGGAGTCGTGCTTGTATGTTGTTTTGGTCTCTAACTTCGAAAAAGTGAGTCTTTCTCACTCTGACATTTATACTTATGAAAAGTGAATTGATGACAAGTGTTTAGTAATAAAAAAATGTTTATGCAAGTTAATGATGATCATATGATATGCTATGCCATGTTATTACCATATTATTACCCTATTAAAACTGTTAATTTACACCTGACATCTGATATATGACTGTATATTGTGATATTGACCTTGTTTATATTATTTCTGCATATGATCACACTGCAAGTTCCCTGTTAGAAAAAAAATGTTATAGGCTGAAATGATAGGCCTGAATGGTTTTAAATTTTTCATTTTGACTTGGGATTGCGGGTGTGAAATGATAAAACCCGGATTTTTCTTTGTAAATTACGGGTTGAAATGATATATTACCCGTATCACTTTACCTAGCGTAGAAAATTTTATACAGGCCCGTAGTTAAAATATGCTTTTCTAAAAAATTTAAAATATTTTAGAAATTTAATTATTATAATATTTTGATTTTAAATTTAATAAAATAAAAATTTTGTAAAATATTATTGATTTTCTGAATAATTGTAAGTGAAATGAATTAATGAAAAAGTTAGAAATTTTGAACGTAAGTTATTTTGGAAATTTTGATTTAATTTTAATTGGAAATTTAATTGAGTATGAAATTATGATAAATTTATGATAATTTGAATTTAAATGAATTTAAAATGATTTTTATCATATTTATGATTTTTTTTATAAAGTTGAAATGTGAAATGAATAAATATTTTAAGTTGAAACTTTGAAATATAACTAGAATTGGAAATTTATGAAATTGACGTAAAGTGAACTTTTAGTTAAGCAAATAAAAATATAAAACTAAGTTATATTTGAGAATTTGAACTTAAGCGTTAAGTTGAAATTTAATGTAATGGATTTTAAAATTAAACTTTGCATTTTAATAAGTGGATTATTATTAAATCTTGATTTTTGAATGGAAATTTAACCCTGTAAAATCAAGAACTTGAGGAAAATTAAATGATGTTATAAATGTGAAAATGTACGACTTTATAAGTTAAAAATGTTTGAATAAAAATATAACTGGTTGAGAAATTTTATTGAATATTTGAAGTTAATTGACTGCATTTTTGAAATGATATTAATTACAATGTAAATGATATTACAGCAATTGTAAATACTGTAGTCGATGATAATGAACTAAAAAAAAAGCTATTGAAAAAAAACTATTATAGAAATTGTTGTAAGTACTATGATTTTTGAATTTAACTAAGTTTATTTGAAATTTAAGAAAACTCTATTACAACATTTTTAAACGTTGTCTTTTGTTAAATTGAAATGTTTTGAATGTAACTTTCCGTAGAGTTTTCTAAATGATGCAAAAAGTGAATTTTCACTGTTTTGATAAACTTAAGTAAATAAATGAACTTTGAAAGTTGAAATTTTTGGAAATTTAATAATTTAATTATTAAGCATAATAACTTCATTGAAATGATAAAAAAGAATTTTTGGAATATAAACTGTTTTTAAATATGAATTGAAATGGTATTTTAGATTGAATAAAATGAATAATGATTTGAAATGAATAAAGTTTGAAAAGATACGATATTTTGATATATTAAAATGATTTGAAACGAAGTTTTGAAAGGATACGATATTTTGATATATTAAAATGATTTGAAACAAAGTTTTGAAAGATATGATATTTTTGATATTAAATGATTTGAAAACGGAGTTTGAAAGATAGGACATTTTGATATTAACATGATTTAAAAAGAAGTTCTGAAAGATATGATATTTTGGAACTGAAACTTTGAAAGGTTATGATATTTTGATATATTAAAATGATTTGAAAGGTAGTGTTGAAAGGGTTTAAAATTTAATATATTGAAATGGTTAGAAATGACTTGATATTTATTTTGATAAATATTTGAATTGAAAGATATTTTACGATGATATATTGAAATGGTTTTGGAAATGATTTAATCTTTATTTTGATAAAGATTTGGATTGAAAAGGATATTTTATTTTGAAGTATAAAATATTGTTTTAAAGTTATAACTACGGGTTATAACAACGATTGGTTGTTAAAGAGACCGGGATCGGATATTGTCTTATAGCCGGCCAATACCGAAAACCACTTTAACAACCGTGTACGCGGTGGAGATTCCAGAATGAAGTAGGATGGTGGCGATGTTCTCGAGGTATATATTACGTGGACCCAACTCCCGTGAGTTGGCATATATGACTAAAACAGGAGCTATACCGGGCTACACAAAGGGTCGCACCCTTTCATCGAGCATGCTCCATCGGAAACCATTCTATTACTGTTGTGATTCGATTCGGTGGCGCCACTTTGATTCGGGGGTATTGTTCGAGGTGGGCGGAAGCTGCTGGCTTGCCGTCACCACCGGTCCGGGAGTGCAAACGGTGTATCCACCCTGGCATTGCCTCGCATGCCGTGTCATATCCTTATATCGAGCCCACTACGATTTTGGTTTTAAAGATCCGACCGCGTTAAGGTTCACCATCCCCTTAATGCTATTTTCTATATGATTATACTTTACTGATTAGACACTACCGTATATAGCATATATTACTACATAGTAAATAGTTTAACGGATCCTTAGAGGATGGGCGGTCCCAAGCATCCTTTAAGTTACTGATGCATTTTGTTACTGTTCACTTGAGTTGATTTACAGTTTATAAGTATTTATGTCCTGACTTGAGGGTTTTGTGTTTTGCTTTACGCCCGGATCAGATTGATTGAGTTAGCATTCAAGATTCACCTTCGGCGTTGGAGCTTTCCTTGAAGATCCAGCCATCTATTTTGTTTCAGTATCCAGTGGTTCAGTGATGTATCTGATTTGTACCTGATGTATCCTGTTACTCTTCTGTTGTATCTTATTTAACTCTGATGTATCTCATATTTATATACTAGCTTCATGAACTACTATCTCTTTTTCTTCCGCTGCATTTTTATATACTCTGTGTCTGTGATCTGTGATTTTTATTTACTGTATATTCCGAGGTTTGCCAAAATTTTATTTACAACACGGTATTTTGAGCAATTCAATTCCGGCATGAGTGTCTGCCTATGCACTTATAATGGATGCGAATGGTTGAAAATATACCGAGTCGTTACATCTTGCCTCAATATCATCAGCCTGTAACTTTTATCTATATATACCATCTTGTATTTCATTTTCGTTCATAAAATCTAAACCTGAAAGAAAAAAAACACAAATAAACCGACAGCAACTTGATCAACATCAGCATCATCAAAGCTTAACTTTGGACGCATAGTATCAGGCTGTGGTCACCTGGAAAGAAGGACCCAACCATATTCTCTATTAATTAAATTCAGGTGAGTAAACATTTCTGTTCAATTTAAATTAAAGTATGTAAAAATAATCTCAAACTTTGTATGAGCTGTGAGTGATTATCTTAGTATGGTGTTAGTTATCTTCTTAAACTCTGTATATATATAATTGTTTGGCACTACAGAACTGGCTTCTACTCTGTATATAGTTCAGAATAAACTAACCTTGAAACAAATCAATTCCTCCATTTCTAATCAATTTCAAGCTTCGATGTCTAGAGTGAATACGTGTATTTGGCAAGAATGATGTTTTAAAAATAAGTTCAGAAAATATAAATATATATACAGGCTAAAATTAAATTTTTACAGAAGGTACTTTAAAATTTGAAAATTTCGAATCCAACAAACTAGGGATTCATGAACATAACTTAAATCCTTACCTCAAGCTATGATTTTTAAAATGAAGTTGGTGATTTTTGGTGGGAGGGTTTGAGAGCAGTTCGGAGAGGATCGAATTGGGCTTTTTGATCGAATTCCGGTGATGCGATGAATTGGAGACATCGGGGTTGCTAGGGATGGAGGAGGAGCCAACGACGGTCGAAGGAAAAATGGGAGGAGGTGGTATCATCGACGGTGGCGACTACGGTGATCGTTTCTATTTCGTAGACCTAATTTTTGTGGTGCTTGAACTGTTGGCTGCCGCGACCTCCACCGTGCGTCGAGTTGCACGCCATTGGAGGGGAATGAGCTTGGGGGGTGGCGGAGGCGTATCCGGAGTTGCTAGGCAGCTGATGGTCTGGTTAGGGTTCGCGGGTTTGTTTTGTGATCGATGTTTGGGATCGAGCTTTACAGGCATTGCCCGATTTTGAACGATGGTGAGATCAGGTGGTTCAACGTCTCGAGTTCGACGTCGATGTAGTTTAGGACTTGTGGGGAGCCTCACAGGTCGCCAGAGCGGCGTCGCCGCTCCGTGCACGTGCACAACGTGCCAGTGTGTCAGTGGAAGATTTGAGGGGGGGACTGGGTGCTCTGATGGTCTCGAGTTTCAGGGGATTTAAACGCGGGTCGAGCTCGTGTTTGTGAAATTCTCGTTCCAGTTTAGGTTTAGGCTTAACTTTAACAAAATATAATATAAGCAAGTAGAAGTAAGAATCGGTAAAGAAGAAGAAGAAAAAGGTAGGAAGAGGACCGCGAGAATAAGAGCAGGGGGAACGAGTTTTACTCGAGTAAAACAAAGAAATGCTCGGGATCTCGCGAGTTTAACTTACCAGTTTATATATATATATATATATATATATATATATATATATATATATATATAGAGAGAGAGAGAGAGAGAGAGAGATAAGGAAGAGAGAAGTAGAGAGTAACTCGGGTGATTTGAGTATTTGAACCGTAATTAATTATTTTAATTAACTAATTACTTTAGTTAAGACTTAACCATATTTTGAAACCTTGTTAATATTTTAGTTAAGTAATAAACGAAGTCAATTAACATCTTGATGTTGTAGTAGTAAAATTTGACTTCCATAATTTTTTTAAGCACTGTGAAGTTTCTGATTCTAGTTATGATAATTTTAGTTAATACGTAACAATGTTTTAAAACACCTAAATATCATTTTATTAAAGCAATTAATCTAACTTAAGCACAAGTTAATTTACATTTAAGTTGTGTAGTTAATAATAAATTGATTTTCAAGTTAAAGAAAATTTCTTTTAAATGTTCAATAAGATGAATAATTAATATTAAATAATTTTCGGAAAGTGATTGAGAATAATTACTTCATAAGTATAATCAGAGATCGATTAATAATTAAGAAAAAGGGGTAAATTTGAAATTTATTACTTAAAGTTAATTTATGTGTAATTAATAGTTAGTTAGTCGAGTAATTTAATTAAGAATAAATAAATGGTTAAGTAGTAATTAGCAGTAATTAAATGGGTAATTAAGTTTGATTAATAATTAAGACTATTACTTAAATAGTTAATTAAAGTAAATAACTGGGTTAAGAAGTAATTAAGTAATTGATAGTGTGAAATAAATAATTATATAATTAAGATTTAATAGTTGATCAAGAAATCATTAATTAGATAATTTGAAATGAAATAGGTAATTAAACAGAGTTAAGAGGTTAACTCTCAGGTAATTAATTCTAAATTGAATTTATTACAAATAAGATTTAAAGGTAACTGCTTATGGACTGTTGTGTTGAATATCGGATTGTGATATTTATGTGATGATATTCTGTGATGCTCTGTGATATGTTATGTTATATCTATGATGCTTGTATATGTTTTATCTGTGATAAATGCTACGTTAATTCAATTGTTGAATTTAAATTATTAATCTGTTTAAGTTAATTAGACAACTTGGCCTTTAAAATGGCATTTGGATTTCGATGAGACCGGGATCAGAAGAATCAATTTACATTCTCTGAAAACCACATCGATCCAATTTAAATGTTAGGTTGTGAATTCTGAAATGAAGATCGAAATGGTGTATTAAGAATGCAAGGGTTATCGTCGTTGACTCTGAGCGTGATTCCAAAATGAGCGTGACGAGATAATGCCTTCAGTTTCGTTCGAACCCGGAACGAACTTGTATGGATTGAATGCTTTCAGCACATCGTCAAGCGGACGATGAGCATTCTAAGTGATATGTTCTTTAAAGGTAATCGCAGTCTCAAGCCTCATCAACCGGGAATGGCTAAAACAGGGGAGATGCAGCAAGGTTAGGTGGGTCATGCCCAAGCAGGACAAGATATTTCCCCTGTCTAGATGTCCCTTTATATTTCGGCTGTGTGGGCGGTTGCTAGCTACAACTGTGGGGTTTATCTTATTCGGGACTGTTTAGTAAGGAATGGTTCCGGCCTTGTGTTGTAGGGGGTCGGCAGTGATCCTCGGTACGGTGATCTAGGCCCCGTATTGTGACGGGCGGTACCCAGTAGCCCTGCCATTGTTGGAAATCCATTTTCCCTACGAGACCCTACGGTTTTGATTTGTATTACCTATTTTTGTGGCTTGTAGCTGGAATTTAATAGATGTAACAATTTCGGCTATTTTCTATTTACTTGAAAACCCTAGACACTATTATAATATCACTGGATTTCCTATAAAATGTTTGGTTAGCGTAAGGTAAAAACTTACCCGTATTTATTTGTGGGGAGTCTTACGTGATACCTTTATTTTCAAATGTTTTCAAAGTTAAACAACTTTAAACCGTTTACTCATACCAGACCCATGTCTAACCCGGAGTTTATATTTTGTTTTTCATAAACTCTTGGGTACTCAAATTTTTATGAGTAGCCAAGTGATAGGTTTTGGACCTTGATTCTGCAGGAGCTTGGAGCAGGAGTTTTCAGACGTATGTAGCTATCTATCTAGTTCTGCTATGTTAGATGATGTGTACTGTATCTCTGATGTATATAGTGATAGATGTATGCATGACTGTCATATGTACTGATATTGTATAACTCTAATATATGTAAAACTATGTAATATTAATGTGATATATTATATTTTGTTCCATTCCGCTGTGAGATTCTGATGATGTTGTTCTTCTTTTCTCTTTCTTTTCTATTTCTATCCATTTCTTTCTTTACGATGATACGTCTTTCTGGTAGTAGAAGGGTGGGTCGTCTCAGAACCTGAACAACTATTTGTTTGTTTGATTGAATGGTTGTTTTGTATTTGTTGTGTATGCTGTTTGTTGAGATTGATGGTTGTTGCATTGATTTGTTGTTAGTGATTGAAACTACTTAAATATTTCACTTTATATAAATTGTTAACCTTTTAGATTTTATAAGTGAAATGCAGGTTATGGAAGCAATTGCTACTGCTTTTGGTTCAATAAATTAAGCGTAAATAACCCGACAAATAGGTACGTTTCGGATTACGGTTTTATAGCGCTATTTTATGTATTTTTCCATGTTGGGATATAATATTTTGGATATTATATGTAATATAATTGTTATATTTTGATATTATATTTTCTCCCGAGTCTCTCCGTACAAAGGAGACTCTACCGAATTTTTTCGTAAAATTTTGGACTTAGAATTTTTTTTTTGAAAATGTTTTTTTTCAAACTTTATTTATTTAAGTATAAAAAGATATAATGATTATAAAATGTGTATACTTTATTTAAAGTAGTAAATTTTGTAAATTATTGTGTACAAAGTTAATATTTGAACAAGATGTATTGTTTATTTAATTCTTCCTTCTCCCTTCTTGTTTCCTTTTCGGGGACGAAAAGTTTTGAGTGGGGGAGAGTGTAACGACCCGTGAATTTCGTGGATGTAATTTGGTTAAATTAATAAGTTTTGTAATTAAATCTAGTAGAAAGAAGAAGAAAAAAAAGAAAAAAAAAACTTTATAACAAATATTGAAATAAACTCTAATTTAAATTATATAAATGGCGGCTTAAAACCTATTTACTAGCAATTTGAATAAATTTCAATAAATGAAATGGAGTAAGTATTATACCTGGATATAAAATTCATTTAAAGGAAATTTATTTATATGTTAATGTAAATTAAGAAAATATTATAATAAGTGATAATTCCATTCGTACTTGTAAGCTGTTACTATAAGCTGCGTGTTGAAAAGGGTTGATTGAATTGAAATTTATGTTTAATTTAAATGGAAATATTAAAGGCTTAAAATAACGGAAAATTTAGGTAATAAAGTTAGAACAGGTGGATAAATAATAACCATATAAGGGAATAGCATTAATATAAATTAAGTTGGAACCAATCGGATGTAGAGAAATAAATGTAAGCATTTAATATATAAATTAATGTTGGTTTGATGATAGCTTTACTTGGTGATTAATTATATAGTGTGAACGTAAAGTAATAAAAGAGTAAATTTATGTTAAGTAATAATTTGTGTATACACGGGATTTTAAATGATGATTGCTAAGTAATAAACCTATAAAGGCATGTAAGGAAATAGGTAACAATCTATATGTTGTTTATTTTATTTAGTACGATAATAAAGGTTGGAATTCAAATCACAATTAAATGAGAGTAGGTAGTACGTTATCAGGAAGTAAATATAAGGGTAGATAACAACTATTATAAATTCCCTAATTAATTGGTCGATAAATTTATTCGAAATAACGATCATTTGAATGTGAGTAATTACAATGTCGTTATTGATTATAAGCGTTATTTTAATAATTATGGTTAATTGAGAAATTAATACGAGAAGTATGTAAATAACTATGAAAGTAATACGTTATAAATTTATTATAACCTAAACTTATGTGTAAGTTTGAAATTGAATCTAATCCGTTTAATTGGAAACTTATTAAAATAAATTTAATTCAAAGTGTAACAAAGGGATTATTTTAAGAAATTGAAATAAATAATATAATTGGTGAAATAATTTACATATAAAATTGAGATGGGAATTTGTTTAGGGAATCATAGATTTATGAATTATAGAGTTTGAATTTTAATAGTGAGTTAATTTATTTAATTTATAATAGTTGGATTTATTGCAAATGAATGAAATCAAATATGTAATTATTACGTAATTTTAAAATTTAGTTGAAAACGAGAAATATTTATGTGATAATTTTGAATAAAATGGTAAGCCCTTCTATTTGAAAATTTCAAATGGACTACTTATGAGTTAATTCAATTTAATGGAAATATATAAATTTACCTATAGTAGGAATTTTATGAAATTGAAGATGTTTACTTATTAATCTTTAATAAATTGAAATTTAAAAATTTAAAAACCATTGTAAATGTTTAAGAATTTTTAAAGTGATAAAGATTGCAAATTTCGGAATTTTAACGTGAAATTTGATTTAATTAATATTTTTTTTTAAATTTATTTAATTAATATAAAAATAGCCATTTTGGTCACGGACTCGGATTCCGACGAAACCAGTTTCATCGGATCCGTATCAATGAATTATTGTAGGGTTTAAAGTTTCGTAGCAATCGGACATGTCGTTTGATCGTACGAACACGAAACGCATTGAAATCGATTTAATTGAAATCAATTTGAAAATATTGATTTCAGCATAACTTCTTCATACGATTGAGTTTGGACGTGAAACTTTTTCCATCGCGTTCAGAATATTTTAAAACACCTATTTCGATATATGGGTTCACCCAATTTCGTTCTGGGGTCGAAACGGGATTTTTGGGTCAATTATCGTTCAGCACATTTGTTTATCAGATCCATCTACTCTATCTCTAACCTACCTATATAAACCCAGCTAAAAACCCTAGCCTCCATCTATTCTCATTTGGTTGTGTATACAAATCACACAGTTCCTCCTCTTCTTCCAATGGCTGCAAACATTAGATCCAAATACAATGCAAAAATCAAATCCAAAGCCTAAAATTTAAAGTCCTCAGAAAAATTCCAAAAAAATATATGTTGTAGTTTTCATCGATACAAATCTACACGCAGTCTCTGTTTTTGCAATAGACGCTCGAGTCAACCAGAAATCGAGGTCAAACTTGTAAAATTCAAAACCCTAGAGCTAATTGGTGTTTTCTGATTTTGGATCTAATCGACGAAATCGATTCGTGGGTTTTGACGAGAATGAGGTCATGGGCTATCAGCAGTGGTTTTTTTCCTCAATTCGACCTATAGCTCTCGGAATTCGTGCGTTAGGGTTTACAAACCCTAGAACCACGGCGACGGTGGCATGAAAATTGGGGACGGGTGCGGCCGAGCATGACGAAGGCAATGGTACTGGTGGCATCGGCTATAGTGGTCGACGGCGCTCGCGATAGGCAGTCAAAGGTCGGTCAAAGGGGCACGGTTGGGTTCTTATTTGAAGTCGCGGTTCTTTTTTCCCTATAGCCGAATATTGAAGGGAAGGTGATGACGTGGATTTTGGTGAGGGTTTGTGATGTTTTGGTTATTTTAGTTTTAATTTAAAATTTCAATTGTTCAAATTTCTATAACTTATGCATACGAAGTCGTATTTACGCGCGATTTTTTTTGTTAGGATCGTAATAAAATTCCGGAGATTTTAACGTGGGTTTGGACGGATTTGGAGACTGTCAAATTTTTGGGTTTAAATAAGATTTAAATTAGATTTAAATTCAAAAGGTGAGTGTTTTAACCCACTCACAACTTCTAAAATTTCTTATGTCTGTTAATTTGACCTAACGTATGAGTAGAAATTTATTTATGACTGTTTGGCATGTTTTATTCATCATCTCTGTTAAATCGCATTTATTTAATTTAACTGTTAATTAATTTTATTATTGCATAAAAATTGACAGTTAAAATTTATTTATTTGCATATAAACTGATAGTTAAACAGTTAATAAATTTATTTTCGAATATAAACTATTAGTTAATAACTGTTATTTATCGCTTGTTATATCTTATATGCAATATATTGATGTTTGTTTAAATTGATGATGATTGAATAAATTGGTTGATGATTGATATTGGGTGAATGGATGATGTGTTCTATCTTATATAAACTGCATATAAACTGCAAGTTATCATGCATTTTCATTTCATTCGGGATTGCGGTTTGAAACGATATACAACCGCATCTTTTGTAACATCCCGGATTTTTGAGCCATTGAGTTTTGAACATTTAATCCATTTTAAATGTTCATTGAGGATTTTTAATTAATTTTGGAACAAAGAGAATCGGGTTCAATTTATAAAATAAGTTAAAGATTTTAAAATATGATAATTTAATTCAATTTTGAATAGTAATTAAATATTGGACTGAAACAATTTGGGAATTTAGATGAAAATAGTGATAAAAATGTTTTTAAAATTTATTTTTAGTCCATTTGGATTTTAAAAAGTGTTGTTGAATTTTTAGAAGAATTTAAAAGTTAATCAGTTATTATTTGAAATTTTATATTAATTTAATCATAGAATTCAATAAAAAATATTGCAATTAGTGAGATTTTAATCCGGAATGAGTCAAAATAATTTTTAATGTAGTTTATAAATTTTATATGATTTAATTTTAAGATAATAAAATTTTAAAGGTAAAATTTTAAGCGTTTTCGACAATTTCAGAATCGTTCGATTTAATAGACGAGTTAAAATAGCCTTTCGGGGCACAGTCTCGGAATTTGATGAAATCAGTTCCATTGGATCCGTAATAATTAGTTATTATCGGATTTCAATTTTCGTAGCAATCGGAGTTGTCGTTTGACCCCAGCAGCTTAAAACGCTTAGAAAATACTTTAATCGATTTAATTTTAAATTAATCGTTTAATTCTGTAACTCGCACGTATGACCGAATTAGCTTTCGGAACTTGTTCCATTGTGTCCGGAACGCGGAGAAACCCATAAACGCCAGGCGGCACGTGTGATTTGGAGTTCGTTTGTAAAAATTGATAAACTTGAGGATATTAATAAAATAATCATTTTGAAATGTGTATATAAACAAGTTTTAGGGCCAAACCCTAGATCTTTCTCTCAGGCCGCCGCTAATATATTTTCAATGGCCGACACTGTCCCATCTTCTCCCCTTGATCTCCACCCATCCGCTCATTTTTAGCGAAAGCTTTCAATATGAATATCGTAGAGGATTTCGAGATTTTCAAAGTGGACGGTCGTGATCGAGTTTCACGCTGTGAATCGCCGCCAGTGTCTCCGCGTTCGTCCGGAGTTCGATCTCGATTTCTCGATGGAGGAAGCAATCGAGCCTGGCGCACTTCTGGCTGAAGGAGGATGGCGAAGTGAGCTTCCGTTTGGCGAAATCTGATCGTTGGCGAAGTCACTGAAGGAGGAGCGGCGAGCAACCCTAGTTGCGTGCATATGGGTTGATTTTGCCTGAGGCGTTCGCATGGGGAAAAACTTACGTGGGGCCTTGATCTTTTTCCCTTGGTATACGGCCTTGATTTATTTTTGGTAATTAAATAAAAGAAAATTTGTTTTAAATCTTGTTCGAACTTTAAAAATTCGTAACTTGCACTTACGTTACCAGATTTTAACGAAACTTGAAGCGTTGGTGTGACGCCCCACCTCTATACCAATGCTAGCCAAGGACACTACAGGGTAATGCCGTCAACTAACACGGAGAATAACGCTGGTTAGGAGCGACCATCTATAGCCTTGCTCTAACTATCTATTGAATACATCGACAATAGTCATACCATGCAGGTCGACATACCCAATGAATACTTAAAACAAAACCATAGGTGGTTGGAGGATCTATCAGAACAGAATATAACAAATCAAATGTAATAAACATCACAGAACAGAAGATCATCATAAACACATATATTGATACATAACAGAGTACACAAAATAATACATGTCAAGTTGTATAGCAAACCACAATATACAGACGAGTCAAAAGAATACATATATCAGAGTTACAATGAAAGGACTACATAAAAAGCTTTGACAAAAAGAAATAAGATGAATAGTCCATGCGGAAGCAAAAGAGGCTAAGTCCAAAAGCACCTAACCAGAATTATCTCGGTCTGACCCGAGTATAAAATACACGGGTCAGTCTAACTAAACAAATCAGTTAGATAAACTGAACAACAATAACCTGCAAGGTCACAAAGTATAACAAATATCTCTAAAGGAGATAACACAATCATCTAACAAAAGATGAATCATATGATAACAAAACAAGCCTCATATCAGGCAACATAGAGAAACAAAGGATACAAATATCCCAAATCAAGCCAAAAAGGCAATAACAAATGCCAATAAGGTATACAAATTCCACAAGGTAATCGCTACATATCATGCGGCTCAAAAAGACCAACATCGAAAGGAGATACCTAGGGAATATACATATGAATGGAAACATCATAAAATTTGCTCGAGCTCAGTATTGTACAAACAATGATCCATGAGCCCGAAGACTCCAAATCCAATATCACCCATGCGGCTCATAACGACCAACATCGGAAGCGATACTAAAGGGCAATCCAATATCACCCATGCGGCTCATAACGACCAACATCGGAAGCGATACTATAGGGCAACAAACCCGAAGGCACAAACCCGAAGGCACAAACCCGAAGGCAACATACCCGAAGGCATCATACCCGAAAGCAACAAACCATAGTGGTGAAGGTCGAAGACCCAGTACTGGACACCACTAACTGGCGGAATGTGTCATAACTCTCAAAAAGGAATCCGAAAAGTGGTAACGTGAGTCCCATAACCACTCGTTCACACTAAACGGTTTACTATCCGTTAGTTAGTTTCACACTCAAAGCAGTACAAAGTTCACCTCATATCATCGGTAAACCAAACCCGAAGGTCAAAACGATTAATTGAATAGGTCGAGAATTAATCGGAAGGATAAACGAACAGATTCATGGTCCGTGTTTTATCTAACCATTTAATCACCCTTCCACTTCCCTCGAAGTGCGAAATTGTGCATGTGTTTTAAATAGAATTTATAAATCGGGGAAGCGAACTTTTAATACGATTTGAAGAAATCAATTATAAAAACCCGTGAATAAATTCAAAAAGGAATCATCAAGATCAAATATACATAAACAACTAATTGGAATCAATATGCATCGATTAAATTTGGAAAACGAAGCGAACCAGACAAATTGGCAAAAGACAGCATATTCAGACGTCTGAAAGAAGGGATTCAGACGTCTGAATCTGGAAATTAATTTGTTTTTCAAAACAGAATTCAGACGTCTGAATCCAACCTTCCAGACGTCTGAAATAGACATATTTTGGCCTATTTCCTTTCTGGTCGAAATTTAGCCAATTCAGACGTCTGGAATATACTTTCAGACGTCTGAATCTGGGGGTGAAAATGTTCCCCAGAACAATATTCAGACGTCTCAAATAGAAGTTTCAGACGTCTGAAACCTGATGGTCAGGCATTTCCTGAACCTAGGCCAACTATGGCCAAACAAATCGAAAGCAATCGGACGCGTGTTGATTATGGGCTTACGTCAAACGACTACCCAACCTTAACGACACACCCAAACACTCCGAACAACATAAACATCAACCATATAAGGTTTTACATAGATTTGGCTTCAAAAATCAATATTTGGCAACTTCACCAAAGCAATCCAAATCGAAAACAAGTGCATATGAACAAGTGCTAGGAATTCATACCCAACATCAATGAAATCAAGAGAAGTAGATGTGAGTTCAAAACTCTCCTTCTTACAACCAAACAAAGATGTATACATATATAAGCATAGATGTGAGATAAGAATCTCACCTTATATCACAAAACAAAGAAGAAGATGCTCAAACACAAGAAGGAGACTAACTACTCTCCACTTCAACTCAACAAGCTTCAATCAAAGAATAAAACACATATTTCCCAAAGTTAGGTTTAGGAAATTTTCTGAAATTGAAGAGAGAAAGAGATAGAGAGGATAAGGAGGAGACTTACCTATAGCTTCTCTTAGATTTTAGAGCAAGAAATCAAGTTTGCAAGTTAAACTAGGGCTTGCAATTTCTATTTCTCTTTCCCTTCCACCATTTTCAGTTTTCTTAAGCTTAAGAAATGAAATGAGGGCGAATGGAGAGGAAATGGCTGAGTTAGGAGTTTAAACTAACAAATGGGCTGAACCCAAACCCAAAACCCCATAGAAAAAGTAGCCAAATTCAACTTACTCCAAACATATCAAAGCTTATACTCAAAAAGATCGCAAACGCCATTTTGGAACCAATGGAAATGGTTTAGAGTCCCAATTCGGCCATTTGCAAAAAGTAACATTTCGGACCAAAAATCCGACTAATGACGCTATATTTAAATAAAATATTTAAATATAAAATCGTTAAATATGCGGGTTGTTACAGATCTCCCCTCCTTACAAAATTGCGTCCCCGCAATTCCTAGAGACGATATTTGTAACAACGACATACATACAACCTTCAAAAGAAAAGAAAATAAGCTTGAGATGAAAAGATATACTCACCGTTAGGATCGCTCAATAAACTCTCTTGTTTCCCAAGTACAGTCATTGGGACTAGCGGACCATTGAACTTTAACGAGCGCACGTCCTTGTTCCGAAGGTGTCGCACCTCCGTGTCAAGTACGCGAATAGGCTACTGTATAATAGGTAAGTCCGGTGAGATCTCATGCTCAAGCAAATCAGGAGAATCAATAACAGAATCTGATTCCCGAAGACACTTCCGAAGTTGCGAGACATGAAACACGTCATGAATGCCAGATAAATGAGCAGGAAGTGAAACTCTATAAGCCATAGGGCCAATACGTTCAGTAATAGAAAATGGTCCTATAAAGCGAGGAGCCAATTTCCCAGTCGTACTGAAACGCATAAGCCCTTTCAAAGGAGAAACACGAATAAAAACACGACCACCAATCGAGAACTCGAGAGGCTTCCTACGGCTGTCCGCATAGGATTTTTGGCGACTCCGTACCTCTTTCATTCTCAACCGGATAAGATCAATTTTCTCGAAAGAATCACGAACAAAATCTGGACCAAGAATAAGCTTCTCCCCAGATTCCAACCAACAAGAAGGTGATCGACATGGCCTTCCGTATAAAGCTTCGAAAGGAGTCATACCGATACTAGATTGAAAACGATTATTGTAGGAGAACTCTACTAGAGGTAGGTGATCCTCCCAATAACCACCGAAATCAAAAATACAAATACGGAGAAGATCTTCCAAGATACGATTCACCCGTTCAGTCTGTCCATCAGACTGCGGATGATAAGCTGTACTAAAATTAAGCTTTGTTCGCAAAGCTTGCCGAAGACTCTGCCAAAAATGACTCGTGAATAAAGGATCACGATCACTCACAATAGAACTAGGAACACCGTGAAGTCTCACGATTTCCTTGACATACAACTTAGCCAAATGCGAAGCAGTCCTATTAGACTTAATAGGGACAAAATGAGCAAACTTGGTGAGGCGATAAACAATAACCCAAATGCTAGAATGGCCCGATCTCGAACACGGTAGGCCGTCAATGAAATACATAGAAATCTGATCTCATTTCCACAATGGAATCTCTAGAGGCTGAAGAAGACTCGAAGGACGCCGATGTTCGGCCTTAATACGCTGACAAGTTATACAATTACTCACATAACTCGCCACATCGCGCTTCATGCCTTCCCAATAATAAAGACGACGCATATCGGCATACATCTTACTACTACCAGGATGAATGGTATATTTAGTACGATGACAGTCATCAAGAATGTCATGCCTAAATGCAAAATCAGAAGGCACAAAAAGACGGCTCTTCTTGTGAAGACACCCATGAGAATCAATGTTGAAATCCCGCAACGCCTCATCACAGGATCCAGACTCACAAAGCTGAATAAAATGCAACAAATCAGGATCACGCCGCTGGGCATCGACAATACGACCCAATAAAATAGGTCGAGCTCCCAAACTAAATAATAGAATAGGAGAACCAGAAGATGAACCTCGATCACAAACTTCACAAAAAGATAGAGTCTCAAGAATATTCCATTCGGCAAGCATCATAGAAACAACAGCCGAATGTTTGCGACTAAGCGCATCAGCAACACGATTACCCTTTCCAGGGGTATACTGGATATCAAAGTCATAGGAAGCAAGAAACTCGAGCCAACGCTGTTGTCTCATATTGAGTTCCTTCTGAGTGAACAAATACTTCAAAGATTTATGATCGGTATAAAGAATGAAGCGCTCGCCCAATAAATAGTGTCGCCAAATCTTCAAGGCAAAGACAATGGCGGCTAACTCAAGATCATGAGTGGCATAGCGAACTTCGTTCGGACGCAGTTGCCTAGAAGCGTAAGCAACTACCCGATCCTTCTACATAAGAACTGCACCGAGACCACTACCACAAGCATCGGTGTAGACAACAAGATCATGATTCCCCTCGGGAACCACAAGAATAGGAGCATTAGTGAGAAGTTCCTTCAATGTCTGAAAGGAAGCTTCACACTTGTCGGACCCAATAAAACGAATGCCTTTCCGAGTAAGGCCGGTGAGAGGAAGCACAACCCGGGAAAAATCCTTAATGAACCGATGGTAATAACCCGCCAATCCAAGGAAACTACGAATCTCATGAACATTCTCAGGCCTCTTCCAATTCTGGATGGCTTCGATCTTTGAGGGATTGACAGAAATGCCATCGAAACATACAACATGGCCTAAGAACTTAATCCTATTCTCCCAAAAATGGCACTTGGAGAATTTGGCACTAAGCTGATGATGACGGAGGGTACTCAAGACAATTCTCAAGTGATTAGCATGCTCAGCAGCAGACTTAGAATAAATAAGGATATCATCAATGAAGACAAGGACGAACTTATCGAGATATTCCCGGAATACCCGATTCATGAGATCGACAAAGAAAGCAGGAGCGTTCGTCAACCCGAACGGCATAACGAGCCACTCAAAAGAACCATAACGAGTGCGGAAAGCTGTAAGAGGAATGCTATCCTCCGCGACTCGTAACTGATGAAAACTTGTGGCAAGGTCAAGCTGAGAATAGACCTTAGCACCACTCAATAGATCGAACATATCATCGATCCTAGGCAATGGATACCTACTCCTGATGATTAACTCGTTAAGCTTGCTATAGTCAATGCAAAGCCTAAAAGTTCCATCAGACTTCTTCACGAAGACGACCGCAGATCCCCACGGAGAAACTGGACTGAATCAACTACTTGGACTCAAGCTCTAAAAGATGCTTCGTGAGTTCCTCATTTTCCCATGTAGAGATCCTCGTGGGAGGACGACTAACTTGCTGCGTGCCTGGAATGAGATCAATGCGGAACTCAATTGCCCGCTTAGGTGGCAAACCCAAAACAGGCTCAAAAACATCAAAAAAGTCACAAGCAATAGGAATATGAGATATATTATCATCATCTCGCGAATCAAGAGAATATAAAGCCATTTCGAAATTATCCACATCCCAAAGAATAAGAGATAGCTGAGTAGGCGAATCCGGATGTCGAAGGTATATAATTCTCTCCGAACAAATAATCCTGGCATCATATCTCACTAGCCAGTCCATTCCCAAAATCATATCAAATCCCAGACAAGAAATAACGTGCAGATTCGCACGAAAAGAAAAGCCACATAAAACAATCTCAACATTATCACAAAGCAAGCTATGGGTCGCGGATCCCCCAATAGGATTCGCAATCCTTAAAGAAGTAATCATACTAGAAACATCCAAAGATAAATCATCGACGAGCTTCTTCGATACGAAAGAATGTGAAGCACCCGTATCGAAAAGAACTCGTATATTATGATCACGAAACAAAATAGAACCTTCCAAAATAGATGGAGATATACCTTTGGGCTAAGAAGGACCTTCAGAAGCCTTAGCAGCATAAAGCTTGCTAGACTTGGCACCAGCCGGAACAATAGGGCAAGCTGAAACATGATGACCTTCCTTCTTGCAATAGCGGCAGAAGAGAGGCTTAGGACAAGCTCGAATAAAATGATCTGGAGAACCACAATTGAAACACTTCCGGACGAAAGGTGTTCCAACAGACTGAGGCTGAGAACTAGAACCACCAGTCTTCTTCTTCTTAGAAGGAAAAGACTTCTTCTGAAATGGAAATGGCCTCTTGTTGGGGTTCTTGGAAACCTCAACACCAACATCACTATCACACTCCTTCTCGACAGTCTCGAGATAAAGTGCCGAATCAACCAACTCCTCAAAAGAAAGCTTAAGCTGGAGCAACAAAGACTTCTTAAGATATTTCTTAAGACCAGAAACAAACTTCAAATTCTTCTTATAAGAATTGCTAATGAATTCAAGACCATACTTAGATAAAGCCTCGAATGATGCAACATACTCAGAAACTGAAGATTTCCCTTGCTTCAACTCAAGGAAGCGACGGGTCAATAAAACTTTTTCAGATTCAGGTTCGAACTTGAGTTCAAATCGCTCCCGAAACTAAGTCCAAGAAAGAGTAGACTCATCAATCTCGGCTACAAGAAGCTCATACCAATCAAGAGCACGCTCTTCTAATAAGCTAGAAGTTATAAGAACTCTATCATGGTCAGGAAGATCCATACGAGAGAAGATACGCTCGCACGTGCGAAACCAAGCTTGGACTTCAAGAACGGACTCGGAGCCTTTAAACGGCTTTCCTCCAAGATGAGCAAAATCACTGCACTGGCGTGCAAAGGCAGACTTGCGAGGTGGAGACACTCAAGGAGGAACTGGAGGCTGAGTGCTCCTAAACAATTTCAAAAACTGATCGGCAGACATATAAACGCCATCCGAATGTGAGCCACTGGATTGCCCAGCATCCAAACGTCGTCCCCTATCTCTTCCAGCCATACGCTGAAGTAGGATAAGAACAAGATTAATCACAAGGTAGATACTTCAATATGGAATACTACGGAATTTAAATGCATTCCTAGACGTATTCCCACATTCTATCTAACCTTTGATGGTAAAAGGAATAGAAAGGCATGATGATTCAAAGATTTGTATCACTTGTACACTTTGATGTACCGTAATATGTGTTTCTATTCCGTGTTTATCATATTTTGTCCTGAACTCAGCTCTGATGCCACGCTGTGACGCCCCACCTCTATACCCACCATAGCCAAGGACACTACAGGGTAATGCCGTCAACTAACACGGAGAATAAGGCTGGTTAGGAGCGACCATCTATAGCCTTGCTCTAACTATCTATTGAATACATCGACAATAGTCATACCATGCAGGTCGACATACCCAATGAATACTTAAAACAAAACCATAGGTGGTTGGAGGATCTATCAGAACAGAATATAACAACTCAATGTAATAAACATCACAGAACAGAAGATCATCATATACACATATAATGATACATAACAGAGTACACAAAATAATATGTCAAGTGGTATAGCAAACCACAATATACAGACGAGTCAAAAGAACACATATATCAGAGTTACAATAAAAGGACTACACAAAAAGCTTTAACAAAATGGAACAAGCTGAATAGTCCATGCTGAAGCAAAAGAGGCTATGTCCAAAAGCACCTAACCTAAAACATCTCAGTCTGACCCGAGTATAAAGTACACGGGTCAGTCTAGCTAAACAAATCAATTAGATAAACTGAACAACAAAAACATGCAAGGTCACAAAGTATAACAAATATCTCTAAAGGAGATAACACAATCATTTAACAAAAGATGAATCATATGATAACAAAACAAGCCTCATATCATAGGCAACATAGAGAAACAAAGGATACAAATATCCCAAATCAAGCCAAAATGGCAATAACAAATGCTAATAAGGTATACAAGTTCCACAAGGTAATCGCTATATATCATACGGCTCAAAAAGACCAACGCCGAAAGGCGATACATAGGGAATATACATATGAATGGAAACATCATAAAATTTGCTCGAGCTCAGTACTGTACAAACAAGGATCCATGAGCCCGAAGACTCCAAACCCAATATCACCCATGCGGCTAATAACGACCAACATCGGAAGTGATACTAAAGGGCAACCCAATATCACCCATGCGGCTCATAACGACTAACATCGGAAGCGATACTATAGGGCAACAAACCCGAAGGCACAAACCCGAAGGCAACATACCCGAAGGCAACAAACTGTAGCGGTGAAGGTCGAAGACCCAGTACTAGACACCACTAACTGGCGGAATGTGTCATAACTCTCAAAAAGGAATCCGAAAAGTGGTAACGTGGGTCGCATAACCACTCGTTCGCACTAAACGGTTTACTATCCGTTAGTTAGCTTCACACTCAAAGCAGTACAAAGTTCACCTCATATCATCGGTAAACAGAACCCGAAGGTCAAAACGATCAATTGAATAGGTCGAGAATTAATCGGAAGGATAAACGCACAGATTCATTGTCCTTGTTTTATCTAACCATTTAATCACCCTTCCACTTCGCTCGAAGTGTGAAATTGTGCATGTGTTTTAAATAGAATTTATAAATCGGGGAAGCGAACTTTTAATGCGATTTGAAGAAATCATTTATAAAAACCCATGAATAAATTCAAAAAGGAATCATCAAGATCAAATATACATAAACAACTAATTGGAATCAATATGCATTGATTACATTTGGGAAACGAAGCGAACCAGACAAATTGGCAAAAGGCAGCATATTCAGACGTCTGAAAGAAGGGATTCAGACGTCTGAATCTGAAAATTAATTTGTTTTTCAAAACAGAATTCAGACGTCTGAATCCAACCTTCCAGACGTCTGAATCCAACCTTCCAGACGTCTGAAATAGACATATTTTGGCCTATTTCCTTTCTGGTCGAAATTTAGCCAATTCAGACGTCTGGAATATACTTTCAGACGTCTGAATCTGGGGGTGAAAATGTTCCCCAGAACAATATTCAGACGTCTCAAATAGAAGTTTCAGACGTCTGAAACCTGATGGTCAGGCATTTCCTGAACCTAGGCCAACTATGGCCAAACAAATCGAAAGCAATCGGACGCGTGTTGATTATGGGCTTACGTCAAACGACTACCCAACCTTAACGACACACCCAAACACTCCGAACAACATAAACATCAACCATATAAGGTTTTACATAGATTTGGCTTCAAAAATCAATATTTGGCAATTTCACCAAAGCAATCCAAATCGAAAACAAGTGCATATGAACAAGTGCTAGGAATTCATACCCAACATCAATGAAATCAAGAGAAGTAGATGTGAGTTCAAAACTCACCTTCTTACACCCAAACAAAGATGTATACATATATAAGCATAGATGTGAGATAAGAATCTCACCTTATATCACGAAACAAAGAAGAAGATGCTCAAACACAAGAAGGAGACTAACTACTCTTCACTTCAACTCAACAAGCTTCAATCAAAGAATAAAACACATATTTCTCAAAGTTAGGTTTAGGAAATTTTCTGAAATTGAAGTGAGAAAGAGATAGAGAGGATAAGGAGGAGACTTACCTATGCTTCTCTTAGATTTTGGAGCAAGAAATCAAGTTTGCAAGTTAAACTAGGGCTTGCAATTTCTATTTCTCTTTCCCTTCCACCATTTGAGTTTTCTTAAGCTTAAGAAATGAAATGAGGGTGAATGGAGAGGAAATGGCTGAGTTAGGGGTTTAAACTAACAAATGGGCTGAACCCAAACCCAAAACCCAATAGAAAAAGTAGCCAAATTTAACTTACTCCAAACATATCAAAGCTTATACTCAAAAAGATCGCAAATGCCATTTTGGAACCAATGGAAATGATTTCGAGTCCCAATTCGGCCATTTGCAAAAAGTAACATTTCGGACCAGAAATCCGACTAACGACGCTATATTTAAATAAAATATTTAAATATAAAATCGTTAAATATGTGGGTTGTTACAGATGGAATCGCAGCGACGGGAAGCACGTTGTGGCGCAGGTCTGGATTGAATTTAAGCGAGTGAGAATTTTGGATTAAATCGAACAATTCGATTTAATTTTAAATTTGAAACACTCGTCAAAACTCAAGGTGAGTTATTCTCACTCACATCTGGATGCTAGCTGATTTAAATAGTCAATATTTAAATATCTGTGTGATTGGTTGAATATAATTGTTGTTATCAGTCTGGATTGATATTTATATACGTGATGTGCTAATATCTGTGATGCAGGGAAAACAGGTTGGAGGGATCCAACTGGATTCCTCACGATGTAGTAATTATTTTTTACAATTGATGATGATGTCTGTTTATATGTTGTGATTGATAAATTTGAAATTAAATTGTACTGTGATATTGTTGGATAAATTATAAACTCAGAATTTTAATTATAAGCAGAATAAATTGGGTTTTAAAGGAAGTAAAGGTAATTGATAAATAAGAATTTAAAAGAAAAATATTGGAATCTGGCTTGGATGAAAATAAAAATAACAATCGGTAAAATTTGGAACTATAAACGAAGAGGACATTTTATCTATTGATAACTGTGGAAGTATAAATTTCTGGAAATTAAAAATATGTTTTCAACGAAGCTTCTAAATATAAACCAACAGTTTAAATGTATATAAAAATATTTTGAAATACAATTTTACACTATTAGAATTTTATTTAAGTAATTTGTAAGTACGATTTTCATTGAAGAAATCTCCAAATGTTTTATTTAGAAAGGTCCTAAAAGCTATACTTTAACAAATTGAAATACCGGAAATGGAAAAAAATGTTTAAAACTTCAAAGGGAGTTTATTGGTAAGTTTGGAAATAAATTTACGATAACTAACGTAAATTTGAGTCGGAATAGACCGAGCGGAATCTATATGAAAGAATCTTTGGGTTGTTTGAATGGAAATGTTTCTTGGAAAAAAAACCAAGTTCGTGAATAAAATCAGGTTTTAAAAGTTAAGATAAAATTTGTTTTAAGGAAATGTTTTTAAGAAATTCTTCTTAAAGAGATAAGTAATAAATTTGGCTATAGTATAATTATTTAAGAATATTACTGGTAACTATATTTTATAAACAGATTTATTTAAAGCATAGATGATTTAGGTTATTTGAAAACTAGTATTTATCCTTTAAAACCAATACTTTTAAATTTAGTTTAACAAAACCCTTATTTATAATAAAAGTTTACATCAAAATAAATGGGTTTACTTTACATATTGAAATCATATTTTTGAGTAATAACTGTAGTAAATTTTCATATTTTAAAATATATTTGAGAATAAAGTGTTTTACTTGTTAAAAAGCTAAATTGTTTTGAACTTGGTTATTCCCAATGGGAATAAAGGGTAAAGGACTTACCTTATAAAGGGAGAATTTTGGGAAAATTGTTTTCAAATGAGTTTTGGAAATTTGAAAATATATCTTTTAAAAGATATTTGAGGCAAATAAATAATGTGGGAAATTATTTATTGTGTGATGGATGTTTGTGAGTATAAATTGATAGTTAAATCACCGACTATCAAAATTGGACAAATGCGCTGATCGTTTCAAAGAGATCGGGATCGAGATTTATTTCTCGTAAACCACTTCGATCTAGTTTGTAGTTTCGCGGAAAAAACGTGTTCGGAGTCGAAGATGGAGCAGTGAAGTGCAAGGACTAGTCGCTACTAATCCTGAGGATATTTCCAAAATGGATGTAGTAGGAATAGTGCCTTCGGTTCCGTTCGAACCCGGGACGGACTTGTATAGATGAATGCTTGCGAAACATCGTCAGGTGGACGATGGGCATTCTAAGGGATATGTTCTTAAAAAGGTAACGCTTAGCCTCAAGCCTCATCAAATGGGAATGACTGAAAATCAGGGGATATGCAACAAGGCTTCGTGGGTAGCCCCCACTTGAGAGTAAGGTCATTCCTGTCTAGATGTCCCTTTTTATTTGGCTTAGTGGTATGGTTGCTGATCCCAACCGCGGGGTGATCTTATTCGGAACTATCCAGTAAGGGATGGGTCCGGCCTTGTGTTGCAGGGGATCGGGAGTGGTCCTCGGTATGTTGATCTAGACCAGGTACTGTGACAGGTGGTACCCCAATGCCTAGTCATTGTTGGAAATCCATTCTCCTTACGAGCCTTTTACGAGTTTTGTTTGTATTACCCACTCTGTGGCTAGTAGCTGGAATTTAATAGATGTAACAATTTCGGCTATTTTATAGGTATTTGTATATAGACCCTATTATAATATCAAAGGATTTCTATAAAAAGTGTTTTAGCTATCGTAAGGTAAAAACCCGACATGTTTATTTGTGGCATGGTCTTACGAGATGCTTTTGTTTTCAAAAGGATTTTGAAACTTTAATAATCAATTTGGATGCATTATTATCAACTGGTATTCCAAACTGACTCGGGTGTTATTTCGTTATAATGTTTGGGTCAGACCGAGTATTATATGTTCAGGACAGGTTGCTATGGAGCAGGAGAGGAGCTGGAGTCCGAGACGTATTATCCATATTTATATATATCCGCTGCTGTGATTGTATGGATTTGTCTTACTGGTGAATGTTGATTTGTATGAGATACTCTGATGATATGATGTATAAAACATATATAGTTTCATTTTGTGTAAAGTTCTATATTTACTATTATATTTTATGCCGCTGCGACTGTGAGATTCTGATATTGTTTAGTTTCTTCTTCTATCTCTTCTTCTTTAACTTTAATGGTTCGTTTTTCTGTTCCACTTGAGTTAATTGATGTAGAATAATGTTGACTCAAGGGGTACGGATTTGCGGGCTGTCACACTTGGTATCAGAGCTTAGGTTGGCGACAACCTAGGCTTTGGTGGGGAAATTACTCATTAAGCAGAGTTAATAGTACTCTATAGTGAGTTGAGCGTATTAATAAATATGAGAGCGTACTTGTTAGTGAATGTAAAATTGATTTTATACTGTGTTGACTTATCGGTTGAGTGTTTATGAATTCTGGTCGGTGTGGGAAGTACAACCGTATCGATAGGTGTTTCTAAACTCTTAAACAAGATAAACCGACATAGTACTGTTTTTAAAGTGGGTAAATGAAATAATTTTGCCCAATATTATGTTTTGATATAAAAGGAATAATTTTCTAAAATTATTATTATATATATATATATATATATATATATGGTTGATTGGTTGTTAATACAATAATCAAATAAGAACCTAAAATTTAATCTAAACTTTGAAATGGTTATAACCAAATAAATTCCATGAGTATAAATTATACAAGAAAAAAGAATAACTAAATTTAAACTAAACCAGAATTTGAATCCCGGAAGTTTTGGAAAGGATTTTAAATGTAAAGAAAACAAAAGTTTGGAAATTTAAAATCCTGGGAAAGATTGAAATGTTTGCTAAGGTGTTTGAAGGCAATATTGGAATATTATTTTGGGTAATATTTTTGAATGAGAATTGTGTTGAAAAGAATTTGGGAAAGTAAGAAAGCATTGAACTCACTTCAGTCGTTGGAAAATAATCCTGATGATGCTGGCCACATCATTAGAATTCATTTTCGAGTTTCTAAAGTGATGGATTGCTACCAAAGTGATTGGTTTTGATATTGTTTGGGACTTGTTGGGTATAACAAGTGTTTTGGAAAATTAAAAATGGGGAAATTGTTTTGGTACAACCAAATTGTTTTAGAAATCTGGAGATTTGATTGATATACCAAATGGGTATATATTAGATATATTTCAAAATGGTTTTGCAATAAAACCGGGTAATTGAATTCTGGGAAATTCTGTTTAAATAATGTGTAAAGTAAAATGAATCAACTATTGAACTTATTAAGTGAAGTTGATATTAATGAAGGAAGAAATGAAAATTTAATCTTGGAAATAAAATTTAACCTGAGTAAATGGAAGTGAATAAAATATATTGGAGTGAATAGAAAATTTGAATTTAACTTGGGATAAGTTAACTAAATTGAACTTAGAATTAAATTGATTTGGATTAAATTGAAATGTAAAATAACTTGGCAATCATGGGTCATTATATAATAAATTGCACTCATAAGATATTAAGTGTTATACTTGTGATCTGAAAATTGTGGATTTAAAATTTGCAAAGGATTAAGGTGAAAGAAAATTTATATCCTTGAGAATTCAGTGATACACATATATATAAGTTTGGAATTGAGATTATAAGGTGTAAATGGATTAAAATGAGCAATATAAACTTTAAAGAAAATAATTGGGTGAACTTATAAATAGAAAATGAAATGATGATCACAAATGGGAAATAGTTGGATGGTATGGGGAATTCAAATCTAATCTCGAATGAAATGTGAATTGAAATAAGGTGAAGAGAATATAAATTATAAAAGATGTGAATGAACTTAAGTCAGTAAATAAGGTTTGAACTTGTATATGAAAAATTTAAAATTGAATTGAATTGGATTTAACTTAAATTGAATGGAATTGAGATGGATTTGGATTTAATTAAAAACAAGATTCAATTGTGTCATGAATAGAAATGAATAGAATTTAATTCTTATTTAAGATAGTAAAGGAAATGGTACAAATTCAAGATGGCTAACTAAATTTGGTCGAACCTGAATTAGAATTAGAAAAGGATTAAATTGAAAGGAAATTTAATTTAGAGAAGTAAGAATGATATTGTGTGAATAAAATTTTAACTCAGCTAAAATCCAAATAAATTTGTTGAGAATGAATTTAACGTAAGCTAAATTAAATGGAATTTATATTGGCATGAATAGAATTTTGATAGTTTGGTCAAAATTTGGAAAGTAAATAAAATCCAATTGTGGCATGGGATTTAAATTTGTGGTAATAACTATTGGAAGTGTGAATGAATAATGGAATTAGATTATAATGGTGATGGTTTGAATTGTGAATAAATTCAAATGAGTGAAATAATTTAAAGTGGTCTCTTTGTTAATAAAATAAATTTAACATAGGTTGGATAATTAAACAAAGTGCATTAAAATTTGTATATGGATTGGAATTTGATTTGTATGAGAATCAAATGAAAATAAAATTTGATTTATAAGAAGATAATGAAAATATTGTGAAAGAACTTAAGAAAATTGAAAGACAAAATTAATTGTGGATAAGCTTTATTAAGTAATTTTGAATGAAATTGGTTTAGATAATTAAATTGGAATGCAAGTAAATGAATTCTAAATTAACTATTTTGAGGAAACAAGAATGTATGAGTCGTATATAAACCAGAATTGAATGATATTGTAACGACCCAGAATTTCTATTAATTAAAATTTGAATATATAATTAATTTTAATTATTAATAAGTGGAATTTATAAGTCGAATAATTTTATTTCGAATAATTAGATGTAATTGGATAATTAAATCGATAATTTAATATGTGAAAATATAGAAATAATGGAAAATTGGGTTAAATATGATTGAAAATGATTTGTAAAATTTAATTTAATCACACTGGAGTTAGAACGATATTTTAGAACTTTTAAAATTGAGTTAAGAGTTAATTTGTGAAAATTGAATATTTTGATATTTAATCTACTAGTGCAATTAGTCAATTTTCGAACAGTCTCAGAATTGGACGAAATTAGTTCCATTGGATCCGCAATAGTTTGTTATTATAGGATTTCAATTTTCGTAGCAATCGGAGTTTTTGTTTGACCGTGGCAGCTCGAAATGCATCGAAATTGTTTTAATATTAATTTGGCGTGTTAAAATGGTCATTTTTCAAACAATCTTGGATTTTGACGAAACCAGTTTCATCGGATCCGTAATGTGATATTATTGTATGGTTTCAAATTTCGTGTCAATCAGATTTACGGTTTGTCCGGGGCAAGCCAAAACGCATAGAAAATTCGTTAAATCGGTTTAATTTAAAATAGATCGTTTATTGCCGTAACTCGCATAGATGATCGAATTAGCCTCCGAAACACGTTCCATTGTGTTCGGAACACGGGGTAAATCTTAAAAAGCCAACCGGCACGCTTCGTTTGGAGTTCGAAAAAATTTCGGATGAATAGTGTCGTGTATTTTTCTATATAAGGACTTCATTATCTACATTTGCAAAACCTGAGTCAACTCTAACCCTAGCCGGCCCTAATTTTCAATGGCCACCATCATTCGATCTTTTCCCTCTCAATCTCTCCCAATCCACACGTTTTTAGAAAAACTTGTCAACACGAAAGTTGTAGAGCTAAGCAAGGGCTTTCAATCCATACGGTTACTTCGTCAAATCGTCAACTATGGGGGAGTTATCTGCTCGCGTTCGCAGTGGGTTTGGGGATCCTTTTCACGGCTAAGGTAGGGCCGAGCTTGGTGATGCTTGGGGTGAGCGTGGTGTTGGAGGCGAGCTTCGAAATGGTGTATCCTGATTGACTTGAAAATGCTCGTGGAGGGCCGCGATTTGGTGCCCTAGGTGACAATGTTGGGTTTCTTTGTGCGTTCGTACCTATAGAACGCGATGGGGGGAAGGAGATACGCACAGCCTGATGGAAGCAATAGGAACGTGGGGCCCAGATCTGTCAAGGTTTAAAAATAGTTAATTAAATTGTAAAACTGATTTATATTAAATCGTGTGATCTTTGTAACATCATAACTTGCTCATACGAGGTCGAAAACTGACGAAACCAGTTGCGTTGGAATCGTTTTGTCGAGTACTACGCAATGGAATTGGATTGGAGTCATTTGGAGCTAGTGAAAATTTTGGGTAAAATTAAACGCACGTTTAATTTTATTCGAAATAAAACGCGAAAACAGAATTGAAATCAAGGTGAGAACTTCTCACTCAATCGAATCGGTTTCGATTTTAATTTTAAATAGTTATATTTAAAATTCTTGAATGTATGTTTGAATGATGATTGTTATCTATTGATTGTTAAATAGACATTATACGCCGTTAGTAAGCGGAGGTTATTTATTAAAAACATATACCGCGAATATTTCACAGTATAGTGAAATTGGTATTATTTATGTACTTGGAGTTGATTTCCCGCACTATATAGCGGATGAGACCCTATTGCGCCGTCTATTAAGCGGATAATATTTTAAATCCCATATACCGCGATAATTCCGTACTGGAATGGAATTGGTATTGTGCTAACATCTTTGGATGCAGGAAAACAGGTTGGAGGGATCCAACTGGATTCCTCAACAGTATTTATTTGATTTCAGATATTTTGATATTTGATTGATTATCATATCGATATATGATGTTGTTGTTGTCGTGATTGACTAATTGGTGTGTAGCGTCATTGGGCCAATTTTGGAATTTTAAAAGGATTTTAAAATGATTTTTGAAAGTATACGTTTTACTAAATTTTGAATTGATTCATTTTAAATAATTAAAACGTTATAAATTTTTATGTTATAAAAATTAAGATTTTTGTGAAATATAACCAAAAGGTTATTTTTGAGATAAGTAGTTAATAAATTTATAAAATAGTTAAATTGGGATTTTTGAATTAATTAAAAATGGGTTATATGAAAGATGTATAAATTTGATATTTTAAAATTAAAAATATTGGAATTATAAAACGAGTTTTTACAAGTGTTAAAATGAAGTATGAATGGATTCATAAGTGAATGAAAATTGTAACGACCCATAATTTTCGATTATTAAAATATTAATTAAATAATATTTTATAATTTTATATTGAAATAAAACTAAAAAAAATTGATGTTACTAGGAGAAGAATAACTAGAATGTAATGTTAGTAATGTTAATATAGGGTAATTGCTAACTATTTTAATCTAATTTCCAATTAATTGAAGTGACTTTAAGGTTATAATTAGTTATAACTAAAAATAAGGAAATACATTGAACGTTGAAATTATATGTAATCAATTAGAATTGGCTAATATTGAATATGAAATCAGTGGTGTTGTCTGACGCTACTGATAAATATTTAAAGTAATTTCAAACTAATTGAAATTCATTGTAGGTTGACTTGGTTATGATTGTAAATAATGAAATAAATTAAATGATATAGATGGTGAACTTGTATGTAATTAATTGAAATAGGTTAATATTGAATATAAAACCTTTTTGGGTAAGCAAATTATAACCCTTGGTTGTAAAGAATATGATAAGGGGTATGAATTATTATTATAAACGATTGTATTAACTATTTTCTCATTAATTTATCGTTTTAATATTGAATGAGTAATTAATTGAATTAAGGCAATTGAATGTTGGGTTTAATGTTGGAATTGTATGTTAGTGATTAAAATAATTGTAACGTTATTTGATGATAAGTTGAAATAAGGAAATGAATTAAATGTTATATAAAAGGGGAAATTATATGAAATTAATGGAAAATTGAGTATAATCAGGATTGTGTAAGTAGTCATAACATTTGTTGTTAATAATAATCTTGTAAATGCGATTAAGTAAGTAAAAGGTAACATTTGTCATTCATCACCTGTTTATTTAATCCATTGAAATTAAATTGAAAATCAATTGTAGTTAATCTAATTACCTACTACAGTTAATATGAACTAAAGTGACAAATATAGAAGATTGAGGTAATGAAATGGTAAACCAACATTAAGTATATATATAATATGATAATTGATTGAATAATAAGAGAATAAAAAAATAAGTATATGTTGGATTTAAATTAATTAATGAATTTATTGCCGTTAATTTGACTTGGAATCTTCTAATAAAAGGGAAAGAGAATTTATTTGAAATTAATGGCGTTTAATGAAAGAAATGTATGTTTGTTATAATCCGTTATAAGTGTAATTTTGAAATTAATTACAATTATGTCGATTTGAGATCTTTCAATTTTTAAAAAAAAGAAACATTAACATTAATTTTTGGATTTAATGAAAGAAACATACATTATTGTAAAAAAATTAAAAGAACATTTAAATGAAAATAAAACGAACATTTTCATTTTGAAGGTAAAAATAATTCTATATAAAGAAGAAAAAAATGAATTTTAAAACAATATTTTACAGTCATTAAGTATACATTTGAGGCTGTATATAAGTGATTTTAACACTAATCTTGAAGTTTAAATTTAATTGACTTTTTAGGTTGTGCAATTCCCCTATGAGAAAAACATTATTTTGAAAGAAAAAAAAACTTGAATTTGAGTTCTAGATCATCTTTTATTTTTTTGTAACGTTACACTGGTTATTGTATTCAAATTTATTTACTATATGTTAATTATGTGTAAACGAGTGTGAAAAAGGGTATATTCAGTGATAATATATTTAATTGAGTGGATCATGCAATTAACTAGATCCTAAGTGGTCCCTTCATTCCCTTATTATTCAATACACCTGCCACCATTTCCACATTTGGTTTCATTTCAATTCTTTGATGTAATTGAAAAGTGAGTTTATATCCTTTCTTATTCTTCCGTTTTGTTTATTTATTTTCCAAAGCATCTACTTAGATCATACAGTTTTGTTTTATTTGTCCCTTCCATACATATTTCATTTGTCACTTCCCTTTCTTCTTTTGTTTTATATCATATATCATTCTTTCCCCTAGAAATTCCTTATTTTTCAAACATCAGACCTCTATTTGTTTCCCTCAATGTCAACATAGCTTTATACCTCTACTTAATTGCTGCCAATTCATTTTACTGAAGCTATGCTTAGATAAAGAAAAGAATAAAAAAGTGTGAGCATCCATTTCTTCCTTAACTACATCCGTACCTTTCCTCATCGCCTTGCCTTCTTTTGCAAGAAGCCTTCAAAATAATTGAACAATGAGAATTAACCTTAATGGTTTTGGCTTTCCACTTCTTGCCTTTGTTTTGGGGTACATCAAATTTGAAAACGTGAGTTATTAAAGTTTCTTATTTTAAGAATTAAATATGTATGTATTTTATTTTATATCCTTATAACCTGAATATCTTCCTCATACGAGCTTTGATACATGCGTAGTTTCTTCCATTGGACTCGTATTGGAATTCCTAATAACATAAAATAGGTTTGGCTGAGTTTGGAGACTATTGGAAAAGGCATCTCTGTTTGGATTTTTGCGTTCTAAATATCAAAGGTGAGTGTTTTGACCCACTCACGAATACTAGATTATCTTATGCTAGTTAAATTAAATTTATAATGTGATTAGAAATTTATTAATTGCTTTTGGTATTATTAGATTGTCATTTAAGTTAAATTTGAATTTATATTGAATTGAATTTGCCATTTATTTAATAATGAATATAAATTGCAAGTTATACACCTGATAATGATAATCAATTGATTGTTGTGATTTATTGGCTGATTTGGATGTTGGATTGTGATGGATGTTATTGGTTGTCATTTTGGATGATTGGATGTTTATTTATGTATATATCTTTGTTACCACTATGGATTGAAATGATAACTCGAGCAGTTTCCATTGATTTGGAAATTTTGATTTGGATACTGGTTGAAATGACATATAACCGTGTAATTTCTTTAATTTGGATTATTTATTAGAATTGAATTATTTGAAAGATTTATGTTTCAAATTTAAAATTCGGATCTATTTTAATTAAAATGATTAAGATTGGTATTTTTGAATCGTTTGAAATCTTTTAAAATAATTAAATCCACACTGTACACTTGATAGGAGATGAAATTCCTGTTATACATCTCTGAATCCATTATAGTAATATTTCTATTCTATTTATTTTGATTTGACTTACATAAGATCTTTTAGTCCTGACTCGAGTGTTTTGTCTTTTTATTACGCTTGGGTCAGTTTGAGTTTTTTTTAGTGTATTGAAGACCATTATATTTTGGAGGATGAAAATGGAGACGAGTCTACTATTTATTATTAATTGTTCCACTACATCATGTGTTCCGCTGCATTATTTATTTATTTCTACTGTATGTATGACTCTGATTTGTATTGTAAAGGTGTAATCAAATGTTATTTGTAAAACAGCTTCATGAACTGTTTATTTGATTTTTATATTTTGTCATTCCGCTGTGAGATTCTGTGTTTTATCTTTCCTTCTTTTCTATTATTTTCTTATTTACCCCATTAACAGTCTTACCTTTTGAATGATTTTGGTTGACATGTGTGGTTTATTGTTGATTTAAATCGTCCAAAAGGGTGGGATGTTACAGTTGGTATCAGAGCTTTGGTTTAGACATACCTCAGCCTGTTGGGGTTAACTCATTAGAGATAGGGTAGTAATACCCTAGAATGAGTTGTCTAAGTGTATATATGAGAGCGTGTATCTGTTAGTTTTATAAAAGTGTTTATATAAGTTTTGAAATGAATTTTTTTCCTAATATTATATGATATGCAGAGGATTAAATTTTTATAACTAATATAGTTATTTGTAATGTGTTTGATTTATGAAATGGTAATATTTAGTTATTATCATTTATTGTTGATTAGTTGCGTTTTATCAGTTTAAAAGCATTGGCTAATTATTGTTGTTGTGAATTTTGTTGTTTTTGACCGTAGTTAAACTATTGAAAAATGAAATATTTGGATATTTTGGATAATCAAAACCTTTTGAATTAGTATGAATTTAATGTAAATTGATTATAAATAAAACCATGACTTGTAAATTGTTATGAAATAAATGGATGTTATAATAAATGGTTATAAATAAAGTTGTGATAACTTTAAACCTGAACAATGTCTTATAAAAAGGAATTATGTTTTTATAATTTGGTTATAAACTTAAGAAAAATCCTTATGAAATTATTTGGTAATAAATGTAATATTAAATGAGAAATATTATATGTGGAATGAATGTAATTTAAATTGAAGAGAAATATAAGCAATATTATGAGAATGAATAAATTAATGTTATATGTTAAATGGAGAAATTATGTGAAACAAATATTAAAGTATGAAATGATACTTTCATTAATCAATGAGATTAATAATGAATTTAGTTGAAGTATAATTGTGATGAATCAAAATTAAATAAATACGTAAGTTGTGCGTATATTATTTTATTCGCATAATTAATTTGATCTGGATTTGAGTACGTAAGTTTGACTTGAATTACACCATTTTGCATTAGAATTTTTCATTCGATTCTTGATGGTGAATATTGATATGGATTTTTGGTTTGATTCTAGAGTTCTCTGTCATAGTATATGGCTATGCAAGGAGAATGATGGTTTCTAGTCAAGAAACCATATCGAAGTCCGCATTAGGGAAGTTGAATGAACAATACTAGTTCGAAAGCGAACTTGTGTAATCGAGCGAACGATCGAATGTAATGTTGCAAAATGATGACATGTGTACACCTTATGTTCTAATAATATTGATATGCTTTGGCATTGAAATTGAAAGTTGTTGGGTTGGATATCTTTGTAATTTAAATTGGGATTTTCTTTTATGAAAAACTACTATTAATTTAAAACCATTTTTCAAACTACTTTCTTTTATTTTCCTTATACAAACTATTTTCTTTAATTTTTCTTATACAAACTATTTTACAAACTATTTTATTTTCAAACTATTTTACAAACTATTTTATTTACAAACTATTTTCGATAACCATTTTATATGCCAAACTATTTCACAAAATGATTGTATATATATAAAAAAGAACTATTCTAAATTCAAAACCTTTTGCAAAGCAAAAATGTTCAATTCCATATGGATCTTCATGCAGCGTAATTGATTTGCAAATTTTTTTATTCTTGCATAAGACAGACTTTATATAAGTATAAGGCGATTTTTTAAAAATGTTGATTTTGGAAGGTTTTTGATCTGAAGAGATAAATCTTATATATAACGGAATTTATATAAGAATGATTTGATATATTTGAGACTATTGATTTTGGAAAATACTCTATCTGAAAATGAAATCTTATATATGATGGAATTTATATAAGTGCAATATTTGAAGCTATGATTCTGAATGGTGACTATATATGGTATGATATATTTTGAATAAATGATATGGGAAGTACCTTCCATCGGACCCCTTTGATGGGTCATTTGTTGGATCCCTTTGGTGGGTCATTTAACGGATCCCTTTGGTGGGTCATTATCGGATCCCTTTGGTGGGTCATTATCGGATCCTTGGTGGGTCATTATCGGATCCCTTTGGTGGGTCATTATCGGATCCCTTTGGTGGGTCACTTATTATATTCATTTGATATTAGTGGATAGCGTAAATCGAGGGGTGAGATGCCTACAACTACAATTAGTTCTGCTGGGATAGCGGCATAACCATTGCGTAACTGCAATCCATGGGGGAACGTACTTTCCATATCTATTTTCAATGATTTTAAGTATTTTCATTGGGTGTTGAAACAGGTCTGCTAAGTACTTGGAGAATTCCAGCCATGCGTCTGATCAACGCATGGCCAGAGTCTGCAAGAACAAGGATAAACCTGTTAAAACATCGAGTTATAAAAGTATTTTAATAAAGTATTATATAAAAGATATTTTGATCATTTTTCCTTTCTAAATACTTTAAAATGTTTAAATATTGTTTATTTATGTACAACATGGTTTAGTAGTAAATTATTAGTGTTCTAAATATTGTCAGAAGTTATTAATTAAATAAAACATTTTAAAGTTAATGATTATTGATTTATTAATGATGTTTAAAAGTATTTTTAGATTTAAAACTAATAAAATTTAAACATAATGGATTTAAGGTTTTCAATAGCTTCTTTTTAAATATAAGTAATGATGTAAGTAATTGTTTTCAAATAATTTACATATATTTAAAAAAGATGTTATTTAAAATTACTGAAATGGTATTAATAAATGAAGCAAGAAAATTTATAGAATTTTTTTTTGTAAAGTATTAAAACATTAAAGATGATTGATTTGCAAATGAAATGAATTTTTTTTTTGTAAATTTTTTTATAAGTTTCTTTGAATGTATAATTTGAAGATATATTATATAAATGGAAAAAATGATTTGCGAAGTTTTAAATATACTTGGAAAATAAATTAGAATCTCAATTTTGGAAGTATGGTTTTAAATAATGACTTGATTTCGAAGTACTAGTAGTAAATTTATAGGTTTAGTTACTATTTGAATTTTGTATTAAACCATGATAAATGTTTTTCCCATGATTTGAATATTCATTCTAAACCAAGTGTGTAAAATTAATCATGAATCTATGAAAATTTATACTTTTATTTAGATATTTAGTGGAAGATTTGAGTATGCTATTAGTTTCACTTTAATAATCTAGAGTTTATACTTATTTTGGAATATTGAGTCTAATAAATTATCAGATTTAAGGAACTTTATTTTTAAAATCTTATCATAATGTTTTAATATAAATTTTTGATACAAATTTCTACATTGTTTAAACTTTGGGAAAGTCCTTGCATAATGCTATAAAGATGTTTTAAATTTATCTTATATTCCTACTAAGTGAATGAGGTTAAATGTTTTAATTGAATTTTTAGATATATTGAAGTATTTCTTTTCTCTTCAAGGGCGAACACCAAAAACTTAAATTTTTATTCTATATCTAAATTAAGGTATAAAATTAAGTAAGGCTGTAGAAGCTTAAGTAATATTTTGTGAAATGATTCATTAATGGCTTAAATCTTTAATGGAAAACAAATTATGTAAGTGATTGGCCTTTATATAAATAATAATTAATTAAATAAATAAGAATGGAATTTTACGAATAAAATATATAAGAAATTAGAAATTTGTAACTTGTAAATCAAAAGATATAAAAATTTAGAATATGTAATCATTGAATATTTTTTTAACTAACATGAATAAAATAAACTTGTATAACACTCAATTACATTCTTAAAACACATATATTTACCAAAAATGTTTAATAAGTTGAAATGTTAATAGAATATTATACAGGTAAAACTTAAGTAATGGAAGCGTTCAATGAAATTATTTCTAAATAAGAATTTTGATGAACAAGAAATGTTATGTATGTAAGTTAATATTGTGAAATAATTTATATATGTACATGTAAGAAAAAGAGAAGGACGTTATATGAGAAAAAAAAGAATAGTAATGATGTAAAAAAAGAAATCAATTGAATAAACTTAAATATTGTGTTGAAATTATTGGTTATTTTGGCTTTTGAGATGATAGGAAAGGATACTTCTAACTCTATAAGGATGTATAGATAATATATCAAGTATTTATCTAAGGCTATTGAGCATAGGGTACACTTAATAGTCTATTTATCATCTTGTACGACTAAAAATGTCTGAACCTGAACAAATCATCAGTTTGGTTGCTATGGACATATGATTGATTCATTTGTTACATATGATGGTCATGTTGTTTGTTTGCATGTGACTATTATTATATTATGTTGATTTGTTTGTTATTAATTTAAGCAACTTATATATATCTCTTTTCACGTATTATTAACTTCTTTGGATTTTACAAGTGAAGTACAAGTTTATGGAAATAATAGCTACTGCTTTTGGTTTCATAAATTAAGCGTTCTTTTCCCGACTAATAGGTATATTTTTGGATTACAGGTTTCTAGCAATATTATATTGTTTCCCATGGTTTGGGATGTTTATTTTTTTAATATGATATATATATATGATGATTATTGATATTATTATTTCTCCGCGACCCCTCCGTATAAAGGAGACTCTGCCGAAATTTTTCGTAAATTTTAGACTTAGAAATTTTGTGAAAAGTGAAATATTTTCAAACTTTGGTAACTTGAATATGAAGAATTACTTAATTAATTGTATATTCTATTTAAATTAATTAGTTATGAAAATTAATTGTTTATAAATTGAATACTTTGAATAAAAGATAATGATTCCTTATTTTCCCCTTTTCCTAATTTCCTCCTTTTCCCTTTTCGAGGACGAAAAGTTTTGAGTAGGGGAGAGTGTAACGACCCATAATTTTCGATTATTAAAATATTTTTTTTTGAATTACCTAGAGAACCAAGCTTCGCTTGTAAACTCTAGGGAAGTATGTGCCTGCCAAACATATACTTCGGGTACTTGTTACAGGGTTGTCAGCTTCGGGACTCGAACTCGTGACCTTCGATCACGCAGTGCAGACCATCAACCAACTGCGCCAACCCTGTTGGCTCGATTATTAAAATATTAATTAAATAATATTTTATAATTTTATATTGAAATAAAACTAAAAAAAATTGATGTTACAAGGAGAAGAATAACTAGAATGTAATGTTAGTAATGTTGATATAAGATAATTGCTAACTATTTTAATCTAATTTCCAATTAATTGAAGTGACTTTAAGGTTATAATTAGTTATAACTAAAAATAGGGAAATACATTGAACGTTGAAATTATACGTAATCAATTAGAATTGGCTAATATTGAATATGAAATCAGTGGTGTTGTCTGAACGCAACTGATAAATATTTAAAGTAATTTCAAACTAATTGAAATACATTGTAGGTTGACTTGGTTATGATTGTAAATAATGAAATAAATTAAATGATGTAGATGGTGAACTTGTATGTAATTAACTGAAATAGGTTAATATTGAATATAAAACCTTTTTGGGTAAGCAAATTATAACCCTTGGTTGTAAAGAATAAGATAAGGGGTATGAATTATTATTATAAACGATTGTATTAACTATTTTCTCATTAATTTATCGTTTTAATATTGAATGGGTAATTAATTGAATTAAGGCAATTGAATGTTGGGTTTAATGTTGGAATTGTATGTTAGTGATTAAAATAATTGTAACGTTATTTGATGATAAGTTGAAATAAGGAAATGAATTAAATGTTATATAAAAGGGGAAATTATATGAAATTAATGGAAAATTGAGTATAATCAGGATTGTGTAAGTAGTCATAACATTTGTTGTTAATAATAATCTTGTAAATGCGATTAAGTAAGTAAAAGGTAACATTTGTCATTCATCACCTATTTATTTAATCCATTGAAATTAAATTGAAAATCAATTGTAGTTAATCTAATTACCTACTACAATTAATATGAACTAAAGTGACAAATATAGAAGATTGAGGTAATGAAATGGTAAACCAACGTTAAGTATATATCTAATATGATAATTGATTGAAGAATAAGAGAATAAAAAAATAAGTATATGCTGGAATTTAAATTAATTAATGAATTTATTGCCGTTAATTTGACTTGGAATCTTCTAATAAAAGAGAAAGAGAATTTATTTGAAATTAATGGCGTTTAATGAAAGAAATGTACGTTTGTTATAATCTGTTATAAGTGTAATTTTGAAATTAATTACAATTATGTTGATTTGAGATCTTTCAATTTTAAAAAAAAAGAAACATTAATATTAATTTTTGGATTTAACGAAAGAAACATACATTATTGTAAAAAAAATTAAAAAGAACATTTTAATGAAAATAAAACGAACATTTTCATTTTGAAGGTAAAAATAATTCTATATAAAGAAAAAAAAATGAATTTTAAAACAATATTTTACAGTCATTAAGTATACATTTGAGGCTGTATATAAGCAATTTTAACACTAATCTTGAAGTTTAAATTTAATTGACTTTTTAGGTTGTGCAATTCCCCTATGAGAAAAACATTATTTTGAAAGAAAAAAAAACTTGAATTTGAGTTCTAGATCATCTTTTATTTTTTTGTAACGTTACACTGGTTATTGTATTCAAATTTATTTACTATATGTTAATTATGTGTAAACGAGTGTGAAAAAGGGTATATTCAGTGATAATATATTTAATTGAGTGATCATGCAATTAACTAGATCCTAAGTGGTCCCTTCATTTCCTTATTATTCAATACACCTACCACCATTTCCACATTTGGTTTCATTGCAATTCTTTGATGTAATTGAAACGTGAATTTATTTCATTTCTTATTCTTCCGTTTTGTTTATTTATTTCCCAAAGCATCTACTTAGATCATACAGTTTTGTTTTATTTGTCCCTTCCATACATATTTCATTTGTCACTTCCCTTTCTTCTTTTGTTTTATATCATATATCATTCATTCCCCTTGAAATTCCTTATTTTTCAAACATCAGACCTCTATTTGTTTCCCTCAAAGTCCCAATGTCAACATAGCTTTATACCTCTACTTAATTGCTGCCAATTCATTTTACTGAAGCTATGCTTAGAAAAAGAAAAGAATAAAAAAGTGTGAGCATCCATTTCTTCCTTAACTACATCCGTACCTTTCCTCATCGCCTTGCATTCTTTTGCAAGAAGCCTTCAAAAAAATCGAACAATGAGAATTAACCTTAATGGTTTTGGCTTTCCACTTCTTGCCTTTGTTTTGGGTACATCAAATTTGAAAATGTGAGTTATTAAAGTTTCTTATCTTAAGAATTAAATATGTATGTATTTTATTTTATTTTATATCCTTATAACCTGAATATCTTCCTCATACGAGCTTTGATACATGCGTAGTTTCTTCCATTGGACTCGTATTGGAATTCCTAATAACATAAAATAGGTTTGGCTGAGTTTGGAGACTATTGGAAAAGGCATCTTTGTTTGGATTTTTGCGTTCTAAATATCAAAGGTGAGTGTTTTGACCCACTCACGAATACTAGATTATCTTATGCTAGTTAAATTAAATTTATAATGTGATTAGAAATTTATTAATTGCTTTTGGTATTATTAGATTGTCATTTTAGTTAAATTTGAATTTATATTGAATTGAATTTTCCATTTATTTAATAATGAATATAAATTGCAAGTTATACACCTGATAATGATAATCAATTGATTGTTGTGATTTATTGGCTGATTTGGATGTTGGATTGTGATGGATGTTATTGGTTGTCATTTTGGATGATTGGATGTTTATTTATGTTTATTTCAAACGTGCATATTGGATGATTTGGATCTTACATTGATTTTGGATTTAAAACGTGCATGATTGGATGTTTATTCATAGTATAAAGAAAAGCAATCCTCATCCAAATTCAATGTAATCATTTTGGATGATTTGGATGATTAATTTCAAACGTGCAGGGGGAAGTTATACACCTATATGAAATCATAGTATAAAGAAAAGCAAGGGTAACATTGATTAATTTAATATGCAAATGGTGTCAGAATAATGAACATGGCGTATACATTATGGCATAACATAAAAGAGACTTTGTGATACATATCATATAAAATTACTTTGGAAATAGAAAATTGAAAAAAAAAATCACCTTATCAAAATATTGATTAGTGGTCAATCCTCATCGCTTTCGGATTCTGAATCTTCTTCGCACTCTATATTTTGTTCCTCTATACTCTCAAATGCTTCAATTAATGCATTTGATTCATCGTTTAGAGGTCCAAAATCTATTTGATCGTCGGTTAATATTATTCCTCTATTTTTCTCGATATCTGCTTGGTAAGCTTGCTTGTCAGGACACGATTTTTCGTTGTCCGAAAATTCGACATCGACACTCACTTTATCGACTGCCGAGGAATCGAACGACGGAAAACCGAACACTGAGGGTTTTTAAAAAGAAGAATTTAGGAAAAGAGAAGAGAAAAAGATAGAAGATGGAGAGGAAAAGAAGAGAGAAAATTTTAATTTTTTAAAATAGAAGAAAAAGAGAAATAGAACAGAAAGAAAATGAAGAAAATAGAACGGAACAGAAAACAAGAACAACATCAGAATCTCACAATTCGCAGCGGAACAACATATAATAATAAATGAATAATCTTTAAACAAAGAACTATATCAGTTATTACATTACATTACATCATATCATCATATCATCAGAGTGTACAACAACATACAACAAACAGTGCAGCGGAAAAAGAAATACTATATAAGTAATACGCCATGCCATCCAGCTTGCCTCCAGCAATTCCAGAATATCCAGAATATCCTGATAAACCTTAACTCTTGACTGCCCGTGTGGAAATTGGTGGGCACCCAGAGTTTAGGAAGGAAAACAATAAACTCCAAGTCAATCATGTGACTGGTGTGAGAACTCAAAACAGTTTATTTATCTTTAAAATCAAAATAGAGGAATATTTTTATTTCAATTCGCAATGCTTTTAAAAATGAGACTACCATAAGACCTCCTGCCACACACACAATGCAAACGCAGACTTGGAGAAGATTTCTCCTTATGATAGTCAAACATGCTTGATACGCATTTAAAAGAACATTTCATATTATTATTAGTGCATAGTGTAGAAAATTCATTTCGAAAGTAGAATATAAATCTTAGCCAGCATAGGTACCATTATATTATGCCTACTATAGCTACTTCCTGAGGAAGCAGGTTCTACAACTAAAACCGTACAAGTTTCGTATTGTTTCTTTGGATTTCCAACAAATGGTCAGGCCAAGGAACTTCCCATTGCCACATGAGAATGCCTCTGGAAAGACATCCCCGAGAACCAAACCGGAACTCTGCCAACACAAGGCCGGGTTACCCCTAACTGGGTAACTACTGACACGAGCACGCCATTCCCCGATCGTAAACGACCTTTCTCACGGGATCCCGAAAAGCAACAACCACAAAGTAATAAATTCGTAGTAACCACATAGGTTAAATATCTGGGCTCCATACCATGATACCACCTCTATCCAGAAGGAAATGTACATACCCTAAAGGGTGCTACCCCTCATAACCTTGCCGCATCTTTCCTGTTTTGACCATTTCCGGGGTGTGAGGCTCGACGAAGTCACGTCCACAAAAACATACTTTATACAAAAGCCATGCTTTGGGTCAACAAATGATCAACACAATGATCACCAAGATAGACGATCAAATAAACGATCCTATCACAATAATCAACACAATGATCATTTCAGCATCACTCAGCATATCACATTACCAAATTGGGAATACATCGCTGATAACTTCAACTATATAACCTCTGAGCTCGTATGTCTCAAAGAAGGGTGTTAAGCTAAAAGAAAAAATTCTCCGCCACCAACAGAAATATATTTGAATGAAATCGGATTTATATCTCAACTTGTAATGTCAGACACACAATCCATACAAGTCTGTTCCGGGCTCGAACAAAACCGAAGGCACTTACAAAGAAGTCCTTGCAATCCGGATATTCACAATCCTGATCGGATTCACCATCACATATGGAGAACTCTATACCGGAGCAACTCGGTGCAGAGTAAATCGACAGGTCTTCCTATCGCTCTCGCAAATACCGGGTCTTCAACACCGATCTTCAATGCAATTATAACGACGTATCACATATTCGGAATGGGTTATACGACCCCATGGTCCTTTCCCGGTTAACCCGAATAGTGAGCGCTTATTCAAAAATAAGTGTGCATTCAAATTCAAACAATTCACATCAATTACCCATTCAAAGGGAAATATTGATAGTCGGTTATTGAACTATCACTGGATATGCACACATCACCAGTTTCCAAATAATTTTCTAAATTATTTATTTTCCAAAATATCTTCACTAGATATATATAATTTCACACTTCAAAAATAAATCAATATTTATTTTTTTAAACAAATTCCACTTCCTTTATAAATTCCTTAGTGAATTTATAATTCCAAAATATCAATGAATATTCGATTTCAATTATTCATTTTCAATTTATCTTCAAAAAGATAAATTCTAATTATTCACTTCATATTGGAAAACATTTCCATACTTATTATTCATAAGTAATTCACAAATCTTTTTATTTTCAACCTTGAAAAATATTCAATATACTTAAATCGAGATTAAGTATATATTTCATTCTTTAAGGAAATCATTCTCATAAACATATTTATTTGGGCCCAAAACGAATGTTGCGTAAAACATCGTTACGACAACCCAAAATCACTAGTATAGGGATTCGAAATTAAAATAGATACATAAATCCCAATACTATACAAAACATTTCCTTTCGGAAATCATTTACTATAACAACAGTGTTATAGTCCATCATTTCCTTTTATTTCTCGAAAACGTCTATCTCAACAATAAATGTTGAAATCTATGGTTTCGAATCTCAACACATTTTAAAACATCGTTAGATCGTTTTAATTCTGTTTAAAATATCACATTCAAAACAATTTCTTTAACATCTTATTCACTATTCAAAAACGTGAATATACTACGTTAACACATTTCATCCTTTTATACATTTTAATTCAAAGGATTATTCACTATTCAAAAACGTGAATATAACTCCATTAATAGGTTTCAACAATTTTCTTATCAAAATAAGTCATTTGCAAATTTATAAAACAACGTTTATAAATTCCATTTCTATTTATTTATAAAAACTTCCTTTTATAAATTCCTTTATTAACCTATTCCAGTTTATAACTAAATTTTAAACTAAACGTTCATATTATAAGTTAATTACTTATAAAACGATTATTTTACAAAAATCGTTCTTTTAAAGACTTTCTAATTTATAAATCTTATAACTTATAAGATCCATTTATTTAACCAATCTATTCTTCAAATAATTTCACCAAATTTGTAAATCTTACTATTTATAAATTTCTTTTATAACTTCACAGTTTATAATTCTATAAATTTCATTCATTTACAACATTCATTTTCACTTCATTCAAACACTTATAAAAACTCGTTTTAAAATGTCCATATTTCAATTTATAAATATCCATTTATAAATCTCTTAATATAAATTAATTTATATAATTCTTTAAAACGTCTTTAATTTCCTTTATAATTTCACCATTTTGATTCATAAAAAAAAATTAAATTTTATAAATCCTATATTTAAACTTTTCACAATAAATTCTAAAATCCCAATTAAACTATTTTATAAAATCATTAGCATCATATTCTCAAAAATCAGTTTTTAACTGTATTTCACGAAAATCATAATTTTTATAACATTAAAAATTATAATGTTTATTCATTTAAAATGGATCAATTCCAAAATATTTTATATTTTAAAAAATCACTTTATAAATCATTTTAAAATCCCAAAATCTGGGTCCAATGATGCTACACACCAAATAGTCAATCACGACAACAACGATATCATATATTAATATGAAAATCCATCAAATATCAAAATATCTGAAATCAAATAAAAACTGTTGAGGAATCCAGTTGGATCCCTCCAACCTGTTTTCCTGCATCCACAAACATTAGCACAATACCAATTTCGCTCCAGTATGAAATTATCGCGGTATATGTTCTTATTAAATATTATCCGCTTAATAACGGCGTAATAGGGTCTCATCCGCTAAAAATACGGGAAATCAATCAACTGCAATATATACATATGCCAATATATATATATTGATATTATATATAATACCAATTTCACTGTTTATGAAATATTCGCGGTATATGTTTTTAATAAATAACATCCGCTTAATAACGGCGTATAATGTCTATTTTAACAATCAATAGATATCAATCCACATTCAAACATACATTCAAATATTTTAAATCTAACTATTTAAAATAAAATCGAAACTGATTCGATTGAGTGAGAAGTTCTCACCTTGATTTTATTTCCGTTTTAGCGATTTATTTCGAATAAAATTAAACGGACGTTTAATTTTACCCAAAATTCTCACTAACTCCAAACGACTCCAAACCAACTCCATCGCGTAGTGCTCGTCCATACGATTCCAACGCAACTGAGTTTGCATTTTTTCGACCTCGTATGAAAAAGTTATGAATATTTGAAGTTTGTATACGATTTTAATAACATTTTATAACATAAATTAAACTAATTTATACCAAAGCAAATCTTAGCCCTCCATCTCAACTCCAACCACATCAGGCCGTCCACCCCTCATCATCTCCTTCTCCAGTATATGCGTGCGTCCCCCCTAATAGCCGAACCCATTTTAGCAAGCTAGGGTTTAATATTGCATCGCCATCTCTCATCTATACTCGATCAAACTGCAGCCATCGCGAAGCACTCGACGCAAGCTACCACCACCAGGAAGAGCTCGAAGCTCGGCCATCCCTGTAGCATAGAAACGCGTGCGAAAATCTGCAGGTTCGGCCCCCCTAGCTCCCTCTCCGTTGCACCATTTCCGATCATCACCGTATGGAATCGAAGCTCTCGTCGTGCTCTACGACTTCCGTGTTGAACACTTCGCGTAATTCTTTACGGATTGAGAGAGATTGATGAAGAAGTGAGAGTGATTTCTGGCCGTGCATTGTATAAGTGGCGGCTAGGTCAAAAAATTAGGGTTAGGGTTATTTTTTTATCAAATTATGAAGAGGTGGGTCTATTTATAGAGTTTCGTTCGACACTATTCATCCGGAAATTCCGAACTCCGATTTACGCGCCGTAACCAGCGTTTCTAGGGTTTACCCCGCGTTCCGGACACAATGGAATAGGTTTCGGAAGCTAATTCGGAAGTATGTGCGAGTTATGGCTATAAACGCTCAATTTAAATTAAACCGATTTAAGTCGATTTCTAGGCGTTTTAATTTGTACCGGACAAACGGTAAATCCAATTGACTTGAAATTTGAAACCTTACAATAATATCACATTACGGATCCGATGAAACTGGTTTCGTCGAAATCCGAGACTTTTTGAAAAATGGCTATTTTGACTCGCCAAATTTAAATTAAAAATAATTCGATGCGTTTCGAGCTGGCACGATCAAACGATAACTCCGATTGACACGAAAATTGAAATCCGGTAATAACTAACTATTACGGATCCAATGGAACTTGGTTCGTTCAATTCTGAGACTGTTCAAAAATTGACTATTTTACTAGTCGATTTAAATATTAAAATATTCAATTTTCACAAATTAACTTTAAATTCGATTTTAAAAGTTCTAAAATATCTTTCTAACTTCCATATGATAAAATAAAATTTTACAAATCATTTTCAATCATATTTAACTCAATTTTTAATTATTTCCATAATTTAACGTATTAAATTATCGATTTAATTATTCAATTAAATCCAATAATTCAAATAAAAATTTATTTGACTTATAAATTCACTTATTAATATTTAAAATTAATTAAATATTCAAATTTTAATTAATAAAAATTCTGGGTCGTTACAATCTTCCCCACTTAAAAGAATTTCGTCCTCGAAATTAACAAGTAAGAAAAGTTACAGAATCTATTAATTTTCCAAAAATTTATAGTTGAACTTCTTACAAATCTTTACTAAGTTTTCAAATCATACTTAGTTATCTTTTCAAAAACAACTACTATAGTTTAACTTTCAATTCCAAAATCAAAGTTTAAGTTTTCAAAATTTTCCAATTTTCTCAAATTTTTTCTAACGCCTTAAATTTTCGGAAAAATTCGCCATAGTCTCCTTTGCGCGGCTCGATCCGAAAAAAAATAATTTGACAGTATATATATCACAAATATACATCTCATCAAGTAATGAGGCATCCCGAAGGGAAAAAGTGTAAAAGTACTGTATTTAATCCGAGATATGTACCTTATATTTTATTAGCGAGCATATACGGCTAATATAGCGTAAAAGCGAGCTCCAAATGCGAAGCAAACGCGATCTGCACCTACTAATCACTCAACAAACAACATGAGAACCATGCATATAGACAATAGTATCGATATACAACATATAGCAACATACTAACTATACATGTCAACATAGCAATGCATCCAATAGCAATATATATTCAACCATCAACTAACTACCATCCATAACCAATAGATATTCATTCATATTCTTATTAATATTCAATTAATTGGTTTTTCAATTTAATAACGTTTGATTTATATACAGTGGATGTTCTTATTAACATTCATTCTCAATTAGTTTATATTCACTAATTTATATTCAAGTTGGTTCACTTCCAAAATCAAATTCAATTTTACTTAAGATTCACTTAACTTTCAATTGAATTTCCAATTACTTTAGCTTTCAATTTCATTAACATTTAATGAATTTATATACAATCAACTAACAATCATACAACAACCAAAGTATATTAATTGCAACCAAATTACTTTGCTTATCAATTGGTTTAATTAATTGATTAATATTCAATCCATTCATTCAATCCAATTTAATTTCTAAAGTTGAATTTCATTTATATAACTTTAGTTCATATCTATCACTTAATTTTATTAATTTACTTTGATACTAATATCAACTTCATTTAACAACTCTTAAGTTATATTCCATTTAACTTTAAAAATTCATTTTTATTTATAACTCATATTCATATAGTTTCACTTCTTATATATATAAGTTTATTCACAATTGTAAATCACTTTAATTATAATTTAGTTCTTATAATCCTTTTGCTTATACAATTCCTTTATTTAGATTATTCAAACAACTAAACAATCAACTTATATACACTTTAATAATTCTGAAAAATTATTCCTCCATATATAAAATATAATTAAGGTAAAATTATTTCATTTACCCAATTTTAAAACCATATTGTGTCGAATTGTTCTATTCAAGTGTTTAGAAACCCCTTCGGCATAGTTGTACATACCGTGCTGACGAAGGTTCATATGCCACTCAATAAACCAATCATCACAATATAAAACAATTTTATATATTCACTAACAAATACGCTCTCATAGCTATTATTACACTCAAATTCATTCTAGAGTACTGTTGACTCTATCTTTAATGAATAATACCCAACAGAACCATGGTTGTCGCTTAACCATAAGCTCCGATACCACATTGTCAGGACACGATTTTTCGTTGTCCGAAAATTCGACATCGACACTCACTTTATCGACTGCCGAGGAATCGAACGACGGAAAACCGAACACTGAGGGTTTTTAAAAAGAAGAATTTAGGAAAAGAGAAGAGAAAAAGATAGAAGATGGAGAGGAAAAGAAGAGAGAAAATTTTAATTTTTTAAAATAGAAGAAAAAGAGAAATAGAACAGAAAGAAAATGAAGAAAATAGAACGGAACAGAAAACAAGAACAACATCAGAATCTCACAATTCGCAGCGGAACAACATATAATAATAAATGAATAATCTTTAAACAAAGAACTATATCAGTTATTACATTACATTACATCATATCATCATATCATCAGAGTGTACAACAACATACAACAAACAGTGCAGCGGAAAAAGAAATACTATATAAGTAATACGCCATGCCATCCAGCTTGCCTCCAGCAATTCCAGAATATCCAGAATATCCTGATAAACCTTAACTCTTGACTGCCCGTGTGGAAATTGGTGGGCACCCAGAGTTTAGGAAGGAAAACAATAAACTCCAAGTCAGTCATGTGACTGGTGTGAGAACTCAAAACAGTTTATTTATCTTTAAAATCAAAATAGAGGAATATTTTTATTTCAATTCGCAATGCTTTTAAAAATGAGACTACCATAAGACCTCCTGCCACACACACAATGCAAACGCAGACTTGGAGAAGATTTCTCCTTATGATAGTCAAACATGCTTGATACGCATTTAAAAGAACATTTCATATTATTATTAGTGCATAGTGTAGAAAATTCATTTCGAAAGTAGAATATAAATCTTAGCCAGCATAGGTACCATTATATTATGCCTACTATAGCTACTTCCTGAGGAAGCAGGTTCTACAACTAAAACCGTACAAGTTTCGTATTGTTTCTTTGGATTTCCAACAAATGGTCAGGCCAAGGAACTTCCCATTGCCACATGAGAATGCCTCTGGAAAGACATCCCCGAGAACCAAACCGGAACTCTGCCAACACAAGGCCGGGTTACCCCTAACTGGGTAACTACTGACACGAGCACGCCATTCCCCGATCGTAAACGACCTTTCTCACGGGATCCCGAAAAGCAACAACCACAAAGTAATAAATTCGTAGTAACCACATAGGTTAAATATCTGGGCTCCATACCATGATACCACCTCTATCCAGAAGGAAATGTACATACCCTAAAGGGTGCTACCCCTCATAACCTTGCCGCATCTTTCCTGTTTTGACCATTTCCGGGGTGTGAGGCTCGACGAAGTCACGTCCACAAAAACATACTTTATACAAAAGCCATGCTTTGGGTCAACAAATGATCAACACAATGATCACCAAGATAGACGATCAAATAAACGATCCTATCACAATAATCAACACAATGATCATTTCAGCATCACTCAGCATATCACATTACCAAATTGGGAATACATCGCTGATAACTTCAACTATATAACCTCTGAGCTCGTATGTCTCAAAGAAGGGTGTTAAGCTAAAAGAAAAAATTCTCCGCCACCAACAGAAATATATTTGAATGAAATCGGATTTATATCTCAACTTGTAATGTCAGACACACAATCCATACAAGTCTGTTCCGGGCTCGAACAAAACCGAAGGCACTTACAAAGAAGTCCTTGCAATCCGGATATTCACAATCCTGATCGGATTCACCATCACATATGGAGAACTCTATACCGGAGCAACTCGGTGCAGAGTAAATCGACAGGTCTTCCTATCGCTCTCGCAAATACCGGGTCTTCAACACCGATCTTCAATGCAATTATAACGACGTATCACATATTCGGAATGGGTTATACGACCCCATGGTCCTTTCCCGGTTAACCCGAATAGTGAGCGCTTATTCAAAAATAAGTGTGCATTCAAATTCAAACAATTCACATCAATTACCCATTCAAAGGGAAATATTGATAGTCGGTTATTGAACTATCACTGGATATGCACACATCACCAGTTTCCAAATAATTTTCTAAATTATTTATTTTCCAAAATATCTTCACTAGATATATATAATTTCACACTTCAAAAATAAATCAATATTTATTTTTTTAAACAAATTCCACTTCCTTTATAAATTCCTTAGTGAATTTATAATTCCAAAATATCAATGAATATTCGATTTCAATTATTCATTTTCAATTTATCTTCAAAAAGATAAATTCTAATTATTCACTTCATATTGGAAAACATTTCCATACTTATTATTCATAAGTAATTCACAAATCTTTTTATTTTCAACCTTGAAAAATATTCAATATACTTAAATCGAGATTAAGTATATATTTCATTCTTTAAGGAAATCATTCTCATAAACATATTTATTTGGGCCCAAAACGAATGTTGCGTAAAACATCGTTACGACAACCCAAAATCACTAGTATAGGGATTCGAAATTAAAATAGATACATAAATCCCAATACTATACAAAACATTTCCTTTCGGAAATCATTTACTATAACAACAGTGTTATAGTCCATCATTTCCTTTTATTTCTCGAAAACGTCTATCTCAACAATAAATGTTGAAATCTATGGTTTCGAATCTCAACACATTTTAAAACATCGTTAGATCGTTTTAATTCTGTTTAAAATATCACATTCAAAACAATTTCTTTAACATCTTATTCACTATTCAAAAACGTGAATATACTACGTTAACACATTTCATCCTTTTATACATTTTAATTCAAAGGATTATTCACTATTCAAAAACGTGAATATAACTCCATTAATAGGTTTCAACAATTTTCTTATCAAAATAAGTCATTTGCAAATTTATAAAACAACGTTTATAAATTCCATTTCTATTTATTTATAAAAACTTCCTTTTATAAATTCCTTTATTAACCTATTCCAGTTTATAACTAAATTTTAAACTAAACGTTCATATTATAAGTTAATTACTTATAAAACGATTATTTTACAAAAATCGTTCTTTTAAAGACTTTCTAATTTATAAATCTTATAACTTATAAGATCCATTTATTTAACCAATCTATTCTTCAAATAATTTCACCAAATTTGTAAATCTTACTATTTATAAATTTCTTTTATAACTTCACAGTTTATAATTCTATAAATTTCATTCATTTACAACATTCATTTTCACTTCCTTCAAACACTTATAAAAACTCGTTTTAAAATGTCCATATTTCAATTTATAAATATCCATTTATAAATCTCTTAATATAAATTAATTTATATAATTCTTTAAAACGTCTTTAATTTCCTTTATAATTTCACCATTTTGATTCATAAAAAAAAAATTAAATTTTATAAATCCTATATTTAAACTTTTCACAATAAATTCTAAAATCCCAATTAAACTATTTTATAAAATCATTAGCATCATATTCTCAAAAATCAGTTTTTAACTGTATTTCACGAAAATCATAATTTTTATAACATTAAAAATTATAATGTTTATTCATTTAAAATGGATCAATTCCAAAATATTTTATATTTTAAAAAATCACTTTATAAATCATTTTAAAATCCCAAAATCTGGGTCCAATGATGCTACACACCAAATAGTCAATCACGACAACAACGATATCATATATCAATATGAAAATCCATCAAATATCAAAATATCTGAAATCAAATAAAAACTGTTGAGGAATCCAGTTGGATCCCTCCAACCTGTTTTCCTGCATCCACAAACATTAGCACAATACCAATTTCGCTCCAGTACGAAATTATCGCGGTATATGTTCTTATTAAATATTATCCGCTTAATAACGGCGTAATAGGGTCTCATCCGCTAAAAATACGGGAAATCAATCAACTGCAATATATACATATGCCAATATATATATATTGATATTATATATAATACCAATTTCACTGTTTATGAAATATTCGCGGTATATGTTTTTAATAAATAACATCCGCTTAATAACGGCGTATAATGTCTATTTTAACAATCAATAGATATCAATCAACATTCAAACATACATTCAAATATTTTAAATCTAACTATTTAAAATAAAATCGAAACTGATTCGATTGAGTGAGAAGTTCTCACCTTGATTTTATTTCCGTTTTAGCGATTTATTTCGAATAAAATTAAACGGACGTTTAATTTTACCCAAAATTCTCACTAACTCCAAACGACTCCAAACCAACTCCATCGTGTAGTGCTCGTCCATACGATTCCAACGCAACTGAGTTTGCATTTTTTCGACCTCGTATGAAAAAGTTATGAATATTTGAAGTTTGTATACGATTTTAATAACATTTTATAACATAAATTAAACTAATTTATACCAAAGCAAATCTTAGCCCTCCATCTCAACTCCAACCACATCAGGCCGTCCACCCCTCATCATCTCCTTCTCCAGTATATGCGTGCGTCCCCCCTAATAGCCGAACCCATTTTAGCAAGCTAGGGTTTAATATTGCATCGCCATCTCTCATCTATACTCGATCAAACTGCAGCCATCGCGAAGCACTCGACGCAAGCTACCACAACCAGGAAGAGCTCGAAGCTCGGCCATCCCTGTAGCATAGAAACGCGTGTGAAAATCTGCAGTTTCGGCCCCCTTAGCTCCCTCTCCGTTGCACCATTTCCGATCATCACCGTATGGAATCGAAGCTCTCGTCGTGCTCTACGACTTCCGTGTTGAACACTTCGCGTAATTCTTTACGGATTGAGAGAGATTGATGAAGAAGTGAGAGTGATTTCTTGCCGTGCATTGTATAAGTGGCGGCTAGGTCAAAAAATTAGGGTTAGGGTTATTTTTTTTATCAAATTATGAAGAGGTGGGTCTATTTATAGAGTTTCGTTCGACACTATTCATCCGGAAATTCCAAACTCCGATTTACGCGCCGTAACCAGCGTTTCTAGGGTTTACCCCGCGTTCCGGACACAATGGAATAGGTTTCGGAAGCTAATTCGGAAGTATGTGCGAGTTATGGCTATAAACGCTCAATTTAAATTAAACCGATTTAAGTCGATTTCTAGGCGTTTTAATTTGTACCGGACAAACGGTAAATCCAATTGACTTGAAATTTGAAACCTTACAATAATATCACATTACGGATCCGATGAAACTGGTTTCGTCGAAATCCGAGACTTTTTGAAAAATGGCTATTTTGACTCGCCAAATTTAAATTAAAAATAATTCGATGCGTTTCGAGCTGGCACGATCAAACGATAACTCCGATTGACACGAAAATTGAAATCCGGTAATAACTAACTATTACGGATCCAATGGAACTTGGTTCGTTCAATTCTGAGACTGTTCAAAAATTGACTATTTTACTAGTCGATTTAAATATTAAAATATTCAATTTTCACAAATTAACTTTAAATTCGATTTTAAAAGTTCTAAAATATCTTTCTAACTTCCATATGATAAAATAAAATTTTACAAATCATTTTCAATCATATTTAACTCAATTTTTAATTATTTCCATAATTTAACGTATTAAATTATCGATTTAATTATTCAATTAAATCCAATAATTCAAATAAAAATTTATTTGACTTATAAATTCACTTATTAATATTTAAAATTAATTAAATATTCAAATTTTAATTAATAAAAATTCTGGGTCGTTACATTGCTGTTCAGGAATATTTCGTTCATCAAATGTAAATCTTGGTTTGGTTTTAAAAACAGCCGACCAGTTTATATTATCTCTTCTTAAAGATGGGTAAGGAGCAAATAAACTTGAAGAGCTTGTTTGGCAAGTACAAAAGGGTCGTACTTATAATACCTCGAAGTATGTTTTATTTCTATAAGATTATATTTTGGATCCACGTTTATTCCAGAACCTGGAACGTTGTTGAACCAGTTGCATTTAAACAAAAATACTTCTTCCGCGGGTCGAGTGAAATATGTCAACTGCAAAATCTGGGTCAGCACGCCATAAAAGTCATTTATGTGATCATTTGGATCATCACTACCTTTGACAAATACACCAGTGTTGTTAGTTGATTTTTCGGCACTGTATTCTTTGGTATTAAATTTATATCCGTTGACAAAGAATCTTGGATATGTCTTGACTATCCTTTTTGGTCCCATAGCTAAATGTTTCAATCCTTCATCTACAACACAATTTGTTATATCAAAAACGTAGTTAGAAAACCAAGCAGCAAATTCTTTACCGATGTCGTCGTTTGGATGTTGTGATTCGTAAATACTGCAATTATAGAACAAATGTTGCATTATGATTAAAATACATGTGTGCATATATATTTGTGTATACATATGTGTAGACGTATGTGTATATATATTACCTAATAAATGGTGCAACTTCGGCACAGTTGAGAAGAATGTATGTGTGTGCTACTTGATAATCTCTATCATCCAACCATACTTCCACACATTTACCAGCAGACCGACCAGTTTTTTAAAAATAGATAAAGTCGCTTGACGATCATCTTCATCAATGCCTTCATCATTACGCGTAGCACTTTCAAATGATTTGTTCACATGGTCGCTGAAATAGTGAGAAAAAAAAAACGAAGCTTCTTCTTCGATGTACGATTTGCAAATCGAACCTTCAACTCGAGCTTTCTGTCTCACTTTTTTCTTTAGATGATTTAAATACCTAGCAAAAATTATTTTAATTTAATTTTGTATACATTTAATTAAACCAATATGTAATAAACTAAATAGTAATATACCTTTCAAATGGATACATCCATCCATATTGCACAGGCCCTCGAAGACGTGCTTCAAGTGGAAGATGAATTGGTAAATGCTCTATAACATTGAAAAAACCTGGAGGAAATATTTTTTCCAGTTTGCAAAGCAATATCGGGATTTCTTCCTCAAGTTTACGTAGTCGATCAACTTTTAATGTAGTTGAACAAATCTCTTTATAAAACAGACTAAGTTCTGTTACAACAGTCCAAACTTTTATGGCAATAGTTCTTTAAAAGCGACAGGTAACAAATTTTCCATCATAACATGACAATGATGACTTTTCATCCCGCCAAGTTTATTGTTCTTATAGTAAACACATCTACGAAGATTAGAAGATATGCCATCTGGGAATCGTAATCCTTCCACCCATTTTAAAAGTAATTTAACTTGATTATTGTCTAGCTCATAGCAAGCTTTTGGCTTTTTTGTGTCATTTGGTTTTATATGAAGCTCAGGACGATTACATATTACTTCGATATCACGTCTTGATTTCAAATCATCTTTCGTCTTCCCTTTAACATTCAAAATTGTATTAAACAGATTATAAAACACGTTTTTCTCATTATGCATCACGTCAATATTATGACGGATCAAGAGATTTTTTCAATAAGGCAATTCCCAAAATATGCTCTGTTTGCACCAGTTATGCATCGATGATTTACCCTGAATTTCAATTTGTTCTCCGGTTTCATGTATCTTTGGATAATCCTTTAAAAGTTCATGAATTTCTTCGCTTGACCAAACCGTAGGTGGTCTTAAAGTTTCATGTCTATTAGCTGTAAAGTTTTTTTATCTCTTCTAAAAGGATGAATAATATGAAGAAAACATCGATGACAGTCAAACCACGAAACTTTCTTTCCATGAGGTAAAAAAATTGCTCGTGTTTCTTCCATGCAATAAGGACAAACTAGACGACCGGCCGTACTCCAACCTGAAAGCGTTGCATATGCAGGAAAATCGCTGATTGTCCACAATAAAGAAGCATACATGCGAAAGTTCTTTTTTTGGAAAATATCATATGTCTCTACTCCCTCGTACCACAATTTTTTAATTCATCAATCAATGGTTGTAAATAAACATCGATTCCTTGTGTCGGATCATCGGGACCAGGGACGACAACTGTAAGAAACATATATGGAGTTTTCATACACATCCAAGGAGGTAAATTATAAGGTGTGACAATTATAGGCCAGGACGAATATTTCGAACCAAATTGAGAGAATGGGGAAAATCCATCTGTACATAAACCAAGTCTAACATTATGAATTTCGGACGCAAAATCGGGATATTTCTGGTCAAAATACTTCCATGCTTCCCCATCAGCTGGATGTGTTAACGTACCTACTTCCTGTGTTCTCACACTTTGCCATCTCATATGTTACGCAGTTACAGAAGATGCATATAACCTTTGAAGTCTAGGAGTAATTGGTAAACAATGCATACGCTTATACGAGACTTCCTTTCCCTTTTTCTTTCTTGGTTTGTATCTTTCCTGATTACATATTTTACAATTTCTAAGGTTGATATCTTCCTTCCAAAACAACATGCAACCCTTTAGACACGTATCTATTTTTTGATACGGTAAACCGAAAGTCGACATCAGTTTTTTTACTTCGTAATGATTTTCGCACATTAGATTATTAGGAGGCATATGTCGTTTCGCAGCTTGTACAACAGCCGTAAATCCAGATTCTGTGAGGTTGTATTTGGATTTCATCGCAATGTATTCAGCAGTTACTGATAACTGGGTTCTGCTTGTGCAGCCTTCCCAAAGGGGTATTTTCACGGCATCTAACAAATCATATTTTTTTTTGCCCCAATATTTGGTTCTTCTTCAGCATTACCATCGTCATCAGTTAATTGAGGAACATGAAACATTGAACGTGCAGCATCTTCAACCATATGTTCTACAAGATTTGTCGTACCAATTTCATTACTCACCACCTCCTCATCTTGTACAGGATTAGATGCTAACTATTCCCATGACGATCCCAAATCAAATAGTTCGATACGAAACCGTACTGACGCAAATGAACTCTAACCATTTGTGGTATCGAATGCTTTAACAGTTTGCATTTACTACATGGACAACGGATTTCTTTGTAGTTTCCGTTATTACGTAAAGCAAAATCCATAAATACGCTAACACCATTATTAAAATGTTCACTTGTTGAGCCTTCAGTATCGACCCTTCGTTTTTTGTACATCAGCTCCGATCAGTAAAATAATTGTCCATTTACCTACGCATATAATTAAAAAGTACGATATAATTTTGCGTTGACATTTTTTATTAAAACAATTTTATAAACATTCTTCTTGTTTTTGTTATATCTGTTAAAATAATACTTGAAGCTTATTTTGAAATGAACATTATATTCTATTTAAACAATTTTATTAGCGAATTTGATATTAATTGATCATTGACACTTTGTTGATGGGTCATCCTACCTCCCATTACAAATACAATAACGTAATTAAATCGCATAAATCATTTCAATTTAAACGATCCAACAAAATTTCGACAGCACTTCGCTTTAGTTCCCTGAACAGTACACAATTGCGTGTACACAGGGAACATAAAGGGAAGCGCTGTCGAAATTTTGTGAATCGTTTAAACTGAAATGATTTACGAGATTTAATTACGTTATTGTTTTTGTAACTTGTCAAATACAGGGACAAATCCAACAAATACTGTATACGATGAATATAGATGTCTGTTCTGTTAAAAAACGAATATCCACACAATGATCATATACAATACTTATCAGATGGGGCCAAAAACACTCTAAGGGTTTAAATTTTTAAATTAGCGATATAAAAGTTTAAATTTTATTTTCATAAAATTTAAACTTTTATATCAATAAACAAATTATTGAATCAACGCATATATAATGATTTTTTCCTAAAACAAAAATAAATCCAGTGTGTGCGCGCAACGTATAACATAAACGAACAATGTTATACATATAATCGCATCACAAATCGCATTCAGTCATGCACAAACTGTATCATGTATATATCGTATCATAACATGTCAAAAGTTAACAATTTATATGTCAATATAATCGCTTAATTTCTACATACGTTTTTACGCAATTCAATCACCAATATAATAACAAGTGAGGTTCATGCTTAGGTTAGTGACAATTATTAAGTTTGAAACTAATTTAATAATAAACCTAATTTAACAAATCATAGTTAAACATGCAATAATTAGTTTAATAACAGTAATTAAGGTCCAATACACTACACTACACCAACAATAGCACAATACATACATTAAAATTACCAATTTAACCTAAAATAAAAAAATTAACAAAATTAGGGTTTTAGCAAATAATACCTGATTTTGGAGGTTGTGAAGCTTGCAAACGAAGATGGGGATGCTAGAACGTGTAGAAGGGGATAAAATGGGGTTGGAAATGTTTTTTTGGGGGGGGGGATGGTGGTTTTTGGAATAAATTTCGGGTGAAGATGAAATAGGGAAGAAGAAGATCGAGCTGCAGGTTACTCTCGGTTTTCCAATGGCTTGCAACGGCCGCCAACGGCATATTTCCAACGGCTCCCAACGGCAAGTGTTCTTTGTTATTAAAAAATTACGGGAAAAAGCTTGCCGTTGCTAGCCGTTGGAAGCCGTTGGTCAATGGCCGTTGGAGGCCATTGCCCCCCCCCCCCCCCCCCCCCGTTGCTATAAACAGTAATTCTTGTAGTGTTAAGAGAATGATATATGAAAGAATGAAATATATACTTAATTTCGATTTAAGTATAGTGAATATTTTCCAAATGTTGAAAATAAATGGATTTGTGAATTACTTATTAATAAATATGTATGGAAATGTTTTTCCAATGTGAAATAAACGTTTTGAGAAATTATCTTTTTGAAGATAAATTGAAAATGAATAATTGAAATCATATATTCATAAATATTTTGGAATGTAAATTCACTATGGAATTTATAAATGAAAAGGGAAATTTGTTTAAAAATAAACGTTGATTTATTTTTGAAGTGTGGGAATTAATTTACGGATTTGGAACGTAAATATAAAGTAAATCGTTAAGGATTTATTTAATTGGTTTAAATGAACCATGTTGAAATGAAAGTATTTCCGCGTAAGGAAAATGTTTGAAATTTGTTTTCAAAAGTGGTAAAGGCGAAAAGTGATTTGAAAATTGTTTTCAAATGTTGAAGTGTGGAAAATATATATATCTTGTAAAGATATTTTGGAAAGTAAATAATTTGGGAAATTATTTGGAATCTGGTGATGTTGAACACGCCTATTGATAGTTAAATAACCGACTGTCAATATTTACCTTTAAATAGGTATTTGTTGTGATTGTTTGACTTTGAATGCCACACTTATTTTTTTGAATAACTGCTCACTATTCGGGTTAGCCGGGAAAGAACCTTTGGGTCGTATAACCCATTCCGAATATGTGATACGTCGTAAGGGATTGCATTTGATGACCGGTGTTGAAGACCGGATATTTTTGAAAACGGAAGGATTACCGTTGAGTTACTCTGCATCGGCTGATCTCCGATATAGAGGTTTTATCACCCTTAGTGACGGGAAGTCCGGACGTGATTAGAAATTATCCGGAATGCAAGGACTTCTTTGTAAGTGCCTTCGGTTCTGTTCGAGCCCGGAATAGACTTGTATGGATTGTAAGTCTGACATTACAAGTTGAGATACAAAGCTGATTTCTTTCAAATATATTTCTGTTGGTGGCGGAGAATTTATTCTCTTAGCTTAACACCCTCCTCTAAGACGTACGAGCTCAGAGGTTATGTAGTTGAAGGTTATTAGTGATATACTCCCAATTTGGTAGTGTGGCATGCTGAGTGTTGCTGTGGGATGATCATTGTTTGATCATTTGTGATATGATCATTTGTTTGATCATTTATCTTAGTGATCATTACTTTGATCATTTGTCGACCCAAAGCACCGCTTTTGTATAAAGCGTGGCTTTGTGGACGAGACTTCATCGGACCTCACACCCCGGAAATGGTCAAAACAGGAAGGATGCAGCAAGGTTATTAGGGGGTAGCGCCCCTTTAGTGTATGTCATTCCTTCTGAATAGAGGTGGTATCATGGTATGGAGCCCAGATACTTAACCTATGTTGTTACTGCAAATTTATTGCTTTGTGGTTGTTGGAAATCGAGGATCCTCGGATAGATCGGTTACGATCGGGGGATGACATATTCGTGTCAGTAGTTACCCAGTTAGGGGTAACCCGGCCTTGTGTTGGCAGAGATCCGGTTTGGTTCTCGGGTCGTCTTTCCAGAGGCGTACCCATGTGGCAATGGGAAGTTCCTTGACCTGACCATTTATTGGAAATCCAAAGAAACAATACGAACCCTGTAGGGTTTTAGTTGTATAACCTGCCATGGAATGTGGCGGTAACCTGCTATTGAACATGGTAGCTATAGTAGGCATAAGTGCGGAATGCCTATGCTGGCTAAGATTTATATCTTTACTTTCGAAATGATTTTTTCCTACACTATGCACTAGTAATAATATCAAATGTCTTTTTTAATGCGTATCAAGCATCTTTGACTATCATAAGGAGAAATCTCCTCTGATTCTGCGTTTGCATTGTGTGTGTGTGCGGGAGGCCTTATGGTAGTCTCATTTTCTAAAAAAACATTGCGAATCTATTTTAAAATTATCCTGTTCTTTGTTTTAAAGATAAACTATTTTAGTTCTCACACCAGTCATATGACTGACTCGGAGTTTATTGTTTTCCTTCCTAAACTCTGAGTGCCCACCAATTTCTATACGGGCAGTCTAGAGTCAGGTTTATCAGGATATTCTGGAATTCAGGAGTTGCTGGAGGCAAGCTGGATGGCATAGCATATTATCTATTGTATATAGTATTTCTTTTTCGCTGTTTGTTGTTGTACACTCTGATGATATGATGTAATGTAATAACTGATATAGTTCTTTGTTTAAAGATTATTCATTTATCTATTATATGTTGTTCTGCTACGATTGTGAGATTATGATATTGTTCTGTTGTTTCTTCCTATTCTGTTGTTTTTTTTTCTTTCTCTCTTCATCTATCTTTCTTTTTCTTTAACCCTAACGGTACGGTTTTCCGGCCTTCGATTGCTTGGCAGTTGATACAGTGGACGTATTGATGTCGGTTTTCGTGCGTCGAAAAGTCGCATCGTCACAGATATTGATATAAACCTATATGGATAATGAATTGGAAATATAAAATTGGAGATTTGCTTCAATAAATATGATAAAGCAAGAATGCTTGGATTGTGAACCATGCAGAATAGAATAAAATTAATATAAATCTAAACTGGAATTAATTTTAATGGTTATGAGCTTAAGTGGTGATTATATTTGCTTGAATGACATAAGTATTTGCATGTATTCAGAATTGAGTTGTTTAAATAGCAACTGAATTGGTTTTGAATTAATTGGAATGGATTGAAATGTTATTAAGTGATTTTGCATATGAATGGAAATGGATCATAAAAGAAATGCAAATGTTTCAAGTTTAAGATAAAATTTGATTGTTGATCAAAATTGGGAATGTAAGTTAAAATAAAGAAATGTAAGTAAGGCATATGTTAATCATATTGAAATAGAAATGAATTGGTTGTAATAAATATGAATGATATATAGTAAACTTGAATGTAAATCATTCAAGTGAAATAAAATGAAGTTAGTTTAGATGAAAGTAGAATAGGTTTAAATCTTAATAAATGGATTTGAGTATAAATGTAAGTGAATCATAATAGAAGTGCAAATTATCAAATTAAAATGGAAATTGACTGGGAAATCAATTCGGAAATGGGATAGAATATAAATGGAACATAGCAAAACTTGTATATAAAATCCTTTGTGTGAAATAACTTGGAGTTGGCATTAGAAAAGGAACTTTGTATATGCTTGAAAATATGATTTACTTATGAAATTATGCAAAGTGTTGTTTGGGATGTAAATGGATATGTTGGCTTACATTATATTGGAAATGTTTTTAAAATGTTCATATCTTTGAAAACTGATGAGTTTGTTGAGTAAGTACAGGTACGGGAGGCGTTCGAGAGAGTTGGAGCGCATATATGCGTTATATTAGCAGCTTGCTATTAAAATTTGCTAAAAAGGTAAGCCTACGAAAATATAATTGGAAAATGATACATATATTGTGATATATTTTGGTTTCCGACCGTGTGGGTCGATGTATATATATTTATTTGTATCGGGATATCGCGAAAGCTCCTCCGTACAAAGGAGACTCTGCCAAAAAATTTGGAAATTTTAGGAGTTAGAATTTTTTTTTCTGGGAAATTTGAAAATTTGTAATTAACTTGGAAAGTTGTTTTTAAGATAATGTTGAAACAAAAGCTTTTGAGTACGAATAAAGAAAATGAGTTTGAATTTGCGCTAAAGGATTTTGGGATGTGTATATAAGCTTTTAACTAAAGAAGTTTGGTTAAGTTAATAAGTGTAGGAGCATTTGTTTCATTAGCGACAAGTCGATTTCAAATGACGATTGAAAATAAAGGATTTTGGAATAGGATTGAATTAGTAGTTTCGATTTGAAACTAAAGGATCTGGGCAAAGTAAATTTGAGCAAAGTGAAATTTAGATTTCACTAAGTAAGTTTGTTATTGGGTTTGGAAGCATTCTTCTACCTTAGCAAATTTCGGGGACGAAATTTTTATAAGGGGGGAGGAATGTAACATCCCGGATTTTTGAACCATTGAATTTTGAACATTTAATCCATTTTAAATGTTCACTGAGGAATTTTAATTAATTTTGGAACAAAGAGAATCGGGTTCAATTTATAAAATAAGTTAAAGGTTTTAAAATATGATAATTTAATTCAATTTTGAATAGTAATTAAATATTGGACTGAAACAATTTGGGAATTTAGATGAAAATAGTGATAAAAATGTTTTTAAAATTTATTTTTAGTCCATTTGGATTTTAAAAAGTGTTGTTGAATTTTTAGAAGAATTTAAAAGTTAATCAGTTATTATTTGAAATTTTATATTAATTTAATCTTAGAATTTAATAATAAAATATTGCGATTAGTGAGATTTTAATCCGGAATGAGTCAAAATAATTTTTAATGTAATTTATAAATTTTATATGATTTATTATTAAGATAATAAAATTTTAAGCGTTTTCGACAATTTCAGAATCGTTGGATTTAATAGACAAGTTAAAATAGCCTTTCGGGGCACAATCTCGGAATTCGATGAAAACAGTTCCATTGGATCCGTAATAATTAGTTATTATCGGATTTCAATTTTCGTAGCAATCAGAGTTGTCATTTGACCCCGGCAGCTTAAAACGCTTAGAAAATACTTTAATCGATTTAATTTTAAATTAATCGTTTAATTCTGTAACTCGCACGTATAACCGAATTAGCTTCCGGAACTTGTTCCATTTTGTCTGAAACGTAGAAATACCCTATAAACGCCAGGCGGCACGTGTGATTTGGAGTTCGTTTGTGGAAATTGATAAACTTGAGGATATTAATAAAATAATCATTTTGAAATGTGTATATAGACACGTTTTAGGGCCAAGCCCTAGATCTTTCTCTCAGGCCGCAGCTAATATATTTTCAATGGCCGACACTATCCCATCTTCTCCCCTTGATCTCTACCCATCCGCTCATTTTTAGCGAAAGCTTTCAACATGAATATCGTAGAGGATTTCGAGATTTTCAAAGTGGACGGTCGTGATCGAGTTTCACGCTGTGAATCGCCGCCAGCGTCTCCGCGTTCGTCCGGAGTTCGAGCTCGATTTCTCGATGGAGGAAGCAATCGAGCCTGGCGCACTTCTGGCCGAAGGAGGATGGTGAAGTGAGCTTCCGTTTGGCGAAATCTGATCGTTGGCGAAGTCACTGAAGGAGGAGCGGCGAGCAACCCTAGTTGCATGCATATGGGTTGATTTTGCCTGAGGCGTTCGCGTGGGGAAAAACTTACCTGGGGCCTTGATGTTTTTCCCTTGGTATACGGCCTTGATTTATTTTTGGTAATTAAACAAAAGAAAATTTGTTTTAAATCTTGTTCGAACTTTAAAAATTCGTAACTTGCACTACGTTACCAGATTTTAACGAAACTAGAAGCGTTGGAATCGCAGCGACGGGAAGCACGCTGTAGAGCAGATCTGGATTCAATTTAAGCGAGTGAAAATTTTGGATTAAATCGAACGATTCGATTTAATTTAAAATTTCAAACGCTCGTCAAAACTCAAGGTGAGTTATTCTCACTCACATCTGGATGCTAGCTAATTTAAATAGTCAATATTTAAATATCTATGTGATTGGTTGAATATAATTGTTGTTATCAGTCTGGATTGAATATATCTGTGATGCAGGGAAAAGAGGTTGGAGGGATCCAACTGGATTCCTCACGATGTAGTAATTATTTTTTACAATTGATGATGATGTCTGTTTATATGTTGTGATTGATAAATTTGAAATTAAATTGTACTGTGATATTGTTGGATAAATTATAAACTCAGAATTTTAATTATAAGCAGAATAAATTGGGTTTTAAGGGAAGTAAAGGTAATTGATAAATAAGAATTTAAAAGAAAAATATTGGAATCTGGCTTGGATGAAAATAAAAATAACAATTGGTAAAATTTGGAAACGAAGAGGACATTTTATCTATTGATAACTGTGGAAGTATAAATTTCTAGAAATTGAAAATATGTCTTCAACGAAGCTTCCAAATATAAACCAACAGTTTAAATGTATATAAAAATATTTTGAAATACAATTTTACACTATTGGAATTTTATTTAAGTAATTTGTAAGTACGATTTTCATTGAAGAAATCTCCAAATGTTTTATTTAAAAAGGTCTTAAAAACTATACTTTAACAAATTGAAATACCGGAAATGGAAAAAAATGTTTAAAACTTCAAAGGGAGTTTATTGGTAAGTTTGGAAATAAATTTACGATAACTAACGTAAATTTGGGTCGGAATAGACCGAACGGAATCTATATGAAAGAATCTTTGGGTTGTTTGAATGGAAATGTTTCCTGGGAAAAAAATCAAGTTCGTGAATAAAATCAGGTTTTAAAAGTTAAGTTAAAATTTGTTTCAAGGAAATGTTTTTAAGAAATTCTTCTTTAAGCGATAAGTAATAAATTTAGCTATAGTATAATTATTTAAGAATATTACTGGTAACTATATTTTACAAACAGATTTATTTAAAGGATAGATGATTTAGGTTATTTGAAAACTAGTATTTATCCTTTAAAACCAATACTTTTAAATTTAGTTTAACAAAACCCTTATTTATAATAAAAGTTTATATCCAAATAAATGGGTTTACTTTACATATTGAAATCATATTTTTGAGTAATAACTGTAGTAAATTTCCATATTTTAAAATATATTTTAGAATAAAGAGGTTTTACTTGTTAAAAAGCTAAATTGTTTTGAACTTGGTTATTCCCAATGGGAATAAAGGGTAAAGGATTTACCTTATAAAGGGAGAATTTTGGGAAAATTGTTTTCAAATGAGTTTTGGAAATTTGAAAATATATCTTTTAAAAGATATTTGAGACAAATAAATAAAGTGGGAAATTATTTATTATGTGATGGATGTTTGTGAGTATAAATTGATAGTTAAATCACCGACTATCAAAATTGGACAAATGCGCTGATCGTTTCGAAGAGATCAGGATCGAGATTTCTTTCTCGAAAACCACTTCGATCCGGTTTATACGTTTCGCGGAAAAAACGTGTTCGGAGTCGAAGATGGAGCAGTGAAGTGCAAGGACTAGTCGCTACTAATCCTGAGAATATTTCCAAAATGGATGTAGTAGGAATAGTGCCTTCGGTTCCGTTCGAACCCGGGACGGACTTGTATGGATGAATGCTTGCGAAACATCGTCAGGTGGACGATGGGCATTATAAGGGATATGTTCTTAAAAAGGTAACGCTTAGCCTTAAGCCTCATCAAATGCGAATGACTGAAAATCAGGGAATATGCAGCAAGGCTTCGTGGGTAGCCCACTCTTGAGAGTAAGGTCATCCCTGTCTAGATGTCCCTTTCTATTTGGCTTAGTGGTGTGGTTGCTGATCCCAACCGCGGGGTGATCTTATTCGGAACTATCCAGTAAGGGATGGGTCCGGCCTTATGTTGCAGGGGATCGTGAGTGGTCCTCCGTACGCTGATCTAGACCAAGTACTGTGACAGGTGGTACCCCAGTGCCTAGTCATTGTTGGAAATCCATTTTCCCTACGAGCCTTTTACGAGTTTTGTTTGTATTACCCACTCTGTGGCTAGTAGCTGGAATTTAATTGTAATGCCCCACCTCTATACCCACACTAGCCAAGAACACTACGGTGTAATGTTGTCAACTAGCGCGGAGAATAAGGCTATTGAGGAGCGGCCATCCGTAGTTAGGCCTTACACTAGTATTGGTTATCTCGATAGGAGTGGTATATATATTCTTTCATTTTTAATTTCTGATTTATTTACTCCCATCGACATACCCCAATTCCAGTATAAAACGAACTACGATGGTCATAATAGTTTAGGACAGTATATATATTAATAACACAGATAATATAAATAAATGCGGAACACAGATAAAACAGAAAAGTCTCATATACATATACATACATACATACATACATACATACATACATACATACATACATACATACATATATATATATATAAATGATATCAGTTACAATACATTTGACACAATACATATGATACAACTACAACAGTCGACTCAGGAAGTTATATATATACAAGTACATTATCGTGAATAATATACATGAATATACAACATCCTATACTAAGACAACGACTACTCCAAAAGATATGAAAAGACTTCATAGCTCTAGCAGCAACCCAAAGTAAGATATCTACAACCTGTAAATACTCGATCTGACCCGAATATTAGATTCAAAAGAAAATAATACACGGGTCAGTCTAATTCAAACTCGGTTACTAGTGCACAGAAGCGATAATAAATAAGTAACAAATAGACGACAGTAATTAAACCAAATCAAAATGCAATTCAGAATATTGAATTGAATAAACAAAACAGTTCTAACCATTGAAATATCAATTAAAATATTAATTCGAGTAGGGCTGCAGTACACGCACGCATGCACTGCCTCGCCACTACATCATATGGAACGTGCAAAAGATCAATAAATCTAAACAAAATAGAATATCATAAAAGCCATACCGTGTGGCTGCAGTTCACGCTTGCGTGCACTGCCTTGCCACTACAGTTATGATGTACACAAAAACTAAGTACCGTGTGGCTGCAGTTCACGCTTACGTGCACTGCATTGCCACTACAGTGATGAAGTACACAAAAGATCAACGAACCAAAATCAATGAAGATTCAAATATCAATGCCACGACCTCGGTGGTCAAAGTAGACAGACATGGACAATGTGCACGTATGTACACAATGAAAGTTCACAAACGAACACAAGGTCAAACCCGAATTCGGATTCAACTCAAGTGCATGTATCATAAACCAATTATACAACTGCACATGTGCAGGCAAAAGGAATGACTCGTGCACAAAGAAGGTAAAAGAGTGTGCACACCCATGAAGATCAACATAGGTATTTCACGAGCCAAAAATCATAAAATATGAAACAAAGGGAAATGCATAAAAGCAATATGTCAGGTTCAGTTCAACATAGCATAAACAGGTGAACCAAGAAATGGACACAAAGGTCACGGGCAAACAAGGATACACAGAGTAGTGTACGGCCAAAACCAAAATGGAATGAAGGCTACAGATTGCAAGTGACACAGCGAACATAACAACAAGCAACAGTGCAGCATCAGGTCGGGCACAATGCAATTACAATAAGACAACACATAACTCGAACAATGGTCAACCATACATGCATACACACATATGAATGTATGTATGCATATATATATATATATACAGATAAGTCAACCAAACAATTCGAACTACATCAAGAGCCGAAGCCACAGTGAAACTCAAGTGTTTAATAATACAACTCGAAATCAATTTCACTTAAATAATAGATCATAAATGCTCAAAGATAAGGAAATGCAGCAGCGACACAGCAAAGTATATTTGCATACTGATTATGCAAACAAAAGTTGCAGTGAAGAACTCAAAAACCCAAATGTATTTGAATACTTAAAACTGAAAGGGGAGCAAATACACCATGCAAATGATACACGGTGTGTATGATCAGAGGTGATGTAGCATGAAAATCAGATGTCACAAGGCAGAATACCCAGATGAACAACAAGATTTCAAGTGCAACCAAGTGCGAGAGTAAAAAGGAAACACACACTAATATATACATATGAACACATACGTATACATATAGTGCCAGTCCAGAATATTTACATAAATCAACACACTCAATTCAAATGACCAAAGTCACAGTGAAACAACAACAAAAAAATGCTCAAATGTACAATCCTATAAACACAGCCGTATGTTGAAAATAACTCAGCAAAGCACGGCACACATCAGTGCACAGTATAAAACTCAAAGTGAACAAAGTCTAAGCAACTGACAACAATACAAAGACTACAACACAATGCAACAGTGGACAGATTCGATTGTAAAAAGACTCAAATGCCACCAACACTATCAAAACTTCAAGACTGGCAACATAGAATCAGAGGGAAATCTCTATGATACAACACGAAGACACTACATCAAGAGGGTAAAATGCAGACTGTCTCAAATGAAAACTCAAGTAACAAAGATGAACCAAATGTGGTCGATTCACCCGAGTTGGATATGCTACACTTATGCAACATATTCAAATATATACAAGATTCCAGAAGTAATTGAAACAACACTGCAGCACTAAAGAATGCACAGTAAACTAAATGAACCCATGTGGATAGAACAGCAAAGATCACGCATGACACGGCAAGTATAAGTGAAATCAAATCAAAACTTGTCAAATGCCGTGAGTTATCAAAAGGAATTCGAACAAAAGAAATTCGCAATAAGTGAACCCGGAAATCATCATCAGTGCCGAGATAACCAATTATCACGAAAATACACAAATTTGATAAAATCAGAGAAAGCGTCATCAACGACACGAAATTATACTGCCGAAGCATGGAGTCGAATTAGATGTGAGTGAGGAGACCACTCACCTTTGTCGCGAATGGAGCATCCGAAGTCCCCTCGAGCACGATCAACAACGAAGCATCCAGGACGAAGCCGTTGAAATTGGCGCCTTCGAATTGCAGAAGCGAACGATCGAAGAAGCCCAAATTTGAGGAACGAACGAACGCGAGAGCTGAAGTCGGCATTTATTTTTTAAGCCCTAGCTTCGAAAGGGGGAGAACGAGAGAGGCCGCCATTATCGTTCGCTTGTTTTATTTGGTTAGGGTTGAGAAAATGATAGAAGGGGACGGGTCGAATAAAAAAATAAAAAGGGAACGGCTATTTGCCTTCGTAAATTTTCACTGCCTCATAAAAACATGGGCCGCTTTCTAATTTTCAAAGCCCATCAATCTTTTTAACAATTTATAAAAGAATTTTAATTCAAATTTAAAAACTTCAATTGGCAATTAGCTAGGAAAAGTAATCGTTCAAAGACAATAATTAATCGATACGAAATATCAGGTTGTTACAGACTCCCCTCCTTAAAGAAATTGCGTCCTCGCAATCATGAGGAATAAATGGGCAAAAGGTAACAACCAAAAACATAACAACACAAAAGGAAGAAATTTGAAATAGGGAGTTCACCCCATAGAGCATGAAAGAGAAAGCCAAGGCGTGTTTGCTCGATGAATTCTCTGGAGTTCTAAGTGCAATCCTTAGGATTTGAGAACCATTGAACCTCCGCAAGAAAAACATCTTTATTTCGAAGGTGCTACACCCCCGAAGCAATGATGTGAATAGAAGGTTGCTCAAGAATAAAAATCGGAAATCCCTAAGGCATTTCCGTAATTGGAAGACGTGGAAAACGTCATGAATAGCAGAAAATTGAGCCGATACACCGGCATAGTACAATATAAACGCCAAAGAAATCTTTTAATTTCATAAAAGAAATTCACAAATTCTCTACAAAATTTAATTATCGAATAGATAATCAGAATACAGAAATCACAAAACAGCAATATCTAATCATCGATACGATAATTAGAAGACAGCAAAATCTAATTACAACAAAGATAATTAGAAAAACAAAAATCACAAGTCGCAAAATTGCAAATATCTAATTATCAAAAACGATAATTAGAAATCTCAAATCAACAAATATCCAATTATCAAATACGATAATCGAAAACAACAAATATTCGATTATCAAAAACGATAATCAAAATCAAAAAATATCCGATTATCAAAAACGATAATCAGAAACAACAAATATTCAATTATCAAAAACGATAATTAAATCCTAAATCAACAAATATTCGATTATCAAAAACGATAATCAAATCACAAATATCTAATTATCACAAACGATAATTAGAAACAACAAATATTCGATTATCAAAAACGATAATCAAATCTCAAATCAAAAAATATTCGATTATCAAAAACGATAATCAAATCACAAATATCTAATTATCACAAACGATAATTAGAAACAACAAATATTCGATTATCAAAAATGATAATCAAATCTCAAATATCTAATTATCAAAAACGATAATTAGAAACAACAAATATTCGATTATCAAAAACGATAATCAAATCTCAAATATCTAATTATCAAAAACGATAATTAGAAACAACAAATATCTGATTACCAAAAACGATAATCAGAAATCACAAATATTTCAATTAACGAGTCCGAAATTAACTGAAATAACAAACGCACATGACCCACAACCACGAGTTTTACTAAATCGTTTAATTCACTTCATCGTTTTCTTGAAAGTGCATATTTGTGTATTTTAAAAATAACATTTCACATTCTCAAACGGACAAGTCCGGAATTAAGCGAATCAGTAAAAGAAAGGCGTCATAGTCCTCGATTTTTCTGAAACGTTTAAATCGCTTCCTCATTCTTTTGAAACCGTAAGCTGTAAAAATTTTGAAAACAATTTTAATTCATATTTTGAAACAATTTTAAAAATAACAAATTTTAAAAACACGTGATTAAAACAGCAACATCAGTAGCAATTTCGATAAGGAAATTGCACTTCTCAAAATACCGTAAAAACGGACAACAAAATCAGCATTGCAGGATAACTGCTTGAAAATCATTTTAAATCGACGGTTACTGAAGTCAAAGCGACAGTAATTTTTATACGTCAAAATCTCATCAAAATAATTGGCATCAAAATATAATACCAATGAATGTTCATTCATCAAAAATGTCACAAGCATCTTCTCAAAGATAGAAAGGGATATCATACCCTAAACTTGTATTCATAACAAGTCAATGACACACGAATTCACCAATGCACAAAAATTGATAAAACTTATCAATAGAAATCATGAAAATTGATGAAGCACAAATTCTAGAAATCATCACAAGAAATCCAGAAAACACAAATTCTAGAAATCTACACAAGAAATCCAGAAAAAGGGAAAGTGGCCTATCACATGACGGTCTGAAGACCATGGGGAGCTACCCCATATGGGTGAGTCGGAATCACCCAGATGAGGTCTAGGCTAACCAAAAAGCAAAAAGGTATGTGTGAGTGGAATCACACAAATGGTGTCTAGCCTAACCTCGCAAACAAAAAGGTATGTGTGAGCGGAATCACACAAATGGTGTCTAGGCTAACCAAAAAGCAAAAAGGTATGTGTGAGTGGAATCACACAAATGGTGTCTAGCCTAACCTCGCAAACAAAAAGGTATGTGTGAGCGGAATCACACAAATGGTGTCTATGTAAACTCAAATGGGAGTATGAAAACTCAAATGGGAGTATGAAAACTCACCTACACGTGAGCATGAAGACTCACCAACACGTGTTACACAAAGCGAGAACGGGAGCATGAAAACTCACCTACACGTGAGCATGAGAACTCACCAACACGTGTAACGCAAAGCGAGAACGGAAGCATGAAAACCCACCTACACGTGAGCATGAAAACTCACCAACACGTGTAACGCAAAGCGAGAACGGGAGCATGAAAACTCACCTACACGTTAGCATGAAAACTCACCAACACGTGTAACGCAAAGCGAGAACGGGAGCATGAAAAAAAACTCACCAACACGTGTAACGCAAAGCGAGAACGGGAGCATGAAAACTCACCTACACGTGAGCATGAAAACTCACTAACACGTGTAACGCAAAGCGAGAATGGGAGCATGAAAACTCACCTACACGTGAGCATGAAAACTCATCAACACGTGTAACGCATATGTGATGGTGAAACATCACAAAAGCGGGGTCTAGTCTCCCTCGCAGACAAAGAGACATTACACAATTGCTAGTCTAAAACACAAAAATGATCGTCATGATCATCAAGTAGTGTCAAACTATGACGCCCCACCTCTATACCCACGCTAGCCAAGAACACTACGGTGTAGTGCTGTCAACTAGCGCGGAGAATAAGGCTGTTGAGGAGCGACCATCCATGTAATTTCTTATCACACGGTGGCTATAAAATAATCTTCGGAAACAAATATAGAAGTAAGCATAGCATGCGAATCAATCACAGATATCCATATCACAAAGGCGGAAAGAGATATGAATATATATCACATAAAAGTGTACATCAGAGTAGTGGTCTAAAAAGATCCACGATAATACAAAAGAATAGCAACGCGTGATATACAAAAGAATACAACTATGAGTCTATATCTCAAGTGTAAACAACAAAAGCTGCTAACTAAACAAGTAGCCAAAAGTCTGAGTAGTGAATCACTGGGGGAGGAGTCAAGCAGTAGCACCTGTAACATCTCGGTCTGACCCGAGTATTATTTATAAGAAAATAATAAACGGATCAGTCTAGCTATAAATATCAGATGACATGATATAAAATAAAAGATATGGCATAAACATAAAATATCCATACTGACATACTACTATAAGTATGCAAATAATGATCAACAGGAGATCAACCGATAAGAGATAAATCAATATCACAAGAATCTTCTCAAAGATCCAAAGAGGGCATCATACCCTAAACTTGTACTCATGACAAGTCAAAGAGATAAATTCCAGAAATCAACACAAGAAATCCAGAAATCATAAAAAGGGAAAGAGGCCTATCACATGACGGTCCGAAGACCAAGGGGAGCTACCCCGCATGTGTGAATGGAATCACACAGATTGAGGTCAAGACTAACCAAAAAGCAGAAAGGTATGTGTGAATGGAATCACACAAGTGGTGTCTAGTCTAACCCTGCAATGAAAGAGACATCGCGCAATTGCTAGTCTAATTCATAAAGCGATCATCAAGATCAACGAGAAGTGTCAATTACACTAAGCTAGTAAATATAGAAGTTTAGCCTCATGTCCCATAACCACTTGCTTAACTTAAATATTTACGAACAAACTGTAAATCTTCACTAATAAAATTGTCACAAGAGGTTCAATCGAACAAGTACAAGAATTAACCGACGAAGTGAACACAAGCGTTTCATACCACTTGTTTTACTAAGTCGTTTAATTAGATTTCTCATCCAAGTGAGGTAAAGGCTTGTATATACTAATAGGTTGGAAAACGGTTTAAGAAAAGAGCTTTGTTATTAAAAATAGAGTTGAAATCATTTTGTTGAAAGAGTTTTGATATTTACTACTAGTATTGAAACCTTTATATTATAAAATGACAAAACACAGAAGCAATTGTAGAAACAATCATTCACAAAAATCGCATACGGAGATGTGAATAAAATCCAAGGAAATCAGCTCAATGTTTTTCAGATAAGATCCCCTACGGAGGGGGGGTCCAGGGGGTGGCAACCCCCCAAGGTGGGGGTGCGGGGGCAACGCCACCGCTTACGGGGTTCGACCTGCCCGGTCAGGTCGCGGGGGTCCAGGGGGCAGCGCCCCCGGCGGGGTGCGGGGAAGCGCCCCGTCCAAAACGGTACGACTTAGTGAAGACAAAATGAGGTCTAACGACCTAAGAGGGATAGAGTCGAGCGACCTAATGGTTGCGACCTAGGGGTCTAAGGGGCACGACCTAGTGGTCCAGCGACCTAAAGGGTAAAGGTCATGCGACCTAAAATGGGTTCGCGACCTAACGGAGACGAGGTCATGCGACCTAAAGTGGTTCGCGACCTAAAGGTGTTCGTGACCTAACAAGGTTCACGACCTAACGGAGACGAGGTCATGCAACCTAAAGTGGTTCGCGACCTAAAGGTGTTCGCGACCTAATAGGGTGTTCGCGACCTAACAAGGTTCACGACCTAACGGAGACGAGGTCATGCGACCTAAAGTGGTTCGTGACCTAAAGGTGTTCGCGACCTAATAGGGTTCGCGACCTAAAGGTGCACGACCTAAGGTCTTTCGACCTAGGGGTATATAGGTAACACGACCTAAAGATGTCGCGACCTAAGGGGCCAAGCGACCTAGTGGGTCATACGACCTAAAGGAAATAGGGTCCAACGACCTAAGGAAAACAAGGTCCAACAGAGGTCTAACGAAGGCGGAACAACTCAGGGTCTAACGACCTAGGGGGTGCGACCTAAGGTCTAACGACCTAAGACCGAGGAGACGTTTCCAACAGAGGGAACGACTTAACGACCTAAGCCTAACGACCTACGACCTAAGGTCCCACGACCTAATGAGGCAGGCAAGGCCGAACGACCTATACGCGAACGACCTAAAGTCCAACGACCTACGACCTAAATCCGAGGCGACCTAAATCCGAGGCGAACGAAATATGCAGGCCTTGACTTTTCCACACGCGCGAGCTAATGATTCCGAGCGACCTATACCTGGGCAGAGCGACCTAAGCTCAGGAAGTTCACCAAACAACTAAAAATTGGAGTTTTTCGCCAATCCAATCCAAACCAAATGCAAATATACATGCTAAAGTGATGGGGAATCATTCCCAACAGTCCAATATAGTTATAGACTAGAATTGTGAGATAAAAATCTCACCTTTGCTCCAAAACCCAATGAAAATGAAGAACAAAGCTTGAAGGCAAATGGAGAAGCAACCACAAGCTTGAATCCGATGTCTTCTTCTTGAATTTGGAGTTGAATGTTGGAGTAGCAATAAAACAAAGACTTTGGAGTTTTAATTTCTCATTCCATTCACCATTTTTGTTGAAGCTTTAGTGTTAGGAAATGAAATGAAGCAATGAAGAAGAAGGGGGGTGGAACTTGGGCCTAATGGGCTAAAAGTCCAAACCAAAGGCTCGAGTGAAAAAGTGGTGAAATTCCACTAACCCCAAACATATCAATGTTTACACTTAGAAGATTGCAAACGACGTTTCGAACTCAATGGAAGTGGTCTCGAGTCCTAATTTGACCATTTGCAAAAAGTAGCTTCGGACCAAAATCCGATTAACGACAAAATATTTAAATAAAATATTTAAATATAAAAATCGATAAATATGCGGGTTGTTACACAAACACACTAGTCTAGTGAATATAAAAGTTTAGCTTCATGTCCCATAACCACTAGCTTAACTTAAATATTTACGAACAAACTGTAGATCTTCACTAGAAAAATGTCACAAAAGGTTCAATCAAACAAGTCCAAGAATTAACCGACGAAGTAAACGCAAGCGCTTCATACCACTTGTTTTACTAAGCCGTTTAATTCAATTTCTCATACGAGTGAAATAAAGGTTTGTATATACTAATAGAATTGGAAAACGGTTTAGAAAAATAGCTTTGTAGTAAAATAGTTTTGAAATCATTTGGAAAAAGGGTTTTGATATTTACTACTAGTATTGAAACCTTTATATTTTTAAAGTGACAAATGACAAAAATGATTGTAGAAACAATCAATCACAAGAATTCACATACGAAGATGTGAATAGAATCCAAAGAAATCGATATTGAATCCTTCAAAAAGCATGTTCACAAAAATCCCGAATAAAATGTCATCAAAGTTGCTAATAAATGATAGCAACAAATCGGGGAATTAACAAGGATCGATTAAATTTGGAAACCAAATCAATTCACTAAAATTCACATTCGAAGACGTGAATAAAATCCAAAGAATTCAATTCCAAATCCATCAAAGTAGAAATACTCAAAAATTCCAGAAATAGAAGTTATCAAAGTCGACAAAGGTGATAACAACTAATCAGAAAAGAAGAATCGATTAACAATTGGAAAAACAAAGCAAAACGAGCATAAACGCATAAATGACTTCAACAAGAATAAAAATCAAGTCAATGCCGAAGTCAACAATTATTGGCCAAATTCGAACAAAATCAACATCGGCTAAATCAATTCAAAGCCGAAAACACGAAAACAAAATCCTCATCATCAAAAACCCAACTTGAGTTCGCAAAGCAAACGGAGGCCGAAGCCAAAATACTTTCACGAAATCAAAATCAAATGCACATGAATAAGCGTTAGGAATTAATACCTAACAATCAAAAATAATCATAGGCAAAGATGAGAGATAAAACATCGACAATTAGTTGTAACACATGTTCCATCTAAGTTATGTTTTATATTAAGTCCATAAACTCCAGGCTTTGATACCAAGCTGTAACGCCCCACCTCTATACCCACACTAGCCAAGAACACTACGGTGTAATGTTGTCAACTAGCGCGGAGAATAAGGCTGTTGAGGAGCGGGCATCCGTAGTTAGGCCTTACACTAGTATTGGTTATCTCAATAGGAGTGGTATATATATTCTTTCATTTTTAATTTCTGATTTATTTACTCCCATCGACATACCCCAATTCCAATATAAAACGAACTACGATGGTTCATAATAGTTTAGAACAGTAAAATATTAATAAAACAGATAATATAAATAAATGCGGAACACAGATAAAACAGAAAAGTCTCATATATATATATATATATATATATATATATATATATATAACTGATATCAGTTACAATACATTTGACACAATACATATGATACAACTACAACAGTCGACTCAGGAAGTTATATATATACAAGTACATTATCGTGAATAATATACATGAATATACAACATCCTATACTAAGATAACGACTACTCCAAAAGATATGAAAAGACTTCATAGCTCTAGCAGCAACCCAAAGTAGGATATCTACAACCTGTAAATACTCGGTCTGACCCGAATATTAGATTCAAAAGAAAATAATACACGGGTCAGTCTAATTCAAACTCAGTTACTAGTGCACAGAAGCGATAATAAATAAGTAACAAATAGACGATAGTAATTAAACCAAATCAGAATGCAATTTAGAATATTGAATTGAATAAACAAAACAGTTCTAACCATTGAAATATCAATTAAAATATTAATTCGAGTAGGGCTGCAGTACACGCACGCGTGCACTGCCTCGCCACTACAGCATATGGAACATGCAAAAGATCAATAAATCTAAAAAAAAATAGAATATCATAAAAGCCATACCGTGTGGCTGCAGTTCACGCTTGCGTGCACTGCCTTGCCACTACAGTGATGATGTACACAAAAACTCAGTACCGTGTGGCTGCAGTTCACGCTTGCGTGCACTGCCTTGCCACTACAGTGATGAAGTACACAAAAGATCAACGAACCAAAATCAATGAAGATTCAAATATCAATGTCACGACCTCGGTGGTCAAAGTAGACAGACATGGACAATGTGCACGTATGTACACAATGAAAGTTCACAAACGAACACAAGGTCAAACCCGAATTCCGGATTCAACTCAAGTGCATGTATCATAAACCAATTATACAACTGCACATGTGCAGGCAAAAGGAATGACTCGTGCACAAAGAAGGTAAAAGAGTGTGCACACCCATGAAGATCAACATAGGTATTTCACGAGCCAAAAATCATAAAATATGAAACAAAGGGAAATGCATAAAAGCAATATGTCAGGTTCAGTTCAACATAGCATAAACAGGTGAACCAAGAAATGGACACAAAGGTCACGGGCAAACAAGGATACACAGAGTAGTGTACGGCCAAAACCAAAATGGAATGCAGGCTACAGATTGCAAGTGACACAGCGAACATGACAACAAGCAACAGTGTAGCATCAGGTCGGGCACAATGCAATTACAATAAGACAACACATAACTCGAACAATGGTCAACCATACATGCATACACACATATGAATGTATGTATGCATATATATATATATATATATATATATATATATATATATATATATACAGATAAGTCAACCAAACAATTCGAACTACATCAAGAGCCGAAGCCACAGTGAAATGCAGACTGTCTCAAATGAAAACTCAAGTAACAAAGATGAACCAAATGTGGTCGATTCACCCGAGTTGGATATGCTACACTTATGCAACATATTCAAATATATACAAGGTTCAAGAAGTAATTGAAACAACACTACAGCACTAAAGAATGCACAGTAAACTAAATGAACCCATATGGATAGAACAACAAAGATCACGCATGACACGACAAGTATAAGTGAAATCGAATCAAAACTTGTCAAATGTTGTGAGTTATCAAAAGGAATTCGAACAAAAGAAATTCGCAATAAGTGAACCCGGAAATCATCATCAGTGCCGAGATAACCAATTATCACGAAAATACACAAATTTGATAAAATCAGAGAAAGCATCATCAAGGACACGAAATTATACTGCTGAAGAATGGAGTCGAATTAGATGTGAGTGAGGAGACCACTCACCTTTGTCGCGAATGGAGCAGTCGAAGTCCCCTCGAGCACGATCAACAACGAAGCATCCAGGACGAAGCCATTGAAGTTGGCGCCTTCGAATTCCAGAAGCAAACGATCGAAGAAGCCCAAATTTGAGGAACGAACGAACGCAAGAGCTGAAGTCGGCATTTATTTTCAAGCCCTAGCTTCTAAAAGGGGAGAATGAGAGAGACCGCCATTATCGTTCGCTTGTTTTATTTGGTTAGGGTTGAGAAAATGATAGAAGGGGACGAGTCGAATAAAAAAATAAAAAGGGAACGGCTATTTGCCTTCGTAAATTTTCACTGCCTCATAAAAACATGGGCCACTCTCTAATTTTCAAAGCCCATCAATCTTTTTAACAATTTATAAAAGAATTTTAATTCAAATTTAAAAACTTCAATTGGCAATTAGCTAGGAAAAGTAATCGTTCAAAGACAATAATTAATCGATACGAAATACCAGGTTGTTACATCAATAGATGTAACAGTTTCGATTATTTTATAAGTATTTGTATATAGACCCTATTATAATATCAGAGAATTTCTATAAAAAGTGTTTTGGCTATCGTAAGGTAAAAACCCGACATGTTTATTTGTGGCGTGGTCTTACGAGATTCTTTTGTTTTCAAAAGGATTTTGAATCTTTAATAATCAATTTGGATGCATTATTATCAACTGGTATTCCAGACTGACTCGGATGTTATTTTGTTATAATGCTCGGGTCATACCGGGTATTATATGTTCAGGACAGGTTGCTATGGAGCAGGAGAGGAGCTGGAGTCCGAGACGTATTATCCATATTTATATATATCCGCTGCTGTGATTGTATGGATTTGTCTGACTGGTAAATGTTGATTTGTATGAGATACTCTGATGATATGGTGTATAAAACAGATATAGTTTCATTTTGTGTAAAGTTCTATATTTACTATTATATTTTATGCCGCTGCGACTGTGATATTCTGATATTGTTTAGTTTCTTCTTCTTCTATCTCTTCTTCTTTAACTTTAATGGTCCGTTTTTCTGTTCCACTTGAGTTAATTGATGTAGAATAAGGTTGACTCAAGGGGTACGTGTAATGACCCGGAAATTTCGATCCCGAAAATTCCAAATAGTTAGTGAAAAGAAGAAAAAGAAAGAAGAAGAACAGAAAACTCAAACTCAGAATCTTACATTCGCAACGGATAAAATATAATATCACATAAATAACAGTTATACAAAGAAAAACTGCATCAGTACATTTACATATCTATTCATCAGAGTTATAATCCAATTCAATTTAAATCTCTACTTCCACTTAAATTGACTTAACTTCAATTCAAATAACTTCAATTTTCCATTGAAATTGATTCAACCCCAATTCAAGTTGAATTAACCAAAATTTCTTTCCAAATTTAACTTTATTTAACCTTGATCTCAATTTAAATTGATACAGTTCCAATTTCAATTCAATTCAACTCCAGTTCGAATTAATTCCAATTTCAAACTCCATTTCCAAATCAATTTGAATTATTCTTGATTTCCTTCCAAATTCAATTCAAATTCCATTTGAATTTAATATTATTAAACTTTAATTACAATTTATTCAAATCAGTCTAATTCAAATTTTCCATTTGAATCTTATACCCATACATCTTCAATTACCCTTTCAATTAATTCAAATCAAATTCAATTTGAACTAGTTTTAATTCAAATTTCAAATTTAAACCATCTCGAAATATATAAATTCGAGTTAAGTTTCCAAATTTAAGTCCACGAATTTCATTTTAAATCAATTTAATATTTTAAAAACCAATTTATTATCCAAATTCAACTTAAAACCAATTTTCAACAATTTCAGTTGGAACTCTATTTTAAACACCCAAATCTCATATCCAAAGTGGTTCCATTTCTCTATTTATCAAATCCAGTCAACCTTATCCAATTTGATCTTCCATTTCAAATTTTAAACTCCACATAAATAATCTTCCCACTTATTAAGTTCAAAACTTATCACTTTGGGTATCATATCTCATTCCAAATTCAAAACTCAACATTTAGAGTTTATTTCAACCAACTTTGATATTATGTATATCCATACTTATACATATTTACTTCTTGGCTTGCCAAGCCAAATTTAAAATTTTAAACCACCTTTGTTTCAATTCAAAACAAATTATCTTTAAAATTTTCAAACATCTCTTATTTTAAGATCATATTCAAAATAGTTTGAATAATATAATTTCCCTTAACATTTTGAAACCAATTCAAATGTTTTAAATTTAGAATTCAGAACTTCACAATTGGAAACCGACTTTAATTTATGTCCTTTCACATTTACAAATTATTTCCTTTTTAAATGGTTACTTCTTTAAAACATTTTATTGTTTATTGAAGAACAATCATTCTGTTATTAATAGAATAACCATCTATTCTTTGGTTTGAAATCAATTCTAATTCATCTTATTTTGAAATACTTCTCCAATTCAAGATTTCAAATTTTAGTTTGAATCCATTTCAAACTTATTTTTATTTAATTCCAATTTCAATTTGGTTGCATACTATTACTTCTTAATTTAATTCTTACTATTACCTTTAATTTAATTAATACTACAACCAATTTCCTTAATATAATAGATAATCTATTTCTTATATAAGATTTATTTATTTTTGAAATCATTTAAAAATCTTTATATAAGAAAATAACAAGTACGCTCTCTCATATTTATATGCTCAACTCATCCTAGGGTACCACTTACCCTATCCTTAATGAGTAATCCCACCAGAGCCAAGGTTCTCGCTTAACCTACTGCTCTGATACCAAACCAAATCTGCCTACACATCCTCATCACCGTGCACCTGCACCTACGATGTCGCCACCTCCGATCATTCACGTCGACTTCCTCACATCGACCATCACCCCCAAACTCTGTCTCGACCATCAGTTCATACATAACAACCCAAAATCAGAATCGAGTCACTCTGCACTAACCTCGAATAAACTCGGTACTGGAAATTCCCTTGAACCCCAAATGCCGATCATCGGAGCACCTCTGCCTCCTGTCACAACATCACCGACCTTCACGCTATCGATTCCCAAAATATGGTGGAACTCGATCCACCAGAGTCGATGGGACGATCATTTTCAGACCAACCCCAAAAACTAGGGCTACAGAATAAAACGATCTCCTGTCGCCGCCACAGTGGTCAACCCGCCTTTCTGACAATTTTGCTGAGTTCACACATCACTCCACCACCTTTTGTGGAAACCCCATCATTCTCGATCACTTGGATGATCAGTAACCTCCAAAGTCCCCATTTCTACCCATTCCAGCAATGCCTATTCTAAACCCAACTATAAATTTTGATTTCTCCTTTAAAAATCAAGTTTTTGATTAGATAATAGGTTTATAAACTTAGATCAATGAATTACAAAAATTTAAATTTCAATCAAACTAGTTCTTGCCTGTTCTATTTGGTTCTAGAGCCATTCCAGATTTACTTTAGCTAAATTAAAATTTAAAACTCTCTTCATAGTTAAACAAACCAATTTTGTTTAAATCTTAAGTTCTAACAGCAACTAGTTCAAGTGGATATGAATTTTTTTGAGTAAAGTCTGGAAACTAAAATTAGAAGAACACAGATATACAGCATGCATAATCCATATCATACCATTAATGATCATTGCAAGCATCTAGTTCAAAACAAATTATAGTTTATTTACTCGCCCTTTTTTTTATGATGCAGAGATCTCTTTTATACTAAAATGTCAGATTTTGAAAATCTGGAAAGAAATGCCAGATTGGAAACTTGTTTGTTCAATCATGCACTCAATTTTTAACTTACATATACATTCTTTCATTTTCAACAATCATGCAAACATAGTTTCCATCCAAACTTCGATAATGACTTCATACAAATCAAGATGCAGGTGGGTTTTGCAATATTTAAAGAACAGTTTTACTCACATTCATTAAAGCACAAAACACAATCAACTTTAAAGAAGTAGTTTACTTATCCTTTAAAAATATTTATCCAATGCTTTTTTTTAAAGTGATACACCTACAAATTTTTTCAGCAATCAAATTCTAAATTGTTAGGTGGTATGTTTTAGATTTTGATCATTTTTTTTTTTTTTAAAAAACCTGTAACTTTTGGACAGAGCATTACTTCTCTATTCCCAGATTTGCATTCCTATTTACACACCTAAATATACAATGATATTTACCTTCATGCAAGAACTTATCACACTATACTTCAGATATATTCACAACATCAAGATATCCACAGATTTTAGTTTTAAATAGGTTAATTTTACTCACCTCTGTTATGAAGAAACAGATAATAGTTTTTTTTTTTTTTGATTTGCTCTGTCAATCTGAAATTGCCTTTGGGTTTGAGAAGATCTGGTGTTGTTGAATCTATTTTGAATCTGATGTTGATGAGTTGATTTCGAGCTTCAGGTTGAAGATTGTAAAAATAATTGTAGTTTGAAAATTTTATTTCCTTTTTTTATTTGTTCTCTGATTTTCTTTCAGGCTTTGCGCAACAGGTTTTTTTTTATTTTTTAATTTTGATTTTCAGATCTGAAACTTTTGTTTGTTTAGATTTTCAATTTCTCTTGTTTCTTATTTTTATTTATTTAAATTAAAGGAAATTCATAATGCCACTTGTCAATATTATCAACACTTGTTCATTCCTTAAGTTAAATAATTTACATTTGTTACTTTATGTGTTAACACTTGTTTTAGCATGAGAATTGTTATTTTAGAATGTGTATACCCTTTTTATTACTTATATTATATTACTTATGCTTTTATAAAGATTGGGGTATTATATTTCAATTATAAACTTATGTTTATTAATCTATTTACATTTGTACTTTGTATGATAAAAATGTCTTTTATATAATTTTATGTCAAATTATATTTAGTTTATATCTATGTATATGTTTTACCAATTTAAATTCTTATTAAATATAATGTCTTATATTAAAAATTCCAATGAATATGTTTTGAAACTAAATTATATATAAATAAAAGCTAAAAAAAAGAATATAAACCAATTTATAATTTAAATTAAATCATATGTAACGTTTCGGATTTTGCCCGCTCGAAAATCGACATCCATACTTCATATCGTATTCGAATCTCATAGATTCGACCGTTCAAATCCGATTCGCCGGAGCTTATAACAATCATTAAGTAAACAACACAGCGGAATAAAAGAATAATACATTGATATACAGCTTTGATACAATATCTGATACAACAGATGATCCAATAGATATCAATATACATCAGAGATATGATACAATAAAACAGCAGCGGAAAGAAAATAGATAACATCTAGCAGCGGAACAATTAACTCTAAAATAGTCTTCAAGGAAGAACTCCAAAAATAACTGCAACTCCATTTCCAAGAACCAATCCAGCAATAGCTCGAACTCCCAATAACGATGCACCAAGACGAGCAAGACTGGTGCGATCCAAAGACTGAACTAACTCTAGATAATCTACTAAACCTGACTATCTGAAAAACCGAACTCTAGACTGCTCGTTTAGAAAATAATGAGCACCCAGAGTTTAGGAAAGAAACAATAAACTCCGGATCAGTCGTGGGACTGGTGTGAGCAACAAAAACAGTTTATCTTTTAAAACATTCAACAAAAGATTTTCAAAGTCAATAGGTAATGCTTTTTAAAAATGAGACTACCATAAGGCCTCCCGCACACACACACAATGCAAACGCAGAATCGGAGGAGATTTCTCCTTATGATAGTCAAAGATGTTTGATACGCATTAAAAAGAAACATTTGATATTATTACTAGTGCATAGTGTAGGAAAAATTTATTTCGAAAATAAAGATATAAATCTTAGCCAGCATAGACATTTCGAACTATACCTACTATAGCTACCATCTAAACAGTGGTGACCACCATAAGTAAATGGCAGGTTCTACAACTAAAACCGTACAGGGTTTCGTATTGGGAATTGGATTTCCAACAAATGGTCAGGCCAAGGAACTTCCCATTGCCACATGAGAATGCCTCTGGAAGGACATCCCCGAGAACCAAACCGGATCTCTGCCAACACAAGGCCGGGTTACCCCTAACTGAGTAACAACTGACCGAATATGCCATCCCCCGGTCCTTTGGGACCTTTCACCGAGCGCTCGTAATCAATTCACACAATCATAAAGTGTTTTCAACATAAGTAAGTATCTGGGCTCCATACCATGATACCACCCTTTTCCAGAAGGAAATGCACATACCCTAAAGGGCGCTATCCCTCATAACCTTGCCGCATTTTTCCTGTTTTGACCATTTCCGGGGTGTGAGGCTCGACGAAGTCTCGTCTACAAAAACACACTTTATACAAAAGCCGTGCTTTGGGTCAACAAATGATCATAGAAATGATCACAAAGATAAACGATCAAAAAAATGATCCTATCACAAATGATCAACACTATGATCATTTCACAGCAACACTCAGCATGTCACATTACCAAATTGGGAATATATCGCTGATAACCTTCAACTACATAACCTCTGAGCTCGTACGTCTCAGAGAAGGGTGTTAAGCTAAGAGAATAAATTCTCCGCCACCAACAGAAATATATTTGAAAGGAATCAGCTTTATATCTCAACTTGTAATGTCAGACATACTATCCATACAAGTCTGTTCTGGGTTCGAACAGAACCGAAGGCAGTTACAAAGAAGTCCTTGCAATCCGGGTATTCACAATCCCGATCGGATTTCCCATCACTTAGGGAGTCTCTATACCGACGCGACTCGGTGCAGAAACAATCGATAGGTCATCCTATCGCTTTCGCAAATACCCGGTCTTCACCACCGGTCTTCAAATGCTATCCATAACGTCGAATCACATATTCGAAATGGGTTATACGACACAAAGGTCCTTTCCCGGCTAAACCGAATAGTGAGCGAAAATATTTTAAAACATATGGATATGGGATTTCGATTAAGTCACAACTTAATAATTCAAAACTTCCTTTCAAATGGTTTAAATCAATTACCATTTCAAATCTTTTAAACAAAAGATTTATTTTACCAACCTACAACGGTTTAAACAATTTCCACGTTTTTACCTTTTAAACAAAAGATTCATTCCCAGATTTTCCAAATCAATTTCCATTTCAATTTAACTCGTTAAATCTTTAAATCAAAGATTTAACTTATAGCTTTCAAAACAATTTCATTTCGAATGGTTTAAATAAATAATCATTTTAAATCTGTTAAAAATAAACAGATTTAATTCATAGCTTTCAAAAAGAATTCATTCATAACTTGAAAAATCATTTTTCAATTCAATCTTGAAATTCCTTTAACATAATTTTGAAATTCGTTTCTCTTATGAAAGCTTTTTATCATTTAGAAACACAATCTTTTTCAGAAAAACTCTATTTCATTTATACAAGTTACAGTCTTTGGGTTAAATCAAATTCCAAAGGAACAATACTTTGAAAATGGTTTGACTCATATATAACTAGTATAATATCGTTAATCCCTAGTTTCAAATCACAGAATTCAATTTTAAGCATTGAATTCAAATTTTAAATCAAATTATTTAAATTCCTAAACTCAATAAAGTTATTCAAAATATATTTCATCTTTGAAATTCCATTTCAAAAGCTTTTCACTTTAAACCCACTCCATTTCCAAAAATATTTGATTTAAAATATTCAACTTTAAAAATCATTTTAAAAATCTGCGACTTAACTGATTTCCTCGTGAAATCCATAATTGTGTGTGTATGGTGTGGTCCAGGGGTTTAACACAATAGTGCAACATCATTCAATCATCACAGATTAAAACAAAAATATAGTTGATAAGCGATATAAACTATAACGCTTATCGTCTATTCACAGATTCACAGATAATATATCACAGATAAGTAAATTTCAGATCACAACATAAATCAGACATATCACAAATCATCAATATCAGGGATATTAACAATTCAACATTCAATAAAATCCAAACATCTATAAGTAGGATTAATTTAATTATCTGATAAATTTCAATCAGATTAAATTTTTATGAATAATTCTTTTCACCTTTATTATCAAATAAATTTCAAGTAAATGATCCTTATTAACTATTCATAATTATTTAATTACTATTCTTAAGTAATTAAACTCAATTTAATTATTGTTAATTATCATTTAATTAACCTTTAAAATCATATATTCAATCACTGATTATTTAATTAATTAAGTTCTAAACTGTAACTTAATAAATCTTAATTACTTGATTAAATAACCTCAAGCATTTGTTTAAAAGACAACTCTTTATTAAACTAATGAATCTTATTTACAAATTAATTTACCTTAATTAATTTAACTCAAATCTTAATTTCTTGATTAAATAAATTAATCAATTATTCACCTGAACTAATTTAATGAATGCATATTATTTTATCTTTACTAATTCAAATTTAAAACAATTTCTAACTAATGTTTTAATTATCACCACAAAGCAAATTTAAACAATTTAAATATTAAAACTTCTTTGATTTCTGAATTAGGATTCAAATTATCTTTAAGATAAACATCATTTTAGTAATGATTTAATTATCATACTCAAACACATTTGAAAATATTTTGTTTCAAATTCACTTTTAAATTCCATTTCAAATTAAAAAGAATTTGAAATAGCTACAAATTTAACTTTACAATTTTAATTTATTTTAAATTCAAATTTTTTCTCATACAATCAATTGCTTTTACATCATTAAAACGAATTGAATTTAAAGTTTTATTCACGTCCAAACTAAATTCTAATTCAACTTGAATTTATGTTTACATTTTCATTTGAACTCAGTTTTTTTTTTTACCTTTGGTTTAAAATTAAAATTTGGTTTTAAAATTTTCAAAACAGAAAAACAGGTTTCAGGTTAAAAATTGAAACAGGAATTCGACCCGAGACCCCCTGCTAATGCTTCGAGTTAGATACCTGAACAACTCGAGTCAAATACAAAACTTCTCGATACCATCCCCGAGGCATATCTTCCTCTTCTTCCCAAACACTACAGCCTCTCCAAACTTCGACGTGCACCGCGTGCACGTGTACCAGCGCCATAGCCACTTCTGACCTCCGACGAACCCTCCGACAAGTCACAAATCCACACCGCAGTTGATTCAAGTCATCGATTCGACAAAACCCAACCCAAAACGAGAACGAGTATCCCAGTTCAAAACTGGAAATCGACATCACCTGGAAATCTTATCACGCAACCACGTTCCGACCATCAGAACGTCATCGCCTCCGGCCACGTCTTCGTGGATCTCCCACGTAGCCATTCCCCAAATCCCAAGCGACTAGATCCCTCCACGGCAACGAACGAACTCGAGAACCATCACTGACGAAAACGTGGTTTTAAACCCTAAATCTCTCTCGTCTGTTCCCCATGATAAATTATGAAACAATCAAACATTTTTCTAACGATCTTTGACCTCCAAACATACTTCCTTCTTAAGCCCAAGATTTAAAATTACTTTGATTTCCAGATTTTGACAAATTGACGTTTCACGTTCATCTTATGATTTCTTGCTCATAAACGAATTAAAAATCTGGATTATTTCTTTGAAATTCATGATTTAGGAAGTAGAATATGATTCTGTAAATCAAGCTCTTATTTAAATCAACTAAATTTTCTTACAAAATTTCGGTTCTATTGTGTTTACATCCTGTCCAGAAATTCTTTAACTAATTATACTTATAGTTAATTTTAAAATTTAGTTTACATTCTTACCATCGTCTTTTATTCGAAAATCAAAGCTTCTAATTGATGGTATAAAAGAAATCGAATTGAATTTAAGTATGGTGAAACCTGAAAAATGACAGAGGTTTGTGTTTTTTTTTTCCTTTTATACTCAAACATATATACTCTTATACTTTGCATCAATACCAACATGCAATAATGGTTTCAATCACAAGCATCAGGAAACTCATCACAATCAAGATATGAACGGAGTTGAAAACTGAAAGTGGGTAGTTTGCTCACCTGGAAAATCTGACAGCAAGGAACAGAGGAAGAACTTGATATTTAGTTTGATTTTATTTCCAGTTGAATCTTTGCTTTATATTTTTGAGTTGAATCACTTGCTGTTTGATTTACCTTTAAACTGAGTTGAATCTTGCATGCACCTTTAAACTATATTACAAAGCTTGATTTACTCTTTGCTCTGAGTTGATCATCTCAGATATAGGGCTTCAGGTTGAAGTTGCTTTGCCTGATTCCAGGCTTTGGTTTCGAGGCTATGCGAAGTTATGAAATAGTATTACTTCGGTTTTTGCTTAGCTTTGAGAGAATGAACTGAAGTGAGGAGTTGATGCATATACAAAGGAAGCATGCAGTTTGAAGTTCTTTGCAAGTACAGGATGTAACTATTTGGAATGACTTGTGTATGGCTGAGGTGCATTAGTTATGGGCTAGAGATGATCTTGCATTAAATGAGAAAGTCCTTTTCCTACTACTTAGCTTACTACATACACTTTATTGTCTAATGAGGAACAAAATGTTGTGTACTTTAGATTTTCATGTGCAAGCACTTTTGTTTACTACTTGCTTGTACAGTAATACTTGGATTTCTTTTTCTTTGTTTATTATTTTTTGTACAAATTTAATTTGTCTTGCATACTTTATAATATAAATGAATTCTATTCTTTATATGTTGTTATATTTTTAGCTAAGGTGTTACTTCGTACTCATTTTATAGTTTAATTCATTTTATATTTAAGTTATACTTTGGAATATGAATAAATTTCTATTGTTAACTTAAAATATTATTTTACTTGTCTTTATTACTTTGAAATAAAATGAAGTTCTACTTTTGTTATGTTGTTATAGTTTATTCTTTTATGTATTTACTTCCTATTTTACACTAATGTGTTACTATATATGTTATTTCTTTTGTTTATTAATATTATTTGTTTCTAACTTAAATAGTTAATTTAACTTACATGTTATTTTTTTTCAACTTAATTTATCAAATATTAAATTATTATTATTTTCTATTTATTTTTAAAACCATTTATTTGAGATTTTATTTCAAATCCAATATATTCACATATATACAAATTTTCAAATTCATATGACTTAATATATATTTTCTATTTGAATCGGGGAAACTCGCTGCCATTTATAATCAATTTTACAAATTTAATTCAAAAATTCATTTAAATTATAAATTTAAATTCATAAAAATTCGGGGTCGTTACATCATATATAATATATTTGATTCATTTTAAATATAAATATAAAACTTATTCATATATTTTTAAATCAAAATGTTTTTAAGATATATATATATATATATATATATATATATATTCATTTAAATTGAAGTTTAAATCTAAATTCAAATTCAATTTAAAATCTGACTTAATATCAATTAAAATAAATCCGGGATATCACATTCTTCCCCCCTTTGAATCTTTTCGTCCTCGAAAAGGAACGAAAGCAGAATTTATTAAATATTTTAAAAAACAGTTAAAATATCCTTTGATTATTTCTCAAACACCTTTAAAATCTATATACTATTGCCAAAATAATTTTTATAAAAAAAAATATTTTTTTATAACTCGATGTCTCAACCAGTCCATCCTTATTCTCACAGAAATTCGGTCATACGTTGATCAGGCGTGGGACTGAAAATCTATAAGTACTTAGCAGACCCGTTTTCAACATCCAGTGAAAATACTTTGAAAAATAATTTTATTGAAAATATTGAAAACAGTTTTGGTTAATAGAGGATATATCTTTGGTGAGAATGCTCTGGAAATCATCACCCCCATCCATGATCATAGTTACATTCCAGGGTTATGTTGCCGTCGCAGCAAAAGTCCATGTAACTGCAGGCACTCCGCGGCCTCTCGATTACGCCATGGATCCCACACAACAGATCACAGTTACACCCAGGGTTACGTTGCCATCGCAGCAAAAGTCCATGTAACTGCAAGCTCTCAGCGGCCTCTGATTTTCGCTGTCAAAATGAAACTTCTCCACTCCTACATAGGTCGCAATCTACCGATATAAAATCAAACGCAGACTGTTGGCTCTCAGCGGCACACACGACTTTCGCTATGGTACACACTACTCATAATCCTCAGGAACTAGTTTTGTCCGGACTCCTCACAGGATCAACTTTAGAACCCCCTTTGGGGCTCAAGGCAGCACCACCCGGTGGTACTCCTGAGAAATCCATTCCAAGGGAGCGCCTTTTTCCCCAGAGCATCATCAAAACATTTTATACTATACATATATAGTATCTTTAAATCATACACCTAGTATGATCTCATACAAAGCTCTTTTACACAAAATCGATTATCCCAAAATCGATAACTCTCAAACTAGGCTTTCCAAAATCAATATTGATTTTACCCAAAAATCAAAAGCCTTTCCAAATCCATAGGTTCCCAAAACCTTTTTTTCAAAATCCTCATATGATCCTTTATATATAGATATATATAAAATCCTTGATAAAAATCTTTGGATCATTTTAAACTTGTATAAAATCCTTTTATACTACAAACACTTTCAAAATCCTTTCCTTCTAGCAATAAATTCATCAAGAGGAGTTTTATCTTATAAAACAAAGATATATAACTTTATTTATCCAAAATCAAATATTCAAATTTGATTATTCCTTTCAATATCAATTTCATTCAAATCCGTACGATGTTCATACATCATTCGTACGCTATACCAATCTGATCACTCACTCGATCACACAATTTCACTTCCGAACTAGTATTGTCCACCCGATTTTCTAGTGCGGACACAGATCTGGTTTCTTGATCAGAAACCGTTATTCTCCTTGCATAGTCATAACTATGATATAGAATATCCAGAACCAATCAACAATCCATATCCAGGTTCGCCGTCGAAAATCGAGTGAAAAATCCCACTCGGATCGATTTAACTATCTTGAAATTCTGTACTCGAATCTGTATCAAATCAATATGCGAATAGAATAACATACGAACACCCTACGTATTTATCTTTATTGGTTATTAGCCAAATCAATTCTCTTTCTATTCACATTCACTTAAATTTTCATTCACTTATTCACAACTGCCTTAATCCACACTTGGATTATTCCTCAAATTCTTATCTCGATTGGGTATTTAACCAATAACAGTTTGAACTACGACCGATTTATTTAGAAAACAGCTTGAAAATTTTATAAATAGATAAGTAGTTTGAAAATAATTACTAGTTTGTAAAATAGGTGTAAAAATAGTTAGAAAATAGTTAAAATAATTATAGAAAATTTAGAAAATCACAAAATAATAGTAATATAGTAATTAGTTTTGTAAAACAATTGAAATATAATAATTAATTTAAAACAGTTGGAAAATTGTTGAACAGTTCAAGAATAATTGTAAAAGAAGTTTAAGATAGTTTGGCTTTTAAAAGAAAGGTTGTATATATAATGAATAGCTTTGAGAATAGGTTTATATTAAAACAATTTATATTAAAAATCGCCGAGAGTCAAAACTGTACATTTCAATTCAAAAATTTGTTTAAAATCTGAATGCAAATTTTAAACAAGAATTTAAAACTAAACTTAAGGTATGGTTTCAATCTGAGTTTGAATTCCAGTTTTCAAAATCTTAACTTAAACTTTTTTTTTTAAATTAAATGTTTTAAACAACTATAAAAGAGTTTAAATAATTGAATTTAAAGATAAATCTTTAAATTGGAATAGAAGATTTAAACATAAGTTTAAATCTGGAATCAAACTTAAATTTTGAAACAGTGTTTGAAATTTAAGGAAGTTTTAAAAAGAAATTTTTTATGTTTTAAACAAATTGGTTGTTGAAACATATTTAAATATGATTTGTATTTTTAAATAAATTTGGAGTTTAAATTTCTTATAACTTCTTTTATAAAATAAGAATAAAGCTTTAAAAGGTTTTTAAAACTTTGTTTAAGTTAAGTTTGATTTCTTTTTAAATTTTAAATTTAAAATGTAATTTGAAAACAATTTTGAGTTAAGTTGATTTAAGTTACTTGGTACGGATTTACAGGCTGTCACATTTTTAATTTTAAATTGCGGATTGAAATGATAAATATCCGTATCACTTGACCATAGGACAAAAAATTATATACAGGCACCGCGGTATATATATATATAATTATTTTTGAAACGATTTTTATGGTTTGGACATGATATGGTTTAATAAATAGTAAATTTGGATATGATAAATATATTTTATATATACATATATAGTTAAATTGTTGAATTTAAGCTATGCATAAATCTGTTAAATAAAAATAAAAAAGTTGAAAAATGGAATTTGATCATTTATATTATATGATTAAGTACAGGTTTAAGATCTTGTGTGTGTGTGTATATATATATATAGAGTTTTAAATGATTCAAATCAATTAAGATTGAAAGATAAATTAGAAATTTAATTGGAATTGAGCTTATTTGAAAAATTAACTCCATAAGTTGATGTTAACGTATTAAAATTGGAAATTTTAAGGTATGATATTTATAACTGGCTTTAATGAATAATTCTAGTATAAATAAATGGAAGGAAATAATTAGTGCTAATAAATTTAGTTTATTTTAAATGGTTATCGATTTATCATGTAAACCTTTCAAACTAAATAATAGGAAAATGAATTGTTGGTTTGAAATTCTCAATCTTAGTTTTGAAATTCATTAAATACTCAAAGTTTGAAAATATTGAAATCGAAGTGTTTTATTCAAACTGAAAGTGAATCTAAAAGTTATGGGTTTAGACTGAATTTAAAGTGAATAAAAATTGTGAAGGTGTGGAAATTATTTATTTTTAAAGAAATTTTAAATTCAACTGTTTTATTTTATATATTGTTGAATATCCAAACCATTTAAGTTTTGAAAGTTATGGTTTTTAAAACTAGGATTTCGAAGTATTATGTTGAAAGTTAAAATTCAAATATTTGGTTTTGAGGTATTATAAATTTTAAAAGTGGCATGATTTTGGAAAAGAAATATATTATAAATAAAACGATATCATATTTATTTGGGTTTTAAAAGGAAATGATATCGTATTTACGGGTTTTGAAATGGATAATTATATTCTGTGTTTGAAAGTATAATTATTTTTAAATGACCGCGGTGTTATAATAATGTTTGGTTGTTGAAGAGACCGGGATCGGAAGTTGTCATACTCTCTGCCAACTCCGAAAACCACTTTAACAACCGTGTACGCGGTGGAGATTTCAGAATGAAGTAGGTTGGTGGCTGCGTTTCCTGTAAGGTAAATACGTGGACCCAACTCCCGTGAGTTGGCAAAAGGTGGCTAAAACAGGAGCGATTGACGGGTTAATAAGGTAGCACCTTTGATCGGACACATCCCTTAAATATTATACTTTGACTCTTGGATGATTCGGTGGCCACTTTTGATTTTTTTTATTTGGGGGCGTGGCTCGAGGTGGGCGGTAGCTGCGGCTACGCGTTACCACCGACGCGGAAGCTAATTGGTATATCTACCATAGCATTGCCTAGTTGTGCCGAGTCACCTACCCTAGCGCGCCTTATACGATTTTGGTTTTGTACCATAACTATGGAGTGCCCTCTGACGACGCCCAGTACGGAGGATATTACGGTACTGTATAGACTATGGGAATATATTATGTGTTAAGGTGGAAAATGTAAAGCCTTAACGCTATATTAAAGTAAGTTTATTTTACAATTAGACACTATTATAATAGCGCAATATACTACATAGCAAATAGTTTAACGGATCCTTAGGAGATGTAAATCCCGAGCATCTCTTGAGTTACTGCACTCATATTTATTTCTGTTAATTTAACTCACATAAGATCTTTTAGTTCTGACTTGAGTGTTTTGTTTTTTCAATTCGCTCGGGTCAGTCCGAGCATTTCAGGATTTGAAGATTTAGCTCTGGAGGACGAAGACGAAGATTTATATTATTATTATTATTTTTCTAGTGCACTACACATTGTTCCGCTGCATTGTTATGGTATGTGTAACTCTGATATGTATTATATAAATGGTTTTGTAAACAGATTTATAAACTACAAATTTGATTATTATATTTTATCCTTCCGCTGTGAGATTCTGTTTTATTTTTATTTCTTTCTTGGTTTTTCTTATCTACCCCATAACAATCCGCCCTTCCGTATGGTTTGAATTGGAACGTGTGTCGATTTAAAGTGTGCGAAAAGGCGGGACGTTACATCTGGTATCAGAGCTTTGGTTTAGCGATAAACCTTTGTGGGGTTTGACTCTTTATTAATAGGGTAGTAATACCCTATGGGAGTCGCTGAGTGTATATATATGAAAGAGCGTATTTGTTAGTGTTATAAAATGGTTTTAATATTGTGTTAATCTATTCCGTTTTGTATTTATAAATTCTGGTTGGTGCATGGGACGCTATGACATCAATAGGGATTTTTAAACACTTAATAGGACAGATCGACATAATATTTTTTTTAATATAGGTGGATGAAATAATTTTGCCTATTATATTTTCTGTATAAAATAAATTTTTCAAATGATATCTGTTTTTGGCTGTAGTAGATTGGTTGTTAGGTAATAAAGTGTATAAATAATAATAGAAATAAGATTGAAAAATAAAATAAATGAAATTTGGGAAATTTAGAACTTAAATTCCGGGGTTTTGAAATTTCTTTCGAATAAATTTTGGAATATAATAATATTGTTTATAAGTATTTTCTGGTGTAAATATTTATTATAACTCGAAAGAATTGTTTTAAAGAAGATTTGTGAGAAAATAAGTTTGTACTTTCCTCTCTGTCGTTGGAAAATAATTTCGGTGATGGCGGCCGCATCATCGATTTTCATTTTCGAGTTTCGAAGGGGGAAGGCCACTGTAGTAGTTCTACTGCAAATTCATTTTTGAAAGAATATATATAAATTTTGAATTGTTTTAAATATAATTAGAGATATGTAAGTGTAAGAATATATTTATCTATTATTTTAAAATAATTTGAAATTTAACCCGGTATTTAACTCTTAAATTTCCATTAATTAATTGTTTCAATTATTGTAGTGAAATGAAAGGTAAGTAATTAATAAATGGAAACCTCTAATATAGGTAAGAGATTTAAGGCTAAGTTATAAAGGAAATAAAAAGGAAGTTGAAATTGTAACTTATAAGGAAAAGGCAAAAATTTATAGAACAATGAATTAATTAAAAGAAATGAGAAAACTTGTATAACTTTCAATTACATTCTTTAAAAGCATATATATAACTTACCAAATATTAAAAGTTGAAATGTTTAATAAGAGACTGTAATAGTTATACCAGTAGAAATTTGAAATAATGAAAGTATTCAATGAAATCGCTATTAAATGAGAATTTAATGTTATAAACTTAAGTTATAATTGAAATTTTACTATAAGTGAATATAATTAAAGGTAAGTAATTCAAATAGATGATTTTCAACTTAAGTAAATAAAATGGAAATACTAAGAAATTAAATGGGACATGAATACTATTGATAAACAAATGTAAATAAATGAGGGCATGCAATAAATGAATGAATAATTATAATGAAATAAAAAGAACTGGCATTACCTGAGTTAATGGAAATGAATAATTATAAGTAATAAGTGAAATTAATTGAAACAAACATTGAATGTATAAATGAAATTAAAAGTTTGTTATAAATAAATGTAAATTATAAAAGGAAAATTTACGTGATATGAGAGGAAAAAAAGGAAATTAAACAACAAATGTATGAATAGAATAAATAAAAATAGACTAAATCTATTGCTGAAATTGTTGTTGGTCGTGGTTTGTGGTTGTTGGGTAAGGAAACTTTAATTTTGTTGGGATGGATGAATATTCCATTGTGTTTAATCTAGGACTGTTGAGTAAATGATACACTTGATGGTTTATTCTTCATTCCGTACAATTTAAAGGTTTTGAACCCGAACAACTATTTGTTTGTTTGATTGAATGGTTGTTTTGTATTTGTTGTGTATGCTGTTTGTTGAGATTGATGGTTGTTGTATTGATTTGTTGTTAGTGATTGAAACCACTTAAATATTTCACTTTATATAAATTGTTAACCTTTTACATTTTATAAGTGAAATGCAGGTTATGGAAGCAATTGCTACTGCTTTTGGTTCCATAAATTAAGCGTAAATAACCCGACAAATAGGTACGTTTCGAATTACGGTTTTATAGCGCTATTTTATGTATTTTTCCGTGTTGGGATATAATATTTTGGATATTATATGTAATATAATTGTTATATTTTGATATTATATTTTCTCCCAAGTCTCTCCGTACAAAGGAGACTCTGCCGAAATTTTTCATAAAACTTTGGACTTAGAAATATATTTTTTTGAAAATGTTTTTTTTTTCAAACTTTATTTATTTCAGTATAAAAAGATATAATGATTATAAAATGGGTATACTTTATTTAAAGTAATAAATTTTGTAAATTATTGTGTATAAAGTTAATATTTGAATAAGATGTATTGTTTATTTAATTCTTCCTTTTCCCTTCTTTTTTCCTTTTCTGGGACGAAAAATTTTGAGTGGGGGAGAGTGTAACGACTTGTGAATTTCGTGGATTTAATTTGGTTAAATTAATAAGTTTTGTAATTAAATCTAGTAGAAAGAAGAAGAAAATAAAATAAAAAAGACTTTATAACAAATATTGAAATAAACTCTAATTTAAATTATATAAATGGCGGCTTAAAACCTATTTACTAGCAGTTTGAATAAATTTCAATAAATGAAATGGAGTAAGTTTTATACCTGGATATAAAATTCATTTAAAGGAAATTTATTTATATGTTAATGTAACGACTCGGATTTTGCCCGCTCAAAAATCGACATCCATACTTCATATCGTATTCGAATGCCATAGATTCGACCGTTCAAATCCGATTCGCCGGAGCTTATAACAATCATTAAGTAAATAACACAGCGGAATAAAAGAATAATACATTGATATACAGCTTTGATACAATATCTGATACAACAGATGATCCAATAGATATCAATATACATCAGAGATATGATACAATAAAATAGCAGCGGAAAAGAAAATAGATGACATCTAGCATACGGAACAAATAACTCTAAATAGTCTTCAAGGAAGAACTCCAAAAATAACTGCAACTCCATTTCCAAGAATCCATCCAGTAATAGCTCGAACTCCCAATAACGATGCATCAAGCTAAGCAAGACTGGTGCGGTCCAAAGACTGAACTAACTCCAGATAATCTACTACATCTGACTATCTGAAAAACCCAACTCTAGACTGCTCGTGTAGAAAAATTTTGAGCACCCAGAGTTTAGGAAAGAAACAATAAACTCCGGATCAGTCGTGGGACTGGTGTGAGCAACAAAAACAGTTTATCTTTTAAAACATTCAACATAAGATTTTCAAAGTCAATTCGCAATGCTTTTAAAAATGAGACTACCATAAGGCCTCCCGCACACACACACAATGCAAACGCAGAATCGAAGGAGATTTCTCCTTATGATAGTCAAAGATGCTTGATACGCATTAAAAGTAACATTTGATATTATTACTAGTGCATAGTGTAGGAAAAATTCATTTCGAAAGTAGAATATAAATCTTAGCCAACATACAACCATTATCGTATGCCTACTATAGCTACCATCCAAACAGTGGGGCGCCACCATAAGTGAATGATAGGTTCTACAACTAAATCCGTACAAGATCGTATTGTTTCTTTGGATTTCCAACAAATGGTCAGGCCAAGGAACTTCCCATTGCCACATGAGAATGCCTCTGGAAGGACATTCCCGAGAACCAAACCGGAACTCTGCCAACACAAGGCCGGGTTACCCCTAACTGGGTAACTACTGACACGAGCACGCCATTCCCCGATCGTAAACGACCTTTCACACGGGATCCCGATAACCAACAACCACAAAGTAATAAATTCGCAGTAACCACATAGGTTAAATATCTGGGCTCCATACCATGATACCACCTCTATCCAGAAGGAAATGCACATACACTAAAGGGAGCTACCCCTCATAACCTTGCCGCATCTTTCCTGTTTTGACCATTTCCGGGGTGTGAGGCTCGACGAAGTCTCGTCCACAAAACATACTTTATACAAAAGCCATGCTTTGGGTCAACAAATGATCATAGAAATGATCACCAAGATAGACGATCAAACAAATGATCCTATCATAAATAATCAACACAATGATCATTTCACAGCAACACTCAGCATGTCACATTACCAAATTGGGAATATATCGCTGATAACCTTCAACTACATAACCTCTGAGCTCGTACGTCTCAGAGAAGGGTGTTAAGCTAAGAGAATAAATTCTCCGCCACCAACAGAAATATATTTGAAAGAAATCGGCTTTATATCTCAATTTGTAATGTCAGACATACCATCCATACAAGTCTGTTCCGGGCTCGAACAGAACCGAAGGCACTTACAAAGAAGTCCTTGCAATCCGGATATTCACAATCCCGATCGAATTTCTCATCACTTAGGGAGTCTCTATACCGTTGCAACTCAGTGCAGAGACAATCGATAGATCATACTATCGTTCTTGCAAATACCGGGTCTTCAACACCGATCTTCAAATGCTATCCATAGCGTCAAATCACATATTCGGAATGGGTTATACGACACAAAGGTCCTTTCCCGGCTAAACCGAAAAGTGAGCGAAATAGTTCAAAAACATTTGGATATTGGGATTTCAATTAAGTCACAACTTAAAAATCCAAAGTTTTTCTTTCAAATGGTTTAACAATTTACCATTTCAATCTTTAAAACAAAAAGATTCATTTTCACAACCTTTAACGGTTTAAACAATTTTCACATTTTAATCTTTTAAACAAAAGATTCATTCACAGATTTTCCAAATCAATTTTCATTTCGATTTGATTAACTCGTTAAATCTTTAAATCAAAGATTTAACTTTATAGCCTTCAAAACAATTTCATTTCAATTTGATTTAAACAAATCATCAATTTAAATCTGTTAAGAATAAACAGATTTAATTCATAGCTTTCAAAAAGAATTCATTTATAACTTAGGAAAATCATTTCTCTATTCAATCTTGAAATTCCCCTAATTAACTGGAATCTCAGTTCTTATCTAAAAGTGTTTATCATTTGAAAACAACAGTTTTCATTTTGGAAATCTGATTCATTTATACGAGTTGAAATCCTTGGGTTAAATTCAAATTCCCAAAAATAATACTTTAAAAATGGTTTAACTCATAATGACTAGTATAATATCATGAATCCCTAATTTCAAATTACAGAATTCAATTTGAATATTGAATTCAAATTTAAATTAAAGTATTTAAATTTCAACACTTAATCCAGTTATTCAAAATAAATTTCCATCTTTGAAATTCCATTTCAAAAGCTTTTCACTTCTATTCCAATTCCATTTCCAAAACATTTGAATTTAAAAATTCAAATTTTAAACTATTTCAAAAATCTGTGACTTAATCGATTTCCTCGTGAAATCCATAATTGTGTATGTATGGTGTAGTCCAGGGGTTATACACAGTAGTGCAACATCATTCAATCATTTCAGATCAAACACAGAAATATAGTTGATAAGCGATATAACTATAAAGCTTATCGCCCATTCACAGATTCACAGATAATATAACAATGTAAATGAATGGAAAATTTATACACAGTCACAGAACAAGATATCACAGATCAGATAGGATAATCAATTCAAGGCATTTCATACAATATAAACATTCATAAGCAAGGTCAAGTATTCAATAGTCATTTATAAGCAGGATTAATTAATCGTTTAATCCAAATCAATTCTATTTATTTCCAATTAAATTAATTACTTATGAAATAATTATCCAATCCTGATGAATTAATTTCAAATCATTTAATATAAATTAATTGATCAATTACCTTACTTAATTAACCTCTTAATTTATCATATTAATTAAATCAACATTTTAAATCAATTTCCTAATTAATTAACTTTAATTAATTATTTAAAGAAATTAAACCTTAATTAATAAAGTTAAACTTACAATTACTAATTAAATTGAATCAAACCATTGATTATCCATTCTAATTAACTTAATAATTAATGTATTACAAATCATTCAATTTTTTATTAAATTTAAGGTGAACTCATTCTTAGTAGTGATTTAAACATCATTTACACATATGTTTGAAGCCCTTTTTAATTTCAATCTAAACTTCATTTTAAACCCAAGACTTAAAATGAACCCTCATTCATCTTTAGTAAAGTTTGAAACTAATTTTAAAATCCTTTAAATTACTTGTTGAAGTGATATTTTATTATAAAGAAAATTTAAAAGAATTTAAATCAATTTCCTTATTAAATTCACATATTAAAGGAATTTTAACATTTAAACTTATTTAAACATTTAAATTTATAAACTTTATTATATTCAAAATCTTGTATTCAAATTTAGATTTAAATCCAAATTAAATCTTTGATTAAATCTTTGTTACAATTCATTTCTTTATAACTTTCAAATTCCAATTTAAATTCAAATTCCTTAATTGCTTAAGAACTTCTATTTAAAACAAATTTTTTTATTTATTTAAATTTTTAAACTAAGTTTCAAAACTAAACTTGAATTTACATTTTAACTTAAAGTTTAAACTCAGTTTAAACCTTGATTTATAAATTTACGTTCAATCATTTTAAAATTTTGAAAACTGGACAGGTTAAAAACCTGTTACCAGTATCCTACCCGAGCCAAACGAAGATGACTTCGAGTCTAACACCCTAGTGCTTCGAGCCAAACATGAAAATACTCGAGTAAAACTCGAGTCACCTATCCTGCTTCATCCCCAAACTAACAAAATTGCAGACCATCAGAGCAACCGTGCTCGTGCACCTGTACAGCTCCGGTACGCATCTCCGGCCATCGCCACTAGGTCGAGCAAGTCGTAGTCCATCCAAATACCAGTCTTCGATCGCCAGAACCATGTTACAACCTTGAAATCTAAAATCGACCAAAAATCCAAACCTAGAAACACGTTCAGGTTTCGATATCAACCCTGGCAATGCCACGTCCTCGCCGCCTCGTCCACCGGAGTTCGTGCAACTCCGGCCATCGCCTCATCTACACCCCAGCTTCCTTCGCTCCAAACCCCGAAGCACTCGATCACTTCTTGGTGACGAACGAGACTAAATACCGCACCATGTTAAAACTAGGTTTAGAGGAAAAAAAACCCACGCTGCCGCCACCATAGTCGCTTCCATCACCTCAGGTTATTTTTCCCTGACCCACGCTAGCCTCCTCCAACTCCAGACAAAAATCCGACCCCTCCCATCATCGTGACCGACCACGGCGACTTGAAATGCCCAAAACAGATAAACACCAATTGCCCTTAATCCCAATCACTAAAAATCTGAATTACTGCTTTAAAATTCATATTAATGTGTGAGAATTCGACTTACATACCTGAATTCATGGAACCAGAGATTTATATTTTGACAAATTTTGAGTTTGCCCCGTTTCTTCTTGGTTTCCAGAAGCACTTCAAATTTTTTTTCAACTTAATTAAATTTGTACCTTAAGTATATGTTATACTGACAATGGTTGTTTTAATGCTAAGTTTTAACCTTGATTAGATCAAGTGATAATGGATTTTTGAATCAAAATCCTGTGTTTAAAAATCTTTAAACAGAGAGTATTTATAACGTCAGCCTACACATCCATATTCATAAATCAGTATACACAGAGCATTAATGTTTATGACCAAACATACTTATCACAATACAGATCAATATTTTTAAAATTTAAAACAAATGTTACTCACCCTGATTTTCCAGAAAAAACAAAGAAGAACAGAACTTGTTTTTGAACCAGGCTTTGAGAAAATGCTTACTGAAGATCTTCTTTTTTTTGATCTCTGGTTTGTATTGTTTTGCTTGGGTTTTGAATGATGTTCCTTTTTCTCAGTTTCTTTAGTTTGGCTTTCGAATTAAAATGAAAAGGCAGAGATATGTAGCAAAGAGTTGCAGACAGGTTGATATAAAGACAGTGATGTATAGGTTGATTTCATTATCTGGTTCAAGTGATATTATCTGTTCAACAGGTATGGCTGATAGGTAATGTGGTGTGTACCCAGGACATCTTTGCATTAATGACTTAAGTCCTTCATGTCTTGCTTGCATACTATTTTATATATTTGCCTGGCAACTCTTTTTTGCTTTTTTCTACCCTTGTATTTTTTTTACTCGGCTAATAGATTTTGTGTTGAGAAGATTTTGTTTTGCAATTTTTTTACAGGCAACATTCTTTTGCCTGATTACATTTATACTTTCTCTTCTTTTGTTTTTTTTCTTTACCTTACATTGTTTAATGTTCTTTCACTTGCCTGCATATCTACTTTACACTCTTTGAATCATGTATGTACTTATTTATGCATATGTTTATTATTATTTTTTTATTTTACTTTGATTTTACTTTGCAGGTTTGCTTCTACATACTTATATTTTTATCCTTTATTTGCTTGTACTTGTTTATACATATAAATGTATTTGTTTACTTGGTTTTATGTTTTATTTTGTACTAGTATTTATTTGTTTGAAAACTCTATTTGCATTGCCTGCATGTGTATGTTTTACAGTCCATACTTTTGTTATGTTGTTATAGTTTATTCTTTTATGTATTTACTTCCTATTTTACACTAATGTGTTACTATATATGTTATTTCTTTTGTTTATTTTTTTTTTTTTTTTGTACAAATTTAATTTGTCTTGCATACTTACTTTTCATGTTTGTTTTATTTACTTTGTTTTGTTTTATATTTGTTTTAAACACTTTCATTTGCCTTTGTTTATGTACTTTATGTTTTATCCTTATCTCTTTTTACTTCTATTTTTAGTTTAAATATTTATCATAAATTTTACTTTAAAAATTATTGTTTTACATTTCTCTATATACACATATATTTTATATAACTCAAATTATCATCATATATATATTTTTAAATCAATTTATTTATTTATTTATTTTTATACTTGAGTCCAAAGTATATTATTTATTTTTCAAAATCATTTATTTAAGAATTTATTTAAAATTCAATATATACATATATATTCACATATATACAAATTTTCAAATCCATATGACTTTATATATTTTCTATTTGAATCGAGGAAACTCGCTTCCATTTATAATTAATTTTATAAATTTTTATTCAAAATTTCATTTAATTATTAATTTAAATTAAATTAAAATCTAGGGTCGTTACAAACTTTCCCCCTTAAAAGAATTTCATCCTCGAAATTCGCAGGCACGAAAATAACACAGAGATAGCTAGATAGAGAAATATCTTTTCAAATCAAGCTAGATATCAGTTCTGCATTTGGCTCACCAAATCAGAATATCAATAATAGATACAAGAAATTATAATAAAATTTCAAATTTTGGTTTTAAACAAAATCATTTTATCGATACAATTCTAATCATTCTTCATATTCTATTAATCAATTTAAATTCAATTAAAATTTCCAATTTATTCAAAATTTCCAATTTCTAATTCATTTATTAGAGTTTAAATCGAAAAGCTGATAAGAAATCGATGAAGATACGAAGTAAAAATTCCCTACAACGATTCGTAGAGCATCACTGCACCGAAACTTCTTCTTGTAGTTGTCACGAATCAATCAAAAGAATTGAGAAAACGAATCAAAAAAAATTGATAAGAAAGATTGTTTCCACTGTCACAGGGTATTGACCATTTATAGTCGTATTTCCCTGTCCCCTATCTCGTTCTCTTCTTGCACTCATACTTACTATCAGTAGATAGTAAGAGAATTTACTGAGGCATTCAAACGGATATCTTAAGGATTACTCATTCTAAGGTTTACTTCACCCTATCTCTAATGAGTTACTTAACGTGTTACACCCTTGAGCTAAAGTTCAACCCTTAGCTCTGATACCAAATGTAACGACTCGGATTTTGCCCGCTCAAAAATCAACATCCATACTTCATATCGTATTCGAATGTCATAGATTCGACCGTTCAAATCCGATTCGCCGGAGCTTATAACAATCATTAAGTAAATAACACAGCGGAATAAAAGAATAATACATTGATATACAGCTTTGATACAATATCTGATACAACAGATGATCCAATAGATATCAATATACATCAGAGATATGATACAATAAAATAGCAGCGGAAAAGAAAATAGATGACATCTAGCATACGGAACAAATAACTCTAAATAGTCTTCAAGGAAGAACTCCAAAAATAACTGCAACTCCATTTCCAAGAATCCATCCAGTAATAGCTCGAACTCCCAATAACGATGCATCAAGCTAAGCAAGACTGGTGCGGTCCAAAGACTGAACTAACTCCAGATAATCTACTACATCTGACTATCTGAAAAACCCAACTCTAGACTGCTCGTGTAGAAAAATTTTGAGCACCCAGAGTTTAGGAAAGAAACAATAAACTCCGGATCAGTCGTGGGACTGGTGTGAGCAACAAAAACAGTTTATCTTTTAAAACATTCAACATAAGATTTTCAAAGTCAATTCGCAATGCTTTTAAAAATGAGACTACCATAAGGCCTCCCGCACACACACACAATGCAAACGCAGAATCGGAGGAGATTTCTCCTTATGTCAAAGATGCTTGATACGCATTAAAAGAAACATTTGATATTATTACTAGTGCATAGTGTAGGAAAAATTCATTTCGAAAGTAGAATATAAATCTTAGCCAACATACGACCATTATCGTATGCCTACTATAGCTACCATCCAAACAGTGGGGCGCCACCATAAGTGAATGATAGGTTCTACAACTAAATCCGTACAAGATCGTATTGTTTCTTTGGATTTCCAACAAATGGTCAGGCCAAGGAACTTCCCATTGCCACATGAGAATGCCTCTGGAAGGACATTCCCGAGAACCAAACCGGAACTCTGCCAACACAAGGCCGGGTTACCCCTAACTGGGTAACTACTGACACGAGCACGCCATTCCCCGATCGTAAACGACCTTTCTCACGGGATCCCGATAACCAACAACCACAAAGTAATAAATTCGCAGTAACCACATAGGTTAAATATCTGGGCTCCATACCATGATACCACCTCTATCCAGAAGGAAATGCACATACCCTAAAGGGAGCTACCCCTCATAACCTTGCCGCATCTTTCCTGTTTTGACCATTTCCAGTGGTGTGAGGCTCGACGAAGTCTCGTCCACAAAACATACTTTATACAAAAGCCATGCTTTGGGTCAACAAATGATCATAGAAATGATCACCAAGATAGACGATCAAACAAATGATCCTATCATAAATAATCAACACAATGATCATTTCACAGCAACACTCAGCATGTCACATTACCAAATTGGGAATATATCGCTGATAACCTTCAACTACATAAGCTCTGAGCTCGTACGTCTCAGAGAAGGGTGTTAAGCTAAGAGAATAAATTCTCCGCCACCAACAGAAATATATTTGAAAGAAATCGGCTTTATATCTCAATTTGTAATGTCAGACATACTATCCATACAAGTCTGTTCCGGGCTCGAACAGAACCGAAGGCACTTACAAAGAAGTCCTTGCAATCCGGATATTCACAATCCCGATCGAATTTCTCATCACTTAGGGAGTCTCTATACCGTTGCAACTCAGTGCAGAGACAATCGATAGATCATACTATCGTTCTTGCAAATACCGGGTCTTCAACACCGATCTTCAAATGCTATCCATAGCGTCAAATCACATATTCGGAATGGGTTATACGACACAAAGGTCCTTTCCCGGCTAAACCGAAAAGTGAGCGAAATAGTTCAAAAACATTTGGATATTGGGATTTCAATTAAGTCACAACTTAAAAATCCAAAGTTTTTCTTTCAAATGGTTTAACAATTTACCATTTCAATCTTTAAAACAAAAAGATTCATTTTCACAACCTTTAACGGTTTAAACAATTTTCACATTTTAATCTTTTAAACAAAAGATTCATTCACAGATTTTCCAAATCAATTTTCATTTCGATTTGATTAACTCGTTAAATCTTTAAATCAAAGATTTAACTTTATAGCCTTCAAAACAATTTCATTTCAATTTGATTTAGACAAATCATCAATTTAAATCTGTTAAGAATAAACAGATTTAATTCATAGCTTTCAAAAAGAATTCATTTATAACTTAGGAAAATCATTTCTCTATTCAATCTTGAAATTCCCCTAATTAACTGGAATCTCAGTTCTTATCTAAAAGTGTTTATCATTTGAAAACAACAGTTTTCATTTTGGAAATCTGATTCATTTATACCAGTTGAAATCCTTGGGTTAAATTCAAATTCCCAAAAATAATACTTTAAAAATGGTTTAACTCATAATGACTAGTATAATATCATTAATCCCTAATTTCAAATTACAGAATTCAATTTGAATATTGAATTCAAATTTAAATTAAAGTATTTAAATTTCAACACTTAATCCAGTTATTCAAAATAAATTTCCATCTTTGAAATTCCATTTCAAAAGCTTTTCACTTCTATTCCAATTCCATTTCCAAAACATTTGAATTTAAAAATTCAAATTTTAAACTATTTCAAAAATCTGTGATTTAATCGATTTCCTCGTGAAATCCATAATTGTGTGTGTACGGTGTAGTCCAGGGGTTATACACAGTAGTGCAACATCATTCAATCATTTCAGATCAAACACAGAAATATAGTTGATAAGCGATATAACTATAAAGCTTATCGCCCATTCACAGATTCACAGATAATATAACAATGTAAATGAATGGAAAATTTATACACAGTCACAGAACAAGATATCACAGATCAGATAGGATAATCAATTCAAGGCATTTCATACAATATAAACATTCATAAGCAAGGTCAAGTATTCAATAGTCATTTATAAGCAGGATTAATTAATCGTTTAATCCAAATCAATTCTATTTATTTCCAATTAAATTAATTACTTATGAAATAATTATCCAATCCTGATGAATTGATTTCAAATCATTTAATATAAATTAATTGATCAATTACCTTACTTAATTAACCTCTTAATTTATCATATTAATTAAATCAACATTTTAAATCAATTTCCTAATTAATTAACTTTAATTAATTATTTAAAGAAATTAAACCTTAATTAATAAAGTTAAACTTACAATTACTAATTAAATTGAATCAAACCATTGATTATCCATTCTAATTAACTTAATAATTAATGTATTACAAATCATTCAATTTTTTATTAAATTTAAGGTGAACTCATTCTTAGTAGTGATTTAAACATCATTTACACATATGTTTGAAACCCTTTTTAATTTCAATCTAAACTTCATTTTAAACCCAAGACTTAAAATGAACCCTCATTCATCTTTAGTAAAGTTTGAAACTAATTTTAAAATCCTTTAAATTACTTGTTGAAGTGATATTTTATTATAAAGAAAATTTAAAAGAATTTAAATCAATTTCCTTATTAAATTCACATATTAAAGGAATTTTAACATTTAAACTTATTTAAACATTTAAATTTATAAACTTTATTATATTCAAAATCTTGAATTCAAATTTAGATTTAAATCCAAATTAAATCTTTGATTAAATCTTTGTTACAATTCATTTCTTTATAACTTTCAAATTCCAATTTAAATTCAAATTCCTTAATTGCTTAAAAACTTCTATTTAAAACAAATTTTTTTATTTATTTAAATTTTTAAACTAAGTTTCAAAACTAAACTTGAATTTACATTTTAACTTAAAGTTTAAACTCAGTTTAAACCTGGATTTATAAATTTACGTTCAATCATTTTAAAATTTTGAAAACTGGACAGGTTAAAAACCTGTTACCAGTATCCTACCCGAGCCAAACGAAGATGACTTCGAGTCTAACACCCTAGTGCTTCGGGCCAAACATGAAAATACTCGAGTAAAACTCGAGTCACCTATCCTGCTTCATCCCCAAACTAACAAAATTGCAGACCATCAGAGCAACCGTGCTCGTGCACGTGTACAGTTCCGGTACCCATCTCCGGCCATCGCCACTAGGTCGAGCAAGTCGTAGTCCATCCAAATACCAGTCTTCGATCGCCAGAACCATGTTACAACCTTGAAATCTAAAATCGACGAAAAATCCAAACCTGGAAACACGTTCGGGTTTCGATATCAACCCTGGCAATGCCACGTCCTCGCCGCCTCGTCCACCGGAGTTCGTGCAACTCCGGCCACCGCCTCATCTACACCCCAGCTTCCTTCGCTCCAAACCCCGAAGCACTCGATCACTTCTTGATGACGAACGAGACTAAATACCGCACCATGTTAAAACTAGGTTTAGAGGAAAAAAAACCCACTCTGCCGCCACCATAGTCGCTTCCATCACCTCAGGTTATTTTTCCCTGACCCACGCTAGCCTCCTCCAACTCCAGACAAAAATCCGACCCCTCCCATCATCGTGACCGACCACGGCGACTTGAAATGCCCAAAACAGATAAACACCAATTGCCCTTAATCCCAATCACTAAAAATCTGAATTACTGCTTTAAAATTCATATTAATGTGTGAGAATTCGACTTACATACCTGAATTCATGGAACCAGAGATTTATATTTTGACAAATTTTGAGTTTGCCCAGTTTCTTCTTGGTTTCCAGAAGCACTTCAAATTTTTTTTCAACTTAATTAAATTTGTACCTTAAGTATATGTTATACTGACAATGGTTGTTTTAATGCTAAGTTTTAACCTTGATTAGATCAAGTGATAATGGATTTTTGAATCAAAATCCTGTGTTTAAAAATCTTTAAACAGAGAGTATTTATAACATCAGCCTACACATCCATATTCATAAATCAGTATACACAGAGCATTAATGTTTATGACCAAACATACTTATCACAATACAGATCAATATTTTTAAAATTTAAAACAAATGTTACTCACCCTGATTTTCCAGAAAAAACAAAGAAGAACAGAACTTGTTTTTGAACCAGGCTTTGAGAAAATGCTTACTGAAGATCTTCTTTTTTTTGATCTCTGGTTTGTATTGTTTTGCTTGGGTTTTGAATGATGTTCCTTTTTCTCAGTTTCTTTAGTTTGGCTTTCGAATTAAAATGAAAAGGCAGAGATATGTAGCAAAGAGTTGCAGACAGGTTGATTGAATTGAAATTTATGTTTAATTTAAATGGAAATATTAAAGGCTTACAATAACGGAAAATTTAGGTAATAAAGTTAGAACAGGTGGATAAATAATAACCATATAAGGGAATAGCATTAATATAAATTAAGTTGGAACCAATCGGATGTAGAGAAATAAATGTAAGCATTTAATATGTAAATTAATGTTGGTTTGATGATAGCGTTACTTGGTGATTAATTATATAGTAACGGAAGTGTGAACGTAAAGTAATAAAAGAGTAGATTTATGTTAAGTAATAATTTGTGTATACACGAGATTTTAAACGATGATTGTTAAGTAATAAAGCTATAAAGGCATGTAAGGAAGTAGGTAACAATCTATATGTTGTTTATTTTATTTAGTATGATAAATAAAGGTTGGAATTCAAATCACAATTAAAGGAGAGTAGGTACTACGTTATCAGGAAGTAAATATAAGGGTAGATAACAACTATTATAAATTCCCTAATTAATTGGTCGATAAATTTATTTGAAATAACGATCATTTGAATGTGAGTAATTACAATGTCATTATTGATTATAAGGGTTATTTTAATAATTATGGTTAATTGAGAAATTAATACGAGAAGTATGTAAATAACTATGAAAGTAATACGTTATAAATTGATTATACCCTAAACTTATGTGTAAGTTTGAAATTGAATCTAATCCGTTTAATTAGAAACTTATTAAAATAAATTTGATTCAAAGTGTAATAAAGGGATTATTTTAAGAAATTGAAATAAATAATATAATTGGTGAAATAATTTACATATAAAATTGAGATGGGAATTTGTTTAAGGAATTATAGATTTATGAATTATAGAATTTGAATTTTAATAGTGAGTTAATTTATTTAATTTATAATAGTTGGATTTATTGCAAATGAATGAAATCAAATATGTAATTATTACGTAATTTTAAAATTTAGTTGAAAACGAGAAATATTTACAGGAAATTATTGTTAAGGACAAAATTTCACAGCTTTTTAGCCTCAAGGACAGACCTTCAATATTTTATCCTGAAGGACAACTTTCTGTCGGTATCAGTTTTTAGGTATTGATATCAGTTTTTAGGTATCAGTTTGTACTTATCGGTAGCAGTTTTTAGGTATCAGTTTTTAGCTCGGTATCAGTTTTGTTGTCCTTATGAATAATTTTGGAAAATGTTTGTCCTTGTGAATAAATTTTAGAAGAATGTTTGTCCTTGTGGCAAAAATATGGAGGTCGTGTCCTTGAGGCAAAAAATATAAAAAAAATTGTCCTTTAAATTAATTCCCCCAAATATTTATGTGATAATTTTAAATAAAATGGTAAACCCTTCTATTTGAAAATTTCAAATGGACTACTTATGAGTTAATTCAATTTAATGGAAATATATAAATTTACCTATAGTATGGAATTTTATGAAATTGAAGATGTATATTTGTTAATCTTTAATAAATTGAAATTTAAAATTTTAAAACCATTGTAAATGTTTGAGAATTTTTAAAGTGATAAAGATTGCAAATTTCGGAATTTTAACGCGAAATTTGATTTAATTGATATTTTTTTAAATTTATTTAATTAATATAAAAATAGCCATTTTGGTCACGGACTCGGATTCCGACGAAACCAGTTTCATCGGATCCGTAATAGTGAATTATTGCAGGGTTTCATGTTTCGTAGCGATTTGACTTGTCGTTTGATCGTACGAACGCGAAACGCCTTGAAATCGATTTAATTGAAATCAATTTGAAATCAATTTGGAAATATTGATTTCAGCATAACTTCTTCATACGATCGAATTTGGACGTGAAACTTTTTCCATCGCATTCAGAATATTTTAAAACACCTATTTTGATATATAGGTTCACCCAATTTCGTTCCGGGGTCGAAACGGGCTTTTTGGGCCAATTATCGTTCAGCACGTTTGTTTATCAGATCCATCTACTCTATATCTAACCTACCTATATAAACCCAGCTTAAAACCCTAGCCTCCATCTATTCTCATTTGGTTGTGTATACAAATCACACAGTTCCTCCTCTTCTTCCAATGGCTGCAAACATTAGATCCAAATACAATGCAAAAATCAAATCCAAAGCCTAAAATTTAAAGTCCTCAGAAAAATTCCAAAAAATATATGTTATAGTTTTCATCGATACAAATCTAACGCAGTTTCTGTTTTTACAATAGACGCTCGAACCAACCAGAAATCGAGGTCAAACTTGTAAAATTCGAAACCCCAGAGCTAATCGGGGTTTTCTGATTTTGGATGTAATCGGCGAAATCGATTCGTGGGTTTTGACGAGAATCAGGTCCCAGGGCTATCGACAGTGGTCTTTTTCCTCAATTCGACCTATAGCTCTCGGAATTTGTGCGTTAGGGTTTATAAACCCTAGAACCACAGCGGCGGCGACATGCAAATTGGGGACGGCGGCTTTGGAGAGGGGTGCGGCCGAGCATGACGAAGGAAATGGTACTGGTGGCATCGGCTATAGTGGTCGAGGGCGCTCGCGATAGGCAGTCAAAGGTCGGTCAAAGGGGCACGGTTGGGTTCTTAGTTGAAGTGGCTGTTCATTTTTCCCTCTAGCCGAATATTGAAGGGAAGGTGATGATGTGGATTTTGGTGAGGGTTTGTGATGTTTTGGTTATTTTAGTTTTAATTTAAAATTTCAATTGTTCAAATTTCTGTAACTTATGCATGCGAAGACATATTTACGCGCGAATTTTTTTGTTAGGATCGTAATAAAATTCCGGAGATTTTAACGCTGGTTTGGACAGATTTAGAGAATGTCAAATTTTTGGGTTTAAATCGGATTTAAATTCGATTTAAATTCAAAAAGTTAGTGTTTTAACCCACTCACAACTTCCAAAATTTCCTATGTCTGTTAATTTGACTTAAGATATGAGTAGAAATTTATTTATGACTATTTGGCATGTTTTATTCATCATCTCTGCTAAATCGCATTTATTTAATTTAACTGTTCATTAATTTTATTATTGCATATAAATTGACAGTTAAAATTAATTTATTTGCATATAAACTGATAGTTAAACAGTTAATAAATTTATTTTTGAATATAAACTGTTAGTTAATAACTGTTATTTATTACCTGTTATATTTTATATGCAATATATTGATGTTTGTTTAAATTGATGATGATTGAAATAAATTGGTTGATGATTGATATTGGGTGAATGGATGATGTGTTCTATCTTATATAAACTGCATGTTATCATGCATTTTCATTTCATTCGGGATTGCGGTTTGAAATGATATACAACCGCATTTTTATTTTTAAATTGTGGATTGAAATGATAAATATCCGTATCACTTGACCATAGGATAGAAAATTATATACAGGCACCGCGGTATATATATATATACATATATAATTATTTTTGAAATGATTTTTATGGTTTGGATATGATACGGTTTAATAAATAGTAAATTTGGATATGATAAATATATTTTATATATACATATATAGTTAAATTGTTGAATTTAAGCTATGCATAAATCTTTAAAATAAAAATGAATAAGTTGAGAAATGGAATTTGATAATTTATATTATATGATTAAGTACGGGTTTAAGATCTTGTATATATATATATAGTTTTAAATGATTCAAATCAATTAAGATTGAAAGATAAATTGAAAATTTAATTGGAATTGAGCTTATTTGAAAAATTAACTCCATAAGTTGATGTTAACGTATTAAAATTGGAAATTTTAAGGTATGATATTTATAACTGGATTTAATGAATAATTCTAGTATAAATAAATGGAGGGAAATAATTAGTGTTAATAAATTTATTTTATTTTAAATGGTTATGGATTTATCATGTAAACCTTTCAAACTAAATAATAGTAAAATGAATTGTTGGTTTGAAATTCTCAAATCTTAGTTTTGAAATTCATTAAATACTCAAAGTTTGAAAATATTGAAATCGAAGTGTTTTATTCAAACCGAAAGTGAATCTAAAAGTTATGGGTTTAGACTGAATTTAAAGTGAATAAAAATTGTGAAGGTGTGGAAATTAATTATTTTTAAAGAAATTTTAAATTCAACTGTTTTATTTTATATACTGTTGAATATCCGAACCATTTAGGTTTTGAAAGTTATGGTTTTTAAAACTATGGATTTCGAAGTATTATGTTGAAAGTTAAAATTCAAATATTTGGTTTCGAGGTATTATAAATTTTAAAAGTGGCATGATTTTGGAAAAGAAATATATTATAAATAAAATGATATCATATTTATTTGGGTTTTAAAAGGAAATGATACCGTATTTATGGGTTTTGAAATGGATAATTATATTCTGGGTTTGAAAGTATAATTATTTTTGAATGACCGCGGTGTTATAATAACGTTTGGTTGTTGAAGAGACCGGGATCGGAAGTTGTCATACTCTCTGCCAACTCTGAGAACCACTTTAACAACCGTGTACGCGGTAGAGATTCCAGAATGAAGTAGGTTGGTGGCGGCGTTTCCTATAAGGTAAATACGTGGACCCAACTCCCGTGAGTTGGCATAAGGTGGCTAAAACATGAGCGATTGACGGGTTAATAAGGTAGCACCTTTGATCGGACACATCCCTTCGATATTATACTTTGACTCTTGGATTGATTCGGTGGCCACTTTTGATTTTTTTATTTGGGGGTGTGGCTCGAGGTGGGCGGTAGCTGCGGCTACGCGTTACCACCGACCCGGAAGCATAATTGGTATATCTACCCTGGCATTGCCTAGTTGTGTCGTGTCACCTACCCTAGCGCGCTTTATACGATTTTGGTCTTGTACCATACCTATGGGGTGCCCTTTGACGACGCCCAGTACGGGGGAGATTACGGTACTGTATAGACTATGAGCATATATTATGTGTTAAGGTGGAAAATGTAAAGCCTTAACGCTATTTTAAAGTAAGTTTATTTTACAATTAGACACTATTATAATAGCGCAATATACTACATAATAAATAGTTTAACGGATCCGTAGGAGATGTACATTCCGAGCATCTCTTGAGTTACTACACTCATATTTATTTCTGTTAATTTAACTCACATAAGATCTTTTAGTTCTTACTCGAGTGTTTTGTCTTTTCAATTCGCTCAGGTCAGTCCGAGCGTTTCAGGATTTGAAGATTTAGCTCTAGAGGATGAAGACGAAGATTTATATTATTATTATTTTCTAGTGCACTACACATTGTTCCACTGCATTGTTATTGGTATGTGTAACTCTGATATGTATTATATAAATGGTTTTGTAAACAGATTTATAAACTATATATTTTATTATTATATTTTATCCTTCCGCTGTGAGATTCTGTTTTCTTTTTATTTCTTTCTTGGTTTTTCTTATCTACCCTATAACAATCCGGCCTTCCTATGGTTTGAATTGGCACGTGTGTCGATTTAAAGTGTGCGAAAAGGCGGAAGGTTACAGTATGTAAGTGTCAGTTATATATAGCTATATATATACATATATATATATATGTATATATATATATAGTATATCGATGTAGTCTTGCTTTTATTGTGGAAAGAAAAGGAAAAATAGTAGATATATATACACACAAAGTTAGATTTCTACACCATGTCTTTATTTTCCATTTTTGTCTTGTTTTATAATAAAACCGTATATTTCATATAACATATTAGTTTATATAGTGGATCGGTTGTGTACAATGTGTAAGTTTATATATATATGTATATTGGTCTACATATAAAATTTGAGGCATGCATATATTACTGATAATATGCATTTGTAGATTGTTTGCATATACTATATGAAACTTTTGAAAGACAACATACTTGTTTTTTAAACATTGGTTTTTAAGTGTGTATATATATAAATATATACAGTCGTTTATGAGATATAGGCTATGTATGTCTACATATAGTAATAAGATCTGTCTATAGATGTATATAATTTTATATAAGTTATATATTAGTTGTTCATTTATGTATATAGCTTGTGATGTATAAGTTATATATATATAATCTGTTTGTATACATATGTATATAAGTTTATTTAAGTTATGAAAGATCTACATATATGTTATATTGATTTACAAATATATATATATATATATATATATATATATATATATATATATTATAAAGATTTTTATTTTAAATACGTGTTTTAAAATTTTAGACTTTTAAAAATATAGCTATATATATTTTGTTTCCATTTATATATATCTAGCTGTTTTGATTTGTTCTTCCATTGATTCCAAACTTCTAGCTTTCTTTGATCATCAAATTCGTGTTCATCGTACTTTACTTTGGAATTCGTTGCTCGGATTCGCAGCTCAGTTCATTGTCAAATTTCTCTAGCCTCAAAAGGTGAGCAATCACTCACGATTAACATTTTTATATTTATTAAATTTGATTTCACTTGAAACGACAATTGGATTATGCTGTTAAGTTTGAATGCTTAGTTATTTAATTATTAAATATGATACGTTACTGATGATACATCTATAGACAGATCTTGTTACTGATGATATGTGCATGTTGTTGATATGTTACTGTTGATATGTTACTGATGATACATCTATAAATATTAAATTTGTATTTATTTGTTACTGATGATATGTGCATGTTGTTGATATGTTATATTATTAGCATATTTGTTCTCACTCTGCAAGTTCCCAGTTAATTTAGAAATCCCTATGGGTTGAAATGATACATACCCGAACGATCTTGTGTAGAATAGGGGAAAATCATTATGGGTTGAAATGATAAACACAAGCGATTTTTTTTTATTTTGAATTTTTGGGATCGCGGGTTGAAATGTTATATACCCGTAGATTAAATTGCGGATTGAGATGATAAATATCCGTATCACTTGACCCTATGATAAAAAATTATATGCGGACACCATTGGTCTATATTTTGAATATGATTTCCAAAGTTTTGAAAGGAAATATATTGTTTTTAATAAATATTGATTTTAAAAATATGATATATAAATTTTATTTTTATGTATGTCTAAATTATAGATTTTGTTAAAATATATGTTTTGGAAATTTTAATTTTATAAGCTAATTTTGAAAAATATAATTTTTAGGATTTTTCTTATAATTTTATTATTTTGAAAATATATAAAATAAGATTTAATGCAAAATACATTTAATAATAAAATTTAATTTAATTAGTTATAATATGTTTATGTATTTATTTAAATTTATATTAATATTTTAAAAGTAGATTTTTATAACTTTAATAATAAAGGTTGGGAAGATAAATTAATGTTGACTTGAAATTTAAATTGGTTAATGATTGAATTTAAATAATAATTTATTTGAACTTATTGATTTTGGAATTTGAAAAATATGATTTATAACTTGATTTGATAAAAAGTGATTAAACGAATATTCTCAGTTTTAAATAAGATTGAGATTGAATATTTAATATTGATTTAAAATTATAAATTGGGATTTTAATAAATTGTTATTAAAATGATTAAGTGAATATTCCAATTTGAATAAAATTAGAGTTAAATGTTCCAATATAAATAAAACTTATATTGAAAATGTTTGAATATTAACTTTGAATCTTATTGGTCTTGAAATGACAGTTCAAACCTGGATTTGAAATCGAAAAATTAAATTGGTTTATTGAGAATTTGAACTAAATCTTTCACCTTTTAAATTGAAAGGATTGAACTGAGATTGATTTAAATTGAAATTTTGAAAATTAAGTTGATTTGAATCGATTTGTGGAATCGGATGAAAAATTCTAATTTGGAAACTATCTTAGTATAATCTCTTTAAATAAATATAAACTATTTTATGACTATTTTAATATATAAATTATTTTAATCTATATACTATTTTAATCCATACTTATTTTAATATATATACTATTTTCAATATCTAAACTGTTTAGGTTGGAAGGGTTATGATTTCAAAAGTGTTATGATTTCAAAAGCGTTATAATTTTAAAAGTGTTACAATTCTGGAAATGGATATTATTTAAAGTGAATAATGATATCGAATTGATATGGTTTTGAAATGAATATGATATTTTGGTATGAAATATGAACTATTTGAAATGAAACGACCATGGTGTGAAATAAGCGTTTGGTTGTTAAAGAGACCGGAATCAGATATTTTCATACTCTCTACCAATACTGAAAACCACTTTAACAACTTTGTACGTTGTGGAGATTGCAGAATGAAGTAGGATGGTTTGGCGATGATTCTATATGGTATTTACGTAACCCTGACTCCCATGAGTCAGTTTGATGTTGCTAAAACATTGTGTGGATTAGAGAAATGCATGAAAGCATAGGATAACCTAAAATGCTAGAAAGCCCCGATTATATGCATTAGGAATGAAAGAACTGCCCAAAGCATATTACGAAGCTTATAACAGTAAAGAAAAAAACCAAATATTATTTTGGAAACGGTTGCTTCATACGATTTATGGACTTATCATGCTTTCTTTGAAATGTTTGTTTCTAATAATGACTTAAATGTTATTGAGAGGTCACGCTTATTTAATGATCTGACACTTGGCAAATTAGCTCCCGTGACATTTACCCTTAGCCAAAACATTTACGAACACATATATTATTTGGTGAATATTAGGCTCAGGTCCCTAATAAGTTTCAAAATACACAAAATCTCCAGTAAAAAAATTATGTAAATTAGGTTCCTAGAATTAAGTTACTAAGTAATTGCATATAGTTATGCATTTATTCACTGAATAATTATAGACATTTATGCAATTATATCCTAAAGTTGCATAAATTTATTCAATTTTTTCGATGAATAATTGCGGAAATTTCCGTAATTTTTTTGGTGAATGATTGCGAAATCTTTCGCAACTTTTTGAAAAAATTGCGAAAGTTTTCGCAACTTTTTGTGAATAATTGCGAAAATTTCCGCAAATTTTGAAAATATTGCAGAAACTACCCCAATTTTTCAGTGAATAATTGTGAAAATGTCTGTAATTTTTTGATATAATTGCATAAATGTCTGCAATTATTCACTGAATAATTGCATAACTGTATGCCATTATTTGGTAACTTAATTCTGGAGACCTAATTTACAAACTTTTTTTTACTTTTTGTGTATTTTGAAACTTATTAGAAGACTGTGCCAAACTGTCCCTATCATTTAAGTTATGGTATTTATCCAAAGATGGAGCACCATTGTGAATACATATCTGAATCCAATAACACCAAAGTAGGCGAAGTTTTTCAGATGCAAAAGGGACAATGAAAAGATGTAAAAAGAGCCTTTTGACATCCTTCAATCTAGATTTATAATGATTAGTAATTCTTGTCGATTATCATCTTAAGAAAAGATGTCCACAAACATTTTTATATGTATAATTCTACATAACCTGATCGTTGAAGATGAAATAGATATGAACGAGACTTATCATCACAACAAATAGATTGGCGCAAGGAAAATGCCATATATGTTCCAAGAAGACATTCTTGTAATCGAAGAAGCTTTCAACATCCACATGGAACGTCAACTTTCATTTTAAAATGCAGAACTCCACAATATGCTTTAAAAATAGTGAATATTAGGCTCAGGTCCCTAATAAGTTTCAAAATTCACAAAACCCCAGTAAAAAAAAGAATGTAAATTATGTCCCTAGAACTAAGTTACTAAGTGATTGCAGACATTTATGCAATTATATCCAAAAGTGCATAAATTAGTGCAATTTTTCGGTGAATAATTGCAGAAATTTCCGCCTTTTTTTGGTGAATAATCGCGTAAATTTCCGCAATTTTTCCGTAAATAATTGTGGAAATTTCTGCAATTTTTTGATATAATTGCATAAATGTCTGCAATTATTTACTGAATAATTGCATAAGTGTATGTCACTATTCATTAACTTAATTCCAGGGACCTAATTTACAAGCTTTTTTTTACTGAGGTTTTTATGAATTTTGAAACTTATTAGAGACCTGTGCCAAACTGTCCCTTAAAAATATCTACTGAATTATATTCAAAATCGCTTTGGAGAATGTTAATTCACTTGTAGATCTAATGGATCTTGTGTGTATGCCTATTTATTTTTAGTTCGTACCTTCTTTTAGGTAGCACCTTTGTTATTTTGCTGTACAAAACCATTGATCATGTGTGGTACTTTTTTATGGCATCCAAAATAGTAGAAAATTAATTAATAACCAAATAAAACACAATTCTAAGAATATAAAGTATAATGCAAATAATACAAATTACTACGTTTAAAACAAATTACATTTGAGGGAACTTAGCTATAATTATTTGCCTTTTGCCCTCCGTCCAATATTGGACTTAAACTTCATCTATTCTCGTCAAATCCTTATTTAAAGCCAACTTTTCATATTTTTGACGTTCTGCTTCTACTTTCAAACGTTCAAGATCCAACTTTTACAGCTTAATTTTTGCGAACTATTGCATTACATCAATCTTCTTTCATGGTTCTATCTTGATGTCTTCTTTCATGAATTTCATAGGTGGTGTTCACTCTATAATTCAAGTCAGGTTAAGCTTTATTTTTCTTCTTTGCTACTTTGGACACCATTGGTCTAAAATTTTGTAGTTCTTTGAGTGAGTACATCCACTACATTTTCTTCCTCAAATGGTGTTTCTCTACCTAATGAGTCTCTCGAACTTAAGCAATATGATGATTTCGATGTTTTTTCTTTCCTTTCTCCTTTGTATGTACATAGGCTTTTTGCAATATCAGGATTCCACTTTGGTTGACTTGTTACTAACTCATAACAATTTGTGATTCTGTAAGAATGTGGTTTTTTAACACCATTTTTTTCCTTACGAAAAGATTTAAGAATTACTCATTATCCATTCTTTTTCAACAACAAAAGAAAAAATGAATAATAAGATTTTTGCAGTAACGAACAAATGAAAATCGAGAAACATACCAATTGATCTTCGCATCCCATTCCACTAGGATTCACTTTCTTTATTTTATAAACATATGGTTCATAAATTTGAGTTTATCAATTGATTAATTTTTTAGAATCAACCTTGAACCTCGGTGTGACGCCCCACCTCTATACCCACGCTAGCTAAGAACACTACGGTGTAGTGCTGTCAACTAGCGTGGAGAATAAGGCTGTTGAGGAGCGACCATCCATGTGATTTCTTATCACACGGTGGCTATAAATAATCTTCGAAAACAAACATAGAAATAAGCATAACACAAATCAGTCACAGACATCCATATCACAGAGGCGGAAGAAGATATGAATATACAGCTAGCACATGAAAGTGTACATCAGAGTAGTGGTCAAAAAGATCCACAATAATACAAAAGAATAGCAACACGTGCTATACAAAAGAATACAACTATGAGTCTATGTCTCAAGTGTATACAAAAAAAAACTGCTAATCTAAATAGTTAGCCAAAAGTAAGAGTAGCAAATCCCGGGAAGAAGTCTAGCAGAAGCACCTGTAACATCTCGGTCTGACCCGAGTATTATTTAAGAAAATAATAAACGGATCAGTCTAGCTATAAATATCAGATGACATGTTATAAAATAAAAGATATGGCACAAACATAAAATATCCATACTGACATACTACTATAAGTATGCAAATGATGATCAACAGAAGATCAATCAATAAGAGATAAATCGATATCACAAGAATCTTCTCAAAGATCCAAAGAGGGCATCATACCCTAAACTTGTACTCATAACAAGTCAATGACATAAATTCCAGAAATCAACACAAGAAATCCAGAAATCACAGAAAAAGGGAAAGAGGCCTATCACATGACGGTCCGAAGACCATGGGGAGCTACCCCATACGTGTGAGTCAAAATCACACAGATGAGGTCTAGACTAACCAAAAAGCAAAAAGGTATGTGTGAGTGAAATCACACAAGTGGTGTCTAGTCTAACCTCGCAAACAAAACGTATGTGTGAGTGAAATCACACAAGTGGTGTCTAGACTAACCAAGAAGGTAAAAGGTATGTGTGAATGAAATCACACAAGTGGTGTCTAGTCTAATCAAGCAAACAAGAGACATCGCACAACTGCTAGTCTAAATCATAAGAATGATCGTCATGATCAACGAGAAGTGTCAATTACACTAAGCTAGTAAATATAAAAGTTTAGCTTCATGTCCCATAACCACTTGCTTAACTTAAATATTTACGAACAAACTGTAAATCTTCACTAGAAAATTGTCACAAGTGGTTCAATCGAACAAGTCCAAGAATTAACCGACGAAGCAAACACAAGCGTTTCATACCACTTGTTTTACTAAGTCGTTTAGTTAGATTTCTCATCCGAGTGAGGTAAAGATTTTTATATACTAGTAGATTGGAAAACGGGTCAAGAAAAGAGCTTTGGTATTGATAATAGAGTTAAAATTGTTTTGATGAAAGAGTTTTGATATTTACTACTAGTATTGAAACCTTTATTTTATTAAAGTGACAAATCACAAAAACTTCACGTTCAAAGACGTGAATGAAATCCAAGGAAATCAGCTCAAAATGCAACTTTCATCTAAGATCCCCTACGGAGGGGGGGTCCAGGGGGGTGGCAACCCCCCAAGGTTTCGACCTAGTGAAGACCTAAGGAAAGATAGGATCGTGCGACTTAAAGGGTTTCGACCTAAAGAGTCACGACCTAAAGGAGTTAAAGTAGGTCGGAACGTCGCAACTTATAGGGGGCGACCTAACAAGGATGGCTGAGCGACCTAACAATAACACAGGTCAAGCGACCTAACGTTTTAAGGCCGAGCGACCTAATTAAACTCGCGACTTAATGGTGTGAATGGCGTGCGACCTAAAGTGTTACGACCTAAGGGTCGAGCGACTTAGTGGAACAAGGTCATACGACCTAATACTTGTAGTAGGGTTGGACGACCTAACGGAGTAAACGGTCGAGCGACCTAACAGGTTATAGGTCATGCGACCTAGTGGGTTAACGGCCTAACGACCTAATGGTTATAGGCCCAACGACCAAACGGATCATAGGTCCAACGGCCTAGCGGGTTAGAAGGTCATGCGACCTAAAAATGGAAGGCAAGGCCGAGCGACTTAAAGAACCAAGGCCACACGAGTTAAGGCCTAACGACCTAACGACCTACGACCTAGAGGCCCACAACTTACGACCTAAGGAGCCAGAGCCGAGCGACCTAAAGCTGTATAGGGGATTTAAGGCCAAAAACGACCTAAGTGTTAGCGACCTAACGACCTAAAAGCCCACGACCTACGACCTAAGAGCCATACGACCTACGACCTAATTCCGAGTGCTGAGCGACCTAACGTTGTAGGCCATTTTAAGGTCGGAAACGAGCTATTTTGAGGCCGAGACTTTTCCACGCGAACGACCTAGCATAGGCAGAACGACCTAAGTGCAGAATTTCACCAAAAACACTAAAAATTGGAGTTTTTGGCCAATTCGATTCAAACCAAATGCAAATGTGCATGCAAAAGTGATAGGGAATCATTCCCAACAGTCCAATATAGTTATAGACTAGAATTGTGAGATAAAAATCTCACCTTTTCACTAAAATGGATGAAGATGAAGCTTGAAGCCAATGGAGAAGCAATCCAAAGCTTGAATCCAATATCTTCTACTTGAATTTGGAGTTGAATGTTGGATTAGCAATTAAATTTGAGCTTGGAGTTTTAATTTCCCATTCTCTTCACCATTAATGAAAATTTCAAGTTAGTTAGGAATTTATGAAAAGTGAGGAGAAGGGGGTTGGAACTTGGGCTTAATAGGCTAAACTAACCCAAAGTCCAAAGCGGGAAAAGTTAGTGAAATTTCACTAACTCCAAACCTATCGATGTTTATACTTAAAAAAGTTGTAAACGGCATTTCGAACTCAATCGAAGTGGTCTCGAGTCCTAATTTGATCGTTTGCAAAAAGTAGCTTTTCGGACCAAAATCCGATTAACGATATAATATTTAAATAAAATATTTAAATATAAACTCGATAAATATGGGGGTTGTTACACTCGGACAATGAATGCGTCTTGTCCGAATGCATTATGTTGTAGGTATTCATTATTTCCTTCTAAAATTTATCGCCACTTTGGTTATTAACCATTATCGAATCTTTGGAATAACGATAGTAATTTTGGCATAAATTGTAGTCTTTGTTGCTTCACTATATTTTGGATGAATGCTGGCTTGGAGGAGTAATGTGTTGCTCATTATCGCCTTCGAACACGTAATTTTCAAAAATTCGAAGGATGTGAAAACTCTTTAAATGGTGAAGACTTATGGAGATTGAATTTGACAAAGATTTATACGATTTAGAAGAATTCACATTGAAGAATTTGATGAATTTTTCATTATGGAATGCGAGTTATTTGATGAATTTGGAGGGAATGTAGCCGTTGAAGTAGACATTGGGGGCAACTAGTTGTTATGGGTTAGGATGCCTATTTAATATTCGCCCATTGTTAGGTGTTCATTAAATAATGCGCGATTCTAGATGCCTATTTAATAGAGGATTAAACATGAGTGCCTAATAAATAGGCACCCAGAGCCAGTTCAAGATGTCGAATTGCTCCCTAAAGATTACACATAATATAACATGTAATCCGCGTTATATGGTCACTACATAATCATGAATTCTAAATATTACATGTAATTACTCAATTATTGGAAATTCTCTAAGACCATCTCCAATAAGGGTTAATTCAGCCTTTATATTCAGAAATTTTAAATAGCAGCAACCCAACATGCACGATTACACGTTATATAACAAGTAACCTTCAAATAATTCAAGATCCTAATTTGACCCTGCCAGGCTATTTAATAGGCACCCAGCTTAGTTGCCTATTAAATAATCGTCCAGCCTCAAGCGCCTATTAAATAGTCGTTTGATAATGGACGCCTATTTAATAGGCACCTATGTCATAAAGGCTACTAAAGCCCCAACGGTTACTATAATGGAAATTTTCTTCTTAATTCCAAAAATAACCCTCTTTCAATCTTCAAAACTTCACCAATTTTTTTAATATTTCTTCTTCTAAACTACTGTAATCTTAAATCAAACCCGATCTCTATAATGTCTTCACCATTCGGAGAGTTCGACATCCTTCGAATTCTTAAAATTACATTTTGGAAGATGATAATGAACAATACGATACTCCTCCGAGTCAACATTCATCCAACCCATGGTAAAGCTATGAATACTATAATTTATGTAACATTTACTATCATTTTACCAAAGATTCGATAAGGGTAAGTGGCCATAGTAGCAATAATTTTTTAAGAAAACAATGAATGCCTTTAACATAAAACATTTGGACAACACATGTTCATTGTTAGCGATTCAATATCGATTCAGAAACATCAATTGATAAATTCAGTTTTATGAATTGCAGATTTATAAAATAAAGAAAGCAAATCCTAGTGGACTGGGATGCAAATATCATTTGGTATGTTTCTTGCTTTTCATTTGTTCTTTAATATATAATCTTTTTTTCTTTTGTTATCAGAAAATAATGAAAATGAGGAGTTCTTAAAGCTTTTTAGGGGAAAACGGTGTTAAATAACAACACTATTACCAATTTGCAAATTATTGTGAATTATTTATAAGTCAATCAAAGTGGAATTATAATGATGTAAAGATCTTCAGTGGCATTAAAACAAAAGAGAATGGAAATAAAAAAAAACTTCAAAATAATTATAATGCTCTAGTCTGAGAGACTCATCGGGTAGGTAACACCATTTAAGGGAGAAAATGAGGTGGGTGTGCTCACTCAAAGACCTTGTGAAGATTATAAACCAATTGGGTTCAAAGTATCATGCTAACAATGACCATATAATAGAATGGATAGCATTGTATGAATAATATCAGTGTACATCATTTTACAACATGCATATAATAGAATGAATAATGATTATATAAACAATATCGCTTTATATAATGCCAATGCGCCCATGTAATAAAATCAACAACAAAGAAAATATCCGTATAATAGAATCAATAGTAATACTACAACAAAGTGTGAATATGACACCAATACAGAACATCGAATCGTAACCTGGAATGCAAATCAACAACAAAATCCCAATAATATACATGTCTTTACATAATGGAATAAAGGTAACACTCAACCCATGTATCTTACATCATCATCACCAAAGTCGTTGTCATCATCTTGCACATCATCAAAATGAGGAGGACTACCATCACCCACCTAGAATGTAGCCAGTTAGTCTGTAAATCATCAGTCTATGCTTGCATAAGTTGAGCCTGCTTATTGAGCATCTGAGTATGAGTGAGTGACATATGCTAAAACGTGGCCATATATTGTCTATGCTCGTGTAGCTTAATTGCATACTATAACTACAAATAATATATGAGTATATGCCTATTTAACTAATATTGTGCAATGAGTTACTAATTTATTTAATCACCTCGAAAGACGAGTACAATCCAGTTGAAGGGATACTAGCAACATCCTGATTTGGAGGTCAAACTATGGCCCCCTTGATACCACAGATATCATATGCTCTGAAATGGGCGTCTAGACCAAAATTCATAGGCCGTTAAGAGCATTGGGATGATGTAGGATCAAAAGAAAATAAAGGGGCCTGAACTCTACTAGAGGCTAGATAAAGACCTACATGATCAAAGTTCACTCTACGAGTAGCATGAAATGTCGTGGAGCAACTCTGGCCCAATAGAAATCCGAAACACCATTAGCTAAGAAGAAAATCAAAGCGTCTACTCATCTAGCCCATCGTAGAGCCAATATATACTATGATCCAATAGCCCGGTGTCTCCCGAACATGTCATCGCATGATAATGGATCTCATAAAATATGTATCTCACTAGCGGTCTGTCATGATCCAAATTTCAGCGTTCGAAAATCGACATCCGTACTCCACTTGTATCTGAATGCCGCAGATTCAAACATTGGAATTCGAGTCGCGCCGAAGCTTATAACACATTAAGTACAACACAATGGAAGAAAAAGAATATATCAATATACAACATTGATATAATATCTGATACAATAAGATACAACAGAAGATACAATGAATATCAATATACATCAGAGATATGATACAAGACAATAGCAGCGGAAAGAAAAGATAACACCAGCAGCGGAACAAAATCTCTAATATGGTCTTCAAGAAAGAACTCCAGTATCGGTGATCTCCATCTCCAAGGCACCAATCCAAAAATAGCTCGAACTCCCAATCAAGATGGAGTGAAGCAACACGATCCAGATGCAATTGCCAAATCCTAAGGCTGAAAGCTATCAAATCTACATCTACTATTGATTATCTGAAAAACCAACTCTAGACTGCCCCTGTGGGAAAATTGTGGGCACCCAGAGTTTAGGAAAGGAACAATAAACTCCAGGTCAGTCGTGGGACTGGTATGAGCAAACAAAAACATTTGGTCTTTAAAACAGACAACAAGAGAATTTAAAATAAATCCGCGATGCTTTTGGAAAATGAAACTACCATAAGGCCTCCCGGCACACACAATGCAATCGCACACTTGGGGAAGATTTCCCCTTATGATAGTCAAATATGCTTAATACGAGAAAAATTCTTTGATATTATTACTAGTGCATAGTGGAAAACTTTCCAAAAATATAATATTAATCCTAGCCAGCATAGGTACCATGATATTACGCTAGATATAGCTACCACCTAAGGTGGCAGGTTATACAATTGCAATCGTAAAGGGCTCGTATTGTGTAACAACCCTAGATTTTTGCATATATTTTAAATTTGACTTTATTTTTATTTTGATTATTTTAAATTTATTTTTATTTCAAACATTTTATCTATAAAGGCTGACTATTAAGTGATCTATAGTTCAAAATAGTATAAATTGGACATTTTACTAAAAAAGTGAATTTCTACTCAAACTGTTTAAACTTTGACTTTTAAAATTAAAATTAAAAATAATTTTTAAATCTTGAATTTTATCTTTTATTATGAAAATAGATGTAATAACTTGAACACTGCTTTTCGTTTCGTTGAAAATAGAGTTAAACTGTAAAAGTTATGTACATTTCAATTTTGAGTGTAATTTGATTTATTTAACAATTTTGTCTATTTTAAATTATATAAATCTTATTTTCTTTGTCATATTTTATTTTGATATGTTATTGTATGTATATTTTTGTATTATAATAATTTTAAAATGAAGTAAACAATTTTCCAAAGTCAATGGTGATTTATATGTAATTTCTGGACACTGTTTTGGATTTTTAAGAAATTTCTTTAAATCTTTTTCTATTTTCTTTAAATTTAATTATTTATTTTAATATGTTTTAATGTGTTTTTAAGTATAATTTTGTCTTTTAATATTTTTTAAAGTGATAATAGAATTTTTCTAAAGTCTATTGAAATTTATTTCAATTTATTAAGCCTAGTTTCTATTTTTCTTTGCTATTTTCTTCATTTAAATTATATTTAATTAAAATTTATTTATTTATTTTGTGAAGACATTTTTATTTTGTTTTCTTATCTTTGTTTTTAAATATTTTCCAAGTCCATAATATTTTCCAAAGTTTGTTCCATTTAATTTCAAATTTTCTAGACTAGTTTTCATTTTGTGCTATTTTCTTATTTTAATCATATCTAATTAATATTTAATTTTAAATATATTTTTATCTGTTATATTTACGAATTTGAACTGAAATTTATAAGTATTTTCATTTATTTAAATGTATAATATGAAAGGTTTTGTGACTCTTTAGTTGCTTAAGTCTCTTTGTTTTCCTACCTTTTCATTTTCTAACTCTTGCATTCATTGATAGCCATACACTTCTCATCTATAGCCGTGAGTTTTATTTCTGAAAAATCACGTGAAAGCACTTCTTTCTCTTCACTTCTCATCCATACTTTCATATCTCAAAGAAAACTTTGGGTAATGTCTTCCTTTCCATTCTTTTTCCACCCCTTCCATTGATTTTCAAGTGATTTTGCTTGGCCTACATCTTGCATTTGTTCGACCACACTCCACCACCACCCTCTCCGACCTGTTCCACCACCTTCCTCAGCCTCTTCAGCCTCCTCCACCTCTGCAATGATCAGGCTGTGGCCTTCCACTGAACAAAACCCCACAAAAAAAAACTATTGTAAAACATCTTGTAACAATGCTAGCCAATCACCATTTGCACCATCACCTTTAGGTTCAACCACGGCCACCACCTTCAGCCGCCACAACCTGACCTTCCACCACCTCTGGCCCACACTCTAGCCACCATCTGACCACCACATACCATGGCCGAGCCACATCAGCAAGGGGCCGAACCCGATGGTGCAACAAAAGCCACATTTTGCCTTGAAACCCTTTTGTATTCCATTGCCTTCAACACCTTGTAACTTCCACTCACCTTCATCACCTTGTAGCCGCACCTTTTTCAGACCACACCTGATCCAAGCAAAGCCTAACCATATCCACCCTTGGGCTGATCACATGATGATTGAGGCAATGGTCAGAGCATTTGATTCATATTTGCATTCATTTCTAAACTATTTCTTTTGATAATTTGCATTGAAATCATATTCATATTTGTCTGGTTTTTGTGTTGTTCACAAGATCATATCTTGGCTCTCTCCACACATTTGGATCATTTTTCATGCCTTCGTAATGTCAGTATTGTTGCTTTGGTGGATATCTCCAGCTTTGAACACGTGAGTTATTCTCACCAGACAATATGTACATATATAACTAGTAAATTGACCCCTTTTGAATCTGTAAAATGCATTATCATGTTACACCTTCTGTAACATCCCGAGATTTATGAATTTAAATTTTAGTAATATATTGGAACTTTTTGAAATAAGAATTGAAAAGTTATAAAGAAATGAAATATTCAACAAAACAAGAAATTGTTTAAGCCTAAAAAAAAATAAAAATAAAATAAAATATAAGTTATAGATTAAATGTTAATAAGTTAAATCTCGAATAGAAATAAAATTTAAGAAAATGTATATTGTAATAAAATCACATAATTATAATCTAACAGGTAAACATTCAAACAAATAAACCTATGAATAATTAAACAAATAAACAAGTAATCTAACATTTAAGCAATAAAAACATATAAACAAATCAAACAAAATAACACTTATGAAAAAAAATAATATAAAAACATATGAACTGTACCTATAAAGGAAAATGTAAGAAAGTAAAACATTCAAACAAATAAACATGTTACTAAATTAAATCAGGTAAGTCTAAGAACCTAAAACAAAACAAAATATGCTGAAATTAGCAAAGTAACTACAAAATAGTCAACTAGAATATGTAAGTAAAAGAAAATAAAAGAAAATAAAACAAAACACTTTTATTTTATAAAGTAAACTAGGAAAGTAAGTATTTTAAATAGAAAAATAATAATATATGAAGATAGTACTTACAGGGAAAAAGAAAATCAAATAGCATGCTGAAAATGTATAAAGCATGAAACACTACATGCTTCCATTTAATGCTTCATTTAATGCCATTACTCTAGTAACAATCAAGTGTGACATTGACTGTAAAATGCATGCTTGTATTAAATGTTACTCTTCAGCCTCCCTTGAAGAAAGGAGGAAAACATGCAAGGTACAAAAGCCTGTATAAGCCACTATGCAAATTAAATGTTCAGTACTTTGGTTAAAAACCTGTCTACCTCCCTTACTTTGTATACTTCTATATATATCAACCTATGCATCATCTCGTTTAAAAACTTCTTACTGAAAGAAAAAAAAATATTTAGCAAAGAAAAAGAGAAATTAAAAGGAAGAGAAGAATCAGAAAGAAAAAGAAAAACCTGCAGATTTCAAAGCAAAAGTATTCCCTGTTTTCAAATATTTCCAAGTGAGTAAATCTATACATTGTTCAAATTCTTGGTGCTTGAATTTTTGCATGAAAGAAATAGCTCTGAACTTGTGTTTGATTTTTCCTGCAAACATTATTTTCCTTCTGTTTCTGTTTTATACTGATATGTTAAAATCTCTAGTTTACAGAGTAAACTATACACAAAACCGACATCTTCTTATTCTCCTTGCTCCTGAAAAATGTTAGTAATCAAGTTAAAACTTTTGTTTTAAATCCTCAAACAAGTGTTTGTAAAGATATTTAAACATACAGAAAAGCATGTTTACTGTAATATAGTTTACAGGTTTTAAGTACAGTTTGATAGAAAAATAAAATGTTGAAAAATATAAATTCAATGGTATAATCTGAATCCATACCAAAATCTATGATTTTCAAAACAAAGATGAAAATTTTTAATGAAGTGATAAAGAGCAGTTTGGGATTTTGATCAAATTTGCACTTTTATCAATCCCTGAAAATCGAATCATTTATAAATATTGAAATTTGTACTGAAGCATGATTGAACGTCTAGGATGTTGGGAAAAATGTTAAAAAAAATCTCTATTGCATAAATCTTGAATTCGAATCCAAACTAGGGTTTAAGGACTGTTTCCAGTTCGCGTTGCAAATGAGATCGCCGCTCCACCTATGGGTGATCGGAATCCACGTCGCCGGTACCAATCGAAGCATCAATCTTGATGAAGCTCCAGTATGATTTTAGTGGCTTCTGATGGCCTTACGGGGGAAGACGAGATGTTTTAGTGGTGATGTGTTGATGGGTTTATTCGATTGAACCACCGGAAGTTGAACCACGGCGATTTTTAAACTTCTGGGTGGTCGGCTAGGTTGAGGTAGTCTTCGTTGACTTGCCGATGGTCACGCGGAGGGTCAGAACGTCACCGTTCAGGCTTACACGTATACGCGTATCATCGCGTGTCTGAAAATGGTGGGTTGTGGAAGAAGGAGTGGCATGGAGGAAGACTCGAAGCACGACTCGAGGAAAACTGGGGAGAAACCGAAGGGAGACTCGGGGGAGTTTCAGCGTTGAGTCGTGTAAAAGTTTTGACTTAAACAAATTTTGAAAAATTTTTATTGACACGGGTAGAATTGGGCAGAAACTCGAAGCAGGAAGTGTTTTAACTCGAGCGTGACTCGGGGGAAGTCTCGGGTTGACCACCTGAACCATATTTCCAGTATGACATTTATGGACAATTTAAGTTTAAATTATTTTTATAAGCATTCCTTATGAAATGATAATTGTTAATGAAATGTGAAGTTAAATTAAAAAAAATGATTAGATAATTTATGATTTATAATTACTTTGTAATTTATAATATTAAATAAATAAAAGCAATAAAAAAATTAAAGTTGTAAATTTAAAAATCATTAAGTTGATAATTTAAAATGATTGATTCAAAATTGATAGTTACATTAAAATAATTTATTAAGGAATAATAAATTAATATATTCAATTGAGATCTAATTGGATTGTAGTTTAAAATGATAATTAAAGTGAATAATTGTCATTAATCAATGATTTTGAAAAGAAATTTAAGAATGATTTACAAACTTGTAATTAAATTGATTTATAAACAATTAAGTGTTTAAATAAAATTGTAAGTAAGAATTTGTAAATTTTGAAACAATAAATTGAGTAATCAAAATGTAATTTATTTATCCAGATTCTTATCATTAAATTTAATTCAGTGGCAAATGTATTTAAATCACATTGGAAAGTACTTAACTATTGTTGTTAACTTACATTGATATCTCTGTTCTGCTTGTAATTCTGTATGATGTAATTGCCATGTTATTGCACTGTGATTATGATTGTTCTGTATTAATGTGAAAACCCTGTTGTCTGTAAAACGACATTTAAACTTCGATGCGACAGGGAATCAGATTTCAGTTGGTTATCCGAAACCCACATCGAACCTGTGAATATTTGTGAATGACATCCACATGTTTTAAAAATTTGACACTCACTATTCGAATTAGCCGGGAAAGGACCTGTGTGTCATATAACCCATTTCGAATATGCGATTCGTCGTTATGGATGGCATTTGAAGACCGGTGTTGAAGACCGGGTATTTGCGAGAGCGATAGGATGATCTGTCGATTGACTCTGCACCGAGTTGCTCCGGTATAGAGTTCTCCATATGTGATGGGGAATCCGATCAGGATTGTGAATATCCGGATTGCAAGGACTTCTTTGTAAGTGCCTTCGGTTCTGTTCAAGCCCGGAACAGACTTGTATGGATTGTATGTCTGACATTACAAGTTGAGATATAAAGCCGATTTCTTTCAAATATATTTCTGTTGGTGGCGGAGAATTTATTCTTTTAGCTTAACACCCTTCTTTGAGACGTACGAGCTCAGAAGTTATATAGTTGAAGTTATCAGCGATATATTCCCAATTTGGTAATGTGACATGCTGAGTGTTGCTGAAATGATCATTATGTTGATTATTGTGATAGGATCGTTTATTTGATCGTCTATCTTAGTGATCATTGTGTTGATCATTTGTTGAACCAAAGCACGGCTTTTGTATAAAGTGTGTTTTTGTGGACGTGACTTCGTCGGACCTCACACCCCGAAATGGTCGAAACAGGAAAGATGCAGCAAGGTTATTGGGGGTAGCACCCCTTAGGGTATGTGCATTTCCTTCTGGATAGAAGTGGTATCATGGTATGGAGCCCAGATACTTAACTTATGTTGATATCGCAGATATATATATATATATGATTTTGTGATTTGTTGCTGGGGCCCCGGTTAAAGGTTGGTTACGACCGGGAGATGGCATACTCGTGTCAGTAGTTACCCAGTTAGGGGTAACCCGGCCTTGTGTTGGCAGAGATCCGGTTTGGTTCTCGGGGATGTCTTTCCAGAGACGTTCTCATGTGGCAATGGGAAGTTCCTTGGCCTGACCATTTGTTGGAAAACCAAAGAAACAATACGAGCCCTGTACGGTTTTAGTTGTAGAACCTGTCATGCAGCGTGGCCGTAACCTGCCACAAAACATGGTAGCGATAGTAGGCATACGATAATGGTCGTATGTTGACTAAGATTAATATTCTACTTTCAAAATGATTTACTTCACTATGCACTAGTAATAATATCAAAGAATTTTTTTCCTCGTATCAAGCATATTTAACTATGATAAGAAGAAATCTCCTCCAATTCTGCGTTTGCATTGTGTGTGTGGCGGGAGGTCTTATGGTAGTTCCATTTTTAAAAGCATTCCGAAAATTCTTTTATTAATCTTGTTATTTAAATACAACTGTTTTGTTTACTCATACCAGTCCCATGACTAATCCGGAGTTTATTGTTTTCTTTCCTAAACTCTGGGTGCCCATTATTTTCACACGGGCAGCCTAGTAGCAGGTTTCTATATTTTGGAGTAGCAGTATTTTGAAGCTCTTATCTTGGAGATATCTTAGGAGCTATTGGAGATTGCAGGTGTTAGATTTTGGAGTTCGTTATCATCTCTCTCATTTGAGAACTTTTGGATATATGTTCACTGTTATATTATCATGATGTTGTATTTGGAGATTGAGGTGTATGTACTATGTACTCTGTTATAGTATGGATATTATGTTGATGTTGTAACAGTGATATTATTTATGATATTGATTCTATTCCGCTGTTTTATGTTCATCTGATTGTTGTTATAAGCTCCGGCGATGCGAATTTGATGTCGTTTATTGGACATCGAGTTTGGGTCGTCACAAATTGGTATCAGAGCAATTGGTTGAGTAAGAATTTTAGCTACGGAGTATAACACATTAGATGGCTCATTAGAGATAGGGTGAAGTATACCCTAGAATGAGTATAATCAAAATTGAAACTTTGAAATTTCTTAGTCTATTTCTTTTTACTGCTGATATTCCTTAAGATATTTCGCCTGTATATCTAAATCAATTTTCTTACTAATCTCAGATAGTGAAAATGAGTGGACGCAGAGGGAGAATTAGGGGTCAAGGCAATGCTGCAGCACCAAATCAAATTCCCGCAGCCGCAGAAGCAGTAATAGAAATTCAGCAGCAGCCGGACTTGGCTGAATTATATAAGAAATTTGAAAAGCTTGGTGGAAAACCATTCATTGGCAAAGAGTCAATTATTGACGCTCAAGCTTGGGTAAGATCGTGTGAAAAGATTTTTAAAGGGCTAAAATTGCAGGATGAGCAGAAAAGACTTATAGCTTCTTGGCAACTCCAAGGAGAAGCTTCAGCTTGGTGGGAAACCATCATTGTAGATGAACCCGAGGAAGAATTTACTTGGGATCGTTTCAAGGAAGTGTTTGAGAAACGTTACATGCCATCGGCGGGAGTTTCTAGAATGTATCAGGAATTTCTGGATTTGAAGCAAGGAAGTTTGTCGTTTGAAGAATACTTGAATAAATTCAGCGAGCTATCTCGGTTTGGCCCGGAATTGCTAAATACACCTCTGAAGAAGAACGAAAGGTTTATCCGGGGAATGAACCAGAAATATCATGGAAGAATGACAGGTCATGTTAAAGAATCTTTCTCAGATTTAGTAGATATGGGTTACAGGTACGCTACTCTAGATATACAAGAAGCAACTGTGGAGAAAGGTAATTCAAGTGGTCAGAATTTTAAAAAGCGAAAATTCGGAGGCAAGAAACCTTGGCAAGGCAATGAGAAGAAGAGGAACACTCAAGGAAGAGCAACAGAAAATGTCACTTGTTACAACTGCAAAGAGAAAGGCCACTATTCAAATGACTGCCCAAAACCGAAGAAACCAGCTAGATAATGATAATGTTACAATTGTCATAAACCGGGACATTTAGTTAAAGATTGCCCAGTGATGAAGCCGGCGCAAGTGGCAAAGGTTTACACGATAAAGGAGGACCCCTCATCTTCAAAAGCTGACAAAGGGAAAAGTGTTTTGGAAGGTAACCTTACTATTAATAATAGAACTGTTAGAGTTTTATTTGATACAGGAGCTTCACATAGCTTTATCTCCCAACAAATCGTAAATGAATTAGGACTTGAAACTAAATTTGCTGACGATCTTATTTGCGTGAAAAATCCGGTTGGAGGTCCCGCAAATCTTAGTTCATATTGTAAGAGAGTTCCTATTTCATATGCTAGCTATAAATTTCCTAGCAACCTTTATGTCCTCGAATTTGAAATCTTACTCGGTATGAACTGGTTAACGAGATACGATGCTAGATTGGAGTGTAGTAATCGGACAGTTTTAATCAAAACAAGCCTTGGAAATTTTATTGAAATCTCTTGTGAGAATCCAAGTCCAAGGAGCGACAGATTGATATATACTTTGGGAAATCTTGAACCCACTTTACAGTCTATACCTGTTGTTCGGGATTTTTCCGACGTATTCGAAGAAGTGAAATCTTTACCTCCTCATCGAGAAATAGAATTCCGAATCGATCTTGTACCTAATACTCGTCCTGTTGTTCATGCAAGTCGCAGAATGGCATCTAGGGAAAAGATTGAATTGGTTCATCAAACTAATGAGCTACTAGCAAAAGGATTAATTCGACCCAGTGTTTCTGAATGGGGTTCAGCCGTCGTATTTGTTGCCAAATCAGACGGATCTTTGAGATTGTGTGTAGATTACCGCGATCTAAATAAACAAACTTTCAAGAATAAATTTCCACTGCCCAGGATTGATGATTTATTTGATCAGTTGCACGGCGCTCGTTTCTTTTCAAAAATGGATCTAGCCCAAGGATTCCATCAATTACGAATCGCCGAAGTTGTGTACATCTGACCGCTTTCAAAGGTCCTAATATGTTCTATGAATGGTTAGTTATGCCTTTCGGGCTAACCAATGCTCCAGCATACTTCGTAGATCTCATGACTCGTGTGTTTCGGGAAGTTCTGAATAAATTTGTGCTTGTATTCATTGATGACATCTTAATTTTCTCCAAAACTAAAGATGAGCATGCCGAGCATCTTAGAATTGTCTTAGAAATTTTAAGGAGAAATGTTCTATATGCAAAATTTTCCAAATGCTATTTCTGGGTCAATGAAGTCAAATTCCTTGGCCATATTGTTAATGAAGAAGGAATTTCAGTAGATCCTAGCAAAATTTCCGCTATTCTTGATTGGAAACAACCCACTACTCCAAGAGAAGTTCGAAGCTTTTTGGGTTTAGCAGGCTATTACCGGAAATTCGTTCAAGATTTTTCTAAGTTAGCTAGTCCGCTGACTAAGTTAACAATGAAAAATGCAAAGTTCATTTGGACTTCAAAATTTGAAGAAGTTTTTCAAGAGTTGAAAAAGAGATTGACCACTGCTCCTGTTCTCACTATTGTTAACGGGAACCAAGGCTTATCTGTCTATACTGATGCAAGTGGTGAAGGGGTAGGTGCAGTATTAATGCAAAATGGAAAGGTGGTTGCCTACGCGGGTAGACAATTACGTCCGCATGAGAAGAACTACCCAACGCACGATTTGGAACTTTTGGCAGTTGTTTTCGCTTTGAAAATATGGCGACACTATCTTCTGGGTGAAAAATTCGAATTATTCACCGATCATAAAAACTTGAAATATCTTTTCACCCAGAAGGATCTGAATTTGCGACAACAACGTTGGTTGGAATTTCTGGCATCTTATGACTTAGATATCCAATATACGCCGGGAAAAGCCAATGTAGTAGCCGATGCTTTAAGTAGAAGACATGCTGTTCTTGCATATCTTGTTATCACTCCTACTCTCCTTGAGAAGATCGCGAGCAAACAAACCGAAGACAAGTTTCTTCGAGAAATGCGTAGAAGAATAGATCGAGGAAAGGATACTACTTTTGAAATAGATAATAGAGAAGTTATAAGGATGAAGGGCAGAATTTGTGTCCCTGACATTCCAGAATTGAAACGAGAAGTATTGGACGAATGCCACAAGTCCAAATTCAGCATTCATCCAGGAGTCAACAAAATGTATCGAGATGTTAAAAGAACATTCTGGTGGAAAACGATGAAGAGAGACATATCTATTTATGTGAGTCGTTGTGCTACTTGTCAGCAGATCAAGAGCGACCAAAAGAAAGTGGCCGGTTTACTTCAACCTTTAGAAGTACCGAAATGGAAGTGGGATCAGGTATCGATGGATTTCATCGATGGATTGCCTCGTACCAAGAAAGGGAATGAAGCGATTTGGGTTATTGTGGATCGTTTAACCAAAAATGCTCATTTCATTCCAGTTAAATCTACTCGAACTGCGGCAAGTTTGGCAGGTATTTATATAAAGGAAATTGTTCACCTCCATGGTATTCCCAGTAGTATAGTGAGTGATCGTGACCCGATCTTCACTAGTGGATTTTGGGAAGCATTTCAGGATGCATTGGGAACGAAATTAAAATTAGTACTGCTTATCATCCGCAATCTGATGGACAGACTGAGAGAGTTAATCGAATTTTAGAAGACCTACTGCGTGCTTGTGTTCATGATTTTGGTGGTTCTTGGGAGGACCATTTGCATCTGGTTGAATTCTCTTATAATAACAGTTATCAGGCCAGTTTAGAAATGGCTCCTTTCGAAGCTTTATATGGTCGTCCGTGTCGATCACCTACATGCTGGATCGAATCAGGTGACAGACTTGTTCTTGGACCGGATATGATAAAAGAAGCCACTGAGAAGGTAAATTTTATTCGAAAGAAGTTATTAACTGCCCAAAGCCGTCAGAAGAGCTACTATGACCGTCGAAGGAGAAATTTGGAATTTCAAGTTGGAGATTCTGTATTTCTGAAAGTATCTCCGATGCGGGGTGTGTTGAGATTCGGGAAAACTGGAAAGTTGGCACCGCGTTATATTGGTCCTTTTCCTATTCTGGAAAGGATTGGTTCTCTAGCATATAGAGTGCAGTTACCCAGCTGGTTGCCTGGCGTACATGATGTGTTCCATATTTCTAACCTTCGGAAATATGTGCACGATCCAGATGATATTATTGAAGAAGCTGCTCAGCAGGATCTAGAAATCACTCCCAACTTGGCAGTTAGAAGGGAACCGATGAAAATAATTGATCGTGATGAGAAGCGATTGAGGAACAAAATTGTGAAATTAGTCAAAGTTAAATGGAGTGGCGATCCAAAGGACTGTACTTGGGAGACTGAAGAGAATATGAAGAAGTCATATCCCAAATGCAGAATTGACATCTCGACTTAAAACTGTAAGTCATTTCCTTGTTTTTGAATTCGTATATTATTGTTTACGTTTCTCTCTCTTTCAATTTCGAGGACGAAATTTTCTTAAGGAGGGGATATTGTAACATCCCGAGATTTATGAATTTAAATTTTAGTAATATATTGGAACTTTTTGAAATAAGAATTGAAAAGTTATAAAGAAATGAAATATTCAACAAAACAAGAAATTGTTTAAGCCTAAAAAAAAATAATAAAATAAAATATAAGTTATAGATTAAATGTTAATAAGTTAAATCTCGAATAGAAATAAAATTTAAGAAAATGTATATTGTAATAAAATCACATAATTATAATCTAACAGGTAAACATTCAAACAAATAAACAAATAAACCTATGAATAATTAAACAAATAAACAAGTAATCTAACATTTAAGCAATAAAAACATATAAACAAATCAAACAAAATAACACTTATGAAAAAAAAAATATAAAAACATATGAACTGTACCTATAAAGGAAAATGTAAGAAAGTAAAACATTCAAACAAATAAACATGTTACTAAATTAAATCAGGTAAGTCTAAGAACCTAAAACAAAACAAAATATGCTGAAATTAGCAAAGTAACTACAAACTAGTCAACTAGAATATGTAAGTAAAAGAAAATAAAAGAAAATAAAACAAAACACTTTTATTTTATAAAGTAAACTAGGAAAGTAAGTATTTTAAATAGAAAAATAATAATATATGAAGATAGTACTTACAGGGAAAAAGAAAATCAAATAGCATGCTGAAAATGTATAAAGCATGAAACACTACATGCTTCCATTTAATGCTTCATTTAATGCCATTACTCTAGTAACAATCAAGTGTGACATTGACTGTAAAATGCATGCTTGTATTAAATGTTACTCTTCAGCCTCCCTTGAAGAAAGGAGGAAAACATGCAAGGTACAAAAGCCTGTATAAGCCACTATGCAAATTAAATGTTCAGTACTTTGGTTAAAAACCTGTCTACCTCCCTTACTTTGTATACTTCTATATATATCAACCTATGCATCATCTCGTTTAAAAACTTCTTACTGAAAGGAAAAAAAATATTTAGCAAAGAAAAAGAGAAATTAAAAGGAAGAGAAGAATCAGAAAGAAAAAGAAAAACCTGCAGATTTCAAAGCAAAAGTATTCCTTGTTTTCAAATATTTCCAAGTGAGTAAATCTATACATTGTTCAAATTCTTGGTGCTTGAATTTTTGCATGAAAGAAATAGCTCTGAACTTGTGTTTGATTTTTCCTGCAAACATTATTTTCCTTCTGTTTCTGTTTTATACTGATATGTTAAAATCTCTAGTTTACAGAGTAAACTATACACAAAACCGACATCTTCTTATTCTCCTTGCTCCTGAAAAATGTTAGTAATCAAGTTAAAACTTTTGTTTTAAATCCTCAAACAAGTGTTTGTAAAGATATTTAAACATACAGAAAAGCATGTTTACTGTAATATAGTTTACAGGTTTTAAGTACAGTTTGATAGAAAAATAAAATGTTGAAAAATATAAATTCAATGGTATAATCTGAATCCATACCAAAATCTATGATTTTCAAAACAAAGATGAAAATTGTTAATGAAGTGATAAAGAGCAGTTTGGGATTTTGATCAAATTTGCACTTTTATCAATCCCTGAAAATCGAATCATTTATAAATATTGAAATTTTTACTGAAGCATGATTGAACATCTAGGATGTTGGGAAAAATGTTAAAAAAAATCTCTATTGCATAAATCTTGAATTCGAATCCAAACTAGGGTTTAAGGACTGTTTCCAGTTCGCGTTGCAAATGAGATCGCCGCTCCACCTATGGGTGATCGGAATCCACGTCGCCGGTACCAATCGAAGCATCACATCTTGATGAAGCTCCAGTATGATTTTAGTGGCTTCTGATGGCCTTACGGGGGAAGACGAGATGTTTTAGTGGTGATGTGTTGATGGGTTTATTCGATTGAACCACCGGAAGTTGAACCACGGCGATTTTTAAACTTCTGGGTGGTCGGCTAGGTTGAGGTAGTCTTCGTTGACTTGCCGATGGTCACGCGGAGGGTCAGAACGTCACCATTCAGGCGTACACGTATACGCGTATCATCGCGTGTCTGAAAATGGTGGGTTGTGGAAGAAGGAGTGGCATGGAGGAAGACTCGAAGCACGACTCGAGGAAAACTGGGGAGAAACCGAAGGGAGACTCGGGGGAGTTTCAGCGTTGAGTCGTGTAAAAGTTTTGACTTAAACAAATTTTGAAAAATTTTTATTGACACGGGTAGAATTGGGCAGAAACTCGAAGCAGGAAGTGTTTTAACTCGAGCGTGACTCGGGGGAAGTCTCGGGTTGACCACCTGAACCATATTTCCAGTATGACATTTACGGACAATTAAGTTTAAACTATTTTTATAAGCATTCCTTATGAAATGATAATTGTTAATGAAATGTGAAGTTAAATTAAAAAAATGATTAGATAATTTATGATTTATAATTACTTTGTAATTTATAATATTAAATAAATAAAAGCAATAAAAAAATTAAAGTTGTAAATTTAAAAATCATTAAGTTGATAATTTAAAATGATTGATTCAAAATTGATAGTTACATTAAAATAATTTATTAAGGAATAATAAATTAATATATTCAATTGAGATCTAATTGGATTGTAGTTTAAAATGATAATTAAAGTGAATAATTGTCATTAATCAATGATTTTGAAAAGAAATTTAAGAATGATTTACAAACTTGTAATTAAATTGATTTATAAACAATTAAGTGTTTAAATAAAATTGTAAGTAAGAATTTGTAAATTTTGAAACAATAAATTGAGTAATCAAAATGTAATTTATTTATCCAGATTCTTATCATTAAATTTAATTCAGTGGCAAATGTATTTAAATCACATTGGAAAGTAATTAACTATTGTTGTTAACTTACATTGATATCTCTGTTCTGTTTGTAATTCTGTATGATGTAATTGCCATGTTATTGCACTGTGATTATGATTGTTCTGTATTAATGTGAAAACCCTGTTGTCTGTAAAACGACATTTAAACTTCGATGCGACAGGGAATCAGATTTCAGTTGGTTATCCGAAACCCACATCGAACCTGTGAATATTTGTGAATGACATCCACATGTTTTAAAATTTTGACACTCACTATTCGAATTAGCCGGGAAAGGACCTGTGTGTCATATAATCCATTTCGAATATGCGATTCGTCGTTATGGATGGCATTTGAAGACCGGTGTTGAAGACCGGGTATTTGCGAGAGCGATAGGATGATCTGTCGATTGACTCTGCACCGAGTTGCTCCGGTATAGAGTTCTCCATATGTGATGGGGAATCCGATCAGGATTGTGAATATCCGGATTGCAAGGACTTCTTTGTAAGTGCCTTCGGTTCTGTTCGAGCCCGGAACAGACTTGTATGGATTGTATGTCTGACATTACAAGTTGAGATATAAAGCCGATTTCTTTCAAATATATTTCTGTTGGTGGCGGAGAATTTATTCTTTTAGCTTAACACCCTTCTCTGAGACGTACGAGCTCAGAAGTTATATAGTTGAAGTTATCAGCGATATATTCCCAATTTGGTAATGTGACATGCTGAGTGTTGCTGAAATGATCATTGTGTTGATTATTGTGATAGGATCGTTTATTTGATCGTCTATCTTAGTGATCATTGTGTTGATCATTTGTTGACCCAAAGCACGGCTTTTGTATAAAGTGTGTTTTTGTGGACGTGACTTCGTCGGACCTCACACCCCGAAATGGTCGAAACAGGAAAGATGCAGCAAGGTTATTGGGGGTAGCACCCCTTAGGGTATGTGCATTTCCTTCTGGATAGAAGTGGTATCATGGTATGGAGCCCAGATACTTAACTTATGTTGATATCGCAGATATATATATATATATGATTTTGTGATTTGTTGCTGGGGCCCCGGTTAAAGGTTGGTTACGACCGGGAGATGGCATACTCGTGTCAGTAGTTACCCAGTTAGGGGTAACCCGGCCTTGTGTTGGCAGAGATCCGGTTTGGTTCTCGGGGATGTCTTTCCAGAGACGTTCTCATGTGGCAATGGGAAGTTCCTTGGCCTGACCATTTGTTGGAAAACCAAAGAAACAATACGAGTCCTGTACGGTTTTAGTTGTAGAACCTGTCATGCAGCGTGGCGGTAACCTGCCACAAAACATGGTAGCGATAGTAGGCATACGATAATGGTCGTATGTTGGCTAAGATTAATATTCTACTTTCAAAATGATTTACTTCACTATGCACTAGCAATAATATCAAAGAATTTTTTTCCTCGTATCAAGCATATTTAACTATGATAAGAAGAAATCTCCTCCAATTCTGCGTTTGCATTGTGTGTGTGGCGGGAGGTCTTATGGTAGTTCCATTTTTAAAAGCATTCCGAAAATTCTTTTATTAATCTTGGTATTTAAATACAACTGTTTTGTTTACTCATACCAGTCCCATGACTGATCCGGAGTTTATTGTTTTCTTTCCTAAACTCTGGGTGCCCATTATTTTCACACGGGCAGCCTAGTAGCAGGTTTCTATATTTTGGAGTAGCAGTATTTTGAAGCTCTTATCTTGGAGATATCTTAGGAGCTATTGGAGATTGCAGGTGTTAGATTTTGGAGTTCGTTATCATCTCTCTCATTTGAGAACTTTTGGATATATGTTCACTGTTATATTATCATGATGTTGTATTTGGAGATTGAGGTGTATGTACTATGTACTCTGTTATAGTATGGATATTATGTTGATGTTGTAATAGTGATATTATTTATGATATTGATTCTGTTCCGCTGTTTTATGTTCATCTGATTGTTGTTATAAGCTCCGGCGATGCGAATTTGATGTCGTTTATTGGACATCGAGTTTGGGTCGTCACACCTGCTATATTATGATTTTATGATGTTCACCCATGCTTAAACACCTATTATAAGATCTGTTACTGTTATATTATGTTGTTCTGCTATTCTGTTTATTTTATCTGTTCATCACACTGCAAGTTCCCTTTAGATTAGAATCACTATGGGTTGAAATGATACATACCCGAACGGACTTTAGAATAAGGAAAAATTGTTACGGGTTGAAATGATAGGCCTGAATGATTTTCAGTTTATTTCATTTACTTGGGACTATGGGTTGGAAATGATAAAACCTGGATTTTCTTTGTAAATTACGGGTTGAAATGATATATTACCCGTATCACTTTTCCTAGTGTAGAAAATTATATACAGACCCGTAGTTAATATATGTTTTTCTAAAAAAATTTAAATTGTTTTTAGAAATGTAAATATTATAATATTTTGATTTAAATCTAATTAAAAAGGATTTTTGTAAATATTATTGATTTTCTGAATAATTGTAAGTGAAATGAATTAATGAAACAGTTAGAAAATTTTGAATTTAAGTTATTTTGGAAATTTTGATTTAATTTTTAATGGAATTTAAATTAACTTTGGAAATAAGATAAATTTATGATAATTTGAATTTAAATGAATTTAAAGTGATTTTTTTTCATATTAATGATTTTTAATAAAGTTGAAATGTGAAATGAATGAATATTTAAGTTGAAATTTTGAAATATAACTAAAATTGGAAATTTATGAAATTGACTTAAAAGTGGAATTTTAGTTAAGTAAATAAAAATAAAACTAAGTTATATTTGACAATTTGAACTTAAGTGTTAAGTTGAAATTTAATGTAATGAATTTAAATTTGAATGTTGAAATTTAATAAGCAAATTATTAATAAATATTGATTTTTGAAAGGAAACTTAACTTTATAAAATCATGAATTTAAGGAAAATTAAATGATGCTTATAAATGTGAAAATGTATGATTTTATAAGTTAAAATGATTTTAATAAAAATATAAGTGTTTGTGAAATTCTATTGAATATTTGAAGTGAATTAACAGCATTTTAATACCGTCTTTTGTTAAATTTAATTGTTTTGAATGTAACTTTCTGTAGCATTTTCTAAATGCTGCGAAACTTGAATTTATTTTGTTTTAATAAATTTAAGTGCATAAATGAACATTGAAAAGTTTAAATTTTTGAAATTTAATAATTTAATTATTAAATGTAATAACTCCATTTTTATGATTTAATAATGAAGTAATTTGTTTTGAAATATAACTATTTGATATATTAAAATGATTGAAATGTGGTTTCGAAAGATATGATATTTGATATATTAAAATGATTGAAATGTGGTTTCGAAAAGATATGATATTTTGATATATTAAAATGATTTGAAACGAAGTTTTGAAAGATATGACATTTTGATATTAAATGATTTGAGAAATGGAGTTTCGAAAGATATGATATTGTGATATATTAAAATGATTGAAATGTGGTTTCGAAAGATATGATATTGTGATATATTAAAATGATTGAAATGTGGTTTCGAATATGATATTTTGATCTATTAAAATGATTTGAAACGAAGTTTTGAAAGATATGATATTTTGATATTAACATGATTTGAAACGAAGTTTTGAAAGATATGATATTTTGATATTAACATGATTTGAAAAGAAGTTCTGAAAGACATGATATTTTGATATTAAATGATTTGAAAAATGGAGTTTCGAAAGATATGATATTGTAATATATTAAAATGATTGAAATGTGGTTTCAAAAAGATATGATATTTTGATATATTAAAATGATTTGAAACGAAGTTTTGAAAGATATGATATTTTGATATTAACATGATTTGAAAAGAAGTTCTGAAAGACATGATATTTTGATATTAAATAATTTGAAAAATGGGATTTCGAAAGATATGATATTTTGATATTAAATTGATTTGAAAAGAAGTTCTGAAAGATAGTATATTTTGGAAATGAAGGTTATGATATTTTGATATATTAAAATGATTTGAATGAAAGTTTTGAAAGGATATGATAATTTAATATATTGAAATGGTTAGAAATGACTTGATATTTATTTTGATACATATTTGAATTGAAAGATATGGTATGATGATATATTGAAATGGTTTGGAAATGATTTAATCTTTATTTTGATAAATATTTAGGTTGAAATGATATTTTATTTTGAAGTATAAAATATTATTTTAAAGTTATAACTACGGGTTATAATAACGATTGGTTGTTAAAAAGACCGGGATCGGATATTGTCTTATAGCCGGCCAATACCGAAAACCACTTTAACAACTGTGTACGCGGTGGAGATTCCAGAATGAAGTAGGATGGTGGTGACGTTCTCGAGGTATATTACGTGGACCCAACTCCCGAGAGTTGGCATAAATGACTAAAACAGGAGCTATACCGGGCTACACAAAGGGTCGCACCCTTTCATCGAGCATGCTCCATCGGAAACCATTCTATTACTTTTGTGATTTGATATGTGGCGCCACTTTGAGTCGGGGGTATTGTTCGTGGTGGGCGGAAGCTGCTGGCTTGCCGTCACCACCTGTCCGGGAGTGCAAACGGTGTATCCACTCTGGCATTGCCTCGCGTGCCGTGTCATCTCCTTATAGCGAGCCCACTACGATTTTGGTTTTAAAGATCCGACCACGTTAAGGTTCACCATCCCCTTAACGCTATTTTCTATATGATTATACTTTACTGATTAGACACTACTGTATATAGCGCAATATACTATATAGTAAATAGTTTAACGGATCCTTAGAGGATGGGCGGTCCCAAGCATCTTCTAAGTTACTTGTACCTTTACTACAGTTCACTTGAGTTGGTTTACATTGTATAAGTATGTATGTCCTGACTCGAGTGTTTGTATTTTTATTTACGCTCGGGTCAGCCTGAGTATTCACAGATTTGGATTTCCACTTTCTGGAGATTGGAATCGCTGGAGATTATCTACTTGTCAAGTTTTATCTTTTGCAGTCTGTTGGTCCTTTCCAGCTATTGTATTAGTAGATTTCTATATATTGAGACTTCTTTTATACTTTATTTCTTCTGTTGTATCTTATGTAACTCTGGTATATTTATATAGTAGCTTCATGAACTACTATCTCTTTTACTTCCGCTGCATTATTATTACTCTGTTTGTGATCTGTGATTTTATTTACTGTATATTCTGAGATTTGCCAAATTTTTATTTACAACGCGGTATTTTGAGCAATTCAATTCCGGCATGTGTGTCTACCTATACACTTATAATGGATGCGAATGGATGAAAATATCAGGTTGTTATAGTTGTCATCAGAGCTTTGGTAGCTCTAGGCAAAACTCAGCACATGGAGTGAATGTATTTATAGAATCACTTTCATTCGAATTTGAACCTCTTCCTTTTTGACTCGATTCCTTTGAATTCTTGAACGTTCCTTGCGGTTCCAAAATCCATTCTTGTCCCTCACTATTCATCTTCTTTTGGTTCTGGAGTATCCCATAACTCCACTTCAAAATGATCTTTATAATGAGTTGGTTGTCCCGCCAATCTCAAAAACAAAAAATTGAATTGTAAAAGGGTGAAAACTCCTTTACAATTAGCATTGATTCACCAGAGATTTATATCTATCCTTGGTTTAGATGCTAATATCTTTTGTTATTCCAAACTCTAACTCTTGGGATCGAATGTAGATTTACCCTAAAAAAATCCACATTGATCTTATTCTTTAAGCCACGGTTAACCCGGTAAATGTTGCCCGTGATTTACTTAAGCTTATCCACCTCCCTATTTTGTTATTTAATCATCTTGTCTTTTGTTTCCAATCTATTCTTCCAAACATTTTGAATTATACTTGTATATCTATGTTTTGTTTTATATATTGTGTTGTTTGAGTTGTTGATGTTGAATTGGGTTTCTGATCGATTCGTCTGATCAATGCTATCGATAAGATTTCCAAAACACTTTGACAGAACAAACTGACAATGTTATTTTAAAATTTGGTTAATGAAATAAAATTTGATATATAAGTAAATTTATGGAACTTAATAAACTGATTTAAATTGATTATTTGAAGTGGTAATACTTGATTTATCATTTATTGTTCTATAAATAAATTTATAGATAGTTATAAATTGATTTGGGAACTGAAATGAATTTAGAACAAGAAATCAGAATTTAATTTCCGATGGTTTCAAACCTTGTGTTTAAAAGTTTTAAAAGGTTATATTATTTAAAGTATTTTCGAATAGAAATTTGTTTTCAAAGAACTTGAAAGTTTAAAAATTAGTGCTCTTTTCTTTGTCGCTGGAAAATAACTTCGGTGATGATCGCGACATCATCAACTTTCATTTTCGAGTTTCGAAGTGAAGAGACCGCTCCGTAGACTTACTACAGCTTTGTTTTGGTAAATCAAATTGATTTGAATTGAATTTCTAAAATATGACTTGATTTATAATATATATATATATATATATATGATTGAAATTTGATTTGACATATTATGTATATATTATTACTTATCTCTAAATGGTTTGAATGTAATCGGAAATTTAGTTCTTAAATTTTATTTTAAAGAATAATTCCAATTATAAAAAAAATCAAATCAAAATTTTGGATGAATATCAAGCATGAAATGATTTAATTGGAAAGTTTAAATACAATTGCATTCAAATATAACTTACCTAAATTCAGAAGTTAAAAATGTAATTGGATAATATACAATATAAAAAGATTTATAAATAAAATTTGAGCGGTTATAATAAATGTTATACACTTAAATTTTAGTTATAAAATGATTAACAGAGGTAAATATAATAAAGGGTAATTGAATAACTTACAATAAAATAATGTTAAAAGAACTAAGAATAAAAGAAAGCAGTTATAATAAGTGTAAGCATATTTAACATAAGTGATAAATATATTGAGAGGAATAAATTTAATTTTAATTAAATTATAAAGAAGAATAAGATTTATTAAGTACATTGTGAGGGTAATAAATGATTATTTTTCAAACCCATGGTTTAAAAAAATTGTTAATTTAAGATGATTGGATAATAAAATAATGAAATTTGAGATAGTTAACGATTTATTTAACTTATGAAAAAATAGGGAAAAAATTTTAAGTTGAAATTTCCATGCATTCAAATCTATTTCCTTATTTTGTTTTTCAAACTATCTTTTGGTTGTCCTTATCATCCTTATCTTGCTATAGACTGGTATAGGCATCTTTCTATAATCTTTCTGTTTAGAAATCTTTCTATAATCTTTGATAATTTGCACCTTGCGAAACTTACCTATAACAATAGTTATCAGGTATAATTTCAATCTTCTTGTCATCTTATCTTAATCATCTTTCACTATATCTTTATCTGTGCTTTCCCGTACCTCATTCCTTTTCGGGGATGAAAAGTTTTGAGTGGGGGAGAGTGTAACAACCCTAGATTTTTGCATATATTTTAAATTTGACTTTATTTTTATTTTGATTATTTTAAATTTATTTTTATTTCAAACATTTTATCTATAAATGCTGAATATTAAGTGATTTATAGTTCAAAATAGTATAAATTGGACATTTTACTAAAAAAAGTGAATTTCTACTCAAACTGTTTAAACTTTGACTTTTAAAATTAAAATTAAAAATAATTTTTAAATCTTGAATTTTATCTTTTATTATGAAAATAGAGGTAAAAACTTGAACACTGCTTTTCGTTTCGTTGAAAATAGAGTTAAACTGTAAAAGTTATGTACATTTCAATTTTGAGTGTAATTTGATTTATTTAACAATTTTGTCAATTTTAAATTATATAAATCTTATTTTCTTTGTCATATTTTATTTTAATATGTTATTGTATGTATATTCTTGTATTATAATAATTTTAAAATGAAGCAAACAATTTTCCAAAGTCAATGGTGATTTATATGTAATTTCTGGACACTGTTTTGGATTTTTAAGAAATTTCTTTAAATCTTTTTCTAGTTTCTTTAAATTTAATTATTTATTTTAATATGTTTTAATATGTTTTTAAGTATATTTTTGTCTTTTAATATTTTTTAAAGTGATAATAGAATTTTTCTAAAGTCTATTGAAATTTATTTCAATTTATTAAGCCTAGTTTCTATTTTTCTTTGCTATTTTCTTCATTTAAATTATATTTAATTAAAATTTATTTATTTATTTTGTGAAGACATTTTTATTTTTTTTTCTTATCTTTATTTTTAAATATTTTCCAAGTCCATAATATTTTCCAAAGTTTGTTCCATTTAATTTCAAATTTTCTAGACTAGTTTTCACTTTGTGCTATTTTCTTATTTTAATCATATCTAATTAATATTTAATTTTTAATATTTGTTTATCTGTTATAGTTTCGAGTTTGAACTGAAATTTATAAGTATTTTCATTAATTTAAATGTATATAAGAAATATGAAAGGTTTTGTGACTCTTTAGTTGCTAAGTCTCTTTGTTTTCCCACCTTTTCATTTTCTAACTCTTGCATTCATTGATCGCCATACACTTCTCATCTATAGCCGTGAGTTTTATTTCTGAAAAATCACATGAAAGCACTTCTTTCTCTTCACTTCCCATCCATACTTTCATATCTGAAAGAAAACTTTGGGTAATGTCTTCATTTCCATTCTTTTTCCACCCCTTCCATTGATTTTCAAGTGATTTTGCTTGGCCTTCATCTTGCATTTGTTCGACCACACTCCACCACCACCCTCTCCGACCTGTTCCACCACCTTCCTCTGCCTCTTCAGCCTCCTCCCCCTCTGCAATGATCAGGCCGTGGCCTTCCATGGAATAAAACCCCACAAAAAAAAACTATTGTAAAACATCTTGTAACAATGCTAGCCAATCACCATTTGCACCATCACCTTTAGGTTCAACCACGGCCACCACCTTCAGCCGCCACAACCTGACCTTCCACCACCTCTGGCCCACACTCTAGCCACCACCTGACCACCACATACCATGGCCGAGCCACATCAGCAAGGGGCCGAACCCTATGGTGCAACAAAAGCCACATTTTGCCTTGAAACCCTTTTGTATTCCATTGCCTTCAACACCTTGTAACTTCCACTCACCTTCGTCACCTTGTAGCCGCACCTTTTTCAGACCATACCAGATCCAAACCATGCTCAAAGCCTGACCATATCCACCCTTGGGCCGATCACATGATGATTGAGGCAATGGTCAGAGCATTTGATTCATATTTGCATTCATTTCTAAACTATTTCTTTTGATAATTTGTATTGAAATCATATTCATATTTGTCTGGTTTTTGTGTTGTTCACAAGATCATATCTTGGCTCTCTCCACACATTTGGATCATTTGTCGCGCCTTCATAATGTCAGTATTGTTGCTTTGGTGGATATCTCCAGCTTTGAACACGTGAGTTATTCTCACCAGACAATATGTACAATATAAATAGTAAATTGACCCATTTTGAATATGTAAAATGCATTATCATGTTGCACCTGCTATATTATGATTTTGTGATGTTCACCCATGCTTAAACACCTATTATAAGATCTGTTACTGTTATATTATGTTGTACTGCTATTCTGTTTATTTTATCTGTTCATCACACTGCAAGTTCCCTTTAGATTAGAATCACTATGGGTTGAAATGATACATACCCGAACGGACTTTAGAATAAGGAAAAATTGTTACGGGCTGAAATGATAGGCCAGAATGATTTTCAGTTTATTTCATTTACTTGGGACTATGGGTTGGAAATGATAAAACCCGGATCTTCTTTGTAAATTACGGGTTGAAATGATATATTACCCGTATCACTTTTCCTAGTGTAGAAAATTATATACAGACCCGTAGTTAATATACGTTTTTCTAAAATTTTTAAAATTATTTTTAGAAATGTAAATATTAAAATATTTTGATTTAAATCTAATTAAAAAGTATTTTTGTAAATATTATTGATTTTCTGAATAATTGTAAGTGAAATGAATTAATGAAAAAGTTAGAAAATTTTGAATGTAAGTTATTTTGGAAATTTTGATTTAATTTTTAATTGAATTTAAATTAACTTTGGAAATACGATAAATTTATGATAATTTGAATTTAAATGAATTTAAAGTGATTTTTTTTCATATTAATGATTTTTAATAAAGTTGAAATGTGAAATGAATGAATATTTAAGTTGAAATTTTGAAATATAACTAAAATTGGAAATTTATGAAATTGACTTAAAAGTGGAATTTTAGTTAAGTAAAAAAAATAAAACTAAGTTATATTTGAGAATTTGAACTTAAGTGTTAAGTTGAAATTTAATGTAATGAATTTAAATTTGAATGTTGAAATTTAATAAGAAAATTATTAATAAATATTGATTTTTGAAAGAAAACTTAACTTTATAAAATCATGAATTTAAGGAAAATTAAATGATACTTATGAATGTGAAAATGTATGATTTTATAAGTTAAAATGATTTTAATAAACATATAAGTCTTTGTGAAATTCTATTGAATATTTGAAGTTAATTAACAGCATTTTAATACTGTCTTTTGTTAAATTTAATTGTTTTGAATGTTGCTTTCTGTAGTATTTTCTAAATGCTGCGAAACTTGAATTTTCATTGTTTTAATAAATTTAAGTGCATAAATGAACATTGAAAAGTTTAAATTTTTGGAATTTAATAATTTAATTATTAAATGTAATAACTCCATTTTTATGATTTAATAATGAAGTAATTTGTTTTGAAATATAACTATTTGATATATTAAAATGATTGAAATGTGGTTTCGAAAGATATGATATTTGATATATTAAAATGATTGAAATGTGGTTTCGAAAAGATATGATATTTTGATATATTAAAATGATTTGAAATGAAGTTTTGAAAGATATGATATTTTGATATTAAATTATTTGAAAAATGGAGTTTCGAAAGACATGATATTGTGATATATTAAAATGATTGAAATATGGTTTCGAAAGATATGATATTGTGATATATTAAAATGATTGAAATGTGGTTTCGAAAAGATATGATATTTTGATATATTAAAATGATTTGAAACGAAGTTTTGAAAGATATGATATTTTGATATTAACATGATTTGGAAAGAAGTTCTGAAAGACATGATATTTTGATATTAAATGATTTGAAAAATGGAGTTTCGAAAGATATGATATTGTGATATATTAAAATGATTGAAATGTGGTTTCGAAAACATATGATATTTTGATATATTAAAATGATTTGAAACGAAGTTTTGAAAGATATGATATTTTGATACTAACATGATTTGAAATGAAGTTTTGAAAGATATGATATTTTGATATTAAAATGATTTGAAAAGAAGTTCTGAAAGACATGATATTAAATGATTTGAAAAATGGAATTTCGAAAGATATGATATTTTGATATTAAATTGATTCTAAAAGAAGTTCTGAAAGATAGGATATTTTGGAAATGAAGGTTATGATATTTTGATATATTAAAATGATTTGAAAGGAAGTTTTGAAAGGATATGATAATTTAATATATTGAAATGGTTAGAAATGACTTGATATTTATTTTGATACATATTTGAATTGAAAGATATGGTATGATGATATATTGAAATGGTTTGGAAATGATTTAATCTTTATTTTGATAAATATTTAGGTTGAAATGATATTTTATTTTGAAGTATAAAATATTATTTTAAAGTTATAGCTACGGGTTATAATAACGATTGGTTGTTAAAGAGACCGGGATCGGATATTGTCTTATAGCCGGCCAATACCGAAAACCACTTTAACAACTGTGTACGTGGTGGAGATTTCAAAATAAAGTAGGATGGTGGCGACGTTCTCGAGGTATATTATGTGGACCCAACTCCCGTGATTTGGCATAAATGACTAAAACAGGAGCTATACCGGGCTACACAAAGGGTCGCACCCTTTCATCGAGCATGCTCCATCGGAAACCATTCTATTACTTTTGTGATTCGATATGTGGCGCCACTTTGATTCGGGGGTATTGTTCGAGGTGGGCGGAAGCTGCTGGCTTGCCGTCACCACCGGTCCGGGAGTGCAAACGGTGTATCCACCCTGGCATTGCCTCGCGTGCCGTGTCATCTCCTTATAGCGAGCCCACTACGATTTTGGTTTTAAAGATCCGACCGCGTTAAGGTTCACCATCCCCTTAACGCTATTTTCTATATGATTAGCGCAATATACTACATAGTAAATAGTTTAACGGATCCTTAGAGGATGGGCGGTCCCAAGCATCTTCTAAGTTACTTGTACCTTTACTACAGTTCACTTGAGTTGGTTTACATTGTATAAGTATGTATGTCCTGACTCGAGTGTTTGTATTTTTATTTACGCTCGGGTCAGCCTGAGTATTCACAAATTTGGATTTCCACTTTCTGGAGATTGGAATCGCTGGAGATTATCTACTCATCAAGTTTTATCTTTTGCGGTCTGTTGGTCCGTTCCAGCTATTGTATTAGTAGATTTCTATATATTGAGACTTCTTTTGTACTTTATTTCTTCTGTTGTATCTTATGTAACTCTGGCATATTTATATAGTAGCTTCATGAACTATTATCTCTTTTACTTCCGCTGTATTATTATTACTCTGTGTTTGTGATCTGTGATTTTATTTACTGTATATTTTAAGATTTGCCAAATTTTTATTTACAACGCGGTATTTTGAGCAATTCAATTCCGGCATGTGTGTCTCTACCTATTGTAACGACCCAGAATTTTTGATAATTACAATTTGAATATTTAATTAATTTTAAATATTTATAAGTAAATTTATAAGTCGAATAAATTTTTATTTTGAATTATTGGATTTAATTGGATAATTAAATCGATAATTTAATATGTTAAATTATGGAAATAATTGAAAATTGAGTTGAATATGATTGAAAATGATTTGTAAAATTTTATTTTATCATATTGAAGTTAGAATGATATTTTAGAACTTTTAAAATCGAATTAAAAGTTAAATTGTGAAAATTGAATATTTTAATATTTAATTATCTACTGTAAAATAGCCAATTTTTGAACAGTCTCAGAATTGGACGAAACCAGTTCCATTGGATCCATAATAGTTAGTTATTACTGGATTTCAAATTTCGTGTCAATCGGAGTTACCGTTTGATCGTGGCAGCTCGAAACGCATCGAATTGTTTTTAATATTAATTTGGCGAGTTAAAATAGCCATTTTTCAAAAAGTCTCGGATTTCGACGAAACCAGTTTCATCGGATCCATAATGTGATATTATTGTAAGGTTTAAAATTTCGTGTCAATTGGATTTACCGTTTGTCCGGTACAAATTAAAACGCCTAGAAAATCGATTAAATCGGTTTAATTCAAATTGAACGTTTATTGCCATAACTCGCACAGATGTCCGAATTAGCTTTCGAAACCTGTTCCATTGTGTCCGGAACGCGGGATAAACCCTAGAAACGCTGGTTACGGCGCGTAAATCGGAGTTCGGAATTTCCGGGATGAATAGTGTCGTTCAAAACTCTATAAATAGACCCTATACCCTTCATAAATTAGAAAACAAAAACCCTAACCCTAATTCTATATGCATAGCCGCCACCTCTCTTTTCAAAGGCCAGAATTTTTCGAAATTCATTCCTCAATTACTTCCAATCCGTGAAGTTTTAGCCAAAGTGATCAACTACAACATTGTAGAGGGTAACGAGAGCTTTAAATCTATAAGGTGATGATCGTGTCTCGTGTCGCGTGGAGGGAGATAGGAGAGGCCGACCGTGGCCAGTTGCGCACGCAACCCTAGGCTCATGGGGCAGCCGAGCTTCATGCTGGGGGTGGTGGAGGTAGCTCTTGCAATGGGCTTCGACATGGCGGTGATGTGATCGAGTATAGTCGTCGTTTGAGGGTGTGAATTGAAACCCTAGTTCATGCTTCATGGGTTCGGCCTAATACTTGTACGCGCGTGCAAAATGAACGTGAGGGAGATGAAGTTTGAGGCGCGTTGGATCTGCATTGGACGGCCACGATCTTGTGTAGGTTAAAAAGGAAATTAATGTTGTAAATTATATATATAAAATCGTGTACAAACTTCAAATATTCATAACTTTTTCATACGAAGTCGAAAACGCGCGAAACCAGTTGCGTTGGAATCGTATGGATGAGCACTACGCGATGAAATTGGATTGGAGTCGTTTGGATATAGTGAAAATTTCGTGTAAAATTAAACGTCCGTTTAATTTTATTCGAAATAAATCGCTAAAACGGAAATAAAATCAAGGTGAGAACTTCTCGCTCAATCGAATCAGTTTCGATTTTATTTTAAATAGTTAGATTTAAAATATTTGAATGCATGTTTGAATAATGATTGATATCTATTTATTGTTAAAATAGACATTATGCGCCGTTAGTAAGCGGATGTTATTTATTAAAAACATATACCGCGAATATTTCATAAACAGTGAAATTGGTATTATATATAATAGCAATATATATATATTGGCATATGTATATATTGCAGTTGTTGATTTCCCGCATTTTTTATTTAGCGGATGAGACCCTATTGCGCCGTCTATTAAGCGGATAATATTTAAAATCCCATATACCGCGATAATTTCGTACTGGAGCGAAATTGGTATTGTGCTAATGTTTGTGGATGCTGGAAAACAGGTTGGAGGGATCCAACTGGATTCCTCAACAGTATTTATTTGATTTCAGATATTTTGATATTTGATTGACTATCATATCGATATATGATGTCGTTGTTGTCGTGATTGACTATTTGGTGTGTAGCATCATTGGACCAAATTTTGGAATTTTAAAATGATTTCTATAGTGATTTTTGAAATTATTATAAAAAGTTGAAAACATAGGATTTATAAAATTTAATTATTTTATAAATCAAAATGATGAAATTTATAAAGGAGATTAAAGACGTTTTAAAGAATAATATAAATTGATTTATATTAAGAGATTTATAAATGGATATTTATAAATTGAAATATTGACATTATAAAACGAGTTTTTATAAGTGTTTGAATGAAGTGTAAATGAATTTCATAAATGAATGAAATTTATAGAATTATAAATGGAGAAGTTATAAATGAGATTTATAAATAGTAAGATTTATAAATTTGTGAAGTTATTAAAAGAATAGTTTTGAATAAATCATTGAATCTTATAAGTTATAAGATTTATAATTATGAAGTTTAAAAGAACGATTTTGTAAATAATCGTTTTATAAGTATTTAACTTATAATACGGACTTTTGGTTCATAATTGAGATATAAAGTGAATAGGTTAATAAAGAAAATTTATAAAGAAAGAAGTTATAAAACATATAGAATTAGAATTTATAGACGTTGTTTTATAAATTCGAAAACGACTTATTTTAAGAAGTAAATTGTTAAAACCTATTAATGGAGTTATATTCACATTTTTGACTGTGAATAATCCTTTGAAATAAAATGAGTAAAAGGATGAAATTTGTTAACATAGTATATTCACGTTTTTGAATAGTGAATAATATGTTGAAGAAATTGTTTTGAATGTGATGTTTTAAACAGAATTAAAACGATCTAACGATGTTTTAAAATGCGTTGAGATTCGAAACCATAGATTTCAACATCTATTGTTGAAATAGACGTTTTCGAGAAATAAAAGGGAATGGTGGACTATAACACTGTTGTTATAGTAAATGATTTCCGAAAGGAAATGTTTTGTATAGTATTGGGATTTATATATCTATTTTAATTTCGAATCCCTATACTAGTGATTTTGGGTTGTCGTAACGATGTTTTACGCAACATTCGTTTTGGCCCAAATAAATATGTTTAAAAGAATGATTTCCTTAAAGAATGAAATATATACTTAATTTCGATTGAAGTATATTGAATATTTTCCAAGTGTTGAAAATAAATAGATTGTGAATTACTTATTTAATAAGTATGGAATTGTTTTCCGATATAAAGGGAATATTTTGAGAATTTATCTTTTTGAAGATAAATTGAAAATGAATAATTGAAATCGAATATTCATAGATATTTTAGATTATAAATTCACTATGGAATTTATAAAAGAAAGTGGAATTTGTCTAAAAATAAATATTGATTTATTTTTGAGATATCGAATTATATATCTTGTAAAGATATTTTGGAAAATAAATAATTTGGAAAATTATTTGGAAACTGGTGATGTGTGCATATCCATTGATAGTTCAATAACCGACTATCAATATTTCCCTTTGAATGGGTATTTGATGTGATTTGTTTTGAATTTGAATGCCACGCTTATTTTTGAATAAGCGCTCACTATTCGGGTTAACCGGGAAAGGACCATGGGGTCGTATAACCCATTCCGAATATGTGATACGTCGTTGTGAATTGCATTTGAAGATCGGTGCTGAAGACCCGGTATTTGCGAAAGCAATAGGATGACCTGTCGATTGACTCTGCACCGAGTTGCTCCGGTATAGAGTTCTCCATATGTGATGGTGAATCCGATCAGGATTGTGAATATCCGGATTGCAAGGACTTCTTTGTAAGTGCCTTCGGTTTTGTTCGAGCCCGGAACAGACTTGTATGGATTGTATGCCTGACATTACAAGTTGAGATATAAAGCCGATTTCTTTCAAATATATTTCTGTTGGTGGCGGAGAATTTATTCTTTTAGCTTAACACCCTTCTCTGAGACGTACGAGCTCAGAGGTTATGTAGTTGAATGTTATCAGCGATATATTCCCATTTTGGTAATGTGACATGCTGAGTGTTGCTGTGAAATGATCATTGTGTTGATTATTTGTGATAGGATCGTTTATTTGATCGTCTATCCTGGTGATCATTTCTATGATCATTTGTTGACCCAAAGCATGGCTTTTGTATAAAGTATGTTTTTGTGGACGTGACTTCGTCGAGCCTGACACCCCGTGAATGGTCAAAACAGGAAAGATGCGGCAAGGTTATGAGGGGTAGCGCCCTTTAGGGTATGTGCATTTCCTTCTGGAAAAGGGTGGTGTCATGGTATGGAGCCCAGATACTTACTCATGTTGAAAACACTTTATGATTGTGTGAATTGATTGCGAGCGCTCGGTGAAAGGTCCCAAAGGACCGGGGGATGGCATATTCGGTCAGTTGTTACTCAGTTAGGGGTAACCCGGCCTTGTGTTGGTAGAGATCCGGTTTGGTTCTCGGGGATGTCCATCCAGAGGCATTCTCATGTGGCAATGGGAAGTTCCTTGGCCTGATCATTCGTTGGAAATCCAAAGAAACAATACGTGACTTGTACGGTTTTAGTTGTAGAACCTGCCATTTAATGTGGTAGCTATAGTAGGCATAATATAATGGTACCTATGCTGGCTAAGATTTATATTCTACTTTCGAAATGAATTTTTCCTACACTATGCACTAATAATAATATCAAATGTTTCTTTTTAATGCGTATCAAGCATCTTGGACTATCATAAGAAGAAATCTCCTCCAAGTCTGCGTTTGCATTGTGTGTGTGGCAGGAGGTCTTATGGTAGTCTCATTTTTAAAAGCATTGCGAATTGAATTTAAAAATATTCCTCTATTTTGATTTTAAAGATAAATAAACTGTTTTGAGTTCTCACACCAGTCACATGACTGACTCGGAGTTTATTGTTTTCCTTCCTAAACTCTGGGTGCCCACCAATTTCCACACGGGCAGTCAAGAGTTAAGGTTTTTCAGGATATTATGGATATTCTGGAGTTGCTGGAGGCAAAATGGATGGCATGACGTATTATTAGTATATAGTATTTCTTTTTCCGCTGCACTGTTTGTTGTTGTTGTTGTACACTCTGATGTAATGATGATGAAATGTAATGTATAAAATGTAATAACTGATATAGTTCTTTGTTTAAAGATTATTTATTTATTATTATATGTTGTTCCGCTGCGAATTGTGAGATTCTGATGTTGTTCTGTTGTTTTCTGTTCCGTTCTATGTTTTCTTTATTTTCTATTCTCTTTCCTCTCTATTTTCTTATCTTTTTTCTGTCTTTTTCCTCTTCTCCTCTCTTATTTCTTCTTTTTCTTTTTCTTAAACCCTCAGTGTTCGATTTTCCGTCGTTCGATTGCTCGGCAGTCGATAAAGTGAGTATCGATGTTGAATTTTCGGAAGACGAAGAATCGGGTCCTGACAATGTGGTATTTGGTATCAGAGCTTATGGTTAAGCGACAACCATGGTTCTGTTGGGTATTACTCATTAGAGATAGAGTCAGTAGTACTCTAGAATGAGCTTGAGTGTAATAATAGCTATGAGAGCGTATTTGTTAGCGAATATAAAATTGTTTTATATTGTGATGATTGGTTTGTTGAGTGGCATATGAACTTTCGTCAGCGTGGTCTCGACAACTATGCCGAAGGGGTTTCTAAACACTTGAATAGAACAATTCGACACAATATTGTTTTAAAAATGGGTAAATGAAATAATTTTACCTTGAGTATATTTTGTATATGAAGAAATAATTTTTCAGAATTATTAAAGTGTATATAAGTTGATTGTTTAGATGTTTGAATAATCTAAATTGAAGAATAAATTGTATGAGCAAATGAATTATAAGAATTGAATTATAATTAAAGTGATTTACAATGGTGAAATAAACTTAAATATAAGAAGTGAAACTATATGGATATATTTATGAATATGAGTTGTAAATAAAAATGAATTTAAAGTTAAATGGAATATAACTTAAGTGTTGTTGAATGGAATTGATATTAGTATCAAAGTAAAATATTAAAGTTAAGTGATGGATATGAACTTAAGTTATATAAATGAAATTCAACTGTTGTAAATGAATGGATTGAATGTAAATCAATTGAATGTGAATAAAATTGGTATGAAATAATGGATGTACGTGTTAATTCATTAAAATCTAAAGTTATTGGAAATTGAATAGTTGAAAGATTGAATGAAAACCAATTTAATTAAACCAATTGAAAGTGATGGTGTTAAACCAAATTGAATGAATATAAGCAAAGGAAATTTGGTTGTAATTAATATACATTGGTTGTTATATGATTGTTAGTTGATTGTATATAATTCATTAAGATTTAATGAAATTGAAAGCTAAAGTAATTGGAATTCAATTTGAAATTAAGTGAATCTTAAATAGAATTGAATTTGATTTGGAAGTGAACCAACTTGAATATGAATTAGTGAATATAAACTAATTGAAAATGAATGTTAATAAAAACATCCACTGTTAATGAATCAAATGTGATTAAACTGAAAACCTATTTCATTTAATATTAATGAGAATATAAATGAATATTGATCTGGTTATGAATGATAGTTGGTTGATGGTTGAATATAATTGCTTTATTGCAGTTGCTATGTTGGCATATATAAGTTATTATGTTGCTATTAGATGTATATTGATACTATTGTCTATATGCATGTTCTCATATTGTTTGTTGAGTGTTTAGTAGGAGCGGATCGCGTTGCTTCGCATTTGGAGCTCGCTTTCGCGCTATATTAGCCGTATATGCTTGCTAATAAAATATAAGGTACATATCTCGGATTACATACCGTACTTTTATACTTTTTTCCCTTCGGGATGCCTCATTACTTGATGAGATGTATATTTGTGATATATATACTGTCATTTTTTTTTCGAATCGAGCCGCGCAAAGGAGACTATGGCGAATTTTTCCGAAAATTTAAGGCGTTAGAAATTTTTTTTGAGAAAATTGAAATTTTTTGAAAACTTTAACTTTGATTTGGAATTGAAAGTTAAACAATAGTAGTTATTTTTGAAAAGATAACGAAGTATGATTTGAAAACTTAGTAAAGATTTGTAAGGAATTTAATTATGAATTTTTGGAAAGTTAATAAATTCTGTAATTTTTCTTACTTGTTAATTTCGAGGACGAAATTCTTTTAAGGGGGGAAGATTGTAACGACCCAGAATTTTTGATAATTACAATTTGAATATTTAATTAATTTTAATTATTTATAAGTAAATTTATAAGTCGAATAAATTTTTATTTTGAATTATTTGGATTTAATTGGATAATTAAATCGATAATTTAATACGTTAAATTATGGAAATAATTGAAAATTGAGTTAAATATGATTGAAAATGATTTGTAAAATTTTATTTTATCATATTGAAGTTAGAATGATATTTTAGAACATTTAAAATCGAATTAAAAGTTAAATTGTGAAAATTGAATATTTTAATATTTAATTATCGACTGTAAAATAGCCAATTTTTGAACAGTCTCAGAATTGGACGAAACCAGTTCCATTGGATCCATAATAGTTAGTTATTACTGGATTTCAAATTTCGTGTCAATCGGAGTTACCGTTTGATCGTGGCAGCTCGAAATGCATCGAATTGTTTTTAATATTAATTTGGCGAGTTAAAATAGCCATTTTTCAAAAAGTCTCGGATTTCGACGAAACCAGTTTCATCGGATCCGTAATGTGATATTATTGTAAGGTTTAAAATTTCGTGTCAATTGGATTTACCGTTTGTCCGGTACAAATTAAAACGCCTAGAAAATCGATTAAATCGGTTTAATTCAAATTGAACGTTTATTGCCATAACTCGCACAGATGTCCGAATTAGCTTTCGAAACCTGTTCCATTGTGTCCGGAACGCGGGATAAACCCTAGAAACGCTTGTTACGGCGCGTAAATCGGAGTTCGGAATTTCCGGGATGAATAGTGTCGTTCAAAACTCTATAAATAGATCCTATACCCTTCATAAATTAGAAAATAAAAACCCTAACCCTAATTCTATATGCACAGCCGCCACCTCTCTTTTCAAAGGCCAGAATTTTTCGAAATTCATTCCTCAATTACTTCCAATCCGTGAAGTTTTAGCCAAAGTGATCAACTACAACATTGTAGAGGGTAACGAGAGCTTTAAATCTATAAGGTGATGATCGTGTCTCGTGTCGCGTGGAGGGAGATAGGAGGGGCCGACCATGGCCAGTTGCGCACGCAACCCTAGGCTCATGGGGCAGCCGAGCTTCATGCTGGGGGTGGTGGAGGTAGCTCTTGCAATGGGCTTCGACATGGCGGTGATGTGATCGAGTATAGTCGTCGTTTGAGGGTGTGAATTGAAACCCTAGTTCATGCTTCATGGGTTCGGCCTAATACCTGTACGCGCGTGCAAAATGAACGTGAGGGAGATGAAGTTTGAGGCGCGTTGGATCTGCATTGGACGGCCACGATCTTGTGTAGGTTAAAAAGGAAATTAATGTTGTAAATTATATATATAAAATCGTGTACAAACTTCAAATATTCATAACTTTTTCATACGAGGTCGAAAACGCGCCAAACCAGTTGCGTTGGAATCGTATGGACGAGCACTACGCGATGAAATTGGATTGGAGTCGTTTGGAGTTAGTAAAAATTTCGTGTAAAATTAAACGTCCGTTTAATTTTATTCGAAATAAATCGTAAAACGGAAATAAAATCAAGGTGAGAACTTCTTGCTCAATCGAATCAGTTTCGATTTTATTTTAAATAGTTAGATTTAAAATATTTGAATGCATGTTTGAATGATGATTGATATCTATTTATTGTTAAAATAGACATTATGCGCCGTTAGTAAACGGATGTTATTTATTAAAAACATATACCGCGAATATTTCATAAACAGTGAAATTGGTATTATATATAATAGCAATATATATATATATATATTGGCATATGTATATATTGCAGTTGTTGATTTCCCGCATTTTTTGTTTAGCGGATGAGACCCTATTGCGCCGTCTATTAAGCGGATAATATTTAAAATCCCATATACCGCGATAATTTCGTACTGGAGCGAAATTGGTATTGTGCTAATGTTTGTGGATGCAGGAAAACAGGTTGGAGGGATCCAACTGGATTCCTCAACAGTATTTATTTGATTTCAGATATTTTGATATTTGATTGACTATCATATCGATATATGATGTCGTTGTTGTCGTGATTGACTATTTGGTGTGTAGCATCATTGGACCAAATTTTGGAATTTTAAAATGATTTCTAAAGTGATTTTTGAAATTATTATAAAAAGTTGAAAACATAGGATTTATAAAATTTAATTATTTTATAAATCAAAATGATGAAATTTATAAAGGAGATTAAAGACGTTTTAAAGAATAATATAAATTGATTTATATTAAGAGATTTATAAATGGATATTTATAAATTGAAATATTGACATTATAAAACGAGTTTTTATAAGTGTTTGAATGAAGTGTAAATGAATTTCATAAATGAATGAAATTTATAGAATTATAAATGGAGAAGTTATAAATGAGATTTATAAATAGTAAGATTTATAAATTTGTGAAGTTATTAAAAGAATAGCTTTGAATAAATCATTGAATCTTATAAGTTATAAGATTTATAATTATGAAGTTTAAAAGAACGATTTTGTAAATAATCGTTTTATAAGTATTTAACTTATAATATGGACTTTTGGTTCATAATTGAGATATAAAGTGAATAGGTTAATAAAGAAAATTTATAAAGAAAGAAGTTATAAAACAAATAGAATTAGAATTTATAGACGTTGTTTTATAAATTCGAAAACGACTTATTTTAAGAAGTAAATTGTTGAAACCTATTAATGGAGTTATATTCACATTTTTGACTGTGAATAATCCTTTGAAATAAAATTAGTAAAAGGATGAAATTTGTTAACATAGTATATTCACGTTTTTGAATAGTGAATAATATGTTGAAGAAATTGTTTTGAATGTGATGTTTTAAACAGAATTAAAACGATCTAACGATGTTTTAAAATGCGTTGAGATTCGAAACCATAGATTTCAACATCTATTGTTGAAATAGACGTTTTCGAGAAATAAAAGGGAATGGTGGACTATAACACTGTTGTTATAGTAAATGATTTCCGAAAGGAAATGTTTTGTATAGTATTGGGATTTATATATCTATTTTAATTTCGAATCCCTATACTAGTGATTTTGGGTTGTCGTAACGATGTTTTACGCAACATTCGTTTTGGCCCAAATAAATATGTTTAAAAGAATGATTTCCTTAAAGAATGAAATATATACTTAATTTCGATTGAAGTATATTGAATATTTTCCAAGTGTTGAAAATAAATAGATTGTGAATTACTTATTTAATAAGTATGGAATTGTTTTCCGATATAAAGGGAATATTTTGAGAATTTATCTTTTTGAAGATAAATTGAAAATGAATAATTGAAATCGAATATTCATAGATATTTTAGATTATAAATTCACTATGGAATTTATAAAAGAAAGTGGAATTTGTCTAAAAATAAATATTGATTTATTTTTGAGATATCGAATCATATATCTTGTAAAGATATTTTGGAAAATAAATAATTTGGAAAATTATTTGGAAACTGGTGATGTGTGCATATCCATTGATAGTTCAATAACCGACTATCAATATTTCCCTTTGAATAGGTATTTGATGTGATTTGTTTTGAATTTGAATGCCACACTTATTTTTGAATAAGCGCTCACTATTCGGGTTAACCGGGAAAGGACCATGGGGTCGTATAACCCATTCCGAATATGTGATACGTCGTTGTGAATTGCATTTGAAGATCGATGTTGAAGACCCGGTATTCGCGAAAGCAATAGGATGACCTGTCGATTGACTCTGCACCGAGTTGCTCCGGTATAGAGTTCTCCATATGTGATGGTGAATCCGATCAGGATTGTGAATATCCGGATTGCAAGGACTTCTTTGTAAGTGCCTTCGGTTTTGTTCAAGCCCGGAACAGACTTGTATGGATTGTATGCCTGACATTACAAGTTGAGATATAAAGCCGATTTCTTTCAAATATATTTCTGTTGGTGGCGGAGAATTTATTCTTTTAGCTTAACACCCTTCTCTGAGACGTACGAGCTCAGAGGTTATGTAGTTGAATGTTATCAGCGATATATTCCCATTTTGGTAATGTGACATGCTGAGTGTTGCTGTGAAATGATCATTGTGTTGATTATTTGTGATAGGATCGTTTATTTGATCGTCTATCCTGGTGATCATTTCTATGATCATTTGTTGACCCAAAGCATGGCTTTTGTATAAAGTATGTTTTTGTGGACGTGACTTCGTCGAGCCTGACACCCCGTGAATGGTCAAAACAGGAAAGATGCGGCAAGGTTATGAGGGGTAGCGCCCTTTAGGGTATGTGCATTTCCTTCTGGAAAAGGGTGGTGTCATGGTATGGAGCCCAGATACTTACTCATGTTGAAAACACTTTATGATTGTGTGAATTGATTGCGAGCGCTCGGTGAAAGGTCCCAAAGGACCGGGGGATGGCATATTCGGTCAGTTGTTACTCAGTTAGGGGTAACCCGGCCTTGTGTTGGTAGAGATCCGGTTTGGTTCTCGGGGATGTCCATCCAGAGGCATTCTCATGTGGCAATGGGAAGTTCCTTGGCCTGATCATTCGTTGGAAATCCAAAGAAACAATACGTGACTTGTACGGTTTTAGTTGTAGAACCTGCCATTTAATGTGGTAGCTATAGTAGGCATAATATAATGGTACCTATGCTGGCTAAGATTTATATTCTACTTTCGAAATGAATTTTTCCTACACTATGCACTAATAATAATATCAAATGTTTCTTTTTAATGCGTATCAAGCATCTTGGACTATCATAAGAAGAAATCTCCTCCAAGTCTGCGTTTGCATTGTGTGTGTGGCAGGAGGTCTTATGGTAGTCTCATTTTTAAAAGCATTGCGAATTGAATTTAAAAATATTCCTCTATTTTGATTTTAAAGATAAATAAACTGTTTTGAGTTCTCACACCAGTCACATGACTGACTCGGAGTTTATTGTTTTCCTTCCTAAACTCTGGGTGCCCACCAATTTCCACACGGGCAGTCAAGAGTTAAGGTTTATCAGGATATTCTGGATATTCTGGAGTTGCTGGAGGCAAGATGGATGGCATGACGTATTATTAGTATATAGTATTTCTTTTTCCGCTGCACTGTTTGTTGTTGTTGTTGTACACTCTGATGTAATGATGATGAAATGTAATGTATAAAATGTAATAACTGATATAGTTCTTTGTTTAAAGATTATTCATTTATTATTATATGTTGTTCCGCTGCGAATTGTGAGATTCTGATGTTGTTCTGTTGTTTTCTGTTCCGTTCTATGTTTTCTTTATTTTCTATTCTCTTTCCTCTCTATTTTCTTATCTTTTTTCTGTCTTTTTCCTCTTCTCCTCTCTTATTTCTTCTTTTTCTTTTTCTTAAACCCTCAGTGTTCGGTTTTCCGTCGTTCGATTGCTCGGCAGTCGATAAAGTGAGTATCGATGTTGAATTTTCGGAAGACGAAGAATCGGGTCCTGACAATGTGGTATTTGGTATCAGAGCTTATGGTTAAGCGACAACCATGGTTCTGTTGGGTATTACTCATTAGAGATAGAGTCAGTAGTACTCTAGAATGTGTTTGAGTGTAATAATAGCTATGAGAGCGTATTTGTTAGTGAATATAAAATTGTTTTATATTGTGATGATTGGTTTGTTGAGTGGCATATGAACTTTCGTCAGCGTGGTCTCGACAACTATGCCACCAAGTAGAAATGTATTTGATAGAGATCAGTTTAATATCTCAAAGTGTAATGTCGGACATACAACCATACAAGTCCGTCCGGGTTCGAACAGAACCGAAGGCACTTCCGAAGAAGCCCTTGCAAATCCGGGTATCCGAAATTCTGGTCGGACTTACCATCACATATGGAGAACTCTATACCGGAGCAAATCGGTGTAGAGTCAATCGATAGGTTATCCTATTGTTCTCGAAGACACCTGGTCTTCAACACCGATCTTCAAATGCAATCCATAACGTTGTATAACTATTCAGAATGGGTTATATGGCACATGGTCCTCTCCCGGCAAAACCGAATAGTGAGCGCAATATTTAAAATATATGGACATGGGACTTCAGTTAAGTCACAACCCAAAACTTTCTTCAAATGGTTTAAAAAAATTACTATTTCAAATCTTTAAACAAAAAGATTTATTTCACAAAGTTTCACCCAGTTTCACAAAGATCTATTCATAGATTTTCAAAACGATTTCCATTTAAATTGGATTAACTCATCTAATCTTTAAATTAAAGATTTAACTTATAGCTTTCAAAACCGTTTCCAAAGATTTATTCATAACTTGGAAAACCATTTTCATTTTAGACTTGAAATCCTTTTAACACCAGTTGGACGTTCGTTTCTTATGTGAAAGCTTTTATTATTTGAAAACAAACATTTTTCGTTTTAGAAAAATCCAATTTTATCTATACAAGTTAAAATCTTGGGTTAAATTTAAAGTCCCAAAACAACACTTTTAAAAATGGTTTAAAACCCATATAAACTTGTATAACCTCTTTAAATCATAAATAGAATTCAATTTCAAATTTTGAATTCAAATTTAAATCAAATTTGAAAACTAAATTAAGTTATTCAAAAATAACTTTTATCTTTGAAATTCTTTTTTTTTTCAAAAGCTTTTTATTTTAAACCCAATCCATTTCCTAAACCATTTGGATTCAAAAATTCAAATTTTAAAACTATTTCAAAAATATGCGACTTAACCCATTTCCATGTGCAATCCATATTTGTGTGTGTTTAAGTGTGGTCCAGGGGTTTTACACTATACAAGTGCCACATCATCAATCAACACAGATTCAAATACAGCAATATATTTGATAAGCAGTATAAACTATAACTCTTATATTTGATAAGCAATATAAACCATAACACTTATCTTTTATTCATAGATCACAGGTATATATCACAGATAATAAATTACATCAAACAGAGCTCAAGTCAAAACAGAACATATCAGGGTATCAAACAATTCAATCACCCAATAGAATCCAAACATCCATAAGTAAAATCAGTTAATTGTCTTGATTAATTCAAATCGGATTAACTACTTATGGATTACTAATCCTGACTAATTAACATTCATTACAAATTATTTTGATAAATTATTCTTTAAAAATAAATTGATTAACCTCCTTCTATTATTAGTTAATCAATCTTTAATCATTAATTAATTCTTAATTAATTATCCATAATTAATTAATCCTCAATTAATTATCATTCTTCATTAATTAATTAAATTTTAAATTAATTATCCTTAAATTAGTTACCTTAATTAATCACCATTTAATTAATCACCATTTAATTAATTATCCTTTATTAATTTCAATAAGGAATTAGCTTTTATTTGATTACACAAAGTAATTATCTTCTATTTAATTATACAAGGTAATTATCTTTAATTTACTTTCATAAATAAATTTATCCTTTAATTAATTACCCTTTATTAATTTTAAATTGGTTGCATTAAGTAATTAACCCTTAATCTCTTGATTGATTTTCTTTAATCATTATTAATTACTTTAATTAAGAAATTATCTTTAAGCAATCAATTACCTTTAATTGTTTTTCGTTAATCTAATTCTCATTAATTAATTATGCTAATTAATTAACCCTTAATTTTAAATTAATTAACCCTATATTAATAATTAATTGTCTTTAATTAATTACAATGATTAATTAATTAATCCTTATTAAATAATCGTTTAATTACTTCATTAAACAATTATCATTTAATTAATCATATAATTAAATTAACCACTTTGACAAATTATTCATTTAATTAATCATTCCTCAATACATTAAGTAATTAATCATTAAGTCGCCTTTGAAAAACTTTTAGAAATTTACTTATTTTATAATTTCCTTTAATCAATCAATTAACCTTTTATTATTAAGTAATCAAACAATCTTTAATCACGCAAGAGTTAAAACCATATCATTACTTGATTTTCTATTTAACCACATCAACTAATTACATTAATAAAAACTATCAGAAATCTAATTTAAAATTTATTTCAAAACTATATCAAATTATTTTTATTTAATTTCAAATTTGAAACTTATTAAAGATTTACTTTTAAACTTCTTGAAGCCTTGTACTAAAATCCGAAAATTATAATACTTCCCAAAAAACATGTTTTACTTAATTTTTTTTTGAAACCTGTATCCTGTGTAAAAAAAACTGTACAAGTTTTTATAAAAAAATTAACCCGAGCCAAATCAGAAAAATACCCGAGCCAATCCCTCCAATACCCGAATTTTCCCCCTTCTATATTTTTAAACTTGTTTTTGATTTAAAAGTTTAAAACCTGGTAATCACATGCCTATGTGAAACACACCCGAATTAACTCGAGCCCGTCGTCCATTTTCTCGAGCTCAACTTCGAGTCGCCCCCTTGTTCTCCTCCAAAATTTGAACGACCGGAAACAACGTGGAGGCGTGCACATGTACATCCGAACCCAACGTCGTCGACCGACTCTGCGACCACCGGCACATCATCTTCGACCCACCTAACTTCCTCGACCACCTAGATTGACGAGATCACCAGAGTATCAAAATCGAACTGTTCAAGACCACTGGAACCACTACACCATCATCAAAAAACTCCTCGTCCCATCGATCTAGTACACTAGAGACCACTAAATTTTGGTCGGAGCTTTGACAAACTCCAACGCACCGTTCCCCATTCGTGTGATCAGCCCACACACCTCGAGATTGGCGCAGTTCCTCTTCAAACCCATACGAGTAAACTAGCTTTAAAACCCTAAAACGTCATCACGCCATTGCCACAATCAACAAAAAAATGTGCGAGTATTTTTCCTATGGTCACCGACCCCTAACCATGCTCCAACTCCAATCTCAAGATTAATCATTACTCCGATCACCAGGATTTGACGAAATTAACAATTTCATTCAACTTTAAAATTCACGACATTCCCTAACATAAAAATTATAATCTTAACATTAAAATTCATTGCTTTCTAGCATGAATCAGGATATGTAATTAGAATTTGAAACCGAGATACTTGAATTTTCTGATTTATGATGGTTTCACTGTAAATAAATATTTTTACATTATTTAATTAATATTTTTTCTAAAATTATTTTTAAAATTAGCATTTCATGGTTATAAGTATTTTTCGTTTAGAAATTGAGTCCTGAAATCATCTAGATAGGATGATTTTCAAATTTATAACAGGTTCCATAAACATGTAACAATGAACAAAAACACCTGTCTGTATGCAGACATATATACACAAGCAAGTTTACAGCCATGCAAACATATTTCACAATCACCCACCTAACATTCATCACATTCAACCCAAAATATGAATAGTTTTTGAAGTTTGCTCACCTGAGTGCACAGTACAGAGAAGAACAGAGGACATGTTTTTGATCTAAAATCTGGAAAGTTATTGTTGCCTTGTTGTTTCAATTTAAATTCATTTGAGTTGATCTTTAGCTTGATGACTTTGAATTAATCCTGAAGTCTTGATCTTTGAATTTGCATTTTCTTAATCAGGTTGATTTTAACTCCTTTCTGGTTGAAGATTTTATCTTGCATGCTAATTTCCTAAGATGATGTTGCTTTGAATTCTTTTGCTTTTTTTGAGTTTGTTTGTGATCTGCAATCCCAGGTTGAAGTTTTCTCTTTTTTCGTTTTAAACATTGTTTCAGATCTGAGAAGAGAAGATGATGGTAGTTTTCAGATTTTTTTTTGGGTGTTGGGGTTTGAAATGGCCAAATCTATGTTCTTGTATTTTCAAATTTGGTAAGAAGTTAAATTATTGCATATGGGGAGCTCAAAAGTTTCTATAATTTAAATTTCATTATTTTATTCAATTAAATATAGTGAATGCCATTTGTAAAAATCATCATGATTATGAAATCTAAACACTTGTAAATTTTATACTTACATATGTATGATTGATATTTATAATTTTACAAAGACAAAAGAATTTTAAAAATAAATTTTATATCATATTCACTTAAGTCTTTTATGTACATAAGTTTGCATTTTACGTTTTCATGTTAATAACACTTAAATATAACTTTATATTATGTTTCCCATTTAAATAAATACAATTTTTTTCTTTTATTTATGTATGTGTTGTGTTTTCTTTTATATCTATATTTACAATAATAAGATCTTATCTCCATTGTTTTTTTTCTTCACGTTCAATCTTTAATTTAATTCAACATATTTATATACTTATATATTTATACAATTCACATTCATACATTTTTTATTTTTGTACAACTTTTAAAGAAAAGAAAGATTTAAAAATTTTGATCTCATACTAACAAACAGTCGCATTTATTTATATAAGAGAATTAAATCTTAAAAATAAATTTTTTGAAATTTATTACACCTTCCAAATATTAATATAATTAAAAATTTAGAAAACAACTATCATTATCTTTTTATTAATCTCAAGCTTTTAATTTCTATTTTATTTTTAATACATTTTATTTTTCCTAAATCCATATTTAATTGTAAGATACTTATGCTTAAATTTCTAATTAAATTTCTATTTATAATCAAAAATTATTTATTTATTCTAGAAATCTCTAATTAACTCACAATTTATTTTCAAAAATTAATTTAATTGCCAAATTAAACTTGGTAAATTTTCAAGAATGTCACATGGTCTGAAACCAACATCTCTCTCCTAAATACCAAATAGAAAGAAAGATCGATGTATGTAAAGCAATCCTTCATCTACAAGCATGATACGCAATAGCAGGATGATGACCATCAAACATCTGGCCAGTATGTTTCAATGCCATCAGTATCCAACCTATAGTGCCGGTAGAATGTTAGCCCTACATCACAAGTAAATATGAGATCAGGCCTCCATTAAATTGTGCTTAACCCTCATAGGCGCATGAGAAACATATTGTAGGCCCTCCCATCGTCTCATTCGTGGAATATGTTTCTACAACTTGGTTAACTATCAAAATAATTAGGGTATGCATGTTTTCCATGTATTCGTAGTACGAACATGACAAAATATACCAAAAGCCAAACATTGGTCCCACCTTCTTTAGAGGGTAAGAGTCAAGAGCGGCATACAAACATCCAAGTATAAACATCCTTGTATAGACCTAGTAAGACTAGAGCCCTGTCCCCCGGGGTGTGTGATAGATAGTTATATTAATTATTTATATACGGATAGGAATATAAAATGATTACCGGGATAATCATTTAGGACGTATTTTGATTTTAAATTGCTTACATTAAAAATAATATGTTAGCTATTTAGTTTTGGTTGATTGGTTATTAGGAATTGGTTGCTTGGTTGTATTTATTTATATCAGATGCATGGATGTTAGTGATGATAAAACAAATATAACTAAGGAAAATTTTTAATTAATTATTTGTTGACTTGTCTAGAAATTGTTTAAGGGTTCTGGGACCCCATGTTATCGATAAGAGTTCATAAATATCGAACGAGACATTTTGACATGAGAAATAATAATTTTAGAAAAATGGAAAATATTTTGAGTTTAAAATAATATTTTACCCATCGAATAAATTTTAACGAGGCAATGTTGATATTTTATGTAATCAACATTGCAGCAAGTGATGAAATCAATCACTAAATTTCGTGGCTCAGTTTTATTTTATATAGTGAGATAAGATAAGAAAAATGTTTTAATTTTTGGAATTGGTTTATATTACTTTTAAATAGAAGTTAATTGAAAAAATATATTAAAAAAGAATAATTGAAGATCTAGTTCCATTCATGAATTTAACCTTCAAATTCTTTGATTTGAATAACTATAAGATAATTTTAAGTCATAATTTATGAATTGGTTGGAAAATTTTAAGAGTTCCTTAAAAAGTGAAAGGATAGAGTATTTTATTTGTCCATTAAGTGTTTGATAAACATTGGATAAAACTTTTGGTTCCTTTTGTGAATAACAATAAATTGAAGGAATAATTATTTGTAAAAGAATTAGGTCTAGAGAAATCTTTGAGTTATAATATTTAAAGTATTATAAATAATAGTAAAGATGTTAAAAATAATAATTAACGAGAAGATAGAGCTTTAAGTGAATTAAATATTATTTAAAATGTGAGAAATTCAAAAGTAAATATCTTGGATATAAATAACATTTTAAAAAGGAAATATTATGAGTTATATGGTTATTTATAAAGAAAATATTAATTCGAGTTTTGATAATAATATTAAGTAAATGAATTGGAACTTGATATTAATATTTGTGAAAGTAAAATATTTTGAGAAATAAATTTAGAGGAAAAATTTATCTACAAGTATATATGTGTTTAAAAGTTTTGGTGGTTTGGAACATTTTAATAAACTACAAAGATGCCTTACATGTATTGATTTGGAGGACGTGTTCAGCCATCGAACATTAGCAATAACAGAGGTCGGTGGCAAAGCAATGTTGATTTCGTTATCAACATCACAGCCATTTAATAAAGAGATTTGTTATAAAATCATGGCAAGGCAATGTTATTTTGTTATTTGATATTTGTAAATTGTGAATGTTATTTTAAGATATATGCTAAGATGAATAGTGTGTGCTATTTTAATTTATTATGTGTATCATTTTATGACTTAGATGGATGTTAAATTTTGGAAGTTCAAAACAAGAATGGAAAATAACTTGGAATTTTATAATTTGATGATTTAGATTATATTTTTTATAAAAAGGTAAATTTTGAAAGAATTATTTAGAGAAAATAATTGAAATTTAGAAATTCGAAGTTAAATATATTCGTGTAAACTTATTTTCCAATTATAAACTAAGGAAGGTGGATATATTAATTTTATAAATCCAAATGTAAGTTAAAACAATGTTTTATACTAGTATTGTAGGTTAAATTTAAAAGTATGAACTTTTGAATATATTTATATTTCTATTATAGACTTTTATCTGAATCGAAATTACGAGGATGCAATTTCTTTAAGGAGGAAAGTTTGTAACAACCCTTATTTTTGAGTATATATAATAAAATAAATAATGATTTAAAATTTAAAAATTTAAATCATTAGTTGGAATTTGTAGTCTTTTATGAAAGGTAAATTGTTTTATAATATAAATTCCAAATCATTATGAAATTGAGAAATATTAGTATTTTAAAGCATTGAAATTGTAGAATTTAGAATTTAAATTAAACAGAAATATGTAGTTGATTTGAATCTTTTATCTTTGAATAAAAGAGAATTAAGATTGATTTTTAATAAAGAATTGTGATTTTAATTCTTTTTAAACTCTCAAATTATTTAAATCGGAGATGTTCTATTTTAGAAAATGAATGAAATGTTTTAAAATGATTAAATAAAAATTTAGAAATTTAAGTTGAAAACAAAACATTTAGTACGTTATATCTTTTATTTTAAATAAAAGATTATTTTGGAGTTTAATAAATTTTATTTGAATTTTTTTTGTTGAGGTTTAACTGCAGTTCATGAAACAACTTAGTTAATTCAGCTAAGATTTTAAATGCAAAATCTTTGCTCATGAATTTATGTATTCGTTGCTAATTATATTGAATTAAGTATTTAAACACATTTTAGGGCAAAATTAATTCTTAAGGCCCAAAGTAAATTAAAAGAGCTAATTGAGATAAGGAGATTTAGGATTTTGCTAAGTGTAGAATATTGTATGTGTAGTTCTCATCTCATCTCATTTTTTCAAAAAATCAACATTGAACACTTTCCCTTTTCAAACCAAAAGAAAATCAAATCCCTCAATTTAGTTTGATTCTTTTGCAAATTCGGATCATTTAAAGTTAATAGCATCAAGTAATCTTCCCAAACCATGAATATATCTCTGTAATTTTTTGTTTTGCTATTTATGTTTAATAATTTAGATTTTTGTTGCATTTTGAGTTAAATTGTTTTTTAGGTCTGTTAAATTCTAAAGAGAGTTGATGTTTGCGTTATAGTTACTTATTGCTAAGAGTAAATGTGAGTTAATTCTCACATAATCTATCTTTGAATATCTAATTACATGCTTTGCAATTTTATGTGAATCGGATTAGTGATTTGTATTTCTGTAGCTGAGAACTTATTAATTCATTCTTTGAGATAATCATAGTTGCTATTTTTGTCACATCGTTTTCATTTTTCATCAGAATTTGATAATTTCTAATCTTATGAAAGCTTACATCTTGTGTGTCAACTTTCATGTTGAGCATTTTTAAAAATTCTAAGCATGGGTCGATCAAAAACCTATTGCAAACTCTCTACCCTACTCTTGTAAAATTTGAAATTTCTCATCTAAACGTTGTTGGTAATTTGAACATATCTTTCTTATTTCTTGTCGGAACTTGATAATTTTTTATGTTCTAAAAAGCTTAAACTATGTTATATAAGTTTTATGTTTTGATTTTTGTAATTCTAAGGTTAAAATAGTCAAAATTGCACTTCTTTGTCGTTGTCCTGAGAATGAACGACAGGGGTGATAAATTTTAAATTTGAGAATTGTTTCGGCCATAACTTTTGAAACATAAGTCCAAATTTGATGATATATTTCTTGTTGGAAATCTTGGAATTCTATATATAAATTTGATGTTTTGAGTTTTGTAAACTTTGAGATTTAAATGGTCAAAATAGCATTTCTTTGTCATTGGCATGATAATAAACGACAAAGATAATTAATTTAAAACCTAAAACTTATATTAATCATAACTTTTAAACCGTAATCCTATTTGGATGATCATTTTCTTGTTAGAAAGCTATATCTACAACTTTTATGTTTTGAGTTTTGCAAAATTTTGAGATTTAAAGGATCGAAACTGCACATTTTAAAACTCTAAATTTGATTTAAAAATAAATATATTTTAGAATGAATGGTTTTATAAAGGGAAGTGATAATTTAAAAGTTTCAAATAAAACTTGTTGAGACTAGTACATATAAATATTGCTTTCAAAAAACTATTTTATAGTTCCCTAAAAATTTGGTTTCTTACTATTTAATAAATCTAGAGATAAATAATGGATTTGGTATTTCATTTTAATTAAGAATTTGGAATAAATTTTGAGATAAAATTTATGAGCCTTAATTCTATAATACGAGAAGTACTATTAATCAACTTAGTGTTATTGATTGGTTTAAATGCTTTCAAGTAATGTTTCATCGAACGTGGTATAATTCATTGAATAAATTTTTTGAGTGGAATTTATTAACGCATTAGCGAATATTTGAATTTCTAGGGATGTTTTGATTAACTTCTTGTGATTTCTTTTAGGAAAGTATTTAACACTTTAGAGTAGTATTCTTTTTTGGTGTTTGGCATAGGGATGATAGATCTTTAAGAATATAGTTCAAGTTTTCCAGCTATATCCATAACGAATGAGATTTAATAGCTTTTGGTAAATACTTGAATTTCACCTGGCGGTATAGGACGTTTTAATTAAGTTCTCATGAATAAAATGGATAATATTTGGCACTTTTGAGTTTACTCTCTTTTGGTATTCGACATGGGGCCATAGAACCTTAAGAAGTATACTATTGGATCTTTATATGTTCATTGAGATCGAAATGAGGTATATTTCTCCTATCTTTGAGTTATGTTTTTACGATTATTGTGATCGGTATAGACTTGGTTTTCTTGGACTTTGATTTTTTTTTCATGGTATGGATGCTAAGTGGTATCAGATCGATATAAGTGATGCCACCTTTTTTTCCATGGTATAAGTACGATGATTATGATCATTATGGATATGGTTTTCAAGATATTATTATTTATTCAGGAATTTTGGGCCTTTTGGCTATTCTGTTTTGTGACTTCTATGTCTTGAGATGGATTTTGAGGATTCGTGGTTTATTGGTATTTTGTGATTGTAGCATTCTTGTGTCTTGAGAGGTAGATAGAACTAGGCTAGATTTCATAACTTGTTTATATATATGACACCTGTATTTATATATATGTCATGTATCTTAGTATTATATCTTGTTCTCACCCTTTTGGATTTTTAGAGATAGCCTGACCGTTTATTTTATAATACTCGGGTCAGACTGAGACTTTTTAAGTTACATGACATGTAGATCTTTGGATGGATATGCTAGAAGAGGATATACCATTTTAGTTCTAGTTTATCTCACTTAGGATTTTTTGTTTGTATATGATATGTATATTATGTGGGTCTACTATATTGTTTTGTAGACTCGATTTATATATGTTTATGAAGTTTATCATTCCGCTATGATCTGTGATTATTGTTTGTATGATATACTATTCTGATTCTAAGAAACCAGTGTGTTTATTACTTTGAATTGAGATTGTACATGGCAAATTTTATTCTAGAGACTTAACAAGACGGTAAGTATGACGTGTTAGTGTTAGTAAAGTTATATTCACATTTGGTTGCCCTTAACCAGCCATATTCTCCATGTTAGTAGACAACATTATTTATATTGTTCTTTAATAATATGGGTATAGTGGTAGGGTCGTTACTTATATGGTACTCAAACTCAACTCGATCCCCAAAGCTTCCTATAGACTCCTCCAAAACTCGTTGGTAAAAAGCGGGTTTTGATCAGTAACTAAATTAGTATGAACTCCATGTAATCTAATGACCCTTCTCACATATAGAGTCGCTAACGATGCCATGTCCTCATACTCCTCACTGGTATGAAATGAGTGCACTTAGTCAACCAATCGACTATGACTTAATGCTCTCATTTCATCTCCTACTCCTCGATAGACCATCCACAAAACCTATAGAAATGTTTTCCCACTTACACCAAGGAATATCCAATTGTTGCAACAATCCTCCCAGCTTCTTCTGCTCTACCTTCACCCTTTGGCAAGTCATACATCTAGCTACATAGTAATAATGTTAGGGGTATGCCCTATGGGTAATTATGTAATTTGTTACATATATCTAACTTGATGACCAATCTTGTTCAAACAAAAAGGTGTTTTCTTTCTATTACATACTTGATATAATATGTTGTATTAATTAATTAATTTAATTAAAATTATATTTATTAGGAAATCCATAAATGGTATGTTTTTTGATAGTAGCTATAAAGTGTTGTAACCATGAGTAATTTATCACAATGAAAATAAATAAACCATTTTAAATATTCCTAGTCAAAATGTATCAAGACTGGATATCAATACATCTGCTGAGACTAATATAACGCTCACCAAATGTTAGGCTGTGTATTACTCATGGCTTCTGGGGGGCACCAAGGGGTTACGTACCGATGGTTATTAGATAAATATGGAATGACTCACTCGATAGTTTTCTATTGGTAAATATAACTAAGGTTAAGCAAAGTATATCGGTTGACTAATTTACACAGTTTTCTCAACTTGAGAATACTGTCGATCTTCAATATGACAGCTCCGCTTTGATTATAGTTAAATCGTGGCATGATGTCCATCGAATGACTACAGTTGGGTCGAGTGAAAGCATTGGAAGTGAATCACTATTCAAGAGCGGATTAGTCTCCTCAGTTATATTAAGTTAGTATCACGGTCAACGATGTCAACTCAAAGCCAAAGTCTCTGGCCAGAGCAGTTCGATTAATAATAATTGTTATTATTAAAGCTAGGACTTTGTGTTTGAATTATAAAGTTGAATGTGGACGATATTGGAATTTTGACCATTACCAAAATTCACAAGTCCCAATGTGATATAGTTTTGACGAAGAGAATTGATGTAAATAATTATCACTATGAGGTACCGCTTATAATAAGTAAAATTGGATTTTATCAAAAATTTGTAAGCGATAAATTTACCAGTATTTCACACCACTTGCTAAGTGACGTGTGAACATTAATATTCAACTAGTTCGATTTTGATCGTTGATTGAATTTATGCCTTTTAGTCGCACGACTATAACGATGAATACTCTAAATGAACCACATGATTTAATTAATTTATAATCGTTGTAAATTAATTAAATTAATTAATGTTTATGAAATATTAATTATTAAACTTTATTTGATTTGTTTGAATTATTACTTAATAAAGTGCGTCGATAAAAGTTATAAACGCGCTTATTGATATTCGATATCAATAAAATATTTAAATTGGATTTAAGTAGATTAATTGCTAAGTGTTTTTTGAAATTTTTCATTGAGGCCCACATGCGTGATGAAAAAGGGGATAGGTTTCAAATGTGATTTGAAAATCTAAAGGAGGACTTCATTAAAAAAAAGAACGGAAATAAATCTTTTTTTTATAAATCACTTGAATATCATTTATGAAATGAACTTTTTCATTTTCTCTTTATTTTATTCTACTGAATATAGGAAGAGGATGGAAGAGGATTTGGTGGTTAAATTTTGGAATTAAATAAGGAAGGTTTTAAAGGAGGAAATTGAAAAGGTTTTAATGTTTTCTTTTAAAACATATTCTCTCTCTCATCCTCATACACTTTTTTTTACAAACAAATTTTCCTTATTTTTATCATAAGCTCTCCTCCTTTCCTTTAATGGCCTCTGTGAAAATAAAATTTTCATAAAATAAATTCAAAAAAATAAATAAATAAAAGGTGGTTCTTGTCTCTTGATCCTTGTAACAAATGGAGACTGATTTTTGAACATATGAGGTTTGATTCATCGTTCAAGGTACGGTTAATTGGCTACACCTAAAGAAAAAATTAGATCTTTCAAGGTGCAACTTCAAGGCTTCAGAATTAAGGTATGATCCTCTTATTCCAATAATTTTATATAATGTTTTAATGAACAAAATTGAATATCATAATTCGTACATGCATAATATTGCCTCATTTGATTTGAACATGGTTTATGTAGTTTGAATTTTTTATTATATGAATTGATTGGTTTTTTATTTAGATAAATCAAAACTGAAACCTGTATACGATTAGACAATATTTTAGTTTTAGATCTATGTTTAAACATTCAAATCAAAGTATAATTGTTTTGATTTGAAAGTTTATATGTTCTTATTGTTTGCATTTCTGTTGTAATAAAAACCTATATATGATTAAATGATGTTTAATAAATTGATTACAATAAATTTCTAAATTTGTTACCTACTTGACATCTTAATTATCCTTCTTTAATTATTCAAAGGATTTTAACATATTTCTTAATTCAGTATATATCACCTTTTGTTTTATAATAATAAAACAAATTATTTATTCATATAGGTTGAATCTTCGTAGATTTGAAATTTTATTTGTTCTTATTATCTGCATCTTATTGTAATTGAAATGGGGGCCCACACATGATTAAATGATGCTTTGATAATAAATTTATTATAATAAATTTATAAATTTGTTACCAGATTTGATATGACTAATATCTTTCTTTAAGTATTCAAAGGATTATTAATATATTATTCAGTATAGTATAATTCACTTTTGTTTAATTTTTTTCATATAGGTTGAATCTCTCTTGATTTAATTGTATAATATATATTTTGTTAAGTAATTTAAGTTTACATAAGTTCATAAATTCATTAGAAAATTTAAATGTAATATGGTTTATTTTGAATTAATTAAGAAGTTTTAGGTTAATCTATATATACAAAAAATTACATGTATATGTACATATACAACTTAATGTTTATATTTCAAACTGTATAATTCAAATGCTTTATTAATATCAAATAATTTTAAATGAGGCAGTAGTGTACGCATATGAATTATTATTGGTTATTCCTATTCTTATGTCATAATGATTCATTGATTGCTAATTGAATGCTGCATAAATCAAGTTTTTTCAGAAGGGAAAAAATGAATTAATCATCTTTGTCATCATTTATTTGTTTCCCTTTTGTCCCTTATGTGATTGCCTTTAAAATTGTTATTTATTCATATACATCATGTTATCAATTGATCATACTTGCCTTATGTTTAATGTTCTGTTACACAATTAAGGAATGAATATATTCGATGTATTCAAACCTTATTTTTATACCATTCTTGATTATTTCAGAATTAAATTAATAAAACAAAATAACGTATTAAATAAAATAATGATTTTATTTAAAAGAAAATTTAGATAAGATCTAAATGCATTTAGACTTCATAGACCCGTTAGTGATCTAAATGGTAATATTTTTTAAATTCACCAATTTCTTCCGATGCGGGCTGGCCCAGTTCCAACACATACTTCGTTACATGCTTCTTCATGCTGGGCCTATAGATGACTCTGTTGATGTCGTGATACATCTTGTCACCACCAAGATGAATGGTCATCTTAGAACGGTGAGACTCAACTAGTACTGCATCTACCAAATCCGTACTAACAGGAACATAAAACCTATCATCCCTGCATAGCTATCCTCTCGAGTCAAGGACATAACGCCTCAAATGACTCGATGACTCTCCTATACCAATCCTCTTTATAATGTCTAGTAGCTCCTTGCCCTCCTTCTATCTAGAGCCAATACGCTTCATCAATGTGGGCTGCACACCTAAAGCTACTAGTAATCTTGGGGTAATATTTGTTGATGGTCGAAAGTCAAATGCAGAAATAAACTCTAAATGCTTCCATTCTAAGAACAAAGGACTCAATAATGCATGCTATCTGCTCAAAGTGTCAAACACTACATTACCCTTAACCAGGGTATATGAGATATCAAAGTCATATGATGTGAATTGCTCCATCCACCATTACTGTCTCAAATTCAAGTACTTTTTAGGAAAAATTACTTTAAGAACTTGTGATCCATATATAACTCCTATTCTCCTAAAAGGTAATTTCTCTATGACTTGAGTGCAAAGACGATGGCCACCAACTCAAGATCATGGGTAGGATAGTTTCTCTCGTGGGTCTTCAACTATCAACTAGCATGACTTACAACACTTCCTTCTTGAATCAGGACCATGCCTAACCCTGTTCCATAAACGTCGGTATAAATTAAATGGCTTCATCCTATCAGGTAATATCAAAAACGGTGCACTTGTCAACGCCTCCTTCAATTTAATAAAAGCATCTTTGCATTTTGCATCCCACGAGAAAACTAGATGCTTCTTAGTAAGACAGGTCAAAGTGGTAGAGACCTTTGCGAAGTCTATAATGAACTTCCGAAAGTAGCCCACTAGACCAAGGAAACTCCTTACCTTCATGGCATTTTTTCGACACATGCCAGTCCAGAACTACTGCCACTTTATTGGGATCAACTGCCAATCCACTTTTTGAGACGATGCATCCTAAAAATTGTACCTCCTTTCTTCAAAAGCAGCACTTTGAAAACTTTGCCTTCATCTTATGCGCACAGAGTGTACTGAGCATTTCTTTTAAATGCAAAGCGTGCTTCTCCTCGCTCCTTTAGTAGACTAATATATCATCCATAAATACCACGATGCACTTATTAAGCAATCCTTTGAAAACTCATCTCATCAAATCAACAAAGTAGGTGGGTGCATTGGACAATCCGAAGGGCATGACAAATCGTTTATAAAGTCCATAGGGTGTATGAAAATTTATCTTTTGGATACTATCCTCAGCGGCAAGCAATTGGTGGAATCCAGAAGCCAAGTCAAGCTGTGAAAACATCTTAACTCCAACCAATTGATCAAAGAAACCGTCTATTCGGGATATTGGATACTAAATTCTTCTTTGGTAGTTTGTTCAACTTCCAATAATCGACGTAGAGTCTTAGAGAACCATTTGCCTTGGTGACAAAGATGACTAGTGCTCCCCGCTCAAAAATGCTCATTCTAATAAAACCATTGTCCAACAGTTAATTTACTTGCTTTTTCAACTCGCGTCTCTCCTTTAGAGCCATATGCCTTGGTAAGGCGACAGGTCTGGCATTCTCAACAAAATAGATCCTAAACTCAATCTCTCTCTAGGGTGAGAGACCGATAACCTCAACAAAAAAATCTGGGAAATCTCTAATTATAGGCACCATATCTTGCTCATCATGTGATAGGTCTAAAGAATATAAGTAGCGCAACATAACTAATCCTCGAGCATCACAATAAACCTCCATGAAACTTCCACTATATATGCTTGACCTAACGACCTTCCTATCACAGTCTAAAATATCCCCATATATCATCATCCAATCCATGCCCGATATCAACCCAAACCCAGAGAATCCCAATACAAAGGCATCATAATCAAACTCGAACCCCTAATATGAATAACTTCAACCCCACATAACATAGACAAATAGGTCGATCCTTCTATGTGGTTTGACACAACTACAGGGTCTATGATTATACTAGCACCTAAGTATATGTCATCAACATGCCTACTAGAAATGAAAGAATATGAAGCTCTAGTGTCAAGTAAATGCGAATAGATAAACCTGATAAAGTCAACACACCTTCGATCACCACTGGCTGCGCACTCGAGCTAGAGAGTACTCCCAGTGCATAAGACAGAACCACGTGAGTAAAGGCCTAAGTTAAAGCTTTCTGAGGTGTTGGACATGCTCGCTTCATATGTACAAACTGATTGCAACTGTAGCACTTGACCTTTGAAAGATCTATATTACACTCCTTTAAGAAATGCCCATTCCTGCCACACTTCCTATAATGCATATCCTTCTTCTGCATCTTTCCTTATTGCCACACTTCAAAGATAACATAGGCATGAAAAAGGGAGGTTGCAATATGTATAAAATCCTGGGAAAGTTTTTTGAAATATTTTACATATATACATATATATATTTTAAAACCCATTTTTGAAAACTTTTGAAGAACATTTTAAAAAACCTTATGAAAATCATTTTTTTCGAAAAAATTCAAATACGGTCCTAATCTCTAAGGAACTTTGAACCTTGCTCTGATACTAACTGTGACAACCCGCCCCTCCCAGCACATAGATCTTAAGCCTAGTATGACTTTCAGACTCGCTTGTGCCGAGAAATACGAGTTGTCGGGTTTTATATAATATTATATAGACTAAAACAACAGATATAATCTAAGATATACTACACTTTCAGAACTCATAGTGGAAAGAATAAAACATATAAACTGAAAAATATCCATCTCAGAAAATATCCAAACCACAGTCTTAGAAAATCAGTATGTGATTCAATAGAGAGTACACATAAAGTATCACTCCAAGTCCAATATAGAAAATAAAATGTACTAATAAGATAGTTAAATACATGGAGAGTAAATAGGATAAAAATCAACTCTCAAGATGAGCTTGCCTCTCTAAGTATCAAGAATGAGCCAATCATCTTCTGCCCTGTCCACCCATGGTAGGGAAAAGAGAAGAAAAAGGTTGAGTCAGACAACAGTCTAGTGAATGAGTACAAGTTTAATATATAGTGATCAAGAGCAGTTACATTTAGCTCTATACTAAGTGACATAGGGTGTGTTATATGTGTCTTTGTATTCCTAGGGTCAATTACTTGAGGATTTCGGTCTAACGCACACCTACACTACAATAGTGTAGGCCACTATAATGGATTGAACTATAGAGCAAACCTCAATGTCTAACACTTGGTCACTGCTCCTAGAACTACTCGTCATGGAAACACCGCCCTAGACAACTATGAAAGCCACTCTAGGCTATTGGGTAATGAATCTTCCCCTTAACTATTGTAGTGGCCCGTAAATTTTAATGGTTTTATAATGTAATTAACTGATTTTTTGTGAAATTTAAGACAATTAAATTTTGAAATGAAATTTGATATATGGTATGCGTCTATTCAAATATAAAAAATGGCAAATTTTCGTTGGTAAATATGGAAAGTTAGTTTTGTTGTGTAATTTCGATTTCAATTTAAATCAGTTAAAGATTGATGCAAACAAAATATTACTGAAGTCTGAATATTTTTATGTAACAAAAATGTAAATAAATTTCTGAGTGAGATATCGTATTTCGTTTCGCCAAATTTGGATTGACATAGCCCCGTTTATCTTATTTTTGGCGTTTTAGCAACATTTTTGGTACCAATATCGACTTTTGATAGGATGGTCATATCACTGATATCTGTGTACCATTCTATCCGATTCATCGTGCTGATCTCCGTAGTATATTCATTTGTGTGTTTCGAAGTTCGATACTCAACGAAATCTAAGAAAAGATTTGTCGTTGGTACCCGGTTCTGAAATTCTTTGTTTTCTGTTTCCATTCATTTGTTCCAATGTGCAAACGAAGAGCCTTCGGTCATTATCATTTTCAGAAACCCAATGTCTGACTTCTACTATTTTATGACCTTTCATTTCCTATCGTTTAATTGCTTCATTTTATTTATATAACAGTTCGTACGCTATTTATTTTTATTTCTGACTTTTATTATTCTACCTTTTAAATCCGCTTTGCCATTTCATTTTAACCCTGTTGGTTCTTTGTTCTTCTTTTTCCTCTTTTAGATGCGTGCCTTCCATAAAGAAAAATATGTATTCGTTTCTGTGCTTGAGAAAATTTTAATATAATATATAAAACTTTATGTTTCCTGTAGCCTAACTCTCCTTCATTATTGCTCGTCCATCAGCATTTGCTCGAGCACCTACGAAACTTCATCCCTTACCTATTCACCTTGCACCCATCACCGATCTACACCTTTTCATTTAAAAACTTTTCCTACCTCACACATGGCCGCCGATCCGACCATCGCCATATCTCGGCCTACCACACAAACTCGCCTGTGCTTCTGTAACGTACGCGATTTTTCGTTGCCGAAAAACCGAATAATTAGGGTTTTTAAAAAAAATTTAAGAAAAGAAAAAGAGAGAAGAAGAGATAAGAGGATAGAAAAATAAGACAGAAAATAGAGAGGGAAAAGAAAAATAGAAAATAAATAGAACATAGAACGGAACAGAAAACAACTGAACAATAACAGAATCTCACAATTCGCAGCGGAACAACATATAATAATAAATGAATAATCTTTAAACAAAGAACTATATCAGTTATTACATTACATCACATTTCATTACATCATATCATCAGAGTGTACAACATCAACATTAAACAGTGCAGCGGAATAAGAAATACTATATAACTAGTAATACCCCATGCCATCCAGCTTGCCTCCAGCAATCCCAGAATATCCACCCAGAATATCCAGAATATCCTGATAAACCTTAACTCTTGACTGCCCGTGTGGAAATTGGTGGGCACCCAGAGTTTAGGAAGGAAAACAATAAACTCCGAGTCAGTCATGTGACTGGTGTGAGAACTCAAAACAGTTTATTTATCTTTAAAATCAAAATAGAGGAATATTTTTAAATCAATTCGCAATGCTTTTAAAAATGAGACTACCATAAGGCCTCCCGCACACACACACAATGCAAACGCAGAATCGGAGGAGATTTCTCCTTATGATAGTCAAAGATGCTTGATACGCATTTAAAAGAAAACATTTGATATTATTATTAGTGTATAGTGTAGAAAAAAATTTCGAAAGTAGAATATAAATCTTAGCCAACATAGACATTCCGAACTATGCCTACTATAGCTACCATCCAAACAGTGTTGCGACACCATAAGTGAATGATAGGTTCTACAACTAATACCGTACAAGTTTCGTATTGTTTCTTTGCATTTCTAACAAATGGTCAGGCCAAGAAACTTCCCAATGCCACATGAGAATGCCTCTGGATGGACATCCCCGAGAACCAAACCGGATCTTTACCAACACAAGGCCGGGTTACCCCTAACTGAGTAACAACTGACCGAATATGCCATCCCCCGGTCCTTTGGGACCTTTTCACCGAGCGCTCGTAATCAATTCACACAATCATAACAAAGTGTTTTCAACATGAGTAAATATCTGGGCTCCATACCATGATACCACCCTTTTCCAGAAGGAAATGCACACATCCTAAAGGGCGCTACCCCTCATAACCTTGCCGCATCTTTCCTGTTTTGACCATTCACGGGGTGTGAGGCTCGACGAAGTCACGTCCACAAAAACATACTTTATACAAAAGCCATGCTTTGGGTCAACAAATGATCATAGAAATGATCACCAAGATAGACGATCAAATAAATGATCCTATCACAATAATCAACACAATGATCATTTACAGCAACACTCAGCATGTCACATTACCAAATTGGGAATATATCGCTGATAACTTCAACTATATAACCTCTGAGCTCGTACGTCTCAGAGAAGGGTGTTAAGCCAAGAGAATAAATTCTCCGCCACCAACAGAAATATATTTGAAAGAAATCGGCTTTATATCTCAACTTGTAATGTCAGGCATACAATCCATACAAGTCTGTTCCAGGCTCGAACAAAACCGAAGGCACTTACAAAGAAGTCCTTGCAATCCGGATATTCACAATCCTGATCGGATTTCCCATCACTTAGGGAGTCTCTATACCGTTGCAACTCAGTGCAGAGACAATCGATAGGTCATCCTATCGCTTTCGCAAATACCGGGTCTTCAACACCGATCTTCAAATGCAATCATAACGACGTATCACATATTCGGAATGGGTTATACGACCCCATGGTCCTTTCCCGGTTAACCCGAATAGTGAGCGCTTATTCAAAAATAAGTGTAGCATTCACATTCAAACAAATCATATCAATTACCCATTCAAAGGGAAATATTGATAGTCGGTTATTGAACTATCACTGGATATGCACACATCACCAGATTCCAAATAATTTTCCAAATTATTTATTTTCCAAAAATATCTTTACAAGATATATTATTTCATACTTCAAAAATAAATCAATATTTATTTTTAAACCAATTCCACTTTCTTTTATAAATTCCTTAGTGAATTTATAATCCAAAATATCTATGAATATTCGATTTCAATTATTCATTTTCAAATTTCCTTTTTAATTTATCTTCAAAAAGATAAATTCTCTAATATTAACTTTATATTGGAAAAACATTTCCATACTTATTTAATAAGTAATTCACAACTCCATTTATTTTCAACACTTGGAAAATATTCAATATACTTAAATCGAGATTAAGTATATATTTCATTCTTTAAGGAAATCATTCTCTTAAACATATTTATTTGGGCCAAAACGAATGTTGTGTAAAACATCGTTACGACAACCCAAAATCACTAGTATAGGGATTCGAAATTAAAATAGATATATAAATCCCAATACTATACAAAACATTTCCTTTCGGAAATCATTTACTATAACAACAGTGTTATAGTCCACCATTTCCTTCTATTTCTCGAAAACGTCTATTTCAACAATCAATGTTGAAATCTATGGTTTCGAATCTCAACACATTTTAAAACATCGTTAGATCGTTTTAATTCTATTTCAAATATCACATTCAAAACAATTTCTTTAACATCTTATTCACTATTCAAAACGTGAATATACTTTGTTAACAAATTTCATCCTTTTACTCATTTTCTTTCAAAGGATTATTCACAGTCAAACCGTGAATATAACTCCATAAATAAATCATAACAATTTACTTATCAAAATAAGTCGTTTGTGAATTTATAAAACAACGTTTATAAATTCCATTTCTATTTATTTATAACAACTTCCTTTTATAAATTCCTTTATTAACCTATTCGATTTATAACTCAATTATAAAACAAAGGTTCATATTATAAGTTAAATACCTATAATTTATTCGTTCACAAAAATCGTTCCTTTGAACTTCATAATCATAAATCTTATAACTTATAAGATTCGATTATTCATCCAAATATATTCTTTAATAATTTCACAAAATCTATAAATCTTACTATTTATAAATTTCATTTATAACTCCACCATTTATAATTTTATGAATTCCATTCATTTACAAAGATTCATTTTCACTTCATTTAAACACTTATAAAAACTCGTTTTATAATGTCTATATTTCAATTTATAAATATCCATGTATAAATCTCTTAATATAAATCAATTTATATTATTCTTTAAAACTTCTTTAATCTCCTTTATTATTTCACCATTTTGATTTATAAAATAATCAAATTTTATAAATCCTATATTTAAACTTTTCACAATAAATTCTAAAATCCCGATTAAACTGTTTTATAAAATCATTAGCATCATATTCTCAAAAATCAGTTTTTTAACTATTTTTCTCAAAAATTATAATTTTTATAACTTTAAAAATTATAACGTTTATTTATTTAACATAGATCAAATTCCAAACGTATAGTATATTTTCAAAAATCGCTTTATAAATCATTTTAAAATTCCAAAACTTGGTCCAATGATGCTACATATCAAATAGTCAATCACGACAACAACGATATCACATATCGTATATGATAATCAATCAAATATCAAAATATCTGAATTCAAATAAATACTGTTGAGGAATCCAGTTGGATCCCTCCAACCTGTTTCCTGCATCCACAAACATTAGCACAATACCAATTTCGCTCCAGTACGAAATTATCGTGGTATATGTTTTTAATAAATATTATCCGCTTAATAACGGCGCAATAGGGTCTCATCCGCTAAAAAATACGGGAAATCAACAACTGCAATATATACATATGCCAATATATATATATATATATATATATATATATATATATATATATATACATATATATATTGATATTATATATAATACCAATTTCACTGTTTATGAAATATTCGCGGTATATGTTTTTAATAAATAACATCCGCTTACTAACGGCGTATAATGTCTATTTTAACAATCAATAGATAACAATCATCATTCAAACATGCATTCAAATATTTTAAATCTAACTATTTAAAATAAAATCGAAACTGATTCGATTGAGTGAGAAGTTCTCACCTTGATTTTAATTCCCGTTTTAGCGATTTATTTCGAATAAAATTAAACGGACGTTTAATTTTACCCAAAATTCTCACTAACTCCAAACGACTCCAATCCAATTTCATCGCGTAGTGCTCGTCCATACGATTCCAACGCAACTGGTTTCGCGCGTTTTCGACCTCGTATGAAAAAGTTATGATTATTTGAAGTTTACTCGATTTTTTTTTATAAACTAATTACAACAAACTTTATTTTTTTAAAACCCAAACCATTACTAGCCGTGAGATCTCCTACCACACAATCAAGACCGCACGCACCTTCACCTTCCCCCACGCGAAAATCTACAGGCCATAGCCGTGCAACAAACCCATCAAACACCAAACTAGGTTTTGATTTTTCAACCCAATAACTCGATAAAAATTCGATCAGGTAGTTCCATTTCGAAGAGCTCGACAAGTACCATACTCGGCTGCAGCACCTTGGAGTTCGACCTTCATCCTGGCACGCATTTCAAGGACGAACGGCCTGCCTTTGAACACGAATTCCCGTTGATTCGTGAAGCTATTCGCGATCATAGCCGTTGAAATCCAAGATCTCTCTATGCTCTACAATCTTCCAGTTAGAAGTTTCTTGAATCGTTGAGTGGATGAAGAGATAAGAGGAGGAGAAGAAGAGAACATTTCGGCCATTCATGGGGGAGGGGGGCGGCTGAAAGAAATTAGGTTTAGGTTTTTATTTTATTTTTTTAGTTGTGATGGTGGCTATTTATAGAGAATTCTTGAACACTATTCATTCCGGTTTTTCGAACTCCGATTTACGCGCCGTAACCAGCGTTTCTAGGGTTTACCCCGCGTTTCGAACACAATGGAACAGGTTTTGAAAGCTAATTCGGACATCTGTGCGAGTTATGGCTATAAACGCTCAATTTAAATTAAACCGATTTAAATCGATTTCTAGGCGTTTTAATTTGTACCGGACAAACGGTAAATCCAATTGACTTGAAATTTGAAACCTTACAATAATATCACATTATGGATCCGATGAAACTGGTTTCGTCGAAATCCGAGATTTGTTGAAAAATGGCTATTTTAACTCGCCAAATTAATATTAAAAACGATTCGATGCGTTTCGAGCTGCCAGGATCAAACGATAGCTCCGATTGACACGAAAATTGAAATCCGGTAATAACTAACTATTATGGATCCAATGGAACTGGTTTCGTTCAATTCTGAGACTGTTCAAAAATTGACTATTTTTTACTAGTCGATTTAAATATTAAAATATTCAATTTTCACAAATTAACTTTTAATTCGATTTTAAAAGTTCTAAAATATCGTTCTAACTTCAATATGATAAAATAAAATTTTACAAATCATTTTCAGTCATATTTAACCCTATTTTCAATTATTTCCATAATTTAATATATTAAATTATCGATTTAATTATCCAATTAAATCCAATTATTCAAATAAAAATTTATTCGACTTATAAATTCACTTATTAATATTTAAAATTAATTAAATATCCAAATTTTAATTAATAAAAATTCTGGGTCGTTATAATCTTCCCCCCTTAAAAGAATTTCGTCGTCGAAATTATCAAGTAAGAAAAGTTATAGAATTTATTAATATTCCATAATCCATAGTTAATACTTCTTATAATACTTCACTAAGTTTTCAAATCACACTTAGTTATCTTTTCAAAAACAACTACTATTGTTTAACTTTCAATTCCAAATCAAAGTTAAAGTTTTCAAAATTTTCCAATTTTCTCAAATTTTTTCTAACGCCTTAAATTTTCGGAAAAATTCGCCATAGTCTCCTTTGCGCGACTCGATCCGAAAAAACATGACAGTATATATATCACAAATATACATCTCATCAAGTAATGAGGCATCCCGAAGGGAAAAAAGTATAAAAGTACGGTATGTAATCCGAGATATGTACCTTATATTTTATTAGCGAGCATATACGGCTAATATAGCGCAAAAGCGAGCTCCAAATGCGAAGCAAACGCGATCCGCACCTACTAATCACTCAACAAACAACATGAGAACATGCATATAGACAATAGTATCAATATACAACATATAGTAACATAATAACTATATATGTCAACATGGCAAATGCAATAAAACAATAAATTCAACCATCAACCAACTATCATTCTACAAATTCATAACCAATATATATTCATTCATATTCTCATTAATATTCAATGAAATGGTTTTCAATTTAATCACATTTGATTCATTCACAGTGGTTGTTTTCTAACATTTATTTTCAATTAGTTTATATTCACTAATTCATATTCAAGTTGGTTCACTTCCAAATCAAATTCAATTCTATTCAAGATTCACTTAACTTCCAGTTGAATTCCAATTACTTTAGCTTTCTATTTCATCAATTCTTAATGAATTATATACAATCAACTAACAACCATATAACAACCAGTGTATATTAATTACAACCAAATTCCTTTGCTTATCAATTGGTTTAATTAAATTGATTTTCATTCAATCTTTCAGCTTCTAATAACATTAGATTTTAATGAATTAACACCTATATTCATTATTTCATATTAACTTAATTTACATTCAATTGATTAACATTTAATCCATTCATTCAATTCAATTACAAAGTTGAATTCATATATATAACTTAAGTTTATATTTATTTAATCCACTTGATTATTTACTTCGATACTAATATCAACTTCATTCAACATAATTTAAGTTATATTTCCATTTAACTTTAAATTCATTTTCATTTACAACACATATTCATAAATATATCCATATAGTTTCACTTCTTATATATATATTTAAGTTTATTTCACAATTGTAAATTACATTAATTATAATTCAATTCTTATAATTCTTTTTGCTTATACAATTATTCTTTTATTTAGATTATTCAAACAACTAAACAATCACTTATATACACTTTAATAATTCTGAAAAATTATTCCTTTATATATAAAATATAATCAAGGTACAATTATTTCATTTACCCAATTTTAAAATCAATATTGTGTCGAATTGTTCTATTCAAGTGTTTAGAAACCCCTTCGGCATAGTTGTCGAGACCACGCTGACGAAAGTTCATATGCCACTCAACAAACCAATCATCACAATATAAAACAATTTTATATTCACTAACAAATACGCTCTCATAGCTATTATTACACTCAAACTCATTCTAGAGTACTACTGACTCTATCTCTAACGAGTAATACCCAACAGAACCATGGTTGTCGCTTAACCATATGCTCCGATACCACATTGTAACGTACGCGATTTTTCGTTGCCGAAAAACTGAATAGTTAGGGTTTTTAAAAAAAATTTAAGAAAAGAAAAAGAGAGAAGAAGAGATAAGAGGATAGAAAAATAAGACAGAAAATAGAGAGGGAAAAGAAAAATAGAAAATAAATAGAACATAGAACGGAACAGAAAACAACTGAACAATAACAGAATCTCACAATTCGCAGCGGAACAACATATAATAATAAATGAATAATCTTTAAACAAAGAACTATATCAGTTATTACATTACATCACATTTCATTACATCATATCATCAGAGTGTACAACATCAACATTAAATAGTGCAGCGGAAAAAGAAATACTATATAACTAGTAATACGCCATGCCATCCAGCTTGCCTCCAGCAATCCCAGAATATCCAGAATATCCTGATAAACCTTAACTCTTGACTGCCCGTGTGGAAATTGGTGGGCACCCAGAGTTTAGGAAGGAAAACAATAAACTCCGAGTCAGTCATGTGACTGGTGTGAGAACTCAAAACAGTTTATTTATCTTTAAAATCAAAATAGAGGAATATTTTTAAATCAATTCGCAATGCTTTTAAAAATGAGACTACCATAAGGCCTCCCGCACACACACACAATGTAAACACAGAATCGGAGGAGATTTCTCCTTATGATAGTCAAAGATGCTTGATATGCATTTAAAAGAAAACATTTGATATTATTATTAGTGTATAGTGTGGAAAAAAATTTCGAAAGTAGAATATAAATCTTAGCCAACATAGACATTCCGAACTATGCCTACTATAGCTACCATCCAAACAGTGTTGCGACACCATAAGTGAATGATAGGTTCTACAACTAATACCGTACAAGTTTCGTATTGTTTCTTTGGATTTCCAACAAATGGTCAGGCCAAGGAACTTCCCATTGCCACATGAGAATGCCTCTGGATGGACATCCCCGAGAACCAAACCGGATCTCTACCAACACAAGGCCGGGTTACCCCTAACTGAGTAACAACTGACCGAATATGCCATCCCCCGGTCCTTTGGGACCTTTTCACCGAGCGCTCGTAATCAATTCACACAATCATAACAAAGTGTTTTCAACATGTGTGACGCCCCACCTCTATACCCGCGCTAGCCAAGAACACTACGGTGTAGTGCTGTCAACCAGCCCGGAGAATAAGGCTGTTGAGGAGCGGCCATCAATAGTTAGGCCTTACACTAGTACTGGTTATCTCGATAGGAGTGATATATATATATATATATAAATATTCGTAATTTTTCATCTCTGATTTATTTTCTCCCATCGACATACCCCAATACCAGTATAAAACGAACTACGATGGTTCATAATAGTTTAGAACAGTAAATATAAAATATTACACAGATAATATAATGCGGAACACAAATAAAATAGAAAGTCTCATATATACAATAACTGATGTCAGTTTCAATACATTTGACACGGTACATATGATACAACTACCACAGTCGACTCAGGAAGTTACATATACAAGTACATTAACGTATATAATATACATGAATACATATTTTCCTATACAATTATACAGACTACTATAAGTGACGACGACTACTCCAAAAGATATGAAAGAACTTCATAGCTCTAGCAGCAACCCAAAGGAGAATATCTACAACCTGAAATACTCGGTCTGACCCGAGTATTAGATTCAAAAGAAAATGATACTCGGGTCAGTCTAATTCAAACTCAGTTATTAGAGCACAGAAGCAATAATAATTAAATACTGAATAGACGACAGTAATTAAACCAAATCAGAATGCAATTCAGAATATTGAATTGAAATGAACAAACAGTTCAAACCATTGAAATATCAATTAAAATATTAATTCAAGTAGGGCTGCAGTACACGCACGCGTGCACTGCCTCGCCACTACGGAATATGGGATACGCAAAAAGATCCATAAGTCAAAACAAATAGAATATCATACACGCCATACCGTGTGGCTGCAGTTCACGCTTGCGTGCACTGCCTTGCCACTATAGTGATGTCGTACCCAAAAATTCAATACCGTGTGGCTGCAGTTCACGCTTGCGTGCACTGCCTTGCCACTACAGTGATGAAATAGGAATCGGCACAAGGTCAAATCCGAGTTTTAAAACTGGATTCAACACAGGGCAGTTAACATATCAGAAACAGTTGCAACATGGATATCACAAGAAATGAAACACCAATCAGTAGCATGCTAATGAAGACTGCATCAAAATGCAAGCACAAAAGTGCACAGCAACCAGAAATGCATGCAAGTGCCAACCAGAATGAAGACCACAAGTAACAAAAGACATAGTGCAGACTTGACAATGTTCACAAATGCATAATCAAATGCCCATACTACATGAAATACATGGAGACCAAGCAACTGCCACAAGACGACAATGCAGTATACATGAATACAACTCGACTACAACAGCTAGTCCAATGATCAAATAAACTAATGAATGAATGAAAAGGCAACAGCTCAGTTTAACACAATGAAAACTACAGTGATCTCAACAGAAGAGGCCGTGATCAAGATCAACAGCTACATGTACTGCAACAAAAGTCATGAATGCAGTAGCAAGGTTGCAAGCATATGAAATGCAGACTACAAGTACAACAGTGCCGATAAAGTTCAGATGACAATGAACTAAAGTGAAGATACCAGTGACAAATGGGAGAAGTATGAAATGATACAACTACAAGTACAGGGAACAACAATGAATACTGCAACATGACCAAATGTCAAAACTGCACCAATCACAAATGCAATGCTCAATGCACAAAGTAACTGTACAACAACAAGTTCAGACCAAACAAGCAATGCAAGTGCAGTTATGGGTGAACAGACCACAAAGAAAAGCCACCAAGACCAAAAGTGACACAGCAGGTTTGAATAACAACTCCACTGACCACAAAGCCAAGATCACAAAGAAATGCATGCCATCAAATTCAACAACATCAGAAAATCAAGTTCAAGACAACAGTGACAATGTAGACACAACTCAATATCACAATATTATGCAACAGTGAATAAAAACATGCACTTGCAACAGAAAGACAATGAACTGCAACATAAAGAGAAATGCACACTGGAACTACAATCACGGCAATATGCTTGAAGACCACAGCTCGACCAGGTAACAGCATGGAACAATGCAACACAGACCAAATGCTCAAGCCACCAAGATGACCAAGCAATGATCAAAGACCAGAAAGGTCAGAAGCACAGTGACAATTTTATGAAGACAAGTACACAAGGACACGTGAAATGAAATGAACACTTACAACATGACAACAGGTACAAGCTTATAACAAGTACCACTTCTAATTCAAAGGGATCATAATCAAGACAGTAGCTAAGGTAATCAAACAAGACTGAGAATGTCTGCAGTGGTACAAGTCGAAGTCATTAATGTATATGGAAGTGAAGTCGAGAGTCAACGTATCAAAGCCGTGAAATCATTGCCGTAGATATCAAATCACACAAATATACGAAATTGCCAAAACCAGAAATCATCTCCAACATCCATACGAAAATCGAAAACATCAACATCTCAACAAAACAGTGCCGAGACAACCAACAACCAAGTAGAAATAGATGTGAGTAAAACTCACACAAGTTCAAATCGAAATCACTAAAATTCAAAGCAATAATCAGCCAAGAATTCACGCAACCAAACACACAAATAACTAGAGCCAAGAATTAGATGTGAGCAAACTCACCTTGTCGACGAATTTAGCAGAAATGGTTACGAATCTAGCGGCCGCGAGCACCACGAGAGATGAGAAACCATCGGAATCGAAACCCCCAAATTGGAGCGAAGAAACGAAGCCCTAAATTTCTCAAGAGGAACTGCCGCCATTACGAACGAAGGAAAAATAAAAGAGACGGGTTTTTGAATGAATGAGAAAAGAAAAGGAAAGAAAACAGTATGAGCCTTGTAAATTTTCACGGGCCACGATTTCAAAGCCCAAAATTCCCTTTTGATAATTTATAAAAGAATTTTAATTAAAATATTAAACTTAAATTGGCAATAAGCGAAAATATTAATCGTTTAATGTCGATTCTAAATCGACATGAAATACAGGGTTGTTACAACATGAGTAAATATTGGGCTCCATACCATGGTACCACCCTTTTTCCAGAAGGAAATGCACACATCCTAAAGGGCGCTACCCCTCATAACCTTGCCGCATCTTTCCTGTTTTGACCATTCACGGTGTATGAGGCTCGACGAAGTCACGTCCACAAAAACATACTTTATACAAAAGCCATGCTTTGGGTCAACAAATGATCATAGAAATGATCACCAAGATAGACGATCAAATAAACGATCCTATCACAATAATCAACACAATGATCATTTACAGCAACACTCAGCATGTCACATTACCAAATTGGGAATATATCGCTGATAACTTCAACTATATAACCTCTGAGCTCGTACGTCTCAGAGAAGGGTGTTAAGCTAAGAGAATAAATTCTCCGCCACCAACAGAAATATATTTGAAAGAAATCGGCTTTATATCTCAACTTGTAATGTCAGGCATACAATCCATACAAGTCTGTTCCGGGCTCGAACAAAACCGAAAGCACTTACAAAGAAGTCCTTGCAATCCGGATATTCACAATCCTGATCGGATTTCCCATCACTTAGGGAGTCTCTATACCGTTGCAACTCAGTGCAGAGACAATCGATAGGTCATCCTATCGCTTTCGCAAATACCGGGTCTTCAACACCGATCTTCAAATGCAATCATAACGACGTATCACATATTCGGAATGGGTTATACGACCCCATGGTCCTTTCCCGGTTAATCCGAATAGTGAGCGCTTATTCAAAAATAAGTGTAGCATTCACATTCAAACAAATCATATCAATTACCCATTCAAAGGGAAATATTGATAGTCGGTTATTGAACTATCACTGGATATGCACACATCACCAGATTCCAAATAATTTTCCAAATTATTTATTTTCCAAAAATATCTTTACAAGATATTTTATTTCATACTTCAAAAATAAATCAATATTTATTTTTAAACCAATTCCACTTTCTTTTATAAATTCCTTAGTGAATTTATAATCCAAAATATCTATTATTCGATTTCAATTATTCATTTTCAAATTTCCTTTTTAATTTATCTTCAAAAGATAAATTCTCTAATATTCACTTTATATTGGAAAAACATTTCCATACTTATTTAATAAGTAATTCACAACTCCATTTATTTTCAACACTTGGAAAATATTCAATATACTTAATCGAGATTAAGTATATATTTCATTCTTTAAGGAAATCATTCTCTTAAACATATTTATTTGGGCCAAAACGAATGTTGTGTAAAACATCGTTACGACAACCCAAAATCACTAGTATAGGGATTCGAAATTAAAATAGATATATGAATCCCAATACTATACAAAACATTTCCTTTCGGAAATCATTTACTATAACAACAGTGTTATAGTCCACCATTTCCTTCTATTTCTCGAAAACGTCTATTTCAACAATCAATGTTGAAATCTATGGTTTCGAATCTCAACACATTTTAAAACATCGTTAGATCGTTTTAATTCTATTTCAAATATCACATTCAAAACAATTTCTTTAACATCTTATTCACTATTCAAAACGTGAATATACTTTGTTAACAAATTTCATCCTTTTACTCATTTTCTTTCAAAGGATTATTCACAGTCAAACCGTGAATATAACTCCATAAATAAATCATAACAATTTACTTATCAAAATAAGTCGTTTGTGAATTTATAAAACAACGTTTATAAATTCCATTTCTATTTATTTATAACAACTTCCTTTTATAAATTCCTTTATTAACCTATTCGATTTATAACTCAATTATAAAACAAAGGTTCATATTATAAGTTAAATACCTATAATTTATTCGTTCACAAAAATCGTTCCTTTGAACTTCATAATCATAAATCTTATAACTTATAAGATTCGATTATTCATCCAAATATATTCTTTAATAATTTCACAAAATCTATAAATCTTACTATTTGTAAATTTCATTTATAACTCCACCATTTATAATTTTATGAATTCCATTCATTTACAAAGATTCATTTTCACTTCATTTAAATACTTATAAAAACTCGTTTTATAATGTCTATATTTCAATTTATAAATATCCATGTATAAATCTCTTAATATAAATCAATTTATATTATTCTTTAAAACTTCTTTAATCTCCTTTATTATTTCACCATTTTGATTTATAAAATAATCAAATTTTATAAATCCTATATTTAAACTTTTCACAATAAATTCTAAAATCCCGATTAAACTATTTTATAAAATCATTAGCATCATATTCTCAAAAATCAGTTTTTTAACTATTTTTCTCAAAAATCATAATTTTTATACCTTTAAAAATTATAACGTTTATTTATTTAACATAGATCAAATTCCAAACGTATAGTATATTTTCAAAAATCACTTTATAAATCATTTTAAAATTCCAAAACTTGGTCCAATGATGCTACATATCAAATAGTCAATCACGACAACAACGAAATCACATATCGTATATGATAATCAATCAAATATTAAAATATCTGAATTCAAATAAATACTGTTGAGGAATCCAGTTGGATCCCTCCAACCTGTTTCCTGCATCCACAAACATTAGCACAATACCAATTTCGCTCCAGTACGAAATTATCGCGGTATATGTTTTTAATAAATATTATCCGCTTAATAACGGCGCAATAGGGTCTCATTCGCTAAAAAATACGGGAAATCAACAACTGCAATATATACATATGCCAATATATATATATTGATATTATATATAATACCAATTTCACTGTTTATGAAATATTCGCGGTATATGTTTTTAATAAATAACATCCGCTTACTAACGGCGTATAATGTCTATTTTAACAATCAATAGATAACAATCATCATTCAAACATGCATTCAATGATTTAAATCTAACTATTTAAAATAAAATCGAAACTGATTCGATTGAGTGAGAAGTTCTCACCTTGATTTTGATTCCCGTTTTAGCGATTTATTTCGAATAAAATTAAACGGACGTTTAATTTTACCCAAAATTCTCACTAACTCCAAACGACTCCAATCTAATTTCATCGCGTAGTGCTCGTCCATACGATTCCAACGCAACTGGTTTCGCGCGTTTTTGACCTCGTATGAAAAAGTTATGATTATTTGAAGTTTACTCGATTTTTTTTTTATAAACTAATTACAACAAACTTTATTTTTTTAAAACCCAAACCATTACTAGCCGTGAGATCTCCTACCACACAATCAAGACCGCACGCACCTTCACCTTCCCCCACGCGAAAATCTACAGGCCATAGCCGTGCAACAAACCCATCAAACACCAAACTAGGTTTTGATTTTTCAACCCAATAATTCGATAAAAATTCGATCAGGTAGTTCCATTTCGAAGAGCTCGACAAGTACCATACTCGGCTGCAGCACCTTGGAGTTCGGCCTTCATCCTGGCACGCATTTCAAGGCCGAACGGCCTGCCTTTGAACACGAATTCCCATTGATTCGTCAAGCTATTCGCGATCATAGCCGTTGAAATCCAAGATCTCTCTATGCTCTACAATCTTCCAGTTAGAAGTTTTTTGAATCGTTGAGTGGATGAAGAGATAAGAGGAGGAGAAGAAGAGAACATTTCGGCCGTTCATGGGGGAGGGTGGCGGCTGAAAGAAATTAGGTTTAGGTTTATTTTTATTTTATTTTTTAGTTTTGATGGTGGCTATTTATAGAGAATTCTTGAACACTATTCATTCCGATTTTCCGAACTCCGATTTACGCGCCGTAACCAGCGTTTCTAGGGTTTACCCCGCGTTTCGGACACAATGGAACAGGTTTCGAAAGCTAATTCGGACATCGGTGCGAGTTATGGCTATAAACGCTCAATTTAAATTAAACCGATTTAAATCGATTTCTAGGCGTTTTAATTTGTACCGGACAAACGGTAAATCCAATTGACTTGAAATTTGAAACCTTACAATAATATCACATTACGGATCCGATGAAACTGGTTTCGTCGAAATCTGTGACTTTTTGAAAAATGGCTATTTTAACTCGCCAAATTAATATTAAAAACGATTCGATGCGTTTCAAGCTGCCACGATCAAACGATAGCTCCGATTGACACGAAAATTGAAATCCGGTAATAACTAACTATTACGGATCCAATGGAACTGGTTTCGTTCAATTCTGAGACTGTTCAAAAATTGACTATTTTTACTAGTCGATTTAAATATTAAAATATTCAATTTTCACAAATTAACTTTTAATTCGATTTTAAAAGTTCTAAAATATCGTTCTAACTTCAATATGATAAAATAAAATTTTACAAATCATTTTCAATCATATTTAACCCTATTTTCAATTATTTCCATAATTTAATATAATAAATTATCGATTTAATTATCCAATTAAATCCAATTATTCAAATAAAAATTTATTCGACTTATAAATTCACTTATTAATATTTAAAATTAATTAAATATCCAAATTTTAATTAATAAAAATTCTGGGTCGTTACAGCTTCCATGGCCAAGCACCTTCTATCGCCTCCTGCTAATAGCCAACATGCGACAGCCCACCATCCCACAAACATCGAACTCCATCAACCCACCAATCACCAGACCTCCCTGGCCCGCACCCATCTCCGCCTTGCTTCTCTCCGAAACCACAGCACACCCACTAGTCCCACCCAGAAACCCAAGCTCATCCGCCAATTCCACTTGTCGAGCCCCTCAAACTCGCCTTTGCCGCAATAGCCCCACCTGAGCCTCCGCCATAACCATGAGCGCAGCGGAGACGCTGCCTCCCATCTCACCTTCTCGCGTGCCACTGGTTATATATAAGTTAGCATATATAGCAGGACTAAGTAAAATCTATATATATGTTCAGTGCGTGCGCGTGTGTGTATACATACATACATACATACATACATACATACATACATGTATGTATGTATGTATGTATGTATGTATTGATTATATAAACCTTGCTTTTCCTCTTCTTGAAAAAAAAACAAATTATATATGTATGTATATACACATAGCTGTACGTACGATGGCTTTGCATGGATCTGCTCCATCCTTGGTTTTTTATGGTTCCCGTGTTGTGTGTGTATGTGTTTATATATATATGCTACATATATGAACATCATGATAGAAGCTGCACGTATATATTGATATACGACTGTTGCACTCGGAGCATGTACTATAGTGTACACATATTGTTTATGTATATAGGTCGGCAGAAGTCATATTCTTACTCATTTAAAACTATGTTATTTATGTCATATATATATACAGCATATATATGTTTGTAGACAGAAGTCATATTTGTCTATTGAGCCCAAGGTTATATAGGTTTTGTCGGCTGAAGAGTTATATGCCACATATCCATATTTGTTCCTTCAAAAAAAATATGCGTATATATATTACACACACATGTGTGTGTGTGCGTATATATATTTTTCATCGAATTCTCATGCTAAATTTGATTTCGTGCTTATCGCAAATCTTTGATTTATCTTGTCGCATATTGTGCGCATATCAGTGTGCGTGTCTGTGTTAGTTGCTTCTCATTCAGTGTTCTCTAGCCTCGAAAGGTGAGCAATCACTCACAATTAACATTCTTATATTTAGTAAATTTGATTTTACTTAAAATGACAATTGAAATATGTTGTTAAATTTGAATTGTTAGTTATTTAATTTTTAAATATGATATGCCATTATCTGCAATTGTTTATCTGTGATATATGACACCATATCTTGTTTGTATATTTTATTTAATTTGTTACTGATGATATATGCATGTTGTTGATATATTATATTTTATCATAAATGGTTCTCGCTCTGTAAGTTCCTGTTAATTTAGAATTCCCTATGCGTTGAAATGATACATACTCGAACGATCTTGTAGAATAGGGGAAAATCGTTATCGGTTGAAATGATAAACCCAAGCGATTTTCATTTATTTCAAATTTTGGGATTGCGGGTTGAAATGATATATACCCGTAGATATTTAAATTGCGGATAGAAATGATAAATATATGTATCACTTGACCATAAGATAGAAAATTACACATGGACACCGTCGGTCTATATTTTGAAATTGATTTCCAAAGTTTTGAAAGGAAATTATAGGTTCTAATAGATATTGATTTCTAAAATATAATATGTATAAATGTTATGTTTATATACGTATAAAAAATTTTATTTTTAAAATTATATGTTTTGGAAATTTTAAAATTTATAAGTCAGTTTAAAAATATAATTTTTTAGGTTTTCTTATAATTTTAATATTTAAAAAAATATAAGATTTATTACAAATACATTATTTAATAAGATTTAATCTAATAAAAAATTAATTTAATTGGTTCATAGTATGTTTAAATATTTATTTAAATTTATATTAATATTTTAAAATAGATTTTTAGAACTTTAATAATAGAGGTTCGAAAGATAAACTAAAGTTGACTTGGAATTTAAATTGGTTAATAATTGAATTTAAATAAAAATTGAATTGAAATTATTAGTTTTGAGATTTTGAAAGATATGATTTATAACTTGATTTGATAAAAGTGATTAAATGAATATTCTCAACTTTAATTAAAAATTGAGTCTGGATATTTAATATTGATTTAAATTTATAAATTGAGATTTTATTTAATCGTTACTAAAATGATTAAGTGAATATTTTCCAATTTGAATAAAATTGAAGTAAAATGTTGAAATATAAATGAAATTTATATTGTAAATGTTTGAATATTTAAACTTGAATCTTTGAACTTTAAATTGAAATGGTTAAATTGGAATTGATTTAAGTTGAATTTTGAAATTTAAGATGATTTGAATCGAATTGCGAAATTGGAGGAAACTATTTTATTATATAAACTATTTTTAATATATATAAAAACTATTTTAATACATAAATTATTTTAATATATATAAACTATTTTAATTTATAATATTTTAATATATATATATATATATATATATATATATACACTATTTTCAGTATCTAAACTGTTTAAGTTGGAATTATTATAATTCCAAAAATATTATGATTTCAAAAGTGTTATAAATTTGAATGTGTTATGATTTCGAAAGTGTTATAAATTTGAAAGTGTTGCGATTCTGGAAATGAATATTTTTTAAGGTGAATAATGATGTCAAATTGATATGGTTTTGAAATGAATATGATATTTTGATATGAAGCATGAACTATTTGAATGAAATGACAACGGTGTGAAATAAGCGTTTGGTTGTTAAAGAGATGGGATCAGATATTCTCATACTCTCTGCCAATACCAAAAACCACTTTAACAACGTGTACGTGGTGGAGATTGCAGAATGAAATAGGATGGTTTGGCGACGATTCTATATGGTATTTACGTACCCCTGACTCCCGTGAGTCAGCTTGATGTGGATAAAATAGGAGCTATACCAAGCCAAGTAGGGTCATTCCCCCTATCGGGCATATTTTTTCAATACCATTCTATTGCTTTTGTGATTCGATTGGGTGCACCTTTGATTTGGGAGTGTGTCCAAGGTGGGTGGTAGTAGCTGTTATGCGTTACCACTAATCCGGGAGTGCAAATGGTATATCTACCCTGGCATTTCCTCGAGTGCCATGTTCACATGCCCTATCGCGCCTTCTATGAGTTTGGTTTATACCATACCTATGGAGTGCCCTCTGATAGCCCTTCAGTTTACGGAGGAATTATGGTACCGTATAGATTATGAGAATATATAAAAATGTGTTAAGAGGGAGATGGGTAACGCCTTAATGTTATTTTAATATTTTACTTTACTGTGGACATATTATAAAAGCGTATATTACTGCATAGTAGATAGTTCCACGAATCCTTAGGCGATGAGAATCCCAAACATCCTTTAAGTTACTTGTATTTCAGTTGACATTTCACTTGAGTTGAATTTGCTAATAAAAGAATTAATCCCGAATCGAGTGTTTTGTGTTTTTTTTTATGCTCGGGTCAGACTGAGTGACACAACATTTGAGACTCACCTTTGGAGTATGGAGCTTCGCTTGGAGATCCATCTCTCTACCCAGCTTCTAGTTATTTCAGTTATTCCAATCATTTATGTTTAGACTTGTCAGTTGCTTATGTATTAGAGATTCATTTGTATTTGAGATTCTATTGTTTTTCATTTCAAACTTTGATGTTTTATGTAGTAGCTTCGTGAACTAATATTTATTTATTCCGTTGCTTATTGTTATATTACTCTGTGTCTGTGATTCTATGATTGATTGATTTACTGTATATGCTGAGTTTTGCCAAATATAAATTAACAGTCTGACATTTTGAGCAATTCAAGTCTAACATGTGCGGATGCAAATGGTTCAAAATACTAGGTCGTTACAACTATGACTACCATAACTCAACGACGCATAGAGTAGGAACCCGTAATGCTGACTCATCGGTATGTCTCATTGTTGACATCCGTGTCCACCTCTCAATCATAGCATACACTTCTTATTGCATGCTTTAGGATCCAACATATGAACCGTACCACATTGTGTTAGTACCTATGTATATCCGTACTCTTGTTCTGCCCGGCCATACTTATTAGGAATCAGTCAGTCTGTGCGTCCATCGTAGAACCTTCCGTGAGTGCCATTTGCAATAAAAATTGCGCCTAGTTGAGTAATCAACTTCTTATTGGGTAAAAAATATTTACCGAACATTGCAATGTCCTAGCATCATCTCATAAGGAACTAGCTTCCTTATAGCTCCTAACGTACATATAAATAGCCTCAAATAGGCTCATACGATAAATGGCGTTTATATTTATTTTTATTATTAACCTGGGCCTTAGGTCGTCAGATTCTGCATTTTACACGTTTACCGGTCGACCTCGAACTCTAGCCAGTCGACCATTCTGGTCGATCATTTGGGATGAGTGGTCGATCGGTCGTAGGCTAAAATTAGGGTTCATGCAATTTTCCCGAGGTCGATTTTACATAGATTAATTTTGGTTGTCGATTGCGATTTAAGGTGTGTTAGCATAGACATCAAATTTATCAAATTATAATGATTTCCATTTCTACTCTACATTGTTAATTTCAATTTAGGGTTTTCTATTTTTATTTTAAGTTACTCACACCTTAAATCAATTAGAATATATTAAATCTAACTCTAACAATCATCTAAATAATTTGTTCCCACTTAACTTATGCCTAAGCTCTTCCAACTTTCTCCACTTGAGAATTGCCCTCCTTACTCTTGCTCCTTCTAGATCTGAGATTTTATTTCTTCTAGTTCGATATTAATTTGATTTTTGAAGAATTTTTTGGGTTAAAGGATGGATTAGATTTGGATAGAGTTTTGGTACAGTAAACGTTTATGTAACGACCCACCTTTTTGAAATGTTTAAATCGACAATAAACCACACATGTCAGACTCAAACCATTCAAAGAGAAGGATGGTTATGGGGTAACTGTGACGACCCGCCATTGTGAACCATTCACACATGTCAAATTTGAATTGCTCAAAATGACAAATTATTATTTATATTACACAAAACTTAGCATGTACAGTAAATAAATCAATCACAGAATCACGAATATAGAGTAATACAACGATACGCAGTGGAATAGATAAATAGTAGTTCATGAAGCTACTACAGAAACATCAGAGTCTAAAACCAAATACAACCTAAGTCCAAATACAAAGAAGTCTCTAATACATGATCAAATGACAAGTCTGAACATAAACAACTGGAAATAATTAAAAAACTGAGATAACTGAAAAGCTGAATAGATTAAAGATAGATCTCCAAGAAAAGCTCTGAGCCCCAAAGGGGAGTCACAAATGTTGTAATACTTAGGCTGACCCGAGCATAATGCAAAACACAAAACGCTCGAGTCAGGATTAACAATCTTATGCAAGTAAACCAACTCAAGTGAAATGTCTAAATGATATGCAAATAACTTAAAGATTGTTTGGGATTTCCATCCTTTAAGGATTGTTGAACTATCTACATACATAATACAATACGCTACATAAATAATGTCTACAGTAAAGTAAAATATTAAAATAGCGGTAAGGCGTTACCCATATCCCATTTAACACATTTTTATATAAATGCCATAGTCTATACAGATAATGTATACTCCACTCATAGATAGGCTATCAAGGAGCACTCCATAGGTACGACACAAAACAAACTCGTAGAAGGCGCGATAGGGCATGTGAACATGGCATTCGAGGCAATGCCAGGGTAGATATACCAACTACACTGCTGGACTGGTGGTAACGCATAGCAGCTACTACCGCCCACCTTTGAACACACTCACTAATCAAAATCAAGGGTGGCCACCAAATCAATCATAAAGTAATAGTATGGTATCGCAGAAATGTGCCTAATCGGAGATGCAAATCGGAGATGCGACCTCACTTGGCCTGTATAGCTCATGTTTTAGCCTTATCAAGCTAACTCACGGGGGTAGGGGTCACATAAATACCTCATACAGAATCGTTCGCCAAACCATCCTACTTCATTTCTTGAATCTCCATCACGTACACAGTTGTTAAAGTGGTTTTCGGTATTGGCAGAGAGTATGACAATGTCCGATCCCGGTCTCTTTAACAACCAAATGCTTAGTTCACATCGGATGGTTCTTTTACATTTCCAGAACCAGTTAATAATCAATATCAAAATATCATATTCGATTTCAAACCATATCTCTTTCGATATCATATTCACTTTCAAAACTATATACACTTTCAAAATCATATTCCCTTTCAAAACTATATCCACTTTCAAAATCATATTCCTTTTCAAAACTATATTCACTTTCAAAATCATATCATTTTTGAAATCATATTTGTTTTCAAAATCATATTCGTTTCAAAATCAAAAACACAAAATAGGTTAAACCATCATATCAAAATATTCGCATTTTAAATCAATTAAATCTAAATCATAACAGTTCCAACTTTAAACATTTTGAATATTGAAAGTAGTTTATACATTGGAATAGTTATACATTAAAAATAGTTTATATTTTAAAAATAGGTTATAGATTGAAATAGTTTATGTATTAGAACTAATTTATATATTAAAATAGGTTATAAATTGAAATAGTTTATATATTAGAAATAGTTTATATATTAAAATAGGTTATATATTAAAATAAATATATTAATTTAAACAATTTAAACATAATATATTTTAGTTTTATTAAATTTTATTAAATTAAATCTTATATTATGAAAAAGTAAATAAAGTGATAAGTAAAACCTTAAATTTTACATCTTAAAACTTAACTTATAAATTTAGAATTCTTAAACAAATAATTTAACATGTAACTTACATAATTGATTACAGAACATAGCATGTAATTTACATAATTAATTACATAATATAGCATGTAACTTACATAATTAATTACAGAAACTTACATAATTAATTACATAACAAAGAATGTAACTTACATAATTAATTACAGAAACTTACATAATTAATTACATAACAAAGAATGTAACTTACATAATTAATTACAGAACATGGCATGTAACTTACATAATTAATTATTACATAATTAATTACATAACATAGCATGTAACTTACATAATTAATTACATAAAATAACATGGAATGTGATATAAATTTTCTACCATAACATAACCTAACATACAATCATTTCCAATATAGCACCTTAGGTGATTTCCTATGTTACAATCATACTACATATATGCATAGAAATTTTATTCTTTTTTCTTCTTCTTTTTTTCTTCTTTTTCACACATAAATTTCACATAACATACTAATGACAATTTCCAACACAAAAGCGTTAACATTTAAATCAATACATATTTTCCTCTTTTTTTCTCTTCAACATAGAAATTTAATATTAAAATCATGATGCATATTAATAACCATATCATCACATCTATTTTTATAAATAAATAACATAATATCAGGAATATTTTTATGTCAAAAATAATAAGGGAACATATGTCATATCAAATCATAACCAAATTACGCAAAAGTTCTTAACAATTGCAACATTCCAATAACATATTAATTGATGTCCATTTACTTAACATAAGATTATAAATCGTGAGTGAATAGCTCACCTTTCGAGGCTAGGAAAACTGACGACACAAAGATATGAATTTGAGTCGCGAATTCCAAAGCAAATCAAAGCGGAATTGATGCAACACAAAATATATATGGATATATATTACATTTTTTTATAAAGGAGAATAGGAGAGGGGTTAAAAGGCTCGGTCTAGGGTTGAAAGGATAGGTTTGGATGCGGCTAAGGTGGGCTAGGGTGGAAGAGATGGTTTGGCTATGCAAGAGGAGAAGATGATGGTGATTTTGGTGGGATTTTGTGGAGATAGGGCATGGCTATAGGCTAGGAAAAAGGAAATGATTTCAGCCTTTCTTGGAGGAAATGGTGACCAAGATGAAGGGGAGCGAACGATGGCTTGGATAGTAGAGGAGAGGCGGAAATAGAAGAGGAGGTGGAAGGATTTTAGAAGAGAAAATGAAGGAGTTTTGATTTAGAGAAATTTGTATTTTTAGATCTAGAACTCTTTGTAAATTTAGAGAGGAAGAAGGGAGTGCGATGAGACAGTTTTCTCCAAAGAAAATTATGTACGTACAAGTTAGTCAGAAGAAAACAAATGGTCGTAGGCATAGGAATAGGCATAAATCTCTTGGTATGGTTAAAGTCTCTTGGTTAACCAAGGCCCATTAGGACTAAACCAAACACATTAGGACTTAGCCAAATTTCACAACTAAATACCACAAACATGTGTTAGTTTTTCACAGAAATTCAAATATTTGGAGCAATAGATATTTGATTTTGATGAAACAAAAAGTGGAGAAAAGATCATAATTCAGTCTATTATCATTTAAAAAGAATAAAATTTTAAAATTCAAATTTAAAATTTTCAACCAAAGGTCAAATTTTGACTAAGTTTGACCAAAATTCAAAATTTTAGAAAATTTCCATTTCATTGAATTTGGAAAAATATATTGTAACAACCCTAGTTTTTAGCCATTTATTTTATTTTAATTATTTAAATTTTAAAGGTATTTTATATAATTTGTGTTTAAAAATATAGTTTAATTATTCCATTTGAAGATATATTTTTATAAAATTTTATATGTCAATAAAATCTAATAATAACTGTGAAATTTAAGCTAAGTTTGAACGGTTAGATTTCGCGTTCAACAGACGCGTCAATTATAGGGTATAAAGCAACGTAATAAAACGTGTGTTTTTAAAATAATATTTTTGTGAAAATTTTTGATGTTTTAACCTGCGTCTGTTTAGCGCAGTGTAAAAATCAAGTTATAAATATTTTTGATACAAATTATCAGTCAGTGATTTTTATAAACAAACGTCGTTGTTAAAAATCAATCGTTTAAAACGTTGTATACATTTCCAAACCGACACGTAAATATTTATCTTCTTAAAATGTTTATAATAAAACCAAAAATCAAGGGTAGCATAAGTAAACATTTAAATGGTGAAACGTTCGAGCATTTTGTATCTTTTCTCTGGCAGTTCACATTTTTTTTTCTGAAAACATACACACCCTTTTTCAAAGCCTATGACCGTGCTTTCCTATTTACCTCTGCCTTTAAATTCCTTCAGTTACAACTTAAATCACGCAAGTTTTGAAATCAAAAACGTGTGTATCAATTTCGTTCACACTTGCATCATCAGTTTTTGTATCATGCCTGCCTTTGATCATGCTTCATACATCAATCAACCACAGCCCTTGAACCCGCATGGTTGAGAGATGTTTTGCATCTGGCAATCAAGATTTAAGCTGACCTCCATGAATCGTGCAAGCAATGCCAAATAAATTTTTGTGTAACTGATGAATACAAATCTCTCGGCCTTCCAGTAAATTCAAAAACTTATAATTTTTGCAAACTGAACTAAAAAAAAAAAAAGAACATAAAGTTACGTACAAACTTTATATCCAGGCTTATATCACGCAACTTTTCATTTTGTACTTTTCTTTTTAAAAAGTTTTGCATTAAGTGTGGCCAGTTTGTTTATTAAATCAAACATAGGAGAATCAAAGCATGCTGAAATCACGCATGCATATTTACATATTTTCAAACTTTATATGTTGTGTAACTGCCTAAATCTTATATCACGTAAACATATTTATAACTTTTGTAACTGAAAGCTTTAAATCTCTACAGCTTCCTCTTTTTCCCCTGTGTTTTTGCCTATGATCTAGTATGGTATCTGCGAACGTCCAAATACATTTGTAAACATATTTAATACAAATCAAAATTTATGTAAATATAAATGAATCATCACACACGTATTCATATTTACATATTTATATATATAAAACTGATACTTTAAACCATTTAAGCTGCTTGCCCTTTTCTCCCCATTTGTCCATTTGATTCCGCCTCAAACAAATCCTTTTATCTGCAAATCATCAATCTAAAATCACGCCTACATTAAATAGTATAAGATTTTGAAATCAAAGCTTCTCATAAAAATTTCAGTTATCGCATGCATTAAATCTAGATTTCAATTGGCAGTTTTAAATCACGCATTCATACTTAACCTTGCCTATCTTTTCAACTTCTCAATTCCCATGTATATCTCTCTATTTCATCTTTATTATGCAATAAATAAATAAATAAATAAAATTTTCCGTTCCTAATCACACATATAATTCAAGCAAAGTATCCTGGAAGGAAATTACACAGTCCATATTCATCAAATCTGGAAATTTATAAGGCACGCATGCTTTTGAAAAAAAAATTCTTATAACGTGCAAACATTTATATTTGGAAGATATATCACGCATGCATTAAAACTGGAAATGAATCACGCAACCTACAGTTAAAACAAATCTATATGTATTTGCTTGAATCACTAGTTGTATCAGCACCTCTGCCGTTTCTTAAGACCAAGGGAATATTGCATTGTATCACTATTTGCCGTTTGTTTGCCTATAAATCAATGTATAAACTAAATCACGTATAAGCATTTATCATATAGAAACTGATGTTTTCATTCCCATTTATCTCTCCTTTAATTCATACGAAGATTTAAAGCAAATATTTACCAAATCAATGCTTGAAATGTGAACGTATTCCCTGACATCTTGTATAATTGATAACTATTGATTTATCTCCTCTGATTTAGCTCGTCAGTTATATTCAAAGCCCTATATATTTATCCCATTGCTTTAATCACGTGAGTAAACAATTAACATAAGAAACTGATGCATTCAATCAATTGTGTATAACTGGCAGCAGATTTGATTTCTCTTCCTCTTAATATTGAAACCTTTATTTCTTTGAAACTGAAAGGAGAAATCACGCATATATGCAAAACGTTCAGACTTCAAAGCATGTTTGCTTTAACCATGCAACTGTTTAATTGGAACATATTGTGAAATCAAAATATATTCATAATGAGCAGTTTAAAATCACACATATCATCTGGAAAGAAAAAAATATAAATCAAGCACCTTTCAAATGCGCATCAGTTCAAATTTATGTGCCTTGCCGTTTTATCATTTAATCACACATCACATAAATTTGAAGTTATAACAATGTATACCTGCCAAGATACCAGTTCTCTGGTATGAGCTCAAATCACGCAGGAAATTAATCTGGCATTAAATTATCATCAAGCTTTATACGTTGTGAAACTCTTGGCTTCCCCTGTATATTTCGAAGATTTATCCTTTTGCAAACTGATCAGTAAATCACGCTCATAACGTTCTAACAGAGGAGTGATAGGAGAGATCAACGCTTACATTAATACTCGTACGTTTCATATCTGACTATTTCGCAAAATCCATCTATATATACTTTGCTTTATCTTCTTTAGTTTCATTCTCTCTTGTCTGTTCTTCTCGGGCTCGAACTCTTATCAGGTAAATGGTCTATGTCATTTTCTTTTCTTTGTTCAGATATTTCCTCTTCCTCGAAAATTTTGTTTTATCTCTGCCTTGCTCGGCCACACTACCATTTATCCACTTTGTTTTCTCTAAGAATCTTATCATATGCCTTGAACAACATATGGATCTGGGTTTATAGAGTTTTCTTTTTTTTTTTTCTTTTTTTTTTTGTATACATAATTAAGTCAGAGGTACTAACTTTATAGAACTGAGAGGTTACTTTGAAAAAAAATTTTACATATGTAAAACCAAGTTCTATCAAACATCTCATTAACCTGAGTTTTCTTTTGATTTCAAAATCATGGGTTCGACTAGGGGTATAATAAGGAATTTGCTCATTTTTCTCCTTTCAGACAAACTGTATTTGTAAACTTAGACCAGGTTTGGGTTCTAGTTTGGGTAAGTCATTGCAAAAGAGGATAGAAGAAGAAAAGAGCATAGAGGCATATATGAGTGAATTAAGAAAAACGTAGTTGAGTGGTAGTCTGCATTTATAAAATTCATAGGCTGTGCATATCTGTGTATCACACGGTGCACGAATGGATCAGTAAAAACTTGCTTTGGATATGATGACCAAGCCTTGTGAGTGAATTCATCTAACCTGAGTGTTTAGTAAAAGGCTGGAGTTTGGGGATGCTAGTAATAGTTGAAGATAGGATGAGGTGTGTCTGTACAGTTTTTAAGCCTGGAAAGTTTAGATTGAAGATGGATGAAGTCATAAAGCAATGATGCAAATTAAGTTTAAAATGTAAGATAGTAGCTGGATTTGAAAAAGTGACTCTAAGTTTGAGGAAAATTTAAGCAACAACATTTTCATAATACATAGGAATGCAAGTGTGCACGTGTATGCGTATTCAACATTTTGTCGTTTTTGTTTTAGGAAATTTTGTCGTAATTTTTGTGTTAGCACGGTTCACGTTTGGGGTATATTTTGGTCTATTTACACGGTGGAGTGGTCGAGCAAATCAAACCAATTCTCTTCCTATTTTAATTTTTCCTTGACCGTAAATTCTAAAGTCGCGTATTCAATATTTTGAATCCTGTTATAGATTTGAATCTAGGCGACATCCGAAGAATTTTGATCGTTACTCTCTGTCGTTCTTTTTCCGGTGAAATTGTCGTTTTGAAATTCAAATTTTCTGCAGCTTTCAGGTGAGTATTTCTCACCAGACATACGTATTTATATTTTAGTAAATTATTGCAAGTGTATGTGTAAAATTGTATTTCACTATTATCTGTCTGTAGTGTAATATAGAATGACGGACCCCAATTAAATTGACACCTCATCAGTTATTATCTGTTGTATTATATTCTGCAGTTATATTATATTATTGTTTATTTACTGCTTAAATCCCCACTGCAAGTTCCCTGTTATATATATATTGTTATAGGCTGAAATGATAGGCCTAAATAATTATTACTGTTCACTTGTTTGTTAACTGCTGTAAATTTACTTGGGATTGCGGGTTTGAAATGATAGAACCCGGGGTTTTATAAATTACGGGTTGAAATGATATAAATCCGTACCACTTGACCTAGGCTAGAAAACTATATACAGGCCCGTGGTCCTTATAATATTTTCTGAAATATTTAAAATTATTTTGGAAGTTAAATATTTGATTTATATCTTTAAAGGAATTTATATTGATTTTTAATAAGTTATAAATAAAGAAATAAATAAATATTTGAATAAATTTATGGAATATAACTTATTTGGTAAATCGGGATTTTGAAAGAATAAGATTTCAGTTAATAAATGAATAAATAAATAGGTTATATTTGGAAATATTTATCAAGTTAAACAATCTATTACAGCATTTAAATGCTGTCTTTTGAAATTTGACTAGTTTTACCCATAACTTTAGGTAGCATTTCCTAAGTGCTATGAAATCTAGAATTTGATTGCTCTAAAATTTATGGAATTTGATAAATTTTATTTTACCTTAAGTTTTGGAAAAACTTAAGACATAATATTTATAACTGTATTTTCCTAAATAAATTAAAGATAAATATTCTGGTATTAAGTAAATTTTGGGAAAAATTTAATGGTTAAAATTTGGAGTTTTATTTATGGAAATTATGGGAATATTCAAGACTAAAAATATAAAACATTGATTTGTGAAAGAATAAAACCCAAACTAAGTTTTGAATAGTAAATACTCCAATTGGATATATATAAAAAATTGAAATGGTTTTGGGAACATAAAGGGATATTTAAATTATGGTTAAACTTTAAATAAAGAAATATATTTGTGAAGCTATGTAAATTATCTTCTTTACAAAGTAACCATAAAGTTAACCCATTTATATATATACCGTTGAATGTCCAAACCATTGTGTTTGGGAGTTATGGATTTAAGTAAAGTTTCCAAAACATTATCCTTTGAAGATATAATTCAAATATTTGGTCTCCAGATATTATAAACAGTATGGTTTTGGAAAGAATTATATTTGAATATAACGATATCCTATTGTTTTGGGTTTTAAAATGATATCGTATCTATAGTTTTGAAATGGAAATGTTTATTCTGATTTAAAGTATAAACTGTTTTTAAATAACCACGGGTTATAATAACGAAGGGTTGGCAAAGAGACCGGGATCGGATATGGACATACTCTCTGTCGATACCGAAAACCACTTTGACTAACCGTGTACGCGGTGGAGATTCCAGAATGAAGTAGGTTGGTGGTGACGGTTTCTTGAATGGTATATACGTGGACCCGACTCCCGTGAGTTGGCATAAGGTGGCTAAAACAGGAGCGATTCTCGGATTAATGAGGTAGCTCCTCTGATCGAACGCACTTCTTCGTATACCATTCTATTGCTTATGTGATTGTTTGGGTGCACCCTTTGATTTGGGAGTGTTGTTCGAGGTGGGCGGTTGCTGCGGCTTCGCGTTACCACCGGTCCGGATAGCAATTGGTATATCTACCCTGGCATTGCCTAGTTGTGCCGTGTCACCTACCATATCGAGCCTTGTACGAGTTTGGTTTTCTCCCGTAGCCCGTGTGGTATCCTCTAGTTGCTTCCCGAGTAGGAGGAGCTATGATATTGGATGGACTACTGGGACTATTACGTGTTAAGGGCTATATGGGTAACCCCTTAATGCTAAGAAATAAGTATGTTTACTTTATAAATAGACACTATTATAATAGCGCAATATACTACATAGTAAATAGTTTAACGGATCCTTAGAGGATGGGCGGTCCCAGGCATCCTTTGAGTTACTTGCTATATATTACAGTACACTTGATTTAGCTTACATTATATAAGTATGTATGTCCTGACTCGAGTGTTTTGTTTTATTGTACGCTCGGGTCAGCCTGAGTTGCAGCTTCAGTTTCTTCTCCGTAGCTAGGACACTCAATAGATCATTCGTGCTATTGGAAGTTGTTTCAGCCTTTATCCTTTCTGGAATTCAAGACTTTGAAGACTCTCTATCTGTGTATGTTAAAATTTGTATTGAGGATTATAGACAATGTAAGTTCTGTTTTGTAAAGATGTATCAGTGGCTTCATGAACCACTAAATTTTTAATTTCCGCTGCGAGATTCTGATATCTGTGTATGTGATTCTGCGATTTATTTACTGTATATTCCGAGTTTTGCCAAATTTATTCTACAATCTATTATTTTGAACAATTCAAGTCCGACATGTGCGGATGCGAATGGTTGAAAATATTGGGTCGTTACATTTGGTATCAGAGCTTTGGCTCTAGGCAAAACTTAGAATGTATGGTAAATTTGATTTATAGAATCACGTTCATCCGAGCTTGAACCTCTTCCTTTTCGAATTTGGAACATTCCCTGTGGTTCCAAGGTTCATTCGTGTCCCTCACTTTTCATCTACTTTAGATTCTGGAGTGCCCCATAACTCTACTTCGGATGATCTTTATAGTAAATTGGCGGTCTCGCCGTTATTCTAATAAAGGGGTGAAACTCCTTTACCATTAGCATTGATTCACCAGAGATTTATATTTATCCTTGGTTTACATGCTAGTACCTTTGGTTATTCCGAACTCTATCTCTTCAGATCAATGTAGATTTAACCCAACCACATCGATCCGACTCTTTAAGTCACGGTTGATCAGATCAAGGTTGTCCGCGATTTATATAACTTACCCAGTTCCTTATTTCTGTTATTTAATCATCAGATCTTCTGATTTCCACTTATCTTGGATTTAATTTGATTTGAGTTCATCAAAATTTGAATCTTTATCTTTGTTTTGGAAAATTTATTTCTATATTTGAAAATAAAATCTAATATTATATATATGAGTATAATTTTCAGAATTTTATAATTAAAGTAACCATTTGTCAAGAGATAATAGTTTTGTTTTATTTTGATTTTGTAAACCATGTGTTTTGGCTAAAATAAATAATTTAATATAAACAAATGGTTATAAGTTAATTTAGAACAGAAATGAATTTAAACAAGAACTTGAGAATTTAATTTCTGATGATCTCAAACCTTGTGTTTAAATTTTAAAAGGATGTAATAAGTATTTTCGAATAGAAATTTGTTTCCAAATTTTTTTAAAAATATAGTACTTTTCTCTTTGTCGCTGGAAAATAATTTCGGTGATGACTGCAGCATCATCGACTTTCATTTTCGAGTTTCGAAGTGAAAAGACCATTCTGTAGTCTGGCTACAGTGTTACCTTGAGATTTTAATTGATTTGAATTTCTAAAATATGACTTAATGTATATAGATATATAATTTAAATTGATTTGACATATTATGTATATATATTTATCTATCTCTAAATGGTTGAAGGAAATCAGAAATTTAATTCTTAAGTTTTATCTTTGGGAATAATTTCAATAATTAAAAATATAAATTTGGAAAAAAATATATTTCCAATTGGAGATAATTAAATTTGGAAGTTTTAGTTGTATAATACTCAATTTCATTTCAATATGACTTACCTTGATTTTCAAAAGTTAAAAATGAATTTGGATAATATACAATATAAAAGGATTTTATAAATAAAAATTTGAGTGGTTATAATTAATATTATACACTTAAATTTTAGTTATAAAAGATTAAGTGAGATAAATAAGAAAAAGGGAATTTAAGGAATTTATTTAAATAGCCTCATAATCAAAATTTGATAATTGAGATTTTGGTTTTCAAATAAAAATTTCAAGTATAACTTATAAAAGGAATATCTCATAAAATAGGTATTTCAAATAAGTGTTAGGTTATTTGTTAAATATAGAGATAAGTAAAATAATGGACTTTTGAAATAAAATAAAGTTTATTTAGATATTACCTTCATAAAAGTTTGTTTTAAAAAATAAGTAAAATATTATCCAAATGAATATTGCAGAATTGAACTAATTTGAAATACTATTATATCTACGGTAACATATTTTAAGTGTTGCTGTTTCTAAAAATAAATGTTTTGAAAATTATAATTGAATAAATGAAGTTTATTTAAAAAAAAAAATGTTATGATTTTGTAGTATGATTTCTAAAAGATAATATCTATAAATTTTAATGACTTTCAAAGTATTATAATTTTCAAAGTATTATGATTTCAAGTTATTATCTTATTTTATTTTCAAACTATCTTGAGTATCCTTGGTTTCCTATCTACTACAGAATGAGGAGACTATTGCTTATACCAGTCTATTTAGAAATCTTTCTCTAATCTTTGAAATCTTTGTTACTCATCGGGACCTGAGCACCGCTGAGCACCCATAGGCTGACAGTCAAACTGAAAAAGTAAAACCGATTCTTAAAGATCTTCTTCGTGCTTCAAAATCCAGAACTATTCGTTTAAGATTTGTGTTATCTTCGTTGTTTCTCTTCTTCGTTCCTTTTCGAGGACGAAAAGTTCTTAAGTGGGGGAGAGTGTAACAACCCTAGTTTTTAGCCATTTATTTTATTTTAATTATTTAAATTTTAAAGGTATTTTATATAATTTGTGTTTAAAAATATAGTTTAATTATTCCATTTGAAGATATATTTTTATAAAATTTTATATGTCAATAAAATCTAATAATAACTGTGAAATTTAAGCTAAGTTTGAACGGTTAGATTTCGCGTTCAACAGACGCGTCAATTATAGGGTATAAAGCAACGTAATAAAACGTGTGTTTTTAAAATAATATTTTTGTGAAAATTTTTGATGTTTTAACCTGCGTCTGTTTAGCGCAGTGTAAAAATCAAGTTATAAATATTTTTGATACAAATTATCAGTCAGTGATTTTTATAAACAAACGTCGTTGTTAAAAATCAATCGTTTAAAACGTTGTATACATTTCCAAACCGACACGTAAATATTTATCTTCTTAAAATGTTTATAATAAAACCAAAAATCAAGGGTAGCATAAGTAAACATTTAAATGGTGAAACGTTCGAGCATTTTGTATCTTTTCTCTGGCAGTTCACATTTTTTTTTCTGAAAACATACACACCCTTTTTCAAAGCCTATGACCGTGCTTTCCTATTTACCTCTGCCTTTAAATTCCTTCAGTTACAACTTAAATCACGCAAGTTTTGAAATCAAAAACGTGTGTATCAATTTCGTTCACACTTGCATCATCAGTTTTTGTATCATGCCTGCCTTTGATCATGCTTCATACATCAATCAACCACAGCCCTTGAACCCGCATGGTTGAGAGATGTTTTGCATCTGGCAATCAAGATTTAAGCTGACCTCCATGAATCGTGCAAGCAATGCCAAATAAATTTTTGTGTAACTGATGAATACAAATCTCTCGGCCTTCCAGTAAATTCAAAAACTTATAATTTTTGCAAACTGAACTAAAAAAAAAAAAAGAACATAAAGTTACGTACAAACTTTATATCCAGGCTTATATCACGCAACTTTTCATTTTGTACTTTTCTTTTTAAAAAGTTTTGCATTAAGTGTGGCCAGTTTGTTTATTAAATCAAACATAGGAGAATCAAAGCATGCTGAAATCACGCATGCATATTTACATATTTTCAAACTTTATATGTTGTGTAACTGCCTAAATCTTATATCACGTAAACATATTTATAACTTTTGTAACTGAAAGCTTTAAATCTCTACAGCTTCCTCTTTTTCCCCTGTGTTTTTGCCTATGATCTAGTATGGTATCTGCGAACGTCCAAATACATTTGTAAACATATTTAATACAAATCAAAATTTATGTAAATATAAATGAATCATCACACACGTATTCATATTTACATATTTATATATATAAAACTGATACTTTAAACCATTTAAGCTGCTTGCCCTTTTCTCCCCATTTGTCCATTTGATTCCGCCTCAAACAAATCCTTTTATCTGCAAATCATCAATCTAAAATCACGCCTACATTAAATAGTATAAGATTTTGAAATCAAAGCTTCTCATAAAAATTTCAGTTATCGCATGCATTAAATCTAGATTTCAATTGGCAGTTTTAAATCACGCATTCATACTTAACCTTGCCTATCTTTTCAACTTCTCAATTCCCATGTATATCTCTCTATTTCATCTTTATTATGCAATAAATAAATAAATAAATAAAATTTTCCGTTCCTAATCACACATATAATTCAAGCAAAGTATCCTGGAAGGAAATTACACAGTCCATATTCATCAAATCTGGAAATTTATAAGGCACGCATGCTTTTGAAAAAAAAATTCTTATAACGTGCAAACATTTATATTTGGAAGATATATCACGCATGCATTAAAACTGGAAATGAATCACGCAACCTACAGTTAAAACAAATCTATATGTATTTGCTTGAATCACTAGTTGTATCAGCACCTCTGCCGTTTCTTAAGACCAAGGGAATATTGCATTGTATCACTATTTGCCGTTTGTTTGCCTATAAATCAATGTATAAACTAAATCACGTATAAGCATTTATCATATAGAAACTGATGTTTTCATTCCCATTTATCTCTCCTTTAATTCATACGAAGATTTAAAGCAAATATTTACCAAATCAATGCTTGAAATGTGAACGTATTCCCTGACATCTTGTATAATTGATAACTATTGATTTATCTCCTCTGATTTAGCTCGTCAGTTATATTCAAAGCCCTATATATTTATCCCATTGCTTTAATCACGTGAGTAAACAATTAACATAAGAAACTGATGCATTCAATCAATTGTGTATAACTGGCAGCAGATTTGATTTCTCTTCCTCTTAATATTGAAACCTTTATTTCTTTGAAACTGAAAGGAGAAATCACGCATATATGCAAAACGTTCAGACTTCAAAGCATGTTTGCTTTAACCATGCAACTGTTTAATTGGAACATATTGTGAAATCAAAATATATTCATAATGAGCAGTTTAAAATCACACATATCATCTGGAAAGAAAAAAATATAAATCAAGCACCTTTCAAATGCGCATCAGTTCAAATTTATGTGCCTTGCCGTTTTATCATTTAATCACACATCACATAAATTTGAAGTTATAACAATGTATACCTGCCAAGATACCAGTTCTCTGGTATGAGCTCAAATCACGCAGGAAATTAATCTGGCATTAAATTATCATCAAGCTTTATACGTTGTGAAACTCTTGGCTTCCCCTGTATATTTCGAAGATTTATCCTTTTGCAAACTGATCAGTAAATCACGCTCATAACGTTCTAACAGAGGAGTGATAGGAGAGATCAACGCTTACATTAATACTCGTACGTTTCATATCTGACTATTTCGCAAAATCCATCTATATATACTTTGCTTTATCTTCTTTAGTTTCATTCTCTCTTGTCTGTTCTTCTCGGGCTCGAACTCTTATCAGGTAAATGGTCTATGTCATTTTCTTTTCTTTGTTCAGATATTTCCTCTTCCTCGAAAATTTTGTTTTATCTCTGCCTTGCTCGGCCACACTACCATTTATCCACTTTGTTTTCTCTAAGAATCTTATCATATGCCTTGAACAACATATGGATCTGGGTTTATAGAGTTTTCTTTTTTTTTTCTTTTTTTTTTGTATACATAATTAAGTCAGAGGTACTAACTTTATAGAACTGAGAGGTTACTTTGAAAAAAAATTTTACATATGTAAAACCAAGTTCTATCAAACATCTCATTAACCTGAGTTTTCTTTTGATTTCAAAATCATGGGTTCGACTAGGGGTATAATAAGGAATTTGCTCATTTTTCTCCTTTCAGACAAACTGTATTTGTAAACTTAGACCAGGTTTGGGTTCTAGTTTGGGTAAGTCATTGCAAAAGAGGATAGAAGAAGAAAAGAGCATAGAGGCATATATGAGTGAATTAAGAAAAACGTAGTTGAGTGGTAGTCTGCATTTATAAAATTCATAGGCTGTGCATATCTGTGTATCACACGGTGCACGAATGGATCAGTAAAAACTTGCTTTGGATATGATGACCAAGCCTTGTGAGTGAATTCATCTAACCTGAGTGTTTAGTAAAAGGCTGGAGTTTGGGGATGCTAGTAATAGTTGAAGATAGGATGAGGTGTGTCTGTACAGTTTTTAAGCCTGGAAAGTTTAGATTGAAGATGGATGAAGTCATAAAGCAATGATGCAAATTAAGTTTAAAATGTAAGATAGTAGCTGGATTTGAAAAAGTGACTCTAAGTTTGAGGAAAATTTAAGCAACAACATTTTCATAATACATAGGAATGCAAGTGTGCACGTGTATGCGTATTCAACATTTTGTCGTTTTTGTTTTAGGAAATTTTGTCGTAATTTTTGTGTTAGCACGGTTCACGTTTGGGGTATATTTTGGTCTATTTACACGGTGGAGTGGTCGAGCAAATCAAACCAATTCTCTTCCTATTTTAATTTTTCCTTGACCGTAAATTCTAAAGTCGCGTATTCAATATTTTGAATCCTGTTATAGATTTGAATCTAGGCGACATCCGAAGAATTTTGATCGTTACTCTCTGTCGTTCTTTTTCCGGTGAAATTGTCGTTTTGAAATTCAAATTTTCTGCAGCTTTCAGGTGAGTATTTCTCACCAGACATACGTATTTATATTTTAGTAAATTATTGCAAGTGTATGTGTAAAATTGTATTTCACTATTATCTGTCTGTAGTGTAATATAGAATGACGGACCCCAATTAAATTGACACCTCATCAGTTATTATCTGTTGTATTATATTCTGCAGTTATATTATATTATTGTTTATTTACTGCTTAAATCCCCACTGCAAGTTCCCTGTTATATATATATTGTTATAGGCTGAAATGATAGGCCTAAATAATTATTACTGTTCACTTGTTTGTTAACTGCTGTAAATTTACTTGGGATTGCGGGTTTGAAATGATAGAACCCGGGGTTTTATAAATTACGGGTTGAAATGATATAAATCCGTACCACTTGACCTAGGCTAGAAAACTATATACAGGCCCGTGGTCCTTATAATATTTTCTGAAATATTTAAAATTATTTTGGAAGTTAAATATTTGATTTATATCTTTAAAGGAATTTATATTGATTTTTAATAAGTTATAAATAAAGAAATAAATAAATATTTGAATAAATTTATGGAATATAACTTATTTGGTAAATCGGGATTTTGAAAGAATAAGATTTCAGTTAATAAATGAATAAATAAATAGGTTATATTTGGAAATATTTATCAAGTTAAACAATCTATTACAGCATTTAAATGCTGTCTTTTGAAATTTGACTAGTTTTACCCATAACTTTAGGTAGCATTTCCTAAGTGCTATGAAATCTAGAATTTGATTGCTCTAAAATTTATGGAATTTGATAAATTTTATTTTACCTTAAGTTTTGGAAAAACTTAAGACATAATATTTATAACTGTATTTTCCTAAATAAATTAAAGATAAATATTCTGGTATTAAGTAAATTTTGGGAAAAATTTAATGGTTAAAATTTGGAGTTTTATTTATGGAAATTATGGGAATATTCAAGACTAAAAATATAAAACATTGATTTGTGAAAGAATAAAACCCAAACTAAGTTTTGAATAGTAAATACTCCAATTGGATATATATAAAAAATTGAAATGGTTTTGGGAACATAAAGGGATATTTAAATTATGGTTAAACTTTAAATAAAGAAATATATTTGTGAAGCTATGTAAATTATCTTCTTTACAAAGTAACCATAAAGTTAACCCATTTATATATATACCGTTGAATGTCCAAACCATTGTGTTTGGGAGTTATGGATTTAAGTAAAGTTTCCAAAACATTATCCTTTGAAGATATAATTCAAATATTTGGTCTCCAGATATTATAAACAGTATGGTTTTGGAAAGAATTATATTTGAATATAACGATATCCTATTGTTTTGGGTTTTAAAATGATATCGTATCTATAGTTTTGAAATGGAAATGTTTATTCTGATTTAAAGTATAAACTGTTTTTAAATAACCACGGGTTATAATAACGAAGGGTTGGCAAAGAGACCGGGATCGGATATGGACATACTCTCTGTCGATACCGAAAACCACTTTGACTAACCGTGTACGCGGTGGAGATTCCAGAATGAAGTAGGTTGGTGGTGACGGTTTCTTGAATGGTATATACGTGGACCCGACTCCCGTGAGTTGGCATAAGGTGGCTAAAACAGGAGCGATTCTCGGATTAATGAGGTAGCTCCTCTGATCGAACGCACTTCTTCGTATACCATTCTATTGCTTATGTGATTGTTTGGGTGCACCCTTTGATTTGGGAGTGTTGTTCGAGGTGGGCGGTTGCTGCGGCTTCGCGTTACCACCGGTCCGGATAGCAATTGGTATATCTACCCTGGCATTGCCTAGTTGTGCCGTGTCACCTACCATATCGAGCCTTGTACGAGTTTGGTTTTCTCCCGTAGCCCGTGTGGTATCCTCTAGTTGCTTCCCGAGTAGGAGGAGCTATGATATTGGATGGACTACTGGGACTATTACGTGTTAAGGGCTATATGGGTAACCCCTTAATGCTAAGAAATAAGTATGTTTACTTTATAAATAGACACTATTATAATAGCGCAATATACTACATAGTAAATAGTTTAACGGATCCTTAGAGGATGGGCGGTCCCAGGCATCCTTTGAGTTACTTGCTATATATTACAGTACACTTGATTTAGCTTACATTATATAAGTATGTATGTCCTGACTCGAGTGTTTTGTTTTATTGTACGCTCGGGTCAGCCTGAGTTGCAGCTTCAGTTTCTTCTCCGTAGCTAGGACACTCAATAGATCATTCGTGCTATTGGAAGTTGTTTCAGCCTTTATCCTTTCTGGAATTCAAGACTTTGAAGACTCTCTATCTGTGTATGTTAAAATTTGTATTGAGGATTATAGACAATGTAAGTTCTGTTTTGTAAAGATGTATCAGTGGCTTCATGAACCACTAAATTTTTAATTTCCGCTGCGAGATTCTGATATCTGTGTATGTGATTCTGCGATTTATTTACTGTATATTCCGAGTTTTGCCAAATTTATTCTACAATCTATTATTTTGAACAATTCAAGTCCGACATGTGCGGATGCGAATGGTTGAAAATATTGGGTCGTTACATATATTACTCAATATTCCAAAATTTGTTCTCAAATTTTAACCTTTAAATTTTATTTAAATTCAAATAATAATATTTTTTTAAATTGACTAAATTGAACCTCCATTTTATTAACATTGGTTTATCTTCATTCACATGTTCATTTTATTCAATTCAACATACGTTGCTTATTCTTGACTGAAATCAATTACCATCTATTACTCTTTACCTTAATTAAAAGATTTAATTCCAATTTAGTCAATATTAAATTTTAAATTGAATGTTGGCTACAGACTAACCGTTTTGTTTTCATTAAATAATTCAAACAAAGTTTTATGCTTTTATTTCCATTTACATGTCCTTTATATTATATCAAATTTCTCTTTCAATTAAAACATATGTTTCTCTTTTATTTCCTCAACTTCCTCATTTATTTTAATTCAAACATATGTTCTATTATTACGTTCATTAATTACAATTAATGTTCTCTTTCCTTTTATTTGAAAGATTTCAATTACATTTAATTCCATTAATTACAAAATAAATTCCAAAGTGGATTAATCGATAGGATGAGAGATAAATCAATTGTTACAAGTTAGTAATTCATATCTATTAATTTATTGTTTACACAAAGAATATAAATCTACTTACCAAATAATTGATTTCTTATTGTATGCTAACATATTTAGAATATTGTTTATCCCATTCTTTAGTAACATTTATTGTTACAGTTGACTGAAATTACATTAATACAGTTGTCAATTATATTTAATCAATATTATTAAGTTATATTCTGATACGCGTTACCACCTTCCATTTCAATAAAGATTAGTTGTTTTAGAATTTTATCTAAGCTAAGATCGTGTTTTATATTCTAACAAATTTATTATTATTTTTATCATTTTACAGTAATAATTGAAAATTCTTTATTTTTAACCATATTCTATACAACAATTATAATCAATATTTTTTAAAATTTGTTCGAATTTAAAAGTCGTTACAGTAACTAAGAAAAAGAAGAGAAAGAAATAAAACAAACACAGAATCTCACAGTGGAATGACAAAATATAATAATCAAATAACAGTTCATGAAGCTGTTTTACAAATACATTTGATTACACCTTTACAATATAGATTAGAGTTACATACAACAAAGATAAAAATATTGCAGCGGAACAACATGATGTAGTGGAGTAAATATACTAAATAATAATAGTACTATATCTTCGTCTTCGTCTTCTAAAAGCAGTCCTCGATTTACTGAAAAGCTCAGATTGACCCAAGCAAATTGAAAAGACAAAACACTCAAGTCAGGACTAAAGGATCTTATGTAAGTTAAATCAACAGTAAATAAATATAAGTGTAACGCGTTAGAGGTATTTCGAGGCTTGACGTCTCATATCCAGTGTCTAACGTGAGTGCAATAACTTAAAAAATGTTCGGGGTTACCATCTTTTAAAGATCCATTACACTATCTACTATGTAGTACAATAAGCTACTGTAGTAAAGTAAACTATTAAAATAGCGTTAAGGCGTTACCCATCTCATCCTTAACACATTTTATATATTCCCATAGTCTATACAATACCGTAATTACTCCGTAAACTAGAGGGCTGTCTGAGGGCACTCCATAGGTATGGTACACACCAAATTCCTAGAAGGTGCGACAAGGCTGTGACATGCCACGCGAGGCAATGCCAGGGTAGGATTCTACCGTTTGCAGAACCGGGCTGATGGTAACGCATAACAGCTACTACTGCCCACCTTAGAAAACATTCCCATAATCAAATCGAGGGGTGGCCAATAAGTCAATACAAAGTCATAATATGGTATTGAAGAAGCATGTATGATCGGAGGTGCGACCTTATTTGGCCCAGTTATAGCTCATGTTTTAGCCACATCAAGCTGACTCTTAGGAGTCAGGGCTACGTAAATACCTCAAACAGAGTCGTTCGCCAAACCATCCTACTTCATTCTACAATATCCACGACATACATAGTTGTTAAAGTGGTCTTCGGTATTGGCAGAGAGTATGACAATATCCGATCTCGGTCTCTTCAACAACTAAACTCTTATTTCACACCGGATGGTTCTTTCACATTTCAAAAGTCAATTAATAATTGATATCAAAATATTACATTTGATTCAAACATATCACTTTCTAAATCATATTCACTTTCGAAATCATATCGACAAAATAGGTTAAATCACATTTCAAAATCATCAGATTTAACCAAATATGTCATTTCGTTAGCAGCTATCGTTTCAAATCCCAACTTCGATTATAATATCATTTAACTATATTCACTTTAATATTGAGGATTTAGATATAAACAATTCAACCTTGCATCATTAGAAATTTAGAAATATAGTTAAGATAGTCATAAATAGTTTAAAATAGTTAAAATAGTTTAAAATACTTTAAATAGTTTAAAATATATTAAAATAGTTTAAAATAGTTTTAATAGTTTAAAATAGTTTAAAATAGTTTTAATAGCTTAAAATAGATTAAAATAGCTAAATATAGTTTAAAATAGAATAAAATAGTAATAAATAGATTTAAAATAGATTAAAATAGATTAATTAGTTTAAAATAGTTAATGGGTATTAAAATGATTTAAAATAGATTAAATAGTTTAATATAAAATAGTTTGGTTATTGGAAATGGTTTATATAGTAAATAGTATGAAAAATCTAAATAAATCCAAATTTTAAAATAATATATCTCTGAAAAGTTTACATTAAATAATTAATTCGATATTAATATCAACTAGACTGTTTCTTTCATTTCAACTCATCTGGACCACGTCCAGCTTTCAAATTTCAATTTAAGTCCTTTAAGTAATTCATTTAAAACAAATTCCAATTTCAACATTTAAAGCTTGGATTTCGCAAATAATTCTGTTTATATAAATCAAATTTTTATTTCAAAATATCACTTGCCTGAATTCGAAAATTTAGGATTTAAAATCATTTAATTTAACCAATCTGGTGTTCGTAAATAATTTTCTACCCTATGGTTAAGTGATACGGATATATATCATTTCAATCCGCAAATAATTTAAATTTACGAGTATATATCATTTCAACCCGCAATCTCGAATTTAAAATAAAATCCATAAAATCACCCGAGTCTATCATTTCAACCCATAACGATTTCTCCCTAATCTATCAGATCCTTCGGGTATGTATCATTTCAACCCATAGGGAACTTGCAGTGTTATAACAATATAAAGATATAACATCTAGTCATCTAGGGCAGTCAATTTCCAGCATGACTCGAAGATTACACGAAAATTAGCAGGTTAACCCTACCTGGTTAAGTCGGCGCGTCATTTCCGCGTCAACCCGAATTTGACTTGTTTATAAACCTGTGGGTTTCGGGTGGACCCGTGAACTCGAATTTGACCTGTTTATAACCTGTTTATACATATATGGGTTAACCCGACCCGATTATGACCCGCGAACCCGAATTTGACCCGTTTATAACCCGTTTATACTTATATGGGTTGACCCGACCCGATTATGACCCGTGAGCCCAAATTTGACACGTTTATAACCTACTTACGACCCGTTTATAACCCATTTATACATTATACGGGTTGACCCGTCCCGTTTACGACCCGACCTGTAAAGATCCCGATTTTTAATTAAATTCAAATTGATAATTAAAATAAATTTTGTGTTTGACTATCATAAGGAGAAATCTCCTCCAATTCCGCGTTTGCATTGTGTGTGTGGCGGGAGGCCTTATGGTAGTTTCATTTTCCAAAAAGCATTACGGATTTATCTTAAATTCTTTTGTTGTTTGTTTTAAAAGATAAACTGTTTTTGTTTGCTCATACCAGTCCCACGACTGACCTGGAGTTTATTGTTCCCTTCCTAAACTCTGGGCGCCCATAATTTTCCCACATGGGCAGTCTAGAGTTGGGTTTTTCAGATAGTCAGGTTTAGTAGATTATCTGGAGCTAGTTCAGTCTTTGGATCAGGACTGCACTTGCTTATCTTTGTGCATGGAGTTTGAGCTATTTCTAGATTGGTGCCTTGGAGATGGAGATTACCGATACTAGAGTTCTTTCTTGAAGACCATATCTGTGATATTGTTCCGCTGCTGGTGTTATCTTTTCTTTCCGCTGCTATTGTCTTGTATCATATCTCTGATGTATATTGATATTCATTGTATCATTCAGTTGTATCGGATATTGTATCAAATGTTGTATATCAAATGTATTATTCTTTCTTCTGATGTGTTGTACTTAATGTGTTATAGGCTTCGGCAAACCAGATTTGACGTTTGGATCTACGGCATTTGAATACAAGTGTCGTGTTCGGTGCTGATTTTTGAAGGTCGAGTCTGGGTCGCTACCTCTGTTATCAGAGATGAGGGTTAAAACTTTAGCTCAGGAGTATAACACATTAAGTAACTCATTAGAAATAGGTTGAAGTATACCCCAGAATGAGTATATCCCTAAGATATTTGTTCGAATGCCTCAGTAAATTCTCTTACTATTCACTGATAGTGAGTATGAGTGCAAGAAGAGGACAAGATAGGGGACAGGGGAGTACCACTACAAATGGTCAATACCCTACAATAGGGGAAATAACTTTTCTCCTCAATCTCCTTTAATTCGATTCCAAATTCTTTTGATTGCTTCGTAGCAACTACAAGAAGAATCTTCTGTATGATGGTGGCCTTACGAATCGTTGTAGAAAATTCTTACTTCGTATCTTCATCGGTTTCTTATCAGCTTTTCGATCTAAACTTTAATGAACTTGAAATTCGAAATTGAAAATTTAAAATAAATTGGAAATTTTTAATTGAGTTAAATCGGTTAATAGAATATGAAGCTAAATTTGAATTGTATCAATAAAATGATATCGATTAAGATCAAACTTGAAATTCTATTGTAATTTCTTGTATAAACTATAGTCCGAAGAGGGACAAGTTATATATACTTTGGGGTATTCCGACCTGAATTTGGAATCCATATCTAGTGTTTGAGAAATTATAGAAGATTAAATTTATCTATCTATTCTCTGGGCATCGATATATTCCACGAACGGTTAGTTATCCCTTCGAACTAATCAATGCCCTTGCATATTCGTAGACCGGTGGACCTGAGTATCTTGTGAAATAATTGTATGAGTTTGTTCTCATATTGTTAATATTTTGATTTGGTAAAGCGAATGTAGAATAAATATTTCGATCTGATCTGATCAATCATTTCCTTATCTATCATCTATTCTTTCTTGTCTACCTTGCAAATTTCGAGGACGAAATTTTTTTTAAGGGGGGAATCTGTAACGATCCCGATTTTTAATTAAATTTAAATTGATAATTAAAATAAATTTTTGAATAAAATTGAAAATTAATTTGAATTTTGCAAAATTAATTGGGGCTTTGAAATTGGATATTTAATATCTTATAAATAAAAGGTAACATCCCAAAAATTTATCAATTTAGATTAGTAATATATTTTTAATTTATGGAATTTAATTTGAAAATGAATTGGAAAAAAAAAATCTCAAACAAATAAAATAAGTAATAAACTATATATGGATAAAACTCCAATTTCTTTTGAGTTTAAAATGTTGAAATAATAAATATTTTAAAAAAATTATTTGAATTCAAATTATATATACATAATGCATATATGGGTAGAGTTGAGTAGGGTAGGCGCAGGTCGGTTTGGTTTGGTTTGAAGTCCAAACCGCTTCCGCACCGCATCAAACGGTTAATCAAAAATACAAACCATTATACTAATCTTTTAAACGGTTCGGTTTCGGTTCGGTTTGAATGTAATACGATTCAGTTTCGGTCCGGTTTGATTTGAACCCATATTAAATATGAAATAAGAGAATTACTTACATCAACAATCAATTTACGAAGGAACCGTGTAAAGCTTTTACACTTAAAGGTTAAACACACAATGTTATACTGAAATGAAAGATTAGTTCTTAACTGTATGAATATTTCAATTTGACATTTAGCTACAAGGAAGATTTTTTTGGTAGATTAACCAAACATCAACATTAATTAATACATAATCATCAAAGAAAATTGCTAGAATAAGATTATAATTATCATTTATCCAAAAAAGAATAAGATGAAAAATATTATACCAAAACTATAACTTCTTCCTTTATGACAGCTGATATTATTAATATAATAACATATGCTAAAAATTGAATATATACATCATTAGAATCTAAAATAAGATAGGAGTTGCTTATATTTTTATAATAAGATTACTAGCGTAAATATTCGGTTCGGTCCGGTTTAATATGGTTGGTTTAATCGTCCAAATCGTAACCTAACCGTATCGATGCGGGTCGGTCCGGTATGGGGTATTTGCGTTGGTTAAAAGATTCGGTGTGGGTTTTCGCACCATTTTTGCGATTCGGTGCGGACGGTTTCCGCAGAGCGGTGCGGTTTATGCCCACCCTTAGATTTGAGTGTATACATTTAATTTGAATTTAAATTGCATACGTATGTGTATGAATATATATATATAAATAGACATAAATGGATTTTAATTCAAGTGAATTGGGAATTGTAAGTTTGTACTATCAGAGACAAATCAGTGTTATCAAGAACACACAGTGTCAAATATACTTTTGTATTTGTTGAAGTCCTGTTCTGCTGCTCAGGCGTGAAGTCCTCTTTGGCTGTTGAGGCGAAATCCTGTTCTGCTGCTCAGGGTTGTATAGACCTGTTCCTCCGGACTAAGTGAGGGTTGTTGTTGTGAAATTCCAGAAGGAGTCTGGGACTGGACGTAGGACGGTGCTCCGAACCAGTAAAAAATCTCCGGTGTCACTTTACCATACTGCTTTTATATTTCGCACTATTTATCATCACTATACTGCCATATTATACGGTCCTACACACTTTTCATTTGGTATCAGAGCCTGGTATTCTAGAGATCGTAAAACAACATCTTAGAATAAATGACTACAAAGAGATCTAGTCAAGGTAATAAGAAGAGGAAGAGCAATAAAGAAAAATCAAAGGAGCAAACAAACAAATGCTTCATGGCAAAAGATAATGAGGTTAGTGATCTAACTTTTGATGATATGATAGAAATAAATTCAGAACTTCTAGACACTTTAAAAAGTCTCAAAAGAAAATATAAGGAAGCTCTAGAAAATCAGAAGAAAGCAGAGTTCGAAAGAGATATGCTTAAAGACGAGAAGAAAATATTAGAAGAAGAACTTGAGAAAATTCAAGATTCACTCTTTGACAATTCTCAACTCGCTCTTTTAAGTCAAGAAATAGAAGCTCAGAAAGAAAAGAATAATGCTCTAGCTTCTGAGAATCATGAGTTAAAAACCAAAATTAAAATTGTTGAGTTAGATAACACTAGTCTCAAAACTAAGCTTGATGATATTACTAAAAATATTTCCAATTTTAATAAAGGGAGAGAAAATTTTTCCAGGATTATTGAAAATTCTCAACCTGCTTCAAATAAGAAGGGATTAGGTTATGTTAAGAATTCAAAAGCTCACAATAATAAAAGTGGTTTAGGATATAATAAAACTGATCGTAGAAATAGCACTAGATATGATTTCATGTATAGTAAAAATGATAGAAATAGCACTAAATATATAATAAAACTGAGGCACTAGATATAATAAAATTGATCGTGGAAATAGCACTAAATTTCGAGTAAAGCCTAAATCCAAATTTTATAGAAATTCAAATATTACTATGACATATAATGTTGATAATTTCTCTAGATGTACAAAATCATTAACAGGAAATATGAATAAAAATTATCTTAGTATTTGGGTTCCTGTTAATTGGAAAAATAGAGAAAAATACATTGAAGATTATTTTGATATGGTAGTTAATAATGAAAACTATATTTATGAAGGTTCAACTACACCCAAATGGGTATGGTTTCCTAAAAAAATTAGGAAATTATAAGAACCTTGGGTATCGCATGCTTTAAATGTTAATTTTTGTTCTTTCTAATACCTTACATTATAAGTAGTAGTTATTTTGTTTTATATTGCTCTATGTTAACACTTGTGTAAAATATATTTTATATCATCATATAAACTCTCCTTTTTGTCGATGACAAAGGGGGAGAAAGATATTGCTCTCTAACACTATTTGTAGGAATAAATCATGCAAGCACAGATTAAGGGGGAAAAAAGATTAATTATTTATAGGAATATATAGCATAGACTCAGGGGGAGAAATCTATAGCACAATGACAGGAAGATATTCAGTGAGAGAGATAAGATCAACAAAGCTTGTCAAAGATTCGTTCGTAGAAAATAGAGTTGTCATCATCAAAAAGGGGGAGAATGTTGGATCATAGGTTTTGATTGCTGACAAAAATTCACGAATCTACGACTACGACAACATCCTGACTCAATGACTCAAAATATGGTTCATATAGTTATATATTTTAACAAGAGTCATCAAATATGTATATAGAATCTAGTTTAGTGCTTTGTTAAAATCTTTCCTCAAGAATCATCATTCACATTCAAATAAACTTGCATACATATTTTAATCAAAATCAAGTTTTCAAAAAAACACATTGAGCGAGGCTCGAACCCGGATCACTAGTTTAGAAGGCAAGTGTACTAACCAAATGAACTATAAGGATTTTTATTTACTAATAGAATTCGGTCGACTGAACTAGATCATCCAGTCGATTGAATCTGTGCATTTTAACATAAATATGCATGTTTTTAGATTCAGTCGACTGAATGATCCGGGTCAGTCGACTGAACCTGAACCCGAGAGTTTTTACACTCTGTAATCAGTCAACTGACCAAAAACGGCCAGTCGACTGACCTGAACTCAACTGTCATATTTCTGAAAGGACATCTTCTTCTGCGAAGGGAAGCAACTCTTCTCTGAACGGAAATGGACGCTCCTCTTCGTCAGAACCCTTCACCAACGGCAGTAACTCTTCAACTACTATGTATAGATACTCCCAAACACTTCATATTTATCGATTTTCATTCTAACTCTCTAATACTCTTCTTGTTCTTTAATATTTACATTCAAACAGCGAGCATACATTTTTATTGCTTGGAATCTCCAAATTAACTTTCATAATCTTTGATTCTTAGCATTACCTTCCTTTCATATCTTCACATACACTTCATATACTTGAGGATTTGATTATAGGAAGTTTATACTATCAGAGACAAATCAGTGTTATCAAGAATACACAGTGACAAATATACTTTTGTATCTGTTGAAGTCCTGTTCTGCTACTCAGGCGTGAAGTCCTCTTCGGCTGCTGAGGCGAAATCCTGTTCTGCTGCTCAGGGTTGTATAGACCTTTTCCTCCGGGCTAAGTGAGGGTTGTTGTAGTGAAATTTCAGAAGGAGTCTGAAAATGGACGTAGGACGGTGCTCCGAACCAGTATAAAATCTCTGGTGTCATTTTACCATACTGCTTTTATACTCCGCACTATTTATCATCACTATACTGCCATATTATACGGTCCTACACACTTTTCAGGAATTTGGATCTACATTTAAAATAAATGTTTTAAAATAAATAATTGGCTTTTGAAATCATTAAGGTGTAATGTATATTTTTATAATATAAAGATTGGTTAAAAAACAATTCTTCTTTTAACATTGTATACATGTATATACAAATGAATAAAGGGGATGTTTATTTATAAAGTAAATATGATATAAAAATCTATTTAAAAAATCTTTGTCTTTGTAAAAGTATAAATGTTAAACATATACATAAGGATGTAAAGGAATTAACATACATAGGGGAGTAAAGATTTACAAGTGTTACGATGTAATAAGGAGAATGAACAAATGGCATCCAATATATTTAATGGAATAAAATAATGAAGTTTAAAATTATAGAAACTTTTCATCTCCCCGTATTCAATCATATAACCTCTCATCAAATCTCTGAAAATACAGTAACAAAGATTTGGGCATTTCAAATCTCAACACCAAAGAAAAATATAGAAAAAAAATCAAAAAAAAAACCGCCATTCTCTTCTCAAATCTGAAGCAAAGCCAGGAAAAAAAGAGAGAAAACTGCAACCTGAAGATCAATTCAGTTGCAAAAAAAACTTCAAAACATGAAGCAAAAAAGTTCAACTCAGGCAATTCAAACAACTTCACGCTCAAACAAATCTGCTCAAACTCAAGTTAGTAAACAAAACCTCAAGCCTGTAAAACAAAGCAAAGACTCAATTCAACAAATTAAAGAATAGTTACAAAATCAAGCTGTAGTTTATGATTCTTTCTCTCAGGTAAGTTTTTAACTTTATAGGTAATGAATTTGTAACTTTAAAATCAAGTTTTAATAAACCAATTTAAACTGCAGATTTGAAAAAAAGAACATAGGCTTCAGTTTTGACAGTGTAGTTTTCTCTGAAAATAAATAAAGGCAAGTAATTTTCTTTAAAGATTTGAATTTAATGTTGTTAATCAGTAGTAAAGTAAGAAGCTAAGTAATTAAATCAATCAGTTGCAAATCTAAGCTTCAGAAAATTAAAGAAGGAAATTCCAGGCCCAAATCTTTTCATTCCAGGCAAAACTTTGGTATCTGTTTGCAAATATACAGGTGAGCAAACTCCCCTTTATCAGACCTTAAACTTAAATATCTTGATGATCCTTGAAGTGTGATCTGAAATGTTTTTGAATGGTGAAGTGGATTTGTTTGCATGTCTGCAAATGTCTGAGTGAATATATGTGTGCACTTGAAAATAGGGCTCTGTTGTTATCACAGGCTTAACCTACTTAATAAAAATTCAATACCTCCTCATACAATTAATTTTAGGTTATGATTCGTGAAAGAAAAGTGTTTATAACATTGTAAAGTTATTTTAAAAAATAATATAGAGTAAAAATATATGATAAATAATTTAAAAATGTAGGATTTACAGAGAACATACTCAAAACAGAAAATCCAAGTATTTTAATTTGAAGTTTTGAACATTGGATCAGATTTATTTTGTAATATGATGATTTTTAAAAGGAATTTCATGATTTTTAAGTGAATAAACGTCGAGAATTTGTGTGATGAACGAAATTGTGATTTTTGGCAATTACCGGTCGTCGGCGAAGTAAAGTAGGTCGTCGTCATGACTGAAGGTAGCCAATGGAATGGGGGTTCATGGAAAAATGATTTATTTTTTGTTTTTCGATGATCGTGGTGATTAGGAGGCGATGATTTAGGGTTTTGTACCCAGTTTGGTTCGACGGGATGGAAGCGAAAATTCGTCGCCATCGTAGAATCGGTCAAGTCCGGACCGAGGGGATTCTATGGGGTACGTTGTGGCGGAGCTCTGGTGAGGTCGGCAAGGGGGCCGGTGGTCCAAGGCGATGGCTAGGGTTTTTTTTTCCGATTGGATTAGTTCCATTCTTTTTGGTCAAGATGCTTAATTTGATTTTCTGACGAGTTCATCGGAACTGGGGGTTTGGGGGAGATGGCGTGATGATTATCGACTTGTAGGTAGTTTCGGCATAGGTCGGAGATAGCCATAACATCGTGCATCGTGTAGGCGTAGGCGTGCATATCTGGATGTTGAGTTGTTTGGGGGAAGACGAAGGAGAATACTCGGAGTCGAACTAGAAAAAGTATAATGTTTGACTCGAAGAAGTTGAACGTTGCAAAGGTCTCGAACGCGTGCTCGGGAATGTTTGGACCAGGCTCGAATTTTCTATCGAGTCATTTCACAGGGTGATGGGTTTTGTTTTTCTTCAGTTTGGGCTTCGGCCTGTTTTCCTCGTGATAATTAAATTTGGGTTCAGGCTTGTATTTTTTGTTTGGGCTCCAAAGAAACTTTATAACTTAAGTTTTCAAGATTTTAAAGATTTTAATTGAAAGTTGAGAATATTTTCAAGATTGTTTTGGTATTTAATAATCACATATTTGTTAATTTATTAAGCAAATTAACAAGTGTTTTCAAGAAAATATAATATTGTGATGAAAAAGTAATTATGGAAGTGTATTAATCTTTCATTAATTAAAAAGATTTAATGTTTGTTTTTCTTAAAGATTTTAAGTTAAATTAGGTTATAACAATAATTTGTCTCAAAGGATATTTAAAATAAGATTTAAATGATGATTTGTAATAAATAAAGATAAGTAGTTTATCTTTTAAAAATTTAAATAAGATCTTGAGTAATTTTTTATTGAAATATAAAAGATGATGTTATTTACTAAATATAATTAATCAGTGGTTGATAAATTGATGTGATTAATTAAAGGTCAATTAAGTAATAACTTAGAAGTTAATTAAATTGTAATTAAAGAATAATAAATTTGTAATTAATTATTAATTAATTGAGGATAATTAATTAATAGAAAATTTTAATTAATTAACAATTAAGGGTTAATTATTTAATGCAATAAAGGGTAATTAATTAAAAGATAAATTATTTTATGAAAGTAAATTAAAGATAATTACCTTGTATAATTAAATAAAAGAAAATTACCTTGTATAATTAAATAAAAGATAATTACTTGTGTTATTCAGTAAAAGCTAATTACTTAGTGAAATTAATAAAGGATAATTAATTAAGGGTTTATTAATTAATTAAAGATGATTAATTAAATTGTGAATTAAATGATTAAAGGTTAACTATTTAATAATCAAAAGTTGATGAATTATAATAAAAGGTTAATTAATTAATCATTAAGGGTTAGTTTATAAATGATTAAAGAATAATTAATTAAAATGATTTGTAATTTATTAATGTTAATTAACCAGGATTAGTAATTCATAAGTAATTAATCTGATTTGAATTAACCAGACAATTAACTGACTTTACTTATGAATGTTTGGATTCTATGGAATGATTGAATTGTTTGATATCCCTGATTATGATGCTCTGTTTTGATTTGAGCTGTGTTTGATGTAATTTATTATCTGTCATATATATCTGTGATCTGTGAATAAAAGATAAGCGTTATAGTTTATACCGCTTATCAAATATAAGCGTTATAGTTTATACCGCTTACCTAATATATTGCTGTATTTGAATCTGTGCTGATTTATGATGTTGCACTTTTATTGTGTAAACCCCTGGGCACACTTATACACACACAAATATGGATTGCACGTGGAAATTGGTTAGTCATAGATTTTTTGAAATTGTTTTACAATTGAATTTTTGAATCCAACTGGTTTTGGAAATGAATTGAGTTTAAAATAAAAGGCTTTTGAAAAGGAATTTCAACGATAAAAGTTATTTTTGAATAACTTAATTTAGTTTCAAAATTTGATATAAATTGGGATTCAAAATTTGAAATTGATTCCTATTCATGATTTAAAAAGGTTGTTCAAGTTTATATGGGTTTTAAACCATTTTAAAAGTGTTGTTCTGGAAATTTGAATTTAACCCAAAGATTTTAACTTGTATAAATGAAATCGGATTTTTTCGTAACGAAAACTATTTGTTTCAAATAATAAAAGCTTTCACATAAGAAATGAACTTCCAATTTGTGCTAAAAGGATTCAAGTCTAAAATGGAAATGGTATTCCAAGTTATGAATAAATCTTTGAAAACGGATTTGAAAGCTATAAGTTAAATCTTTAATTCAAAGATTAGATGAGTTAATCCAATTGAAATGGAAATTGTTTTGAAATCAATGAATAGATCTTTGTGAAACTAGGTGAACTTTGTGGAACGAATTTTTTGTTAAAAGATTTGAAATGGTAATTTTTTTTAACCATTTGAAGAAAGGTTTTTGGTTTAAAGTTGTGAATTAACTAAAATCCTAATATGCATATGTTTTAAAGTATTATGCTCACTATTCGGTTTAGCCGGGAGAGGACCTTGTGTCATATAACCCATTCCGAATAGTGATACGACGTTATGGATTGCAATTGAAGACCGATGTTGAAGGGCGGGTGTCTTCGAGAATGATCGGACAACCTGTCGATTGACTCTGCACTAAACTGTTCCGGTATAGAGTTCTCCATATGTGATGGGGAGTCCGATCGGAATTGTGGATGCTCGGATTGCAAGAGCTTCTTCCTTTATTGGACGAAGTGCCTTCGGTTCTGTTCGAACCCGGAACAGACTTGTATGGTTGTATGTCCGCCATTACACTTTGAGATATTAAACTGATCTCTATCAAATACATTCTGCTTGGTAGCAGAGAATTTATTCTCTTAGCTTAACACCCTTCTCTGAGACGTATGAGCTCAGAAGTTATGTAGTTGATGATTATCAGTGATATACTCCCAATTTGGTAGTGGCATGCTGAGTGCTGTTGTGTATCATTTTTTGATCAAAGCATGGCTTTTGTATAAAGCGTAGCTTTGTGGACGAGACTACATCAGGACCTCACGCCCCGGAAATGGTCGAAACAGGAAAGATGCGGCAAGGTTGTGAGGCCCTTTAGGGTGTGTCATTTCCTTCTAGAAAAGGGTGGTATCATGGTATGGAGCCTAGATACTTACTCATGTGGACATTGTAGATCTATTACTTTGTGATTGCTTTGTGGTTGAGAGGTGCCTCGGATAAAGGTCCCATAGTAAAGTCTACTTCTCCAGGTAACCTCAACGTTGATCTCGCTCAAGTGGACTGCTTGTTAGCTTCGACCGAGTTCGATGAGCTCCTTGCTTATTTCTTAAGTGTCGATGAGCCATTATCCCCTCTTTTTATGAGGAATACTGACTTTAACTTTTCTTCTCCTATAGAGAAAGCACCAAGTATTGCTCAGCCTTCCCCTCTTCCAACTGTTTCCTCTCTGCCTCTTCAGATTACTCCCCCTTCCGTTTCTCAACCGGGGTCACAAGAGGAGCAGATAGAAGCTCTTCAAGGCTTGGATGACCCGATCGTTTCTCAAGAACAGAAGGCCGAAGAACCTTAAGAAGGCGAGAGAACTCCGGAGCAGACTGCTTCTGATGACACAAATTATCCACTCTTTTCTCTCCGGGCAGTGATCCTTCCTCAAGGAAGAAGGGGAAGCGTGTAGTTTCAAAGAAAAGGAGAGAAGCTTCTGCTGGTGAAGAAAAAACAGTAGAAAGTCCAATTGCACCCCTTCCTCTTTCTTCCCCTACTCCCACAAGCCGGCCCAAAAAGTCAATCATCCGGCCAGGCGAAGGCTCAAAAGGTGGTAGGAAGAAGAAGTGATCGGTTTAGGACTTATGATTTTCACCTTGCTTTTTGCTTTTTTGCTTGTATATACAAAGACTTATGTTGGCCGACGATTGTGCGGGTACCGGTGGCCTTCTTTTGTTTTGAAACCTGCGCATGTATAAAAAAATTTATGGTATGGAATAAAATAATTCTTTTACTTGTACAAACTTCTGTCTGTATTTGAGAATGCATTTATTCCTTTTTTTTTTTACACATGTGTCTTTATTTTCCTTGTGTGATGTTGCAGTAAACCTTGCTTGAGCATTGTTTTTAATTTTGCGACTATATTATATTGCCCCCATACCATGATTTATTACAATCTCTTTCACATTGGCAGAATTTTGGAGAACAACTCTTCTGTTTCGAGAAGACTTGTGCTCTTTCTTTAGAGAACAACTTTTCCACTTGAAGGAGGTTTTCATCTGTACTTTATAGGATAATACTTCAGTTTTAAGGAAAAAAAATTCTGATTTAGTAGAATGCGCCTCATATTGGAGAAGTTTTCTCTTTCTTTTTTTTTCACGAAGTTTTACACTTCACTTTTATTTTTGGCAAGTGAATTTTCCTTCGTGGTACAGTGGGCCTCCGAAAAAGGGCTTTGACCTGCTTGTGCCTCCGAAGAGGGCTTTTGTTCGATTGTGCCTCTGGGAAGAGGGCTTTTTGTTTGATTGTGCCTCTGAGAAGAGGGCTTTTTGTTTGTGCCTCTAGGGAGAGGGCTTCTTGTTTGTGCCCCTGGGGAGAGGGCTTCTTGTTTCTGCCTCTGGGGAGAGGGCTTTTTGTTTCTGCCTCTGGGGAGAGGCTTTTATTTTTTTCCCTGTCCGTTGGGAAGCGGGCCTCCGAAGAGGGCTTTTCACATTTTGACTCGTGTGAAGTTTTATTTCAGATCACGGTGAAATGTGCGCCTCTGAGTAGGGCTTTTGCCTGGAAGTTTGGAGTTTCCTTCTCTCGGTTGGATGGATTCACGGGGCGGACACATGTTACTTGGATTGTTTGTTTGCACAAACGTTCTCAGCTAGTTAATGAGTGTCCTGTGCCACCGATCAGTCCACAACTTTCTGTCGAGAAAGAGAACTCTCTTTTTCTGGCTAGTCCCATTAAAGGTCTTTTAGCATTTCAACTATGGTGAAATGGGCCTCCGAAGAGGGCTTTTCACATTCCAGCACTTGTGAAGTTTTATTTCAAATCTCGGTGGAATGCGTGCCTTCTAGTAGGGCTGTTGCCTGGAAGTTTGGAGTTTCCTTCTCTCGTTTGGATGGATTCACGGGGCGGACACAAGTTACTTGGATTGTTTGTTTGCACAAACGTTCTCAGCTAGTTAACGAGTGTCCTGTGCCACCGATCAGTCCACAACTTTCTATCGAGAAGGAGGACTCTCTTTTTCTGGCACGTCCCATTAGAGGTCTTTATCCTTCAAAGAGTTGTGCCTCCGAAGAGGGCTTGTGCCTCCGAGGAGGTCTTTTGCTGTTTGCTGCCTGCTCGCCCATGTCTTTTCGCCATTTGCTCATATCAGCGGTTTCCTGTTATCATTTCCAAGCGCACATTCCTTTCTTTTGCAAGTAGCTTATTCTATCCAAAGAAGTGTACTTCATTGTTAAATGAGTTCGCAGAGATAGACACAGGCTAATTAGTCGAATGTTTGTTTGCACAAACGATCACAATTAGTTAGGAAGGGTCTACTTCTGGCGGAACCGCTAACTGTTTGCTTGAAGCACTTCTTATATAGGATTTGAATCTGGAATTTTTGTGGCTAGATATTCATTTGTTGAGTGATGTTAGGGATCGCTTGGTCGTATGATGGGTAAGCTTTGTTTTAATAGCCTGCAATATTAAATCAACATTTTAGCAATACAATTGAAGTACTTTATATATCGAAATAAAACAAGTAGTAGAGAACATAAGATTTATAGTGGTTCGGCTAAGAACTGGGCCTACATCCACTTTATAGTTCTTATTATTCACTTGCACTGGCTTTACAATGGCTTTCAATACAAGAATCATACATTCATAATTCTTTTTACAAACTTAAGCAAATCTTTTAAGTAAAATATGGACGCAAATGATTGCTGTTCCAAGCTCTTGGAATTGGATCTCCTTCGACAGTTGTCAGTTTGAATGTGTCATCAAGAAGTTTTTGGCCTATGACATATGGCCCTTCCCAGTTTGGCGCAAACACTCATGTTGCTGTCATGATCCTTTTCAAGACTAGATCTCCAATCTCAAAGCTGCGTTGGCGAACTTTGGAATTGAAATGCCTGGCAATTCTTTGCTGATGGGATGCAATTCTGAGCTGAGCCTCTTCCCTTTTTTTATCAAGTAAGTCAAGTACTTCCAATTGCAACTTTTCGTTTTCAGCTTGGTTGAAATGAATTCTTCTATGTGATGGGACTTCTATTTCCACCGGAATCATTGCTTCTGATCCGTATGCTAATGAAAATGGAGTGTGCCCGGTTGCAGTTTTGTGGGTAGTTCTATATGCCCATAGTGCCAGTGGAAGCTTATCGACCCAACTACCTTTTGCTTTTTCCAGCTGTTTTTTGATGGTTGATTTGATAATTTTGTTTACTGCTTCCACTTGCCCGTTTGCCTGCGGATGAGCCACTGCTGAGAAGCTTTTATGGATCTTGAATTGCTTGCAAAAATCTTGGAACTCTTCACTTTTGAATTCGGTTCCATTGTCTGTGATTATCTTATGAGGCACACCATACCTGCAAATGATATTCTTAGTTATAAATTTTATCATCTTTTTAGAGGTAATAGTAGCTAATGGTTCAGATTCAGCCCATTTAGTAAAATAATCAACAGCAACAATAGCATATCTGATTCCGGATTCGGCGGTTGGCAAAGGACCGATGAGATCTATTCCCCAAATAGCAAATGGCCACGGGCTGACCATTTGTATTATCTCAGTGGAAGGTGCTCTTGGAATTTTTGCAAATCTCTGGCATCGGTCACATTTTTGGGCGTAGCTTGCAGCATCACGATTAATATCTGGCCAAAAATACCCATAACGGAGAATTTTCTTTGCTAGAGTTTGGCCACCTGAATAGTCCCCACACTCTCATCCGTGTACTTCGGCTAGAATTGTTTTAGCTTCTTCCTTGGTCAGACATCGGAGTAATGGCATTGAGAATCCCTGCCTGTACAATCAGCCATCTTGAATTATGTATCTGGAGGCTTTTCTTAGTAACTTCTGTCGTTCTTTTGAACTTTCTGGTAGAGAACCGTTGAGCAGATATTCCATTATCGGAGTCATCCATGATTCTCGCTCTTGAGATATAGTCATGATCCAATCAATATCCATCTCATCAGTGCTTGGAGCTGACAGGACTTCCACAGGAACTAATCCCAATAATTGAGCTTCACCAGTGCTTGCGTACTTTGCGAGAGAATCTGCCTTCATGTTCTCTTCTCGGGGTATATGATTTATCGTATAATGGTCAAGATCATCGAGAAGTTCCCAAGCTTTTGACAAATAAGCAGGCAGATTTCCTCCTTTAGTCTGAAACTCTTTCTTGACTTGACATACAATAAGCTGTGAATCACTGAAGATCTGCAACACTTTGACTTCAACTCTTTAGCAATTCTCAAGTCGGCAATAAGAGCTTCATATTCTGCTTCATTGTTTGTCGAAGGAAATTCCAATCTCAATGCATAGCACAACGACCGGCCCTTCAGGAGTTTCAAGCATAACCCAAGCTCCAGAACAGTAATCGTTTCTTGCACCATCTACATACAATTTCCATTGAATCGGGGGATTATCAGTCACTTCTTCATCATTGTCACCTTTATTTGTACATTCTGCGATAAAATCTGCCAAAGCTTGTCCATTGATTGCTCTCCGGGGATGATAAGTGATGTCGTATTGACTGAGTTCAATATTCCACTTCAGAAGACGACCCGAAGTCTCAGGACGAAACAGGACTTGCTTTAAAGGTTGATCAGTGAGGACTTTGATAGGATGAGCTTGGAAATACGGCCTCAACTTTCTGGATGCAATCAGTAGACAATAAGCGAGTTTTTCCAATTTCGAATAATTCATCTCTGCCCCGGTAAATCTCTTGCTGATATAATAGACTGGGCGCTGAATTCTTGCGTCTTCCCGTACCAACGCTGCACTGAGAGCAAGAGATGAGATCGCCAAATATACAAAAAGAACTTCACCATTGTCCGGTTTAGAAAGTATTGGAGGCGTTTCCATATGACGAATCAACTCATCAAAAGCTTTCTGGCATTCAGGAGTCCAGACAAAAATTTTCATTCCTTTCTTCAGTGCATCGAAGAATGGAATGCATATATCAGTAGCTTTGGAAATGAATCGACTCAAGGCAGCGACTTTTTCATTAAGACTTTGCAATTCCTTCTTCGTTCTAGGAGCTTTGACTTCTTTTAAGGCAGCAATCTGAGTAGGATTAGACTCAATGCCCCTAGCACTCACAATGAAACCCAGAAACTTTCTGGACTCCACCCCAAACGAACATTTCAAAGGATTAAGTTTCATTCCGTACTTTTGGAGGATTGAAAACATTTCCTCCAAGTGGTCCACATGGTCTACCTCTTTCTTTGACTTCACCAACATATCGTCAACATAAACTTCCATAGTTTTGCCAATCTGCGGTTTGAACATAGCATTGACGAGTCTTTGGTAAGTTGCCCCTGCATTCTTAAGTCCGATAGACATGACTCTATAGCAGTAGAGACCAACATCGGTGATGAAGCTCGTATCCTCCTGGTCCGGCTCATGCATCATAATCTGGTTGTATCCGGAGTAAGCATCCATGAAAGATAACAATTCGTGCCCCGCTGTTCCATCCACCAACTGATCTATCCTGGGTAACGGGAAGTAGTCTTTTGGGCAGGCTTTGTTTAAATCTGAGAAGTCAATGCAAACTCTCCATTTCCCATTGCTTTCTTAACCAGTACTGGATTTGAAACCCAATTCGGATAAGTAGACTCCCTGATGAAACCATTCTCCATAAGCCGGTCGACCTCTTCTTTCAACGTTGCTGACCTTTCAGGACCCTAGGTTCTTCTTTTCTGTTTTACCGGTGTAAACTTCGGATCAATATTCAGAGTATGTACTGCAATTTCTGGGGATATTCCGCACATATCAGCATGAGTCTAAGCGAATACGTCTAGATTTGCCTTTAAGAATGATATTAAGGAATTTTGAACCGTCACATTAAGTTGTGAACCCACATTCACCACTTTGTTTGGATCTTTCGGGTCAACAGGTACTGGCACCGTTACTTCTACTAGCACCACTCTATTCTCCCCTGCACTAGCTTTTCTGGGATCCACTTCTCTTCGTGCCCCGCTATGCTCGCCAGTGCAGGGTCCACCCTGTAATTGCTACAAGGTTGGTTATTTGATGCGGACTGGGGCTGCCGCATCTTTTTCCATCTCTCTTTTCCCTGCTTCACGCAGCTCTATTAGATAACATTCTCGCCCAGCATTCTGATCCCCTTTAATAACTCCAACTCCGTTATCCGTGGGGAATTTCATAGTGAGGCACCACGGGGCTAGAATTGCTTTAAAAGCCGCAAGAGTTGGTCGGCCTAAAAAGACGTTGTAGGCAGAAAATTCATCAACAATTACAAAAGTCTGTTTCCCAACTACCTTCTTCTGCCCCTCTCCAAGATCTACGAACAAGTCGATAGTTCCAATGGGCTGCTTCGGTTCCCCAGTGAATCCAACAATCTACTGAGATGAGGCCTGAACATCAGCCATTGGGATTTTCATTTGATCGAATGTGTTTTCGAAGATAATGTTGCAAGAAGCGCCACAATCTACAAGCACTTTTCTCACAATAGCCGACCCAATGCCTGCAGAGATGACCAAGGGATCCATGGTCGGAGCTTCAGTGCCCATAGAGTCCCTGGCTCTGAAAACAATATCATCATTAAAATTTTTCTGCTGCTTCGAAGGTGCAGCATCTTCTAGCACAAAAACACTTTCTTCTGTTGGTGCGTATTTCAAGGCACGGGCATATCTTTCCATCTCGCCCTAGCTTCTGCCTGCTGGGTGAGGACCTCCTGTAATCACATTAATAACAGGCCTTTCTGATTCATGCATAGTATTCCTCTCACCCGAGCCAGATGGATGAGCAGGAAGTTTCTGACCCTTAGTAGATGAAGTTGGGTCATTTCTACCCCTCTTAACATATTGCTGCAACTTGTTCTCTCTCAATAGTTCTTTAATTAAATTTCTCAGATGGCGACATTCGTTGGTATCATGACCGGGTTGATTATGAAACTGACAGAATCTCCCACTTTGAGCAGCTTTTTTGTTAACTCTCATCTCAGGCGGTTTAGGATATTCTACCGCATCTTTGGTAGCAAAGAAGATATTCTCCGGAGTGTCAGTCAAAGGAGTGAAACCTGAAGATTTTAAAAAGCGAGGTTTCTTCATATCTTTCTGTTTCTTCCCACAATTGTTCTCCCTTTTCTGACTTCCGGATTCCTTTTTGATAGGGGTAGCAGTATTATCCTTAACTTCTGTCAATGCCACTTTAACTGGTGCCCGAAGGCTTTCCAAGCGTATGAATTCATCAGCTTTCTTATAGAATTTCTCAAGTGAATTCGGTTCTTTCATCTTCAGCCACTTCCTAAATTCGCTTGATTTGTCAATTGCCCTCATCAGGTATGTCAAGACCATTCGTGGCTCTGCATTGTCCACTTCAGCCAAAGCTATGTTGAAGCGGTTCAAGAAAGACCTGATAGATTCCCCAGGATTCTGTTCCAAGCTTCACAGCGACATAATATCATTTGCCTTCGAAGCATACAACCTGAATTGCTCTTTAAACTTCCGAGTCAAATCGACGAGCTGGTCTATGGATCGGACCGGAAGTTTTGTGAACCAGAGTAGAGCCACTCCTTCCAAGTATACCGGAAAGTACCGGCATTTGATCTCATCAGACGCTCTAGCACCAGTCATGTGCTAATCATACTTATATAGAAATTGATTGGGGTCGCTTGTTCCCTTATAAGCCGGGATGGTCGAAGGAATAAACTTCCTTGGGAATTCTGCCTTTAGAATCTTCTCAGTGAACGGAGTTTTGCTCGGAGCGAATCCCCATTCCTTCTCATCTTTATCTCTCTGCATGCTTTCTTTCATGATTTGTCGCACGATGCCCGAAAGATATTCCTCATCATTTAAAGGATCTACAGGACAGACTTCGGCCATTTTCTCGGGAGTTTGTCAGGACAAACGTTCGCGGAGAGTTGGATGTGGTCTCGATCCTCCAGCTTGAGGAGGTGTTTCTTTGGCGGGGCTAGCTGCTTTTTGTGGAATATTCCTTTCCTCAGGATCATGAATATCATCTGCAAGGTTTTCTTCGTTATTCACCGGTTGATGGTTTGCTCTGATCAACGCATTTATCCTCTCAAGCATTAAAGCATTCTGAGTTTCCATCTGCTGGTATAATCCAGATACTGCAGCATCTAACTCTGCTCGTGTAATTCCGGCACTTGGTGCTACTTGACTTGACGAAGGAGAAGTGGCAGTATTTTCATGGACATTACTAGGTCTTGTATATCCACGCTTTCTTCCAGGAACCATTATTTCTGATAGACTTCTGGTTTTGATAGAGACTCTTTCAATAAACTTTTGCAAAGCAATGACGAAGATAGCCCTGAGTTCAATTCTCAGTGAAAGCGCCAAAAATGTTAACGCTAAAAATTGAATGCTAACACCCCGGTGTATGTAGAGGTTAAGTGAAAGCACCACCCATGGACACGGGAATTAGAAACAAGTAAGAAAGTCCAGAGAAAGCAGTAAAAGACAAAAAATTTATAGTGGTTCGGCTTTAGATTAAGCCTACGTCCACTTTAATCCTCTTTATTACTGAATCAATTACAACTTTACAACAAACTTCAGTTCAATGCTGATGAGACAAACAACTAGAACTCCGATGTAGAAGAATTCTTTGAATCCATGTTGATTGTGTTAGATTTCCTCTAGAGTTAGTTGAGATACCTTTCGTGTTTGAAGTGTCGAGTGAGTCAAGAATTCAGCAGAGTATCGGCGTTCCAGGAATGAGCCAAAAAGATCCTCTTTTAGTTGGAGTAGGTGGGGTATTTATAGGAGAGTTCGGCATTAGGTCGTAGGTCGCAAACGACCTTGGATAGGTCGTAGGTCGCTCGCGACCTAGTGGGAGTCGTTCACGGCTTATACAAGGTACACTTCATCATTCTGGAGAAACTGGCAAGTCATAGGTCGTGGCCGACCTAGGTAGGAAGCGGCATAGGAAACTCCTTTGGTATGTTTAGGTCGTGAGCGACTTAGGTACAAGTCGTAGGTCGTGGGCGACTTAGTAGACGGTTTATGGGCTAACAGGAGCACCTTTGATTAAACAAACAAGTCATAGATCGTGGGCGACCTAGGGAAGGAACGACTTAAGGAAGACAAGTTACCTCGGCTTTGTATAGCTCGCTAGGTCGCTAGGTCGTTAGGTCATAATGCCTTAGCTCTCTGTAGAACTTTATCCTTGTTAGGTCGCTCCCCTTACTAACTCGCTAGGTCGCGTAAACCTTTAGGTCGCTAGGTCACCTCAGTCCATAGGTCGTTGGTGCGCTAGATCGCTCAGTCCATTTAGCCTTTAGGTCGTTTAACTTGCTGAGCCGCTTTATGTGTTAGGTCGCTTACTCCCTTAAGTAGTTAGGTCGTGCCTTCACTTAAGCCGTTAACTCGTTGAGTCATAGGTCGTTGGACAATATAATCCTTTAAGTTCTGTACCTCGTTAGGTCGTAATGCTTGCTGCACCATTAGGTCATTAGGACCGTCTTATCTTTAGGTCGCTTATGAAGTTAGGTCGCTAGGTCACTCAAAAAGAGGAGTTAACACTTCCCGAAACGAAAATGGGTCATCCAATATATCAAAATAGATGTTTTCGATGTTATTAAACTCAATGCAATAAGTTTCAATTCCTAATTCCATCGTATGAAGAAGTTAGCTTCTAAAATTAGCTTATTTCAAATTGATTCGATAAATTATTTATACACGTTTCGAGCCCGTACGATCAAGTGACAAGTCTGATCGCTACGAAACTTGAAATCTTACAATAATTCACCATTACGGATCCGATGAAATAGGTTTCATCGAAATCCAAGACAGTGGCCAAAAGGGCTATTTTCACATTAGTTAAATAAATTATTATTAAATTGATTAAATCACTTTTTAATTTCAAATTTAATAACTAACAAATTTTTATCATTTTTGATTACTTAGACATTTACAATAATTTAAAACAAATTTACGTATCTATTCAGTGTTAAATATTACACTAATTACAGTGTTCAGTTTCAACTGTAAATATAATCCAATTAATTATATTTTAATTCCAATAAATTGATTTAATTTGATTTTAATCTTTTTATTCAATCAATCATTACTCTATAGACATAGTCAACATTGGTTTACATCTTATTACATAAATATTCTACAATTATCATCTTTTAATTTATATTAACTGTAATAATTAACTACATTAGTTTCAGCTGATTTCCAAATCAATTTCAAGGGATAAATAAATGGAATGGTAATTAAACAAATTATCATACTTACAATTTCAAATCCATTCCTATGTTTGTTGTTAACAACAAACTACTAAATTCACACACTGATTAATTATTCTATATTAATCAATTTCAAATTATTACATATCATTTCACTAGTTAACATAAAATTTAATTTATTCCTTATTTACGATTTATAACCAATTATAACTTTTTATTCATTTCAATTAATTGGAATTACCTTAAAACAGTTATCAACTACCTTAATTAACATTACTACATTTCATTCTAGTTATTATTCTCATTCATACATCATAAATTATATTTTCTTTCAATATTAAATTTCAAAATCTTATTAAATTCTATATTTTAATTGTCGGAAAATTACGGTTCGTTCATGCTCCCACACTCAAAACTTTTCATCCTCGAAAGGGGAAAAGAAGAAATAAGGAATTGATATACCTTATTTAAAATATTCAATTCATAAACAATTAATTTACATAATTAAATAATTTAAATAGAATATATCAATTTATATTAATTGAATCCTTTCATATTCAAGTTCAATAAAAGATTGAAAAATCCACTTTCACAAAAAAATTCTAAGTCAAAAATTCACTGAAAATTTCGATAGAGTCTCCTTTGTACTGGGAGGTCCGGAAGAAATAATACTATCAACAGTAACAATATATGTCATATTTCAAAAATAAATATCGCAGACCATGGGAAAATAATACAAATCGCTATAAAACCGTAATCCGAAAACGTACCTATTTGTCCAGCAAACAATGCTTATTTATGAAACCAAAAGCAGCAGCTTCTTGTAACGTCCCGCCTTTTTTGTACGTTTTAAATCGACGATAAACCACACGCGTCTGACTTAAACCATACAGAAGGGTGGACTGTTATAGGGTGAATAAGAAAAAGGAAGAAAGAAATAAAACAAAACAGAATCTTGTTGTAGAACAATAAAATATAATAATCAAATATACAGTTCATGAATCTGTTTACAAAATATTTGATTTTACTTATACAATACATATCAGGGTTACACATACCAGAGAATATTAATAATGCAGCGGAATAAAATGGTGTAGTGGAATAATATAATAAAATGGTGTAGTGTAATAATACAATCTTCGTTTTCGTCCTTCAGAAATAAGGCCTTCAAATCATGAAATGCTCGGACTGACCCGAGCGAATTGAAAAGACAAAACACTCGAGTCAGAACTAAAAGATTTTATGTAAGTTAAATCAACAAGAATAAATATGAGCGGAATGGCGTCAGAGTTGTTTACGGGATTTGACATCTCCTATCCAGTGTCTAACGTGAGTGCAGTAACTTAAGAGATGCCCGGGATTCACATCTCCTAAGGATCCGTTAAACTATTTACTATGTAGTAATATTTTGCTATTATAATAATGTCCATTGTAAAATAAACTTACTTTTTTCATAGCATTAAGGGGTTACCTATATAGCCCTTAAAACATAATAGTCCCAGTAGTCCATCCAATATCATAGTCCCTCCTGATCGGGAAGCCACCAGAGGATACCACACGGGCTACGGGAGAAAACCAAACTCGTACAAGGCGCGCTAGGATAGGTGACACGACATAACTAGGCAATGCCAGGATAGATATACCAATTACGCTTCCGGGTCGGTGGTAACGCGTAGCGCGCAGCTACCGCCCACCTCGAGCCACACCCCCAAATAAAAAAATCAAAAGTGGCCAACGAATCAATCCAAAAGTCAAAGTAAAGGGATGTGTCCGATCAAAGGTGCTACCTCATTAACCCGTTAATCGCTCCTGTTTTAGCAACCTTATGCCAACTCACGGGAGTTGAGTCCACGTATTTACCTCAAAGGAAACGCGCCACCATCCTACTTCATTCTGGAATCTCCACCGCGTACACGGTTGTTAAAGTTGTTTTCGGAGTTGGCAGAGAGTATGCCAACTTCCGATCCCATTCTCTTTAACAACCCAACGATATTATAACACCTCAGCCTTTTTAAAATAGTTTATACTTTTAAAACCAGAATATAATATCCATCTCAAACCCATATAATTTTGATATCACTTCCTATTTTAAAATCAAAATCAAATTTTATATCATTTTCAAATATATCCTTTTCTAAAACCATAACATTTTCAAAGCTAAATATTTCGAAACCAAACTTGAAATATAGCCTTTCAAAACATAAAACTTTGAATTACGTAATTTTGAAACATACTACACCACTTAAATGGTTTAAATATTAAATTACCTTATATAATAAAATTGCTTCTTCACCTTCACCAATCAATTCCAAATATGGATTTAAATTCCCAAATAAACCAATAAAATTTCCATATATTTCAAAGCTTTGATTATCCCACCATTTCAAAACTTATTCTTTGATAATTTCATATATATCAATTTCAACAACTATTATTTTGATTTGAAATGTTTACTTAATAAATCAAATATCATTTAGTAAAACCTTTAGACTTCAATTAACTGGATATTCTTTCAATTAAATTTAGCTTAATAATATTCATTTAAATCAATTTGATATTTATTTAAATCCTCTAAACAAAATCAAATTATAAAATCATACCCATTAAATCTCAATTTATTTACATTTCAAATCAAATTTTCGAGGATAATTCTTAATTATTTTAATTCAAATCAAATTCATATTTATCTTCCACCCTTAATTTTATTTAAGTCATTATAACTCTATAAATATAATTTAAATAAATACCTAACCGTATTATATCTTAATAAAATCAACTTTTATTTTTAAACTTCTTTTATACTTTAAACCAAATTTATACCTAGCTTAAAACCGAGAATTCAACCATATATAAAATAACATTTATACAATATCCAAATCAATATCTCATAAAACCCTATATTTCTTTACAAAACCATAGAAGAATCATTTCAAAATATTTTCATATATATAGACCGTGGTGTTTGTATATAATTTTCTATCCTATGGTTATGTGATACGGATTTTTATCATTTTAATCCGTAATTTAAAATTAAAAAATACGGATATTTATTATTTCAAACCGTAATCCCGAATGCAATAAAGTTTGATAACAACTTGCAGTTTATAACAATATAAATAAACATCCATTCATCCATCATACAATCATACATCCATCAAAATCATCATCCAAAGAAATCAATCGATATCAATATATAACTGATAATATATAACAGGTAATTAACTGGCAGTTATATTCAATAATAAATTAAATAACGATTTAACTTAAATAAATGCAATTAACTGAGATGATGATTAAAAATATAATAACAGTCATAATAAATAAATTTATAATTACAACATAAATTAATTTAACAGACATAAGAAATTTTAGAAGTTGTGAGTGGGTTAAAACACTCACCTTTGAATTTAAATTGAATTTAAATCCAATTTAAACCCAAAAATTGGACAGTCTCAGAATCCGTCCAAAATAGCGCCAAAATCTTCGGAATTGCAATACGAACCTAGCGGAGAAAACCGCACGTAAATCTGATCTCATATGCGAAAGAGATATAAGTTAGAACATTTTAAAGTTAAAAATTAAATTGAATAAAATATTATAGGGCCACGTCACCTAGCATCTCGTTCCAGAAAAAAAATCGCAACCCTAATTTCACGATCGGCCCTGTCAAACGCGGCCGCCACCATTCAACACGCAAACGCCGCCTCCTCGATGGCCTTCTCCCTGATCAAACGGCACCACTGGCCTACCCAGCTTCGGCCGACCAGAGCTCCCCCCACGCGCACAAAAACCGAGGCTGAAGCCTCCTCCGCCGCCGTCCCAAACGCGACTAAGATCTGGCGAATTTGATGACCATCACGACGAACTGATCGTACAAATGCGCTCTACTCATCGCCCTCTACGCCACTACACTCCCTGATCGAATCATCGACGAGAATCCATCGTCAAACGAGAAGCCATACCTTGAACGGCCGAAAATAATGCAGGGATTTTTGGAAAAATTATGATCCAATCCCAAAACGAATTGCAGATCTGAGTTACGCTCTTCGAGAGCTTCGTAACATAATTTCTCTGAATTTTTTTGAAGAGCTCGAAATTTCACTTTGGTTTTTGAATTGCAATTGATATTAGGTATTTGTCTGCCATTGAAATGAAGAGGTGAAAGAAAATGTACTCGCAGACAATTGAGAAATAAAGGTAGACTAGGGTTTATAATACGATATATATATAGGAAGAATTGAAATTAGAATGGATGGGCCCAATTTATAAACGCGTTGAACGATAAATGGCCTGAAAAGCCCGTTCTGACTCCGGAACTAAATTGGGTCAACCCATATATCAAAATAGATGTTTTAAAATATTTTAAACGCAATGGAAAAGGTTTCGAGTCCAAATTCTATCGTATGAAGAAGTTATGCTAAAATCAATATTTTTCAAATTGATTTCAACTGATTTCAATTAATCGATTTCAAGGCGTTTCAAGCCCATACGATCAAACGACAAGTCCGATCGATACGAAACTTAAAATTCTACAATAATTCACCGTTACGGATTCAATGAAACTTGTTTCGTCAAAATCTGAGTCAGTGTCCAAAATGGCTATTTTTATATTAATTAAATAAATTAAAAATAAATTAATTAAATCAAATTTTCAATTTCAATTCGATAATTGACAAATTTCATCTTTTTTAACTTTCTTAAACATTTACACTAATTTAACCAAATTTAAATGTCAATTTAGAGTTGATTGACTTACAAATTTCAGTGTTAACTTCCAATTTCATTAAATTCAAAATTATAAATTAAATTTCAAATAATCCATATTCTTAACCTATCTAGTTATTCAACTGATTTCATTTTATGATATAGTTATCATGGTTTACCATAGTGCATTAATATCCCTATTTTATCTTAATTTCAAATAATGTAGTAATTAATTTCATTAACAATAAACTCAATTAATTACAATTTATTCAAATAATTAACTTGATTTAACTTCAATTCTTTTTCTAATCAATTATTATTCGATAAACAAAGATAACCTTTGTTTTACCCTTTATTACATTAGTAAGTTCAAATTTCCATCTTTCCTTTTGTATTAACTACCCTATTTTCATTTTATTACATTTCTATACACGCTACTTACGATTAACATTCTAAATAAATTCATTTTTTGGTTTCATATTTTCCATTATATCGATTACTACACTATGCATAAATTTACAATTCCAATTATTTTATTATTGCATTCACACCTTCCGTTACTGCACCCATTTTTGTTAAAACATTAAAGATTTCCTATTTTAATTTAGAAGGCCAATTAAATATAACAATCATTACCATAAACTTTATAATACCCTTAAGTTTATTAATTTCAACCAATTATTATGATTACTTGCGTGACACTGAATTCATCCAACTACCATTTATTATACTAATTCATTTATTTATACAACACTTTTCATTATTTACTTTCACCCTATTGTTCAATTCATTGTTGTCAAATGGATGCATTTGACATTGGATTCATGATCTATTACCTTAATATACCCAATTTAACGACGCCTAAACATTAAATTTCATTTCACATTAATGTAACATTTGTTTACATTTATTAAAAATTTAATTCCAATTTCAGTTAACAATCTAAATAAATAGGTAACATACAATAATCATTACCGTTACCCTTTAGTCACATAAATAAGCTTTTATTACTTACAAATCAATGTTGCCATTTATTCTCATACTACTAATTTCATTCACATATGTTCAATTTATAACCGAACATAACATTTAAATTATTTTATACAATTGGAATTCCATTCAAGTTCATTAATTATTAACTTTAATTATTGCAATTCATTATCTAATATTAATTTTGAATGCATTTCCAAATTTACTAATTACAATTAATTTAAGCCTTACAATCGTTTGCAATTAAATGCGAACTGCACAAAATTAATTGCTTATTGACCAGCATTAACTTTATTACCTTAATTTGTAATCAGTTACCATTAATCAATATATTATTCCATTGGTAAATTCAATACTTACTTTTTATTTACTTATTTTCCATTTTATACCCAAGTGCAACAACTTACACTATTTTATTATTATTGTGATTCACTTCAAATTTCAAAATTTTAGTTTTAATAACCATTGCTACACTTTATTCTTAACATTTACTTCAATATAAATGATAAAATTTTATTTCTTTCAAAATTAAATTCCAAAATCTAATTAAATTAACCAATTTATTTATTAAAATTTACGGGTCGTTACACTTTTGCTTCCATAAACATGTACTTCACTTATATAATCCAAAAGAGTTAGATTTATGCAAAAGAGAAATATAAGTTGTTTTCAATTTATAACAAACAAATCATCACAGCATACAATACTCACTTGTAATCAAAATCATACAATAATCACATGCAATCAAAGTAATCAACCATCCATCTATAATAACCAAAACAAATGGTTTGTTCGGGTTTAGATACCTTTAACCGTATAAAATGATAAATAAACTACTAATTATACCATACACTCAACAGTCTTAGATAAAACTTAATAGATTATTTATACATCTTTATACAGTTAGAAGTATTTTTTCTCAGTCATCCCATAAGACAAAACAAACAATAATTTCAAATATCATTTAAGTTTATTCTTATTAATCTCCTTTCACATTAATTACTATTCTTTAGTCTCATTCGTTCATACAATGTTAATTTTCATTAGTTTACATTCATTACTTACAAAAATTCATTTCTCATTCATCCATACAATGATTTCCCATTTATTTACATTCATTTACTTACATAAGTTATTTCCATTTTAATTATTTAAAATAATTAATAAACTTATTATTAAAGGATTTCATACATGTTATTTTAGTTTACTTCACATTTATTATCTACTTTGATTTCCTTTTTACATCAATATTCATGTGTGAAACAACTCATACTTAGATTTTTTTTTTTTTCATATTTATTTCTTTCATATATAGCATAGTTGAGTATTAAATCTATTTCTAATTATTTCAACATTTTCTGAAGTTATAATCATTCCATTAATATAGTATTCACTTTTACTACACGTTTTAATTACAAGTAGCTACAACATTTACTTAAGTTCATAATCACTTACTTATAGTATTTACTCTTCCTATAAATTTAATTAGTAGCATTTCAAATTATTAAACTATGTTTATAATAATTTATTACATCAAAATTCTTATTTATAGAAGTAATTCCATAGAACATCTTCATTACTAAAGTTTTACTTGTATAATATTGTATTACATATTCTTATTAACATTTCAACTTTTAATAATTTGATAAGTTATATATATGTTTTTAAGAATGCAATTGAAAGTTACATAAGTTACCTCATTTACTTTAGTAAACAAAATATTTAATAATTACATCTTCCAAAATTTCATTATTCTTTAACCTGTAAATTACAAATTTCTAATTTCTTATCTATTTCATTTAACAATTAACATCTAATTTCTTATTTTCATTTAGAAGTTTCCAATTATTAAAATAGTTAAGGTTTCATTCACTATACAATTACAATTTCTAATTTACAGAAACTTAAGAACTAAACACCGGGTTTCATTTTCAAATCATTTTAAAATAATATACATACTCATGTATTTATATATCAATTATATTCGAAATTTAAAATTTAAGATTCGTTATCAAAACAATTGGGTAGTAAAACTACTACAGCGGTCTTCCTACTTTGAAACTCATAAATGAACGTCGATGATGCGTGCACTCATCACTGAAATTATTTTCCAACGACAGAGAGGGGAGTACAGAACTTATTTTCCTTTTAAAACTTCCTTTAAACATTTCTTTCAAATTATATTGAAATATTTATATCAAAAAATAATTTCAAATAATACTAATATTATATTCCAAAATATTTTGAAAACAAATTCAAAATCCCGGAACCTAAGTTCTAAAATTCCAATTTATATTCATTTTATTTACAGTCCAATTTCTGCAACTAATATATATAAATTTCCCTTCCTAACAAAGAACCAAATATATCACATACAATTATATATATTTAAAAAGATTAAAATTTTATATAAAAAATATAATACTAGGAAAAATTATTTCATTTACCTATATATCAAACATTATTGTGTCAGTCTGTCCTATTAAGTATTTAGAAATCCCTACCGGTGTCATAGTGTCCCATGTACCAACCACAATTTGTAAATACTAAACAGAACAAATTAACACAATAAAAAACCTTTTATAACATTAACAAATACGCTCTCTCATACACACACACTCTCGACGACTCATTCTAGGATATTACTACCCTATTTTACATGAGTCAGACCCCACAAAGCTAAGGTTATCGCTAAACCTAGCTCTGAGACCAAATGTAACGACCCACCTTTTTGAAAGGTTTAAATCGACAATAAACCACACATGTCAGACTCAAACCATTCAAAAAGAAGGATTGTTATGAGGTAAATAAGAAAAAAAAGAAATAAGATAAACACAGAATCTCACAGCAGAATGACAAAATATAATAATCAAATAACAGTTCATGAAGCTATTTTACAAATACGTTAGATTACAACTTTACAATATAGTTTAGAGTTACATACAACAGAAATATAAAAATAATGCAGCGGAATAAAATGATGCAATGGAATAAATATACTAAATAATAATAGTACTAAATCTTCGTCTTCGTGCTCCAAAAGCATTCTTCGATATACTGAAAAGCTCAGACTAACCCAAGCGAATTGAAAGGACAAAACACTCGAGTTGGAACTAAAGGGTTTTATGTAAGTTAAATCAACAGTAAATAAATATGCTGGTAATGGCATCAGAGATATTTCGGGGTTTAACATCTCTTATCCAGTGTCTAACGTGAGTGCAATAACTTAAGAGATGTTCGGGATTATCATCTGCTAAGGATCCGTTAAACTATCCACTATGTAGTACAATACGCCATTATAATAGTGTCTACAGTAAAGTGAAGTATTAAAATAGCGTTAAGGCATTACCCATATCCCACTTAACATATTTTTTATATTCTCATAGTCTATACAGTACAATAATTCCTCTGTAAAATGAAGGGCTGTCAGAGGGCACTCCATAGGTATGGTACAAAACAAACTCATAGATGGCGCGATAAGGCATGTGACATGGCACGCAAGGCAATGCCAGGGTAGGACTCTACCCTTTTTAGAACCAGACTAGTGGTAACGCATAGCAGCTACTACCGCCTACCTCGGAACGCACTCCCATAATCAAATCGAGGGGTGGCCACCAAATCAATCACAAATTCATAATATGGTATTGAAGAAGCATGTCCAATCGGAGGTTCGACCTCACTTGGCCCAGGTATAGCTCATGTTTTAGCCACATCAAGCTGACTCACGGGAGTCATGGCTACATAACTACCTCATACAGAATCGTTCGTCAAACCATCCTACTTCATTCTAGAATCTCTACCACGTACACAATTGTTAAAGTGGTTTTCAGTATTGGCAGAGAGTATGACAATATCAGATCCCGGTCCCTTCAACAACCAAATACTTATTTCATACCGGATGGTTCTTTTATATTTCAAAAGTCAATTCATAATTGATCTCAAAATATTATATTTGATTCAAACATATCGCTTTCGAAATCATATTCACTTTTGAAGTTGTATCATCAAAATATGTTAAATCTCCTTTCAAAATCATCAAATTTAATCAAATATGCTATTTCATTAGCAACTATCATCTTAAATCCCAACTTCGATTATAATATCATTTAATATATTCACTTTAAAATCAAGGATTTAGATATAAACAATTCAACCTTGCATCGTTAGAAATTTAGAAATATAGTTTAGATAGTCATAAATAGTTTAAAATAGTTAAAATAGTTTAAAATAGATTAAAATAGTTTTAATAGTTTTAAAATATTTTTAGTAGTTTACAATATATTAAAATAGTTTAAAATAGTTTTAATAGTTTAAAATAGATTAAAATAGTTAAATATAGTTTAAAATAGTTTTAATAGCTTAAAATAGATTAAAATAGCCAAATATAGTTTAAAATAGAATAAAATAGTATTGAATAGATTTAAAGTAGACTAAAATGGATTAATTAGTTTAACAGAGTTAATAGGTATCAAAATGATTTAAAATAGATTAAATATGGTTTAATAGTTCAATATAAAATAGTTTGGTTATTGGAAATGGTTTACGTAGTAAATAGTATGGAAAATCTAAATAAATCCAAATTTTAAAATAATATATCTTTAAAGAGTTTACATTAAATAATTAATTTCAAATTAATATCAACTAGACTATTTCTTTCATTTCAACACATCTGGACCACGTCCAGCTTTCAAATTTCAATTTAAGTCCTTTAAACAATTCATTTAAAACAAGTTCCAATTTTAACATTTAAAGCTTGGATTTCGTAAATAATTCAGTTTATATAAATCGAATTTTTATTTCAAAATATCACTTATCCAGATTCAAAAATTTAGGATTTAAAATCATTTAATTTAACCAATCCGGTGTCCATATATAATTTTCTACCCTATGGTCAACTGATACGGACATATACCATTCAATCCGCAAATATATAAATTTACGGGTATATGTCATTTCAACCCATAATCCCGAATTTAAAATAAAATCCATAAAATCGCTTGAGTCTGTCATTTCAACCCATAACAATTTCTCCATAATCTATCAGATCGTTCGGATATGTATCATTTCAACCAATAAGGAACTTGCACTGTTATAACAATATATAGATATACCATCCGGTCATCCAATATCAACAATCAAACATCCTTCACAATTATCATTCAAATCAACCAATAAACATCAATAGATAACTGATTATCATTAACAGGTATGACCTGGAAAATTACAATTTAATATTAAACTAAATGACGATTACATTCAATAAATTCATATTTAACTGGCATGACGATTTAAATATATCAAACAACAATCAATCAACTTCTAATCGCATCATATATTTAATTTAACCAACATAAGACAATTTAGTAGTTGTGGGTGGGTTAAAACACTCACTTTTGATTTCAAATCGATTTGAAATCCAAATGAAGGCCCAAATTCAAACAATCTCAGAATTCGTTCATTCAAACCAGTTCAATAATTTTCAAAATTTTGATACGATCACAGCGGAACAAACCGCGTGTAAGTCCAACCAAGTACGCAAAAGTTATGTTAATTAGAAGTTAGGGAATTTTAATTTTAATAAAATAAATCAGAAGAGAAAAAACAAGGAATCTCACGTGCACCATCTTCACGCTATAAAAACTTCACGAACGAACCCAACCTAAGCCCGCCTACCACCAACTTTGGCCGCCGAATTCGCCCACCTCCGACCATCAGGAAGCCTCGCACCACCTTCATTATGATTGTCTTCATCTTCCGTGCCCACGCCCTTGAAAGCTGCCACTCTCGTCCTCGGCCCCCCACATCGACGACGCCGCTGCCTCAAAGATTAGGGCTTTCGAACCCTAATCGACCAAATTCGAACGCCTCCAGTCAAGCTAGTCCGCATGGCCACCAGCTTTAGCCTCCCATCGACGAACTCCACCAAACCCATATCTCAATTTCGCCAATAGCAGCTCCAATTAAATAGCCCCAATTTGATTTTGGCCGCAATTTGCAGTTGATTGATGCACTGTTATGAAAACCGAACACCAGACATAGGTTCCATTCATTGAGACCACTCCCACGATATATAATTCGATATAGCTTGAGAAGTTTTCATTTTTCGATTTTATTTGCAATTTGAATCTAGGAAATAGAGTTTCTGCCATTGAGAAGGAGAAGCAGACAAATGTAATTGTACATACAGAAATAAGAAATGAGAAACAATTAGGGTTTATAATAGCATATGTATAGGCAGAGCGGAAATAGAAAGGATGGACCGGATCGATGTGGATTGAACGATTACAACGACTTGAAAAGCCCATTTCGTTCCCAAAACGAAAATGGGTCATCAAATATATCAAAATAGATATTTTTGATATTTTTAAACTCAATGGAATATTTTTCAAGCCCTAATTCCATCGTATGAAGAAGTTGGCTTTTAAAATCAGCTTATTTCAAATTGATTCAATAAATTGATTTCTACGCGTTTCGAGCCCGTACGATCAAACGACAAGTTCAATCGCTATGAAACTTGAAATACTACAATAATTCACCGTTACGGATCTGAGGAAATAGGTTTCGTTGAAATCTGAGACAGTGGCCAAAATGGTTATTTTCACGTTAGTTAAATTATTATTAAATTGATTAAATCACTTTTTAATATCAAACTTAATAACTAACAAATTTTTATCATTTTTTACTGCTTAGACGTTTACAATAATTTAAAACAAAATTACGTATCAATTCAGTGTTAAATATTACACTAATTACAGTGTTCAGTTTCAACTGTAAATAAAATACAATTAATTGTATTTTAATTCAATAAATTGATTTAATTTGATTTCAATCTTTTTATTAGATCAATCATTACTCTATGGACATAGTCAACATTGGTTTACATCTTATTACATAAATATTTTACAGTTATCATCTTTTAATTTATATTATCTTCACTAATTAACTTCATTAGTTTTAGTTGATTTCCAAATCAATTTCACTGGATAAATAAATGGAATGGTAATTAAACTAATTATCATACTTACAATTTCAAACTAATTCCTATGTTTATTGTTAACAAAAAACTACTAAATTCACATATTGGTTAATTATTCGACATTAACCAGTTTCAATATATTACATATCATTTCACCAATTAATAAACATTTAGTTTATTCCTTATTTACGATTTATAACCAATTATAACTTTTTAATCATTTCAATTAATTGGAATTACCTTAAAACAGTTATCAATTTACCTTAATTAAATTAATTCTAGTTATTTCACAAATTATATTGTAACAACCCGTATATTTGGACCATTTAATTCGACAATAATCCTTACATGTCAACTTAAATAATACAAAACACGAATCATTATGGGATTATAAATACATAATGTAAATGAGAATCAATGCAATATCATAGTCACAGAGTCATAGAATAATGCAGCGGAAAATACATCGTCATAATAGCAGTTCATGAAGCTATTAAAGTACAACAATGTCTAAACAAAAGGTGACTGAAAGGAAATACATAAATGTCCAACAGACACGGACATCAAAATAGACTGATAAAGATAAATACTAAGTGTTCAGCACCTTCAACCAACCTTGATCAGCAAACTGGATAGCTTCAGACTGACCCGAGCATATACAAAAGGAAACACTCGAGTCAGGACTCAAAATCTTATACAGGATAATCAAGTGCAGGGAATAAAGTTCATAACTCAAAGATGAATAAAACATCTCTAAGGATCCGATAAACTATCTATATATACAATAGAATACGATACGTAGATAATGCCTAATCAGTAAATTACGATATTAAAATAGCGTTAAGGCGTTACCATAATTCCCTTTAACACATTTTATAATGCCATAGTCTATACAGCACCGTAAACCCCACCGTAAACTAGTGGTTATCAGAGGGTACCCCATAGGTATAACGCAAAACAAAACGTAGTGGTCGCGAATAGGATAATCAGTATGACAAGGTACATGAGGCGATACCAACTAGGATACAAGTAGTTGCGTGATCCGGACTGATGTTGAGCATAGTAGCTACTATCTCAACACCGTGAAACAACACTCCAAATCAAGGGGTGCACCCAAATCGAATCACAAAAGTAATAGATATGGTATCGAAGAAGCGTGTCCGCTAGAGGTGGCGATCCTCAATGGCCCGGCGCGGCTCCTGTTTTAGTCATGTCAGGGGTCATCCAATAACTTTCTCTTTCTTCAGTCAACGCGTTTACCAAACCATCCACTTCATTCTAGATCAACACTTCGCACATAATAGTTATTAAAGTGGTTTTCGGTATCGACAGAGAGTATGTCCATTCCCGATCCCGGTCTCTTTAATAACTACGTATTTATTACCCGATGGTCGGTTAAATTAACGCTTAAACAAATCAAAGTCCAAAAGTCAAGGTGCAAATTTGACTTCCAAAATTTGACATTTCACGATTCAATTTATTTTAGATATTTTAAACATATTTCCGAATGTAAAAATTTTTAGTTCAAACATTTGAGTTGACAATTTAAAATTAAGTATTTAAGTTCGATTTAATAAGTCTAAATGTCGCTTATTAAATTTAGTTCATAATCAATGAATTCACTTTAATGCTAAACTTAGTTTAAATTATTAAATCAAATTCTATTCATTTCACTTCATGTTTACATCCACTGTTATCATAAATCCGATAAATCAATTTCATTACTAAATTCCTTTTATCAAACCTCATTTGATTTATTTACCTATTCAATTAAATTCCCAAATCAAAGAAATCCATTTTCATTTACAATGTCCTGATTTGATTAATTTGTAAGTTTAAAACCATTTTAAATTTAAATATAACTAAGTTATATACATAAAACTTTAGTTAGTTTTGTATTCCTCTTAAGTCAAATTTTCTAAATTTTCAAATAAAATTTATAACATGTTCCAATTCCATTTAATTTAAACCCGAGTTTTAATCTTAACCTAGCAAATCTAATAAATTTATTAAATTCTAAACTTACTTGTTTCTAAATCTCATTTCGATTAAATTCATTTATTTATTTCAACTTAAATCCCTTAAGTTCGTTATTAAATTTCCAAACAAATTGTTAAGTTCATTCCTTAAATTTAAAATATATTTCAATTTCGAAAATGATTTTGTTGACCAATCGGGTTTCTTATTTTTATTTTCTATCCTAGGCCAAGTTGTTTAAGTCGGGTATTTATTAATTCAACCCAATGTCATTCAATATAAAACAAAGCATAGCAAAGGAAACTTGCAATGTGATAACTGGGATGGTGTCAAAGTAAATAAACAAGCAATAGCAACCATATATAACAATTTAACAATTTATTAAATAATCCTGAAATAATCGTATTAACTTACAGTTGTTATTTATGCAAATTAATATAATTATTCCTAGAATCCACACTATCGTTCATGCAGATTAAGGATTATCATGGTTTCCACTTGGTGTCTATTATCAAGTTACTATATAAATCATACATTCAATGGTTCAAAGTGTAGTTAACGATATTTCTACGCGACGATTTATTTAACATTTAAAGGGGTCAAGTTCAACATATATAATCCATTTTAAATTGTTGACTATCCTATATCAATTTCAATTTCATATTAAATTTCACTTATATTAACAACCAAATTCAACATCACATAATAATTTTAGTGTCACAACTATTTGTCGTAAACTAGCAATATTCAAATTTAACTTGCATAGCGATTTACAATTTTTATTTCAACAATTCTAACAATCAACAATTTAACATCCAAATTCATATAAACAACAATTATCACTTGATTATCATAGCATAATAGATTTGAGTCGTGAATGAAATATTCACCTTGCGTGGTTGAAGAAGATGACGGCGAAGCACGAAAATGGATAGACTAGATAGACGGCACAAGCACGAATACGAACTATAAATCAAACAAAAGATTATTCAACAATAGTTTAATACAATGTATATATATCGATTTGTATATATATAAACCATACCAAATAACTAAATGCAAATAAGGTAGATGGAGCCTAGGCCTGAGATTCCGGATCAGCTACAACTGAAATTCAAACAAGGAAGTTATTCGACAATCGATTGACGTATATATATAACACTTGTATATATAAAACGTACCAAAACAAGTCGGGATGAGAGCGAATGAGCCGGAGCGATGTCCTAAGAATCCGGAGCGGTGGCTGAAACAACACACAAAGTTTATTAAAACACACACACACACACACACACACACACACACACACACACTGCTAATCTTAAACTAACGGAAAACCACTGTATATTTATAAACTATCATGTAAAGCAAAATTTCTAAAACAAAGTCAGAAATGCTGGTACAAAATTATGAAACAAAATTTATGCAAACAGTTCTGTACCCACAATTTATAAAACACTGCCGTATAAAACTTCATAACTTTACTAAACAACTAAAGTTTATATAATAACAACTCACATACATAAAGTTTTATACTGTACCTCACAAAATAACAAAACAGAGATATATAGTTTTATGTTTCAACTTTATATGCAACCTGGAGACTAAACTAACAACAACCAACAGAACTCTGGTATATATTTTCCAACTAAAATATGTAGCTTTGTATATACAATCCAACAGTAAACAAAGATTTATATGCACATCCACTTATACTTACTAACAGATATATATATACACTTTATATTGTAACAACTATTACATACTTTGGAATCATGTTAAAAATAGAGAAGTTGGTATATATATAAACATAGATAACCTTTTCATACTTCATAATAGATAACAGCTTGATAGGTGTAAACTGTATACACTTCTTATACTTTAACTTATAAACTGCAGCATGCATGCTTCAAATTAATATATATAATTCATATATACCATGAACACATTATCATATAACAACCAAATCTTAAAACTAAACATATATACACATATATAATATGCAAACCACTCAAGGACAAAGGGGAAAAGAAGTTCGACAGAGGGGAGATTGCATGGGGTGGCCGAGTGGAGCTGGGGGAGCAGGGGGTAGGGACGGAGGCCAGGTGGGTCGTGGCTGCATGGGGTGGCCGAGGGGTCGGTGCAGGGCCGTTAGTGGTAAGGGGGGAAATACGACCGTTGGTAGGTGGAGGGGTGCAGGTGGACGTGTGGTTGCATGGGCGGAAGCCGGTAGCGGTTGCGGGGGTTTTGCAGTGGTAGACGTGGGAACTGCATGGGGTTGGTGGCCGGAGCTGTGGGTCAGCGGCTAATGGCAGTGGGGCCAAGTGTGCAGGGTTTTCTGGTGTGGGGAACGCGGTTGATGGGGAGGGTTTTGAGGCTGCATGTGGGGTGAGGTAGTGATCGAGTGGAACTGGGGAAGCAGGGGTAGGGACGTGCGAACTGGTAGGGGTTTGGAAATAAAAAAAATAAAGAGAAAATGCGCAGAGAAGAGAAAGGGAGGAGAGTGATGTGGGCTTCATATTTACAGTAAAAAAATATAGAGGAAGAAAAAAGGGAGGAGGGAGAGAAAGAAATATGCAGAGGAGAGAAGAAAGGTTACGTACCAAGTTTCTTCGAAGTGAAAACTGATGCAGAGCAATAAATGAGGTGAGCTAGTGTGCATTGGAGTAAATGAAGGGAGATATATACACAGGGTTTAAAGTGTGCAGATTTCAGTGTAATGATGATTTTGCACAGTGGTGGCTATTTGGGTTCCCAAGGCAGCTGAACGGCTCTAAAATTTTGAATGTTGGGAAGTTTGGTACCGGTTTGTGCTGCGTAACGGACTGGTTTTCGCTCCGTTAAAAATTATAATCCGCAACGCCGAACTCCGATTGATACAAATAAATATACCGTTTTGATCAGCGCGTCGAGACGGACACAACGGGATGAAGATATTGATGGTTTGACACTGTTTGAGAAGTGGATACTCTTATTTAACCATTTGCACGAGCGAACATTTTGACCAGCAATTAAAAGCGAAATTTGACGAAATGAAATGCGTCGTCAAGTTCAGAATATTTTTCTTATGCAACATCGAGAAAAATATTCGAGTTCGGACGATAGGAAATTTTCACATAAGGTTTAAACTAAAATGTAAATGCGACGAGTGTAATTTACTTTAATATTTTTCAACGAAATTTGGCGCACACCTATGTCTACCTAGACGCATTCCAAATATGAAGTTTGAATAGCAGCGGAAGTTGTTTAAGAAAAATCGAATTTCAACATTGAATAAGCGATTTTAAAATTTTAAACTGGGTCTGAATTTCAGGGTCGTTACATTCTCCCCCACTCAAAACTTTTCGTCCCCGTAAAGGAACAAAGGAAAGAGTGGAAGAACAATAAAAGAGATACGATGGATATAGAATAGATTATCAAATAAAGTAAAGAATATAGAATGGAATTTATCTTCAACAAACAATTCTGGATTAGAATCTCGGATACTCTCCTCGGTTTCCCAAGTACAATCACGATCATCAGGACTCCATTGGACTTTGACTAGGCTAACAGTCTTCCTTCTAAGCTGCTTCATATCCCTATCAACAAAATGAAGTGGTCTCCTCTCTATAGTCAAATCCGGCTCAATATCAACCTCATCTAACTGAGCAAAAGGAATGGTCATTGACGGATCATGTACAACCTTCTGGAGATGTGAAACATGAAATACATTGTGCACGCCCCCAAATTTCTCTGGCAGCGCAACTCTGTAGGCTAGTGTACCAATCCTCTCAGTGATAGTGAATGGTCCAACAAATCTAGGAGCGAGCTTCCCTCTACGACCAAATCGAATAACATTCTTCAAAGGTGATACTTTAAGAAAGACCTCATCTCCAACCTGGAATTTTAACTCTCTTTTACGCCTATCTGCATAGCTCTTCTGCCTATCCTGTGCGGTCTTCATCTTCCTTCTAATCTCATTAACCTTCTCGGATGCTTCCATAATCATATCCGGGCCTAGAACTAATCGGTCACCAGGCTCAATCCAACAAGCTGGCGATTTGCATGGCCGTCCATATAAAGCTTCGAACGATGCCATATCGATACTCGCCTGATTATAAAGATAGTTATATTTCAATTCAAATTTTTACTTATTCAAATTAAAAAATTTGGATTACCTGATAGCTGTTATTATAAGTGAATTCAACCAAATGGAGATGGTCTTCCCAAGATCCACCGAAATCAATAATGCAAGCTCGGTGCAGATCTTCCAAAATCTGATTTACCCTCTCAGTTTGGCCATCTGTCTGAGGATGGTAAGCTGTACTCAGATTCAGTTTAGTGCCCAAGACGTCCTGAAATGCCTTCCAGAATTTACTAGTGAATAAAGGATCTCTATCGCATACAATACTAGATGGAACTCCATGAAATCTAACAATCTCTCTCATGTAAATCTCGGCCAAACTCGAAGTAGTAAGAGTGGTCTTAACAGGAATAAAGTGAGCAGATTTTGTCAACCTATCAACAATCACCCGTATACTCTCGTTAACTTTTCTGGTCCTCGGTAATCCGTCAACGGAGTCCATAGAAATCTGGTCCCATTTCCAACACGGAATCTCTAGGGGTTGAAGTAATCCTGCCGTCTTCCGGTGATCGGCCTTGACTTGCTGGCAAGTGGTGCATCTACTGACATATATGGAAATATCTCTCTTCATCCCACTCCACCAATATAAACGCTTCATATTTCGATACATCTTGGTGACACCAGGATGAAATGAAAGTGATGACTGATGGTTCTCTCTAAGCACTTCTTGTCTCAATCCATCAACATTAGCAACACAAATACGGTTGTCAATCTTCAAAACTCCATTACTATCTATTTGTGCTCCCACTTTACTATCAGCATTTCCAACTCTACCAAGAACTAACTCCTTCACGCGATAAAGCAAGGTGTCCTCATATTGCTTAGCTTTGATGCAATCCATAAGAGATGGGGAGATAACAAGCTGAAATAGCATGCCTTCTACAAGATTACAACAAGACAATGCTTTGCTACGGCTCAAAGCATCAGCTACAACATTTGCTTTTCCAGGAGTATAATTGTTGTCGAGATCATATGCAGCTAAGAATTCGAGCCATCGGACCTACCTTTGGTTCAAATCCTTCTGAGAGAAAATATACCGCAAGGACTTATGATCTGTGAATAATTCAAATTTTGTCCCCAAAAGATGGTGCCTCCATAGTTTCAAAGCAAATACAACTACAAGAAGCTCTAAATCATGTGTTGCATAGTTTACTTCATGGGTCTTCAACTGACGACCAGCATAGGCAACAACCTTGCCATTTTGCATCAAGACGGCGCCTAAACCTTCCCGACAAGCATCGGTATAGACAGTTAATCCTTCACTCCCGTCAATTACCGTAAGAACTGGGGCTGAAGTAAACTTACGTTTCAACTCATTGAAAGCTGATTCGCACTTCTCACTCCAAAAAAACTTGACATCCTTTCGAGTTAAAGCAGTAAGTGGAGCAGAAATCCGGGCAAAGCGCTCAATGAATCTACGATAATAACCGGCTAGGCCCACGAAGCTACGGATATCAGTAGGAGTTTTGGGAGTCACCCAATCCTGTAGATAAATTTTCAAATTAGAAAGGAATAAGATGGATCGAATAGAAATAACAAATAGGATAGAACTTACATTGATTACGGCGATCTTAGCTGGATCGACCGAAATCCCATTTTCAGAAACAATATGGCCAAGGAATCGTACTTCGTCTCGTCGGAAGTGGCATTTAGAGAACTTGGCTTTAAGCTGATGATTTCGGAGAGTTTCCAGAACATAAGCAAGGTGTGTCTCATGCTCTTTCTCATCTTTGGAGAAGACCAGAATATCATAGATGAAAAGAAGAACAAACTTATTAAGAACATCACGGAAGACTCGATTCATTAGGTCGACGAAATAAGCAGGTGCGTTGGTCAAACCGAATGGCATAACCAACCATTCATAGAATCCATTCTCGGTATGGAAAGTTGTCTTATGAATACTATCTCCTGCTACTCTAAGTTGGTGGAACCCAGTGGCTAGATCAAGTTGTGAGAAAACTTTAGCTCCATGGAGCTGATCGAATAAATCATTGATGCGAGGCATCGGATAGCAGTTCTTGAGAGTGCGTTTGTTTAATTCCCGGTAATCAACACACATGCGAAGAGATCCATCTGATTTGGTGACAAAGACGACTGCGGCGCCCCATTCAGAACAACTTCTCCTGATCAAACCCTTAGCAAATAGATCATCAATTTGGGTTTTAAGTTCAACTTTTTCTTTAGGAGCCATCCTTCTGTGAGGGAGAACTACGGCAGTAGCTCCGGGAATAAGGTCAATGCGGAAATCGATCTCTCGCTTTGGCGGTAGAGAGTCAACCTCTCCAAATACATCGGGAAATTTCTGAACAATGGGAGTAGTACTAAGGTCATCCGGTTGAGCATCAAGAGAGAATATGAAGCTTCCGGCATATTTCCGAGGTGATTTGCATTCAATGACAAGCGGTAGACCCTTGTCGTTGACTAGAGAAACAGAACGAGCTTTGCAGGAAATAACAGCATCGAATTTTCTTGACCAATCAGCACCCAACGAAATGTCAAATGCTACGAAGCCAAGCACATAAAAATCCCAAGTGAATCGGTATCTTCCATACAAAAGCACAACCTCTTTACAAATTCGACTGAGGTTGGCAAGTCCTCCAATAGGGTTGGAGACACATAAGGAAGTAGTAGCAAGAGTAGGTTCTAATTTGAGCTTATTACAAAGATCAATAGATATGAAGCTATGAGATGCACCAGTATCGAATAATACCCTAACAGGTAAATCACGAAATGAAAAAGTACTTCGTAAGGTACCTCGGTCATCCAGAGCAGGTGGTGGAAGTGGTGCAGGAGTGGTGACAGCATATACTCCTGATGGTGTGCCTTTCTTCCTCAATGGGCAGTCTCTCTTGAAGTGACCTGGTGGAGGCAGACATGGCATAAATCATTCCTCATCTGAGGAGGTGGTGGAATAGCAGCTCCGGTGGATGGACAACTATTAGCATAATGGCCCTTCTTATCGCATTTGAAGCAAGTGATCTTAGCAAGGTCGATTGGGCTTTTTTGGGCATATCCTATCCTGTAGTCTTTTGCCAAGCTTTCTTTTGTTGATCAAAGTTCATCTTCCTCTTTCTGAGCTGGCTAGAAGAGGGCTGAGTAGGAGGGGCCTTGGGAATGGGTCCCCTTGGCTTTGCCTCATATCTAAGAGCATAGTCAACAAGCTCTGTGAAGGTGTAGTGAGTGTGGCCAGTAAGCAAGTCATAATACTCTGGTCTAGCTCCCATAATGCACTTCTCGTTCTTTAGAAGTGGTGTATCGATCAATCCTGGGCCGAACTTGGAGAGTTCGTTGAATTTCCTCTCGTACTCAGAAAAAGTCATACTGTCTTGCTTAAGATCCATAAAAGCTCTATAAAGTTGGGTTTTCCCAGCAGCGGGCATCCATTGTGCCGAGAAAGTATCCCTAATCAAAAGATAGACTAGATAAATAACATTTTAAAGATTGAGAGAAGAATTTAGACTACGAAATCCAAATAAATTTATACCTAAACTGGGCCCAAGTGATGGTGTTCTCCTCGATACGGGAAGTAACCGATTCCCACCAATCTTGCGCGGCATCCTGAAGTTGCCACGCAGCAAGCTGACGTTTCTGAGCATCAGTGATCTCCAATCCAGAAAATATCTTCTCTAAGCCCTTGAGCCATTGCTGGGTTTCGATGATGCCCTCGGACCCAGAAAACTTAGTACCACCAAGCTGTGTATACTCCTTGCTAAGAGTGGTGAATTTGACTGGAGCTGGGACGGCAGGTGCAGCCTGGGCAGGACCATGACCTCTTCCTCCCCTATTGTTTCTTCCGGTGCTCATCCTGAAATATCGAAAGAGATTTAGAACCAAGGATAGATGATCATACAGCTTGAAGAAAATCTAATGAACGAATCAAGAAATTTGAATTTTAAAGGATCGGGATATTGAATTGATTCTCCTCATTCTAGGGTATTGCTACCCAATCTCTAATGAGTTTATATAACCCCAAACTAAGGTTTTTAGGGAAACCAAAGCTCTGATACCAACTGTAACAATCCGTATATTTGGACCATTTAAATCGACAATAATCCTCACATTCAACTTAAATAATACAAAACACGAATCATTATGGGATTATAAATAGATAATGTAAATGAGAATCAATGCAATATCACAGTCACAGAATAATGCAGCGGAAAGTACATCGTCATAATAGCAGTTCATGAAGCTACTACATAAAGTACAACAATGCCGAAACAAAAGGTGACTGAAAGGAAATATATAAATGTCCAACAGACACGGACATCAAAATAGACTGGTAAAGATAAATGCTAAGTCTTCAGCACCTTCAACCAACCTTGATCAGCAAACTGGATAGCTTCAGACTGACCCGAGCATATACAAAAGGAAACACTTGAGTCAGGACTCAAAATCCTATACAGGATAACCAAGTGCAGGGAATAAAGTTCATAACTCAAAGATGAATAAAACATCTCTAAGGATCCGATAAACTATCTATATATACAATAGAATACGATATGTAGATAATGCCTAATCAGCAAAGTACGATATTAAAATAGCGCTAAGGCGTTACCATAATTCCCCTTAACACATTTTATAATGCCATAGTCTATACAGCACCGTAAACCCCACCGTAAACTAGTGGTTATCAAATGGTACCCCATAGGTATAACAAAAACAAAACGTAGTGGTCGCGAATAGGATAATCAGTATGACAAGGTACATGAGGTGATACCTACTAGGATACTAGTAGTTGCGTGATCCGGACTGATGTTGAGCATAGTAGCTACTATCTCAACACCGCGAAACAACACTCCAAATCAAGGGGTGCACCCAAATCGAATCACAAAAGTAATAGATATGGTATTGAAGAAGCGTGTCCGCTAGAGGTGGCGAGCCTCAATGGCCTGACGCGGCTCCTATTTTAGTCATGTCAGGGGTCATCCAATATCGTTCTCTTTCTTCAGTCAATGCGTTCACCAAACCATCCACTTCATTCTGGATCAACACTTCGCGCATAATAGTTATTAAAGTGGTTTTCGGTATCGACAGAGAGTATGTCCATTCCCGATCCCGGTCTCTTTAATAACTACGTATTTATTACCCGATGGTCGGTTAAATTAACGCTTAAACAAATCAAAGTCCAAAAGTCAAGGTGCAAATTTGACTTCCAAAATTTGACATTTCACGATTCAATTTATTTTAGATATTTTAAACATATTTCCGAATGTAAAAAATTTTAGTTCAAACATTTGAGTTGACAATTTAAAATTAAGTATTCAAGTTCGATTTAATAAGGTCTAAATGTTGCTTATTAAATTTAGTTCATAATCAATGAATTCACTTTAATGCTAAACTTAGTTTAAATTATTAAATCAAATTCTATTCATTTCACTTCATGTTTACATCCACTGTTATCATAAATCCGATAAATCAATTTCATTACTAAATTCCTTTTATCAAACCTCATTTGATTTATTTACCTATTCAATTAAATTCCCAAATCAAAGAAATCCATTTTCATTTACAATGTCCTGATTTGATTAATTTGTAAGTTTAAAATCATTTTAAATTTAAATATCACTAAGTTATATCCATAAAACTTTAGTTAGTTTTGTATTCCTCTTAAGTCAAATTTTCTAAATTTTCAAATAAAATTTATAACATGTTCCAATTCCATTTATTTTAAACCCGAGTTTTAATCTTAACCTAACAAATCTAATAAATTTATTAAATTCTAAACTTACTTGTTTCTAAATCTCATTTCGATTAAATTCATTTATTTATTTCAACTTAAATCCCTTAAGTTCGTTATTAAATTTCCAAACAAATTGTTAAGTTCATTCCTTAAATTTAAAATATATTTCAATTTCGAAAATGGTTTTGTTGACCAATCGGTTTTCTTATTTTTATTTTCTATCTTAGGCCAAGTTGTTTAAGTTGGGTATTTATCATTTCAACCCAATGTCATTCAATATAAAACAAAGCATAGCAAAGGAAACTTGCAGTGTGATAACTGGGATGGTGTCAAAGTAAATAAACAAGCAATAGCAACCATACATAACAATTTAACAATTTATTAAATAATCCCGAAATAATCGTATTAACTTACATTTGTTATTTATATATGCAAGTTAATATAATTATTCCTAGAATCCACACTATCGTTCATGCAGATTAAAGATTATCATGGTTTCCACTTGGTGTCTATTATCAAGTTACTATAAAAATTATACATTCAATGGTTCAAAGTGTAGTTAACGCTATTTCTACGCGACGATTTATTTAACATTTAAAGGGGTCAAGTTCAACATATATAATCCATTTTAAATTGTTGACTATCCTATATCAATTTCAATTTCATATTAAATTTCACTTATATTAACAACCAAATTCAACATCACATAATAATTTTAGTGTCACATCTATTTGTCGTAAACTAGCAATATTCAAATTTAACTTGCATAGCGATTTACAAATTTTATTTCAACAATTCTAACAATCAACAATTTAACATCCAAATTAATATAAACAACAATTATCACTTGATTATCATAGCATAATAGATTTGACTCGTGAATGAAATATTCACTTTGCGTGGTTGAAGAAGATGACGGCGAAGCACGAAAATGGATAGACTAGATAGACGGCACAAGCACGAATACGAACTATAAATCAAACAAAAGATTATTCAACAATAGTTTAATACAATGTATATATATCGATTTGTATATATATAAACCATACCAAACAACTAAATGCAAATAAGGTAGATGGAGCACAGGCCTGAGATTCCGGATCAGCTACAACTGAAATTCAAATAAGGAAGTTATTCGACAATCTATTGACGTATATATATAACACTTGTATATATAAAACGTACCAAAACAAGTCGGGATGAGAGCGAATAAGCCGAAGCGATGTCCTAAGAATCCGGAGCGGTGGCTGAAACAACACGCAAAGTTTATTAAAATATATATATATATATATATATATTGCTAATCTTAAACTAACGGAAAACCACTATATATTTATAAACTATCATGTAAAGCAAAATTTCTAAAGCAAAGTCAGAAATGCTGGTACAAAATTATGAAACAAAATTTATGCAAACAGTTTTGTACCCAAAATTTATGAAACACTGCCGTATAAAACTTCATAACTTTACTAAACAACTAAAGTTTATATAATAACAACTCATATACATAAAGTTTTGTACTGTACCTCACAAAATAACAAAACAGAGATATATAGTCTTATGTTTCAACTTTATATGCAACCTGGAGACTAAACTAACAACAGCCAACAGAACTCTGGTATATATTTTCAAACTAAAATATGTAGCTTTGTATATACAATCCAACAGTAAACAAAGATTTATATACACATCCACTTATACTTACTAACAGATATACATATATACTTTATATTGTAACAACTATTACATACTTTGGAATCGAGTTAAAAATAGAGAAGCTGGTGTATATATATATATATAAACATAGATAACCTTTTCATACTTCATAATAGATAACAGCTTGATAGGTGTAAACTGTATCCACTTCTTATACTTTAACTTATAAACTGCAGCATGCATGCTTCAAATTAATATATATAATTCATATATACCATGAACACATTATCATATAACAACCGTCTTAAAGCTAAACATATATACACATATATAATATGCAAACCACTCAAGGACAAGGGGAAAAGAAGTTCGGCAGAGGGGAGATTGCATGGGGTGGCCGAGTGGAGCTGGGGGAGCAGGGGGTAGAGACGGAGGCCAGGTGGGTCGTGGCTGCATGGGGTCGCCGAGGGGTCGGTGCAGGGCCGTTAATGGTAAGGGGGGAAAAGACGGCCGCTGGTAGGTGGAGGGGTGTAGGTGGACGTGTGGTTGCATGGGCGGAAGCCGGTAGCGGTTGCGGGGGTTTTGCAGTGGTAGACGTGGGAACTGCATGGGGTTGGTGGCCGGAGCAGTGGGTCAGCGGCTAATGGCAGTGGGGCCGAGTGTGCAGGGTTTTCTGGTGTGGGGAACGCGGTTGATGGGGAGGGTTTTGAGGCCGCATGTGGGGTGAGGTGGTGATCGAGTGGAACTGGGGAAGCAGGGGTAGGGACGTGCGAACTGGTAGGGGTTTGGAAATAAAAAAAATAAAGAGAAAATGCGCAGAGAAGAGAAGGGAGGAGAGTGATGTGGGCTTCATATTTATAGTAAAAAAATATAGAGGAAGAAGAAAGGGAGGAGGGAGAGAAAGAAATATGCAGAGGAGAGAAGAAAGGTTACGTACCAAGTTTCTTCGAAGTGAAAACTGATGCAGAGCAATAAATGAGGTGAGCTGGTGTGCAGTGGAGTAAATGAAGGGAGATATATATACACAGGGTTTAAAGTGTGCAGAGGTCAGTGTAATGATGATTTTGCAAAGTGGTGGCTATTTGGGTTCCCAAGGCAGCTGAACGGCTCTAAAATTTGGAATGCTGGGAAGTTTGGTACCGGTTTATGCTGCGTAACGGACCGGTTTTCGCTCCGTTAAAATTTATAATTCGCAACGTCGAACTCCGATTGACACATATAAATATACCGTTTTGATCAGCGCGTCGAGACAGACACAACGGTATGAAGATATTGATGTTTTGACACTGTTTGAGAAGTGGTTACTCTTATTTAACCATTTGCACGAGCGAACATTTTAACCAGCAATTAAAAGCGAAATTTGACGAAACGAAATGCGTCGTCAAGTTCAGAATATTTTTCTCATGCAACATCGAGAAAAATATTTGAGTTCGGACGATAGGAAATTTTCACATAAGATTTAAACTAAAATGTAAATACGACGAGCGTAATTTACTTCAATATTTTTCAACGAAATTTGACGCACGTCTATGTCTATCTAGACGCGTTCCAAATATGAAGTTTGAATAGCAACGGAAGTTGTTTAAGAAAATTCGAATTTCTACATTGAATAAGCGATTTTAAAATTTTAAACTGGGTCTGAATTTCAGGGTCGTTACATTCTCCCCCACTCAAAATTTTTAGTCCCCGAAATGGAAAAAAGGAAAGAGTGGAAGAACAATAAAAGAGATACGATGGATATAGAATAGATTATCGAATAAAGTAAAGAATATAGAATGGAATTTACCTTCAACAAACAATTTTGGATTAGAATCTCGGATACTCTCCTCGGTTTCCCAAGTACAATCACGATCATCGGGACTCCATTGGACTTTGACTAGGCTAACAGTCTTCCTTCTAAGCTGCTTCGTATCCCTATCAACAATACGAAGTGGTCTCCTCTCTATAGTCAAATTCGGCTCAATATCAACCTCATCTAACTGAGCAAAAGATATGGTCATGGACGGATCATGTACAACCTTCCGGAGATGTGAAACATGAAATACGTGGTGCACGCCCTCAAATTTCTCCGGCAGCGCAACTCTGTAAGCTAGTGTACCAATCCTCTCAGTGATAGTGAATGGTCCAACAAATATAGGAGCGAGCTTCCCTCTACGACCAAATCGAATAACATTCTTCAAAGGTGATACTTTAAGAAAGACCTCATCTCCAACCTGGAATTTTAACTCTCTTCTACGCCTATCTGCATAGCTCTTCTGCCTATCCTGTGCGGTCTTCATCTTCCTTCTAATCTCATTAACCTTCTCGGATGCTTCCATAATCATATCCGGGCCTAGAACTAATCGGTCACCAGGCTCAATCCAACAAGTTGGCGATTTGCATGGCCGTCCATATAAAGCTTCGAACGATGCCATATCGATACTCGCCTGATTATAAAGATAGTTATATTTCAATTCAAATTTTTACTTATTCAAATTAAAAATTTTGGATTACCTGATAGCTGTTATTATAAGTGAATTCAACCAAATGGAGATGGTCTTCCCAAGATCCACCGAAATCAATAATGCAAGCTCGGTGCAGATCTTCCAAAATCTGATTTACCCTCTCAGTTTGGCCATCTGTCTGAGGATGGTAAGCTGTACTCAGATTCAGTTTAGTGCCCAAGACGTCCTGAAATGCCTTCCAGAATTTACTAGTGAATAAAGGATCTCTATCGCATACAATACTAGATGGAACTCCATGAAATCTAACAATCTCTCTCATGTAAATCTCGGCCAAACTCGAAGTAGTAAGAGTGGTCTTAACAGGAATAAAGTGAGCAGATTTTGTCAACCTATCAACAATCACCCGTATACTCTCGTTAACTTTTCTGGTCCTCGGTAATCCGTCAACGGAGTCCATAGAAATCTGGTCCCATTTCCAACACGGAATCTCTAGGGGTTGAAGTAATCCTGCCGTCTTCCGGTGATCGGCCTTGACTTGCTGGCAAGTGGTGCATCTACTGACATATATGGAAATATCTCTCTTCATCCCACTCCACCAATATAAACGCTTCATATTTCGATACATCTTGGTGACACCAGGATGAAATGAAAGTGATGACTGATGGTTCTCTCTAAGCACTTCTTGTCTCAATCCATCAACATTAGGAACACAAATACGGTTTTCAATCTTCAGAACTCCATTACTATCTATCTGTGCTCCCACTTTACTGTCAGCATTTCCAACTCCACCAAGAACCAACTCCTTCATGCGATAAAGCAAGGTGTCCTCATATTGCTTAGCTTTGATGCGATCCATAAGAGATAGGGAGATAACAAGCTGAAATAGCATGCCTTCTACAAGATTACAACAAGATAATGCTTTGCTACGGCTCAAAGCATCAGCTACAACCTTTGCTTTTCCAGGAGTATAATTGATGTCGAGATCATATGCAGCTAAGAATTCGAGCCATCGGACCTGCCTTTGGTTCAAATCCTTCTGAGAGAAAATATACCGCAAGGACTTATGATCTGTGAATAATTCAAATTTTGTCCCCAAAAGATGGTGCCTCCATAGCTTCAAAGCAAATACAACTGCACGAAGCTCTAAATCATGTGTTGCATAGTTTACTTCATGGGTCTTCAACTGACGACCAGCATAGGCAACAACCTTTCCATTTTGCATCAAGACAGCGCCTAAACCTTCCCGACAAGCATCAGTATAGACAGTTAATCCTTCACTCCCGTCAATTACCGCAAGAACTGGGGCTGAAGTTAACTTACGTTTCAACTCATTAAAAGCTGATTCGCACTTCTCACCCCAAATAAACTTGACATCCTTTCGAGTTAAAGTAGTAAGTGGGGCAGAAATCCAGGCAAAGCGCTCAATGAATCTGCGATAATAACCGGCTAGGCCCAAGAAGCTACGATATCAGTAGGAGTTTTGGGAATCCCCCAATCCTGTAGATAAATTTTCAAATTAGAAAGGAATAAGATGGATCGAATAGAAATAACAAATAGGATAGAACTTACATTGATTACGGCGATCTTAGCTGGATCGACTGAAATCCCATTTTCAGAAACAATATGGCCAAGGAATCGTACTTCGTCTCGCCAGAAGTGGCATTTAGAGAACTTGTCCTTAAGCTGATGATTTCGGAGAGTTTCCAGAACATAAGCAAGGTGTGTCTCATGCTCTTTCTCATCTTTGGAGAAGACGAGAATATCATCGATGAAAACAAGAACAAACTTATTAAGAACATCACGGAAGACTCGATTCATTAAGTCGACGAAATAAGCAGGTGCGTTGGTCAAACCGAACGGCATAACCAACCATTCATAGAATCCATTCTCGGTACGGAAAGCTGTCTTATGAATACTATCTCCTGCTACTCTGAGTTGGTGGAACCCAGTGGCTAGATCAAGTTGTGAGAAAACTTTAGCTCCATGGAGCTGATCGAATAAATCATTGATGCGAGGCATCAGATAGTGGTTCTTGAGAGTGCGTTTGTTTAATTCCCGGTAATCAACACACATGCGAAGAGATCCATCTGATTTGGTGACAAAGACGACTGCGGCGCCCCATTCAGAACAACTTCTCCTGATCAAACCCTTAGCAAATAGATCATCAATTTGGGTTTTAAGTTCAGCTTTTTCTTTAGGAGCCATCCTTCTGTGAGGGAGAACTACGGGAGTAGCTCCGGGAATAAGGTCAATGCGGAAATCGATCTCTCGCTTTGGCGGTAGAGAGTTGACCTCTCCAAATACATCGGGAAATTTCTGAACAGTAGGAGTAGTACTAAGGTCTTCCGGATGAGCATCAAGAGAGAATATGAAGCTTCCGGCTTATTTCTGAGGTGATTTGCATTCAATGACAAGTGGTAGACCCTTGTCGTTGACTAGAGAAACAGAAAGAGCTTTGCAGGAAATAACAACATCGAATTTTCTTAACCAATCAGCACCCAACAAAATGTCAAATGCTACGAAGCCAAGCACATAAAAATCCCAAGTGAATTGGTATCTTCCATACAAAAGCACAACCTCTTTACAAATTCGACTGAGGTTGGCAAGTCCTCCAATAGAGTTGGAGACACATAAGGAAGTAGTAGCAAGAGTAGGTTCTAATTTGAGCTTATTACAAAGATAAATAGATATGAAGATATGAGATGCAACAGTATCGAATAATACCCTAATAGGTAAATCACGAAATGAAAAGGTACTTCGTAAGGTACCTCGGTCATCCAGAGCTGGTGGTGGAAGTGGTGCAGGAGTGGTGACAGCATATACTCATGATGGTGTGCCTTTCTTCCTCAATGGGCAGTCCCTCTTGAAGTGACCTGGCTGGAGGCAGACATGGCATAAATCATTCCTCATCCGAGGAGGTGGTGGAATAGCAGCTCCGGTGAATGGACAACTATTAGCATAATGGCCCTTCTTATCGCATTTGAAGCAAGTGATCTTAGCAAGGTCGATTGGGCTTTTCTGGGCATATCCTAATCCCGTAGTCTTTTGCCAAGCTTTCTTTTGTTGATCAAAGTTCATCTTCCTCTTTCCGAGCTGGGTGGAAGAGGGCTGAGTAGGAGGGGCCTTGGCAGTGGGTCCCCTTGGCTTTGCCTCATATCTAAGAGCATAGTCAACAAGCTCTGTGAAGGTGCAGTGAGTGTGGCCAGTAAGCAAGTCATAATACTCTGGTCTAGCTCCCATAATGAACTTCTCGTTCTTTAGAAGTGGTGTATCGATCAATCCCGGGCCGAAATTGGAGAGTTCGTTGAATTTCCTCTCGTACTCAGAAAAAGTCATATTGCCTTGCTTAAGATCCATAAAAGCTCAATAAATTGGGTTTTCCCAGTAGCGGGCATCCATTGTGCCGAGAAAGTATCCCTAATCAAAAGATAGACTAGATAAATAACATTTTAAAGATTGAGAGAAGAATTTAGACTACGAAATCCAAATAAATTTATACCTAAACTGGGCCCAAGTGATGGTGTTCTCCTCGATACGGGAAGTAACCGATTCCCACCAATCTTGCGCGGCATCCTGAAGTTGCCACGCAGCAAGCTGACGTTTCTGAGCATCACTGATCTCCAATCCAGAAAATATCTTCTCTAAGACCTTGAGCCATTGCTGGGCTTCCATAATGCCCTCGGACCCAGAAAACTTAGTACCACCTAGCTGTGTATACTCCTTGCTAAGAGTGGTGAATTTGACTGGAGCTGGGACGGCAGGTACAGCGTGGGCAGGACCATGACCTCTTCCTCCCCTATTGTTTCTTCCGGTGCTCATCCTGAAATATCGAAAGAGATTTAGAACCAAGGATAGAAGATCGTACAGCTTGAAGAAAATCTAATGAACGAATCAAGAAGTTTGAATTTTAAAGGATCAGCATATTGAATTGATTCTCCTCATTCTAGGGTATTGCTATCCTATCTCTAATGAGTTTATATAACCCCAAACTAAGGTTTTTAGGGAAACCAAAGCTCTGATACCAACTGTAACAACCCGTATATTTGGACCATTTAAATCGTCAATAATCCTCACATGTCAACTAAAATAATACAAAACACGAATCATTATGGGGTTATGAATACATAATGTAAATGAGAATCAATGCAATATCACAGTCCCAGAACAGTCACAGAATAATGCAGCGGAAAATACATCGTCATAATAGCAGTTCATGAAGCTACTACATAAAGTACAACAATGTCTAAACAAAAGATGACTGAAAGGAAATACATAAATGTCCAACAGACACAGACATCAAAATAGACTGATAAAGATAAATGCTAAGTCTTCAGCATCTTCAACCAACCTTGATCAGCAAACTGGATAGCTTCAGACTGACCCGAGCATATACAAAAGGAAACACTCGGGTCAGGACTCAAAATCTTATACAGGATAATCAAGTGCAGGGAATAAAGTTCATAACTCAAAGATGAATAAAACATCTCTAAGGATCCGATAAACTATCTATATATACAATAGAATACGATATGTAGATAATGCCTAATCAGTAAAGTACGATATTAAAATAGCGTTAAGGCGTTACCATAATTCCCCTTAACACATTTTATAATGCCATAGTCTATACAGCACCGTAAACCCCACCGTAAACTAGTGGTTATCAGAGGGTGCCCCATAGGTATAACACAAAACAAAACGTAATGGTCGCGAATAGGATAATCAGTATGACAAGGTACATGAGGCGATACCAACTAGGATACTAGTAGTTGCGTGATCCGGACTGATGTTGAGCATAGTAGCTACTATCTCAACACCGCGAAACAACTCTCAAATCAAGGGGTGCACCCAAATCGAATCACAAAAGTAATAGATATGGTATCGAAGAAGCGTGTTCGCTAGAGGTGGCGATCCTCAATGGCCCGGCACGGCTCCTGTTTTAGTCATGTCAGGGGTCATCCAATATCGTTCTCTTTCTTCAGTCAACGCGTTCGCCAAACCATCCACTTCATTCTGGATCAACACTTCGCGCATAATAGTTATTAAAGTGGTTTTCGGTATCGACAGAGTATGTCCATTCCCGATCCCGGTCTCTTTAATAACTACGTATTTATTACCCGATGGTCGGTTAAATTAACGCTTAAACAAATCAAAGTCCAAAAGTCAATGTGCAAATTTGACTTCCAAAATTTGACATTTCACGATTCAATTTATTTTAAATATTTTAAACATATTTCTGAATGTAAAATTTTTTAATTCAAACATTTGAGTTGACAATATAAAATTAAGTATTTAAGTTCGATTTAATAAGGTCTAAATGTCGCTTATTAAATTTAGTTCATAATCAATGAATTCACTTTAATGGTAAACTTAGTTTAAATTATTAAATCAAATTCTATTCATTTCACTTCATGTTTACATCCACTGTTATCATAAATCCGATAAATCAATTTCATTACTAAATTCCTTTTATCAAACCTCATTTGATTTATTTACCTATTCAATTAAATTCCCAAATCAAAGAAATCCATTTTCATTTACAATGTCCTGATTTGATTAATTTGTAAGTTTAAAATCATTTTAAATTTAAATATCACTAAGTTATATCCATAAAACTTTAGTTAGTTTTGTATTCCTCTTAAGTCAAATTTTCTAAATTTTCAAATAAAATTTATAACATGTTCCAATTCCATTTAATTTAAACCCGAGTTTTAATCTTAACCTAACAAATCTAATAAATTTATTAAATTCTACACTTACTTGTTTCTAAATCTCTTTTCGATTAAATTCATTTATTTATTTCAACTTAAATCCCTTAAGTTCGTTATTAAATTTCCAAACAAATTGTTAAGTTCATTCCTTAAATTTAAAATATATTTCAATTTCGAAAATGGTTTTGTTGACCAATCGGTTTTCTTATTTTTATTTTCTATCCTAGGCCAAGTTGTTTAAGTTGGGTATTTATCATTTCAACCCAATGTCATTCAATATAAAACAAAGCATAGCAAAGGGAACTTGCAGTGTGATAACTGGGATGGTGCCAAAGTAAATAAATAAGCAATAACAACCATACATAACAATTTAACAATTTATTAAATAATCCCGAAATAATCGTATTAACTTACATTTGTTATTTATGCAAGTTAATATAGTTATTCCTATAATCCACACTATCGTTCATGCAGATTAAAGATTATCATGGTTTCCACTTGGTGTCTATTATCAAGTTACTATATAAATCATACATTCAATAGTTCAAAGTGTAGTTAATGCCATTTTTACGCGACGATTTATTTAACATTTAAAGGGGTCAAGTTCAACATATATAATCCATTTTAAATTGTTGACTATCCTATATCAATTTCAATTTCATATTAAATTTCACTTATATTAACAACCAAATTCAACATCACATAATTATTTTAGTGTCACAACTATTTGTCGTAAACTAGCAATATTCAAATTTAACTTGCATAGCGATTTACAATTTTTATTTCAATAATTCTAACAATCAACAATTTAACATCCAAATTAATATGAACAACAATTATCACTTGATTATCATAGTGTAATAGAATTGAGTCGTGAATGAAATATTCACCTTGCGTGGTTGAAGAAGATGACGGCGAAGCACGAAAACGGATAGACTAGATAGACGGCACAAGCACGAATACGACTATAAATCAAACAAAAGATTATTCAACAATAGTTTAATACAATGTATATACATCGATTTGTATATATATAAACCATACCAAACAACTAAATGCGAATAAGGTAGATGGAGCCTAGGCCTGAGATTCCGGATCAGCTACAACTGAAATTCAAACAAGGAAGTTATTCGACAATCGATTGACGTATATATATAACACTTGTATATATAAAACGTACCAAAACAAGTCGGGATGGGAGCGAATGAGCCGAAGCGATGTCCTAAGAATCCGGAGCGGTGGCTGAAACAACACGCAAAGCTATTTAAAATATATATTTATACTGCTAATCTTAAACTAACGGAAAACGACTATATATTTATAAACTATCATGTAAAGCAAAATTTCTAAAACAAAGTCAGAAATGCTGGTACAAAATTATGAAACAAAATTTATGCAAATAGTTCTGTACCCAAAATTTATAAAACACTGCCGTATAAAACTTCATAACTTTACTAAACAACTAAAGTTTATATAATAACAACTCACATACATAAAGTTTTATACTGTACCTCACAAAATAACAAAACAGAGATATATAGTTTTATGTTTCAACTTTATATGCAACCTGGAGACTAAACTAACAACAGCCAACAGAACTCTGGTATATATTTTCCAACTAAAATATGTAGCTTTGTATATACAATCCAACAGTAAACAAAGATTTATATACACATCCACTTATACTTACTAACAGATATATATATATATACTTTATATTGTAACAACTATTACATACTTTGGAATCATGTTAAAAATAGACAAGCTGGTATATATATAAACATAGATAACCCTTTCATACTTCATAATAGATAACAGCTTGATAGGTGTAAACTGTATACACTTCTTATACTTTAACTTATAAACTGCAGCATGCATGCTTCAAATTAATATATATAATTCATATATACCGTGAACACATTATCATATAACAGCCAAGTCTTAAAACTAAACATATATACACATATATAATATGCAAACCACTCAAGGATAAGGGGAAAAGAAGTTCGGCAGAGGGGAGATTGCATGGGGTGGCCGAGTGGAGCTGGGGGAGCGGGGGTAGGGACGGAGGCCAAGTGGGTCGTGGCTGCATGGGGTGGCCGAGGGGTCGGTGCAGGGCCGTTAGTGGTAGGGGGGAAATGACGGACGCTGGTAGGTGGAGGGGTGCAGGTGGACGTGTGGTTGCATGGGCGGAAGCCGGTAGCGGTTGTGGGGGTTTTGCAGTGGTAGACATGGGAACTGCATGGGGTTGGTGGCCGGAGCTGCGGGTCAGCGGCTAATGGCAGTGGGGCCGAGTGATAGGGGGAAGTGGCTGCAGGATTTTCTGGTGTGGGAAGCGCGGTTGATGGGGAGGGTTTTGAGGCCGCATGTAGGGTGAGGTGGTGATCGAGTGGAACTGGGGAAGCAGGGGTAGGGACGTGCGAACTGGTAGGGGTTTGGAAATAAAAAATAAATAAAGAGAAAATGCGCAGAGAAGAGAAAGGGAGGAGAGTGATGTGGGCTTCATATTTACAGTAAAAAAATATAGAGGAAGAAGAAAGGGAGGAGGGAGAGAAAGAAATATGCAGAGGAGAGAAGAAAGGTTACGTACCAAGTTTCTTCGAAGTGAAAACTGATGCAGAGCAATAAATGAGTTGAGCTGGTGTGTAGTGGAGTAAATAAAGGGAGATATATATACACAGGGTTTAAAGTGTGCAGAGGTCAGTGTAATGATGATTTTGCAAAGTGGTGGCTATTTGGGTTCCCAAGGCAGCCGAACGGCTCTAAAATTTTGAATGCTGGGAAGTTTGGTACCGGTTTGTGCCGCGTAACGGACTGGTTTTCGCTCCGTTAAAAATTATACTTTGCAACGCCGAACTCCGTTTGACACAAATAAATATACCGCTTTGATCAGCGCGTCGAGACGGACACAACGGTATGAAGATATTAATGGTTTGACACTGTTTGAGAAGTGGTTACTCTTATTTAACCATTTGCACGCGCGAACATTTTAACCAGCAATTAAAAGCGAAATTTGATGAAACGAAATGCGCCGTCAAGTTCAGAATATTGTTCTTATGCAACATCGAGAAAAATATTTGAGTTCGGACGATAGGAAATTTCACATAAGATTTAAACTAAAATGTAAATGCGACGAGCGTAATTTACTTCAATATTTTTCAACGAAATTTGGCGCACGCCTATGTCTATCTAGACGCATTCCAAATATGAAGTTTGAATAGCAACGGAAGTTGTTTAAGAAAATTCGAATTTCTACATTGAATAAGAGATTTTAAAATTTTAAACTGGGTCTGAATTTCAGGGTCGTTACATATATTTTCTTTCAATATTAAATTTAAAAATATTATTAAATTCAATATATTAATTGTCGAAAAATTAGGGGTCGTTACAGTTTACGTTCATTTTAGGGTTAGGTTAGACTTGAGTTTATAAGGGTTTGGAATTAGTTTAGGATGTTGGATTTAGGTTGGAGAATATTTGGGTGATTATATGCGCGGAACACATCACACGGCTCGATTTTACATGGCCTACGGTCCACCGGTTACTCGTCGGGGTTAGTTGCAACAGGTTGACCATCGACCATCCTTGGTCGACGGGTCATGGTTAATTTTTATGGTGTTTTATTTTCAAAATTTATTCTATTTTCAAACTTCCCAACCCCCGTAACTTCCCCGTGCTAACTTCGATTTCAAAGTGTTATATATGAAAATTATCCAGAAAATCCCTATGAACGGAATGATATAAGTTTCTTAGCCAAATTCAAATGTGAATTTTTTTTATTTTACTTTGTTTTATTTAAATTTATTTTTATTTTAAATTTTCAGAGTGTTACAACCGGGGAGATCGAATCTATAGGAAAAAGGCAAAAGAACTAATCTACAGCCTACTTATTAGAGCCTGAGGGAGTATATCGTAGTGAATACTTAGGCCAACTGTCTCGACAACTGACATATTGGGTCTATACAATAAACAATAGTTCATTATTAATTTACGATCAACACAACATTGACTAATATACCGGGTATATACCATGGTTGTAAAAATCTTTTGGCAAATGGTGGGTAGTTAGTACAGACTAGGGATTAATCGTTTAGGCGAAGATTAATCAAAAGTTAATCGGGGCTAGAAATTTTTGATAACTCAAGTATTTTGGATAAAATTTTAGTCTTTTGTTTAGTGTCGACTAACATAAATTGAGATTTTGGGATTTTAAATGTGGTTAGGAGTAGCTAAGGAGGCAAGACCGCTTAAAACTAGCATACTAATGCATGTATGAGGCATAAGACAATCAATAATGCCATACCAGTACATAAATACATGTTTTGATTCCTACATTAAGCGGTAAAGCTTATCTATGAGGGTCTAGACAACTCGCTAGGCGGTAAGCCTTGCCTAGCACCTAAATGGGTCCTAGGCGAATGTCTATCAGGATTTTCACAATAGTGGTATACACCGAGTCTAATAAACATCAATTAATATATAATTAACATAATATTGACTAACATACTCAATATATACTGGGTCTATATAATAAACAAAAATTCATGATCAATATACGATTAACATGTGATTCGTATCCGAGCGGTATCCGAGCGGTCCACATGTGATCCGTATCCTTTTAGTAGCTCATGTAAGATTCGTACCCTTTCAGTAGCTTATGTAGCTCATTCAAGTCTATAAATTTAAATTAATTACATAATCCAAAATTAAAACGTTTGATAAACTCAGCAAATAACTAATCCATCAAATAAATCCTAAAATATAACAATTTGAATACGTATACCTTAGTCGCATCAACAAATTCGTAAAACTAATTTTTCGTTTAGATACAAAGCATATAAATTATGTACATTAAAAATAATAATAAATTTATTTTACAACTTATTTGTCTAAATGTGTTTATGTATTGCACTAAAAAGTGAAAAGAAGCTGTGTTATAGGATCGAGTAATATGGATAACCTACTTGTGTGGAATAAAAATAAATAAACAGTAAATGTAGTAAAGTAAAAGACACCAGAGGTTTTTATACTGGTTCGGAGAACCGTCCTACGTCCAGTCCCAGACTCCTTCTGGAATTTCACTAACACAAGCCTCACTTAACCCGAAGGAATAGGTTTACACCGCCTGAGCAACCGAACAGGACTTCAACCGCCTAAGCAACCGAATAGGACTTATACTGCCTGAGCAACGGAATAGGACTTCTTTACAAATAACAAATATATCCGACTGGAGTGTGTTCTTAAATAACACTGATAAGTCAATTAAGTACAATCTTCCTATAATCTTCTCCTTTATGATATATAGTGTGATGTGCTTTGAGAATTGTGGAAGACAAAGTGATCGGCGGTCAGAGAATGTAATCAATTTGAGTGCAATTTGAAAACTAGAGAATAGTGAGAATTCAAGAATATTAAAAATAGATTTTTTTTTAATTGTTTGTTGAATTTTGTAGTCTATATATAGTGTATAAAGTGTTGACACCATATATGAAAAGTTGTATTGAAAAAAACAAGCACAACCGTTGATTTTGAAAACCTTTCACTTTGATGAAGAGAAGCGTTTATTCATGAAAATAGCTGTTAAGAATATTCAGACTTTTGAATAAAATAATCCAGACTTCTGAATTGAGTAGAAACGCAAACAGCAAGAAAATATGCTATTTCTGGGCTTATTCGATCGTCTGAATATTTTCATTCAAACGTCTGAATATTGTAGAACCATAATTTTGTTTCAGCATTCAGATGTCTGAATGACATTAATCAGATGTTTGAATTTAGCCTGTAACAAAAAATTACTATAGCTCAAATGGTTAGAGCACTTACCTTCTGAACAAGTGATTCGGATTCGAATCCCGCTCCATGCAATTTTTGAAAACTTGATTTTTAAAATATGAATGTATGTGTGTATACCATTTGGAGAAGATTTTAACATTTGTAAACTCTAGACACGACACTATATGACTAATAATACTTTGTTTGTCACCTTCGTCTTGTCTCTATTGTATATATCTCTTCTTGTATCTCCATATACATTCTTTCATTCTTTTGTACCGTGTATCTTCATTTTGAACGTATTTGATTATCTCTTTTTGATGCTCATGTACCTACAAATTAGCTTAGAGATTTTTTGACATAATTGTATAGTTGTTGTCATTAAAATCCAACAATTGAGATTCTAACATCCTTTCCCTTTTTGATGATGAGAACTATACAATTTAAAATATTCATTCTATATATAAAATAATATTAATATGTTTAAAGCTCCCCCTAAGTATAACATCTCTCCCTAAGTATAATATCTTCCCCTAAGTATAATATCTCCCTCTACCAATATGCACAACAAACACTACAAGATTTTGGTTTTAATCTATCCAAATCAACTATTTACTATGATAGTTCTAGTGCCATAAATTTATCTAATTAAAAATCCTGTTAATCACTCACGAACAAAACATATTGACATTCGTCGTCATTTTCTTCATGGTAATAATGAAAAAGAATTAATAAATCTAGAATTTGTGTCCTCTGACAAACAATTGGCAGATATCTTTACAAAACCGTTAAATGAAAATACTTTCATCAATTTAAGACGAGAACTTTGAATCGTCTCTTTAAAAGATTTATAAGTTCACATATTTTTAAAATATATGGTTTTTATACTTTAAATTCATAGCTTCTTTTAATTCATAGCTCTGATACCAATTGAAAAGAAGCTATGCTATAGGATCGAGTAATATGGATAACCTACTTGTGCGGAATAAAAATGAATAAACAGTAAATGTAGTAAAGTAAAAGACACCAAAGTTTTTATATTGGTTCGGAGCACCGTCCTATGTCCAGTGTAACGACCCAAAATTTTGAACAATTTAAATTGAAAATATTTAATTAATTTTAAATATTTGAATGATGGTTTGAATTGAATTTTCAATATAACTTTGAATTTGGCGATTAAATTATAAAATTTAATCTATTGAGAGTTGAATAAATGTGACGCCCCACCTCTATACCCACGCTAGCCAAGAACACTACGGGGTAGTGCTGTCAACTAGCACGGAGAATAAGGCTGTTGAGGAGCGACCATCCATGTAATCGCTTATACACGGTGGCTATGAATAATCTTCGAAAAAAAATTAGAAATAATCATAACACAAATCAGTCACAGACATCCATATCACAAGGGCGGAAGAAGATATGAATATATAACTAACACATGAAAGTGTACATCAGAGAAGTGGACAGTAAGATCCACAATAATATAAAAGAATAGCAACACGTGCTATACAAAAGAATACAACTATGAGTCTATATCTCAAGTGTATACAACAAAAACTACTAATCTAAACAGTTAGCCAAAAGTCAGAGTGATGAATCCCTGGGAAGAAGTCAAGCAGAAGCACCTGTAACATCTCGGTCTGACCCGAGTATTATTTAAGAAAATAATAAACGGATCAGTCTAGCTATAAATATCAAGTGACATGATATAACATAAAAGATATGGCATAAACATAAAACATCCATAATGACATACCACTATAAGTATGTAAATAATGATCAACAGAAGATCAATCAATAAGAGATAATCAATATCACAAGAATCTTCTCAAAGATTCGGAAAGGGCATCATACCCCAAACTTGTACTCGTGACAAGTCAATGACATAAATTCTAGAAATCAATGCAAGAAGTCCAGAAATCATAGAAAAGAGAAAGAGGCCTATCACATGACGGTCCGAAGACCAAGGGGAGCTACCCCACATGTGTGAATGGAGTCACACAGATTAAGGTCCAGACTAACCAAAAAGCAAAAAGGTACGTGTGAGTGGAATCACACAAGTGGTGTCTAGTCTAACCTCGCAACAAGAGACATCGCACCGTTGCTAGTCTAAATCATCAGAATGATCGTCATGATCAACGAGAAGTGTCAATTACACTAAGCTAGTAAATATAGAAGTTTAGCTTCATGTCCCATAACCACTTGCTTAACTTAAATATTTACGAACAAACTGTAAATCTTCACTAATAAAATTGTCACAAGAGGTTCAATCGAACAAGTCCAAGAATTAACCGACGAAGTGAATGCAAGCGTTTCATACCACTTGTTTTACTAAGTCGTTTAATTAGATTTCTCATCCGAGTGAGGTAAAGGTTTGTATATACTAATAGATTGGAAAATGGTTTAAGAAAAGAGCTTTGTTATTAAAAATAGAGTTGAAATTGTTTGTTAAAAGAGTTTTGATATTTACTACTAGTATTGAAACCTTTATATTATAAAGTGACAAAACACAGAAGCAATTGTAGAAACAATCAGCCACATAAATCGCATACGGAGATGTGAATAAAATCCAAGGAAATCAGCTCAATGTTTTTCAGATAAGATCCCCTATGGAGGGGGGGTCCAGGGGGGTGGCAACCCCCCAAGGTGGGGTTGCTGGGGCAACGCCACCGCTTACGGGGTCCAGGGGGAAGCGCCCCCGGCGGGGTGCGGGGCAGCGCCCCGTCCAAAACGGTACGACCTAAGTGAAGACAAGCGGCCTACGACCTAAAGCAAAATGAGGTCTAACGACCTAAGGGTTCACGCGACCTAACACAATGGCCGAGCGACCTAACTGGAGTTAAGGGAGGCAAGCGACTTAAGGTCCAACGACCTACGACTCAAGCAAGCCGAGCGACCTAGCGTGGAGGGGTCGAGCGACTTAAGGAAGGCGAACGACCTAAGGTCCAACGACCTACGACTTAACAGAGTCGAGCGACCTAAAAGCATACGACCAAACTAGCAGAGGAGATTTAAGGTCGGTAACGACTTACGACTTACAAAATGGAGGGTGAACGACTTAACAAGGTTCACGACCTAAAGGGAGTCAACCCAACGAGTTATAGGTCCAACGACCTATCGGTTTAAAGGTCATGCGACCTAAAAACCACGCGACCTATGACTTAACAGAAGCCTAGGTCGGAGACGACCTACGAGATAAACCAGGCCGACTTAGTGGACGAGCGACCTAAGGTAAATGGTCCAACGACCTAACTCGAACGACTTATCAGGAGCTTAGGTCGGAGACGACCTACGAGATAAACCAGGGCGAGCGACTTAACGTTTGCCTAGAGATTATAGGTCGGAAACGACCTACGACTTAAGTCCAGGCGAATTTTCCACGCGCGCGTCACGAACCCGAGTGACCTAAGGGTCCAGAATGACCTAAGGCTGGAAGTTCACCAAAAACGCTAAAAAGTGGAGTTTTTCGCCAATCCAATCCAAACCAAATGCAAATATACATGCAAACATGATAGGGGTTCATTCCCAACAGTCCAATATGGTTATAGGCTAGAATTGTGAGATAAAAATCTCAGCTTTGCACCAAATATCAATGAAAATGAAGTTTTAAGCAAGCAAGAATCAATCCCTCTTCTATCTAAGTACAAGAAGCTTGAATCCAATGTCTACACTTTGATTTTGGAGTTGAATGATGGATTTAAAGTTGAAACCTAAGTTTGGAGTTTTAATTTCCTCTTCCACTCACCATTAATGCAAAAGCTTTGTTGTTAGGAAATTTATGAAGAGTGAGAAGAAGGAAGGGGGTTTGGGCTTGAGTTATAATGGCAATCTAACCCAAAGTCCAAAGCGGGAAAAGTTAGTGAAATTCCACTAACTCCAAACCTACCAATGTTTATACTTAAAAAAATTGTAAACGGCATTTTGAACTCAATGGAAGTGGTCTCGAGTCCTAATTTGATAGTTTGCAAAAAGTAGCGTTTCGGACCAAAATCCGATTAACGATAAAATATTTAAATATAAAATCGATAAATATGCGGGTTGTTACAATAAAAATTTGAATCTCCAATTTTAAGCCGATTAAAAATATTTCAAAGGCTTGTAAAATTTATATGGATAATATTGAGGACAATAGAAGCTTCAGAAGTGAATTTGAAAGTGATTTGTTCGGTTTGGAAATTTTATCGTTTGAATCGATATTTAAAAATAGCATTCCGAGGCACAGTCTCGGAATTCGACGAGACCAGTTCCATTGGATCCATAATATTGAATTATTACCGGATTTCAATTTTCGTAGTTTTCAGAGCTATCGTGTGGTCGTACGAGTTAGTAACGCCTAGATGAAAATTTATCGATTTAATTTAAATAAAAAAATAAAATAAAGGGTTTGTTACATTAGCATGTTGCCTCCTTCAATTACGCCTAATATCACGAAATAAGATCGTGCAAAGCATGGCCGAGCTTGATTAAAACAATTCCTCCGCTCTCTATTCATTCAAAACCGAAGCCCTCTTCCTCAGTAAAAAAATGGAAATCACGACCGAAATCGCGAACGACAAGGCAGGAGGAGTCGTGACCGGAGATGGGCGATGGGCCTCGAGCGCGCGCGCGCGTAGGCCGAGGTAGATGGAGGCGGCGACGCAATTGAGGGCTCGCGTGCAGGGATTGGGTTCTGGGGTATCGAGAGCATCAACAGTGGGCGGCAAGATTATAAAATCACCTAGGGTTTCGCGTGAAGAGGCAAGGGCGATTCGAAGGCGACGAGGTCAGGGAGCAAGTGCGGCGGCTACTGGAGCGTCGCGTGCGATGGTGGAAGCGGCTAGGGTTGGGATGGCGACTGCGTGGGCTTCGGTTGTACTCGATTTCGACTGTGAGGTATAAGTTTGTTTTTTTAAGAAATTTGTTTACAGTATTTATAAATAATAAAAAAAAATATGTAGAGTTTTAAATTTATAAAACGGAGAAAAGAATTTTTAAATGCAGTAACGAAATTCCTGCTCGTATTTACAGAAAAACAAAACATACTTTTTTTAGTAAAGTTTGAAGAAAGTGATAATAATAAATATAAGTTTTTAAATTTTATATAGATTGTTTTCAAAGAAAAGAATAAAACTAATATATATATATACATATTTTTAAAGCACTGTTAAGTTTTAAAATCAATATATGTATGGATAATCTCCTTTTTTTATAAATTTAATAGTGAATCACTTGTTTTGTTAGTCTATTAAAAGGAATTAGTTTAAGTTAAAATTATTAGTTGAATTAAAATTTTAGTCTCAAATGAAATTTTTTTGTAAAAGAAGATTTGTCAGAAATTTAAAGAATAAAATAAATATGCATCTCTGTGATTTATTGGATTTATAAACTTATCTAATTATTTAGCTACCAAAATAATAATAATTCTTGGTTGAAAGGAAATTTGTTAGGAATTCAAATTATTTAATAAAATGATTTATTTAAGGAAATGTAGTATAAAATTTAATCTTAAATAAGTTTATAAATGAGAATTATTTATATCGATAAAACTAGGAAAAGAAAGAAAATAAATAATAATTGGAATTTTAAAACTTGAAGAAAATTTAGTTTAAAAACAAATTATTAGTTTAAATTAAATAAATCTATTCAATGGTAATTAATTATTCAATTTAGTTTGAATATTAGTAAATCTTACAATGCTTATACAAGGTCAATATTGTGGAGAAAATAAATCGAAATGGAAAATCTTAAGTGAAGTAATTCTTTAAAGAATTGGGTGTTTGAAAAGAAATTAGTTTAAACCAAGATTATTAGTTTAAATTATAATTTTTGGTTAAATAAATTTATTAAAGGAATTGGTTTAAAACAAAACCATTGAATAATTAAAATTACAAAACGAAAATTTATTATTCAATTTATTCGAATATTAATAAATTGTATAAATTGTTTATACAAGGTTTATAAATCAAGAAAAATCGAGTCGAGATGAAAATGGATCGCAAAGCTAAGGTGAGATCTTCTCACTCAAATTTAAAATTTGGATTGCAATTATTGATTGCTGTTTGGTTGTGATATTAGATATAATAGGATATATCTATATATAGCAATATATATATTGGCATATGTATATATTGGACTTGTTGATTTCCCGCTTTATATAGCGGATGAGACACTATTGCGCCGCCTATTAAGCGGATAATATTTATAAATCCCATATACCACGATATCCCATCTTGAAACGGGATTGGTATTGTGCTAACATCTGTGGATGCAGGGAAACAGGTTGGAGGGATCCAACTGGATTCCTCAACCGTATTTATTTATTTATATATATTGTGATATTTGATTGATTATCATATCGATATATGATGTTTGAAAGTCGTGATTGACTATTTGATATGTTGCATCGTCGGATCCATTTTTGAAGTTTAAAAATAACGATTTTGATTTTTAAAGGATTTCTAAAGTGATTTTTGATATACGTTTATTAAATTTTCGAATTGATTCATTTTAAATAATTAAAACGTTATAAATTTTTATGTTATAAAAATTAGGATTTTTGTGAAATATAACCAAAGCATGATTTTTTTTGAAATAAATAGTTGATTAAATTTATAACATGGTTTAAATTGGGATTTTTGAATTATTATAAACGGTTTATAATATTTTATAAGTTAAAGATATTGGAATTATAAAACGAGCTTTTATAAGTATTAAAATAAAGTTGTCTCTAGTTTTATAAGTAAATAAGAATTTTAGATTTATGAATAAATGATGATATAAAAGAATGGATTTGTGAATAAATGGATTATAAGTAATTTAATTATAAGTTGGATTCGACATGTAAATGAAATATAAATAGAATTGGTTATTAAAGGAGATTTATAAATCGAAGTAGTTATGAAATAGAAATGGAATTTATAAACGTTGTTTTATAAATCCGTAATCAAATAAATTTGATAAGTAAACATAGAAGTTTTTAAAGGAATTATATCCATGATTTTGGACTGTGGAAAATCCTTTAATTTAATATGTGAAAATGTTGAATTTGGATTAACGAAGTATATTCATGATTTCGGATAATGAATAATATATTAAGAAAATGTTTTGGGGAAAAATGATATTTTAAATAGAATTAAAACGATTAGAGATGTGTTAAATGTATTAAGTATTGAAAACATAGATTTCAACATTTATTGTTGAAATAGACGTTTTCAAGGAATTGAAGGAAATGGTAGACTATAACACCCTTGTTATAGTAAATGATTTCCGAAAGGAAACGTTTTTGTATACTATTGGGATTTATATATCTATTTAAAATTTCGAATCCCTATACTAGTGATTTTGGGTCGTCGTAACGATGTTTTACGCAACGTTCGTTTTGACCCAGATAATGGGTTTAATAGAATGTTTTCCTTAAGAAATGAAATATATACTTCATATTAATTTAAGTATATTGAATATTTTCCAAATGTTGAAAATAAATAGATTTGTGAATTACTTATTATTAAATAAGTAGGGAAATGTTTTCCAATATGAAATGAACGTTTGAGAATTATCTTTTTAAAGATAAATTGAAAGTGGATATTTGAAATCGATTTGGAAATCGTATATTCACAAATATTTTGGAAATGTAAATTCAATATGGAATTTATAAATGAAATTGGGAAAATGGGTTTAAAAATAAATATCGATTTATTTTTGAAGTAGTGGAATTATATATATATATATATATATATATATATATATATATATATATATATATATATATATATCATGTAAAGATATTTTGGAAAATAAATAATTTGGAATCTGGTGATGTTGTGCATACCTATTGATAGTTAAATAACCGACTATCAATATTTACCTTCAAATAGGTATTTGTTGTGATTGCTTGAATTTGAATGCTACACTTATTTTTAAAAATAAGCGCTTACTATTCGGGTTAGCCGGGAAAGGACCTTGGGGTCGTATAACCCATTCCGAATATGTGATACGTCGTAATAGGTAGCATTGATGACCGATGTTGAAGACCGGATATTGGTGAAAACGGAAGGATTACCGTCGAATGTTTCTGCATCGGCTGATCCCCGATATAGAAATTTATTACCCGTTGTGATGGGAAGTCCGGTCGTGATTAGTGAATATCCGGATTGCAAGGACATCTTTGTAAGTGCCTTCGGTTCCGTTCGATCCCGGAACGGACTTGTATGGATGTGTGTCTGACGTTACAGTTTGAGATGTAAAGCTGGTTTCTACCGAATATATTACCGTTGGTGGCGGAGAATTCATTCTCTTAGCTTAATACCCTTAGAGGTTATATAGTTGATGGTTACTAGTGATACATTCCCGAATTGGTAATGTGGCATACGAAGTGCTGTTGAGCATTTAATGATCAAAACACAGCTTTTGTATAAAGCGTGGCTTTGTGGATGAGACTTCGTCGGACCTCACACCCCGGAAATGGTCAAAACAGGAAGGATGCAGCGAGGTTATTAGGGGTAGCGCCCTTTAGTGTATGTCATTCCTTCTGGATAGAGGTGGTATCATGGTATGGAGCCCAGATACTTAACCTATGTTGTTGCTGCAAATTTATTGCTTTGTGGTTGTTGGAAATCGAGGATCCTAGGATAGATCGGTTACGATCGGGGGATGACATATTCGTGTCAGTAGTTACCCAATTAGAGGTAACCCGACCTTGTGTTGGCAGAGATCCGGTTTAGTTCTCGGGACGTCATTCCAGAGGCGTTTCCATGTGGCAATGGGAAGTTCCTTGGCCTGACCATTTGTTGGAAATCCAAAGAAACAATACGATCTTGTACGGTTTTAGTTGTATAACCTGCCATGGAATGTGGCGGTAACCTGCTATTGAACATGGTAGCTATAGTAGGCATACGATAATGGTCGTATGTTGGCTAAGGTTTATATCTTTACTTTCGAAAATGATTTTTCCCTACACTATGCACTAGTAATAATATCAAATGTTTCTTTTAATACGTATCAAGCATCTTTGACTATCATAAGGAGAAATATCCTCCGATTCTGCGTTTGCATTGTGTGTGTATGTGCGGGAGGCCTTATGGTAGTCTCATTTTTAAAAGCATGGCGAATCTATTTTAAAATTATCCTATTCTTTGTTTTAAAGATAAACTGTTTTGAGTTCTCACACCAGTCACATGACTGACTCGGAGTTTATTGTTTCCCTTCCTAAACTTTGGGTGCCCACCATTTTCCACACGGGCAGTCTAGAGTTAAGTTTATCAGGATATTCTGGAATTCAGGAGTTGCTGGAGGAAAGCTGGATGGCGTAGCATATTACTAAGTATATAGTATTTATTTTCCGCTGTTTGCTGTTGTAAACTCTGATAATGAATGTGATGTGATGTAATGTATAAAATATACAGTTCTTTTGTTTTAATGAATATTCATTTATCTATTATATGTGGTTCCGCTGCGAATTGTGAGATTCTGATATTGTTCTGTTCTATCTTTTCTTTCTTCTTCTACCTCTTTCTTCTTCTTAAACCATAAGGGTTCGTATTTCCGTTCATCTTGAGTTAATCACTGGAGATTAGTGTCTATTCAAGGAGTACGGATTTGCGGGTCTTTTCATTTGGTATCAGAGCATATAACCATGGCTCTGTTGGGTGTTACTCATTAGAGATAGAGTCAGAAGTACTCTAGAATGAGTTTGAGTGTAATAATAGATATGAGCGCGTATTTGTTAGTGAATATGAAATTATTTTGTATTGTGTTGACTTATCGGTTGATTGTTTATAGATTCTGGTCGGTGCAGTCTAGCTAACTGTGTTGATAGGAGTTTCTAAACTCTTAAACAAGATAAACCGACACAATATTGTTTTTTGAATCGGGTAAATGAAATAATTTTACCAAAACTATTTTTGTATAGAAAAGAAATGATTTTCTATGAATTATTATAGTATATGGATGTTTGGATGTTTGGAAGTGATAATATTGAATTATTATCATTGTTATATGGAATTAAATAAGAATTAAAATGGTATAACCAAAGATTTGAAAATAAATTCATTTAACAAATGAAATTTATAAATATGAATTGAAAGTATAAGGAAATGAACTCATATATGAATAAAATTGTGAATATAAACGGTAAATGTAATTTATAATTGGAAATAGAATTCCAGGAAAATATTTGAAATAAAATTCATTAATGGAATAGATTTGATAAATGAAAACCAATCAAAGAAAATAAACTGGAAATTGTTTATAAGGAAGAAAAAAATAAAATAAAATAAAAGATAAACTTGAGTTTGAAGTGAAATAACTTAAGTAAATATTGAATAAATACTCGACTTAAGAAAAATCTTGTGAATTAATTGCAAATGAAGTAGAACTAAAATAAATTGAGTTGACATCAATTTAAACTAGTTATAAACTAGAATGGATATTCTATTAAGTGAATATCATTAAATTTGCATAGAAATAATTGTCGTTTGACACAAACAAGATTGTATAAAATTATATGAGTTAATGAAAGCAAATAAAATTGATTTTTGAATCAATTAAAATGGTATGAATTCGTTTTGCTTAGAAATGAATAGAATGAAGAAAATGAGTTGTAAACCACTTGATTTAATGGAAATGGCATGTGAATTGGTCGTAAGCGACTAAAGATGAATTGAAACCATATGAATTGCTAATGGAATTTATCTTAAATGTATTGCTAATGAAATCTATATATTTGTTATTGAAAATGAATGAAATGTTAATAGATTTCTTATATTTGTCACTGACATGTTTAAACTAAGTAAGTACAAGTTTTGGAAGCCGTTTGGCTGTATTTTGCGTTGCGCAGATGTTAAAAATAAACAGCGTTGCTTAAAAATGCTAATAAGGTACGCCTACGCAATAAAAATAGGAAATATGAGCTGTTTTTCTGTTTTTTCGACCGTGTGGGTCGATGTATACATATTTATATCTTTTCTCAAATTGCAAAAGCTCTTCCGTACAAAGGAGACTCTGCCAAAATTTTCCGTAAATTTTAGGAGTTAGAAATTTTTGAAAATTGTTGAAAATTTTAGTTAACGACAAACGATTTCGAAATTTGCAAATTGAAGTAAATTAGTAAATGAAACTAATTTAAAATAGTGATATGGATCAATTGTAAATGAAAGTTAAAAGATAAAATTCAATATTCAGAATAGAAGATGAATTGAATTCAAATAGAATTGAAATTGTGAATTGAATTCAAATGAAATTGAAATGCAAAATTGGATGAAAATGAACATATAACTTCAATAGTGAAGTAAAAATGTATAAGAAGCATATATCGAAATTTTGTAATGGAATTGGCAAAATGGTTTGAATATTGTAATTGGATATTATGGATACTACTGCTACCAGGATATACAGGTGTATTAAAAAAAATGGAATTGGGATTTTAGTTTCATAGATAAATTTGAATTGCTCGACAAAAGGTACGTATTTCAATTTCAGTATGTAACTTGATGATTCTCTTCTCCAGCCGCTTGGCTTTTCCTTTTCTTTTTGAATCTGAGGGGCCGTGGCGCCATTTTGTAGTCGTACCGAGCTAGCCGCGCAAAGGAGACACTGGCGAAATTTTTCGAAAATTTAGAGTGTTAGAAAAATTTTGAGAAATTTTGAAAGTTTGAAATTTAAATTTAAATTGTTAGGGAAACAATGTTGGTTGAAACTTATAATTGAAGTTGGAAAGCTAGTTGAAATGATAATGAATCTCTAATAAAAAGATTTAGGTTGGTAAGTTGATAAAACTATTTGAATTGTGAAAAATAGTAGACGAGTTAAGGACCATTTCTTCCTAACTTGTAATTTCGGGACGAAATTCTTTTAAGGGGGGAAGATTGTAACGAACCAGAATTTTGAACAATTTAAATTGAAAATATTTAATTAATTTTAAATATTTGAATGATGGTTTGAATTGAATTTTCAATATAACTTTGAATTTGGAGATTAAATTATAAAATTTAATCTATTGAGAGTTGAATAAAAATTTGAATCTCCAATTTTAAGCCGATTAAAAATATTTCAAAGGATTGTAAAATTTATATGGATAATACTGAGGACAATAGAAGCTTCAGAAGTGAATTTGAAAGTGATTTGTTCAGTTTGGAAATTTTATCGTTTGAATCGATATTAAAAATAGCCTTCCGAGGCACAGTCTTGGAATTCGACAAAACCAGTTCCATTGGATCCGTAATATTGAATTATTACCGGATTTCAATTTTCATAGTTTTCAGAGCTATCGTGTGGTCGTACGAGTTAGTAACGCCTAGACGAAAATTTATCGATTTAATTTAAATAAAAAAATAAAATAAAGGGGTTTGTTACATCAGCATGTTTCCTCCTTCAATTACGCCTAATATCACGAAATAAGATCGTGCAAAGCATGGTCGAGCTCGATTAAAACAATTACTCCGCTCTCTATTTATTCAAAACCGAAGCCCTCTTCCTCAGTAAAAAAAATTGGAAATCACGACCGAAATCGCGAACGACAAGGCAGGAGGAGTCGCGATCGGAGATGGGCGATGGGCCTCGAGCGCGCGCGCGCGTAGGCCGAGGTAGATGGAGGCAGCGACGCAATTGAGGGCCCGCGTGCAGGGATTGGGTTCTGGGGTATCGAGAGCATCAACAGTGGGAGGCAAGATTATAAAATCACCTAGGGTTTCGCGTGAAGAGGCAAGGGCGATTCGAAGGCGACAAGGTCAGGGAGCAAGTGCGGCGGCTACTGGACGCGCACGCGCGATGTTGTATGCGGCTAGGGTTGGGATGGCGACTGCGTGGGCTTCGGTTGTTCTCGATTTCGACTGTGAGGTATAAGTTTGTTTTTTTAAGAAATTTGTTTACAGTATTTATAAATAATAATAAAAAATGTAGAGTTTTAAATTTATAAAATAGAGAAAAGAATTTTTAAATGCAGTAACGAAATTTCTGCTAGTATTTACAGAAAAACAAAACATACTTTTTTTAGTAAAGTTTGAAGAAAGTGATAATAATAAATATAAGTTTTAAATTTTATATAGATTGTTTTCAAAGAAAAGAATAAAATAATATATATATATATATATATACACATATTTTTAAAGCACTGTTAAGTTTTAAAATCAATATATGTATGGATAATCTCCTTTTTTATAAATTTAATAGTGAATCGCTTGTTTTGTTAGTCTATTAAAAGGAATTAGTTTAGGTTAAAATTATTAGTTGAATTAAAATTTTAGTTTCAAATGAAATTTTTTTGTAAAAGAAGATTTGTCAGAAATTTAAAGAATAAAATAAATATGCATCTCTGTGATTTATTGGATTTATAAACTTATCTAATTATTTAGCTGCTAAAATAATAATAATTCTTGGTTGAAAGGAAATTTGTTAGGAATTCAAATTATTTGATAAAATGATTTATTTAAGGAAATGTAGTTTAAAATTTAATCTTAAATAAATTTATAAACGAGAATTATTTATATAGATAAAACTAGGAAAAGAAAGAAAATAAATAATAATTGGAATTTTAAAACTTGAAGAAAATTTAGTTTAAAAACAAATTATTAGTTTAAATTAAATAAATCTATTCAATGGTAATTAATTATTCAATTTAGTTTGAATATTAATAAATCTTACAATGCTTATGCAAGGTCAATATTGTGGAGAAAATAAATCGAAATGGAAAATCTTAAGTAAAGTAATTCTTTAAAGAATTGGGTGTTTGAAAAGAAATTAGTTTAAACCAAGATTATTAGTTTAAAATATAATTTTTGGTTAAATAAATTTATTAAAGGAATTGGTTTAAAACAAAACCATTGAATAATTAAAATTACAAAACGAAAATTTATTATTCAATTTATTCGAATATTAATAAATTGTATAAACTGTTTATACAAGGATTATAAATCAAGAAAAATCGAGTCGAGATGAAAATGGATCGCAAAGCTAAGGTGAGATCTTTTCACTCAAATTTAAAATTTGGATTGTAGTTATTGATTGCTGTTTGGTTGTATATTAGATATAATAGGATATATCTATATTTAGCAATATATATATATATATATATATATATATATATATATATATGCATATATATATATTGGCATATGTATATATTGGAGTTGTTGATTTCCCACATTATATAGCGGATGAGACCCTATTGCGCCGCCTATTAAGCGGATAATATTTTATAAATCCCATATACCGCAATATCCCGTCTTGAAACGGGATTGGTATTGTGCTAACATCTGTGGATGCAGGGAAACAGGTTGGAGGGATCCAACTGGATTCCTCAACCGTATTTATTTATTTATATATATTGTGATATTTGATTGATTATCATATCGATATGTGATGTTTGAAAGTCGTGATTGACTATTTGATGTGTTGCATCATCGGATCCATTTTTGAAGTTTAAAAATAACGATTTTGATTTTTAAGGGATTTCTAAAGTGATTTTTGAAATTATACGTTTATTAAAATTTCGAATTGATTCATTTTAAATAATTAAAACATTATAAATTTTTATGTTATAAAAATTAGGATTTTTGTGAAATATAACCAAAGCATGATTTTTTTTGAATTAAATAGTTGATTAAATTTATAACATGGTTTAAATTGGGATTTTTGAATTATTATAAACGATTTATATAAAAGATTTATAAAATTGATATTTTATAAGTTAAAGATACTGGAATTATAAAACGAGCTTTTATAAGTATTAAAATAAAGTTATCTCTAGTTTTATAAGTAAATAAGAATTTTAGATTTATGAATAAATGATGATATAAAAGAATGGATTTGTGAATAAATGGATTATAAGTAATTTACTTATAAGTTGGATTCGACATGTAAATGAAATATAAATAGAATTGGTTATTAAAGGAGATTTATAAATCGAAGTAGTTATGAAATATAAATAGAATTGTTTATGAAAGGAGATTTATAAATCGAAGTAGTTATGAAATATAAATAGAATTGGTTATTAAAGGAGATTTATAAATCGAAGTAGTTATGAAATAGAAATGGAATTTATAAACGTTGTTTTATAAATCCGTAATCAAATAAATTTGATAAGTAAACATAGAAATTTTAAAAGGAGTTATATCCACGATTTTGGACTATGGAAAATCCTTTAATTTGATATGTGAAAATGTTGAATTTGGATTAACGAAGTATATTCACGATTTTGGATAATGAATAATATATTAAGAAAATGTTTTAGGGAAAAATGATATTTTAAATAGAATTAAAACGATTAGAGATGTTTTAAATGTATTAAGTATTGAAAACATAGATTTCAACATTTATTGTTGAAATAGGCGTTTTCAAGGAATTGAAGGAAATGATAGACTATAACACCCTTGTTATAGTAAATGATTTCCGAAAGAAAACTTTTTTGAACAGTATTGGGATTTATATATCTATTTAAAATTTCGAATCTCTATACTAGTGATTTTGGGTCGTCGTAACGATGTTTTACGCAACGTTCGTTTTGACCCAAATAATGGGTTTAATAGAATGTTTTCCTTAAGAAATGAAATATATACTTCATGTTAATTTAAGTATATTGAATATTTTCCAAATGTTGAAAATAAATAGATTTGTGAATTACTTATTATTAAATAAGTAGGGAAATGTTTTCCAATATGAAATGAACGTTTGAGAATTATCTTTTTAAAGATAAATTGAAAGTGGATATTTGAAATCGATTTGGAAATCGTATATTCACAGATATTTTGGAAATGTAAATTCAATATGGAATTTATAAATGAAATTGGGAAAATTGGTTTAAAAATAAATATCGATTTATTTTTGAAGTAGGGGAATTATATATATATCTTGTAAAGATATTTTGGAAAATAAATAATTTGGAAAATTATTTGGAATCTGGTGATGTTGTGCATACCTATTGATAGTTAAATAACCGACTATCAATATTTACCTTTAAATAGGTATTTGTTGTGACTGCTTGAATTTGAATGCTACACTTATTTTTAAAAATAAGCGCTCACTATTCGGGTTAGCCGGGAAAGGACCTTGGGGTCGTATAACCCATTCCAAATATGTGATACGTCGTAATAGGTAGCATTGATGACCGGTGTTGAAGACCGGATATTGGTGAACACGGAAGGATTACCGTCGAATGTTTCTGCATCGGCTGATCCCCGATATAGAAATTTATTACCCTTTGTGACGGGAAGTCCGGTCGTGATTAGTGAATATCCGAATTGCAAGGACTTCTATATAAGTGCCTTCGGTTCCGTTCGATCCCGGAACGGGCTTGTATGGATGTGTGTCTGATGTTACAGTTTGAGATGTAAAGCTGGTTTCTATCGAATATATTACCGTTGGTGGAGGAGAATTCATTCTCTTAGCTTAACACCCTTAGAGGTTATATAGTTGATGGTTACTAGTGATACATTCCCGAATTGGTAATGTGGCATACGAAGTGCTGTTGAGCATTTGATGATCAAAGCACAGCTTTTGTATAAAGCGTGGCTTTGTGGACGAGACTTCGTTGGACCTCACACCCCGGAAATGTCAAAACAGGAAGGATGCAGCAAGGTTATTAGGGGTAGCGCTCTTTAGTGTATGTCATTCCTTCTGAATAGAGGTGATATCATGGTATGGAGCCCAAATACTTAACCTATGTTGTTGCTGCAAATTTATTGCTTTGTGGTTGTTGGAAATCGAGGATCCTCGGATAGATCGGTTACGATCGAGGGATGACATATTCGTGTCAGTAGCTACCCAGTTAGGGGTAACCCGGCCTTGTGTTGGCAGAGATCCAGTTTGGTTCTCGGGACGTCATTCCAGAGGCGTTTCCATGTGGCAATGGGAAGTTCCTTGGCCTGACCATTTGTTGGAAATCCAAAGAAACAATACGATCTTGTACGGTTTTAGTTGTATAACCTGCCATGGAATGTGGCGCTAACCTGCTATTGAACATGGTAGCTATAGTAGTCATATGATAATGGTCGTATATTGGCTAAGATTTATATCTTTACTTTCGAAAATGATTTTTCCCTACACTATGCACTAGTAATAATATCAAATGATTCTTTTAATACGTATCAAGCATCTTTGACTATCATAAGGAGAAATCTCCTCCGATTCTGCGTTTGCATTGTGTGTGTATGTGCGGGAGGCCTTATGGTAGTCTCATTTTTAAAAGCATGGCGAATCTATTTTAAAATTATCCTATTCTTTGTTTTAAAGATAAACTGTTTTGAGTTCTCACACCAGTCACATGACTGACTCGGAGTTTATTGTTTCCCTTCCTAAACTCTGGGTGCCCACCATTTTCCACACGGGCAGTCTAGAGTTAAGTTTATCAAGATATTCTGGAATTCAGGAGTTGCTGGAGGAAAGCTGGATGGCGTAGCATATTACTAAGTATATAGTATTTCTTTTCCGCTGTTTGCTGTTGTAAACTCTGATAATGAATGTAATGTGATGTAATGTATAAAATATACAGTTCTTTTGTTTTAATGAATATTCATTTATCTATTATATGTTGTTCCGCTGCGAATTGTGAGATTCTGATATTGTTCTGTTCTATCTTTTTCTTTCTTCTTCTACCTCTTTCTTCTTCTTAAACCATAAGGGTTCGTATTTCCGTTCATCTTGAGTTAATCACTGAAGATTAGTGTCTATTCAAGGAGTACGGATTTGCGGGTCTTTACATCCAGTCCCAGACTCCTTCTACAATTTCACTAACACAACCATCACTTAACCCGAAGGAATAGGTTTACACCGCCTGAGCAACCGAATAGGACTTCAACCGCCTAAGCAACCGAATAGGACTTCTACTGCCTTAGCAACGGAACATGACTTCTTTACAAATAAAAAATGTATCTAACTGTAGTGTGTTCTTAAATAACACTGATAAGTCAATTAATTACAATTTTCCTATAATCTTCTCTTTTATGATATATAGTGTGATGTGCTTTGAGAATTTTGAAGATAAAGTGATCAGTGATCAGAGAATGTAAGCAATTTAAGTGCAAATTTCACAAAAATGCCTATAAATATCATCCCATGTGATGATAATTTAACAGGGTCATGAAAAATCAAAATAGGTTGGCAAATCTAGAGTAGCACATCAATCATTCATTTGTTGTTTGTTATCAATTTGGTAATTAAAAAGTGTTGAACACTCAGGGGAAAAAAACATTAGAATCCTACTTCAATTTATTTATTTTCTCACATCTTAACTATGATACCAATAGTTTGTATTTCATGTACTTTAGATTTGATTAATCATAAAAGTCTATAATCATAATACATAAACTTTTATTTATACGGTTGACATTTCTAATTTGGTCTTTCAACAAATGAGAATCCCATTGTGGTATCTATACATTAATTTCACGATAATTATACTCTTAAACCCACTAATTTATGTCACAAAAATCTTAGAAAGACATTTAGTTCATCAACTTTAATTAGGCTCATTTACAAAAATCTTAGAAAAACATTTTGATCACTTTAATTAGGCCCCTTTGCAAAATAGCATAACACATCTTGTTTCATGTATGTGATCTCACATGTTGAACTTTTCCAATAAAATATATTTCTGTTGAAAGGTAAGAATGAGAAGACTAGGCTATATGCTTCCATTTCTAATGCTAGTTCATGTCGCAAAAATCTTAGAGAAAGGCATTTAGTTCATCAACTTACGAGAATAAAATCCTAAGACCCGTAGAAGATTTGCAGTATCTTATCTCGCTTCTCTTCCAAGGAAAGATCCCTTCTCTTTGACTGATCAACATCAAATGGACATTATGAAAATGATAGGCACATATTCATATTCATATTCCATACATAAATCGAGATAAAAATCAGCGATCTTTCTTCTGTCAGAACCACTTATTATAAGACCCAGCATAATAAGAACAAAGTCATGTGATTAAAGTTACAAGAAATCTCTATTTGACCGAATGCAAAACAAAAAAAATAGCACATCAGTTTATATTGCATATAAGCATATATGCATAAACTTGCAATTTTGATGGAGATATAAATAGCTAACATGGATATTGAGTAAATAACATACTGTTTGGGTGAATGATAACCCCCAATGCAATTAAAACAATGTGTACTGAGTAAAGCAACATTAGTTGGGTTGAGTCAAGACCCCTACCATAAGAAATCAACACAAATTAGGTTTAATTTTTTATGTATACAATGTTATCTTCATGTTAAGTCTTAACTAAGTTAGAATTATCTAGTCGTAATGTGGACGTATGGAATATAAAATTTGAAATTCCTACTAAAAGTAGTAACCAAATAAAATGCATATTCTACCGGAGTGTATAAGAGAGGGAAATATGTAAACCAACATATTCATGCAGGTGCTGGCATATGCATTGCATATTTAGTATCAGGTGTAATAAGATCAATGGATTTATAAATTAAAATATGTTATAAACAGGTACATAATATAGCCTCCGGTATAGGTCATGAAACAACAAAATATATTCTGAATTTAGCTCGTACCAACCACCACATCGAACTAGTTTTATTTAACTATAAAATACGTTATTACGTTTAATCTCTAGCAAATAACAACAGAAAGATTTGTCGGTTTGACCAGATGTTACTCGTCTCTACCATGAAATAACTGAAATTGACCATATGAACATATACCGACATGAAATAACTAGCACATCAACAGATACAATACAAATATAGTCCCTATTTAACTTTAGATAGCGATAATGTTATGAACATCTTCACAGCACATGCTCTTACAATTGATTTTTCTCAGGCAGGCCACACCTTTTAGTTATCTATAATATAGACAATTACAACCTTATAGTTTACGCTAAATGTTGATAAATTTTTATTTTACCACCACTCAATAGATCATCTTTCATCTTTACTTGCAACTAAATGCTCATAACTAAATAAACAGCTAAGAAAAGCTAAACTCTGATAAGAACACCTCAATTCGTCAATTCTGCTTGAATGTTGCGAATATATAATCGGCAAGCATAACCTAAACCAACAAAAGAAGCCTTATCTGAAACTCTGCTTTTTCAACGATTATGAATGTATTTTATAAACAAAAAATAGTTCATAAGAATAACTTTGATGGACGAGTTAGTTGTTCAATACTTCGAATTAGGGAAAAAGATATATGAACATGTTACGAATGCTTTATAAACCCATGCATTGCACACGGTGAAGTTAGTAAAAAAATGATATTTAATTTTAATCATTGTTAAAAGTAGAATTTTATTATGCAATGCATTATCAATTTATTGAGATAGATGAATTTCAAATTTTTGAATTAAAATGACATATGATGCTCAGATATAAAATTCAAGGTTCAATCTTTGCTAATTACGCATCTATGTAAGAATTAATTTTCTAACTTAAATATATATTATTATATATATGCATTAGGAAAATAGACACACGGAAAAAGTTGCAAAAAAATTTTAGTTTCAGAGATAGTAAGTTTGATTTTTAGTCTAAAGGACATTTTTTAGTGTATACTGAAAAAGATAGCTACAACTATCATTCTGTGATTTACACTAAAAAGTGTCCTTCAGCCTAAAAAGCAAACTTCTTGTCGCTACAACTAAATTTTTCTCCAACTTTCTCCCTGAGCCTAAAACCCTATTTTTAATATATGAATGAAAAACAAAACTTTATCGCTTCTATTAATATGAATGTTGCGTATATATTAAATTGTTCTTTAGGATTTACAAATAAATTAATGAATATTACATAACTGAATTTATTTAAATAATTTATAAGGAATTGAATGTAAAAAGGTAGGAGAAAATTGAGAATAGTTTTGTACATAATTGTAGATGAGAGGAGCTTCTTATGACTAGCTTATCTATATGTGAACCATAATCCATTATTTGAGATTTTAATTATTAAATAATTTTAACTTTACTACCAACCATGGATTTCATTTTGTTGCAAGGGGGTCAATTTATACTTTTGATAATTGCAAAATAACTGCTATGTAGCATTAATTGAGTTATGAATTTGGTAAAGTTTAATATCATGTTAAAAATGATAATTTTGTATAACCTAATTTTTACGTTGCAATACGTGTTTTCACGTTGCAATTTTTAAAAAATATGAATTTATCCTTTAAAGCTTGTTTAACAACGAAATTTTATTTTGTAATATATGATAGTTGTTTGAGATAAATGAATTATAAATCAAAATAATTATTTTTATTTATGAATTATACTATATTATGTGATTTATGTGTCTTTATATCAAAATAAAAAAATTATATCGTTTTTGCTCATATATATGAGTACCGTATACATATTTAATTTTTTTTAGGATTTATTAGATGAATTAATGAATATTAGTTAAGTGAATTTATTTAAATACCTTGAATTTAAGATTACAAAATTAATGAAATATATGGATTTAATATAAAATATTAGGAGACAATTGAGAAGGGTTTGTAAGTAATTGTAGAAATCTTAAAATGTAGGTATTTCAAGCTAAAAATAGAACTTTTTGTTAGAACCTCAATTGTTGGATTTTAATGACAACAACTATACAATTATGTCAAAAAATCTCTTGCTAATTTGCAGGTACATGAGCATCAAAAAGAGATAATCAAATATGTTTGAAATGAAGATCACGGTACAAAAGGATGAAAGAATGTATATGGAGATACAAGAAAAGATATATACAATAGAGACAAGATGAAGGTGACAAACAAAGTATTATTAGTCATATAGTGTCGTGTCTAGAGTTTACAAATGTTAAAATCTTGTCCAAATGGTATACACACATATACATTCATATTTTAAAAATCAAGTTTTCAATAATTGCATGGAGTAGGACTTGAACCTGGATCACTAGTTCAGATGGCAAGTGCTCTAACCATTTGAACGATGGTAATTTTTTGTTGTAGGCTAAATTCAGACGTCTGATTAATGTCATTCAGATGTCTGAATGCTGGAAAAAAATTATGGTTCTACAACATTCAGAAGTCTGAATGAAAATATTCAGATGGCTGAATAAGGCTAGAAATAATCTATTTTCTTGTTGTTTGCGTTTCTACTCAATTCAAAAGTCTGAATTATTTTATCTAGAAGTCTGAATATTCTTAACAACTATTTTCATGAATAGACGCTTCTCTTCATCGAAGAGAAACGTTTTCAAAATCAACGGTTGCGCCTATTCTTTTCAATATAACTTATCATATTATCATATATGGTTGCAACTCTTTATACACTATATATAGACTACAGAATTCAACAAACAATTAACAAAAATCTATTTTTAATATTCTTGAACTCTCATCTGTTCTCTAGTTTTCAAATTGATAACAAACAACAAATGAATGATTGATGTGCTACTCTAGTTTTGCCAACCTATTTTGATTTTTCATGGCCCTGTTAAATTATCATCACATGGGATGATATTTATAGGCATTTTTATGAAATTAAAACCATCATTTTCATTTACTGGACCAATGGCGGATGTTTCTTTCAGTGCATGATAAAGGTTACTGATGGTTTTAAATAGTCAAGATTTATGTGTGTGTATCATTGTAACGACCCGTAAATTTTAATGGTTTTTATAATGTAATTAATTGAAAATTTAATATTTGAAATACGTCTATTTTAACATAGCAACTGGTAAATTTTCATCAAAGGATATGGAAGTTAGTTTTGTTGTGTAATTTCAATTTCAATTTAAATTAGTTAATACTTGATGATAATAAAATATACTCAAACCTGAATATTTTTATATAATAAAAATGTAAATTATTTTTTGAGTGAGGGTCATATTTTGTTTCGTCAAATTTGGACTTCTCTAGTCTCGTTTATCTTATTTTCAACGAATTTGCAGCAGTTTAGCAGCGAACTATCGATTTTTGATAGGATGGTCATATCGTTGATATTTGTGTACATTATATTCGCCTCGGCGTGATGCTCTTCGCAGTATATCCATTTCTGTAATTCGGTGTACAGTACGCGGCGAAATCCGCGAAACAAACAGTCGTATTGATACCCTTTTGAGTTCTAGAACGTTGTGCGACCTTTCAATTTTCAAACATTTGAAAATCAACGCTTGTTTACTTTTATTATTTCATAAATATAAATTCGCGTGCCTAGCCTATGCTATTGACCGGTTGATTTATATTTTCTAGTCAGTTGCTTTGTCTCTCTCTCTCTCCTCGTTCTATGTTTGCAGAGAAAAAATATAAAATATTGTTTGCTTTTATATATATATAATTTCCAAAATCCTGTCATTTCCTTTTCCTATTTCTTGTTCTTGCCTGCTCAATTTTTTTGTGTGGATCCAATATTATTTGCATGTTCGTTCTTATGTATTGACATGCAAGTTCCATTCTTTTGCTTTGAGAAATACTTTACGCCACTTTGAGACAGCTCTAACCTCCGCACTCGTTTCTCGGCCCTCCACCAAGCCATCCTTTATCCACGCGTCACCGCCATTATTTCCGCCCCGCCTCCATCATTACCCATCACCTGCCATGTCGGCCTCACCTCACGACCAGACCCAAGCACCCTCAGACCCCTGTCAATCTCACCACCTCCACAGCCCTTCGCCCAAAGCCGAAGCTTCCCTCTCCACCGTGGCGAACCCTCCCCTTTCCAGTTCGAATCTAGCCTTCCCTGACCGAAGTAGCCAAACACCCTCATCCGCTACTTGTACCACCACGCTGAGACCAACCGAAACCCACCTCCGCAACCGCCCCTCTTTCCACTCGGCCTTCCCCGTCCACCAACCCGCCATCACGCTCCACACTACAAAAAAAACGTGAATTAAAGACTACATATTTTAGTTTTTGATTAAATAATACAGTCTTTAATTGACATTTAGAAACCAATCAAAGACCAAAATTTCAGTCACTAAATTCCAAGTCCCAAAATAAACTTAAGACTGAATTTTCAGTTTCAAATCATAAAGATCGTAGGTCAGTCTTAAATATTGTTAGAGACTGAATTTTAGAGACAGACATACGACATTAAATCAGTCTCAAATGTGTGTGTGTGTGTGTGTGTGTGTGTGTGTATTACATTCTAATATACAATATATAACACATTCCAATATATGTATGTACATTACATTTCTAATATAAAATATACAAAGCATTCCAATATGTGTGTGTGTATATATATTACAATCCAATATATAATACGTTAACACCATGACACAAATAAAATGCACGATATCAACAATAATCAAGCAAGTTGATAATTTAACTCTCTATAATGCAAAATCATTATACTATATATAGTAACAATATATCTTCTCATAAACCAAACAAACATAGTAAAAATAAGTACTCATATTGTTTGCAAGTGATATCTAATCATATCTCTATCGTGATAAACAAAAAAATTATACAGATGACCAACTGAGATGACAATCAATGAACTAAAAGCTACAAGAAACACAGGAAATGAAGCTTTCTATGAGTTTGATTTAATGTTAGGCCAGTTCATAGCATAACGCGAACAAAGACCTTGACTACTATTCAACTATTTCCATTTCAATACTAGCACCTATTGCTAATACGTTCTTCACTTCAAAATCATTCATTCCAACTCGAATTATTCTATCACTACCACATTGATTTCAACTCAAATATTTTCAAATAGGGCAATCCTTCATAAGCAAAATTCCAAATCCATTTACCAAATCATTCTTCCCGAGGCAATACACCAATTCTTTTCGGAGTCTCAAAACCATAACTATTACATGGAGATGGACTCAAAAGTCCAACCTTTTGAATTGCAGTAAGCTGGGTTCTACATGTTGGACCTTGAGGAAGGAGGATATGAAGGAGTTTTCTGATTGAGAGCTTCCACGGTAAGAGAAAGAATTGAAAATTAATTTTGAAGAACGTCCATTGAATGAAAGAAAGATATAAATAAGAATTAGATAAAGATGAAGTATCTAAGAATTGCTTTGCTCTCAAAGGAGGTAAGCTTACTGAACGAGGAGGAAAGGGATGGGGAAAGAAATTAATACGTGAAGTGGTTGAGGCTTAAATTTAGGAAAGTGGGCTATTTCAAATGGTATTAAATAAATTATTTATTATAATATATATAGCACCACAGAACTGCAGATTACGACGCTGATCATCAAATCTGGCCATTGGATTCCAAAATAAAAAAAATAAAATCTGACCATTAGACATGCATTTATTTAAATACTGAACAGTGACTGAAATTCAGTATGTAAATGGTTTTAATTTTTACAAACGGATTAAAGACTAATATTCAGTCTGTAGTTTTATAAATTAAGAACTGAATTTTTCGGTCAATAGTTGGTTTTTAATTAAAGACAGAGATTTTTCAGTTCTTAATTTACAGTCTCTAAGATAATTAATTTTTGTAGTGCCACCACGCCCGTCACAACCTTGCTTCGCCGCCTCCTCTCCTTCACCTCCGCTTTGCGCACTTCGTGGATCACCTAACCCATCGTCACCCACAAACCAAGTTTTGTAAGTATGAATAATATACATATTATATATATGAGAATTTATGCGTTAGTTTATATATTGGAATATATATAGTTTGTAGATACGTTGCTTATATATTTGATCGGTTACTTATAATATAAAGGCTTATATCAGTTTACATATACAGAATCTATTCGTTTATAAATGTGTATAAGCTTATATTAGTTTATATATATGTGTGTGTGTATGTATGTATGTCAGTTAACTTGTTTATATACATATATATTGCATGTAGCATAAAATATTTTGCCTGTAGTATTGTTATACGTGTGATAGTATATGTATTTGTATACATAAGTATTGGCTTTAAGTATGATTGCGTATAGTATGCATAAAAATATATTTTTCAGGTTGAATAAATATTGATTTTAATTATATTATATATAGGGGTTTTGATTTTTTGGAATGAATGTATATGTTTCATATATATATATATATATATATATATATATATATATTCCATATAGTAGTTTTAGTATTGAGTTTTTATGTTTATACATATACATGTAAGTTCATGTGCTATTTTATATATCAAAATATATTTCTGTTCACGTACAATTGGGTCTGCATATATTTGTGTCTCTGTTCTTGTTTTGGAAACATATTGAATTTTAAAATTTCGTATGTATAAAATATAGACTATTTAAAGTGTGATGGTCATATTAGCTTTCCTATGACCTGTTGGATTATATATATACTGTAATAAAATAAGTCTGTATTGATTTTATTATATAATAGGTATATATAAGTGTGTATATAGTTATATATACACAAGTTCACATGAGTTTGGGTTCTACATATACATAAAGATTTTATTTTATAAGTGTTAAAGTTAAAATATTGATTTGAAAATATATATATCTTATTTTTAAATATATGTTTTAAAAATTGGTTTTAGAGAAAAATTATAACGTATGTTTTGTTCAGCTTATATCAAGCTAATTTGATTGTTCTCTTCGATTCCTATTTATCATCTTTGTTCATCAAATTCGTGCTAATCTTGCTTGCTTTGGAATTCATGCTTGAATTCGTAACCCGTTTCATTATCAAATCTCTCTAGCCTCGAAAGGTGAGCAATCACTCACGATTAACATTCTTATATTTATTAAATTTGATTTCATTTGAAACGAAAATTGAAATATGCTACTAAATTGAACTGTTAATTAGTTAATTGTTATATATGATATGCCATTATCTGTATCTATTCACCTGTGAGATATGACACCATATCCTGTTGTTTATATTTTATTTTATTTATCATTGATGATATATGCATGTCGTTAATATGTTATATTATTATCATATATGTTCTCACTCTGCAAGTTTTTTGTTAGTATAGAGTTCCCTATGGGTTGAAATGATACATAGCCGAACGATCTTGTAGAATATGAAAAAATCATTATGGGTTGAAATGATAAACCCAAGCAATTTTTCATCGAATTGAATTTGGGATTGTGGGTTGAAATGATATTTACCCGTAGACGTTTAAATTGCAGATGGAAACGATAAATATCCATATCACTTGACCATAGGATAGAAAATTATACACGGACACCGTTGATCTATATTTTAAAAAATGATTTCCAAGTTTTAAAGGAAATATATGGTTTAATAAATATTGATTTTAAAATATAGTATATGTATAGGCTAGTTTTATATATGTATAAAAATCTAGATTTTAAAATAATATGTTTTGGAAATTTTAATTTATAAGTTAGTTTTGAAAAATAAAATTTTTAAGATTTTTCTTATAATTTTATTATTTTGAAAATATATAAAAATAGACTTAATATTATATACATTTAATTATAAGATTTAATTTAATAAAAATTTAATTTAATTAGTATATAATATGTTTAAATATTTATTTAAACTTATATTAATATTTTAAAAATGGATTTTTCAACTTTAATAATAAAGGTTAAGAAGATAAATTAATGATGACTTGGAATTTAAATTGGTTAATAATTGAATTTAAGAAAGAATTGATTTAAACTTATTAGTTTTGAGAATTTAAAAAGATATGATTATAACTTTGTTTATAACTTGATTTGATAAAAAGTGATTAAATGAATATCCTCAGTTTTTAATAAATTGAGATCAAATATTTAATATTGATTTAAATATATAAATTGGGATTTAAATAAATTGTTATAAAAATGGTTAAGGGAATAATTTCCAATTTGGATAAATTTAAAGTTAAATGTTGAAATATAAATGAAATTTATATTATAAATGTTTGAATATTTAAACTTGAATCTTTGAACTTTAAATTGAAATGGTTAAACTGGAATTGATTTAAATTGAATTTTGGAATTTAAGATGATTTAATCGATTTGTGAAATTAGAGGAAACTAATTTTATTATATAAAGTATTTTATTATATATATAAACAATTTTAATTTATAAAGTATTTTAATATATATACTATTTTCAACATCTAAACTGTTTAGGCGGAATGTGTTATGATTTCAAAGTTTTATAGTTTCAAAGTGTTATGGTTTCAAAGTGTTATGATTTCAAAGTGTTATGACTTCGAAAGTGTTATAAATTTTGAAAGTGTCACATTCTGAAAATGAATATTTTTTTAGGTGAATAATGATATCGAATTTATACGATTTTGGAAATGTATATGATATTTTCATACAAAGTATGAACTATTTGAAATGAAATGACTACGGTGTGAAATAAGCGTTTGGTTGTTAAAGAGACCGGGATCAGATATTGTCATACTCTACCAATACCGAAAACTACTTTAACAACTGTGTACGTGGTGGAGATTCCAGAATGAAATAGGATGGTTTGGTGACGGTTCTATATGGTATTTATGTATCCCCGACTCACGTGAGTCAGCTTGATGTGGCTAAACAGGAGCTATACTGGACTAAGTGTGGTCATTCCCCCTATCGTACACATTTCATTGATACCATTTATTGCTTTTTTGATTCGATTTGGGTGCGCCTTTGATTTGGGAATGTGTCACGAGGTGGGCGATAGTAGGTGCTATGAGTTACCATCAGTCCGAGAGTGCAAATGGTATATCTACCCTGGCATTGCCTCGAGTGTCGCGTCGCATATCTTATCGCTCCTTCTATGAGTTTGTTTTGTACTGTACCTATGTGGTGTCCTCTGTGTAAACCTCTAGTTTACAGAGGAGAGTACAACATTGTATAGACTTTGAGAATATATAAAATGTGTAGAGGGATATAGGTAACACCTTAACGCTATTTTAATACTATTACTTTGCTATAGACATATTATAATAGTGTATTGTACTACATAGTAGATAGTTTCATGGATCCTTAAAGGATGGCAATCCCAAACATTCTTTAAGTCACTTGTATTTCAGTTGGCGTTTCACTTGAGTTGAATTTATTAATATAAGAATGTTAATCCTAACTTGAGTGTTTTGTATTTTACTTTACGCCCGAGTCAGACTTAGTGTCACAGCATTTAAGACTCACCTTTGAAGTTGGAGCTTCGCTTGGAGGTCCATCTATATCTATTCAGCTTTATATAGTAGCTTCATGAACTACTATTTATCTATTCCGCTACTTATTGTTATATTACTCTGTATCTGTGATTTTGTGATTGATTTATTTACTGTATATGTTGAGTTTTGCAAAATATAAAGTAACAATCTGTTGTTTTGAGCAATCCAAGTCTGACATGTGCGGATGCGAATGATTCGAAATAATGGGTCGTTTCAATTATAGAATGTTACATTATAACTGTATTTGAATAATGATGTTTTAGACCCATATGATCTCTCATGGGGATCCAATCAATCTATTTTATTTCTTATATTACAAATTTAACACGATGTTATTTGTATAGAACGAATTGATTGTGTCCACGTATGTGGGTATATCTGATACAACAATCGTATATATAAAAAGTCTAGATGCATTAACATATAACTATTACATACATTTTGAAAACATTACATATGTATTTAAGGAATAGGTAAGACAACCAAATAAAAGTACTTAACAATGTTATGATGATAATTAAAGCAATTAGGTGCATAAAATGGTTAAATTAACTATTGGTTGTAAATTTGATTTATTACGTCGTTTGAGGCCCTTAATTAATATGTTATCCACTGTTATCTATTTTTTTAAAAATTTAACGATTTGGATTCCGTTTTGAATCAGACAACTCTCATTCCAATTTGCTTTACATTTCGATTCAACACAATTAAAATCACAGTTAAGAAAAGTATTGTATCGATAATTATATATTCAATATGCTTATTTGGATTCACAATTTCAGTCCTAGTGTTTTCTAAAAAAATGAAAATGGAAAAAAAAAGTGAGAACGTAGTTTTAGGCTTGGAGGTAGAAATTTAAACATCATAGTCAATTCAAAGTGTGTACAAACATAGTATGAGGTTTTGACCGAAGATTTTGGCCGTCTCGGACTTATTCCGGTCATGATCAGCTTGAGATTTGAAGAAAATTTGATCTTGAGAAGATCTAAAGAATAATTTTGCTTTTTTGGTGAAGTAAAGAAAAATGAAAGAAAGGATAAAGAATAATGTGCATACATTGAGAAAATAAACAAAGATCATCTTGTGGTTTTGGAGCTTTCATTGACATTTGATAGTGTCCTTTGCAAACATCAATTAATAGACCGCACTCTGTTCGATGAAGCTATGTATAATTTTTGCTTTGCAAAAGGATATGAGAAATGAGCTACTATGTTATTTTTACTTTAGCTTGTAGTTTGTTCATAAAAGAATACATTGTATTGATAATACTCTATATTCACAAATGAAATTAGAATAAATAATTTTACTAAAGCAAATAGTTTATTGTATTAAGAAAGTATAATTAAAGGCTTTATTTAATGAAACAAAAATTGAACCTCAAAACCAAAATGTTCGAAACAAGCAAATTTGGCCATAATTTGTCGAAACCGGTACCGAAACTAGGTTCTCAAATCTTGGTACGAACATTAAAATATGAATTTTTTGAATGTATGATTCACGATTTAAAACCCACTAAGATTTGAAGTCTGAAATTTATTAGTTTGAATCTCATTTTGAAAACCTTTATACTAGGAACCGTTACTAGTTCTTTTGAACTATAACATGAGAAATCGTGCATATATACTACATAATTCTTGGGATTTTTTTTACATGAATACTTTCAAGGGTTTAACAAGAGTATTGCATAATATGTAGTAGTAATGTATTATCGTTTAAATTTGTTATATGAGGTTGTTAAATTTAGATTGATTTTAATGGTCAGAACATATTGTAACTATGGTAAATCTTTATGCTTAAACTTAAGAGAATGATCTATGTAAGGTTTAGTAATTGTAAAGTTGTGTCCAATCTATGTTGACTATATTATCCATGCGATTTAACTAGAGTATGTGTCATGGGCACAATACGTATTTTCTTAGAGTTTACAAGCAATGACTTTTTTCTTTGGTTTTCAAAATAAAAATTATAAATAATAATAAAATATCGATGTCTCTTTATAAATTGATTATGACTATCTTACATTTCAAATAAGTTAGTTGAAAATAAATGTCACTAAAGTGACCTCTCTTGTATAATTGTTAATGGAAATGCTTAATATTTATGTGTTTAAATAATTCATGCTAATGTTGGTCGAAGGAATGTTAACATGTGGTTTAATTACATACGCATGTGTAATGAAAAATGTGACAACGATAAGGGTTTTTATGTGAGTAAAGAATTGATCCAAAGATACGTTATTATTTGATGTGAATTATCATTAATGTTTGATAACTACAACAAGAGTACTAATTATAGTTAATAATATTTTTCAAAGACTTGATAATATTGTTGTACTAGGTATCTTGTAAAAAGACTTACCGATTATTTGAATTTACCATGATTGTTTTTCTGATTTAGGCATATATGGTTGGTCTCTTTGTTTTATCTTTTAGCCAAATCAACGTTGCGGTTTTAGTGACACCACCATTTTGTTTGGGAACAACTTTAGAAAATGAAAAGGGAATGCATTGGTTGTCGTTGGTTGTGAAGATTTGGACCTTGCATTTTGTAACGACCCGCCTTTTTGAATGGTTTATAGGGGTGGGCGCGGTCGGTTAACCGATTGAATCGGTTAAATTTTTCGGTTAACCGTAAAAATAGTAGCGGTTCGATTAACCGATGTCGGTTAATTTTGGTTCTGGTCTACCGACCGAACCGGGTAAAATTAACCGCGGTTAACCATTTATATTAATCGGTTAACCGCGGTTAGCAGACCAAACAACGTGTATTACAGTAATTTAGTAATAATAACAGTATTAGATTTCATTTCGTACTTTACCAGCATTACACGCATACATTACAGACACAGTGAACTAATTGCAACAACAGTTCAGGTACATTACAGACACAGTGAACTAATTGCAACAACAATTCAGGTCGTTGTTCACTTCGGTTTTATACTTCAGTTCATACTACAATAGTTCAGTTCTAACTCTCAGTTTATATATTACATTACAAGCATCAATTACAATGATTACATGACATTAATAATTCAGTTCAAAGTCTGCTTGGATAATAAGAATACATCTATTCAACAACACAGTCAACTCCAAGTCTCCATTCTCCATTTTTAGTTTCCACTCTTTATTCTCCAACTTCAGTTTCCATTCTCCAAGCCTGTCCAGACAAAGATAAACAAAATTATTTAGCCATATAAGGGTACTGTGTATAAGCAACTGAAGCATACATGTTATAGTAATTGTATGCTCATTGTATATGCCTAGTGTGTGTAAGCAATTTAAGCAATTTTGGTTTCCATATTGTAAACATGGCTATATGCAAATGAAGAAACTTCAGTTCCATTATCGTAAACCTGTATGTATGCAATTGAAGTAACACAATAAAATTTGAGGTCAATGAACTAAATGGGTGTAATTTCAGTCTACTAGTTTAAAGATATATTATATATATATATATATATATATATGACAACCATCTTTGTGTAATCTATGTCTGTACAGAATTATTTAATTGCCTTAATGACTAAAAGCTAATTTAAACAAAAACAATTATTGAACTTGGCATATTATTAACATTTAGTCCAATACAAGATGAGAAACCTACAGATATAGATTGATACATGTACAAAAAAGGGAAAAGTCACATAGAAAACAAAATGATATGGTCCATAGTACATTTATTTACAACTCATGAGGTAATAATCCTATGTGGATAATAAAGAAATTTAACAGAAAAAAACATGCTAGGTTTAAGAGCATAAGTATAATGTTGCACAGATCACTTAGTGATAGACATGACTTGGCATGTAGTTCTATTCTAATGAGGGGATGGCATGATAATTAAATAGCAGATAAACTATATTTGTATTATGACTGTTTTTTTTACAATAATATAATGTTGTGCATTATCTGATTACACAACGCATATAGTATATACTCTTTCGTGTTCAACATCTAATTTCAGTAAATACCTTATTTTCAATACCACGGAAAGACGTAGTATAAGGATGAGAATCAGTGTGGTTATAAACGACGTCCAGTATAATATGCAGTAATAGAGCAATCAAAAGATTGATATTTGAACCAGTTATCGAACATATATTACTTTGCAAAATTGAGTTCACTTAAAAGTAGTTCATATATCTGAATATTTCAAGACTATGTATTTTCCAGAATATTAATGGAATATATATATATATATATCAAGACTATTTATCATATATCAGATGAACTAAATGGATAAATCATACAGCCAATAATTTCGGTCAAGCATGCATGGATTAAAAAGAGATATTCAGCAGGCTAACATGGCATGTAATGTATTGTCATTCACTTGCAACAACAAAGTTGACATAAGTAGATTTAAAATGAAATCTTTCGCTACATGTGAAGGGTATAATTCGTTTTACTTAGTTCCATAAGTAGATATAAAACGAAGAGAATGGGATAACCATTTCCATATTATGTTAAAATGAATTATTTCTCTCAACCAAAATCAAATATACAACATAAATTAGAAGATTTAAAGAAGTCACTTAATAGGTCCTGCTAGAAAATGTTACAGTTTTCTTCCTATGATAAGTAATGTTATTTCACTTTGCATTGCCGCCACAATTTTATTTTATTTTGCTTTCCCTAACTGTTAGATATTTTTCAGTTTTGTGTTATAAAATTTTGGTATGAGTTGGCCAAAGTTGAAGGCATACGTGACACATATATTTAGGAATGAAAGGAAGCTACTAAATCACCAAATGTGGATACTCATACATATGCAGATAAATGAAAAATGATGGGTTATCTACATACAAATAATTTTATTTATTCTATTAAGTTTCATTGCCTACAAATAAATATAGATTGTCAAATATCGATGCTCCTAATTCTATGCAACATTTGATTGATAACCATATTAAAATTCATGTCAAAGGAAATTCAACTGCAAAAGCTCTTATATCCACAAATGAGCTTACTGAGAATGCAAAAATCACAAAATCAAATCCATTTGTAGCTACAAAAGAAACTTTTAATAACCTTGCATCATTGAATGTGGGTACTCTTGATTTTATACAAAAACCTTCAAGATATAATAATCATCAAATGCAGATATTTATGTTTCTATTGAATATCTTAGTCTGCCAAAACCGATCTCCAATTGATCGAAACACCAAATATAGGTATTTTGAATTCACAAAGTAGGTCACTCAATATGAAAGGCTTAGCTAAGTTGTTTATGATGACATCAATACTATTATAAACCCTTACTAAATTACAAGTAGTTTGCAAATGAGAGGATACAACAAGGATAGGAGGGTCATGGTTATGATGATTGTAAAGGTCAGATTACTAATACTTCCATATACTGTTTTTTTGTGTAGTTTCTTTCCATGATAAAAAGAACAATCAAGTTCAAGCAAATTTCCAACAGATTAGTTTATTATCTATTCTTACGAAATGAGCACTAATGGTAAAATCCTATATTGGCATAAGTCAACAGATTATTCTGCAAAAAATAGAATAGCTCTTTCATTATTTTCATAAACTGTTAAAACAAAATAAAAACTCACATTCTTTCTCTTCATACTCGCATCCATCATATCTCAACTCGATGGCCGCCAGGCAGCACAAAAGAAAAACCAGATGCTGTAGCACCATAAGAAGGTAAAAGAAAGGCGACACAACGGGATTTAGTAGAGCGATTTGAAGGGAAGTCTACGGTTTTGTTGAAACGAAAAAGTGTAGATCTAGGGTTTTTTCAAATGAGATGAAAATGAAAATGAGAAAGAAGCATCAGAGCCACACGAAATAAAGTCAGGTTGGGTTATTGGGTGGGTCAGATTTCAATATCTGGGAACGTGGAAAATTATTTCGGTTAACGGTTAACCGAAATTAGTGAAACCCTTAACCGTTAACCGACCCGACTTTGGTCGGTTGACGTCGGTCGGTTAACCAATTGTTCGGTTAACTGATTATATCGGTTAGAACAGTTCGGTCAAGGTCGGTTAAATCGGTTAAGTCGGTTAAATGCCCACCCTAATGGTTTAAATCGACAATAAACCACACATGTCAACTCAAACCATTCAAAAGGAAGAATTGTTATTGGGATAAATAAGAAAATAAGAGAAACGAAGGAAGAAAAAAACAAAGAATCTCACAGCGGAATGACAAAATATAGTAATCAAATAAACAGTTCATGAAGTTGTTTTACAAATAACATTTGATTACACTTTTACAATACAACTCAGAGTTACACATACAGCAGGAATAAACAAATAATGCAACGGAATAACATGACATAGTAGAATAAGTATAATTAATAGTAATAATATACTGAATCTCCATCTTCGTCCTCTAGAAATAAAATGGTCTTTAATACACTGAAAAGCTCAGACTGACCCGAGCGTAATGAAAAGACAAAACACTCGAGTTAGAACTAAAAGATCTTATGTAAGTTAAATCAACAATAAATAAATATGAGCGTAAAGGCGTCGGAGATGTTTACAGGATTTTACATCTCCTATCCAGTGTCTAATGTGCGTGCAATAACTTAAGAGATGTTCGGAATTACCATCTCTTAAGGATCTGTTAAACTATCTACTATGTAGTAATGTACGCTATTATAATATGTCAATCAGTAAAGTATTAGAATAGCGTTAAGGCATTACCCATATCCCCCTTAACACATTTTTATATTTTCTCGTAGTCTAGTAGATACTATAAGCTCCACCAAGCTGGTGGTTTACTCAGGAGCACTCCATAGGTACGGTACAACAAAACTCGTAATAGCCGATATAAGGCATATGTGACAAGGTACGCGATGCAATGCGCAGGGTAGGATTCTACCGTTTTGCGGATCTGGACTGGTGGTAACGCATAACAGTTACAACCGCCCACCTCGAGACACACTCCCATAATCAATATCGAGGGGTGGCCACCAAATAAATCATAAAGTAATAAATTATTATCGAAGAAATGTGCCCGATCGGGGGTGAGACCCCACTTGGCCCCGCATGGCTTCTATTTTAGTCACATCAAACTGACCCGAGGGGGTCAGGGCTGCGTTCATTCCTCATATAGAAGCGTTCGCCAAACCATCCTACTTCATTCTGGATTCTCCACCACATGCACGGTTGTTAAAGTGGTTTTCGGTATTGGCAGAGAGTATGATAGTATCCAATCCCGGTCTCTTTAATAACCAAAGCTTATTTCACACTGGTTGGTTCTTTTACATTTCAAACAATTCATACTTCGTAGTAAAATATCATATTCATTTCAAAATCATATCACTTCTGAAACCATTATTTACTTCAAAATCATATTCACTTCCAAATCAAAATCATTTCAAAATCATATTCACTTTCGAAATCATATCACTTTTGAATCATATTCATTTCAAAATCGAACCATAAAATAGGTTAAACTCTCATATAAAAATATTGCTTTTAAATCAGTTAAATATAAATCATAACAGTTCCAACTTTAACAGCTCGAATATTGAAAGTAGTTTATATATTGAAATAGCTATATATTTAAAAATAGTTTATATGTAAAAATAGGTTATAGATTAAAAATGGTTATATATTAGAATAGTTAATGTATTAAGAATAATTTATAATAGTTACAATAGTTTAAAATAGTTTAATAGTTTAAAATAGTTTTAATAGTTTAAAATAGTTTAATAGTTTAAAATAGTTTTAATAGTTTAAAATAGATTTAAAATAGTTTTAATAGTTAAATTAGTTAAGGATTTTAAAATAGTTGAAATAGTTTAATATAAAATGGTATGATTATTGAAAATGGTTTATATAGCAAATAGTTTTGAAATTCTAAATAATATAAATTTCAATATAATAGATTTTTAAACAGTTTATATTAAATAATTTATTTGAAAGTAATATCAAATTAAACTATTTCTTCCATTTCAACGAATCTGGACCATATCCAGATTTCAAATAAACAAAACTGTAAAGACCCGTAAATCCGTACTCCTTGAATAGACACTAATCTCCATTCATTAATTCAAGATGAACGAAAATACGAACCCTTAGGGGTTTAAGAAAAAGAAAAAGACAGAAGAAGAGATAAGAAGGTGGAAAACAGAGAGAAAAGAAAGATAGAAGATAGAACAGAAAGAAAACAGAAAAATAGAAAAAAATTTCAAATAGAAGAAAAAGAAAATAGAGAACAACAGAACAATAACAGAATCTCACAATTCGCAGCGGAACAACATATAATAGATAAATGAATAATCTTTAAACAAAGAACTATATCAGTTATTACATTACATCACATTTAATTACATCATATCATCAGAGTGTACAACAACAACAACAAACAGTGCAGTGGAAAAAAAAAATACTATATAAACTAGTAATACGCCATGCCATCCAGCTTGCCTCCAGCAACTCCAGAATATCCAGATATCCTGATAAACCTTAACTCTCGACTGCCCGTGTGGAAATTGGTGGGCACCCAGAGTTTAGGAAGGAAAAAAATAAACTTCGAGTCAGTCATGTGACTGGTGTGAGAACTCAAAACAGTTTATTTATCTTTAAAAACAAAATAAAGAGATATTTTTAAATTCAATTCGCAATGCTTTTAAAAATGAGACTACCATAAGGCCTCCCGCACACACACACATGCAAACGCAGAATCGGAGGAGATTTCTCCTTATGATAGTCAAAGATGCTTGATACGCATTTAAAATAACATTTGATATTATTACTAGTGCATAGGGTAGAGAAAAATTTATTTCGAAAGTAGAATATAAATCTTAGCCAGCATAGACATTCCGAACTATGCCTACTATAGCTACCATCCAAACAGTGGGGCGCCACCATAAGTGAATGATAGGTTCTACAACTAATACCGTACAAGTCACGTATTGTTTCTTTGGATTTCCAACGAATGATCAGGCCAAGGAACTTCCCATTGCCACATGAGAATGCCTCTGGATGGACATCCCCGAGAACCAAACCGGATCTCTACCAACACAAGGCCGGGTTACCCCTAACTGAGTAACAACTGACCGAATATGCCATCCCCCGGTCCTTTGGGACCTTTTCACCGAGCGCTCGTAATCAATTCACACAATCATAACAAAGTGTTTTCAACATGAGTAAGTATCTGGGTTCCATACCATGATACCACCCTTTTCCAGAAGGAAATGCACATATCCTAAAGGGCGCTACCCCTCATAACCTTGCCGCATCTTTCCTGTTTTGACCATTCACGGGGTGTGAGGCTCGACGAAGTCACGTCCACAAAAACATACTTTATACAAAAGCCATGCTTTGGGTCAACAAATGATCATAGAAATGATCACCAAGATAGACGATCAAATAAACGATCCTATCACAATAATCAACACAATGATCATTTACAGCAACACTCAACATGTCACATTACCAAATTGGGAATATATCGCTGATAACATTCAACTACATAACCTCTAAGCTCGTACGTCTCAGAGAATGGTGTTAAGCTAAAAGAATAAATTCTCCGCCGCCAACAGAAATATATTTGAAAGAAATCGGCTTTACATCTCAATTTGTAATGTCAGACATACAATCCATACAAGTCTGTTCCGGGCTCGAACAAAACCGAAGGCACTTACAAAGAAGTCCTTGCAATCCGGATATTCACAATCCTGATCGGATTCACCATCACATATGGAGAACTCAATACCGGAGCAACTCGGTGCAGAGTCAATCGACAGGTCATCCTATCGCTCTCGCAAATACCGGGTCTTCAACACCGATCTTCAATGCAATTCATAACGACGTATCACATATTCGGAATGGGTTATACGACCCCATGGTCCTTTCCCGGTTAACCCGAATAGTGAGCGCTTATTCAAAAATAAGTGTGGCATTCACATTCAAACAAATCACATCAATTACCCATTCAAAGGGAAATATTGATAGTCGGTTATTGAACTATCAATGGATATGCACACATCACCAGTTTCCAAATAATTTTCCATATTATTTATTTTCCAAAATATCTTCACAAGATATATTATTTTCACACTTTAAAAATAAATCAATATTTATTTTTAAACCAATTCCACTTTCTTTTATAAATTCCTTAGTGAATTTAAAATCCAAAATATCTATGAATATACGGTTTCAATTATTCATTTCAATTTATCTTCAAAAAGATAATTTCTCTAATATTCACTTTATATTGGATAAAAACATTTCCATACTTATTTATTCATAAGTAATTCACAGATTTTATTTATTTTCAACACTTAGAAAATATTCAATATACTTAAATCGAGATTAAGTATATATTTCATTCTTTAAGGAATTCATTCTCTTAAACATATTTATTTGGGCCAAAACGAATGTTACGTAAAACATCGTTACGACAACCCAAAATCACTAGTATAGGGATTCGAAATTAAAATAGATATATAAATCCCAATACTATACAAAACATTTCCTTTCGGAAATCATTTACTATAACAACAGTGTTATAGTCCACCATTTCCTTCTATTTTTCGAAACGTCTATTTTAACAATAAATGTTGAAATCTATGGTTTCGAATCTCAACACTTTTTAAAACATCGTTAGATCGTTTTAATTCAGTTCAAAATATTACATTCTAAACAATCTCTTTAACATACTATTCACTATTCAAAAACGTGAATATACTATGTTAACTAATTTCATCAATTCTATTCTTTTTAATTTAAAGGATTATTCACTATTCAAAAATGTGAATATAACTCCATAAATAAATTATAACAATTTACTTATCAAAATAAGTTGTTTGCGAATTTATAAAACAACGTTTATAAATTCCATTTCTATTTATTTTATAATAACTTCTTTTATACATCCTTTATTTACATATTCAATTTCATATCTCAATTATAAACCAAAAGTTCATATTATAAGTCAAATACTTATAATTTATTTGTTTACACAAACGTTCTTTTAAACTTCCCAATTTATAAATCTTATAGCTTATAAGATTGTTTATTTATCCAAAATTCATTCTTTCAATAACTTTATAAATTTTATAAACCTACTGTTTATAAAATTCCATTTATAACTTTCACTGTTTAAAATTCTATAAATTCCATTTAATTATGAAATTCATCTTCACTTCATTCAAACACTTATAAAACTCGTTTTATAATGTCCATATTTCAATTTATAAATATCCATTTATAAATTTCTTAATATAAATCAATTTATATTATTCTTTTAAAACGTCTTTAATCTCCTTTATTATTTCACCATTTTGATTCATAAAATAATTAAATTTTATAAATCCTATATTTAAACTTTTCACAATAAATTCTAAAATCCCGATTAAACTATTTTATAAAATCGTTAGCATCATATTCTCAAAAATCAGTTTTTAACTATTTTTCTCAAAAATCATAATTTTTTATAACATTAAAAATTATGATGTTTGTTTATTTAAAATAGATCAAATTCCAAACATATAGTATATTTTCAAAAAATCACTTTAAAAATCATTTTAAAGTTCCAAAATTTGGTCCAATGATGCTACATACCAAATAGTCAATCACGACAACAACGATATCATATATCGATATGATAATCCATCAAATATCAAAATATTTGAAATCAAGTAAATACTGTTGAGGAATCCAGTTGGATCCCTCCAACCTGTTTTCCTACATCCACAAACATTAGCACAATACCAATTTCGCTCCAGTACGAAATTATCGCGGTATATGGGATTTAAAATATTATCCGCTTAATAGACGGCGCAATAGGGTCTCATCCGCTAAACAAAAAAAATGCGGGAAATCAATCAACTGCAATATATACATATGCCAATATATATATATGTTGCTATATATATAATACCAATTTCACTGTTTATGAAATATTCGCGGTATATGTTTTTATTAAATAACATCCGCTTACTAACGGCGTATAATGTCTATTTTAACAATCAATAGATATCAATCATCATTCTAACATGCATTCAAATATTTTAAATCTAACTATTTAAAATAAAATCGAAACTGATTCGATTGAGTGAGAAGTTCTCACCTTGATTTAAATTCCGTTTTAGCGATTTATTTCGAATAAAATTAAACGTGCGTTTAATTTTACCCAAAATTCTCACTAACTCCAAACGACTCCAATCCAATTTCATCGCATAGTGCTCGTCCATACGATTCCAACGCAACTGGTTTCGCGCGTTTTCGACCTCGTATGAAAAAGATATTGATTTTACAAGTTTATACAAATTTTATTTATATAAATTACAACATAAACTTAACTAATTTTATACCAAACTATTAACAGCCGTTAGATTTTGCTTCCCCTTCATCAACACCGTTCCTTACCTCCTCCTTCTTCACACACAAAACACGTTCTACAGCCGCACACAAAACCCATAACTTATATACTAGGGTTTGATCTCGCAACATCAATACTCGATGATACCTCGATCAAGCGACGCCATGTTGAAGCCCCATCCACCACGCATGAACGCCAAGGAGCCTGTGAAGCTCGGTCCCCCTTTGATGCTCGAATTGCGTGCAAAGGCTGTAGAGAACGCGGCCTCCTTGCTGTCAATCCATCGTACCAAATCCAATCACAACCGTTGAAACCCAAGATCTCACCATCCTCTACGAGTTTCTAGTTGGAAGTTTGTGAAATTATTGAGTAGATTGGAAGATAAATGAGGAAGAAAGATTGAAGTTTCTGGCCGTCCATGGGTGGGTGGCGGCTGCGTTAGGGTTTCATATTTTTTTTTTTTTTTTAATTTATGAAGAGAAGGTTGCTATTTATAGGAAAATCGATCGACGCTATTCATCCGGGAATTCCGAACTCCGATTTACGCGCCGTAACCAGCGTTTCTAGGGTTTACCCCACGTTTCGGACACAATGGAACAGGTTTCGGAAGCTAATTCGGTCACCTGTGTGAGTTATGGCTACAAACGTTCAATTTAAATTAAACCGATTTAAATTGATTTCTAGGCGTTTTAATTTGTACCGGACAAACGGTAAATCCAATTGACTTGAAATTTGAAACCTTACAATAATATCACATTACGGATCCGATGAAACTGGTTTCGTCGAAATCCGAGACTTTTTGAAAAATGGCTATTTTAACTCGCCAAATTAAAATTAAAAATAATTCGATGCGTTTCGAGCTGCCACGATCAAACGATAACTCCGATTGACACGAAAATTGAAATCCGGTAATAACTAACTATTACGGATCCAATGGAACTAGTTTCGTTCAATTCTGAGACTGTTCAAAAATTGACTATTTTCACTAGTCGATTAAATATTAAAATATTCAATTTTCACAAATTAACTCTTAATTCGATTTTAAAAGTTCTAAAATATCTTTCTAACTTCAATATGATAAAATAAAATTTTACAAATCATTTTCAATCATATTTAACTCAATTTTCAATTATTTCCATAATTTAACATATTAAATTATCGATTTAATTATCCAATTAAATCCAATAATTCAAATAAAAATTTATTCGACTTATAAATTCACTTATTAATATTTAAAATTAATTAAATATTCAAATTTTAATTACTAAAAATTCTGGGTCGTTACAATCTTCCCCACTTAAAATAATTTCGTCCTCGAAATTAACAAGTAAGAAAAGTTATAGAATTTATTAATTTTCCATAAATCCATAGTTAAATTTCTTATAATACTTTACTAAGTTTTCAAATCATACTTAGTTATCTTTTCAAAAACAACTACTATTGTTTAACTTTCAATTCCAAAATCAAAGTTAAAGTTTTCAAAATTTTCCCATTTTCTCAAATTTTTTCTAACGCCTTAAATTTTCGGAAAAATTCGCCATAGTCTCCTTTGCGCGGCTCGATCCGAAAAAAAAATGACAGTATATATATCACAAATATACATCTCATCAAGTAATGAGGCATCCCGCAGGGAAAAAAGTATAAAAGTACGATATTTAATCCGAGATATGTACCTTATATTTTATTAGCGAGCATATACGGCTAATATAGCGCGAAAGCGAGCTCCAAATGCGAAGCAAACGCGATCCGCACCTACTAATCACTCAACAAACAACATGAGAACCATGTATATAGACAATAGTATCGATATACAACATATAGCAACAAAATAACTATGTATGTCAACATAGCAAATGAAACTAACAACAAATGCAACCATCAACCAACTAGCATTCATAACCAATAAATATTCATTCATATTCTCATTAATATTCAATGAAATAGGTTTTCAATTTAATCATATTTGGTTCATTTACATTGGATTTTATCAACATTCATTCTCAATTCAATTAGTTATCATTTACTAATTTAAATCCAATTCACTTTCAATTCTATTCAAATTTATTTACTTCAAATTCGAATTCAATTACATAGCTTTCAATTTCATTAACTCTTAATGAATTTTATACAACCAACTAACAATCATATATCAACCAATGTATATTCAACACAACCAAATTCCTTTGCTATATTCATTCAATTTGGCTTAATACCTTCACTTTCAATTGGTTCATATTAAATTGACTTTCTTTCAATTTATTCAACTTCCAATAATATTAGCTTTTAATGAATTAACACTTACATTCATTATTTAATATCAACTTCATTTAACAACTCTTAAGTTATACTTCCATTTAACTTTAAATTCATTTTACTTATTTACAACTCACATTCATATAGTTTCACCTCTTATATATATAAGTTTATTTCACAATTGTAAATCACTTTAATTATAATTCAATTCTTATAATTCTTTTGCTTATACAATTATTCTTCAATTTAGATTATTCAAACATCTAAACAATCAACTTATATACACTTTAAATAATTCTAAAAAAATTATTTCTTTATATATAAAATATACTCAAGGTAAAATTATTTCGTTTATCCAATTTTAAAACAATACTGTGTCGAATTGTTCTATTCAAGTGTTTAGAAACCCCTTCGGCATAGTTGTCGAGACCACGCCGACGAAGGTTCATATACCACTCAATAAACCAATCATCACAATATAAAACAATTTTATATATTCACTAACAAATACGCACTCATATCTATTATTACACTCAAATCATTCTAGAGTACTACTGACTCTATCTCTAATGAGAAATACCCAACAGAACCATGGTTGTCGCTTAACCATAAGCTCTGATACCAAATGTAAAGACCCGTAAATCCGTACTCCTTGAATAGACACTAATCTCCATTCATTAATTCAAGATGAACGAAAATACGAACGCTTAGGGGTTTAAGAAAAAGAAAAAGACAGAAGAAGAGATAAGAAGGTGGAAAACAGAGAGAAAAGAAAGATAGAAGATAGAACAGAAAGAAAACAGAAAAATAGAAATTTTTTTCAAATAGAAGAAAAAGAAAATAGAGAACAACAGAACAATAACAGAATCTCACAATTCGCAGCGGAACAACATATAATAGATAAATGAATAATCTTTAAACAAAGAACTATATCAGTTATTACATTACATCACATTTCATTACATCATATCATCAGAGTGTACAACAACAACAACAAACAGTGCAGCGGAAAAAAAAATACTATATAAACTAGTAATACGCCATGCCATCCAGCTTGCCTCCAGCAACTCCAGAATATCCAGATATCCTGATAAACCTTAACTCTCGACTGCCCGTGTGGAAATTGGTGGGCACTCAGAGTTTAGGAAGGAAAACAATAAACTCCGAGTCAGTCATGTGACTGGTGTGAGAACTCAAAACAGTTTATTTATCTTTAAAAACAAAATAGAGAGATATTTTTAAATTCAATTCGCAATGCTTTTAAAAATGAGACTACCATAAGGCCTCCCGCACACACACACATGCAAACGCAGAATCGGAGGAGATTTCTTCTTATGATAGTCAAAGATGCTTGATACGCATTTAAAATAACATTTGATATTATTACTAGTGCATAGGGTAGAGAAAAATTTATTTCGAAAGTAGAATATAAATCTTAGCCAGCATAGACATTTCGAACTATGCCTACTATAGCTACCATCCAAACAGTGGGGCGCCACCATAAGTGAATGATAGGTTCTACAACTAATACCGTACAAGTCACGTATTGTTTCTTTGGATTTCCAACGAATGATCAGGCCAAGGAACTTCCCATTGCCACATGAGAATGCCTCTGGATGGACATCCCCGAGAACCAAACCGGATCTCTACCAACACAAGGCCGGGTTACCCCTAACTGAGTAACAACTGACCGAATATGCCATCCCCCGGTCCTTTGGGACCTTTTCACCGAGCGCTCGTAATCAATTCACACAATCATAACAAAGTGTTTTCAACATGAGTAAGTATCTGGGCTCCATAACATGATACCACCCTTTTTCAGAAGGAAATGCACATATCCTAAAGGGCGCTACCCCTCATAACCTTGCCGCATCTTTCCTGTTTTGACCATTCACGGGGTGTGAGGCTCGACGAAGTCACGTCCACAAAAACATACTTTATACAAAAGCCATGCTTTGGGTCAACAAATGATCATAGAAATGATCACCAAGATAGACGATCAAATAAACGATCCTATCACAATAATCAACACAATGATCATTTACAGCAACACTCAGCATGTCACATTACCAAATTGGGAATATATCGCTGATAACATTCAACTACATAACCTCTAAGCTCGTACGTCTCAGAGAAGGGTGTTAAGCTAAAAGAATAAATTCTCCGCCACCAACAGAAATATATTTGAAAGAAATCGGCTTTACATCTCAATTTGTAATGTCAGACATACAATCCATACATGTCTGTTCCGGGCTCGAACAAAACCGAAGGCACTTACAAAGAAGTCCTTGCAATCCGGATATTCACAATCCTGATCGGATTCACCATCACATATGGAGAACTTAATATCGGAGCAACTCGGTGCAGAGTCAATCGACAGGTCATCCTATCGCTCTCGCAAATACCGGGTCTTCAACACCGATCTTCAATGCAATTCATAACGACGTATCACATATTCGGAATGGGTTATACGACCACATGGTCCTTTCCCGGTTAACCCGAATAGTGAGCGCTTATTCAAAAATAAGTGTGGCATTCACATTCAAACAAATCACATCAATTACCCATTCAAAGGGAAATATTGATAGTCGGTTATTGAACTATCAATGGATATGCACACATCACCAGTTTCCAAATAATTTTCCATATTATTTATTTTCCAAAATATCTTCACAAGATATATTATTTTCACACTTTAAAAATAAATCAATATTTATTTTTAAACCAATTCCACTTTCTTTTATAAATTCCTTAGTGAATTTAAAATCCAAAATATCTATGAATATACGGTTTCAATTATTCATTTCAATTTATCTTCAAAAAGATAATTTCTCTAATATTCACTTTATATTGGATAAAAACATTTCCATACTTATTTATTCATAAGTAATTCACAGATTTTATTTATTTTCAACACTTAGAAAATATTCAATATACTTAAATCGAGATTAAGTATATATTTCATTCTTTAAGGAATTCATTCTCTTAAACATATTTATTTGGGCCAAAACGAATGTTACGTAAAACATCGTTACGACAACCCAAAATCACTAGTATAGGGATTCGAAATTAAAATAGATATATAAATCCCAATACTATACAAAACATTTCCTTTCGGAAATCATTTACTATAACAACAGTGTTATAGTCCACCATTTCCTTCTATTTTTCGAAACGTCTATTTTAACAATAAATGTTGAAATCTATGGTTTCGAATCTCAACACTTTTTAAAACATCGTTAGATCGTTTTAATCCAGTTCAAAATATCACATTCTAAACAATCTCTTTAACATACTATTCACTATTCAAAAACGTGAATATACTATGTTAACTAATTTCATCAATTCTATTCTTTTTAATTTAAAGGATTATTCACTATTCAAAAATGTGAATATAACTCCATAAATAAATTATAACAATTTACTTATCAAAATAAGTTGTTTGCGAATTTATAAAACAACGTTTATAAATTCCATTTCTATTTATTTTATAATAACTTCTTTTATACATCCTTTATTTACATATTCAATTTCATATCTCAATTATAAACCAAAAGTTCATATTATAAGTCAAATACTTATAATTTATTTGTTTACACAAACGTTCTTTTAAACTTCCCAATTTATAAATCTTATAGCTTATAAGATTGTTTATTTATCCAAAATTCATTCTTTCAATAACTTTATAAATTTTATAAACCTACTGTTTATAAAATTCCATTTATAACTTTCACTGTTTAAAATTCTATAAATTCCATTTAATTATGAAATTCATCTTCACTTCATTCAAACACTTATAAAACTCGTTTTATAATGTCCATATTTCAATTTATAAATATCCATTTATAAATTTCTTAATATAAATCAATTTATATTATTCTTTTAAAACGTCTTTAATCTCCTTTATTATTTCACCATTTTGATTCATAAAATAATTAAATTTTATAAATCCTATATTTAAACTTTTCACAATAAATTCTAAAATCCCGATTAAACTATTTTATAAAATCGTTAGCATCATATTCTCAAAAATCAGTTTTTAACTATTTTTCTCAAAAATCATAATTTTTTATAACATTAAAAATTATGATGTTTATTTATTTAAAATAGATCAAATTCCAAACATATAGTATATTTTCAAAAAATCACTTTAAAAATCATTTTAAAGTTCCAAAATTTGGTCCAATGATGCTACATACCAAATAGTCAATCACGACAACAACGATATCATATATCGATATGATAATCCATCAAATATCAAAATATTTGAAATCAAGTAAATACTGTTGAGGAATCCAGTTGGATCCCTCCAACCTGTTTTCCTACATCCACAAACATTAGCACAATACCAATTTCGCTCCAGTACGAAATTATCGCGGTATATGGGATTTAAAATATTATCCGCTTAATAGACGGCGCAATAGGGTCTCATCCGCTAAACAAAAAAATGCGGGAAATCAATCAACTGCAATATATACATATGCCAATATATATATATATATTGCTATATATATAATACCAATTTCACTGTTTATGAAATATTCGCGGTATATGTTTTTATTAAATAACATCCGCTTACTAACGGCGTATAATGTCTATTTTAACAATCAATAGATATCAATCATCATTCTAGCATGCATTCAAATATTTTAAATCTAACTATTTAAAATAAAATCGAAATTGATTCGATTGAGTGAGAAGTTCTCACCTTGATTTAAATTCCGTTTTAGCGATTTATTTCGAATAAAATTAAACGTGCGTTTAATTTTACCCAAAATTCTCACTAACTCCAAACGACTCCAATCCAATTTCATCGCGTAGTGCTTGTCCATACGATTCCAACGCAACTGGTTTCGCACGTTTTCGACCTCGTATGAAAAAGATATTGATTTTACAAGTTTATACAAATTTTATTTATATAAATTACAACATAAACTTAACTAATTTTATACCAAACTATTAACAGCCGTTAGATTTTGCTTCCCCTTCATCAACACCGTTCCTTACCTCCTCCTTCTTCACGCACAAAACACGTTCTACAGCCGCACACAAAACCCATAACTTATATACTAGGGTTTGATCTCGCAACATCAATACTCGATGATACCTCGATCAAGCGACGCCATGTTGAAGCCCCATCCACCACGCACGAACGCCAAGGAGCCTGTGAAGCTCGGTCCCCCTTTGATGCTCGAATTGCGTGCAAAGGCTGTAGAGAACGCGGCCTCCTTGCTGTCAATCCATCGCACCAAATCCAATCACAACCGTTGAAACCCAAGATCTCACCATCCTCTACGAGTTTCTAGTTGGAAGTTTGTGAAATTATTGAGTAGATTGGAAGATAAATGAGGAAGAAAGATTGAAGTTTCTGGCCGTCCATGGGTGGGTGGCGGCTGCGTTAGGGTTTCATATTTTTTTTTTTTTTAATTTATGAAGAGAAGGTTGCTATTTATAGGTAAATCGATCGACACTATTCATCCGGGAATTCCGAACTCCGATTTACGCGCCGTAACCAGCGTTTCTAGGGTTTACCCCGCGTTTCGGACACAATGGAACAGGTTTCGGAAGCTAATTCGGTCATCTGTGCGAGTTATGGCTACAAACGTTCAATTTAAATTAAACCGATTTAAATTGATTTCTAGGCGTTTTAATTTGTACCGGACAAACGGTAAATCCAATTGACTTGAAATTTGAAACCTTACAATAATATCACATTACGGATCCGATGAAACTGGTTTCGTCGAAATCCGAGACTTTTTGAAAAATGGCTATTTTAACTCGCCAAATTAAAATTAAAAATAATTCGATGCGTTTCGAGCTGCCACGATCAAACGATAACTCCGATTGACACGAAAATTGAAATCCGGTAATAACTAACTATTACGGATCCAATGGAACTAGTTTCGTTCAATTCTGAGACTGTTCAAAAATTGACTATTTTCACTAGTCGATTAAATATTAAAATATTCAATTTTCACAAATTAACTCTTAATTCGATTTTAAAAGTTCTAAAATATCTTTCTAACTTCAATATGATAAAATAAAATTTTACAAATCATTTTCAATCATATTTAACTCAATTTTCAATTATTTCCATAATTTAACATATTAAATTATCGATTTAATTATCCAATTAAATCCAATAATTCAAATAAAAATTTATTCGACTTATAAATTCACTTATTAATATTTAAAATTAATTAAATATTCAAATTTTAATTACTAAAAATTCTGGGTCGTTACAAAAACTCAATTTTAATCTTTCAATTCAAATTCTCATTAAAACCATTTCAATCTATATCGATTTCAAATCCATATTTGAACTACAAATTTAAACTACTTCAAATTCAATAGATTTCAAAGTTTAAATATTCAAATGTTTATAATAACTCAATTTTGGTAAATTTCATTTATATTTAAAAGTTCAATTTTAAAATATTACAATATCATTTAACTGGATTCAAAAATTAAGGATTTAAAAATCATTTAATTTAACCAATCCAGTGTCTGTATATAGTTTTCTATCCTATGGTCAAGTGATATGGCTATATCATTTCAATCCGCAATAATTTATATTTACGGGTATATATCATTTCAACCTGCAATCCCGAATTACAATTCAAAATCCATAAAATCGCTCGAGTTTATCATTTCAACCCATAACGATTTTTCCCTAATCTATGAGATCGTTCAGGTATGTTTTATTTCAACCCATAGTGATTTTCTTATCAATAACTAAGGGAACTTTTAGTGTGATAGCAACATATAATTAAACATACGTCCAATTACCCAAAATGTCGATAATCATGCATCCATTACAATCATCATTCAATCCAACCAATAAATCACAACAAACAAACTGATTATCATTATCAGATATTTAATTAACAATTTAAATTCAATATTAAATTAAATGGAAATTTAATTCAATATAAATTCAAATTAAACTCGAATGACAATTTAAATATACCAGACAGTAATCAATTAATTTCTATTCGCATCATAAATTTAACTTAACCAACATAAGATGGTTTAGTAGTTGTGAGTGAGTTAAAACACTCACCTTTGATTTTTAGTCGATTTGAAAATCCAATTAAAACCCAAAAATCTAATAGTCTTAGAATGTTGCTAAACCAGTTCCATAATGTACGGAATATCAATACGATCGCAACGGAGAAAACTGTGCGAGAATCCGAGCTCGTATCCACAAGTTATTGAAGTTTGAACGTTCACAATATATATTATAAAATAATAATAATATAAGCCACGTCACCTCTCTCCCTCCCCCAGCCCTAGCTTTCGACATGCTGCATAGAGAACCCACGAACGATGCTTCAGCCATCAACCTCCTTCCATTTTCGTGTCGTTTACGTCCGTCTTCCATCAGATCTGATGGCGCTGTGAGCTCCTCCACATCGAGACGCCCCTCTAACCCAACCTAGTTGCCTCTGCCGCCAATTACAGGCTAGCGACCCGCCGATTATAAATGGAAATTTCAAGCGCTTCTGACATCTCTGGCACGAGAGAACGCCACCACGAGACCTGCTCGACCTCATCTTCCTAACGCAACTCCCCGATCGTCAAACGGTCGACGATCCACCGTTGGATCGAAAAACCTTAGAAATGGACGGCTGAGAAAGATCGTTGATTTCTGGTCAAATGTTGTATCAAATTAAAAAATGAATTGCTACAGTAGATTGCGCTCGTCGAGAGCTTTCCAACGATATATAATATGAAATAGTTTGGAAAGTTTGAATTTTGAACTTGATTTTTGAAATTGAAATTAGGTTTTGGGATTTGGGAAATAGGTTTGATGTTCTGTCGTTTGAGAAGGAGGAAGTAGATGAACGTATAGAAATCAAAAAAGAGAAACAACTAGGGTTCATAACAGCCTATATATAGGCAGAGATGAAATAGAAATGGATGGACCAAATCGATTTGGATCGAAATGATAAAAACGACCCGAAAAGCCCGTTCCGATCTTGAAACGAAAGTAGGCCATCCCATATATCTAAATATAGGTTTTCGATGTTTTTAAACTCAATGGAACTAGTTTCAACCCCAAATTCCATTGAAGTTAGCTTTCAGACTATATTCATTAAAATTCTATCAATCAATTTCTATGTATTTCGAACTCACGCGATCAAACGACAAGTCCGATCGCTACGAAACTTGAAATCCAACAATAATTCACTGATACAGATCCGATGGAACTGGTTTCGTCGAAATACTAGACATTGCCCAAAATGGCAAGTTTCACGTTAATTAAATAAATTATTATTAAATTCATTTAATCACTATTAAATTCAAATTTAATAGTTAACAAATTTTCATCATTTCTGATTACACAGAAATTTAATAACCTTTTAAAATATGCTAATCCAATATTTAAATATTACACAAATTTCGGAGTTCAATTGCAACTATAATAAATTCATTAGTTTCAATTTAAATTTCAATAAACTCTTTTATTTTGATTTTTATTTTTATTTTCATATCAACCAAAACCCTGTGAATATGACTGTAACGTCCCGCTTTTTCGCACACTTTAAATCGACACACGTGCCAATTCAAATCATACGGAAGGGCGGATTGTTATGGGGTAAATAAGAAAAAACAGAGAAGAAAAAAAACTAAACAGAATCTCACAGCGGAAGGATAAATTATAATAATCAAATATACAGTTTATAAATCTGTTTACAAAACCATTTATATAATACATATCAGAGTTACACATACCAATAACAATGCAGCGGAACAGTGTGTAGTGCACTAGTATAAATAATAATAATATAAATTTTCGTCTTCGTCCTCCAGAGCTAAATCTTCCAATCCTGAAACGCCCGGACTGACCCGAGCGAATTTGAAAAGACAAAAACACCCGAGTCAGAACTAAAAGATCTTATGTGAGTATCTGAAAGTGACAGTGCTTGAAATTTGGAAAGACAGGAATGATAAACTCTTTAATGGAGGTAACAAAAATAGATTGGACGTCTTCTACACAATCAGCAAGCAGATCCACTATGCATTGAAGAGTTCTCCTTATGCTTTTGTCCCAGGCTTGATTGAGCTTTGGGCATCATAATCCCAGCTCTTTCTTTGTTATTCTCTTTGTTGTATTTAATATTTTTTCCTTTGTTTCCCCCCTTCTCTCTGCTCTTTGTTATCTATGTCTTCAGTTTATGATTGTAAGTTATCTTATAATTATAAATAATATGGAAGGGGCCATTTAACCCCGCTGGCTTTGCCAAAAAAAAAGATCTTATGTGAGTTAAATTAAAAGAAATAAATATGAGTGCAGTAACTCAAGAGATGCTCGGGATTTACATCTCCTAAGGATCCGTTAAACTATTTACTATGTAGTATACTGCGCTATTATAATAGTGTCTATTTGTAAAATAAACTTACTTTTAAATAGCGTTAAGGCTTTACATTTTCTATCTTAACACGTAATAGTCCCAGTAGTCCATCCAATATCATGGTCCCTCCTGATCGGGAAGCCACCAGAGGATACCACACGGGCTACGGGAGAAATCCAATCTCGTACAAGGCGCGATAGGGTAGGTGACACGGCACAACTAGGCAATGCCAGGGTAGATATACCAATTGCTATCCGGGCTGGTGGTAACGCGTAGCTGCTACTACCGCCCACCTCGAACAACACCCCCAAATCAAATAAAAGTGGCCACCGAATCCAAATCCAAAAGTCAGAGTATAATATCGAAGGAGTGCGTCCGATCAGAGGAATGACCTCATTGGCCAGAGAATCGCTCCTGTTTTAGTCACCTTATGCCAACTCACAGGAGTTGGGTCCACGTATTTACCTCAAGGAAACGCCTCCACCAACCTACTTCATTCTGGAATCTCCACCGCGTACACAGTTGTTAAAGTGGTTTTTGGAGTTGGCAGAGAGTATGACAACTTCCGATCCCGGTCTCTTCAACAACCAAACGTTATTATAACACCGCGGTCCTTTAAAATAATTTATACTTTTAAAACCAGAATATAATATCCATTTCAAAACCATATAAATATGATATCCCTTCCTTTTAAAACCCCAAAACAATATGATATCATCTTTATTTTCCAATATATTCTTTCCAAAAATCATAGTGGTTTCAAAGTAAAACATTTAGAAATCAAAACTCTTGAATATAATATTTCCAAATTATACTACCTTGAAAACATAGCTTTGAAACAAAATTTCCATCTCTTAAATGGTTAAATATTAAATTACTTTTATAAAACAAAATAGCTTCTTTAGATTTCACAAATCAATTTCAAATATCGATTTAAACTACCAAATACCATTTCAATTCTTATGTTTCAAAGCTTTAAATATTTCACCATTTCAAAAACAAACTCATTTGACAAACCCATATATATCAAATTCAATTACTTATTATTTAGACTTGAAATGTTTACTTAATGAATTCAATATAATTTAAGTAAAACCTTTAACTTCATATAATTGGAAAATCTTTCAATTTATTAAACTTGATATATTCATTTAAATCAACCTGATATTCATTTAAATCACTTTACACAAAAATCAAGTTATAAAAATCATATCCTTCAAAAAATTTAATTTTTATTAAATTTCAATTTAACTTAATATTCATCTTCCAAATCTTATTCTCATTTAAGTCATAAAAACTCCAGAAATTAGATTTTAAATAAATGCTTAATCGTATTTGATCTTAAAAATCAAACGTTATTTTATACTTCAAATCAAATTTATACAAAGCTTAAACCCGAAAATTACTGTATATATATATATATATATATATATATATAACTAATTCAATATCCCATAAACCATATATATATAGCTTTACAAAACCATAAAAACATTCCAAAATATATTTTATATATATACCGCGGTGCCTGTATAAAATTTTCTACCCTATGGTCAAGTGATACAGATGTTTATCATTTCAATCCGCAATTTAAAATAAAATGTGGTTGTATATCATTTCAAACCGCAATCCCGAATGAATGAAATGCATAGCAACTTGAAATTAATAAAATAAATCATCCATTCATCCATCAAATCATACATCCATTTATCGCAGTCATCATCCAATTTCAAACAATCATCAATATATAACAGGTGATAAATAATGGTATCAATTATCAGTTTATACTCAAAATAAATTTAATAGCTGTTAATTGGCAGTTTATATACAAAAATAAATGTAAACTTAACTGGCAGTTAATATGAAATAAAATTTAACATAACTATGCCTGGCAGTTAATATGAAATAAATAAATTCTAACTGTCAAATCTATATGCAATAAATAAATAAATTTACAGTTATATTAAATAAATGCGTTTAAACAGAAATAGTGAATAAAACATGCCAAATAGTCATAAAAAAATTTCTACCCATATCTAAATTAATTTAACAAACACAAGAAATTTTAGAAATTGTGAGTGGGTTAAAACACTCACCTTTTGAATTTAAATCGAATTTAAATCCGATTTAAACCCAAAAATTCGACGGTCTCCAAATCTGTCCAAACCAGCATCAAAAGATCTGGAATTTAATTACGATCCTAACAAAAAAAATCGCGTGTGAAACGGAGTTCGTATGTCGAAGTTAAATGTATTAACGCGTTTGAAAAATCAAAATTAAATTAAATTCAAACAAAATAAACCTACCTATTACCACTTGCCACGTCAGCGTTTCCTGCGCATCCCTAGCGACTAATCTCACAAAACCCATGTTCCAATTTCGCAAATAGATGAAGAAATCAAAATGCTCCAATTCAACCTTTTGGGTTTCGAATTTTACACGTTTGACCGTGATTTCTGGTTGTCTCAAGCGACTATTGCAAAAACAGAGACTGCGCTTAGATCCGTAGATGAAAACTACAACATAATTTTTTTCTTCTTTTTTCTGAGAACTTTGAATTTTTTTTTTGATTTTTGAATAGAATTGGATCTTGAAATTTGCATCCATTTAGGAAGAGAAAGAATTGAAGAAAATGAACGCACAAATAAAAGATAATAGATGGAGGCTAGGGTTTATATAGATAGATTAGAATTAGAGTAGATGGATCTGATAAACAAACGCGCTGAACGATAATTTAAATTAACGTAATAATTACAAATCACCATACTATGAAGACATTTACGTTATTTCCCATTTATTACTTTATTTAACACAACCCTTAATTTACATCTATTGCAATGTTTTCAAATTTAATTGAATGAACTAATTATATCACTCCTAATAATTGTTGTAAGACTCTAAATCCCACATTTGTAAGTATATATTATTTCCACCCAAATATTATAGATATATACAGAGTATAGGTTTCCATTAAATCATTATTTATTATATATTCAAATTTCACTATTGAAGTCCGTTTATATTTATTACCAAATATCCATTTACCTTTCCCAATAAATTTGAATCCATTCATTTAATATAACAAATCAAATTTCCATTCACACCTTATTATCAACCCACAATTTATTGCAATTCATTATCTTAGATAGATTTTATACAATTAATATCAACTTTACATTAAATTTCTATCCAATGAATAATTATTCATCAATCAATTCAATATTTACTTTTCTTTCCCTCTATTTGATTCTTAACCTAGTATACTTTTAATGGGTAAACATAACATTGAATTATAATGCATTTCTCATGCGTGCTTCATTTCATATAAATTCCTCTTTATTAACTAAGTCACATTAACAAAACAAAATAAATTTTTTTAATTTCAATCGATTACCAGTCTAGACTTAATATATTAAATAAACGGTTAACCTAAAACGATTGTTACCCCTTTAGCATTCAAATTCATTTACGACTATTATTAACACAATGTTGCCATTTGATTTATATATATTTAAATAAATTATATGAATGGGTAAAACTTTAAAAATTATCTTACCTGCAAATTTACTCACAAACATCCTAAATTACCAACTTGCAACGTATTTTTAATTACTAAATTTGCATTGATTATATCAAGTTGAGATTTAATACGTATTATTTCCTCAAATAAATAAATCTTTGGATTTAAATTCCCAAAACCATAAATTATGTCCTACCATAAATCTATGCTTTTATTATTTTACGTTCACACTCCCGTTACTCTATAATAAATCACCAAGTAACGATATCCTAAACTAACATTAATTTATATATCAATCCTTATAACTCAATAAATTTGTCAAATATGAATAACCTTAACAATACTTACACATATTATCTTACTTACAATAATGTAATATTAAACGTTGAATTTCATTTATTTTGCAATACTTCAATTCAATTAATAAATACTGCTCCTATACTTAAATCTATATTAACAAATCGTTAGATTTGGATCGATAGAAATCGGTTTACCAAAGCTTACGTACACATTACGTAAATAAACAACTATATAAATTTGCCACCTATTAGCTCTAAATTTTATTCTTAAGTTTGTTACCTATCAATTTAGATTATACTTCCATCTATAATGCAAATCTAAATCTCCTCTAACTACATAAATTAGGGCAATTTATTGCAATTGATTTCCCATTAAACTTCATAAATTAACAAATTGAAACCTAAATAAAAACGTTTATTTATTTAAAAATCTCGTTGTTTAATTGAATTGACCAATCACGAATATAATTTACATTGTTCTCCAATTATTACTTAAATACATCACATAACGTTAAATCTATATTCAATACAATTTGTTACCAAAATTAATTTAACGAAAACAATTACGCCCTTAAAATTTCTCTTCATTCATTAATTGCTAATTGTTATTCAATTAAACGCATTCATTTGATTTCCCTATTATGCATCAATTATAAACCCATCATCTTAAAGGCGATGTCTACATTTTATACTATAAATTTACCCTTTTATATACCAATATCAATGAATGCTCACATACAAATTTAGATCTTAACTCCAATTAATTATTCCATTTAATCCATTGATTTATTAACTTTAGTTACTGCAATTCATTGTCTTACATAAATTTGAATCTATTTCCAAATTTTCACTATTCCAATCAATTGAAATATAAAATTAAATTTGTAAAAATTTAATTACCCTTGATCCAACAAATTTCAACATTCTCTTTCATGTAAACAAATAAGATTTCTGTTTCTTCCTAAATTTAAATTAGAAATCCTATAATTTAATTCATTTTAAACATCGAATTTACACGGGTCGTTACACTCTCCCCCACTCAAAACTTTTCGTCCGCGAAAAGGAAAAGAAGAATTAAATACAATACATCTTATTCAAAATATTTAACTTATAAACAATTAAATTTACAAAATTAATTACTTTAAATAAGATATCCTAATTTATAAATATTTAATCCTTTATATTTAGATTACTAAAGTTTGGAAAAACATTTTCAAAATATTTCTAAGATACTGCAATTTCTTATATAATCCAAAGGGTTACAATTTATATAAAGTGAAATATTTAAGTGGTTTCAATCCTAACAACAAATCAATACAACAACCATCAGTTCAACAAACAGCATACACACACATACAAAACAACCATTAAATCAAACAAACAAATAATTGTTCGGGTTCAAAACTTTTAAATTGTTCGGAATGAAGAATAACTACTAGCGCATCATTTACTCAACAGTCTTAGATAAAACCAAAAAGATTGTTCATTCACCCCAAATCAAATTTTAATGTACCCTTGCCCAAACAACCATCAACAACAAATTCAAATAACAATCAACTTAACTTATTAATAATTTCATCTCATACCTTTGTTATTTGATTTTCTCTTTTTATTTAAACCACATAAATTTTCCTTTTATATTTTATATTTATTTCTAACAAACTTTAAATTTTATATTCATTTTCATTTATTCGGGTCATGTAAGTTTCTTTTATTTGTATTATATTTAATGCACTTCTCAATTTCAATCATTTATTTAATGCTTACATTTCTATTATAATTAATTATAGTAACCCTTTTTAATTACACTTAAATTCTTAACCTTATAAATCCATTCTCATAAGTAAAGGATTTTATTAATTCATTCACTAACGTTTTGCAGTCATTTATTTTTCTTTTTACATAAAATTTCTCAATTCCATTAAATAAGGTCATGCCAGTTTCCCCCCTTTTTCACTATAATTATTCATTTATTTATTATCGCATGACCTCATTTAGTTACCCTTTAATTACTTAAGTTTAAATCATCTATTTGTCATACTTACCTTTAATTATATTTACTTGTTAAAATTTCAATTAATACTTAAGTTTAAACATTAAATTCTCATTTATAATAGCAAATTCATTGAATACTTCATTACCTACTTTTACTTGTACAATTTCATTACATTCCCTATTCAACATTTCAACTTTTAATATTTGGTAAGTTATATATGTTTTTAAAGAATATACTTGAAAGTTATACAAGTTTCTCATTTCCTATGGTAAATTTAACATTTAATAATAATATTCTTTATTTCATAAGTTATAATTTCAACTTTCATTTAAGACCATTTTTAACCTATCATTAAATCTCTTATTTCCTTTAGAGGTTTTAATTTATTAATTACCTATGTTTCGATTCACTACAATAATTGAAACAATTAATTAATGGAAATTTAAGAATTTAATACCGGGTTAAATTTTCACTTTATTTTAAAATAATAGATAAATATATTCTTACAACTTATATATCTCTAATTATTTTAAAACAATTTAAAATTTAGATATTTTAAAAATGAATCTATAGTAGAATTTACTACAGTGGTCTTTCCCCTTCGAAACTCGAAAATAAAAGTCGATGATGCGGCCGCCATCACAGAAATTATTTTCCTACGACAAAGAGGAAAGCACAAAACTTTTTCTTTAAAATCTTCTTTAAAACAATTCTTCCGAATTATATTGAAATATCTATATCAGAAAATACTTATAAGCAATATTATTATATTCCAAAATTTATTCGAAAGAAATTTCAAAACCCCGGAACTTAAGTTCTAAATTTCCAAATTTCATTCATCTTTTTTTTCAATCTTATTTCTATTATTATTATACACTTTAATACCTAACAACCAATCTATTGCAGCCAAATATATCTTTATAAAATATTTTTATATATAGAAAATAAAATAGGCAAAGTTATTTCATTCACCTATATTAAAACAAATATTATGTCGGTCTGTCTTATTAAGTGTTTAGAAATCCCTATTGATGTCACAGCGTCCCATGCACCAACCAAGATTTATAAATACAAAACGAAATAGATTAACACAATATAAAACCTTTTATAATACTAACAAATGCGCTCTCTCATATATATACACTTAGCGACTCCCATAGGGTATTACTACCCTATTAGTAAAGAGTCAAACCCCACAAAGCTAAGGTTTATCGCTAAACCAAAGCTCTGATACCAACTGTAACGTCCCGCTTTTTCGCACACTTTAAATCGACACACGTGCCAATTCAAACCATACGGAAGGGCGGATTGTTATGGGGTAAATAAGAAAAAACAGAGAAGAAAAAAAACTAAACAGAATCTCACAGCGGAAGGACAAAATATAATAATCAAATATACAGTTTATAAATCTGTTTACAAAACCATTTATATAATACATATCAGAGTTACACATACCAATAACAATGCAGCGGAACAGTGTGTAGTGCACTAGTATAAATAATAATAATATAAATTTTCGTCTTCGTCCTCCAGAGCTAAATCTTCCAATCCTGAAACGCCCGGACTGACCCGAGCGAATTTGAAAAGACAAAAACACCCGAGTCAGAACTAAAAGATCTTATGTGAGTTAAATTAACAGAAATAAATATGAGTGCAGTAACTCAAGAGATGCTCGGGATTTACATCTCCTAAGGATCCGTTAAACTATTTACTATGTAGTATATTGCGCTATTATAATAGTGTCTATTTGTAAAATAAACTTACTTTTAAATAGCGTTAAGGCTTTACATTTTCCAACTTAACACGTAATAGTCCCAGTAGTCCATCCAATATCATGGTCCCTCTTGATCGGGAAGCCACCAGAGGATACCACACGGGCTACGGGAGAAATCCAATCTCGTACAAGGCGCGATAGGGTAGGTGACACGGCACAACTAGGCAATGCCAGGGTAGATATACCAATTGCTATCCGAGCTGGTGGTAACGCGTAGCTGCTACTACCGCCCACCTCGAACAACACCCCCAAATCAAATAAAAGTGGCCGCCGAATCCAAATCCAAAAGTCAGAGTATAATATCGAAGGAGTGCGTCCGATCAGAGGAATGACCTCATTGGCCCGAGAATCGCTCCTGTTTTAGCCACCTTATGCCAACTCGCAGGAGTTGGGTCCACGTATTTACCTCAAGGAAACGCCTCCACCAACCTACTTCATTCTGGAATCTCCACCGCGTACACGGTTGTTAAAGTGGTTTTCGGAGTTGGCAGAGAGTATGACAACTTCCGATCCCGGTCTCTTCAACAACCAAACGTTATTATAACACCGCGGTCCTTTAAAATAATTTATACTTTTAAAACCAGAATATAATATCCATTTCAAAACCATATAAATATGATATCCCTTCCTTTTAAAACCCCAAAACAATATGATATCATCTTTATTTTCCAATATATTCTTTCCAAAAATCATAGTGGTTTCAAAGTAAAATATTTAGAAATCAAAACTCTTGAGTATAATATTTCCAAATTATACAACCTTGAAAACATAGCTTTGAAACAAAATTTCCATCTCTTAAATGGTTAAACATTAAATTACTTTTATAAAACAAAATAGCTTCTTTAGATTTCACAAATCAATTTCAAATATCGATTTAAACTACCAAATACCATTTCAATTCTTATGTTTCAAAGCTTTAAATATTTCACCATTTCAAAAACAAACTCATTTGACAAACCCATATATATCAAATTCAATTACTTATTATTTAGACTTGAAATGTTTACTTAATGAATTCAATATAATTTAAGTAAAACCTTTAACTTCATATAATTGGAAAATCTTTCAATTTATTAAACTTGATATATTCATTTAAATCAACCTGATATTCATTTAAATCACTTTACACAAAAATCAAGTTATAAAAATCATATCCTTCAAAAATTTTAATTTTTATTAAATTTCAATTTAACTTAATATTCATCTTCCAAATCTTATTCTCATTTAAGTCATAAAAACTCCAGAAATTAGATTTTAAATAAATGCTTAATCGTATTTGATCTTAAAAATCAAACGTTATTTTATACTTCAAATCAAATTTATACAAAGCTTAAACCCGAAAATTACTGTATATATATATATAAATAACTAATTCAATATCCCATAAACCATATATATATAGCTTTACAAAACCATAAAAACATTCCAAAATATATTTTATATATATACCGCGGTGCCTGTATAAAATTTTCTACCCTATGGTCAAGTGATACAAATGTTTATCATTTCAATCCGCAATTTAAAATAAAATGTGGTTGTATATCATTTCAAACCGCAATCCCGAATCAATGAAATGCATAGCAACTTGAAATTAATAAAATAAATCATCCATTCATCCATCAAATCATACATCCATTTATCGCAGTCATCATCCAATTTCAAACAATCATCAATATATAACAGGTGATAAATAATGGTATCAATTATCAGTTTATACTCAAAATAAATTTAATAACTGTTAATTGGCAGTTTATATACAAAAATAAACGTAAACTTAACTGGCAGTTAATATGAAATAAAATTTAACATAACTATGCCTGGCAGTTAATATGAAATAAATAAATTCTAACTGTCAAATCTATATGCAATAAATAAATAAATTTACAGTTATATTAAATAAATGCATTTAAACAGAAATAGTGAATAAAACATGCCAAATAGTCATAAAAAAATTTCTACCCATATCTAAATTAATTTTACAAACACAAGAAATTTTAGAAATTGTGAGTGGGTTAAAACACTCACCTTTTGAATTTAAATCGAATTTAAATCCGATTTAAACCCAAAAATTCGACGGTCTCCAAATCTGTCCAAACCAGCATCAAAAGATCTGGAATTTAATTACGATCCTAACAAAAAGAAGCGCGCGTGAAACGGAGTTCGTATGTGGAAGTTAAATGTATTAACGCGTTTGAAAAATCAAAATTAAATTAAATTCAAACAAAATAAACCTACCTATTACCACTTGCCACGTCAGCGTTTCCTGCGCATCCCTAGCGACTAATCTCACAAAACCCATGTTCCAATTTCGCAAATAGATGAAGAAATCAAAATGCTCCAATTCAACCTTTTGGGTTTCGAATTTTACACGTTTGACCGTGATTTCTGGTTGTCTCAAGCGACTATTGCAAAAACAGAGACTGCGCTTAGATCCGTAGATGAAAACTACAACATAATTTTTTTCTTCTTTTTTCTGAGAACTTTGAATTTTTTTTTTGATTTTTGAATAGAATTGGATCTTGAAATTTGCATCCATTTAGGAAGAGAAAGAATTGAAGAAAATGAACGCACAAATAAAAGATAATAGATGGAGGCTAGGGTTTATATAGATAGATTAGAATTAGAGTAGATGGATCTGATAAACAAACGCGCTGAACGATAATTTAAATTAACGTAATAATTACAAATCACCATACTATGAAGACATTTACGTTATTTCCCATTTATTACTTTATTTAACACAACCCTTAATTTACATCTATTGCAATGTTTTCAAATTTAATTGAATGAACTAATTATATCACTCCTAATAATTGTTGTAAGACTCTAGATCCCACATTTGTAAGTATATATTATTTCCACTCAAATATTATAGATATATACAGAGTATAGGTTTCCATTAAATCATTATTTATTATATATTCAAATTTCACTATTGAAGTCCGTTTATATTTATTACCAAATATCCATTTACCTTTCCCAATAAATTTGAATCCATTCATTTAATATAACAAATCAAATTTCCATTCACACCTTATTATCAACCCACAATTTATTGCAATTCATTATCTTAGATAGATTTTATACAATTAATATCAACTTTACATTAAATTTCTATCCAATGAATAATTATTCATCAATCAATTCAATATTTACTTTTCTTTCCCTCTATTTGATTCTTAACCTAGTATACATTTAATGGGTTAACATAACATTGAATTATAATGCATTTCCCATGCGTGCTTCATTTCATATAAATTCCTCTTTATTAACTAAGTCACATTAACAAAACAAAATAAATTTTTTTAATTTCAATCGATTACCAGTCTAGACTTAATATATTAAATAAACGGTTAACCTAAAACGATTGTTACCCCTTTAGCATTCAAATTCACTTACGACTATTATTAACACAATGTTGCCATTTGATTTATATATATTTAAATAAATTATATGAATGGGTAAAACTTTAAAAATTATCTTACCTGCAAATTTACTCATAAACATCCTAAATTACCAACTTGCAATTTATTTTTAATTACTAAATTTGCATTGATTATATCAAGTTGAGATTTAATACGTATTATTTTCTCAAATAAATAAATCTTTGGATTTAAATTCCCAAAACCATAAATTATGTCCTACCATAAATCTATGCTTTTATTATTTTACGTTCACACTCCCGTTACTCTATAATAAATCACCAAGTAACGATATCCTAAACTAACATTAATTTATATATCAATCCTTATAACTCAATAAATTTGTCAAATATGAATAACCTTAACAATACTTACACATATTATCTTACTTACAATAATGTAATATTAAACGTTGAATTTCATTTATTTTGCAATACTTCAATTCAATTAATAAATACTGCTCCTATACTTAAATCTATATTAACAAATCGTTAGATTCGGATCGATAGAAATCGGTTTACCAAAGCTTACGTACACATTACGTAAATAAACAACTATATAAATTTGCCACCTATTAGCTCTAAATTTTATTCTTAAGTTTGTTACCTATCAATTTAGATTATACTTCCATCTATAATGCAAATCTAAATCTCCTCTAACTGCATAAATTAGGGCAATTTATTGCAATTGATTTCCCATTAAACTTCATAAATTAACAAATTGAAACCTAAATAAAAACGTTTATTTATTTAAAAATCTTGTTGTTTAATTGAATTGACCAATCACGAATATAATTTACATTGTTCTCCAATTATTATTTAAATACATCACATAACGTTAAATCTATATTCAATACAATTTGTTACCAAAATTAATTTAACGAAAACAATTACGCCCTTAAAATTTCTCTTCATTCATTAATTGCTAATTGTTATTCAATTAAACCCATTCATTTGATTTCCCTATTATGCATCAATTATAAACCCATCATCTTAAAGGCGATGTCTACATTTTATACTATAAATTTACCCTTTTATATTCCAATATCAATGAATGCTCACATACAAATTTAGATCTTAACTCCAATTAATTATTCCATTTAATCCATTGATTTATTAACTTTAGTTACTGCAATTCATTGTCTTACATAAATTTGAATCTATTTCCAAATTTTCACTATTCCAATCAATTAAAATATAAAATTAAATTTGTAAAAATTTAATTACCCTTGATCCAACAAATTTCAACATTCTCTTTCATGTAAACAAATAAGATTTCTGTTTCTTCCTAAATTTAAATTAGAAATCCTATAATTTAATTCATTTTAAACATCGAATTTACACGGGTCGTTACACTCTCCCCCACTCAAAACTTTTCGTCCGCGAAAAGGAAAAGAAGAATTAAATACAATACATCTTATTCAAAATATTTAACTTATAAACAATTAAATTTACAAAATTAATTACTTTAAATAAGATATCCTAATTTATAAATATTTAATCCTTTATATTTAGATTACTAAAGTTTGGAAAAACATTTTCAAAATATTTCTAAGATACTGCAATTTCTTATATAATCCAAAGGGTTACAATTTATATAAAGTGAAATATTTAAGTGGTTTCAATCCTAACAACAAATCAATACAACAACCATCAGTTCAACAAACAGCATACACACACATACAAAACAACCATTAAATCAAACAAACAAATAATTGTTCGGGTTCAAAACTTTTAAATTGTTCGGAATGAAGAATATCTACTAGCGCATCATTTACTCAACAGTCTTAGATAAAACCAAATAGATTATTCATTCACCCCAAATCAAATTTTAATGTACCCTTGCCCAAACAACCATCAACAACAAATTCAAATAACAATCAACTTAACTTATTAATAATTTCATCTCATACCTTTGTTATTTGATTTTCTCTTTTTATTTAAACCACATAAATTTTCCTTTTATATTTTATATTTATTTCTAACAAACTTTAAATTTTATATTCATTTTCATTTATTCGGGTCATGTAAGTTTCTTTTATTTGTATTATATTTAATGCACTTCTCAATTTCAATCATTTATTTAATGCTTACATTTCTATTATAATTAATTATAGTAACCCTTTTTAATTACACTTAAATTCTTAACCTTATAAATCCATTCGCATAAGTAAAGGATTTTATTAATTCATTCACTAACGTTTTGCAGTCATATATTTTTCTTTTTGCTTAAAATTTCTCAATTCCATTAAATAAGGTCATGCCAGTTTCCCCCCTTTTTCACTATAATTATTCATTTATTTATTATCGCATGACCTCATTTAGTTACCCTTTAATTACTTAAGTTTAAATCATCTATTTGTCATACTTACCTTTAATTATATTTACTTGGTAAAATTTCAATTAATACTTAAGTTTAAACATTAAATTCTCATTTATAATTGAATACTTCATTACCTACTTTTACTTGTACAATTTCATTACATTCCCTATTCAACATTTCAACTTTTAATATTTGGTAAGTTATATATGTTTTTAAAGAATATACTTGAAAGTTATACAAGTTTCTCATTTCCTATGGTAAATTTAACATTTAATAATAATATTCTTTATTTCATAAGTTATAATTTCAACTTTCATTTAAGACCATTTTTAACCTATCATTAAATCTCTTATTTCCTTTAGAGGTTTTAATTTATTAATTACCTATGTTTCGATTCACTACAATAATTGAAACAATTAATTAATGGAAATTTAAGAATTTAATACCGGGTTAAATTTTCACTTTATTTCAAAATAATAGATAAATATATTCTTACAACTTATATATCTCTAATTATTTTAAAACAATTTAAAATTTAGATATTTTAAAAATGAATCTATAGCAGAATTTACTACAGTGGCCTTTCCCCTTCGAAACTCGAAAATGAAAGTCGATGATGCGGCCGCCATCACCGAAATTATTTTCCTACGACAAAGAGGAAAGCACAAAACTTTTTCTTCAAAATCTTCTTTAAAACAATTCTTCCGAATTATATTGAAATATCTATATCAGAAAATACTTATAAGCAATATTATTATATTCCATAATTTATTCGAAAGAAATTTCAAAACCCCGGAACTTAAGTTCTAAATTTCCAAATTTCATTCATCTTTTTTTTTCAATCTTATTTCTATTATTATTATACACTTTAATACCTAACAACCAATCTATTGCAGCCAAATATATCTTTATAAAATATTTTTATATATAGAAAATAAAATAGGCAAAGTTATTTCATTCACCTATATTAAAACAAATATTATGTCGGTCTGTCTTATTAAGTGTTTAGAAATCCCTATTGATGTCACAGCGTCCCATGCACCAACCAAGATTTATAAATACAAAACGAAATAGATTAACACAATATAAAACCTTTTATAATACTAACAAATGCGCTCTCTCATATATATACACTCAGCGACTCCCACAGGGTATTACTACCCTATTAGTAAAGAGTCAAACCCCACAAAGCTAAGGTTTATCGCTAAACCAAAGCTCTGATACCAACTGTAACGACCCGCTTTTTCGCACACTTTAAATCGACACACGTGCTAATTCAAACCATACGGAAGGGCGGATTGTTATGGGGTAAATAAGAAAAAACAGAGAAGAAAAAAAACTAAACAGAATCTCACAGCGGAAGGACAAAATATAATAATCAAATATACAGTTTATAAATCTGTTTACAAAACCATTTATATAATACATATCAGAGTTACACATACCAATAACAATGCAGCGGAACAGTGTGTAGTGCACTAGTATAAATAATAATAATATAAATTTTCGTCTTCGTCCTCCAGAGCTAAATCTTCCAATCCTGAAACGCCCGGACTGACCCGAGCGAATTTGAAAAGACAAAAACACCCGAGTCAGAACTAAAAGATCTTATGTGAGTTAAATTAACAGAAATAAATATGAGTGCAGTAACTCAAGAGATGCTCGGGATTTACATGTCCTAAGGATCCGTTAAACTATTTACTATGTAGTATATTGCTCTATTATAATAGTGTCTATTTGTAAAATAAACTTACTTTTAATAGCGTTAAGGCTTTACATTTTCCACCTTAACACGTAATAGTCTCAGTAGTCCATCCAATATCATGGTCTCTCTTGATCGGGAAGCCACCAGAGGATACCACACGGGCTACGGGAGAAATCCAATCTCGTACAAGGCGCGATAGGGTAGGTGACACGGCACAACTAGGCAATGCCAGGGTAGATATACCAATTGCTATCCGAGCTGGTGGTAACGCGTAGCTGCTACTACCGTCCACCTCGAACAACACCCCCAAATCAAATAAAAGTGGCCACCGAATCCAAATCCAAAAGTCAGAGTATAATATCGAAGGAGTGCGTCCGATCAGAGGAATGACCTCATTGGCCCGAGAATCGCTCCTGTTTTAGCCACCTTATGCCAACTCACAGGAGTTGGGTCCACGTATTTACCTCAAGGAAACGCCTCCACCAACGTACTTCATTCTGGAATCTCCACCGCGTACACGGTTGTTAAAGTGGTTTTCGGAGTTGGCAGAGAGTATGACAACTTCTGATCCCGGTCTCTTCAACAACCAAACGTTATTATAACACCGCGGTCCTTTAAAATAATTTATACTTTTAAAACCAGAATATAATATCCATTTCAAAACCATATAAATATGATATCCCTTCCTTTTAAAACCCCAAAACAATATGATATCATCTTTATTTTCCAATATATTCTTTCCAAAAATCATAGTGGTTTCAAAGTAAAATATTTAGAAATCAAAACTCTTGAGTATAATATTTCCAAATTATACTACCTTGAAAACATAGCTTTGAAACAAAATTTCCATCTCTTAAATGGTTAAATATTAAATTACTTTTATAAAACAAAATAGCTTCTTTAGATTTCACAAATCAATTTCAAATATCGATTTAAACTACCAAATACCATTTCAATTCTTATGTTTCAAAGCTTTAAATATTTCACCATTTCAAAAACAAACTCATTTGACAAACCCATATATATCAAATTCAATTACTTATTATTTAGACTTGAAATGTTTACTTAATGAATTCAATATAATTTAAGTAAAACCTTTAACTTCATATAATAGGAAAATCTTTCAATTTATTAAACTTGATATATTCATTTAAATCAACCTGATATTCATTTAAATCACTTTACACAAAAATCAAGTTATAAAAATCATATCCTTCAAAAATTTTAATTTTTATTAAATTTCAATTTAACTTAATATTCATCTTCCAAATCTTATTCTCATTTAAGTCATAAAAACTCCAGAAATTAGATTTTAAATAAATGCTTAATCGTATTTGATCTTAAAAATCAAACGTTATTTTATACTTCAAATCAAATTTATACAAAGCTTAAACCCGAAAATTACTATATATATATATATAAATAACTAATTCAATATCCCATAAACCATATATATATAGCTTTACAAAACCATAAAAACATTCCAAAATATATTTTATATATATACCGCGGTGCCTGTATAAAATTTTCTACCCTATGGTCAAGTGATACAGATGTTGATCATTTCAATCCGCAATTTAAAATAAAATGCGGTTGTATATCATTTCAAACCGCAATCCCGAATGAATGAAATGCATAGCAACTTGCAATTAATAAAATAAATCATCCATTCATCCATCAAATCATACATCCATTTATCGCAGTCATCATCCAATTTCAAACAATCATCAATGTATAACAGGTGATAAATAATGGTATCAATTATCAGTTTATACTCAAAATAAATTTAATAACTGTTAATTGGCAGTTTATATGCAAAAATAAACGTAAACTTAACTGGCAGTTAATATGAAATAAAATTTAACATAAATATGCCTGGCAGTTAATATGAAATAAATAAATTCTAACTGTCAAATTTATATGCAATAAATAAATAAATTTACAGTTATATTAAATAAATGCGTTTAAACAGAAATAGTGAATAAAACATGCCAAATAGTCATAAAAAAATTTCTACCCATATCTAAATTAATTTAACAAACACAAGAAATTTTAGAAATTGTGAGTGGGTTAAAACACTCACCTTTTGAATTTAAATCGAATTTAAATCCGATTAAACCCAAAAATTCGACGGTCTCCAAATCTATCCAAACCAGCATCAAAAGATCAGGAATTTAATTACGATCCTAACAAAAAAAATCGCGCGTGAAACGGAGTTCGTATGTGGAAGTTAAATGTATTAATGCGTTTGAAAAATCAAAATTAAATTAAATTCAAACAAAATAAACCTACCTATTACCACTTGCCACGTCAGCGTTTCCTGCGCATCCCTAGCGACTAATCTCACAAAACCCATGTTCCAATTTCGCAAATAGATGAAGAAATCAAAATGCTCCAATTCAACCTTTTGGGTTTCGAATTTTACACGTTTGACCGTGATCTCTGGTTGTCTCAAGCGACTATTGCAAAAACAGAGACTGCGCTTAGATCCGTAGATGAAAACTACAACATAATTTTTTTTCTTTTTTCTGAGAAATTTGAATTTTTTTTTGATTTTAGAATAGAATTGGATCTTGAAATTTGCATCCATTTAGGAAGAGAAAGAATTGAAGAAAATAATAGATGGAGGCTAGGGTTTATAATTGGGTTTATATAGATAGATTAGAATTAGAGTAGATGGATCTGATCAACAAACGCGCTGAACGATAATTTAAATTAACGTAATAATTATAAGTCACCATACTATGAAGATATTTACGTTATTTCCCATTTATTACTTTATTTAACACAACCCTTAATTTACATCTATGGCAATGTTTTCAAATTTAATTGAATGAACTAATTATATCACTCCTAATGATTGTTGTAAGACTCTAAATCCCACATTTGTAAATATATATTATACCCACTTAAATATTATAGATATATACAGAGTATAGGTTTCCATTAAATCATTATGTATTATATATTCAAATTAACTAAATTCACTATTGAAGTCCGTTTATATTTATTACCAAATATCCATTTACCTTTCCCAATAAATTTGAATCCATTCATTTAATATAACAAATCAAATTTCCATTCACACCTTATTATCAACCCACAATTTATTGCAATTCATTATCTTAGATAGATTTTATACAATTAATATCAACTTTACATTAAATTTCTATCCAATGAATACTTATTCATCAATCAATTCAATATTTACTTTTCTTTCCCTCTATTTGATTCTTAACCTAGTATACATTTAATGGGTAAACATAACATTGAATTATAATGCATTTCTCATGCGTGCTTCATTTCATATAAATTCCTCTTTATTAACTAAGTCACATTAACAAAACAAAATATATTTTTTTAATTTCAATCGATTACCAGTCTAGACTTAATATATTAAATAAACGGTTAACCTAAAACGATTGTTACCCCTTTAGCATTCAAATTCACTTACGACTATTATTAACACAATGTTGCCATTTGATTTATATATATTTAAATAAATTATATGAATGGGTAAAACTTTAAAAATTATCTTACCTGCAAATTTACTCACAAACATCCTAAATTACCAACTTGCAATTTATTTTTAATTACTAAATTTGCATTGATTATATCAAGTTGAGATTTAATACGTATTATTTCCTCAAATAAATAAATCTTTGGATTTAAATTCCCAAAACCATAAATTATGTCCAACCATAAATCTATGCTTTTATTATTTTACGTTCACACTCCCGTTACTCTATAATAAATCACCAAGTAACGATATCCTAAACTAACATTAATTTATATATCAATCCTTATAACTCAATAAATTTGTCAAATATGAATAACCTTAACAATACTTACACATATTATCTTACTTACAATAATGTAATATTAAACGTTGAATTTCATTTATTTTGCAATACTTCAATTCAATTAATAAATACTGCTCCTATACTTAAATCTATATTAACAAATCGTTAGATTTGGATCGATAGAAATCGGTTTACCAAAGCTTACGTACACATTACGTAAATAAACAACTATATAAATTTGCCACCTATTAGCTCTAAATTTTATTCTTAAGTTTGTTACCTATCAATTTAGATTATACTTCCATCTATAATGCAAATCTAAATATCCTCTAACTGCATAAATTAGGGCAATTTATTGCAATTGATTTCCCATTAAACTTCATAAATTAACAAATTGAAACCTAAATAAAAACGTTTATTTATTTAAAAATCTTGTTGTTTAATTGAATTGACCAATCACGGATATAATTTACATTGTTCTCCAATTATTATTTAAATACATCACATAACGTTAAATCTATATTCAATACAATTTATTACCAAAATTAATTTAACGAAAACAATTACGCCCTTAAAATTTCTCTTCATTCATTAATTGCTAATTGTTATTCAATTAAACCCATTCATTTGATTTCCCTATTATGCATCAATTATAAACCCATCATCTTAAAGGTGATGTCTACATTTTATACTATAAATTTACCCTTTTATATTCCAATATCAATGAATGCTCACATACAAATTTAGATCTTAACTCCAATTAATTATTCCATTTAATCCATTGATTTATTAACTTTAGTTACTGCAATTCATTGTCTTACATAAATTTGAATCTATTTCCAAATTTTCACTATTCCAATCAATTGAAATATAAAATTAAATTTGTAAAAATTTAATTACCCTTGATCCAACAAATTTCAACATTCTCTTTCATGTAAACAAATAAGATTTCTGTTTCTTCCTAAATTTAAATTAGAAATCCTATAATTTAATTCATTTTAAACATCGAATTTACATGGGTCGTTACAATGACCAATATTAGTTTACATTTTCTTACATTCATTATTTACAAAATTTAATTTCATTAATTCCATTAATTACCAATTTAATTCCATATTTACAATTACAGCCAAATTAACTTTACATTTATTTCAATTGATCGAAATTACCCTAAAATAGTTGTCAATAGTGTAACAGCCCGATATTTTCAACCATCCGCATCCATTATAAGTGTATAGGTACACACTCATGCCGGAATTGAATTGCTCAAAATACCGCGTTGTAAATAAAAATTTGGCAAACCTCAGAATATACAGTAAATAAAAATCACAGATCACAAACATAGAGTAACAATAATGCAGCGGAAGTAAAAGAGATAGTAGTTCATGAAGCTACTATATAAATATATCAGAGTTACATAAGATACAACTGAAGAAATAAAGTATAGAAGAAGTCTCAATACATAAAAATCTACTAATACAATAGCTGGAAAGGACCAACAGACTGAAAAGATAAAACTAGACAAGCAGATAATCTTCAGCGATTCCAAATCTCCAGAAAGTGGAAATCCAAATCTATGAATACTTAGGCTGACCCGAGCGTAAATAAAATTACAAACACTCGAGTCAGGACATACATACTTATACAATGTAAACCAACTCAAGTGAACTATAATAAAAGTACAAGTAACTTAGAAGATGCTTGGGACCGCCCATCCTCTAAAGATCCGTTAAACTATTTACTATGTAGTATATCGCGCTATATACAGTGGTGTTTAATCAGTAAAGTATAATCATACTGTAACGTTTCAGATTTTTCGTTGCCGAAAAACCGAAATGTTATGGTTGAAGAAGAAGAAAGAGGTAGAAGAAGAGAGAAAAAGATAGAACAGAACAGGAAGTAACAACACAATAACAGAATCTCACAGTCGCAGCGGAACAACATATAGTAGATAAATGAATAATCTTTAAAACAAAGAAATATATCAGTTATTACATTACATCACATTAAATTACATCATCAGAGTGTACAACAACAAACAACAACAAACAGCGGAAAAGAAATACTATATACAATATAATATACTACGCCATCCAGCTCGCCTCCAGATATCTGTAGCAACACCTGAATCCAGAATGACCTGATAACCTAACTCTAGACTGCCCGTGTAGAAATTGGTGGGCACCCAGAGTTTAGGAAGGGAACGATAAACTCCAGGTCAGTCATGTGACTGGTGTGAGAACTAAAAACAGTTATTTATCTTTTAAACAAAGAACAGGAGAAATTTTAAAAGAAAATTCGCAATGCTTTTTGAAAATGAAACTACCATAAGGTCTCCCGCCACACACACAATGCAAACGCTGACTTGGAGGAGGTTTCTCCTTGTGATAGTCAAAGATGCTTACTACGCAAAATCAAATCATTTTTGATATTATTATTAGTGCATAGTGTAGAAAACATTTTCGAAAGTAGAATATAAATCTTAGCCAGCATAGGCATTCCGCACTTATGCCTACTATAACTACTATGTTCAATGGCAGGTTACCGCCACATTCCATAGCAGGTAATACCACTAAAACCGTACAAGGCTCGTATTGTTTCTTTGGATTTCCAACAAATGGTCAGGCCAAGGAACTTCTCATTGCCACATGGAAACGCCTCTGTAACGACGTCCCGAGAACCTAACCGGATCTCTGCCAACACAAGGCCGGGTTACCCCTAACTGGGTAACAACTGACACAAATATGTCATTCCCCGATCGCAACCGATCTATATCCGAGGATCCCCGATTTCCAACAACCACAAAGTAATAAATTTGCAGTAACCACATAGGTTAAGTATCTGGGCTCCATACCATGATACCACCTCTATCCAGAAGGAATGACATACACTAAAGGGGCGCTACCCCCTAATAACCTTGCTGCATCTTTCCTGTTTTGACCATTTCCGGGGTGTGAGGCTCGATGAAGTCTCGTCCACAAAGCCACGCTTTACAAAAGCAGTGCTTTGGGTCAACAAATGATCAAAGCAATGATCATCAAGATAGACGATCAAACAAATGATCCTATCACAAATGATCATTCAACGATCATTTCACAGCAACACTCAGCATGCCACATTACCAATTCGGGAATGTATCACTAGTAACCATCAACTATATAACCTCTGAGCTCGTACGTCTCAGAGAAGGGTGTTAAGCTAAGAGAATAAATTCTCCGCCACCAACAGAAATATATTTGATAAAAACCAGCTTTACATCTCAAATTGTAACGTCAGACATACAATCCATACAAGTCCGTTCCGGGATCGAACGGAACCGAAGGCACTTCCAAAGAAGCCCTTGCAAATCCGGATATTCACTAATCACGTCCGGACATCCCGTCACTAAGGGTGATAAACCTCTGTATCAGAGATCAGCCGATGCAGAGTAACTCGACGGTAATCCATCCGTTTTCACAAATATCCGGTCTTCAACACCGGTCTTCAAATGCAATTCATAACGACGTATCACATATCCGGAATGGGTTATACGACCCCATGGTCCTTTCCCGGTTAACCGAATAGTGAGCGCTTATTTAAAAATAAGTGTGGCATCCAAATTCAAGCAATCACAACAAATACCTATTTAAAGGTAAATATTGATAGTCGGTTATTTAACTATCTGTAACAACCCTGTATTTTGTAATTATTTTATTGTATATTTTAATTATTTTTAATGTAAGATTTTGATTTAAAAACTTATTTTACTTATTTGAAATGATTAAATTTATTATTTAAATATAATCTTGATTTTTATATGGGTTATAATTCCAAAATTTTGTAAGTTGAATATTTGCCTGAAATGCTGATTTTGGTCAAAATAGTCAAACTGTGACTTTCAACTTAAAATTTTAAAATTTTAAATTTTTTTTCTTTTATTATGAAAGTACATGAAATTATAAGAACACCACTTTTCGTTTCGTTGAAATTGAATGTAAATTGTGAAAGTTATACCCTTTACAATATTGTGCGTATATAGGGTTATTTAACAATGACTATTTTAAATTGTATAAATTAATTCTTCTTTGTTTTATTTTATTTTAATATGTGATAATATGTTATATAATGTATATTTTGACTTTTAAGTATTTTTAAAATGATAATATAATTTTTCTAAAGTTCATTTGAATTTATTTCTAATTTTAAAAGCCTAGTCTACAATTTTAAACCATTTTCTTAATTTAATCATATATATTTAAAATTTATTTATTTATTTTATGCACTCACTTTTATTTTTTGTGTTTTACTTTATTTTATTCATTTTACATATATTTAAATTAAAGTAAATTTTTCTATTGAAGTTATTTCTAATTCTTAAGTCAAGTTTTCATTTTCTGTGCTATTTTTCTTATTTTAATCATATCTAATTAATATTTAATTATTAATATTTTTTTTATCTGTTATATTTTCGAATTTTAACTGGGATTTTAATTATTTTCAGTTATTTAGATGTATATGAATATATATATATATAGGAAGTTTAAAAGGTTTGAAAGCAAAGAAACGTAAAACCGTTTTAACGTTTCTTCTTCCATTTCTTTTCCCATTAATAGATTTAATTTCCTTTGACCGTTCTTTTCTTTATTGTAGTTGTGCATTTTTTACCTCATTTTCACATTAAAACATTCCTTTCCACTTCATAATAATTTTATAATGAGATGTATAATTTTCCAAGACTAACAGTGATTTATGCACAATTTTAGAACACTGTTTGGTATTTTTAAGGCATTTTCTTCATTATTTTATATTTTTTTCAAATTATACTATTTGTTACCTCATATTTCTAATTGATTTCGGTTTGTAAAGTATTTTCTTCTGAAATTTTGTTTATGTAAAATTTTAAAAGGAAAAGAATATGGAAGATTGTAAATCACTTTGAAACGTAAGCCCTTTTATTTGCCCAAACCCTTCATTTCCTTAAACTCCTCAATTAATTGCCTTAGCCGTGTAAAACCCTAATGTAGCCGTCATCTCATTAGGTTTTCACGTGAAAAAAAAGATCATTTTCATTTGTTTCTCACGGCTTCAAAGATCTGGTAATGGCTTCCCTTTCTTTTTCTTACTTTTCTTCTTGTTTTCCCTAAATTTTATTTTTTTTCATTTATTTAAAGACTTTGGCTTTTGTTTTCTTAAAAATCTAATTGTGGAAATTTTCTTGAAATGATTTCTGATCATTTGTCCAAATAAAAATAAACAATGTCTGAAAATTTGATTTGGATAAAAAGTGTAACTTTTGTTTCACTTTTGTTTTGGTCAGATTTGTTGTATACTTTTTTTTTTTTTTTAAAAGTTAGTAATAATTAATGTGAAACGGGAAATAAACTTTACATTTCTTTTACATATATTTACATCTGTTTCTTAACTTTATATTTAACAATCAATTGGATGAAGCTAAATCAAATGTTATTAATTATGGTACAATAGCTATTAAATTTTGGTTTAAAGTGATGGTTTATTTTCCTAATAGAAACGTTAGTATTTTAAATTTATTTAATAAGAGAAAACAAAGTAATTTGTACGTTATTCAATAAGAGAAACAAAATAATTTGTACGTTACTTTGGGCATATATTTAATTGTTGCTCTTGCCTTTTCGTTATCTATTTGATTTTTATTTTTTTTTGCGTTAACAATGCAAAGTTTTCAGCCGTATATTCTCTTTTGAGAATCCAAAATCTTGCTCAAATCTTGCCTTAAATCATTTTCGTGTGTGAATTATTTCTTTCCCTCTTGCCTCTCATACGTTTCCACCTATTGGATAGAATTGAATGCCTTAATTGCCTCTACCGTTCAAGCATTTATCTCTTGCCTGCCCTCTACATAAATTAGTGAGCAAATGTTAATATATATTTCACGTTCAAAAGTTCCATACCATAAATTATTCATTTTTCTTCCATCAAAATTTGCGTAAGCATCTCCTGAAGGTATGAACCGGCGCATGCTTTTCCTTTCATTTTTTTCTCTTTTTTTCTTTCTTTCTTCTTTTCACTCTTGTTTTATTTCATTTGTTCTCCTTTCATTGTTTTGCTTTGGGTTGGTGATACAAAATCATATCTTGGCTATCTTTCAACTCGAATCAAAAGTCGTGAAATTGTGCTTGTCGTGCCTTTGGAGTCGTGATTGTATGTTGTTTTGGTCTCTAGCTTTGAAAAAGGTGAGTCTTTCTCACTCTGACATATATACTTATGAAAAGTGGATTGATGACAAGTGTTTAGTAATGTAAAATGTTTATGCAAGCTAATGATGATCATATGATATGCTATGCCGTGTTAGTACCATGTTATTACCATGTTAAAACTGTTAATTTTCACCTGACATCTGATACATGACTGTATATTATGATATTGACATTGTTTATATAGTTCCCTGTTATGATAAAAAAATCATTATGGGCTGAAATGATAGGCCTTAGTTATTTTATTTATTTATTTAAACTTGGGATTGCGGGTTTGAAATGATAGAACCCGGATTTTTACCTTTTAAACTGCGGATTGAAATGATACATATCCGTATCACTTGACCTAGGTTAGAAAACTATATACAGACCCGTGATTATTCTATAAAGTGCTTTGAATATTTTAAGTATTTTAAAAATATAAAATTATGAAATTTGATTTAAATAGATTTTGAAAGGTTTTAAAATAAATAAATTATGATTTTTCTATGTGTTAAAAATGTAATTTATGAATGGATTAACTGGAATTTGAAATATAACTTATGCTTGAAATTTGGAATTTTGACTAAAAATGATATTTAAGTTACATGAATAAAATGGACTTTAATTTTATTTGAAAAATGGTAAATATGATAAATTGATTTATATTTGAATTTAAGTGATTTATTAAAGAATTATTGATTTTCTATAAATTTAAGTGGTTGAATAATATGACTGTTGAAAATGAAATTTTAAAATATAACTTGACTTGAAAATGTGAAATTTGAGTTTTAACTAAAGATGTTAAATTAATTAAATGAACTGGAAGTTTAGTTGAATTTGTAAAACGGTAATATAAATCAGAAACGCATAGGTTTTAATTTATGAAAGGAACGTATAGGTTTTAATTTATGAAAGAAACGTATAGGTTTTAATTTATGAAAGAAACGTATAGGTTTTAATTAATGAAAGAACGCATGGTGTTCTAATTAATGATAGGAACATGTAAATTCCTAATTAATGAAAGAATGGTATAAGTTTTAATTAATGAAAGAAACGTATAAGTTTTAATTAATGAAAGAAACGTGTAAAGTCCTAATGAATAAGAGAACATGAAAGTTTTAATTAATGCAAGAATATGTAAAGTTTAATTAAGAAAGAAACATGTAAAGTTTTAAGTAGTGTGGTATTGATTTAATTAATAAATGTTCATTATTGTAATAGGAATATAAAATTTAAAACGTACATTTGACACGTAGATTTTAATCAATGTAATGGTGTATTTTAAATTGATTAAAATGATAAACGTTACTTATTGTAATAATAATGTAAGTTAATAAGGTGCTTTTAACTTAACATAAGAATTTCAGTTTAAATTGTATATTACAGTAAGAAAGTTTATTTAACTATAAGGCTATGATAAATTGACATGTTAAAATTTTAAGCTTATCAATACTTTGATTATATACAATGTAAAGTGGAAAGTAGTACATTCCGAAAATGCAATGATTCCTTAAGGTAACATTTCCAAAATGCTATGATAATTTAAAGGAATATTTCAAGTTTAATAAATTTAAAGAAATATTCAATGATTTGAAAATTTGGGTTTTATTTGAATGATATAATATTGAATTATTTTTGAAATGGAAATGATACAATTGTGATATTGTTTTGAAATGAGTATGATATTTTGGTCTTGAAAGTATAAATTATTTGAAATAAATATCCATGGGTTATAATAACGATTGGTTGTTAAAGAGACCGGGATCGGATATTGTCTTATAGCCGGACAATACCGAAAACCACTTTAACAACTGCGTACGCGGTGGAGATTCCAGAATGAAGTAGGATGGTGGCGACGTTCTCGAGGTATGTTACGTGGACCCAACTCCCGTGAGTTGGCATATATGACTAGAACAGGAGCTATACCGGGCTACACAAAGGGTCGCACCCTTTCATCGAGCATGCTCCATCGGAAACTATTCTATTACTGTTGTGATTCGATTCGGTGGCGCCACTTTGATTCGGGGGTATTGTTCGAGGTGGGCGGAAGCTGCTGGCTTGGTGCAAACGGTGTATCCACCCTGGCATTGCCTCGCGTACCGTGTCATATCCTTATATCAAGCCCACTACGATTTTGGTTTTAAAGATCCGACCGCGTTAAGGTTCACCATCCCCTTAACGCTATTTTCTATATGATTATACTTTACTGATTAGACACTACCGTATATAGCGTATATTACTATATAGTAAATAGTTTAACGGATCCTTAGAGGATGGGCGGTCCCAAGCATCCTCTAAGTTATTGATGCACTTTGTTACTGTTCACTTGAGTTGATTTACAGTTTATATGTATTTATGTCCTGACTCGAGGGTTTTGTGTTTTGCTTTACGCTCGGGTCAGATTGATTGAGTTAGCATTCAAGATTCACCTTCGGAGTTGGAGCTTTCCTTGAAGATCCAGCCTACTATTTTGTTTCAGTATCCAGTGTTTCAGTGATGTATCTTGTTACTCTTCTGTTGTATCTCATTTAACTCTGATGTATCTTATATTTTTTTAGTAGCTTCATGAACTACTATCTCTTTTACTTCCGCTGCATTATTATATACTTTGTGTCTGTGATCTATGATTTTATTTACTGTATATTCTGAAGTTTGCCAAAATTTTATTTACAACGCGGTATTTTGAGCAATTCAATTCCGGCATGAGTGTCTATCTATACACTTACAATGGATGCGAATGGTTGAAAATACCGGGTCGTTACAGTTGGTATCAGAGCTTTGGTAGCTCTAGGCAAAACTCAGCATATAGAGTGTATTTACAGAATCACTTTCATTCGAGTTTGAATCTCTTCCCTTTTGACTCAATTCCTTTGAATTGTGGAACGTTCCCTGCGGTTCCAAAGTCCATTCTTATTCCCTGCTATTCATCTTCATTTGATTCTGGAGTATCCCACAACTCCACTTCGAATGATCTTTATAGTGAATTGGCGGTCCCGCCAATCTCAAAAAATTTCTTGTAAGAGGGGTGAAACTCCATTACAACAGCATCGATTCACCAAAAATTTTATATCCTCGGTTTAGATGCTAGTATCTCCTATTATCCCAAACTCTATCTCTTGAGGTCGAATGTAGATTTACCCCAGAAAATCCACTTCGATCTTATACTTTAAGTCACGGTTGACCCGATTAAGGTTGCCCGTGAGTTATTTTAGCTTATCCGCCTCCCTACTCTGTATTTAATCATCTTGTCTTTTGTTTCCAACATATTTTCAAACATTTTGAATTGTATTTGTCAATCTATATTTTGTTTATATATTGTGTTGTTTGAGTTGTTGATGTTGATTTGGGTTTTCGATCGATTCGTCTGATCAACGCTATGGATAGGATTTCTAAAACACTTTGATAGAACAAACTGACACGATATTATTTTTAAAAAAAAATTGGTTAATGAAATAAATTTTGATATATAAGTAAATTTATGGGAACTTAAATGAATTTAGAAAAAGAAATTTGAGAATTTAATTTCCGATGGTTCCAAACCTTTTGTTTAAAAGTTTAAAGGGATATAATATTTAAAATATCTTCAAATAGAAATTTGTTTCCAAAGAATTTTAAGTTTAAAATTAGTACCCTTCTCTTTGTCGCTGGAAAATAACTTCGGTGATGACTGCAGCATCATCGACGTTCAATTTCGAGTTTCGAAGTGAAGAGACTGTTCTGTAGTCTTGCTACAGCTTTGTTTTGGGAAATTAAATTGATTTGAATTTCTAAAATATGACTTAATTTATAATATATATAGATATATGATTGAAATTTGATTTAACATATTATATATATATATTATTACTTATCTCTAAATGGTTTGAAGAAATCGGAAATTTAATTCTTAAATTTTATTTTTAACAATAACTTCAATTATAAAAAGAAAATCAAATTTTTTTGGATAAATGATTAAACTTGAGATAATTGAATTGGAAAGTTTTATTTGTATGACACTATTCCATTCCAATATAACTTACCTTAATTTTAGAAGTTAACAATGTAATTGGGTAATATACAATATAAACAGATGTTATAAATAAAATTTTGGTGGTTATAATAAATGTTATACACTTAAATTTTAATTATAAAATGATTAACAGAGGTAAATATAATAAAGGGTAATTGAATAATTTACAATAAAATGATGTTAAAAGAACTAAAAATAAAAGAAAGCAGTTATAATAAGTGTAAGTATATTGAACATGAGTGATAAATATATTGAGAGGAATAAATTTAATTTTATTAGGAATAAAGAAGAATAAAATTTATTAAATACATTGTGAGTGTAATAAATGATTATTTTTCTAACTCATGGTTTTAAAAAAAAAATTGTTAATTCAAGATGATTGGATAATAAGATAATGAAATTTGATATAGTTAAGATTTATGTAACTTGTGTAAAAGTTTATTTTCTATTTAAGTTGAAATCTCCATGCTTTCAAATTCATTTTCTTATTTTGTTTTTCAAACTATCTTTTGGTTGTTCTTATCATCCTTATCTTGCTATAGATTGGTATAGGCATCTTTCTATAATCTTTGATAATCTCCACCTTGTAAAACTTACCTATAACAACAATTATCAGGTATAACTTCAATCTTTTTGTCATCTTATCTTAATCCTATTTCACTCTATCTTTTCTATACCCTTCCATACCTCATTCCTTTTTGGGGATGAAAAGTTTTGAGTGGGGGAGAGTGTAACAACCTTGTATTTTGTAATTATTTTATTGTATATTTTAATTATTTTTAATGTAAGATTTTGATTTAAAAACTTATTTTACTTATTTGAAATGATTAAATTTATTATTTAAATATAATCTTGATTTTTATATGGGTTATAATTCCAAAATTTTGTAAGTTGAATATTTGCCTGAAATGCTGATTTTGGTCAAAATAGTCAAACTGTGACTTTCAACTTAAAATTTTAAAAGTTTAAAAATTTAAATTTTTTTCTTTTATTATGAAAGTACATGAAATTATAAGAACACCACTTTTCGTTTCGTTGAAATTGAATGTAAATTGTGAAAGTTATACCCTTTACAATATTGTGCGTATATAGGGTTATTTAACAATGACTATTTTAAATTGTATAAATTACTTCTTCTTTGTTTTATTTTATTTTAATATGTGATAATATGTTATATAATGTATATTTTTACTTTTATGTATTTTTAAAATGATAATATAATTTTTCTAAAGTTCATTTGAATTTATTTCTAATTTTAAAAGCCTAGTCTACAATTTTAAACCATTTTCTTAATTTAATCATATATATTTAAAATTTATTTATTTATTTTATGCACTCACTTTTATTTGCTGTGTTTTACTTTATTTTATTCATTTTACATATATTTAAATTAAAGTAAAATTTTCTATTGAAGTTATTTCTAATTCTTAAGTCAAGTTTTCATTTTCTGTGCTATTTTTCTTATTTTAATCATATCTAATTAATATTTAATTATTAATATTTTGTTTATCTGTTATATTTTCGAATTTTAACTGAGATTTTAATTATTTTCAGTTATTTAGATGTATATGAATATATATAGGAAGTTTAAAAGGTTTGAAAGCAAAGAAACGTAAAACCATTTTAACGTTTCTTCTTCCGTTTCTTTTCCCATTAATAGATTTAATTTCATTTGACCGTTCTTTTCTTTATTGTAGCTGTGCATTTCTTACCTCATTTTCACTTGAAAACATTCCTTTCCACTTCATAATAATTTTATAATGAGATGTATAATTTTCCAAGACTAACAGTGATTTATGCACAATTTTAGAACACTGTTTGGTATTTTTAAGGCATTTTCTTCATTATTTTATATTTTTTTTCAAATTATACTATTTGTTACCTCATATTTCTAATTGATTTCGGTTTGTAAAGTATTTTCTTCTGAAATTTTGTTTATGTAAAGTTTTAAAAGGAAAAGAATATGGAAGATTGTAAATCACTTTGAAACGTAAGCCCTTTTATTTGCCCAAACCCTTCATTTCCTTAAACTCCTCAATTAATTGCCTTAGCCGTGTAAAACCCTAATGTAGCCGTCATCTCATTAGGTTTTCACGTGAAAAAAAAGATCATTTTCATTTGTTTCTCACGGCTTCAAAGATCTGGTAATGGTTTCCCTTTCTTTTTCTTAATTTTCTACTTGTTTTCCCTAAATTTTATTTTTTTTCATTTATTTAAAGACTTTGGCTTTTGTTTTCTTAAAAATCTAATTGTGGAAATTTTCTTGAAATGATTTCTGATCATTTGCCCAAATAAAAATAAACAATGTCTGAAAATTTGATTTGGATAAAAAGTGTAACTTTTGTTTCACTTTTGTTTTGGTCAGATTTGTTGTATACTTTTTTTTTTAGAAAAAAAAGTTAGTAATAATTAGTGTGAAACGGGAAATAAACTTTACATTTCTTTTACATATATTTACATCTGTGTCTTAACTTTATATTTAACAATCAATTGGATGAAGCTAAATCAAATGTTATTAATTATGGTACAATAGCTATTAAATTTTGGTTTAAAGTGATGGTTTATTTTCCTAATAGAAACGTTAGTATTTTAAATTTATTTAATAAGAGCAAACAAAGTAATTTGTACGTTATTTAATAAGAGAAACAAAATAATTTGTACGTTACTTTGGGCATATATTTAATTGTTTCTCTTGCCTTTTCGTTATCTATTTGATTTTTTTTTTTGCGTTAACAATGCAAAGTTTTCAGCCGTATATTCTCTTTTGAGAATCCAAAATCTTGCTCAAATCTTGCCTTAAATCATTTTCGTGTGTGAATTATTTCTTTCCCTCTTGCCTCCCATACGTTTCCACCTATTGGATAGAATTGAATGCCTTAATTGCCTCTACCGTTCAAGCATTTATCTCTTGCCTGCCCTCTACATAAATTAGTGAGCAAATGTTAATATATATTTCACGTTCAAAAGTTCCATACCATAAATTATTCATTTTGCTTCCATCAAAATTTGCGTAAGCATCTCCTGAAGGTATGAACCGGCGCATGCTTTTCCTTTCATTTTTTTTCTCTTTTTTTCTTTCTTTCTTCTTTTCACTCTTGTTTTATTTCATTTGTTCTCCTTTCATTGTTTTGCTTTGGGTTGGTGATACAAAATCATATCTTGGCTATCTTTCAACTCAAATCAAAAGTCGTGAAATTGTGCTTGTCGTGCCTTTGGAGTCGTGCTTGTATGTTGTTTTGGTCTCTAGCTTTGAAAAAGGTGAGTCTTTCTCACTCTGACATATATACTTATGAAAAGTGGATTGATGACAAGTGTTTAGTAATGTAAAATGTTTATGCAAGCTAATGATGATCATATGATATGCTATGCCGTGTTATTACCATGCTATTACCATGTTAAAACTGTTAATTTTCACCTGACATCTGATACATGACTGTATATTGTGATATTGACATTGTTTATATAGTTCCCTGTTAGGATAAAAAAATCATTATGGGCTGAATTGATAGGCCTTAGTTATTTTATTTATTTATTTAAGCTTGGGATTGCGGGTTTGAAATGATAGAACCCGGATTTTTACCTTTTAAACTGCGGATTGAAATGATACATATCCGTATCACTTGACCTAGGTTAGAAAACTATATACAGACCCGTGGTTATTCTATAAAGTGCTTTGAATATTTTAAGTATTTTAAAAATATAAAATTATGAAATTTGATTTAAATAGATTTTGAAAGGTTTTAAAATAAATAAATTATGATTTTTCTATGTGTTAAAAATGTAATTTATGAATGGATTAACTGGATTTTGAAATATAACTTATGTTTGAAATTTGGAATTTTGACTAAAAATGATATTTAAGTTACATGAATAAAATGGACTTTAATTTTATTTGGAAAATGGTAAATATGATAAATTGATTTATATTTGAATTTAAGCGATTTATTAAAGAATTATTGATTTTCTATAAATTTAAGTGGTTGAATAATATGACTGTTGAAAATGAAATTTTAAAATATAGCTTGACTTGAAAATGTGAAATTTGAGTTTTAACTAAAGATGTTAAATTAATTAAATAAACTGGAAGTTTAGTTAAATTTGTAAAATGGTAATATAAATCTGAAACGTATAGGTTTTAATTTATGAAAGGAACGTATAGGTTTTAATTTATGAAAGAAACGTATAGGTTTTAATTAATGAAAGAACGTATGGTGTTCTAATTAATGATAGGAACATGTAAATTCCTAATTAATGAAAGAATGGTATAAGTTTTAATTAATGAAAGAAACGTATAAGTTTTAATTAATGAAAGAAACGTGTAAAGTCCTAACTAATGAGAGAACATGAAAGTTTTAATTAATGCAAGAATATGTAAAGTTTAATTAAGAAAGAAACATGTAAAGTTTTAAGTAGTGTGGTATTGATTTAATTAATAAATGTTCATTATTGTAATAGGAATATAAAATTTAAAACGTACATTTGACACGTAGATTTTAATCAATGTAATGGTGTATTTTAAATTGATTAAAATGATAAACGTTACTTATTGTAATAATAATGTAAGTTAATAAGGTGCTTTTAACTTAACATAAGAATTTCGGTTTAAATTGTATATTACAGTAAGAAAGTTTATTTAACTATAAGGCTATGATAAATTGACATGTTAAAATTTTAAGCTTATCAATACTTTGATTATATACAATGTAAAGTGGAAAGTAGTACATTCCGAAAATGCAATGATTCCTTAAGGTAACATTTCCAAAATGCTATGATAATTTAAAGGAATATTTCAAGTTTAATAAATTTAAAGAAATATTCAATGATTTGAAAATTTGGGTTTTATTTGAATGATATAATATTGAATTATTTTTGAAATGGAAATGATACAATTGTGATATTGTTTTGAAATGAGTATGATATTTTGGTCTTGAAAGTATAAATTATTTGAAATAAATATCCATGGGTTATAATAACGATTGGTTGTTAAAGAGACCGGGATCGGATATTGTCTTATAGCCGGACAATACCGAAAACCACTTTAACAACTGTGTACGCGGTGGAGATTCCAGAATGAAGTAGGATGGTGGCGACGTTCTCGAGGTATGTTACGTGGACCCAACTCCCGTGAGTTGGCATATATGACTAGAACAGGAGCTATACCGGGCTACACAAAGGGTCGCACCCTTTCATCGAGCATGCTCCATCGGAAACTATTCTATTACTGTTGTGATTCGATTCGGTGGCGCCACTTTGATTCGGGGGTATTGTTCGAGGTGGGCGGAAGCTGCTGGCTTGCCGTCACCACCGGTTCGGGAGTGCAAACGGTGTATCCACCCTGGCATTGCCTCGCGTACCGTGTCATATCCTTATATCAAGCCCACTACGATTTTGGTTTTAAAGATCCGACCGCGTTAAGGTTCACCATCCCCTTAACGCTATTTTCTATATGATTATACTTTACTGATTAGACACTACCGTATATAGCGTATATTACTATATAGTAAATAGTTTAACGGATCCTTAGAGGATGGGCGGTCCCAAGCATCCTCTAAGTTATTGATGCACTTTGTTACTGTTCACTTGAGTTGATTTACAGTTTATATGTATTTATGTCCTGACTCGAGGGTTTTGTGTTTTGCTTTACGCTCGGGTCAGATTGATTGAGTTAGCATTCAAGATTCACCTTCGGAGTTGGAGCTTTCCTTGAAGATCCAGCCTTCTATTTTGTTTCAGTATCCAGTGTTTCAGTGATGTATCTTGTTACTCTTCTGTTGTATCTCATTTAACTCTGATGTATCTTATATTTTTTTAGTAGCTTCATGAACTACTATCTCTTTTACTTCCGCTGCATTATTATATACTCTGTGTCTGTGATCTGTGATTTTATTTACTGTATATTCTGAAGTTTGCCAAAAATTTATTTACAACGCGGTATTTTGAGCAATTCAATTCCGACATGAGTGTCTATCTATACACTTACAATGGATGCGAATGGTTGAAAATACCGGGTCGTTACACTATCAATAAAGATGCGCAACATCACCAGATTCCAAATAATTTCTCAAATTATTTAATTTCCCAAAATATCTTTACAAGATATATAATTTTCCACACATCAAAAATAAACAACGTTTATTTTGAAAACAATTTTCCCTTTCCATTTATAAATTCCATAGTGAATTTATATTTCAAAATATCTACTGATCTACAGTTTTCAATAGATTTCAAATATTCAATTCCAATTTAGCTTAAAAAAGATAAATTCTCAAAAACGTTCCATTTCATATTGGAAAAGCAATTCCATACTTATTTAAAAGTAAGTGATTCACAAATATTATTTATTTTCACAATTTGAAAATATTCGGTATACTTAAACCATAGTTAAGTATATTTTTCATTCCTTAAGGAAAAATGTTCTTTTATTCGCATTTACTTGGGTCAAAACGAATGTTGCGTAAAACATCGTTACGACGACCCAAAATCACTAGTATAGGGATTCAAAATCTAAAATAGATATATAAATCCCAATACTATACAAAGTATTTCCTTTCGGAAATCATTTACTATAACAACAGTGTTATAGTCCACCATTTCCTTCTTTTCCTCGAAAACGTCTATTTCAACAATGAATGTTGAAATCTACGACTTTCTTTCCTTCTATTTCTCGAAAACGTCTATTTCAACAATGAATGTTGAAATCTATGTTTTCGATACTTGATGCATTTTAAAACATCTTTAAATCGTTTTAAATTCTATTTAAAACATCCTTTTCCCAAAAGATATCCTTTTTATTTAACGATATATTCACTGTTCAAAAACGTGAATATAACTCCTTTAACAAATTCTATATTCAATTTATCAAATTCCATTTATTTCCGAATTTATAACAATGTTTATAAATTCCATCTCTATTTATAAACTTCAATTTACTAATCTCTTTTATTAAATCCAATTCAATTTATATAACCCAATTATAAACCAAAATCTATATTATAAGTTGAATACTTATAATATTATTTATTTACCAAATCGTTTCTTTGAACTTCACAAAATTTTAAATCTTATTACTTATAAGATTTCTTTATATATTTTCTTTCAATTTCAACTTATAAAAATTTCTTTTATTAACTGTTTCTATCAGTATCCATTTAAATGCCCAAAAGCCAGTTTATAAGTTAATTTCCTATAAAACTTTTATTTTCAACATCTATTCATTTGATAACTTTCACAACTTATAAATCTATAAATTTTAATGAAATTCATTTTATACATCAACTCAACACTTAATAGACTCGTTTCATAATTCCAATAAATTTAATTTATAAATATCAATTTATAAAATCTCTCATATAACTATTTATGATAATTATTCAAAACCCAAATTTAACTATTTTATAAATCTATTTATTTTAAAATTTTCCTTTTGGGTTATATTTTATAAAAGTATTAATTTTTATAACATAAAAACTTATATGTTTATTTATTTTAAAGTGAATCAATTCAAAAATTAAATAAAACATATATTTTGGAAGAATCACTTTAAAAATCCTTTTTAATTCAAAATCATTATTTTTAAATTTAAAAATGGATCCGATGATGCCACAGCATCCAATAGTCAATCATGGCACAAATATCATATATCGATATGATAATCAATAATCACACAATATCTATAATCATATAAATATTTGTGAGGAATCCAGTTGGATCCCTCAAACCTGTTTTCCTGCATCCACAGACGTTAGCACAATACCAATTCCACTTCAAGGTGGAATATCGCGATATATGGGATTTTTTAAAATATTTTCCCTTAATAGGCGGCGCAATAGGGTCTCATCCGCTATACAATGCGGGAAATCAATCAATTGCAATATATACATATGCCAATATATATTGCTATATATAGATATATATCATACTATATCTAATATCACAATCAAACAACAATCCATCAATCAACAAATTTTAAATATAACTATTTAAAATTTAAATACCCTTTTGAGTGAGAAGTTCTCACCTTTGCCTTTTGTTTTGCAATCCGTTTTCCAATCCAGATTGTTACCCTTGTAGTTTGACCTTGTATAAATATTTATACAAATTCATAAATATTCGAACATATCAAATAATAAATTCTTTTCATTTTGATATTTTCGATTTATCGGTGATTTCATCTTAATAGTTAAATTAATTGATAATTCTTTTTGAACCAATTTTTAACTCCAATTTAATTTCTAAATTTATTTCCTTTTGAAATAAATTCTTTTCCCTCTCTCAAACTACTAAACAGATAGTTTTTTTTCTCTATTTAAAATATCTAAAACTTGTTAAAACCCTTTTAAAACTTTTCTCTGTTTTATATCCCTCCATCACAGTTATCAATATACCTATAATTATAAAATTTAAATTAAAACAAAACCATTCTAAATTAAAACATGTATTTTATTCCCTGTAATATTCTTATCTTTGATTGTAAACAATTTAAAGAAACAGTTATACCTTACTGTAAAAACATTTTTATTAACAAAATTTAAAGACAGAAGAATACCTCACTGCCGTGATTATCACGGCTTCGATGACAACGCGACGAAGCCCTAGCCACCACCGATCGTCGCCAGGTCGCCACGGCCTCGAGCCTCCTTCCTCTGCCCTAGCTACGACATCAAGTCGTCCACCTTCATCGAACAGCGAGCCTCCATCTACCCTGGCCAACGCGCGCGCCCCCCCTTGCATCGCGAATTGCCGCCGTCGCCATCGAGCGCGACCACATCTCGGCCACCACGCACCTCCACGCTGGCGCCCTTCTGCCCTGAACGAAACCCCCCCATCTGCCGCCACACCAAACGAACTCGCGACCCTCCTCACGAAGTCGAGCGCGACCCTTGAAGCAGCATCGATCTCGATTTGAGAGACAGAGAGAAGCGCGGCCATTTTTTTTTGTTTCGTTTGATTCTGCTTCGTTTTTTTTTATATATACTTGAAGAGGTATCGGCCATTAATAATTTTGAACGAGATGATTTTTCTTCTGCGTTTGAATCTGAAGACTTTTGCGTGATAAAAGAACGAAGGGGAGACAAGAAGTACGTGATTTCTTCCTTTGCAGGGCATAGGTCTGCTATATAAAAAAAAATAGGGTGGCTGATGTTGACAATTGGTATGTTTAAATTCAAATTAAATTTGATTCAAATTTCCAACGCGTTTATACGTCGTGTGCTCACATATCAACTCTGAAAAATACGAAATTTGAAATCCGATAATAATTCAATATTACTGACCCAATGGAACTAGTTTCGTCGAATTTCGAGACTGTGCCTCTAACGGCTATTTTTACATCCAACTCGAACTAAAGAAATTCAAAACTGATCAAAACAGTTTCAATTTCAATTCTGAAGCTTCTATTATCTTCAGTATTATCAATATAGATTTCTACAAGCCCTTGAAATATTTTTAATCAGCTTTAAAATTGAATATTCAAATTTTTATTCAACTTTCAATAGATTAAATTTTAGAATTTAATCGTTAAATTCAAAGTTATAATGGAAATTCAATCCAAACCATTATTCAAATATTTAAAATTAATTAAATATTTTCAATTTTAAATTGTTCAAAATCCTGGGTCGTTACAATCTTCCCCCCTTAAAAGAATTTCGTCCCGAAATTGCAAGTTAGGAAGAAAGGGTCCGTAACTCGTCTACTATTTTTCACAATTCAAATAGTTTTATCAACTTACTAAGCTAAATCTTTTTATTAGAGATTCATCATCATTTCAACTAGCTTTCCAACCTAAGTTATAAGTTTCAACAATATTGTTTACTTCTCATTCCAAATTTAAATTTAAATTCAAATTCAAATTCAAATTTTAAGCTTTCAAATTTTCTCAAAAATTTTCTAACACCCCAAATTTTCGAAAAAATTCGCCAGCGTCTCCTTTGCGCGGCTCGATCAGTACGACTACAAAATGGCACCACGGCCCCTCGAAATCAAAAAGAAAAGAGAAAGCCAAGTGGCTGGAGAAGAAAATCATCAAATTTCATATTGAAATTGAAATACGTACCTTTTGTCGAGCAATTCAATTTTATCTTTGAAATCAAAATCCCAATTCCATTTCTTTTAATATACCTATATAACCTGTTAGTAGTAGTATCCAATTCCAACATTCAAATATCAATTTGCACATTCCATTTCAAAATATTCAATATATGCTTCTTATACATTTTTACTTCACTATTGAAGTTACATATTTATTCTCATTCAATTTTACATTTCAATTTCATTTGAATTCAATTTAACTTCTGAATATTGGATTTTTATCTTTCAATTGCAGCTCTCATTTACAATTGATTCATATTAGTTTGAATTAGTTTCATTTACTAATTTACTTCAATTTGCAATTTATCAAGTTTCAATACAAATTTTAGTCACTTCCATCAAATTTTACATTCAATTCAATGGCTTACAATGCAGTTTCTTGACATTCGATTCATTTTTAAACAAAACGAATTCATATTCATTCTAGTTTATAACTAATTTAAATTGATACCAATTCAATTTATTTTAATTCTACTTCAGGTCAATTTGCAATTGATTCCATTCAATTTTGTTTACATTCCATATTCATATTCATCTCGAATTTACTTAAGCTAGTTCACTTCAAACTCAAGTTCATTTAATTTCTTGTAAACAATTTCCAATTTCATTTATTTGCTAATGTAGCTTCATTGGTTCATTCACCGTTTCATTTATCTCAACTTATTGAGTCCATTAGATTAAATTCTCAAATTTACTTTTATATAGCATTCCAGAGTCTTTTCAACCTTACAAAACCATTTTTTGAAAACAATTCAAATTTATCCTTTGAATTTCCAAAACCAAACCCAAATTTTCCAAACATCTTTCATTTAAAACAATTCGGCAGCAATTCCTCTTTTGGAAACCCGAAAATGAACACCGATGATGTCGCGATCACCATCGGAATTATTTTCCAGCGACCGACAAGAGTTTAGAGCTTTTCATTCCTTCAAAACAAATTTCCAAAAACCTTTGAAATTCATTTTCAAATCAAAAAGGAATTTAATTTCTAAAATTTCCAAATTCTTTGAAAAGCATTTCCAAAAACTTCTCTGGAATTCTATTTCCAATTATATGTCACATTTATAATTTATATTCTCAATTTCATTTTGTATATGGATTTTTTTTTATTTTCTTATCTTTATTTCAATTTTCATATAACAACGATTCCGATTCTTATTCAATTTCAATGGTAATAGTTTAATATTATTACTACCTAACATCCATGTATCCATATACTATAATAATTTATAGAAAATCATTTCTTTTACATACAAAAAAATAGTTTTGGGCAAAATTATTTCATTTACCCGATTTTTAAAACAATACTGTGTCGGTTTATCTTGTTCAAGAGTCTAGAAACTCCTATCGACACAGTTAGCTAGACTGCACCGACCAGAATCTATAAACAATCAACCAATAAGTCAACACAATACAAAACAATTTTATATTCACTAACAAATACGCACTCATATCTATTATTACACTCAAACTCATTCTAGAGTACTACTGACTCCATCTCTAATGAGTAACACCCAACAGAGCCATAGTTGTCGCTTAACCATATGCTCTGATACCAAATGTAAAGTTTCAGCTTTTTCGTTGCCGAAAAACCGAAATGTTATGGTTGAAGAAGAAGAAAGAGGTAGAAGAAGAGAGAAAAAGATAGAACAGAACAGGAAGTAACAACACAATAACAGAATCTCACAGTCGCAGCGGAACAACATATAATAGATAAATGAATAATCTTTAAAACAAAGAAATATATCAGTTATTATATTACATCACATTACATTACATCATCAGAGTGTACAACAACAAACAACAACAAACAGCAGAAAAGAAATACTATATACAATATAATATACTACGCCATCCAGCTCGCCTCCAGATATCTGTAGCAACACCTGAATCCAGAATGGCCTGATAACCTAACTCTAGACTACTGCCCGTGTAGAAATTGGTGGGCACCCAGAGTTTAGGAAGGGAACGATAAACTCCAGGTCAGTCATGTGACTGGTGTGAGAACTAAAAACAGTTATTTATCTATTAAACAAAGAACAGGAGAAATTTCAAAAGAAAATTCGCAATGCTTTTTGAAAATGAAACTACCATAAGGTCTCCCGCCACACACACAATGCAAACGCAGACTTGGAGGAGGTTTCTCCTTATGATAGTCAAAGATGCTTACTACGCAAAATCAAATCATTTTTGATATTATTATTAGTGCATAGTGTAGAAAACATTTTCGAAAGTAGAATATAAATCTTAGCCAGCATAGGCATTCCGCACTTATGCCTACTATAGCTACTATGTTCAATGGCAGGTTACCGCCACATTCCATAGCAGGTAATACAACTAAAACCGTACAAGGCTCGTATTGTTTCTTTGGATTTCCAACAAATGGTCAGGCCAAGGAACTTCCCATTGCCACATGGAAACGCCTCTGGAATGACGTCCCGAGAACCTAACCGGATCTCTGCCAACACAAGGCCGGGTTACCCCTAACTGGGTAACAACTGACACGAATATGTCATTCCCCGATCGTAACCGATCTATATCCGAGGATCCCCGATTTCCAACAACCACAAAGTAATAAATTTGCAGTAACCACATAGGTTAAGTATCTGGGCTCCATACCATGATACCACCTCTATCCAGAAGGAATGACATACACTAAAGGGGCGCTACCCCCTAATAACCTTGCTGCATCTTTCCTGTTTTGTCCATTTCCGGGGTGTGAGGCTCGATGAAGTCTCGTCCACAAAGTCACGCTTTACAAAAGCAGTGCTTTGGGTTAACAAATGATCAAAGCAATGATCATCAAGATAGACGATCAAACAAATGATCCTATCACAAATGATCATTCAACGATCATTTCATAGCAACACTCAGCATGCTACATTACCAATTCGGGAATGTATCACTAGTAACCATCAACTATATAACCTCTGAGCTCGTACGTCTCAGAGAAGGGTGTTAAGCTAAGAGAATAAATTCTCCGCCACCAACAGAAATATATTTGATAAAAACCAGCTTTACATCTCAAATTGTAACGTCAGACATACAATCCATACAAGTCCGTTCCGGGATCGAACGGAACCGAAGGCACTTCCAAAGAAGCCCTTGCAAATCCGGATATTCACTAATCACGTCCGGACATCCCGTCACTAAGGGCGATAAACCTCTGTATCGGAGATCAGCTGATGCAGAGTAACTCGACGGTAATCCATCCGTTTTCACAAATATCCGGTCTTCAACACCGGTCTTCAAATGCAATTCATAACGACGTATCACATATCCGGAATGGGTTATACGACCCCATGGTCCTTTCCCGGTTAACCCGAATAGTGAGCGCTTATTTAAAAATAAGTGTGGCATCCAAATTCAAGCAATCACAACAAATACATATTTAAAGGTAAATATTGATAGTCGGTTATTTAAATATCAATAAAGATGCGCAACATCACCAGATTCCAAATAATTTCTCAAATTATTTAATTTCCCAAAATATCTTTACAAGATATATAATTTTCCACACTTCAAAAATAAACAACGTTTATTTTGAAAACAATTTTCCCTTTCCATTTATAAATTCCATAGTGAATTTATATTTCAAAATATCTACTGATCTACAGTTTTCAATAGATTTCAAATATTCAATTCCAATTTATCTTCAAAAAGATAAATTCTCAAAAACGTTCCATTTCATATTGGAAAAGCAATTCCATACTTATTTAAAAGTAAGTGATTCACAAATATTATTTATTTTCACAATTTGAAAATATTCGGTATACTTAAACCATAGTTAAGTATATTTTTCATTCCTTAAGGAAAAACGTTCTTTTATTCACATTTACTTGGGTCAAAACGAATGTTGCGTAAAACATCGTTACGACGACCCAAAATCACAAGTATAGGGATTCAAAATTTAAAATAGATATATAAATCCCAATACTATACAAAGTATTTCCTTCGGAAATCATTTACTATAACAACAGTGTTATAGTCCACCATTTCCTTCTTTTCCTCGAAAACGTCTATTTCAACAATGAATGTTGAAATCTACGACTTCCTTTCCTTCTATTTCTCGAAAACGTCTATTTCAACAATGAATGTTGAAATCTATGTTTTTGATACTTGATGCATTTTAAAACATCTTTAAATCGTTTTAAATTCTATTTAAAACATCCTTTTCCCAAAAGATATCCTTTTTATTTAACGATATATTCACTGTTCAAAAACGTGAATATAACTCCTTTAACAAATTCTATATTCAATTTATCAAATTCCATTTATTTCCGAATTTATAACAATGTTTATAAATTCCATCTCTATTTATAAACTTCAATTTACTAATCTCTTTTATTAAATCCAATTCAATTTATATAACCCAATTATAAACCAAAATCTATATTATAAGTTGAATACTTATAATATTATTTATCTACCAAATCGTTCCTTTGAACTTCACAAATTTTTAAATCTTATTACTTATAAGATTTCTTTATATATTTTCTTTCAATTTCAACTTATAAATATTTCTTTTATTAACTGTTTCTATCAGTATCCATTTAAATGCCCAAAAGCCAGTTTATAAGTTAATTTCCTATAAAACTTTTATTTTCAACATCTATTCATTTGATAACTTTCACAACTTATAAATCTATAAATTTTAATGAAATTCATTTTATACATCAACTCAACACTTAATAGACTCGTTTCATAATTCCAATAAATTTAATTTATAAATATCAATTTATAAAATCTCTCATATAACTATTTATGATAATTATTCAAAACCCAAATTTAACTATTTTATAAATCTATTTATTTTAAAATTTTCCTTTTGGGTTATATTTTATAAAAGTATTAATTTTTATAACATAAAAACTTATATGTTTATTTATTTTAAAGTGAATCAATTCAAAAATTAAATAAAACATATGTTTTGGAAGAATCATTTTAAAAATCCTTTTTAATTCAAAATCGTTATTTTTAACTTTAAAAATGGATCTGATGATGCCACAGCATCCAATAGTCAATCACGGCACAAATATCATATATCGATATGATAATCAATAATCACACAATATCTATAATCATATAAATATTTGTGAGGAATCCAGTTGGATCCCTCCAACCTGTTTCCCCGCATCCACAGACGTTAGCACAATACCAATTCCACTTCAAGGTGGAATATCGCGGTATATGGGATTTTTTAAAATATTATCCGCTTAATAGGCGGCGCAATAGGGTCTCATCCGCTATACAATGCGGGAAATCAATCAATTGCAATATATACATATGCCAATATATATATATTGCTATATATAGATATATATCCTACTATATCTAATATCACAATCAAACAACAATCCATCAATCAACAAATTTTAAATATAACTATTTAAAATTTAAATACCCTTTTGAGTGAGAAGTTCTCACCTTTGCCTTTTATTTTGCAATCCGTTTTCCAATCCAGATTGTTACCCTTGTAGTTTGACCTTGTATAAATATTTATACAAATTCATAAATATTCGAACATATCAAATAATAAATTCTTTTCATTTTGATATTTTCGATTTATCGGTGATTTCATCTTAATAGTTAAATTAATTGATAATTCTTTTTGAACCAATTTTTAACTCCAATTTAATTTCTAAATTTATTTCCTTTTGAAATAAATTCTTTTCCCTCTCTCAAACTACTAAACAGACAGTTTTTTTTTCTCTATTTAAAATATCTAAAACTTGTTAAAACCCTTTTAAAACTTTTCTCTGTTTTATATCCCTCCATCACAGTTATCAATATACCTATAATTATAAAATTTAAATTAAAACAAAACCATTCTAAATTAAAACATGTATTTTATTCCCTGTAATATTCTTATCTTTGATTGTAAACAATTTAAATAAACAGTTATACCTTACTGTAAAAACATTTTTATTAACAAAATTTAAAGACAGAAGAATACCTCACTGCCGTGATTATCACGGCTTCGATGACAACGCGACGAAGCCCTAGCCACCACCGATCGCCGCCAGGTCGCCACGGCCTCGAGCCTCCTTCCTCTGCCCTAGCTACGACATCAAGTCGTCCACCTTCATCGAACAGCGAGCCTCCATCTACCCTGGCCAACGCGCGCGCCCCCCCTTGCATCGCGAATTGCCGCCGTCGCCATCGAGCGCGACCACATCTCGGCCACCACGCACCTCCACGCTGGCGCCCTTCTGCCCTGAACGAAACCCCCCCATCTGCCGCCACACCAAACGAACTCGCGACCCTCCTCACGAAGTCGAGCGCGACCCTTGAAGCAGCATCGATCTCGATTTGAGAGACAGAGAGAAGCGCGGCCATTTTTTTTTGTTTCGTTTGATTCTGCTTCGTTTTTTTATATATATACTTGAAGAGGTATCGGCCATTAATAATTTTGAACGAGATGATTTTTCTTCTGCGTTTGAATCTGAAGACTTTTGCGTGATAAAAGAACGAAGGGGAGACAAGAAGTACGTGATTTCTTCCTTTGCAGGGCATAGGTCTGCTATATAAAAAAAAATAGGGTGGCTGATGTTGACAATTGGTATGTTTAAATTCAAATTAAATTTGATTCAAATTTCCAACGCGTTTATACGTCGTGTGCTCACATATCAACTCTGAAAAATACGAAATTTGAAATCCGATAATAATTCAATATTACTGACCCAATGGAACTAGTTTCGTCGAATTTCGAGACTGTGCCTCTAACGGCTATTTTTACATCCAACTCGAACTAAAGAAATTCAAAACTGATCAAAACAGTTTCAATTTCAATTCTGAAGCTTCTATTATCTTCAGTATTATCAATATAGATTTCTACAAGCCCTTGAAATATTTTTAATCAGCTTTAAAATTGAATATTCAAATTTTTATTCAACTTTCAATAGATTAAATTTTAGAATTTAATCGTTAAATTCAAAGTTATAATGGAAATTCAATCCAAACCATTATTCAAATATTTAAAATTAATTAAATATTTTCAATTTTAAATTGTTCAAAATCCTGGGTCGTTACAATCTTCCCCCCTTAAAAGAATTTCGTCCCGAAATTGCAAGTTAGGAAGAAAGGGTCCGTAACTCGTCTACTATTTTTCACAATTCAAATAGTTTTATCAACTTACTAAGCTAAATCTTTTTATTAGAGATTCATCATCATTTGAACTAGCTTTCCAACCTAAGTTATAAGTTTCAACAATATTGTTTACTTCTCATTCCAAATTTAAATTTAAATTCAAATTCAAATTCAAATTTTAAGCTTTCAAATTTTCTCAAAAATTTTCTAACACCCCAAATTTTCGAAAAAATTCGCCAGCGTCTCCTTTGCGCGGCTCGATCAGTACGACTACAAAATGGCACCACGGCCCCTCGAAATCAAAAAGAAAAGAGAAAGCCAAGTGGCTGGAGAAGAAAATCATCAAATTTCATATTGAAATTGAAATACGTACCTTTTGTCGAGCAATTCAATTTTATCTTTGAAATCAAAATCCCAATTCCATTTCTTTTAATATACCTATATAACCTGTTAGTAGTAGTATCCAATTCCAACATTCAAATATCAATTTGCACATTCCATTTCAAAATATTCAATATATGCTTCTTATACATTTTTACTTCACTATTGAAGTTACATATTTATTCTCATTCAATTTTACATTTCAATTTCATTTGAATTCAATTTAACTTCTGAATATTGGATTTTTATCTTTCAATTGCAGCTCTCATTTACAATTGATTCATATTAGTTTGAATTAGTTTCATTTACTAATTTACTTCAATTTGCAATTTATCAAGTTTCAATACAAATTTTAGTCACTTCCATCAAATTTTACATTCAATTCAATGGCTTACAATGCAGTTTCTTGACATTCGATTCATTTTTAAACAAAACGAATTCATATTCATTCTAGTTTATAACTAATTTAAATTGATACCAATTCAATTTATTTTAATTCTACTTCAGGTCAATTTGCAATTGATTCCATTCAATTTTGTTTACATTCCATATTCATATTCATCTCGAATTTACTTAAGCTAGTTCACTTCAAACTCAAGTTCATTTAATTTCTTGTAAACAATTTCCAATTTCATTTATTTGCTAATGTAGCTTCATTGGTTCATTCACCGTTTCATTTATCTCAACTTATTGAGTCCATTAGATTAAATTCTCAAATTTACTTTTATATATCATTCCAGAGTCTTTTCAACCTTACAAAACCATTTTTTGAAAACAATTCAAATTTATCCTTTGAATTTCCAAAACCAAACCCAAATTTTCCAAACATCTTTCATTTAAAACAATTCGGCAGCAATTCCTCTTTTGGAAACCCGAAAATGAACACCGATGATGTCGCGATCACCATCGGAATTATTTTCCAGCGACCGACAAGAGTTTAGAGCTTTTCATTCCTTCAAAACAAATTTCCAAAAACCTTTGAAATTCATTTTCAAATCAAAAAGGAATTTAATTTCTAAAATTTCCAAATTCTTTGAAAAGCATTTCCAAAAACTTCTCTGGAATTCTATTTCCAATTATATGTCACATTTATAATTTATATTCTCAATTTCATTTTGTATATGGATTTTTTTTTATTTTCTTATCTTTATTTCAATTTTCATATAACAACGATTCCGATTCTTATTCAATTTCAATGGTAATAGTTTAATATTATTACTACCTAACATCCATGTATCCATATACTATAATAATTTATAGAAAATCATTTCTTTTACATACAAAAAAATAGTTTTGGGCAAAATTATTTCATTTACCCGATTTTTAAAACAATACTGTGTCGGTTTATCTTGTTCAAGAGTCTAGAAACTCCTATCGACACAGTTAGCTAGACTGCACCGACCAGAATCTATAAACAATCAACCAATAAGTCAACACAATACAAAACAATTTTATATTCACTAACAAATACGCACTCATATCTATTATTACACTCAAACTCATTCTAGAGTACTACTGACTCCATCTCTAATGAGTAACACCCAACAGAGCCATAGTTGTCGCTTAACCATATGCTCTGATACCAAATGTAAAGTTTCAGCTTTTTCGTTGCCGAAAAACCGAAATGTTATGGTTGAAGAAGAAGAAAGAGGTAGAAGAAGAGAGAAAAAGATAGAACAGAACAGGAAGTAACAACACAATAACAGAATCTCACAGTCGCAGCGGAACAACATATAATAGATAAATGAATAATCTTTAAAACAAAGAAATATATCAGTTATTACATTACATCACATTACATTACATCATCAGAGTGTACAACAACAAACAACAACAAACAGCGGAAAAGAAATACTATATACAATATAATATACTACGCCATCCAGCTCGCCTCCAGATATCTGTAGCAACACCTGAATCCAGAATGACCTGATAACCTAACTCTAGACTACTGCCCGTGTAGAAATTGGTGGGCACCCAGAGTTTAGGAAGGGAACGATAAACTCCAGGTCAGTCATGTGACTGGTGTGAGAACTAAAAACAGTTATTTATCTATTAAACAAAGAACAGGAGAAATTTTAAAAGAAAATTCGCAATGCTTTTTGAAAATGAAACTACCATAAGGTCTCCCGCCACACACACAATGCAAACGCAGACTTGGAGGAGGTTTCTCCTTATGATAGTCAAAGATGCTTACTACGCAAAATCAAATCATTTTTGATATTATTATTAGTGCATAGTGTAGAAAACATTTTCGAAAGTAGAATATAAATCTTAGCCAGCATAGGCATTCCGCACTTATGCCTACTATAGCTACTATGTTCAATGGCAGGTTACCGCCACATTCCATAGCAGGTAATACAACTAAAACCGTACAAGGCTCGTATTGTTTCTTTGGATTTCCAACAAATGGTCAGGCCAAGGAACTTCCCATTGCCACATGGAAACGCCTCTGGAATGACGTCCCGAGAACCTAACCGGATCTCTGCCAACACAAGGCCGGGTTACCCCTAACTGGGTAACAACTGACACGAATATGTCATTCCCCGATCGTAACCGATCTATATCCGAGGATCCCCGATTTCCAACAACCACAAAGTAATAAATTTGCAGTAACCACATAGGTTAAGTATCTGGGCTCCATACCATGATACCACCTCTATCCAGAAGGAATGACATACACTAAAGGGGCGCTACCCCCTAATAACCTTGCTGCATCTTTCCTGTTTTGTCCATTTCCGGGGTGTGAGGCTCGATGAAGTCTCGTCCACAAAGTCACGCTTTACAAAAGCAGTGCTTTGGGTTAACAAATGATCAAAGCAATGATCATCAAGATAGACGATCAAACAAATGATCCTATCACAAATGATCATTCAACGATCATTTCATAGCAACACTCAGCATGCTACATTACCAATTCGGGAATGTATCACTAGTAACCATCAACTATATAACCTCTGAGCTCGTACGTCTCAGAGAAGGGTGTTAAGCTAAGAGAATAAATTCTCCGCCACCAACAGAAATATATTTGATAAAAACCAGCTTTACATCTCAAATTGTAACGTCAGACATACAATCCATACAAGTCCGTTCCGGGATCGAACGGAACCGAAGGCACTTCCAAAGAAGCCCTTGCAAATCCGGATATTCACTAATCACGTCCGGACATCCCGTCACTAAGGGCGATAAACCTCTGTATCGGAGATCAGCTGATGCAGAGTAACTCGACGGTAATCCATCCGTTTTCACAAATATCCGGTCTTCAACACCGGTCTTCAAATGCAATTCATAACGACGTATCACATATCCGGAATGGGTTATACGACCCCATGGTCCTTTCCCGGTTAACCCGAATAGTGAGCGCTTATTTAAAAATAAGTGTGGCATCCAAATTCAAGCAATCACAACAAATACATATTTAAAGGTAAATATTGATAGTCGGTTATTTAAATATCAATAAAGATGCGCAACATCACCAGATTCCAAATAATTTCTCAAATTATTTAATTTCCCAAAATATCTTTACAAGATATATAATTTTCCACACTTCAAAAATAAACAACGTTTATTTTGAAAACAATTTTCCCTTTCCATTTATAAATTCCATAGTGAATTTATATTTCAAAATATCTACTGATCTACAGTTTTCAATAGATTTCAAATATTCAATTCCAATTTATCTTCAAAAAGATAAATTCTCAAAAACGTTCCATTTCATATTGGAAAAGCAATTCCATACTTATTTAAAAGTAAGTGATTCACAAATATTATTTATTTTCACAATTTGAAAATATTCGGTATACTTAAACCATAGTTAAGTATATTTTTCATTCCTTAAGGAAAAACGTTCTTTTATTCACATTTACTTGGGTCAAAACGAATGTTGCGTAAAACATCGTTACGACGACCCAAAATCACAAGTATAGGGATTCAAAATTTAAAATAGATATATAAATCCCAATACTATACGAAGTATTTCCTTTCGGAAATCATTTACTATAACAACAGTGTTATAGTCCACCATTTCCTTCTTTTCCTCGAAAACGTCTATTTCAACAATGAATGTTGAAATCTACGACTTCCTTTCCTTCTATTTCTCGAAAACGTCTATTTCAACAATGAATGTTGAAATCTATGTTTTTGATACTTGATGCATTTTAAAACATCTTTAAATCGTTTTAAATTCTATTTAAAACATCCTTTTCCCAAAAGATATCCTTTTTATTTAACGATATATACACTGTTCAAAAACGTGAATATAACTCCTTTAACAAATTCTATATTCAATTTATCAAATTCCATTTATTTCCGAATTTATAACAATGTTTATAAATTCCATCTCTATTTATAAACTTCAATTTACTAATCTCTTTTATTAAATCCAATTCAATTTATATAACCCAATTATAAACCAAAATCTATATTATAAGTTGAATACTTATAATATTATTTATCTACCAAATCGTTCCTTTGAACTTCACAAATTTTTAAATCTTATTACTTATAAGATTTCTTTATATATTTTCTTTCAATTTCAACTTATAAATATTTCTTTTATTAACTGTTTCTATCAGTATCCATTTAAATGCCCAAAAGCCAGTTTATAAGTTAATTTCCTATAAAACTTTTATTTTCAACATCTATTCATTTGATAACTTTCACAACTTATAAATCTATAAATTTTAATGAAATTCATTTTATACATCAACTCAACACTTAATAGACTCGTTTCATAATTCCAATAAATTTAATTTATAAATATCAATTTATAAAATCTCTCATATAACTATTTATGATAATTATTCAAAACCCAAATTTAACTATTTTATAAATCTATTTATTTTAAAATTTTCCTTTTGGGTTATATTTTATAAAAGTATTAATTTTTATAACATAAAAACTTATATGTTTATTTATTTTAAAGTGAATCAATTCAAAAATTAAATAAAACATATGTTTTGGAAGAATCATTTTAAAAATCCTTTTTAATTCAAAATCGTTATTTTTAACTTTAAAAATGGATCTGATGATGCCACAGCATCCAATAGTCAATCACGGCACAAATGTCATATATCGATATGATAATCAATAATCACACAATATCTATAATCATATAAATATTTGTGAGGAATCCAGTTGGATCCCTCCAACCTGTTTCCCTGCATCCACAGTCGTTAGCACAATACCAATTCCACTTCAAGGTGGAATATCGCGGTATATGGGATTTTTTAAAATATTATCCGCTTAATAGGCGGCGCAATAGGGTCTCATCCGCTATACAATGCGGGAAATCAATCAATTGCAATATATACATGTGCCAATATATATATATTGCTATATATAGATATATATCCTACTATATCTAATATCACAATCAAACAACAATCCATCAATCAACAAATTTTAAATATAACTATTTAAAATTTAAATACCCTTTTGAGTGAGAAGTTCTCACCTTTGCCTTTTCTTTTGCAATCCGTTTTCCAATCCAGATTGTTACCCTTGTAGTTTGACCTTGTATAAATATTTATACAAATTCATAAATATTCGAACATATCAAATAATAAATTCTTTTCATTTTGATATTTTCGATTTATCGGTGATTTCATCTTAATAGTTAAATTAATTGATAATTCTTTTTGAACCAATTTTTAACTCCAATTTAATTTCTAAATTTATTTCCTTTTGAAATAAATTCTTTTCCCTCTCTCAAACTACTAAACAGACAGTTTTTTTTTCTCTATTTAAAATATCTAAAACTTGTTAAAACCCTTTTAAAACTTTTCTCTGTTTTATATCCCTCCATCACAGTTATCAATATACCTATAATTATAAAATTTAAATTAAAACAAAACCATTCTAAATTAAAACATGTATTTTATTCCCTGTAATATTCTTATCTTTGATTGTAAACAATTTAAATAAACAGTTATACCTTACTGTAAAAACATTTTTATTAACAAAATTTAAAGACAGAAGAATACCTCACTGCCGTGATTATCACGGCTTCGATGACAACGCGACGAAGCCCTAGCCACCACCGATCGTCGCCAGGTCGCCACGGCCTCGAGCCTCCTTCCTCTGCCCTAGCTACGACATCAAGTCGTCCACCTTCATCGAACAGCGAGCCTCTATCTACCCTGGCCAACGCGCGCGCCCCCCCTTGCATCGCGAATTGCCGCCGCCGCCATCGAGCGCGACCACATCTCGGCCACCACGCGCCTCCACGCTGGCGCCCTTCTGCCCTGAACGAAACCCTCCCCCCATCTGCCGCCACACCAAACGAACTCGCGACCCACCTCACGAAGTCGAGCGCGACCCTTGAAGCAGCATCGATCTCGATTTGGGAGACAGAGAGAAGCACGGCCATTTTTTTTTGTTTCATTTGATTCTGCTTCGTTTTTTTTATATACTTGAAGAGGTATCGGCCATTAATAATTTTGAACGAGATGATTTTTCTTCTGCGTTTGAATCTGAAGACTTTTGCGTGATAAAAGAACGAAGGGGAGACAAGAAGTACGTGATTTCTTCCTTTGCAGGGCATAGGTCTGCTATATAAAATAATAATAGGGTGGCTGATGTTGACAATTGGTATGTTTAAATTCAAATTAAATTTGATTCAAATTTCCGACGCGTTTATACGTCGTGTGCTCACATATCAACTCCGAAAAATACGAAATTTGAAATCCGATAATAATTCAATATTACGGACCCAATGGAACTAGTTTCGTCGAATTCCGAAACTGTGCCTCGGACGGCTATTTTTTCATCCAACTCGAACTAAAGAAATTCAAAACAGATCAAAACAGTTTCAATTTCAATTCTGAAGTTTCTATTATCTTCAGTATTATCAATATAGATTTTTACAAGCCCTTGAAATATTTTTAATCAGCTTTAAAATTGAAGATTCAAATTTTTATTCAACTTTCAATAGATTAAATTTTAGAATTTAATCGTTAAATTCAAAGTTATAATGGAAATTCAATCCAAACCATTATTCAAATATTCAAAATTAATTAAATATTTTCAATTTTGAATTGTTCAAAATCCTGGGTCGTTACACATACAGAAAATAGCGTTAAGGGGATGGTGAACCTTAACGCGGTCGGATCTTAAAAACCAAAATCGTAGTGGGCTCGATGTAAGGAGATGACACAGCACGCGAGCCAATGCCAGGGTGGATACACCTTTTGCACTCCCGGACCGGTGGTGACGGCAAGCCAGCAGCTTTCGCCCACCTCGAACAATACCCCCGAATCAAAGTGGCGCCACATATCGAATCACAAAGGTAATAGAATGGTTTCCGGTGGAGCATGATCGATGAAAGGGTGCGACCCTTTGTGTAGCCCGGTATAGCTCATGTTTTAGTCATTTATGCCAACTCACGGGAGTTGGGTCCACGTAATATACCTCGAGAACGTCGCCACCATCCTACTTCATTCTGGAATCTCCACCGCGCACACAGTTGTTAAAGTGGTTTTCGGTATTGACCGGCTATACGACAATATCCGATCACGGTCTCTTTAACAACCTATCCTTATTATAACCCGTAGTTATAACTTTAAAACAATATTTTATACATCAAAAATAAAATGTCATTTCAACCCCAACCTTTATCAAAATAAAGATTAAATCATTTCCAAACCATTTCAATATATCATCATACCATATCTTTCAATTCAAATATTTATCAAAATAAATATCAAGTCATTTCTAACCATTTCAATGTTTACAATTATCATATCCTTTAAAAACTTCCTTTCAAATCATTTTAATATATCAAAATATCATAACCTTTCAAAACTTCATTCAAAATATCTTATATTTCCGCACTTCCTTTCAAATTATTTTAATATCAAAATGTCATATCTTTCAAAACTCCATTTTCAAATCATTTTAATATATCAAAATATCATATCTTTACAAAACCACATTTCAATCATTTAATATATCAAAATATCATCTCTTTTCAAAACCACATTCATTTCAAATCGTTATTCATTTTATTCAATTTAAAATACCATTTCAATTCACATTTCAAAACAGTTTATATTAAAAAAAAATCATTTTTAATCATTAAAATGAAGTTATTATGTTCAATAATTAAATTATTAAATTTCCAAAATTTTCAACTTTCAAAGGTCATTTATTCACTTAAGTTTATCAAAATGCTGAAAATTCACTTTTCGTGGCATTTAGAAAACGCTACGGAAAGATACATTCAAAACAGTTCAATTTAACAAAAGACAACATTTTAAAATGTTGTAATAGGGTTTACTTAAATTTCAAATAAACTTAGTTAAATTCAAAAATTATAGCACTTACAAAAATTTCTATAATAGCTTTTAATTCAATTTAGCTTTTTAGTTCATTATCATCAACTACAGCATTTACAAATGCTGTAATATCATTTACATTGTAATTAATAGCATTTCAAAAATGCAGTCAATTAACTCCAAATATTCAATATAATTTCTCAACCAATTATTTTTTTTATCTAAAACATTTTTAACTCATAAAATCATACATTTTCACATTTATAAACATCATTTAATTTTCCTCAAGTTCATGATTTTATAAAGTTAAATTTCCATTCAAAATCAACATTTAATAATAATTCACTTTGCATTAAATTTCAACTTAACACTTAAGTTCAAATTCTCAAATATAACTTAATTTTATTTTTATTTACTTAACTAAAAGTTCACTTTTAAGTCAATTTCATAAATTTCCAACTAGTTATATTTCAAAATTTCAACTTAAAGTATTCGTTCATTTCACATTTCAACTTTATTAAAATCATTAATATGATATAAAATCACTTTGAATTCATGTAAATTCAAATTATCATAAATTTATCATAATTTCATATTCAATTTAATTTCCAATTATAATTAAATCAAATTTTCCACAATAACTTACGTTCAAAATTTTCTAACTTTTCATTAATTCATTTTACTTACAATTATTCAGAAAATCAATAATATTTTACAAAAATCCTTTTCAATTAGATTTAAATCAAAATGTTTTAATATTTACATTTCTAAAATAATTTAAAAATTTTAGAAAACACATATTAACTACAGGTCTGTATATAATTTTCTACACTAGGAAAAGTGATACGGGTAATATATCATTTCAACCCGTAATTTACAAAGAAAATCTGGGTTTTATCATTTCAAACCCGTAGTCCTAAGTAAATGAAATAAATTGAAAATCATTCAGGCCTATCATTTCAGCCCATAACAATTTTCCCTTATTCTAAAGTCCGTTCGGGTATGTATAATTTCAACCCATAGTGATTTCTAATTTATAGGGAACTTGCAGTGTGATAAACTGATAAAATATACAGAATAGCATGAAATAACATTAACATATGATATAACTGGTGTAATAACAGGTGTGAACATCATATGATAATAATATAAGCAGTTATAACATGTTAATATAGTTCTACAGATTCACAGGGTGTCAATTTACTACTTATATAAGTGCATAATGCCTGGTGAGAAATACTCACTTGTTCAAAGCTGGAGATATCCACCAAAGCAACAATACTGACATTACGAAGGCACGACAAATGATCCAAATGTGTGGAGAGAGCCAAGATATGATCTTGTGAACAACACAAAAACAAGACAAATATAAATATGATTTCAATATAAATTATCAAAAGAAACAGTTTAGAAATGAATGCAAATATGAATCAAATGCTCTGACCATTGCCTCAACCATCATGTGATCAGGATGAATATGGTCAGGCTTTGAGCATGGTTTGGATCAGGTATGGTCTGAAAAAGGTGCGACTACAAGGTAATGAAGGTGAGTGGAAGTTACAAGGTGTTGAAGGCAATGGAAAACAAAAGGGTTTCAAGGCAAAATGTGGTTTTTGTTGCACCATAGGGTTCGGCCCCTTGCTGATGTGGCTCGGCCATGGTATGTGGTGGTCAGGTGGTGGCTGGAGTGTGGGCCAGAGGTGGTGGAAGGTCAGGTTGTGGCAGCTGAAGGTGGTGGTCGTGGTTGAACCTAAAGGTGATGGTGCAAATGGTGATTGGCTAGCATTGTTACAAGATGTTTTACAATAGTTTTTTGTGGGGTTTTGTTCCATGGAAGGCCACGGCCTGATCATTGCAGAGGGGGAGGAGGCTGAAGAGGCTAAGGAAGGTGATGGAATAGGTCGGAGAGGGTGGTGGTGGAGTATGGTCGAACAAATGCAAGATGAAGGCCAAGCAAAATCACTTGAAAATCAATGGAAGGGGTGGAAAAAGAATGGAAAGGAAGACATTACCCAAATTTTTCTTTCAGATCTGAAAGTATGGATGAGAAGTGAAGAGAAAGAAGTGCTTTCACGTGATTTTTCAGAAATAAAACTCACGGCTATAGATGAGAAGTGTATGGCTATCAATGAATGCAAGAGTTAGAAAATGAAAGGGTGGGAAAACAAAGAGACTTAAGCAACTAAAGAGTCACAAAACCTTTCATATTTCTTATATATATTTATATACATTTAAATAACTGAAAATACTTATAAATTTCATTTCAAATTCGAAAATATAACAGATAAACAAATATTAATAATTAAATATTAATTAGATATGATTAAAATAAGAAAATAGCAAAAAATGAAAACTAGTCTAGAAAATTTGAAATTAAATGGAACAAACTTTGGAAAATATTATGGACTTGGAAAATATTTAAAAATAATGATAAGAAAACAAAATAAAAATGTCTTCACAAATAAATAAATAAAATTTAATTAAATATAATTTAAATGAAGAAAATAGCAAAGAAAAATAGAAACTAGGCTTAATAAATTGAAATAAATTTCAATAGACTTTAGAAAAATTCTATTATCACTTTAAAAATATTAAAAGACAAAAATATACTTAAAAAATATTAACATATATTAAAATAAATGATTAAATTTAAATAAAATAGAAAAAGATTTAAAGAAATTGCTTAAAAATCCAAAACGGTGTCCAGAAATTACAAATAAATCACCTTTGACTTTGGAAAATTGTTTACTTCATTTTAAAATTATTATAATACAAAAGTATACATACAATAACATATTGACCCAGATTAAAATGAAATATGACAATAAAAATATAATTTATACAATTTAAAAAAAACAAAATTGCAGAATAAACAAATTGCACTCAATATAGAAATATACATAACTTTCACAGTTTAACTCCGTTTCAACGAAACGAAAAGAAGTGTTCAAGTTATTACATCTATTTTCATAATAAAAGATAAAATTAAAGATTTATAAAGATTTTAATTTTAATTTTAAAAGTCCAAGTTTAAACAGTTTGAGTAGAAATTCACTTTTTTAGTAAAATGTCCAATTTATACTATTTTGAACTATAGATCACTTAATAGTCAACATTTATATTTAAAATGAAATATTTGAAATAAAAATAAATTTAAAAAATAAAAATAAAAATAAATTCAAATTTAAAATATATAGACAAAAATCTAGGGTTGTTACACTCTCCCCCACTCAAAACTTTTCGTCCCCGAAAAGGAATGAGGTACGGGAAAGCACAGACAAAGATAGAGTGAAATAGGATTAAGATAAGATGACAAGGAGATTGAAATTATACCTGATAACTATTATTATAGGTAAGTTTAACAAGGTGCAGATTATCAAAGATTATAGAAAGATTTCTAAACAGAAAGATTATAGAAAGATGCCTATACCAATCTATAGCAACATAAGGATGATAAGGACAACCAAAAGATAGTTTGAAAAACAAAATAAGGAAATAAATTTGAAAGCATGGAAATTTCAACAACAAAAAAATTTTCTTTTTTTTCATAAGTTAAATAAATCGTTAACTATCTCAAATTTCATTATCTTATTATCTAATCATCTTAAATTAACAATTTTTAAGACCATGGGTTTGAAAAAATATTCATTTATTACACTCACAATGTACTTAATAAATTTTATTCTTCTTTATTCCTAATTAAAATTAAATTTATTCCGCTCAATATATTTATCACTTATGTTAAATATACTTACACTTATTATAACAGCTTTCATTTATTCTTAGTTCTTTTAACATTATTTTATTGTAAGTTATTCAATTACCCTTTATTATATTTACCTCCGTTAATCATTTTATAAAATCTTTTTATATTGTATATTATCCAATTACATTGTTAACTTCTAAAATTAAGGTAAGTTATATTGGAATGCACTTGAGTATTATACAAATAAAACTTTCCAATTCAATTATCTCAAGTTTGAATTATTTATCCAAAATTTTGATTTTCTTTTTATAATTGAAATTATTCTTTAAAAATAAAATTTAAGAATTAAATTTCCGATTTCTTCAAACCATTTAGAGATAATTAAAGGTACATACATAGTTTATCAAATCAAATTTAAATCATATATCTATATATATTATAAATCAAGTCATATTTTAGAAATTCAAATCAAATTTGATTTCCCAAAACAAAGCTGTAGCAAGACTACAGGGCTGTCTCTTCACTTCGAAACTCGAAAATGAATGTCGATGATGTTGCAGTCATCACCGAAATTATTTCCCAGCGACAAAGAGAAGAGCACTAATTTTTAAACTTTAAAATCCTTTGGAAACATATTCTTATTCGAAAATACTTTAAATAATATACTTTAAAACACAAGGTTTGAAACCATCGAAAATTAAATTCTCAAATTTCTTGTTTTAAATCCATTTCAGTTCCCAAATAAATTTATAAACAACTATCTATAATTCATTTATAGAACAATAAATGATAAATTAAGTATTATCATTTCAAATAATCAATTTTAAGTCAATTTATTAAGTTCCATAAATTTACTTATATATCAAAATTTAATTTTTCTAACCAAATTTTAAAATAATATTGTGTCCGTTTGTTCGGTCAATGTGTTTTAGAAATCCTATCGATAGCGTTGATCAGACGAATCGATCGAAAACCCAAATCAACATCAACAACCCAAACAACACAATATATAAAACAAAACATAGATATACAAGTACAATTCAAAATGTTTGGAAGAATAGATCGGAAAAAAAAAGACAAGATGATTAAATAACAGAGTAGGGAGGTGGATAAGCTTAAATAAATCGCGGGCAATCTTAACCGGGTCAACCGTGATTTAAAGAATAAGATCAACGTGGATTTTCTAGGGTAAATACACATTCGATCTCAAGAGTTAGAGTTTGGGATAACAAAAGATATTAGCATCTAAACCAAGGATAGATATAAATCTCTGGTGAATTGATGCTAATTGTAAAGGAGATTCCCCTTTTTTTTAATTAAATTTGAAATTGGCGTGACCACCGACTCACTAAAAAGATCATTCGAAGCGAAATTATGGAATACTCCAGAGTCAAAAGAAGATAAATAGTGAGGGATATGAATGGACTTTGGAACCGTAGGGAACGTTCCAAGATTCAAAGGAATTGAGTCAAAAACAAGAGATTCAAACTCGAATGAAAGTGATTCTGTAAATACATTCACTCCATATGCTAAGTTTTTCCTAGAGCTACCAAAGCTCTGATACCAACTGTAACAGCCCGATATTTTCAACCATCCGCATCCATTATAAGTGTATAGGTAGACACTCATGCCGCAATTGAATTGCTCAAAATACCGCGTTGTAAATAAAAATTTGGCAAACCTCAGAATATACAGTAAATAAAAATCACAGATCACAAACGCAGAGTAACAATAATGCAGCGGAAGTAAAAGAGATAGTAGTTCATGAAGCTACTATATAAGTATATCAGAGTTACATAACATACAACTGAAGAAATAAAGTACAGAAGAAGTCTCGATACATAGAAATCTACAAATACAATAGCTGGAAAGGACCAACAGACTGAAAAGATAAAACTAGACAAGCAGATAATCTCCAGCGATTCCAAATCTCCAGGAAGTGGAAATCCAAATCTATGAATATTTAGGCTGACCCGAGCATAAATAAAAATGCAAACACTCGAGTCAGGACATACGTACTTATACAATGTAAACCAACTCAAGTGAACTATAGTAAAAGTACAAGTAACTTAAAAGATGCTTGGGACCGCCCATCCTCTAAGGATCCGTTAAACTATTTACTATGTAGTATATCGCGCTATATACAGTAGTGTTTAATCAGTAAAGTATAGTCATATAGAAAATAGCGTTAAGGGGATGGTGAACCTTAACGCGGTCGGATCTTAAAAACCAAAATCGTAGTGAGCTCGATATAAGGAGATGATACGGCACGCGAGGCAATGCCAGGGTGGATACACCGTTTGCACTCTCGGACCGGTGGTGACGGCAAGCCAGCAGCTTCCGCCCACCACGAACAATACCCCCGAATCAAAGTGGCACCACATATCGAATCACAAAAGTAATAGAATGGTTTCCGGTGGAGCATGCTCGATGAAAGGGTGCGACCCTTTGTGTAGCCCGGTATAGCTCCTGTTTTAGTCATTTATGCCAACTCACGAGAGTTGGGTCCACGTAATATACCTCGAGAACGTCGCCACCATCCTACTTCATTCTGCAATCTCCACCGCGTACACAGTTATTAAAGTGGTTTTCGGTATTGACCGGCTATACGACAATATCCGATCCCGGTCTCTTTAACAACCAATCCTTATTATAACCCTTAGTTATAACTTTAAAACAATATTTTATACATCAAAAATAAAATGTCATTTCAACCCATACCTTTATCAAAATAAAGATTAAATCATTTCCAAACCATTTCAATATATCATCATACCATATCTTTCAATTCAAATATTTATCAAAATAAATATCAAGTCATTTCTAACCATTTCAATATTTTAAATTATCATATCCATTAAAAACTTTCTTTCAAATCATTTTAATATATCAAAATATCATAACCTTTCAAAACTTCGTTCAAAATATCTTATCTTTCAGCACTTCCTTTCAAATTATTTTAATATCAAAATTTCATATCTTTCAAAACTCCATTTTCAAATCATTTTTATATATCAAAATATCATATCTTTTCAAAACCACATTTCAATCATTTAATATATCAAAATATCATCTCTTTTCAAAACCACATTCATTTTAGATCATTATTCATTTTATTCAATTTAAAATACCATTTCATTTCACATTTCAAAATAGTTTATATTCAAAAAAATCATTTTTAATCATTAAAATGAAGTTATTATGTTCAATAATTAAATTATTAAATTTCCAAAATTTTCAACTTCCAAAGTTCATTTATTCACTTAAGTTTATCAAAACAGTGAAAAATCACTTTTCGTGGCATTTTGAAAACGCTACGGAAAGATACATTCAAAACAGTTCAATTTAACAAAAGACAACATTTTAAAATGTTGTAATAGGGTTTACTTAAATTTCAAATAAACTTAGTTAAATTCAGAAATTATAGCTCTTACAAAAAATTGCTATAATAGCTTTTAATTCAATTTAGCTTTTTAGTTCATTATCATCAACTACAACATTTACAAATGTTGCAATATCATTTACATTGTAATTAATAGCATTTCAAAAATGCAGTCAATTAACTTCAAATGTTCAATATAATTTCTCAACCAATTTTTTTTTTATTTTAAGCATTTTTAACACATAAAATCATACATTTTCACCTTTATAAACATCATTTAACTTTCCTCAAGTTCATGATTTTATAAAGTTAAATTTCCATTCAAAATCAAGATTTAATAATAATTCACTTATTAAATTGCAATGTTCAATTTTAAATTCATTGCATTAAATTTCAACTTAACACTTAAGTTCAAATTCTCAAATATAACTTAGTTTTATTTTTATTTACTTAACTAAAAGTTCATTTTAAGTCAATTTCATAAATTTCCAATTTAGTTATATTTCAAAATTTCAACTTAAAGTATTCATTCATTTCACATTTCAACTTTATTAAAAATCATTAATATTATATAAAATCACTTTGAATTCATTTAAATTCAAATTATCATAAATTTATCATAATTTCATATTCAATTTAATTTCCAATTATAATTAAATCAAATTTTCCACAATAACTTACGTTCAAAATTTTCTAACTTTTCATTAATTCATTTTACTTACAATTATTCAGAAAATCAATAATATTTTACAAAAATCTTTTTTAATTAGATTTAAATCAAAATGTTTTAATATTTACATTTCTAAAATAATTTAAAAAAATTTCGAAAACATATATTAACTACGGGTCTGTACATAATTTCTACACTAGGAAAAGTGATACGAGTAATATATCTTTTCAACCCGTAATTTACAAAAAAAACCCGGGTTTTATCATTTCAAACCCGCAGTCCCAAGTAAATGAAATAAACTGAAAATCATTTAGGCCTATCATTTCAGCCCATAGCAATTTTCTCTTATTCTAAAGTCCGTTCGGGTATGTATCATTTCAACCCATAGTGATTTCTAATTTATAGGGAACTTGCAGTGTGATAAACTGATAAAATATACAGAATAACATGAAATAACAGTAACATACGATATAACAGGTGTAATAACAGGTGTGAACATCATATGATAATAATATAAGCAGTTATAACATGTTAATATAGTTCTACAGATTCAAAGGGTGTCAATTTACTACTTATATAAGTGCATAATGTCTGGTGAGAAATACTCACTTGTTCAAAGCTGGAGATATCCACCAAAGCAACAATACTGACATTACGAAGGCACGACAAATGATACAAATGTGCGGAGAGAGCCAAGATATGATCTTGTGAACAACACAAAAACAAGACAAATATAAATATGATTTCAATATAAATTATCAAAAGAAACAGTTTAGAAATGAATGCAAATATGAATCAAATGCTCTGACCATTGCCTCAACCATCATGTGATTAGGATGAATATGGTCAGGCTTTGAGCATGGTTTGGATCAGGTATGGTCTGAAAAAGGTGTGGCTACAAGGTAATGAAGGTGAGTGGAAGTTACAAGGTGTTGAGGGCAATGGAAAACAAAAGGGTTTCAAGGCAAAATGTGGCTTTTGTTGCACCATAGGGTTCGGCCCCTTGCTGATGTGGCTCGGCCATGGTATGTGGTGGTCAGGTGGTGGCTGGAGTGTGGGCCAGAGGTGGTGGAAGGTTAGGTTGTGGCGACTGAAGGTGGTGGCCGTGGTTGAACCTAAAGGTGATGGTGCAAATGGTGATTAGCTAGCATTGTTACAAGATGTTTTACAACAGTTTTTTGTGGGGTTTTGTTCCATGGAAGGCCACGACAGATCATTGCAGAGGGGGAGGAGGCTGAAGAGGCTAAGGAAGGTGATGGAACAGGTCGGAGAGGGTGGTGGTGGAGTATGGTCGAACAAATGCAAGATGAAGGCCAAGTAAAATCACTTGAAAATCAATGGAAGGGGTGGAAAAAGAATGGAAAGGAAGACATTACCCAAAGTTTTCTTTCAGATCTGAAAGTATGGATGAGAAGTGAAGAGAAAGAAGTGCTTTCATGTGATTTTCAGAAATAAAACTCACGGCCATAGATGAGAAGTGTATGGCTATCAATGAATGCAAGAGTTAGAAAATGAAAGGGTGGGAAAACAAAGAGACTTAAGCAACTAAAGAGTCACAAAACCTTTCATATTTCTTATATATATTTATATACATTTAAATAACTAAAAATACTTATAAATTTCAGTTCAAATTCGAAAATATAACAGATAAACAAATATTAATAATTAAATATTAATTAGATATGATTAAAACAAGAAAATAGCAAAAAATGAAAACTAGTCTAGAAAATTTGAAATTAAATGGAACAAACTTTGGAAAATATTATGGACTTGGAAAATATTTAAAAATAAAGATATGAAAACAAAATAAAAATGTCTTCACAAAATAAATAAATAAATTTTAATTATATATAATTTAAATGAAGAAAATAGCAAAGAAAAATAGAAACTAGGCTTAATAAATTGAAATAAATTTCAATAGACTTTAGAAAAATTCTATTATCACTTTAAAAATATTAAAAGACAAAAATATACTTAAAAAATATTAACATATATTAAAATAAATAATTAAATTTAAAGAAAATAGAAAAAGATTTAAAGAAATTGCTTAAAAATCCAAAACGGTGTCAAGAAATTACAAATAAATCACCATTGACTTTGGAAAATTGTTTACTTCATTTTAAAATTATTATAATACAAAAATATACATACAATAACATATGGACCCAGATTAAAATGAAATATAACAATAAAAATATAATTTATACAATTTAAAAATAACAAAATTGCAGAATAAACAAATTGCACTCAATATTTAAAATTTACATAACTTTCACAGTTTAACTCCGTTTTCAACGAAACAAAAAGAAGTGTTCAAGTTATTACATCTATTTTCATAATAAAAGATAAAATTCAAGATTTAAAATGATTTTAATTTTAATTTTAAAAGTCAAAGTTTAAACAGTTTGAGTAGAAATTCACTTTTTTAGTAAAATGTCCAATTTATACTATTTTGAACTATAGATCACTTAATAGTCAACATTTATATTTAAAATGAAATATTTGAAATAAAAATAAATTTAAAAAATTAAAATAAAAATAAAGTCAAATTTAAAATATATAGACAAAAATCTAGGGTTGTTACAATTACTAAGTAATAGTGATATAAAAACGACATTTCGAAATTGATCTCGGAATTGAATTATATTGAAGATTGGGAATTTTAACTGAATATTGAAGGATAATTTGATTTAAATGTTTTGAATTGATATTTTGAAAATCGAGCTCGAAAATTGTTATAAATTGAAATCGAAATTGAAGTAATTGGATTTGAAAATGAATTGAATAAATTTGAAATCGAATTGGAATTGATTTGAATTGAAATCGAGATTGAATTGACTGAATGGAAATTTGAATTTGATTCGGATTGGGAAGTAGGAATCGAAATGGTTTGACTTTGAAGCTATTTCATTTTTGGTTTTCCCAAATTATTCTGCTATATAAACCATTTTATATACTTAAACTATTTTATATTAAACTATTTTATCCTATATTAACTTTATGAAATTATTATTTTTACCTATCTTAAACCATGTTAAGTTATTTTAATCTAATTTAAATCTACTTAACCCATTTTAATTTATTTTAAACTCATTAACCCAGTTTACTTTATTTTAAATCTACTTAATCTATTTTAAAGCAATTTAACATATTTAATTATATTAAATCTATTTAACTATATTAAAAAAATTAAAACTATTTTTAAATCTACTTTTAAAAAAAATAGAGTACTTTAACTATTTTAATTATTTAAACTATTTTAAAAACTATTCAAACCATTTTCAAATAAATTCAAGTTGGTCAATAGGGTGAAATGTTTATATTTAAATCTTGGATTTAAATACGAATGGGGTTAAATGAAGTTATAACCTAAATTGAGATTCGAAATGATTTTGAAATCGGAATGAGATATTAAGGTGAAAATGATTTTTGAAATGCAATTGTACATTTTAAATAGATATGTAGACCTCGAAATGGATTTGATTTTTTAAAGCAAATATGATATTTTGATATCAATACGAATTGATTTTGAAATGCAAAAGAGCCGTCCGGTGTGTAATAAGTGATTGGTTGTTAAAGAGACGGGATCGGATATGGGCATACTCTCTGTTGATACCGAAACCACTTTAACAACTGTGTACGTGGTGGAGATTCCAGAAATGAAGTAGGATGGTTTGGTGAACAATTCTATATGAGGTATGACGAGACCCCGACTCCCGTAAGTCAGCTTACATGTGACTAAAACAGGAGCCACGTCGGGCCAGTGAGGTCGCACCTCCAATCGGACACAATTCTTCGATACCATCTCTGTTGCTTTGTGATTGATTTGGTGGCAACCCCTTGATTTTGATTATGGGAGTGTGTTCCGAGGTGCGCAGTAGTAGCTGCTACGCGTTACCACCAGTCCGGATCCACAATTGGTATATCTATCGTGGCATTGCCTCGAGTGTCGTGTTCACATGCCCTATTGCGCATTCTACGAGTTTGTTTTGTGACATACCTATGGAGTGCTCTCTGATAGCCCACCTGCAGGTGGAGTTTACAATATCTGTATAGACTACGGTATTATATAAAAATGTGTTAAGGGGGATATGAGTAACGCCTTAAAGCTATTTTGATACTTTACTGTACTCTAGATACTATTATACTAGTGTATTGTATTACATAGTAGATAGTTTAACGGATCCTTAAGAGATGGAAAATCCCGTAACATCTCTTGAGTTATTGCACGCAATTTACACATTGGATAGGAGGTATGAAAACCCATAAACATCTCTGACGCCATCAGACTCATATTTATTTACGATTTATTTGACTTACATAAGGATATTTTAGTCCTGACTTGAGTGTTTTGTCTTTTCATTACGCTCGGGTCAGTCTTAAGTTTCTCAGCTTATTGAAGATCTACTCTGGAGGATGAAGACGAAGATTTCGTATACTATTACTATTATTATCCCTGCATCATGTTGTCTGCTGCATTATTTTATTTGTTTTATTGTATATGTATAACTCTGATAAATGTTGTATAAATAAAAATCAAAGGTATAGTAAAGAGCTTCATGAACTATTTATTTGATTATTATATTTTTATAGTTCCCCTGCGAGATTCTGTGGTTGTTTCTTCTCCTTTTCTCTTATTTTCTTACCTACCCCATTAATAATCCTCCCTTTTGGATGGTCTGAGTTGACATGCATGGTTTATCGTCAACTTAACCCGTCTAAAAAGGGTGGGTCAATACAGTAGGTATCGGAGTTTTGGTTTAGCGATAATCTTAGCTTTGTGGGGTTTGACTCATTAGAGATAAGGTCAATAGTACCCTAGAATGAGTTTTAGTGTATTAATACGAGCGCTTATTTGTTAGTGATTAAAAAATTATTTAATATTGTTTTGGTTGATTTGTTGAGTAGCTTTATGGATTCTAGTCAATACGAGTAATTAACGTCATTGATAGGGATCTCTAAACACTTGAACAGAACAATTCGACATAGTATTGTTTTGAAATTGGGTGAATGAAATAATTTTGCCCTAATTATATTTTGCATATAAAGAAATAATTTTCAGAAATTATTATGATTTATCTAGCTTGGTGGTTGTTAGGAATGATAGTATTGATTATTATCATTAATTGGATGTTGTATTTTAATAAATAAGGTTTATTACAAAATAAACAATGATAAAACAATTTGTGATATGTTTTAAGAAAGTAAAATTTTGTAAGAATAATTTATAAATGTGACTTACAAATTAAAATAGATTTAAATTGAGAAGTATTGAATCTAAGACCCGGGATTTTGAAAATGGTTTTCAAAACTTTGAAGAAAATATATAGTGATATTAGTTGAAAATTATTTTTGGAAATATTTTAAAAGGATTTTTTAGAAAGGAATGAATCCAATACTCCTCTCTTATGTCGCTGGAAAACAATTTTGGTGATGACTGCGTAGCACCATCGACGTTCATTTTTGAGTCTCGAAGTGAGGGAGACTTCTGAGAAGCTTTGCTTTGCTTCAAAATTGTTTTGATAAATGGATTTTGGTTTAAACTCCAAAGGTATGATTTGATATATTAAAGATATAAGTGTATATATTTATTTCAAAATGATTTGAAATGAACCGGGTATTTAAATTTTTAGATTCTGTTAATTTGTATTTTTCAAATTATTTGAATGAAATGTAATAACCAGAACTTATAAAATAGAGGGATTAAGAATTCTAAGCTTAATGTTTTGAGAAGCTTTAGAGTTAAGTTTGCAACTCTTAAATGGGAAGTAAAGAAAATTTAAACAAGCTAAACTCATGAACATTCTAATTAAGTAAAATGAATCCTATAAATTTGTATAATACGAAATTGCATTCTAATAACATATAATATGACTTACCAAATGTTAAAAGTTAAAATAATGATTTGGATATGTAATGGGATATTATACAAGTAAGCAAAACCTAAAAGTAATTGAAATATACATAAATGGAAATTTAGTTGTAATAATAAGTGTTATATACTTAAATATAATACGAAATGATGAATGACTAAATGGAATAAGTAAATGGAACTTAAGAAAGAAGGCAAATGAATCAAGCAATATCTTTGTAAACTAGTTATAGAATTGAATATAAATTTGCAAAGAAATTGTGAAATTTAATTTATGACTTTTGAGATAATTATAAACTTAGATAAAGCCCAACTTCTTATATATGACTTTTATAGAAAAATTATAAACTAAAGTGATGATTAATAAAATGTTCCACAAATAAATTTGTTATTAACTGAGATTATGAAAATGAGGTCAATTAAAACAAAATGGTATAGCAAAGAATCAATTGGAAAAAAAATGAAAGTGAATTCAAATAAATTGTATAGAATGTTTAAAAATGAACTTGAGTAAGCAAATTCTGTGGAATGATGTTTAAGAAATTATAGTATTAAAGAATATGCTGTGTGAAGGAACAAATACTAAGTAAATAAAGGATATGAATAATGAGCTGTGGATAGTCAATTGTAAATGAAACGAAGGTAAGTAAAATAATTTAATATAGATAAAATGTATAGAAGTCTTTTGAAAGTTAACACGTAAGTTGTACGTATATTACTTTATTCGCATAATAACCTGATTCAGATTCGAGCATAGAATTTCGAGATAATCAATATCGATCCAAGTTAGGATTTTCACTCAATTCTCGACGGCGAACCCTACACATGGATTTTGATTTGATTCTAATACAGGTTGCTAAGGTTTAAGTAAAGCTAATATTGGAAATTGAAAATGCAAAATATAAAATGATTTTAAATTATATGGTTGGATATTATTGGTAATTAAGATGCAGGTATTTGAATCAAGAAAATTTAGATAGCCCGACAAAAAGGTACGTGTTATTTTCTCATTCGATTTGATGGTTATATGATGGAGCCACTTGGTTTTTATTTTTATTTTGTGGTTTGAGGCCCATAGAGGCGTTTTGTAGCTGTATCGATCAAGCCGTGCAAAGGAGACAGTGACGCCCCACCTCTATGCCCACAATAACAAAGGTTATTATAAGGAATAACGTCTGCTATTGCGAAGAATAAGGCTCGTTAGAAGCGACCATCCGTATGTTATGCCTTAGATGAGCATTGATTACATCGATAGGAGTTGTATAACTTACTCCCAAAAATATAAATTCAATCCAAATCTAAAACGAAACTACGGTGGCTAAAGAAAAATCTAGAACAACTCATAATATTAACAACACTGATAGTATAATAACATCAGAACAGAAATATCAGATACATAGCGGAAGATAAGTTTGGAATACATGCTACAACAATCGATAGTTCACAACAACAAAATGTACATATACATATACATCGACATACATAAGATGGGAGTCAAATAACCAAAAGAACTCCTCGAAGGCTAGACAAAAGATGATGCGAAATCCCAAAAGCTGAAGCTGCTACAGAATCAGAGATAGCGATTACCCTGAAATAACTCGGTCTGACCCGAGTATTATTTAAAAGAAAATAATAAACGGATCAGTCTAATATATTCTTCGAAGTGAATGTATCTTAAACAACATCAAAGCGAAATAATAATAATAATCTCGATTGAGACTATTCAGCATAAGAAATCAACATAATTAAATGAAGAAATCACATTAAACTCCATCAAAATCAACTTTCAAATTCACCATTGAATTCAAAACAACAAATCACAAAATCTAGAAATCAAAAATAGACAACTAGAAAAATCAACATAAAAGTGGATCGATCCCATCATATGGCGAGTCTAAGCTACGCCGTACGTGCATCTCATATGGCCGAAGCCTACCAAGTACTGTCATCATAATTTTGGCGCCCAACATATGACCCGAAGGTCTAGTACTGGTATTTGACTCGAAGGTCCATCATATGACCCGAAGGTTCATCATAGTGGCTCGAAAGCACACAAAATCATCAAAATCATCAAATGACAAATATTTCAATTAACGAGTCCGGAATTAACCGAAATAGTAAAAGTGTGGTTCCATACTCCGCACTTTTGCTAAATCGTTTAAATCTCTTTATCGTTTCCTTGAAAGTGCAAAAGTTGTGTATTTTATAAAACAACATTTTACGTTCTCAAACGGACAAGTCCGGAATTAAGCGAATCATTAAAAGTAAGGGTTCATAGTCCTCAATTTTGCTGAAACGTTTAAATCGCTTCCTTATTCTTTTGAAAGCGCAAACTGTAAAAAAAATTGAAACAGTTTTATTTTTAAAATGATTTTTAAACACTTGATTAAAATAGCAACAACTATAGCAATTTCGACGAGAAAATTGCGTATCACAAAACACTGTAAAAACGGATACCAAATCAGTGTTGCGGAATAACCGCTAGAAAAGTCACTTCAAATTAACGGTTACTGACGTTAAAATAATAGTAAATTTTCATTCATAAAAAAATATCATCAAAACAACACGCGACAAAATATAGTACCGGCGTACAATTTCCGTTATAAAAATAATGGAGCAAAAATACATTTTAAAACGTACCCCGGTTCTAAGCAAAATTTTCAACTGACCGTGTTATTGCTATAAATTGATTATAATATCAGATAGCTTGGCAATAACATCCAAAAGGATGCTATCACAACACACATACACTAAATAAAAATGTAAATGTTTTGAAACAAAACTGTCATGTTCACTTACTTTTCGAAATCGCCAATTACCTCAACAAACAGGCAACATACTCATTCACATGTTAAAGCACACTGTCATTTATATGTACTAACGCATTTTTATTTATATGTAGAAACACGTTTTCGTTTTCACAGAAAAACCCTATATTCAAACACACGCATGAACACCTGCTCCTCTACAAAACCCATCCATGTGCATGCTTCTCAACTGATTCACACATACGTGCCTTGAACTACTGGCAACGCATTTATATCTTTCTAATGCACACAACACTTTAAAACAAAACTGACACATATTCTTTCGTGACTTACCTATTCCAATTTGAAATATATATCAGAGGTAATAACTCAACGCTTCACAGTTATATTTAGTACCCTTTTATAAAGCAATGCAAACCAGGTATGATAATGTATGATGAAAACAAAAGTTATATCTAAGTCATGAAATGGGCACGCATTACACCCGCAAGAGGAGGAAAACGGCCTGTGCAAACAACATGCACCAAAATAACTCACGCATGGATCTAATAGGGAATAAATATTTGGTGCAGTAATTAGATGTGTTAATGCAAAAGCAACATGCTCCAATATAGCTCACGCATGAAACTGCATGAAGAGAAGGCCATTTCAATACTGATACTTACTCATGCATGCAAGCCAAGGAAGGAAAACACTACACGTATGCAACCCATAACTCACGCATGCAGTACCTCTGTATACTAAAACAATTTAGACTAAAGAAGTGCACGTGTAGTTCATAAGGCAACATTTCCAAAATAACAAGTGCATCAATCTGAAGCGAGAGGATGAATGAAAGCACTGAAGTATTGTTTCGAAATCACAAAAAAAAAAACAGTGAAAACACAAGTTGCAGAGATGCGAAAATCACACAAATGTAGAGTTCGAAATCAAAGAAAACCATATTTTCACAACTAGATCAGAGAGTTGTTAAATATAATTTAGAAATGTGAGAGGAAACTCACCTTAACTTGTTTCGAATTTAGCTAGAACCGGAGATTCTTATACTGGAGCTGCTGCCATTAATGACCTATCAGAGTTTTGCTTGCTGAGAAAATAAATTTGCAGAGAAAATATTATTTTCTTTCCTTCATATGGCATAAGTCAATGAATTTGGGTGATGGCCATCTTTCAGGTACATATGGCATTTAATGCAAAAGTATATTTGAATTATGTTCACGGCAATAATAGAGGCTACTGACATTTGCATTTTGTTGATAAAAATATAATTAAAGTGTTCACACTTTGTTTTCTCCACTGGTTATGCTTTTGTTGCCAGTAGTGCAAGTGTTACACTTGCTTTATGAAAAATGTGAACACTTCTTACAAATTGGATTAGATGGTAGCAACGTGAATATGCTTTCACACAAGGCTAACCTATGTAAAGCACTTGTTTTTGCCAAAATGTGACAGCACGTTCCAACATGCTACTACAATTTTGGTTACTGACTTTACAACATTGCATTTTCTTCAAATTTTGATTTAAAAATTTCTATTTAAAATATTCCCTCCGATAGTAATTCAAAAATTATGGTCGTTACCGATTTTTAAAACATTTATTACGACGGTAAAAATCACGGTCTTTACAGAGACTCTGTCGAATTTTTTCGTAAATCCGCGTGTTAGAAAAAAATTTAAGTTTTAAAAATTTTATAACTTGTTTTGATAAATAACTTCTAAATTTCTTAAGCCAATCAGAGTTGCGCAGTGGGAGTGTAGTAACGACTTCAAAATGAAACTTTATTGTTTTATAAGTTGATAATTTTGAATAAAATATATTAAATGTTGAATTCTTTACTTAGTTCCTTTTTGAGGACGAAAAGCTTTGAGTGAGGTAGAGTGTAACAACCCGTATTTTTAGCCATTTTAAATTACTAATTTAATGTAATTACCAAATAAAAAATGGTTAAAGATAAAAATTTAATGATTTGAATGTAAATATTTAATAAGAACTTGAATAAAAAATTGAAATAAACTTATTTGATGTTTTGGCGATAATAAGATTGAAATGAAATTATATATATTAGCTGGGTTCTTGATGAATAACTGAAGTTGAATAATAATTGTGAATTATCTATATAGAAATAAAATTTTGAAATAGGCCGATTTCGAAGATTTAAATAGTAATAAGTATTGAAATATAAATGCTACTTACTGAATGAGTTTACCATCAATAGTTGAATTAAATAATAAATGTTGAATTCATTAGATGTAAATAAAGTAATTGATTGATAAGTACAATTTACTGAAAATCCAATATTAGAATTTGTCGAATATTGAACATTTAAAATGTTTAAATTTAATAGTGGAGATTAATTGAATAATTGAATAATAGGAATTGAATGACCGTAAAATGGAAATAGTTGTTCTATAATTTGAATTTGTTTTAAAAAGTTAAGTCTTATTAGTTCATTTTCAAATATTTCAAAAGATAGTGATTTATTGAATAATCGAAATTGTTTAAATTTAATATTGCAAATTATTGAATAATTGAATTCGAAATTTAATATGATTAAAAATGATATCGAAAATTAATGTAAAGTTTGTTTAAACAACAATGAAGATTGTTAACATTTAAAATTGGATTTTTTTAAATTTCGTAGCGTTTGGAGTTTTCGTTTGGTCATATGAAATAGAAACGCGTTGAAATTAATATCGAAAATTCAATATAATAATTGGGTCCAAAAATCTATCTTCTCCATACGGTCGAATTAGGACTTGAAACTTATTCCATTGCATTCAAAATAGAGGTATAACATTATAAATGCCCAGCGACATGCCTCGATAGGGGTCAAAATTTTAAGCTGCTTTAAACGAGATATTTTTGAATTTAAAATAATATATTGACTTGACCATTCTTGTCTGTCAGCCGTTCACATCTTTCCATCAGCCATCCTAGTCTACCCGTCCTTGCTCATTCTTTTATACATCCCCTCCTTCATTTTTTTAACTTAGACAGTTAAAGAAAACAAAGGAGCAATGTTTAAAAATCTATATCTCTCAAATTACTCAATAGAAAAATACGAAATCAGCTTTAAAAATCTTGTTCAATCTCGAACTTCGATTTGGTATGCTTCTAGTATGGTGTGGCAGCTATTTTGGAAGTCGATAGTGAAGGGTCAAACTCTGGTTGGAGCTAGGGTTGCGGTTTGAGCTCGAATTATGGATTGTTGTTTGAATCTGAAGTCGTATTCAAGATCCTGAAGCAAAATCGCATCTAAGCGCCGAGTTTTAGGAGGATCGATCGCCTATGGGGGAGTGCGACCATACGCTTGGACTTGCTCATGCTGTTGGATGCGTTTTGCTCTAGGAGGCAGGACGTGATGACGAGGGTATGAGCCGGTCGAGCACACCGAGAGGAGTTCATCGATGCAATCGGTTTTAGTTTTTGTTGGAAGATGCTTCGTATCACTCGATTGGTGCTCGGCTTGAACGGTTTGGGTATCTCGTGTATAGGGTGAAGAGTTTTGGGCCTTGGGCCGTTTGTTTTGGTATGGGATTTAAAAGGAATTTGAGAATTTAAATTTAATTCAAATATCGACAAACTTATAAAATGTATAACTCATGCATACGAGGTCTGATTGGAACGAAACTTTTTGCATTGCGATCATGATGACGAGAGCTTCGTAATGAAACTAGTTTGGGTAAATTTGAAGACTGTGAAAAAATGGGCTAAAATCGAACGTTGTTCGGTTTTAGTTCCAAACTAAAACGTCCCGGCAATTGAAACTCAATATGAGTGTTTTATAACGCTCACAATGTACTAGAATATTCGCATGCTAGCTAAATTTGATATTATAAAGTGTTATAAATTTATTGATCATTGTTTGATAAATTTTATTGTCATCTAAATTATCATTTTAATTAACTGTTAAAATTTAAAATTGAGAGTTAAATTTGAAATTGAAATTAAATTGCCAGTAAATTACCCTGTAACAACCCGCATATTTATCGATTTTATATTTAAATATTTTATTTAAATATTTTATCGTTAGTCGGATTTTAGTCCGAAAAGCTACTTTTTGCATACGGTCGAATTAGGACTCGAGACCACCTCCATTGAGTTCAAAATGCCGTTTGCGACCTTTTTGAGTATAAGCTTCGATATGTTTGGAGAAAGTTGAATTTTGCTACTTTTTGCTTAGGGTTTTGGTTTGGGCTGAGCCAATTAACCACTTACTAACTCAGTTCCAACCCTCTCCTCTTCATTACTTCATTCCAACTCCTCAAACTCAAGCTCCAACTGAAAATGGTGGAGAGGAAAAAGAATTAAAACTCCAAGCCCTAACTTCCTTAGCAAATCCATCTCCTTGCTCCAAACTCAAGAAGAACCCCTTGGTAAGCATCTCCTTCTTCTTCTCCAACTCTTTCTCCATTCAATTTCAGAAATTTCCTAACCTAATTTAGGGAATGCTTCTCTTTTAAGCTTAGATTCAAGCTTCTAGTGTTGAGATTGAAGAGTGCTTGTTCTTGCCATTGCTTTCAAGCTTCATCTTCATAAAATTTAGTGTAAAGGTGAGATTTTTATCTCACATCTATGACTATAACTATCTTTGGTTGTTGGGTATGAATTCCTAACACTTCTTCATGTGCATTTGCTCTTGATTTGGATTGGTTTTGTGAATATTCCAATTTTTGGGTTTTTAAACCAAATTTGTGTGAAAATCCTTTTATGGATGTTTGATCATGCTTTTGGTGATGCATCGAGGAGCATATAGGGTCGGGTTGCCGATTGGCATAAACCCTTAGAGCCAATGTTCGTCCGGTTGCATTTTGGAAGAGTTTGCTCTTCATTTGAATAAGGTTGAAAAACAGCCCAGGCATGATTCAGTCGACTGAACCTGAAACCCAAGAGTTTCCAGGCATGATTCAGTCGACTGAAAAACTCTGCACAGTCGACTGAAACTGGAAACAGAAAGTTTCCTGAACCTGGAAAATTTCCAGGTACAGGGTCAGTCGACTGAAAATCTCTGCTCAGTCGACTGAACCTGCTGTTTGAGTCCAATTTGCCTTTTTGGATTGAATTTCCAATTTAAATCGATTCGTGATGATCCTATTTATTGTCATCACTTATTATCATCTTTGATGACTTATTTTCTTTGGGAATTTTAGATATATCCACTTCGATGGATCCTTTATCGATTTCATTGGATTTTATTCACATCTTCGAATGTGATCTTTGTGATTGATTGTTTCTACAATCCCCCTTGTGCTTTGTCACTTTAAAAATATAAAGGTTTTCTATACTAGTAGTAAATATCAAAACTCTTTCCTCAAACGATTTCAATACTATTTTAATACCAAATTCGTTTATAAAACCATTTTCCAATCTATTAGTATATACAAACCTTTACCTCACTCGTATGAGAAATCTAATTAAACGACTTAGTAAAACAAGTGGTATGAAACGCTTGCGTTTACTTCGTCGGTTAATTCTTGGACTTGTTCGATTGAACCTCTTGTGACAATTTTCTAGTGGAGATCTACAATTTGTTCGTAAATATTTAAGTTAAGCTAGTGGTTATGGGACATGAAGCTAAACTCATATATTTACTAGCTTATTGTAATTGACACTTCTCTTTGATCATGACGATCATCTTTGTGGTTTAGACTAGCAATGTGCGATGTCTCTTTGTCTATGTGGAGGACTGTTCCTCATTTTATTGAGTTTCGTCTCATTTTATACATGGGTCGTATCTTTCTAGGTGCGTCGATGCTAGAACATGGGGTGTATCTTTCTAGGTGCATCGATGTTTATTTATTTGTGCATGGGGCATATCTTTCTAGGTGCGTCGATGCTAGAACATGGGGTGTATCTTTCTAGGTGCATCGATGTTTATTTATTTGTGCATGGGGCGTATCTTTCTAGGTGCGTCGATGCTAGAACATGGGGTGTATCTTTCTAGGTGCATCGATGTTTATTTATTTGTGCATGGGGCGTATCTTTCTAGGTGCGTCGATGCTAGAGCATGAGGTGTATCTTTCTAGGTGCATCGATGTTCGACATTACATGGGGTGTATCTTTCTAGGTGCATCGATGTTTATTTATTTGTGCATGGGGCGTATCTTTCTAGGTGCGTCGATGCTAGAGCATGGGGCGTATCTTTCTAGGTGCGTCGATGTTCGACTGTTCATGGGGCACATCTTTTTAGGTGTGTCGATGTCCAGTTTCTTTTTCCGGGGATTGGCCATCCTTTTTATTGTGATTTGGTTCATCGGATGTCCCGCTGTACGACGTCGTTGTTCCTTTTATTGTGATTTCTGGATTTCTTGTGTTGATTTCTGGAATTTATGTTTCACCAACTTTTACGATTGGCATTGTTATATATGTCATTTATTGTGGCTTGGTGAATGAAATTAGGAGTATGACATTCCTTTTTATCTTGAGTAGATTATTGTGAAATTGATTAATCTCTTGTTGATTTTCAATTACTTATTTATCACAGCTTGGCATTGTGATTATTATATGTTTATGTCATATCTCTTAATTATATATCACTTCATCTGATATTTATAGCTAGACTGATCCGTTTATTGTTTTCTTCTTAAATAATACTCGGGTCAGACTGAGATTTTACAGGTGCTTCTGCTTGACTCCTTATCGGACTATCATCCCGACTTTTGGCTTACTACTTAGATTAGTAGTTTTTGTTGTATACATTTGAGAGATAGACTCCATAATGTATACTTATTCTTTTGTGTAGTTCATGTAACTATTTCTTTGTATTATTGTGGATCCTTTTTGACCACTACTCTGATGTACACTTTCATGTGTAATATTCATATCTATTTCCGCCTTTGTGATATGAATTGTCTACGACTGATTTATGTTATGTTTATTTCTATATTTGTTTCCGAAGATATTATAGCCACTGTGTAGTAGCTTTGAGTTTGTGTCGGTATGTCGGATTTCCTCTTGAGATGAAAAGTTATATTTTTATCTGGCATATCGGTACTCGCACAAAGCAATTATACAGATGGTCGCTCCTCAACAGCCTTATTCTCCGTGCTAGTCGACAGCATTCACAGTAGTGTTCTTGGCTAGCGTGGGTATAGAGGTGGGGCGTCACAGCTTGGTATCAGAGCCAAACTTCGGAACAATGTAGAATAATTTAGCAAGGATCATGTCCTAAGTCTTTCTTAGGAGTTGTGCTTTAGGATTTTATTCGGGTCTTCGTACCGTTCTATCCTATTTTCTTATGATTCCTTATTTTATCTATCAAGAATTGCTTGATATTTATTTTGAGAATAACTTTTTCCTCTTCTTTCTTTCTTTCTTAAAGAAGAGAAATGGTTAGACCTGGTCGTCCCAGCGCCGGTCAATCTAGCGCTACTCCTCTGGATGGAGTATTCATGTCTGCTCAGCAGCTTTTGGATCTCGTGAAGAACGCTCAAGCTGCCGGACCCAATCCAGAGCCTACTCATCCTAGATCCGGTTTTGCACGCTTGTGCAGAGACTGCACCGATTTGGGTGGAAGGCCATTCAAGAGATCCGAGAGTGTTATTGAAATTCAAGCTTGGCTCAAATCATGCGATCGCATCTTTTCTCGCATGAACCTTATTGATCTACATCGAGTCCAAGTGGCTTCTAGCATGTTCCAAGAAAGAGCATTAGATTGGTATGAGCTTTTAATCTCTGAAATTGTTGAGGCGGATCTTACTTGGGAGCAATTCCGGGGAAGATTCGAATTGAAATTTGTGCCGGAGGCTGAAAAGGTAACTTTAGCTCGTCGTTTCATAGACCTTGTTCAAGGTGAATCTTCTGTGACAGACTACGTCGCATCTTTCGAATCTCTCTCTAAGTACGGGGTCGAGTATATTAATAGCCCGATGAAGAAAAATCAGAGATTTGTCTATGGCTTGAATAAGAATCTTAAGAAGCCATTACTTCTGAAACTTGAGGTTTCATTTGATCAGCTTATTGATATCGCTCTTCGTCTTGAAGAAGCCGATAATGAAGGTGATGTTGAAGTTGTGCGTGCCCAACAGAACTTCAACAATAACTCGAAGAGGCCTATCAAATTCAAAGGCCCCATTCCCTACAAGAAAGGGAGGCAAGAAATTCCGGTAGCAAAGACTCCTACCTCTAGTCGTGGTCAATGCTACAATTGTGGTTCCACGAACCACTATGCAAGGGAGTGTTCGAGGCCCCTCTTTTGTCGCTATTGCAAAAATTCGGGTCACCATATTACTACATGTCCCGTACTTCAAAGTAAGGAGGAGGGAGAGCTCAATGTAGTGCAAGCTCCTAGAAACACTTCTCGTGGTCAAGGTATTACTCATTTAATCCTTGGTTACATTTATTTTGTGATCTTCTTATTTGAGTTCTTTTTGATATGAGTTTCATCTCATTATTTTTATATCAAGAAGAACTTGTTGATTCTTTCTTTTTAAACATTTTTGGGCTTGATGACTTCTTTGAGGATTGTGAATCCGGATGGTAGATCCGCAACACTCAATTTGCTTTTGTTAGATGTCGAGATTGTTTTATTTGACTTTTCTTTCCGAGCCGATATTTTTGCTTTGGCTTCGGAATTGACCTTTCTGCAAGGATTGGCTTAATCATTGTGAAGCCCATATCCTATTTTTCCGAGTGGATTATTCATCTTCGATATTTTCAATCTGTTAAGCAGATTTCTATTTTTCTTTGTGATTTTGATTCCATCTGGATGGCATCATTTTATTCCTTAAGCCCACTTATAAGGAAAGTGTTATTTCTCTCATTCATGTAGTTTGAGAAATTTTCCGGTATTTTTGAGTTTGTCTTAGGATTATCACCTAAGAAATCTTTTGTGTGGTGTTAAGGTCTTTTCAGTTTGACTTTACCACCGGTTTTCGTTTGCGAGTTGCGGAAATTAGCCACTTACCGCATTCCGCACTCGTTATGATTCTTATGAATGACTTATTTTGTCATTCAATTTGTCTAACTTATTTCATCCATTTTATAAATCGAATATTCTATGAATATTTCGATGAGACCATTCTTGTATTTATTGATTTTGGATGAAAATAGTAATTTAAAATTTTGCAAATCTTTTTCATAAGATTTATTTATAAGTAAAACTGGATTTTTGTTCTTGAAACGAACAAAGAATATTCTTAAAACTTTTTAAGAGATTTATTTATCCTATAAAATATGATTTTGTGATTGTATTGCCCGTTGAGTGCTTTAAGAATTTTGGTCGATGCGCTTGATCAACGTTATCGATAGGAATTTCCTAAACGCTTTGATGTGACAGTCAGACACGATATATTGACTTGTAAAAATGTAAATTTTTCTAGAAAGATTATTACATAACGATAAATGTAATTTTGAAAGTTTTAACTTTTCGGAGAAGAGAATTATTTTAAAAGAAGTCCTTTCTTTTCGTTATTCTTGTTCTTTCTTATGATTCCTGAAGGGGAACCAAGACTTTGCTATTTGTACCTATTGGTTTGGAATGCCATTCTCTTGCAAAGGAGAATGATCTATCACTTGTGCTTCTAAATCATTATAGCTTATCGAGACTAGATATGCCACTCATGGTCTAATGTTCGCGGCTAATGTTTTTGCTTTTGGAATTTGGCATCATCATATTTGGATGAGAAATTTGTTCTCTATCTCGATCATAAATCTTTGGAATATTTATGTTCTCTTAAGGAACTGCTTGTTGACTCGAGTTCCTAGCTTCCTATGATCTTGATATTCTTTTTATTCCCGAAGGGGAAATCGTGTTGCCAATGCGTTTAGTCGTAAGCAACAAGGGGTTGTTTCTTTGTGGATGACCGAATGAAATTATCTTTTTATCAAGTTCATCGGGCGTTTTGATGTACTTCGTTTTATTGAGTTTCATCTCATTTCTTTTATGAACTTGCGTCCGATGTTCTTTTATTGTGTTCGGTTCATTGGATGTACCGTTGTACTACATCGATGTCTTTTCTTTTGATTCATCGGATGTACCGTTTGTACTACATCGATGTCTTTGCTTTTGATTCATCGGATGTACCGTTTGTACTACATCGATGTCTTTGCTTTTGATTCATCGGATGTACCGTTGTACCACATCGATGTCTTTTCTTTTGATTCATCGGATGTACCGTTTGTACTACATCGATGTCTTTGCTTTTGATTCATCGGATGTACCGTTGTACTACATCGATGTCTTTTCTTTTGATTCATCGGATGTACCGTTTGTACTACATCGATGTCTTTGCTTTTGATTCATCGGATGTACCGTTTGTACTACATCGATGTCTTTGCTTTTGATTCATCGGATGTACCGTTTGTACTACATCGATGTCTTTGCTTCGGTTCATTGGGCGTACCGTTTTTGTACTACGCTGATGTCCCAAATTATTTGAGTTTCTAGTTCCTCGGGCGTACCGTTTTCGTACTACGCCGTTGCACCGGCTCAATTTTCTGCTATTCTTGACATTCCCCACGTCTTTTATCTACGGGAATGCCTTAGGGATTCCGGTTTTTATTCTTGAGCCCGGTGTTATTGTGGAAATTGAAGTTTCACCAGATTTCTTGCTAACTCTTTTGTGCACTTTAGGGTGAACTTCCTATTTCAAATTTTCTTTTGTGTTGATATTCTTCTATGGTTGTTACTTCTTATATTTCCTTCTTACTTATTGCGAGGACGCAATTTCTTTAAGGAGGGAAGTCTGTAACAACCCGCATATTTATCGATTTTATATTTAAATATTTTATTTAAATATTTTATCGTTAGTCGGATTTTAGTCCGAAAAGCTACTTTTTGCATACGGTCGAATTAGGACTCGAGACCACCTCCATTGAGTTCAAAATGCCGTTTGCGACCTTTTTGAGTATAAGCTTCGATATGTTTGGAGAAAGTTGAATTTTGCTACTTTTTGCTTAGGGTTTTGGTTTGGGCTGAGCCAATTAACCACTTACTAACTCAGTTCCAACCCTCTCCTCTTCATTACTTCATTCCAACTCCTCAAACTCAAGCTCCAACTGAAAATGGTGGAGAGGAAAAAGAATTAAAACTCCAAGCCCTAACTTCCTTAGCAAATCCATCTCTTTGCTCCAAACTCAAGAAGAACCCCTTGGTAAGCATCTCCTTCTTCTTCTCCAACTCTTTCTCCATTCAATTTCAGAAATTTCCTAAACCTAATTTAGGGAATGCTTCTCTTTTAAGCTTAGATTCAAGCTTCTAGTGTTGAGATTGAAGAGTGCTTGTTCTTGCCATTGCTTTCAAGCTTCATCTTCATAAAATTTAGTGCAAAGGTGAGATTTTTATCTCACATCTATGACTATAACTATCTTTGGTTGTTGGGTATGAATTCCTAACACTTCTTCATGTGCATTTGCTCTTGATTTGGATTGGTTTTGTGAATATTCCAATTTTTGGGTTTTTAAACCAAATTTGTGTGAAAATCCTTTTATGGATGTTTGATCATGCTTTTGGTGATGCATTGAGGAGCATATAGGGCCGGGTTGCCGATTGGCATAAACCCTTAGAGCCAATGTTCGTCCGGTTGCATTTTGGAAGAGTTTGCTCTTCATTTGAATAAGGTTGAAAAACAGTCCAGGCGTGATTCAGTCGACTGAAAATCTCTGTTCAGTCGACTGAACCTGAAACCCGAGAGTTTCCAGGCATTATTCAGTCGACTGAAAAACTCTGCACAGTCGACTGAAACTGGAAACAGAAAGTTTCCTGAACCTGAAAAATTTCCAGGTACAGGGTCAGTCGACTGAAAATCTCTGCTCAGTCGACTGAACCTGCTGTTTGAGTCCAATTTGCCTTTTTGGATTGAATTTCCAATTTAAATCGATTCGTGATGATCCTATTTATTGTCATCACTTATTATCATCTTTGATGACTTATTTTCTTTGGGAATTTTAGATATATCCACTTCGATGGATCCTTTATCGATTTCATTGGATTTTATTCACATCTTCGAATGTGATCTTTGTGATTGATTGTTTCTACAATCCCCCTTGTGCTTTGTCACTTTAAAAATATAAAGGTTTTCTATACTAGTAGTAAATATCAAAACTCTTTCCTCAAACGATTTCAATACTATTTTAATACCAAATTCGTTTATAAAACCGTTTTCCAATCTATTAGTATATACAAACCTTTACCTCACTCGTATGAGAAATCTAATTAAACGACTTAGTAAAACAAGTGGTATGAAACGCTTGCGTTTACTTCGTCGGTTAATTCTTGGACTTGTTCGATTGAACCTCTTGTGACAATTTTCTAGTGGAGATCTACAATTTGTTCGTAAATATTTAAGTTAAGCTAGTGGTTATGGGACATGAAGCTAAGCTCGTATATTTACTAGCTTATTGTAATTGACACTTCTCTTTGATCATGACGATCATCTTTGTGGTTTAGACTAGCAATGTGCGATGTCTCTTTGTCTATGTGGAGGACTGTTCCTCATTTTATTGAGTTTCGTCTCATTTTATACATGGGTCGTATCTTTCTATGTGCGTCGATGTTCGACATTACATGGGGTGTATCTTTCTAGGTGCATCGATGTTTATTTATTTGTGCATGGGGCGTATCTTTCTAGGTGCGTCGATGCTAGAGCATGGGGCGTATCTTTCTAGGTGCGTCGATGTTCGACTGTTCATGGGGCACATCTTTTTAGGTGTGTCGATGTCCAGTTTCTTTTTCCGGGGATTGGCCATCCTTTTTGTTGTGATTTGGTTCATCGGATGCCCCGCTGTGCGACGTCGTTGTTCCTTTTATTGTGATTTCTGGATTTCTTGTGTTGATTTCTGGAATTTATGTTTCACCAACTTTTACGATTGGCATTGTTATATATGTCATTTATTGTGGCTTGGTGAATGAAATTAGGAGTATGACATTCCTTTTTATCTTGAGTAGATTATTGTGAAATTGATTAATCTCTTGTTGATTTTCAATTACTTATTTATCACAGCTTGGCATTGTGATTATTATATGTTTATGTTATATCTCTTAATTATATATCACTTCATCTGATATTTATAGCTAGACTGATCCGTTTATTATTTTCTTCTTAAATAATACTCGGGTCAGACTGAGATTTTACAGGTGCTTCTGCTTGACTCCTTATCGGACTATCATCCCGACTTTTGGCTTACTACTTAGATTAGTAGTTTTTGTTGTATACATTTGTGAGATAGACTCCATAATGTATACTTATTCTTTTGTGTAGTTCATGTTACTATTTCTTTGTGTTATTGTGGATCCTTTTTGACCACTACTCTGATGTACACTTTCATGTGTAATATTCATATCTATTTCCGCCTTTGTGATATGAATTGTCTACGACTGATTTATGTTATGTTTATTTCTATATTTGTTTCCGAAGATATTATAGTCACTGTGTAGTAGCTTTGAATTTGTGTCGGTATGTCGGATTTCCTCTTGAGATGAAAAGTTATATTTTTATCTGGCATATCGGTACTCACACAAAGCAATTATACAGATGGTCGCTCCTCAACAGCCTTATTCTCCGTGCTAGTCGACAGCATTCACAGTAGTGTTCTTGGCTAGCGTGGGTATAGAGGTGGGGCGTCACATACCCAATCTTAATAACCATGAAATTGTTGTGAATTCTATTGGCTGTTTGGATGATTGATTGCGATTGATGCTATTGGTTGATATTCTGGATGATTTGGATGTTTATTTATTCTGTTATATGCTATTATCATCCTGTAATTATTTACTATATAAAGTGTAAATTGAATTATATCGAATAAATTGAGAAATATTGTAACGACCCAGAATTTTTATTAATTAAAATTTGTATATTTAATTAATTTTAAATATTAATAAGTGAAATTTATAAGTCGAATAAACTTTATTTCGAATAATTAGATTTAATCGGATAATTAAATCGATAATTTAATAGTTGAAAATACAGAAAAATTTGAAATTGAGTTTAATATGATTGAAAATGATTTGTAAAATTTTATTTTATCATTTTGGAGTTATAGCAATGATGTTATAGAACCTTTAAAATCGGATTAAAAGTTAATTTGTGAAAATTGAATATTTTAATATTTAAATCGACTAGTGAAATTAGCCATTTTTCGAACAGTCTCAGAATTGGACGAAACTAGTTCCATTGGATCCGTAATAGTTTGTTATTATTGGATTTCAATTTTCGTAGCAATCGGAGTTTTTTTTTACCGTGGCAGCTCGAAACGCATCGAAATTGTTTAATATTAATTTGACGAGTTAAAATAGCCATTTTCCAAATTGTCTCAGATTTCGACGAAATCAGTTTCATCGGATCCGTAATGTGATATTATTGTATGGTTTCAAATTTCGAGTCAATTGAATTTACCGTTTGTCCGGGGCAAGCTAAAACGCCTAGAAATTAGTTTAACCGATTTAATTTTAAATCGAACGTTTATTGCCATAACTCGCACAGATGATCGAATTAGCTTCCGAACCTTTTCCATTGTGTTCGGAACGCGGGTTAAACCCTAGAAACGCCGGTCACCGTGCGTAAATCGGAGTTCAGAAAAACCGGAATGAATAGTGTTTTGAATATTTTCTATATAAAGACCATTCATTCACAATTTTGCAAAGGAAACCCTAAACCTACCCTAAAACCTTCAGCCGCCGGCTACCATATTCAATGGCCGAAACGCAATCTTCTTCCCTCCTCATTTTCTTCCAATCCGTAACTCATTTCAAAAATTTCTCAACTGCAATATGGTAGAGCACTCCAAGCTCTATAAATCCAACGGCTACGATGTGATATGGAGTGGAGGATTGATGGCGATTGGCGTTCAAAGCCGGCCGTGTGTTCTCGTTTCGCGCGCAAGAGGGGGAGGCCGAGCTCCACCGCCTTCTGGCCGAGGGTGGCTCACGAGGTGCTCGTTCGTTTGGCGCTTGCTGATCGAGTTGGAGAGGCTTGTAGTGGTCGCGTTAATTATCGAAGGGGCGGCGGCTATGGGTTTCGGTGCGCGTTTACTGATTTGGGGAGGATGATGAAAGGAGCGGCCGTGATTTGCAGGGGTGAGGATCAACGGCTGAGATTAAGTGAGGGTTTAGAAAATAAAAATAAATGTTGTTAATTTTTATATATAAATTCGTATAACTTTAAAAATTCATACCTTTTTCATACGAGGTCGAAAACGCACGAAACAAGTTGCGTTGGGTTCGTATGGACGAATATTACGATATGGAATTGGATTGGAGTCTTTTGGAGCTAGCGAAAATTTCGGGTAAAATTAAACGTCCGTTTAATTTTATTCGAAATAAAAGCTGAAAACGAAATTGAAATCAAGGTGAGAACTTCTCACTCAATCGAATCGGTTTTGATTTTAATTGTAAATAGTTAGATTTAAAATTCTTGAATGTATGTTTGAATGATGATTGTTATCTATTGATTGTTAAAATAGATATTATGCGCCGTTAGTAAGCGGAGGTTATTTATTAAAACATATACCGTAAATATTTCACAGTACAGTGAAATTGGTATTATTTATGTACTTGGAGTTGATTTCCCGCATTATATAGCGGATGAGACCCTATTGCACCGTCTATTAAGCGGATAATATTTTATAAATCCCATATACCGCGATATTCTGTACTGGAACGGAATTGGTATTGTGCTAACATCTATGGATGCAGGAAAACAGGTTGGAGGGATCCAACTGGATTCCTCAACAGTATTTATTTGATTTTAGATATTGTGATATTTGATGATTATCATATACAAATATATGATGTCGTTGTTGTCGTGATTGTCTATTTGGTGTGTAGCATCATTGGGCCAATTTAGGAATTTTAAAAGGATTTTTAAAGTGATTTTTGAAATATATGTTTATAAAAATATTTTTGGAATTGATTCATTTTAAATAAATAAACGTTACAATTTTAGTGTTATAAAAATTATGATTTTTGGGAAATATAGTTAAAAGTTGATTTTTGAAAATGTGGGGTTAATGATTTTATAAAATAGTTTAAATTGGAATTTTTGAATTTATTGTAAAAAGTTCAAATATAGGATTTATAAAATTTGGTTATTTTATAAATCAAAATGATGAAATTATAAAGAAGTTTAAAGATGTTTTTAAATAATAATATAAATTGACTTATATAAAGGATTTATAAATTGATATTTATAAATTAAAATATTTGAATTATAAAACGAGTTTTTATAAGTGTTAGAATGAAGTGTAAATGAACTTCATAAATGAATGAAATTTATAGAATTATAAACGGTGAAGTTATAAATGGAATTTTATAAGCAGTAGATTTATAAAATTTGTAAAGTTATTAAAAGAATAGTTTTGGGTAAATAAGTGAATCTTATAAGTTATAAGATTTATAATTTAGGGAAGTTTAATAGAATGATTTTGTAAACAAATAAGTTATAACTATTTAACTTATAATATGAACTTTTGGTATATAATTGAGTTATAAATTGAAATAGGTTAATAAAGGAGATTTATGAAAGGAAGTTGTTATAAAATAAATGTAACGATCTCGAATTTTAATTAATTTTAAATTGATAGTTAATGTAAATTCTGAATAAATTTTGGGATAAGTTTAAAATTTGAATATTTAAATTGTATTTGAATTGGGATTTATAGTAAATAGTAAATAAGAAACTAAATGATGGGTAGTTAAATTTTTAAATAAAAATAAAATACAACCAAGCTATACTATAAAATAAGTAATTAAATATTTGATAATTTAAGTTGAAATTTTTTTTATGTAAGTTAAATTAACTATTAAAGTTAAATTAAATATTTAAAAATAGAAGTGGGAATAAGAATATATATATGATAAATTATAGAATGTAAAAATGAACACATAGCTAAATTATAACAACATATAAAATAGGAATGTCATTTCTATTACAAAGCAGTTGCAAAGGAAATAATAAAATAAGTAAACAAAATATCTACAAACAAAGTAAATTTTAAAATATATTCAAATATAGGTATAAAAACTTATAAAGGAAAACAAGACAAATGTCATTTACATAAGCATACAAAAGAAAGAAACAACAAAACAAATACAAACCATAAAAAAAATATGAACAGCAAGTAAATAAACATAACAAAAGAAGGAAACAAAACAAAATAAAAGTAAGTATAATCAAGTATTCAAATGAATAGGTGTGCAGCCGAGTAAAATTTAATAAGTAGACTAGAAAGCAAAAGTACAAAAAGCTTGCCAAAGAAGATAATAAAAACAGAGCTAAAAAAAATATGCAGGCAAAACAAAAGGATAATAGAAACAAACAAAGGCAAAGTAATAAAATAAAGAACAAACAAATTAAAAGATAAACATGCATAAACATGTACAAAGCAATTAATGCAAATATACAAAGAAAGATCTACAGCCACAACATTATCTTTAGCCATCAAGTAGAATATGTATGCATGCAAGAAAATCTATTAAACAAAGTAAAACAATGTGTACTCTTGCATTAAATGCTACCTGCAACAGGTCAATTCGAATTGCTTAAAAAATAAAAAAATCAACCTCAGCCACAATGCAAATATCAGCCCCCAAAAACATGATCTTTAGCCACCAAGATAGCAGCCTGGTCTCGGGCTTTAGTTCCAGGTTCAAAAGATTGAAAAAAGAAAAAAAAATCTCTGACCATTGTACAAACAAAAATAACATCACTCTGTATAAAGAAAGTATATCAACTTGAAAACCTCTCTCTTATATATCAAGCCTTTCCATTTCAGTTTTGTTTAAGCAAATGTCAAGAAACTAAAGTAGGCTTCATCTTTAACTTTAAAACAAAATTCAATTTGAAACAGCAACTCAATCAATTAAAAACCAGAGACCAAAAAGAGGATGTTAGCTTGCAGTTTTCAATGCCTGGTTCAATGTAGTTCTCTGTTCTTCCTTCTGAAGCAACTAGGATCAAATGCAAGTTCAAGCTTTTAGCTTGGAAAATAAAACAGTTGAAGCTTTAAACAAAATTCAAAACAAAGAAGCAAGATTTCAGTTGCAAACCTGTTACAGATGGAATGCTCTGTCCATTCTTCTGAAAATCATAGTGAGCAAACTCTTTGACCTTGCTGTTATCTTGATGTTTGAATTTATATTTGGAGCTATGATGTGGATTGGCTAGAATGGTTGTGTGGATATGACTGCATGTTGAAGATATTTGTGTGAATGTTTATATGTATAGGAATAAAATCACCTCTGTTTATACCTTACAGTTTTTTTTAAAACCTGATTTAAAATTTCAAATCATCACTTATAAGCAATTTTAACAGTTGAACTCTAAATGAAACTTGGTTATAACTACCTGATTTAATTTTACAAACAGTTCAAAGCATCAAATTCTAGAGCTAATAGAATAAGCAAGTACAGATCAGTTTTTTTTCAAATTTATGTAACAAATCAGGGCAAAAGAAAAACTATTTCCAGATTATGTTCTTCTCTGCCTCAACTCCAGGTGAGTAAACAACTTGTTTTACAAAGTTTAAATCTAGTATTGGCATTGATACGTGGGATGGGATTTGGTAGTGAATTATCACCACTGTAACCTGGTTACAGGTATTCAACTTGTTTTTTTTTTTGATAAAATTTGATTGTTGAAAAAAAATAATTCAAGTTCATAATTTGAATCCATATTGAAAATTATGATTTTTAAAACAAATATTTTGATTTTTCCTCAAGTATGTCGAGAGCAGATTCTTGTTGAACTAAAATTGCTTAAAAATCAATTCCCAGAGATCGCACGAATTTTTGATGTTGAAAATTTGTATGAAGCGAGTTTAGAGATCGATTATGATGGGAAAAATGTTAGATAATTTTTCTATTGCACAAAATGATTGTGCGAGACCAAACTAGGGTTTTGTTCGAATTTTGAACGAGTTGGAAAACTTCGATCGCTGTGCCTTCCTTGGTGCGTCGAGCGTCGCGTGGCTGGAGGGGAAGATAGTGTGGGGGCTAAGGGTGGTGTAGCCGGAGTTTCGAAGTTTCTGGGGAATCGCATCGCCTGAACGAGGGGAGAGTTGGTCGGGGTGTTGTTTTTACCTGGAGCTCGAACGGTCATTTTTCGTACGCGAGTCCCATCAAGGGTTTGGAGTGCTGGAATCAAGTGTGGGAGTGATGGTCGATTTATGGGCGATCGCCTCAGGCGTCAGTGGTCTGTCGGCGGCATGTGCAAGTGCACAGCGAATCGCGTGCACGTTTGGGTTTTGGCTGTGGGTTACGATTTTGGAGAAGAAGGAAGAAACTCGGAGTATATTGCGTGCAAATGAAATATTTACTCGAAGTGGGTTAGGTTTTTTTTCTCGAAGCTGTTGATGTTGTCTCGGGTGGTTTTGGTTGGCTTCACATTTGACAGAGAGAACCTGTTACCAGTTTTTTTTTTTTTATAAAATTAAAAGCTAAGTCTAATGAAAAGCAAGGATTTAAAACAAGTATAAATCCAAGTTTAAGCTGGTTCAAGTAGATTTGGAATCTCAGTTTTCAAAATAAATAAAGTTTTTTTTTAAATTGTTTAAATAGTTTTAATGATAAAGTAAATCAATCAAATGGATTTGAATTTAAATGAAATTGGGCTTAAATCCTTTTAACTTCTAGTATAAAGAAAGAAAATTTCTTGTAAAATAAAAAGGATTTGAAATTGTTTGAAACCTGGTTCAAGTTAGACTGTCTTCATTTTTAATCTTAAATTTAAAATGAGATTTTAAAGGTAAAATTTGGAATTTAATTGTTTAAGTGACTTGTTAATGATAACTTAATTCATTAATAAGAAAAGATTTTATCTTTAAATAAATAGAGATTGATTAATTAAAGAGTTCAAATAAACTAATCAAGGTTTTAGCTAATTCATCTAGGATAAGTTAATTAGTAAATGAAGATCATTTATTTAAATAAGGATTTGAAATTTAAATAAATGGTTGGTAATGAATTAATCAAGAATAATTTAATTAAATAAGGTGATTGATTAATAAATTGATATCAAGTGATTTGTAATTAATAAATCAAGATTGGATAATTAATTCAGAAGCAATTTATTTAATTGGAAATAAATTGAATTAATTAGGATTAAACAATTAATAAATCCTGCTTATAAATGATTATTGAATGCTTGACCTTACTTAGGAATGATCATATTATATGTGATGCGTTGAATTAATTGTCCTATCTGTTCTGTGATATTTTGTTCTGTGAATTGGATTGTGTATAATTTATTCATTTATATTATCTGTGAATCTGTGAATGGACGATAAGCGTTATAGTTATATCGCTTATCAACTATATTTTTGTGTTTTAATCTGTGATGATTGAATAATGTTGCACTATTGTGTTAAACCCTTGGACCACACCATACACACACAAAATTATGGATTTCACGAGGAAATCGATTAAGTCACAGATTTTGAAAAATTTATAAATTTGAATATTTGAATTCAGATGTTTTGGAAATGGAGTGGGTTTAAAGTGAAAAGCAATTGAAATGGAATTTCAAAGATGAAATTATTTTGAATAACTTGATTAAGATTTGGAATTTAAATATTTTGATTTAATTTTGAATTCGATACTTGAAATTGAATTCTATGATTTGAAACTAGGGATTAACGATATTATACTAGTTATATATGAGTCAAACCATTTTTTTTTTAAAGTATTATCTTGAGAATTTGAATTAACCCAAAGATTATAACTTGTATAAATGAAATAAGGTTTTTCCGAAATAACACTATTGTTTCTAAATGATAAAAAGCTTTCATAGGAGAAATGAATTTCGAATTGTATTAATAGGGATTTCAAGTTTAAACTGAAATAATCTTCCAAGTTATAGATGAATATCTGGAAATGAATTTTGAAAGAAAATATTTGGGAACGAACTTTGAAAGATATAAGTTAAATCTTTAATTTAAAGATTTAATGAATTAAATCCAATTGAATTGGAATTGTTTTGAAATCCAGGAATGAATCTTTGAGAAAGTAGGTAAAACTTATGAAATAAATCTTTTGTTTAAAAGATTTGAAATGGTAATTGGTTTAAACCATTTGAAAGCAAGTTTTGAATTATTAAGTTGTGACTTAATTGAAATCCCATATCCATATGTTTTAAATGTTGCGCTCACTATTCGGGTTAGCCGGGAAAGGACCTTTGGGTCGTATAACCCATTCTGAATATGTGATACGTTGTTATGGATAGCATTTGAAGACCGGTGGTGAAGACCGGGTATTTGCGAGAACGATAGGATGACCTGTCGATTGTCTCTGCACTGAGTTGCTTCGGTATAGAGATTTCCTAAGTGATGGGAAGTCCGATCGGGATTGTAAATACCCGGATTGCAAGGGCTTCGTAAGAAGTGCCTTCGGTTCTGTTCGAACCCAGAACAGACTTGTATGGATTGTGTGTCTGACATTACATTTTGAGATATAAAGCAGATTTCTTTCAAATACATTTCTGTTGGTGGCGGAGAATTTATTCTTTTAGCTTAACACCCTTCTCTGAGACGTACGAGCTCAGAGGTTATGTAGTTGAAGGTTATCAGCAATATATTCCCAATTTGGTAATGTGACATGCTGAGTGTTGCTGTGAAATGATCATTGTTTGATCATTTGTGATAGGATCATTTGTTTGATCATTTATCTTTGTGATCATTACTTTGATCATTTGTTGACCCAAAGCATGGCTTTGTACCAAAGCTTGGCTTTGTGGACGTGACTTCGTCGAACCTCACACCCCGAAATGGTCGAAACAGGAAATATTCGGCAAGGTTATTAGGGGGTAGCGCCCCTTTAGGGTATGTTCATTTCATTCTGGAAAGGGGTGGTATCATGGTATGGAGCCCAGATACTTACTCATGTGGAAAACACTTTATTTACTATAGTGTGATGTTGGTTATCGAGCGCTCGGTTAAAGGTCCTAAAGTACCGGGGGATGGCATACTCGTGTCAGTAGTTACCCAGTTAGGGGGAACCCGGCCTTGTGTTGGCAGAGATCCGGTTAGGTTCTCGGGGACGTCCTTCCAGAGGCGTTCTCATGTGGCAATGGGAAGTTCCTTGGCCTGACCATTTGTTGGAAATCCAAAGAAACAATACGAGCCTTGTACGGTTTTAGTTGTAGAACCTGCCTCCTCAGGAGGTAGCTATAGCGGGCATAATATAATGGTACCTATGCTGGCTAAGATTTATATTCTACTTTCGAAATGTTTTCTTCACTATGCACTAATAATAATATCAAAAATGATTTGATTTTGCGTAGTAAGCATCTTTGACTATCATAAGAAGAAATCTCCTCCAAGTCTGCGTTTGCATTGTGTGTGTGGCGGGAGGTCTTATGGTAGTTTCATTTTCAAAAAACATTGCGAATTTACTTTAAAATTCTTTTATTGATTGAATTAAAAGATAAATTTTTTTTGTTGCTCACACCAGTCCCATGACTGATCTGCAGTTTATTGTTCCTTTCCTAAACTCTGGGTTCTCACTAATTTCCACACGAGCAGTCTAGAGTTTGGTTTTTCAGATAGTTAGATATAGTGGATTATCTGGAGTTAGTTCAGTCCTTGGTTCGCACCAGTCTTGCTTATCTTTGTGCATTGTTATGGGGAGTCCGAGTTATTGCTGGATTGGTTCTTGGAGATGGAGTTCAGATTTGGAGTTCTTCGTTGAAGACTATCTTAGAGTTATATTGTTCCGCTGCTGATGTTATCTGTTTTTTTTCCGCTGCTATTTTATTGTATCTCTGATGTATATTGATATTCATTGTATCACTCTGTTGTACCAGTGTTGTATATCAATGTATTATTCTTTTATTCCGCTGTGTTATTTACTTAATGTTGTTATAAGCTCCGGCGAATCGGTTTTGAACGGTCGAATCTACGGCATTCGAATACGATTTGAAGTATGGATGTCGATTTTCGAGCGGGCAAAATCTTAAACGTCACATTTGGTATCAGAGCTAAGGTGAAACTTTAGCTCAGGAGTATAACACATTAAGTAGCTCATTAGAGATAGGGTGAAGTATCCCTAGAATGAGTCTATCCCTAAGATATCCGTTTGAACGCCTCAGTAAATTCTCTTACTATCCACTGATAGTGAGTATGAGTGCGAGAAGAGGACGCGATAGGGGACAGGGAAATACCACTACAAATGGTCAATATCATGTAACAACAGTGGAAACAATCTTTTCTCTATCAATCTCTTTTGTTCAGCGTCTCTTTTCAATTCTTTGATAGTTCCTGGTAGATCCAGGAAGGAAGTTCGATATATTAATATGGGACATAAACTCCAATTTGACCAGAGTTGTTGTTTGGATGAATTGGTTGCTTTGGTTGCTATGGTTGATAGGTATACTTTAGTTTTAAACTAGAAATTTTTGAAATTGTATCCATATATCTGTCTATTTTTGGGTCCTAATATATTCTTCGAATGGTTAGTTATCCCTTCGAACTGACCAATGCCCCTGCATATTTAGTAGATTTGATGACCTGAGTATCTTATGTAGTATTGTATGAGTTTGTTCTTGTATCTATTGTTGATATTCTGATTTGGTAAGCCAAATGCAGAATTGATATCCAGCTTGATCTGAAAAGATATTTCTTCTATCTTTTATCTATCTTCGTTATCTCTCTGGCGAATTTCGAGGACGAAATTCCTTTTAAAGGGGGAAGTCTGTAACGATCTCGAATTTTATTTAATTTTAAATTGATAGTTAATGTAAATTCTGAATAAATTTTGGGATAAATTTAAAATTTGAATATTTAAATTGTATTTGAATTGGGATTTATAGTAAATAGTAAATAAGAAACTAAATGATGGGTAGTTAAACTTTTAAATAAAAATAAAATACAACCAAGTTATACTATAAAATAAGTAATTAAATATTTGATAATTTAAGTTGAATTTTTTTTTATGTAAGTTAAATTAACTATTAAAGTTAAATTAAATATTTAAAAATAGAAGTGGGAATAAGAATATATATATGATAAATTATAGAATGTAAAAATGAACACATAGCTAAATTATAACAACATATAAAATAGGAATGTCATTTCTATTACAAAGCAGTTGCAAAGGAAATAATAAAATAAGTAAACAAAATATCTACAAACAAAGTAAATTTTAAAATATATTCAAATATAGGTATGAAAACTTATACAGGAAAACAAGACAAATGTCATTTACATAAGCATACAAAAGAAAGAAACAGCTAAACAAATACAAAGCATAAAACAAATATGAAGAGCAAGTAAATAAACATAACAAAAGAAGGAAACAAAACAAAATAAAAGTAAGTATAATCAAGTATTCAAATGAATAGGTGTGCAGCCGAGTAAAATTTAATAAGTAGACTAGAAAGCAAAAGTACAAAAAGCTTGCCAAAGAAGATAATAAAAACAGAGCAAAAAAAAATATGCAGGCAAAACAAAAGGATAATAGAAACAAACAAAGGCAAAGTAATAAAATAAAGAACAAACAAATTAAAAGATAAACATGCATAAACATGTACAAAGCAATTAATGCAAATATACAAAGAAAGATCTGCAGCCACAACATTATCTTTAGCCATCAAGTAGAATATGTATGCATGCAAGAAAATCTATTAAACAAAGTAAAACAATGTGTACTCTTGCATTAAATGCTACCTGCAACAGGTCAATTCGAATTGCTTAAAAAAAAAATCAACCTCAGCCACATTGCAAATATCAGCCCCTAAAAACATGATCTTTAGCCACCAAGATAGCAGCCTGGTCTCTGGCTTTAGTTCCAGGTTCAAAAGATTGAAAAAAGAAAAAAAAAATCTCTGACCATTGTACAAACAAAAATAACATCATTCTGTATAAAGAAAGTATATCAACTTGAAAACCTCTCTCTTATATATCAAGCCTTTCCATTTCAGTTTCGTTTAAGCAAATGTCAAGAAACTAAAGTAGGCTTCATCTTTAACTTTAAAACAAAATTCAATTTGAAACAGCAACTCAATCAATTAAAAACCAGAGACCAAAAAGAGGATGTTAGCTTGCAGTTTTCAATGCCTGGTTCAATTTAGTTCTCTGTTCTTCCTTCTGAAGCAACTAGGATCAAATGCAAGTTCAAGCTTTTAGCTTGGAAAATAAAACAGTTGAAGCTTTAAACAAAATTCAAAACAAAGAAGCAAGATTTCAGTTGCAAACCTGTTACAGATGGAATGCTCTGTCCATTCTTCTGAAAATCATAGTGAGCAAACTCTTTGACCTTGCTGTTATCTTGATGTTTGAATTTATATTTGGAGCTATGATGTGGATTGGCTAGAATGGTTGTGTGGATATGACTGCATGTTGAAGATATTTGTGTGAATGTTTATATGTATAGGAATAAAATCACCTCTGTTTATACCTTACAGTTTTTTTTAAAACCTGATTTAAAATTTCAAATCATCACTTACAAACAATTTTAACAGTTGAACTCTAAATGAAACTTGGTTATAACTGCCTGATTTAATTTTACAAACAGTTCAAAGAATCAAATTCTAGAGCTAATAGAATAAGCAAGTACAGATCAGTTTTTTTTCAAATTTATGTAACAAATAAGGGCAAAAGAAAAACTATTTCCAGATTATGTTCTTCTCTGCCTCAACTCCAGGTGAGTAAACAACTTGTTTTACAAAGTTTAAATCTAGTATTGGCATTGATACGTGGGATGGGATTTGGTAGTGAATTATCACCACTGTAACCTGGTTACAGGTATTCAACTTGTTTTTTTTTGATAAAATTTGATTGTTGAAAAAAAATAATTCAAGTTCATAATTTGAATCCATACTGAAAATTATGATTTTTAAAACAAATATTTTGATTTTTCCTCAAGTATGTCGAGAGCAGATTCTTGTTGAACTAAAATTGCTTAAAAATCAATTCCCAGAGATCGCACGAATTTTTGATGTTGAAAATTTGTATGAAGCGAGTTTAGAGATCGATTATGATGGGAAAAATGTTAGATAATTTTTCTATTGCACAAAATGATTGTGCGAGACCAAACTAGGGTTTTGTTCGAATTTTGAACGAGTTGGAAAACTTCGATCGCTGTGCCTTCCTTGGTGCATCGAGCGTCGCGTGGCTGGAGGGGAAGGTAGTGTGGGGGCTAAGGGTGGTGTAGCCGGAGTTTCGAATATTCTGGGGAATCGCATCGCCTGAACGAGGGGAGAGTTGGTCGGAGTGTTGTTTTTACCTGGAGCTCGAACGGTCATTTTTCGTACGCGAGTCCCATCAAGGGTTTGGAGTGCTGGAATCAAGTGTGGGAGTGATGATCGATTTGTGGGCGATCGCCTCAGGCGTCAGTGGTCTGTCGGCGGCATGTGCAAGTGCACAGCGAATCGCGTGCACGTTTGGGTTTTGGCTGTGGGTTACGATTTTGGAGAAGAAGGAAGAAACTCGGAGTATATTGCGTGCAAATGAAATATTTACTCGAAGTGGGTTAGGTTTTTTTTCTCGAAGCTGTTGATGTTGTCTCGGGTGGTTTTGGTTGGCTTCACATTTGACAGAGAAAACCTGTTACCAGTTTTTTTTTTATAAAATTAAAAGCTAAGTCTAATGAAAAGCAAGGATTTAAAACAAGTATAAATCCAAGTTTAAGCTGGTTCAAGTAGATTTGGAATCTCGGTTTTCAAAATAAATAAAGTTTTTTTTTAAATTGTTTAAATAGTTTTAATGATAAAGTAAATCAATCAAATGGATTTGAATTTAAATGAAATTGGGCTTAAATCCTTTTAACTTCTAGTATAAAGAAAGGAAATTTCTTGTAAAATAAAAAGGATTTGAAATTGTTTAAAACCTGGTTCAAGTTAGACTGTCTTCATTTTTAATCTTAAATTTAAAATGAGATTTTAAAGGTAAAATTTGGAATTTAATTGTTTAAGTGACTTGTTAATGATAACTTAATTCATTAATAAGAAAAGATTTTATCTTTAAATAAATAGAGATTGATTAATTAAAGAGTTCAAATAAACTAATCAAGGTTTTAGCTAATTCATCTAGGATAAGTTAATTAGTAAATGAAGATCATTTATTTAAATAAGGATTTGAAATTTAAATAAATGGTTAGTAATGAATTAATCAAGAATAATTTAATTAAATAAGGTGATTGATTAATAAATTGATATCAAGTGATTTGTAATTAATAAATCAAGATTGGATAATTAATTCAGAAGCAATTTATTTAATTGGAAATAAATTGAATTAATTAGGATTAAACAATTAATAAATCCTGCTTATAAATGATTATTGAATGCTTGACCTTACTTAGGAATGATCGTATTATATGTGATTCCTTGAATTAATTGTCCTATCTGTTCTGTGATATTTTGTTCTGTGAATTGGATTGTGTATAATTTATTCATTTATATTATCTGTGAATCTGTGAATGGACGACAAGCGTTATAGTTATATCGCTTATCAACTATATTTTTGTGTTTTAATCTGTGATGATTGAATAATGTTGCACTATTGTGTTAAACCCTTGGACCACACCATACACACACAAAATTATGGATTTCACGAGGAAATCGATTAAGTCATAGATTTTGAAAAATTTATAAATTTGAATATTAGAATTCAAATGTTTTGGAAATGGAGTGGGTTTAAAGTGAAAAGCAATTGAAATGGAATTTCAAAGATGAAATTATTTTGAATAACTTGATTAAGATTTGGAATTTAAATATTTTGATTTAATTTTGAATTCGATACTTGAAATTGAATTCTATGATTTGAAACTAGGGATTAACGATATTATACTAGTTATATATGAGTCAAACCATTTTTTTTTTAAAGTATTATCTTGAGAATTTGAATTAACCCAAAGATTATAACTTGTATAAATGAAATAAGGTTTTTCCGAAATAACACTATTGTTTCTAAATGATAAAAAGCTTTCATAGGAGAAATGAATTTCGAATTGTATTAATAGGGATTTCAAGTTTAAACTGAAATAATCTTCCAAGTTATAGATGAATATCTGGAAATAAATTTTGAAAGAAAATATTTGGGAACGAACTTTGAAAGATATAAGTTAAATCTTTAATTTAAAGATTTAATGAATTAAATCCAATTGAATTGGAATTGTTTTGAAATCCAGGAATGAATCTTTGAGAAAGTAGGTAAAACTTATGAAATAAATCTTTTGCTTAAAAGATTTGAAATGGTAATTGGTTTAAACCATTTGAAAATAAGTTTTGAATTATTAAGTTGTGACTTAATTGAAATCCCATATCCATATGTTTTAAATGTTGCGCTCACTATTCGGGTTAGCCGGGAAAGGACCTTTGGGTCGTATAACCCATTCTGAATATGTGATACGTCGTTATGGATAGCATTTGAAGACCGGTGGTGAAGACCGGGTATTTGCGAGAACGATAGGATGACCTGTCGATTGTCTCTGCACTGAGTTGCTTCGGTATAGAGATTTCCTAAGTGATGGGAAGTCCGATCGGGATTGTAATACCCGGATTGCAAGGGCTTCGTAAGAAGTGCCTTCGGTTCTATTCGAACCCAGAACAGACTTGTATGGATTGTGTGTCTGACATTTTGAGATATAAAGCAGATTTCTTTCAAACACATTTCTGTTGGTGGCGGAGAATTTATTCTTTTAGCTTAACACCCTTCTCTGAGACGTACGAGCTCAGAGGTTATGTAGTTGAAGGTTATCAGCAATATATTCCCAATTTGGTAATGTGACATGCTGAGTGTTGCTGTGAAATGATCATTGTTTGATCATTTGTGATAGGATCATTTGTTTGATCATTTATCTTTGTGATCGTTACTTTGATCATTTGTTACCCAAAGCATGGCTTTGTACCAAAGCATGGCTTTGTACCAAAGCATGGCTTTGTGGACGTGACTTCGTCGAACCTCACACCCCGAAATGGTCGAAACAGGAAAGATGCGGCAAGGTTATTAGGGGGTAGCGCCCCTTTAGGGTATGTTCATTTCCTTCTGGAAAGGGGTGGTATCATGGTATGGAGCCCAGATACTTACTCATGTGGAAAACACTCTATTTACTATAGTGTGATGTTGGTTATCGAGCGCTCGGTTAAAGGTCCTAAAGGACCGGGGGATGGCATACTCGTGTCAGTAGTTACCCAGTTAGGGGTAACCCGGCCTTGTGTTGGCAGAGATCCGGTTAGGTTCTCGGGGACGTCCTTCCAGAGGCGTTCTCATGTGGCAATGGGAAGTTCCTTGGCCTGACCATTTGTTGGAAATCCAAAGAAACAATACGAGCCTTGTACGGTTTTAGTTGTAAAACCTGCCTCCTCAGGAGGTAGCTATAGCGGGCATAATATAATGGTACCTATGCTGGCTAAGATTTATATTCTACTTTCGAAATGTTTTCATCACTTTGCACTAATAATAATATCAAAAATGATTTGATTTTGCGTAGTAAGCATCTTTGACTATCATAAGAAGAAATCTCCTCCAAGTCTGCGTTTGCATTGTGTGTGTGGCGGGAGGTCTTATGGTAGTTTCATTTTCAAAAAGCATTGCGAATTTACTTTAAAATTCTTTTATTGATTGAATTAAAAGATAAATTGTTTTTGTTGCTCACACCGGTCCCATGACTGATCTGGAGTTTATTGTTCCTTTCCTAAACTCTGGGTGCTCACTAATTTCCACACGAGCAGTCTAGAGTTTGGTTTTTCAGATAGTTGGATATAGTGGATTATCTAGAGTTAGTTCAGTACTTGGTTCGCACCAGTCTTGCTTATCTTTGTGCATTGTTATGGGGAGTCCGAGTTATTGCTGGATTGGTTCTTGGAGATGGAGTTCAGATTTGGAGTTCTTCGTTGAAGACTATCTTAGAGTTATATTGTTTCGCTGCTGATGTTATCTGTTTTTTTTCCGCTGCTATTTTTTTGTATCTCTGATGTATATTGATATTCATTGTATCACTCTGTTGTATCAGTGTTGTATATCAATGTATTATTCTTTTATTCCGCTGTGTAATTTACTTAATGTTGTTATAAGCTCCGGCGAATCGGTTTTGAACGGTCGAATCTACGGCATTCGAATACGATTTGAAGTATAGATGTCGATTTTCGAGCGGGCAAAATCTTAAACGTCACAATAAATAGAAATGAAATTTATAAACATTGTTTTATAAATCCGCAAACGACTTATTTTGATAAGTAAATTGTTGTAACTTATTAATGGAGTTATATTCACGTTTTAGACAGTGAATAATCCTTTAAAATAAAATGTATAGAAATGATGAAATTGATTAATGAAGTATATTCACGTTTTTGAATAGTGAATAATATGTTAAAGAAAATGTTTTGGATGTGATGTTTTAAATAGAATTAAAATGATCTAACGATGTTTTTAGAATGTGTTAAGATTCGAAACCATAGATTTCAACATTCATTGCTGAAATAGACGTTTTCGAGAAATAGAAGGAAATGGTGGACTATAACACAGTTGTTATAGTAAATGATTTCCGAAAGGAAATGTTTTGTATAGTATTGGGATTTATATATCTATTTCAAATTTCGAATCCCTGTACTAGTGATTTTGGGTTGTCGTAACGATGTTTTACGCAACATTCGTTTTGGCCCAAATTAATATGTTTAAGAGAATGATTTCCTTAAAGAATGAAATATATACCTAATTTCGATTTAAGTATATTGAATATTTTCCAAATGTTGAAAATAAAAAGATTTGTGAATTACTTATTATTAAGTAAGTATGGAAATGTTTTTCCAATGTGAAATGAAACTTTTTTTGAGAATTTATCTTTTTGAAGATAAATTGAAAATGAATAATTGAAATCGTATATTCATAAATATTTTGGAATGTAATTTCACTATGGAATTTATAAATGAAAAGGGAAATTTGTTTAAAAATAAACGTTGATTTATTATTGAAGTGTCGGAATTAATTTACGGATTTGGAACGTAAATATTAAGTTAATCGTTAAGGATTTATTTAATTGGTTTAAATGAACCATGTTGAAATGAAAATATATCCCGTATAGGGAAATGATTGAAATTTGTTTTTCAAAAGTGGTAAAGATGAAAAGTGATTTGAAAATTGTTTTCAAATGGTTGAAGTGTGGAAAATATATATCTTGTAAAGATATTTTTTTGGAAAGTAAATAATTTAGAAAATTATTTAGAATCTGGTGATGTTGTGCATATCCATTGATAGTTCAATAACCGACTATCAATATTTACCTTTAAATAGGTATTTGTTGTGATTTGCTTGAATTTGAATGCTACGCTTATTTTGAATAAGCGCTCACTATTCGGGTTAGCCGGGAAAGGACCCTGTGGTCGTATAACCCATTCTGAATATGTGATACGTCGTTAAAAATTGCATTTGAAGACTGGTGTTGAAGACCGGATATTTTTGAAAACGAAAGGATTACCGTTGAATGTTTCTGCACCAAATGGCCCCGGTATAGAAATTCCATATATGATGGGAAGTCCGGAAGTGATTAGTGAATATCCGGATTGCAAGGACTTCTTTGTAAGTGCCTTCGGTTCTGTTCGATCCCGGAACATACTTGTATTGATTGTATGTCCGACATTACAAATTGAGATATAAAGCTGATTTCTTTCAAATACATATATGTTGGTGGCGGAGAATTTATTCTCTTAGCTTAACACCCTTTTCTAAGACGTACGAGCTCAGAGGTTATGTAATTGATGGTTATCAGCGTTATATTCCCAATTTGGTAATGTGACATGCTGAGTGTTGCTGTGAAATGATCATTGTTTGATCATTTGTGATATATTTATCTTTGTGATCATTACTTTGATCATTTGTTGACCCAAAGCATGGCTTTGTACCAAAGCGTGGCTTTGTGGACAAGACTTCATCGGATCTCACACCCCGGAAATGGTCAAAACAGGAAGGATGCAGCAAGGTTATTAGGGGTAGCGCCCTTTAGTGTATGTCATTCCTTCTGGATAGAGGTGGTATCATGGTATGGAGCCCAGATACTTAACCTATGTTGTTGCTGCAAACTTATTACTTTGTGGTTGTTGGAAATCGAGGATCCTCGGATGTAGATCGGTTACGATCGGGGGATGGCATATTCGTGTCAGTAGTTACCCAGTTAGGGGTAACCCGGCCTTGTGTTGACAGAGATCCGGTTTGGTTCTCGGGACGTCATTACAGAGGCGTTTCCATGTGGCAATGGGAAGTTCCTTGGCCTGACCATTTGTTGGAAATCCAAAGAAACAATACGATCTTGTACGGTTTTAGTTGTAGAACCTGCCATTCACTTATGGTGGTCACCACTATTTGGATGGTAGCTATAGTAGGCATACGATAATGGTCGTATGTTGGCTAAGATTTATATCTTTACTTTCAAAATGATTTTTCCCTACACTATGCACTAGTAATAATATCAAATGTTTCTTTTTAATGCGTATCAAGCATCTTTGACTATCATAAGGAGAAATCTCCTCCGATTCTGCGTTTGCATTGTGTGTTTGTGCGGGAGGCCTTATGGTAGTCTCATTTTTTAAAAGCATTGCGAATCTATTTTAAAATTATCCTATTCTTTGTTTTAAAGATAAACTGTTTTGAGTTCTCACACCATTCACATGACTGACTTGGAGTTTATTGTTTTCCTTCCTAAACTCTGGGTGCCCACTAATTTCCACACGGGCAGTCAAGAGTCAGATTTATCAGAATATTCTGGAATTCAGGAGTTGCTGGAGGCAAGATGGATCGCATGGCGTATTCACTAGTATATAGTATTTCTTTTCCGTTGTTTATCGTTGTTTGTTGTTGTACACTCTGATGATATAATGTAATGTGATGTGATGTAATGTAATAACTGAAATAGTTCTTTGTTTAAAGATTATTCATTTATCTATTATATGTTGTCCGCTGCAATTGTGAGATTCTGATATTGTTCGGTTGTTTTCTTTCTGTTATGTTCTATCTTTTCTCTCTTCTTCTATCTTTTTCTTTTCTTAAAACTCTAAGTGTTCGGTTTTCGGGCATTCGAGTGCTCGGCAGTTGATACAGTGAACGTATTAATGTCGGTCTTCGGAAGTCAAAGAATCGGGTCCTTACAATGTGGCATTAGAGAATATGGTTAAGCAACAACCATGGCTCTGTTGGGTATTACTCATTAGAGATAGAGTCAGTAGTACTCTAGAATGAGTTTGAGTGTAATAATAGCTATGAGAGCGTATTTGTTAGTGAATATAAATTTTTTTTTATTGTGATGATTGGTTTGTTGAGTGGTATACGGATTCTGGTTAATACGAGTAATTAACGTTGTTGATAGGGATCTCTAAACACTTGTACAGAACAATTCGACACGATATTGTTTTAAATTGGGTAAATGAAATAATTTTACCTTGAGTATATTTTATATATAAAGGAATAATTTTTCAGAATTATTAAAATGTATGTAAGTTGATTGTTTGGTTGTAGAAAATGTAAGAATATATATAAGTAAATTTAAAAGATGTTTGAATAAGTTAAATAAAAACATGTTGTAAAAGAATAATTGTATAAGTAAAAAGAATTGTAAGTATGAAATTATAATTAATGTGATTTACAATTGTGAAATAAACTTATATATATAAGAAGTGAAACTATATGAATATATTTATGAATATGAGTTGTAAATAAAAATGAGTTTGAATAAGTGATGATATTTGACTTTGGTGAAGGTTAAATAAAATTTACTTTAGAATTGGAATCTGAATTGATTTATAAGTGGGAATTTAAGTTAAGTAAAACCAAGTGATGTTTAAATGGAATATAACTTAAGAGATGCTGAATGAAGTTGATTTTGGTATCGAAGTAAAATAATCAAGTGAATTAAATGGATATGAACTTGAGTTATGTAATGAAATTCAACTTTAGTAATTGAATTGAATGAATGGATTGAATGTTAATCAATTAAATGTAAATAACTGATATGAAATAACGGATGTAAGTGTAATTCATTAAAATCTAATGTTATTGGAAATTGAAAGATTGAATGTAAATCAATTTAATTAAACCAATTGAAAGTAAAGGTGTTAAACCAAAATGAATGTAAAGTAAAGCGAAGGAATTTGGTTGTAATTAATATACATTGGTTGTTATATGATTGTTAGTTGATTGTATATAATTCATTAAGTATTAATGAAATTGAGTTAATGAAATTGAAAGCTAAAGTAATTGAAATCCAATTGGAAGTTAAGTGAATCTTAAATAGAAGTGAATTTGATTTGGAAGTGAACCAACTTGAATATGAATTAGTGAATATAAACTAATTGGAAATGAATGTTAGTAAAAACATCCACTGTAAATGAATCAAATATGATTAAATTGAGAACCCATTTCATTGAATATAAATGAGAATATGGATGAATATTTATTGGTTATGGATGTTAGTTGGATGATAGTTGGTTGATGGTTGAATATATTGCTTTTACTACATTTGCTATGTTGGCATATATAGTTATTATGTTGCTATATGTTGTATATCGATACTATTGTCTATATACATGTTTCTCACTGTTTGTTGAGTGTTTAGTAGGTGCGGATCGCGTTTGCTTCGCATTTGGAGCTCGCTTTCGCGCTATATTAGCCGTATATGCTCGCTAATAAAATATAAGGTACATATCTTGGATTAAATATCGTACTTTTACACTTTTTTCCCTGCGGGATGCCTCATCACTTGATGAGATGTATATTTGTGATATATATACTGTCATTTTTTTCGGATCGAGCCGCGCAAAGGAAACTATGGCGATTTTTTCCGAAAATTTAAGGCGTTAGAATATTTTTGAGAAATAAATTAGAAAATTTTGAAAACTATAAATTTGATTTGGAATTGAAAGTTAAACGATAGTAGTTGTTTTTGAAAAGATAACTAAGTATGATTTGAAAACTTAGTAAAGTTATTGTAAGTTGTTTAACTATGGATTTTGGGAAAATTAATAGATTCTGTAACTTTTCTTACTTGGTAATTTCGAGGACGAAATTCTTTTAGGGTGGAAGATTGTAACGACCCAGAATTTTTATTAATTAAATTTTTTATATTTAATTAATTTTAAATATAAATAAGTGAAATTTATAAGTCGAATAAATTTTATTTCGAATAATTAGATTTAATCGGATAATTAAATCGATAATTTAATAGTTGAAAATAGAGAAAAAATTGAAATTGAGTTTAATATGATTGAAAATGATTTTTAAAATTTTATTTTATCACATTGGAGTTACAGCAATGATGTTATAGAACCTTTAAAATCGAATTAAAAGTTAATTTGTGAAAATTGATATTTTAATATTTAAATCGATTAGTGAAATTAGCCATTTTTCGAACAGTCTCAGAATTGGACGAAACTAGTTCCGTTGGATCCATAATAGTTTGTTATTATCGGATTTCAATTTTCATAGCAATCGGAGTTTTCGTTTGACCGTGGCAGCTCGAAACGCATCGAAATTGTTTAATATTAATTTGACAAGTTAAAATAGCCATTTTTCAAACTGTCTCGGATTTCGACGAAACTAGTTTCATCGGATCCGTAATGTGATATTATTGTACGGTTTCAAATTTCGAGTCAATCGGATTTACCGTTTGTCCGGGGCAAGCTAAAACGCCTAGAAATTAGTTTAACCGATTTAATTTTAAATCGAACGTTTATTGCCATAACTCGCATAGATGATCGAATTAGCTTCCGAAACCTATTCCATTGTGTTTAGAACGCGGGGTAAACCTTAGAAGCGCTGGTCACCGCACGTTAATCGGAGTTCAGAAAACCCGGAATGAATAGTGTTTTGAATATTTTCTATATAAAGACCATTCATTCACAATTTTGCAAAGGAAACCCTAAACCTAACCCTAAAACCTTCAGCCGCCGGCTACCATATTCAATGGCCGAAACGCAATCTTCTTCCCTCCTCATTTTCTTCCAATCCGTAACTCATTTCGAAAATTTCTCAACTGCAATATCGTAGAGCACTCCAAGCTCTATAAATCCAACGGCTACGATGTGATATGGAGTGGAGGATTGATGGCGATTGGCGTTCAAAGCCGGCCGTGTGTTCTCGTTTCGCACGCAAGAGGGGGAAGCCGAGCTCCACCGCCTTCTGGCCGAGGGTGGCTCACGAGGTGCTCGTTCGTTTGGTGCTTGCTGATCGAGTTGGAGAGGCTTGTAGTGGTCGCGTTAATTATCGAAGGGGCGGCGGCTATGGGTTTCGGTGCACGTTTACTGGTTTGGGGAGGATGATGAAAGGAGCGGCCGTGATTTGCAGGGGTGAGGATCAACGGCTGAGATTAAGTGAGGGTTTAGAAAATAAAAATAACCGTTGTAAATTGTTTGCATAAAAAATGGGCAAACACCTCCAAGTCGTATGATTTAGTCGATCTTAAGTTGTTCTTAGTGATTTGGATGATTTATGCAAATATGAAAAAAGCAGGGACTAAACTGTAAAAGACACACAAATTTATAGTGGTTCGGCCAGAACGTGCCTACGTCCACTTTATATGTTATTCTCCTTTTCTATTCAGATTACAAGTACAAAGCTTTGATTACAAGTAACTGAAAGTTGTTTGAAAGTTCTATCCGTGCTTGAGCTCTCAAACTTCTCTGCCATTGTGGTACCCCTGCCCCTCTATTTATAGAGTGAGGCTGGGGGCAGGGGTCCTGGACGTATATAGCTACTGGAGGGTCTGGGCTGATGCAATCTGGCCTAGTAGTGTCGGTCCGGTACGCCTTGGTTCGGTGGTATGTGGTAGATGGTTTGGTTCGGTAGGAGGTTGGTTCGGTGGTGAGTGGACCGGCAGTGCATGGGGATGGAGTTGGACCGGTGGAGGTTGGTCCGGCCAAGGTGTGGGAAGTGTGTTGGTTCGGCAGGGAGTTGGTTCGGCAGGAGGTTGGTTCGGCAGGTAATGGAACAGGGTTTGGTTTGGACCGGCAGTGCTTGGGAGTGGAGGATGGATGGTTCGGCAGTGCTTCCTTTCATTTGGCTTGGTTATATCTCCTTCGTACGAACTCCGATTAACATGAAATTTGAAACATAGCCTTTCCTAGTCCTTATCATCATTTCCAATCAATTTCTTCCCGATCGGAGCTCAACCAAATTTTGGCGATATCGATCGTAGCCTTGATTCCAACTGATCTCCATCATTCCTTGCCAATTTGTTGATATTCCAGTTTTGACCAAAAATAGGATAACACTTTGCCCCCTAAAACATGCCGTGTGATAGGAAGGCGTGTTTTGTAATGCCATGAGCTGGATGTTCATATCCTATTGATGTCCTGCAAAGGAATTTATAGTTTTATGTGACCTCAAATGGCGACCGTTCGGGATCAATATATTTGAGATGAAGTGCGACCGTTCATGGTCAAGCGCCTAACTTCAAATGACGATCGTTCGGGATCGAGCCATTTGAGGTGAAGTGCGACCGTGCACGGTCAAGTGGCGGACCTCAAATGACGACCATTCGTGATCGAGCCATTTGAGGTGAGGTGAGTTGTGCCGTTCGGGGCGAGTTGTGACCGTTCGAGGTCGGGTGTCGTTCGAGGCGAGTTGTGACCGTTCGAGGTCGGGTGCCGTTCGAGGCGAGTTGTGACCGTTCGAGGCGAGTTGTGACCGTTCGAGGTCGGGTGCCGTTCGAGGCGAGTGAGTGTGCCCGAGGGGACTTAATATTATCAGTGCCGGAGTTATTGTTTGGGGGAATTTCCGAATCAAAGACTTCGGCAGTTCACTGCCATGCAAGAGGTGCTCGTTGACCGTTCGCGATCCAACGGGCATACAAGTAGATTTTTCTTCATAGAATTGTAAATATTAAAGCAATAATCATATGAACCTTACAGCAGAAATGTCCAAACAGGCAGAATTTAAATGTTCAAATCAAAATCAAAGCAAAACGCAAAATGAAGATATTAAAGCGTAAACTCTTACTATAACGCGGTTGGTAGTCATTCAGAGCATGCCTATGGATCGTGCGCGATCGCTCACATGTGTAAATGATTTAACCCGTTAGTGAGAGGTTTACAACTTGTTCATCGTTATTTTAATCAAGCAATCAATGGATAATCAAACGGTGCCCCGATCTAGGGTCACCTCTAGCCGATGTAGACGGTGGTCGCTCTGGCCCCACTGCTGGAGTTCGCCTCCTCACATACTGAAGGAGCATACCATTCCTGATATGCCCTTCCACCTCGTCCATCAAATGCCTACAATCATTAGTGTTATGGCCGTTCAATTCATGAAATACACAAAACTTGTCTGATTTTCTTTTGTCAGAAGTTGGATCCCTTTGCATCGGTCTACGATACGGAACCTGCTCTTTAGTATCCTGATAAATTCGTTCCAGACTCTCATTCAGTTTAGAGTAAGTGGTGAATCGCGGCTCCCTCCGTTGCCGCTTTGACCTGTCCCCGTCATTCTTAGTCTTTCTTTTACCTCTACTAGTTTTCGCGCCTTTCTCAGGGGGATTTCCTCCTTTGATCGCATAAATATCAATTCCTTCTCCTTCTTCTCTTCCGGCGTTCGCATCCTCCAATCGTAGAAACTTTTCTGCCTCATGATAAAATTCTCCTAGATCCACGGTTGGATCCTTAGTTAATGAATTTTTGAACTCTGTTCCGTCAGCTATCCCGGACACAGCCGCTATCATAACCATGGATGGATCTGGTCGATCCACCGAAGCTGCTGCCGCATTGAATCGCGTTAGGTAACTCCTCAAAGTCTCTCCGGTTTTCTGCTTTAGGGTTGCCAAAGTCATCACATTCTTGGGTCTTGTAATGTGGACCCTGAATTGCCTCATAAATCTCTCAATTAAATCATTCCACGTTCCGATGGATCCATTCTCCAATTGTCTAAACCACAATGCTGCAATATCCGCCAAGTACAATGGAAAGCACCGGGCCATAACCTCCTCTGATGCCCCCAGCACTTCCATATGCCTTATATACTTCGTTAGATGAACCGTGGGGTCCGTTCTCCCGTCATACATGTCCAGCGGTGGTAACTTGAAATCCGATGGGTTCCTAGCTTGTCTGATTGCTGGAGAAAAAGGACTTCTATTAACATCCTCCAGATCTTTGTTTACCAAACCGCCTCTCATAGCTTTTCTAACCATCTCCGCCAACCTGTCATTGTCTCCGAGATGCAATCTTTGTTCATTACTTTCGACCTGCCCCCCGAGTCCACGAGGGAATTCTGGGATCTGCCCCCCTTGACTAAGCGTTCACTCCTATGCCGCTCCCAGGTTGTGCAGATGCTCCTCTTTCTCTCTCCAAAATTGGATCTACGTTCTCCATGGGTGTGCCCCCTAATCCAGGTGCCATGCCGGATGGTCCTGCTCCGTTCCGAACTCCATCTGCTTCCCTATTATGTGCTCAAGTTCCCCAATCTGCTGAAACAAATTCTGAATCAACTCCTCTTGTCTTTTCATCATTGTCTCCATCTCATCCCTGGTGATGAAGACTGAAGTTTGGTTCTCTCCTGAGGAAGCCCCTTGACTCCCTTTGTGCTGACTTCTCTCTGGTCTCTGTCTTCTACTTGTTTTCCTTCCAAGAGCCATAATCTCGGATAGACTTCTGGTTCTTAAAAAGAGTTTCTCAACAAATCTTTGCGAGGCAGTGATTAAAGCGCTCCTAAGTTCAATTCTCAGTGAAAGCTCCAACATTGTTTGCACAAAAAATGGGCAAACACCTCCAAGTCGTATGATTTAATCGATCTTAAGTTGTTCTTAGTGATTTGGATGATTTATGCAAATATGAAAAAAGCAGGGACTAAACTGTAAAAGACACACAGATTTATAGTGGTTCGGCCAGAACGTGCCTACGTCCACTTTATATGTTATTCTCCTTTTCTATTAAGATTACAAGTACAAAGCTTTGATTACAAGTAACTGAAAGTTGTTTGAAAGTTCTATCCATGCTTGAGCTCTCAAACTTCTCTGCCATTGTGGTACCCCTGCCCCTCTATTTATAGAGTGAGGCTGGGGGCAGGGGTCCTGGACGTATATAGCTGCTGGTGGGCCTGGACTGATGTAATCTGGCCTAGTAGTGTCGGTCCGGTACGCCTTGGTTCGGTGGTATGTGGTAGATGGTTTGGTTCGGCAGGAGGTTGGTTCAGTGGTGAGTGGACCGGCAGTGCATGGGGATGGAGTTGGACCGGTGGAGGTTGGTCCGGCCAAGATGTGGGAAGTGTGTTGGTTCGGCAGGGAGTTGGTTCGGTAGGAGGTTGGTTCGGCAGGTAATGGAACAGGGTTTGGTTTGGACGGGCAGTGCTTGGGAGTGGAGGATGGATGGTTCGGCAATGCTTCCTTTCATTTGGCTTGGTTATATCTCCTTCATACGAACTCCGATTAACATGAAATTTGAAACATAGCCTTTCCTAGTCCTTATCATCATTTCCAATCAATTTCGTCCCGATCGGAGCTCAACCAAATTTTGGCGATATCGATCGCAGCCTTGATTCCAACCGATCTCCATCATTCCTTGCCAATTTGTTGATATTCCAGTTTTGACCAAAAATGGGATAACATAAATTTATATATATAAATTCGTGCAACTTTAAAAATTCATATCTTTTTCATACGAGGTCGAAAACGCACGAAACAAGTTGCGTTGGGTTCGTATGGACGAATACTACACTATGGAATTGGATTGGAGTCGTTTGGAGCTAGCGAAAATTTTGGGTAAAACTAAACGTCCGTTTAATTTTATTCGAAATAAAAGCTGAAAGCGAAATTGAAATCAAGGTGAGAACTTCTCACTCAACCGAATCGGTTTCGATTTTAATTTTAAATAGTTAGATTTAAAATTCTTGAATGTATGTTTGAATAATGATTGTTATCTATTGATTGTTAAAATAGACATTATGCGCCGTTAGTAAGCGGAGGTTATTTATTAAAAACATATACCGCAAATATTTCGCAGTACAGTGAAATTGGTATTATTTATGTACTTGGAGTTGATTTCCCGCATTATATAGCGGATGAGACCCTATTGCGCCGTCTATTAAGCGGATAATATTTTATAAATCTCATATACCGCGACATTCCGTACTGGAACGGAATTGGTATTGTGCTAACATCTTTGGATGCAGGAAAACAGGTTGGAGGGATCCAACTGGATTCCTCAACAGTATTTATTTGATTTCAGATATTGTGATATTTGATGATTATCATATACAGATATATGATGTCGTTGTTGTCGTGATTGACTATTTGGTGTGTAGCATCATTGGGCCAATTTTGGAATTTTAAAAGGATTTTTAAAGTGATTTTTGAAAGTATACGTTTATAAAAATATTTTTGGAATTGATTCATTTTAAATAAATAAACGTTATAATTTTAGTGTTATAAAAATTATAATTTTCGAGAAATATAGTTAAAAGTTGAATTTTGAAAATATGGGGTTAATGATTTTATAAAATAGTTTAAATTGGAATTTTTGAATTTATTGTAAAGAGTTCAAATATAGGATTTATAAAATTTGATTATTTTATAAATCAAAATAATGAAATTATAAAGAAGTTTAAAGATGTTTTTAAATAATAATATAAATTGACTTATATAAAGGATTTATAAATTGATATTTATAAATTAACATATTTGAATTATAAAACGAGTTTTTATAAGTGTTAGAATGAAGTGTAAATGAACTTCATAAATGAATGAAATTTATAGAATTATAAACGGTGAAGTTATAAATGGAATTTTATAAGCAGTAGATTTATAAAATTTGTAAAGTTATTAAAAGAATAGTTTTGGGTAAATAAGTGAATCTTATAAGTTATAAGATTTATAATTTAGGGAAGTTTAAAAGAACGATTTTGTAAACAAATAAGTTATAAGTATTTAACTTATAATATGAACTTTTGGTATATAATTGAGTTATAAATTGAAATAGGTTAATAAAGGAAATTTATAAAAGGAAGTTGTTATAAAATAAATAGAAATGGAATTTATAAACATTGTTTTATAAATCCGCAAACGACTTATTTTGATAAGTAAATTGTCGTAACTTATTAATGGAGTTATATTCACGTTTTAGACAGTGAATAATCCTTTAAAATAAAATGTATAGAAATGATGAAATTGGTTAACGAAGTATATTCACGTTTTTGAATAGTGAATAATATGTTAAAGAAAATGTTTTGGATGTGATGTTTTAAATAGAATCAAAATGATCTAACGATGTTTTTAAAATGTGTTAAGATTCGAAACCATAGATTTCAACATTCATTGTTGAAATAGACGTTTTCGAAAAATAGAAGGAAATGGTGGACTATAACACTGTTGTTATAGTAAATGATTTCCGAAAGGAAATGTTTTGTATAGTATTGGGATTTATATATCTATTTTAAATTTCGAATCCTTATACTAGTGATTTTGGGTTGTCGTAACGATGTTTTACGCAACATTCGTTTTGGCCCAAATTAATATGTTTAAGAGAATGATTTCCTTAAAGAATGAAATATATACCTAATTTCGATTTAAGTATATTGAATATTTTCCAAATGTTGAAAATAAAACGATTTGTGAATTACTTATTATTAAGTAAGTATGGAAATGTTTTTCCAATGTGAAATGAAACGTTTTTTGAGAATTTATCTTTTTGAAGATAAATTGAAAATGAATAATTGAAATCGTATATTCATAAATATTTTGGAATGTAATTTCACTATGGAATTTATAAATGAAAAGGGAACTTTTGTTTAAAAATAAACGTTGATTTATTATTGAAGTGTGGGAATTAATTTACGGATTTGGAACGTAAATATTAAGTTAATCGTTAAGGATTTATTTAATTGGTTTAAATGAACCATGTTGAAATGAAAATATATCCCGTATAGGGAAATGATTGAAATTTGTTTTTCAAAAAGTGGTAAAGATGAAAAGTGATTTGAAAATTGTTTTCAAATGGTTGAAGTGTGGAAAATATATATCTTGTAAATATATTTTTTTGGAAAGTAAATAATTTAGAAAATTATTTAGAATCTGGTGATGTTGTGCATATCCATTGATAGTTCAATAACCGACTATCAATATTTACCTTTAAATAGGTATTTGTTGTGATTTGCTTGAATTTGAATGCTACGCTTATTTTGAATAACCGCTCACTATTCGGGTTAGCCGGGAAAGGACCCTGTGGTCGTATAACCCATTCTGAATATGTGATACGTCGTTAAAAATTGCATTTGAAGACTGGTGTTGAAGACCGGATATTTTTGAAAATGAAAGGATTACCGTTGAATGTTTCTGCACCAAATGGCCCCGGTATAGAAATTCCATATATGATGGGAAGTCCGGAAGTGATTAGTGAATATCCGGATTGCAAGGACTTCTTTGTAAGTGCCTTCGGTTCTGTTCGATCCCGGAACATACTTGTATTGATTGTATGTCCGACATTACAAATTGAGATATAAAGCTGATTTCTTTCAAATACATATCTGTTGGTGGCGGAGAATTTATTCTCTTAGCTTAACACCCTTCTCTGAGACGTACGAGCTCAGAGGTTATGTAATTGATGGTTATCAGCGTTATATTCCCAATTTGGTAATGTGACATGCTGAGTGTTGCTGTGAAATGATCATTGTTTGATCATTTGTGATATGTTTATCTTTGTGATCATTACTTTGATCATTTGTTGACCCAAAGCATGGCCTTGTAAAAAATGTGGCTTTGTGGACGAGACTTCGTCGGACCTCACACCCCGTAAATGGTCAAAACAGGAAGGGTGCAGCAAGGTTATTAGGGGTAGCGCCCTTTAGTGTATGTCATTCCTTCTGGATAGAGGTGGTATCATGGTATGGAGCCCAGATACTTAACCTATGTTGTTGCTGCAACTTATTACTTTGTGGTTGTTGGAAATCGAGGATCCTCGGATGTAGATCGGTTACGATCGGAGGTTGGCATATTCGTGTCAGTAGTTACCCAATTAGGGGTAACCCGGCCTTGTGTTGGCAGAGATCCGGTTTGGTTCTCGGGACGTCATTACAGAGGCGTTTCCATGTGGCAATGGAAAGTTCCTTGGCCTGACCATTTGTTGGAAATCCAAAGAAACAATATGATCTTGTACGGTTTTAGTTGTAGAACCTGCCATTCACTTATCGTGGTTACCACTGTTTGGATGGTAGCTATAGTAGGTATACGATAATGGTCGTATGTTGGCTATGATTTATATCTTTACTTTTGAAATGATTTTTCCCTACACTATGCACTAGTAATAATATCAAATGTTTCTTTTTAATGCGTATCAAGCATCTTTGACTATCATAAGGAGAAATCTCCTCTGATTCTGCGTTTGCATTGTGTGTGTGTGCGGGAGGCCTTATGGTAGTCTCATTTTTTAAAAGCATTGCGAATCTATTTTAAAATTATCCTATTCTTTATTTTAAAGATAAACTGTTTTGAGTTCTCACACCAGTCACATGACTGACTCGGAGTTTATTGTTTTCCTTCCTAAACTCTGGGTGCCCACTAATTTCCACACGGGCAGTCAAGAGTCAGGTTTATCAGGATATTCTGGAATTCAGGAGTTGCTGGAGGAAAGATGGATGGCATGGCGTATTCACTAGTATATAGTATTTCTTTTCCGCTGTTTATTGTTGTTTGTTGTTGTACCTCTGATGATATAATGTAATGTGGTGTAATGTAATAACTGATATAGTTCTTTGTTTAAAGATTATTCATTTATCTATTATATGTTGTCCGCTGCGATTGTGAGATTCTGATATTGTTTTGCTGTTTTCTTTCTGTTCTGTTCTATCTTTTCTCTCTTCTTCTACCTTTTTCTTTCTTAAAACCCTAAGTGTTCGGTTTTCCGGCATTCGAGTGCTCGGCAGTTGATACAGTGAACGTGTTGATGTCGGTTTTCGGAATTCGAAGAATCGGGTCCTTACAAATATGTTAAAATAATATATACCTATGGCACTATGATTTGGATCGAAATGATATATATCTATCCCTGAAATTAAATTGAAATAACTGATCACTTGACCATGGGATAGAAAATTATATACAGACACCGGATTGGTTAAAATAAATAATTTTTAAAATCTTTGATTTGGAATTATTTAAATGTTTTGATTTAAAAGAAATAAAATAAAATTGTTAAATAATTAAAGTTGAGACTTTGAAAATTAAAATCGTGATAGGATTGAATTTCGTAAATATATTTGTTTTTAAAATATTGAACTTTTATTCGAACTTTGAATATTACTAAGTAATAGTGATATAAGAACGACATTTCAAAATTTAGCTCGGAATTGAATTATATTGAAGATTGGGATTTTAACCGAATATTGAAGGATAATTTGATTTAAATGTTTTGAATTGATATCTTGAAAATCGAGCTCGAAAATCGTTATAAATTGAAATCGAAATTGAAGCAATTGGATTTGAAAATGAATTGAATAAATTTGAAATCGAAGTTGGAATTGATTTGAATTGAAATCGAGATTGAATCGACTGAATGGAAATTTGAATTTGATTCGGATTGGGAAGTAGGAATTGAAATGGTTTGACTTTGAAGCTATTTCATTTTTGGTTTTTCCAAATTATTCTGCTATATAAACCATTTAGATACTTAAACTATTTTTTATCAAACTATTTTATCCTATATTAACTATACTAAATTATTGTTTTTACCTATCTTAAACCATGTTAACTTATTTTAACTTAATTTAAATCTACTTAACCCAATTTAATTTATTTTAAGATAATTAACCCATTTTAGTTTATTTTAAATCTACTTAATCTATTTTAAAGCTATTTAACGGTTTAATTATATTAAATCTACTTTAAATCTATTTAACTGTATTAAAAAATTAAAACTATTTTTAAAAACTACTTTTTTTAAATATTTTAGACTACTTTAACTATTTTAATTATTTGAACTATTTTTAAAACTATTCAAACTATTTTCAAAAAAAAATTCAAGCTGGTCAATAGGGTGAAATGTTTATATTTAAATCTTGGATTTAACTACGAATGAGGTTAAATGAAGTTATAACCTAAACTGAGATTCAAAACGATTTTGAAATCGGAATGAGATATTGAGGCAAAAATGATTTTTGAAATGCAATTGTATATTTTAAATAGATATGTTGATTTTGAAATGGATTTGATTTTTTAAAGCAAATATAATATTTTGATATCAATACGAATTGATTTTGAAATGTAAAAGAGCCATCCGGTGTGTAATAAGCGATTGGTTGTTAAAGAGACCGGGATCAGATATGGGCATACTCTATGTCGATACCGAAACCACTTTAACAACTGTGTACGTGGTGGGGATTTCAGAAATGAAGTAGGATGGTTTGGTGAACGATTCTGTATGAGGTATAACGAGACCCTGACTCCCGTGAGTCAGCTTAGATGTGACTAAAACAGGAGCCACGCCGGGCCAAATGAGGTCGCACCTCCGATCAGACACAATTCTTCGATACCATCTCTGTTGCTTTGTGATTGATTTGGTGGTCACCCCGCGATTTTGATTATGGGAGTGTGTTCCGAGGTGGGCTGTGATAACCTGAATTTTTGAGTAGCTGTTAATTGTTAATTAACGGGTTTAACTAATAGAAATATTGAATTATAGATTTAACAAATAATTCTGATAATAAATAGTTATACCTGAATTGTAATTCAAATTTCAATCTGAATTTGAGTTTGAATTTGAAACTTGAATTTAAGATTTAAGTAAATGCCTTAGTAAATAATTTGGATTTCTAGAATAATTTGTATAGATAATTTATTTAATGTATAATTGGTTAATAACATTTTCTGTAGATATTGTGTATAAGATTTAATTGTTTTAAAAATAAAATAAAATATAAGATAATTGTTTGTTCTAAGTATGATAGTTTAGAAAGAATTTAACCAAATTTTTATTTTTGTTTTCTTCAAAAGTGATTAAATTAAAATAATTATAAATGTATAAAAAAAATTAATGTTTTAGATTTTAAATTACATGTATAAGAAAATATATTTGCATTATAATTAATTTTAGAATATTTTCTTTTAAAAGTGAATTTATATATATACTCAATAACAAATGTAAGCATGTTAGGACATCTCAAGAACATATGTAAGGAAATTAAGCATTAATGGATGACAAATGTAAGTTTATTAACAAGTGTCTTTATTTTGAAAATTTACTTCTTTAATAAACATAACATAATTCATTTAAACAAATGAAGAAAATTGACCTCTTTTAATTTCCAAACCTTCTTCTTCTTCTCAAATTCTTTTTCCTTTCTTCATTTTTCAAATTAATGGCAAATCAGTGAACCTACTTTCCAATCTGAAAATTTTAAAAAAAAACCAAAGGGCAAGATAAATCTGGAAAAAAAGAAATCAAATCTGCAAAGCAAAATAAAATCCTGCAATTTCAAATCTTTTGTAATTCAATTGAAGTTCAACCGCAAATCAACATCAGTTTCAACATCCTTAATCATCAATTGAGGCATGCAGAGGATTTTCTTCAGCAAAATCAACTCAACTTAAACAAAGAAGATCAAACAAATTAGGAAACCTTTAACCTGGGAAAGAAACAAATTGCTCCTCTGTTTGTGGCATATGCAGGTGAGTACCAATTTTTCTAAGAAAAACAAAACAGTTTTAAATCTTGATTTCACTTTGATTGCTGCCTAAAAATCAAGATGTTTGCTTGAAATGTTTGGATTTAAATGAATGCATGTATGTAATAAGATTGAATGCCTGGGTAAATGCAAATATAGGCTCTGTTGTTTCAACAAATTTTGATTTCCTCTCTAAATTCAACATCTCATCATTGAATCACTGTTAGCTTTTGATTTGCAAATGAAAAGTGATTCAAATTGTGAAACATCACTACTAAAAATGAATTCAGGAATTTATATTTAATACTGGCCTCGAAATTTTATAATTAACAGTAGAATTCATTTTTGGGTCAAAAATTTGTAAATTTAATTTTATGATTTGAATGTACGATTGAATTCGTAATATAAAATCATGAATTTTAATATGCATATCACGATTTTTAGTTCGAAAATCAGTGAGTATTCTTGAGTGGTTCATTTTGGTCATATTGGTCGATTGCCGTCGATCAGAGGCAAAGCGTCCGGCGAATTGGAGGCTGGAGGAGGCCAACGTGATATAGATCCATGGAAAAATACTCAGGGTAATTCTAGAGCATCGTGGTGGCCAGGCGATAAGGGATTAGGGTTTAAGTGCCTATTTTGTTTATCGTGGAAATGAGATAAATTGTGTGGCGATTGGCAAATTGGAAATGATCGTGAATGGGGGAGTAGTAGCAGAGGTCGATGACGAAGCTTCAGGCAAAAGGACAGGGGTTCTAGTGACTGGTGGCGGTGGGGGCGAGGAGAACTTGGTTAGTCGTTTAGGTTCCTGTTGGTCGATATGTTTGAATTTGAATTTGACAAGTGTTTCTTGTTTCTGGGTTGTGGGTATCGACGGCGAGGTTATCGCCGACGTGTCGGCGGTCAAAGCGTGGGCTGGAGGTGGTTGGATTTGGCGTGCATGTGCACGGGTGTCGTCATATATCCGTGAAGGGATATGAAGGATGGAAGCCTCGGGAAAGAAGCGTGATTTACTCGAGATTATACTCGAGTTGTTTCAGAGGCGTATGTTAGTATTTTTAGTATAGCATTTCTTTTTAATTTTAAACTCAGTAAAAATAAAGGGCGGAAAAGCACAGGAAAGTTGAGGTATTACGTGAGTTTTACTGGAGTCTTTCTCGAGATGGTCTCGAAGTAGGAGGGTAGCATGTTAGTTTATGATATGCTCGGGAAAAGTGGACTTTGGGTCTTGGGTTATGTTTGATGTTGGACTCAGGTTTTTTTTCAAATACTAAGTATAAAAGGAAGTGTTTCAGATTTGATCAAAGAATCTAAACCCTTCAGTACTTACTAGGTTTCAAAACATAGTAAAACAAGTTTAAAATACAAATTGGGATTAGCTCTTAAAGCATATACTTGATAATGTTTAAGTTATGTTTTGACAACTTTAAATTATCAAGTTCAAATGTTTATTTTGATGATTGAGTTAAGTAAGTTATTCATAAAAATATGATAGTTTGAAATAGGTAAATGGAAGTTAAGCCATTTTTAAGATAATGTTTTATCCTAAAGATAATTAAGATTTTAATGTCTTAAAATTAATTAAGTTATTAAGGGAAAATTAGGTATGATCGATTAATTTAATTAATAATGATGTGGGGTAAACTAAAGAATTGATCTACTAATGTGATTTATTAATTAAGGAAATCAATTAAAGGATGACTAATCTATTTAAGGTTAAATTACTTAATGAAATCAGGTAATGATAACGTAAGTAATTTAAAGGATTAACTGTTACATTATTTAATTTAATTAATAATTAAAGGTTAATCATGTAATTAATCAATAATAAGAATGAAGGTAATTACTTAATGCCATTAAGTAAGGCAGGTAATTAATGGGTAATTACTAGTGATGATTTGTTTAACGGTAATTACTTGACGGGAGAAGTTAAGAGTTAATTACTTAGTAAAATGAGTTAAAGAATTGATTAATTTATGCAATTAATAAATAAGAATAAATTAATCAATGGATTGATGGATAATCAAATTTGGGTAATTAAATAAGATGATAACTGAAGGTTAATTAATGTGAGGGGTTTGAGAATAATTAATTTGTGGTAAATTAATTAAAGGCTAATTACTGAATGTAATTAGAAAGAATAATTGAGGGACGATTAATTAGTGGTTTATAATTACTTTGTTAAGTAAGTAGGATTAAAAGTGATTAAGGAAATTAATTTGATTTAATTATGAATGGATGACTTATCATTCTTTCTTATGAATGATTTGTTGATATTTCTGATATGAAATGTTTTGTGATATGATATGCTTGGGATTGATAGTGATATTGTGGTTATCTATCTATAATGAATTGCTATGTAGAAGTGTTATTCGATAATTAGGTTGAATTGTATTTAATTGGATAACTTGGTTTTAAATGACATGGGGTTCGAAGAAGACCAGAGTCGGGTATTAGAAAATACCCGAAACCACCTTGATTCTATATGGATTTGATATGTGGAATAAATAAGATGATATGGAATGATTTAAGTGAATTGGCCCATTTAATCTAAGTTCTGGCACTTAGAAATTAATGTGTGTAATAAATGATGTCTATAATAACTTGTGAAGTTGAAATTGATATAAGTTACCCCGGGTTTTGTATGAGTTGTATGTTTTAGTATTTCATGATGAATAGGTTTACTCACGCTGGTTTCCAGCCTGACCCGGGTGTTACTTTGATGTAATGCTCGGGTCAGACCGAGTATTACAGATTTTCAGGTAAGGACGATCTGGGACTCAGGAGGCGAGCTGGATGGCAGGGACTATGGAGAGTTTACACTATAATATTATATATATTTGAGACATGTTAAATTGTATCTATCCAATGTTGTATAAAATTGTTGTAACTCTGATATATCGATGTAAATTGATAGATACTGTTTTCTTTGATATAACTATTATTGATATTATAATTTATCCGCTGCGAATGTGAGTTTGTGTGTTTCTTTTCTGTTCTTTTTCTTTCTCTTTCTTCTTTTCACTAACTATCTGGAAATTTCGGGATCGAAATTTTCGGGTCGTTACATTTGGTATCAGAGCAGAAGGTTAAGCGAGAACCTTGGCTCTGGTGGGATTACTCATTAAAGATAGGGTAAGTGGTACCCTATAATGATTTGAGTGTATAAATATGAGAGAGCGTACTTGTTATTTTCTTATATAAAGGTTTTTAAAATGATTTCAAAAGCAAATGAATCTTATATAAGAAATAGATTATCTATTATATTAAGAAAATTGGTTGTAGTATTAATTAAACTAAAAGTAATAGTAAGAATTAAGTGGTAATAGAATTACAACCAAATTGAAATTAAATTAAAGACAAGTTTGAAATGGATTCAAACTGAAATTAAATTTTGAAGTTAATGAAAATTTCAAAATAAGATGATTGTTTTTCAATAAAAAAAAAAATAGAATGCTTTAAGGAAGTAACCATTTAAAAAGAGAAACTTGTAAATTTGTAAGGATGTAAATTAAAGTGGGTTTCCAACTGTGAATTTCTGAATTTTAAATCTGAACATTTGAAATTGTTTTCGAAGTGTTAAAGGAAATAATATTGTTTAATACATTTGTATGAAATGGTCCTAATTCAAACAAGAGTTGTTTGAAAAGAAATTTGTTTTGAATTAAAAACCAAAGGTGGTTTAAAATTTTAAAGTATAACTTGGTATGTAAAAGAAATTAATATGTATACATGTGGATATACATAATATCAAAGTTGGTTTGAAATAAACTCTAAATATTGAGTTTTGGATTTGGAATAAGATGTGATACCCAAGTGATAAGTTTTTGAACTTATAATGAAAATTATTATTAATGTGAAGTTTAGAATTTTGAAATTTGAAATGGAGAATTCAAGTTTGAGTAAGGTTAAACGGGATTGATTGAATTTAACTCGGAGGAAGTTAAATAAGTTTGAATGAATAATCTGATTTAGAAATTTCAAGATGAAATTGAGATTTAATTTGGGGAGTTAAATGGTTAATCTGAATTGGGAGTTTGTGTGATCTCAAAATGGGTTTGAGATCTGGAAATTGTAAATTGATGGATGTTTTAAGACGAATTAGATGATATCATCCTATTGTTGTTAAAAATCTTTAAGTTGTGAATTGGATTTGTTTAAATGAATGAGAAATGGAGTATGGTAATCCATTGTTGGGATAAAAAGGTAAATTGATTAAATCAACATTTGAAGTATTAACTCGAATTTACATAATTCGAGATGATTTAAATTTGAAATTTGAAATAGGTTCAAATTGAATTTGATTTGAATTGATTGAACTTGTGATTAAATATGTATGAGTATAAGATTCAAATGGAAATTTGAATTGGATTAATTTGAAACAATTTGGAATTGAAGTGGGTTCAATTTGAAATTAGTCCGAATTGATTTGAATAATTTGGAATTGTAATTAAAGTTGAATAAGTTTTAAATTCAAATGGAATTTGAATTGAATTTGAGAAGAAATCAAGATTCATTCAACTTGATTTGGAAATGGAGTTTGAAATCGAGATTAGTTCAAATTAGAGTTGAAATGAATTAAAACTGGAACTAATTCAATTGAAATTTATTTGAATTAGTAGAATTTGAGATCAAGGTTGAAGAAAGTTAAATTTGAAAAGAAACTTAGATTAATTCAACTTGAATTGGGATTGAATCAATTTCAATGGAAATTGAAGTTATTTAAATTGGAATTAGGGTCAATTTAAATGGTAGAGGAAATTAAAATTGAATTGATGAGAATGGAGATTGGGAAGTGGGCAGTTTTGACTCTAGACTATTTTTAATATAAATTAATTCTTCCAAGCTATTCATTATATATACAACCTTTCTTTTAAAAGCCAAACTATCTTATACTTGTTTTACAATTATTTTTGAAACTGTTTAACAATTTTCTTACTATTCTATAAACTAATTACTATTTTCAACTACTAATTACTATTTTATAGCTATTTTTCAATTATTTAAAATTTCTATAGCTATTTAATTATTTCCAACTATTTTACAATTACTTAACTATTTTACAGCTATTTTACAAACTAGTAATTATTTTTCAACTACTTATCTATTTTTAAAAAAAAATAAGTTATTTTCTAAATAAAACTGGACGGAGTTCAAACTGTTATTGGTTAAATACCCAATCGAGATAAGAATAGAGGTGATAATCCGAATGGATTTAAGCGATTGTGAGTAAGTGAATGAAAATTAAAGCGAATGTGAATAGAAAGAGAAATTGATTTGGCTAATAACCAATAAAGATAAATACGTAGGGTGTACGTATGCTATTCTATTCGCATAGTGATTTGATCCAGATTCGAGCACAGAATTTCGAAATAGTTATATCGATCCGAGTGGGATTTTTCACTCGATTTTCGACGGCGAACCTGGATATAGATTGTTGATTGGTTCTGAATATTCTCTATCATAGTAGACTATGCAAGGAGAATGACGGATTCTGATCAAGAAACCAGATCTGTGTCCGCACTAGGAAGTCGGGTGGGCGATACTAGTTCGGAAATGAAATTGTGTGATCGAGTGAGCGATCAGATTGGTATAGCGTACGGATGATATGTGTACATCGTACAGATTTGAATGAAAATGATATTGGAAGGAGTAATCAAATTTGAATATCTGATTTTGAGTAAACAAAGTAAATATCTTTGTTTTATAAGATAAAACTCCCCTTGATGAATCTTTTGCCAAAAGAAAAAGGATTTGTTTTGAAAGTGTTTGAAGTATAAAAGGATTTTTATACAAGTTTATAATGATCCAAAGATTTTTATCAAGGATTTTATATATATATATATATATATATATATATATATATATAAAGGATCATATGAGGATTTTGGAAAAAGGGTTTTGGGAACCTTTGGATTTGGAAAAGGCTTTTGAATTTTGGGTAAAAAAATCAATATGAAAATTTGGAAAGCCTAGTTTGAGAATTATCGATTTTGGAATAATTGATTTTGTGTAAAGGAGCTTTGTATGCGATCATACTAGGTGTATGATTTGAAGATACTATATATTTATAGTATAAAATGTTTTGATGATGGCTCTGGGGAAAAAGGCGCTCCCTTGAAATGAACTTCTCAGGAGTACCACCGGGTGGTGCTGCATTGAGCCTCAATGGGGGTTCTAAAGTTGATCCTGTGAGGAGTCCGGACTAAACTAGCTCCTGGGGATTATGAGTAGGGTATACCATAGCGAAAGTCGTGTGTGTCGCTGAGAGCCAAGGTCTACGTTTGATTTTTATATCGGTAGACTACGACCTATGGTATAACATAGCGAAAGTCGTGTGTGCCGCTGAGAGCCAACAGTCTACGTTTGATTTTATATCGGCAGACTGCGACCTATGTAGGAGTGGAGAGGTTTCATTTCGACAGCGAAAATCAGAGGCCGCTGAGAGCCTGCGTTACATGGACTTTTGCTGTGACGGCAACGTAACCCTGGATGTAACTGTGATCTGTTGTGGGTTCCATGGCGTAATCGAGAGGCCGCGGAGAGCCTGCAGTTACATGGACTTTTGCTACGACGACAACGTAACCCTGGAATGTAACTGTGACCATGGATGGGGGTGATGATTTCCAGAGCATTCTCACCAAAGATATATCCTCTATTTTCAAAAACTGTTTTCTATATTTTCAGTAAAATTATTTTCTAAGTATTTTCACTGGATGTTGAAAACGGGTCTGCCAAGCACTTGTAGATTTTCAGTCTTACGCCTGATCAACGTATGACCAAATTTCCATAAGAATAAGGATGGACTGGTTGAAATATCGAGTTATAAAAAGTATTTCTAAAACCCATTTTATAATATTATAAATTTTAAAAGTGTTTTAAAAATGATCAAAGAATATTTTAACTGATTTTAAGCATTTTAATAAATTCTGGCTTCGTTCCTTTTCGGGGACGAAAAGATTCAAAGGGGGGAGGAATGTGATAACCTGAATTTTTGAGTATCTGTTAATTGTTAATTAACGGGGTTAACTAATAGAAATATTGAATTATAGATTTAACAAATAATTCTGATAATAAATAGTTATACCTGGATTGTAATTCAAATTTGAATCTGAATTTGAGTTTGAATTTGAAACTTGAATTTAAGATTTAAGTAAATGCCTTAGTAAATAATTTGGATTTCTAGAATAATTTGTATAGATAATTTATTTAATGTATAATTGGTTAATAACATTTTCTGTAGATATTGTGTATAAGATTTAATTGTTTTAAAAATAAAATAAAATATAAGATAATTGTTTATTTTAAGTATGATAGTTTAGAAAGAATTTAACCAAATTTTTATTTTTGTTTTCTTCAAAAGTGATTAAATTAAAATAATTATAAATGTATAAAAAAAAATAATGTTTTAGATTTTAAATTACATGTATAAGAAAATATATTTGCATTATAATTAATTTTAGAATATTTTCTTTTAAAAGTGAATTTATATATATACTCAATAACAAATGTAAGCATGTTAGGACATCTCAAGAACATATGTAAGGAAATTAAGCATTAATGGACGACAAATGTAAGTTTATTAACAAGTGTCTTTATTTTGAAAATTTACTTCTTTAATAAACATAACATAATTCATTTAAACAAATAAAGAAAATTGACCTCTTTTAATTTCCAAACCTTCTTCTTCTTCTCAAATTCTTTTTCCTTTCTTCATTTTTCAAATTAATGGCAAATCAGTGAACCTACTTTCCAATCTGAAATTTAAAAAAAAAAACCAAAGGGCAAGATAAATCTGGAAAAAAAGAAATCAAATCTGCAAAGCAAAATAAAATCCTGCAATTTCAAATCTTTTGTAATTCAATTGAAGTTCAACTGCAAATCAACATCAGTTTCAACATCGTTAATCATCAATTGAGGCATGTATAGGATTTTCTTCAGCAAAATCAACTCAACTTAAACAAAGAAGATCAAACAAATTTGGAAACTTTTAACCTGGGAAAGAAACAAATTGCTCCTCTGTTTATGGCATATGCAGGTGAGTACCAATTTTTCTAAGAAAAACAAAACAGTTTTAAATCTTGATTTCACTTTGATTGCTGCCTAAAAATCAAGATGTTTGCTTGAAATGTTTGGATTTAAATGAATGCATGTATGTAATAAGATTGAATGCCTGGGTAAATGCAAATATAGGCTCTGTTGTTTCAACAAGTTTTGATTTCCTCTCTAAATTCAACATCTCATCATTGAATCACTGTTAGCTTTTGATTTGCAAATGAAAAGTGATTCAAATTGTGAAACATCACTACTAAAAATGAATTCAGGAATTTATATTTAATACTGGCCTCGAAATTTTATAATTAACAGTAGAATTCATTTTTGGGTCAAAAATTTATAAATTTAATTTTATGATTTGAATGCACGATTGAATTCGTAATATAAAATCATGAATTTTAATATGCATATCACGATTTTTAGTTTGGAAATCAGTGAGTATTCTTGAGTGGATCGTTTTGGTCATATTGGTCGATTGCCGTCGATCAGAGGCAAAGCGTCCGACGAATTGGAGGCTGGAGGAGGCCAACGTGATATTGATCCATGGAAAAATACTCAGGGTAATTCTAGAGCATCGTGGTGGCCAGGCGATAAGGGATTAGGGTTTTAAGTGCCTATTTTGTTTATCGTGGAAATGAGATAAATTGTGTGGCGATTGGCAATGGAAATGATCGCGAATGGGGGAGTAGTAGCAGGGGTCGATGACGAAGCTTCAGACAGAAGGACGGGGGTTCTAGCGACTGGTGGCGGTGGGGGCGAGGAGAACTTGGTTAGTCGTTTAGGTTCCTGTTGGTCGATATGTTCGAATTTGAATTTGACAAGTGTTTCTTATTTCTGGGTTGTGGGTATCGACGGCGAGGTTATCGCCGACGTGTCGGCGGTCAAAGCGTGGGCTGGAGGTGGTTGGATTTGGCGTGCATGTGCACGGGTGTCGTCATATATCCGTGAAGGGATGTGAAGGATGGAAGCCTCGGGAAAGAAGCGTGATTTACTCGAGATTATACTCGAGTTGTTTCAGAGGCATATGATAGTATTTTTAGTATAGCTTTCTTTTTAATTTTAAACTCAGTAAAAATAAAGGGGGAAAAGCACAGGAAAGTTGAGGTATTACGTGAGTTTTACTGGAGTCTTTCTCGAGATGGTCTCGAAGTAGGAGGGTAGCACGTTAGTTTATGATATGCTCGGGAAAAGTGGACTTTGGGTCTTGGGTTATGTTTAATGTTGGACTCAGGTTTTTTTTCAAATACTAAGTATAAAGGGAAGTGTTTCAGATTTGATCAAAGAATCTAAACCCTTCAGTACTTACTAGGTTTCAAAACATAGTAAAACAAGTTTAAAATACAAATTGGGATTAGCTCTTAAAGCATATACTTGATAATGTTTAAGTTATGTTTTGACAACTTTAAATTATCAAGTTCAAATGTTTATTTTGATGATTGAGTTAAGTAAGTTATTCATAAAAATATGATAGTTTGAAATAGGTAAATGGAAGTTAAGCCATTTTTAAGATAATGTTTTATCCTAAAGATAATTAAGATTTTAATGTCTTAAAATTAATTAAGTTATTAAGGGAAAATTAGGTATGATCGATTAATTTAATTAATAATGATGTGGGGTAAATCAAAGAATTGATCTATTAATGTGATTTATTAATTAAGGAAATCAATTAAAGGATGACTAATCTATTTAAGGTTAAATTACTTAATGAAATCAGGTAATGATAACGTAAGTAATTTAAAGGATTAACTGTTACATTATTTAATTTAATTAGTAATTAAAGGTTAATCATGTAATTAATCAATAATAAGAATGAAGGTAATTACTTAATGCCATTAAGTAAGGCAGGTAATTAATGGGTAATTACTAGTGATGATTTGTTTAACGGTAATTACTTGACGGGAGAAGTTAAGAGTTAATTACTTAGTAAAATGAGTTAAAGAATTGATTAATTTATGCAATTAATAAATAAGAATAAATTAATCAATGGATTGATGGATAATCAAATTTGGGTAATTAAATAAGATGGTAACTGAAGGTTAATTAATGTGAGGGGCTTGAGAATAATTAATTTGTGGTAAATTAATTAAAGGCTAATTACTGAATGTAATTAGAAAGGATAATTGAGGGACAATTAATTAGTGGTTTATAATTATTTTGTTAAGTAAGCAGGATTAAAAGTGATTAAGGAAATTAATTCGATTTAATTATGAATGGATGACTTATCATTCTTTCTTATGAATGATTTGTTGATATTTCTGATATGAAATGTTTTGTGATATGATATGCTTGGGATTGATAGTGATAATGTGGTTATCTATCTATAATGAATTGCTATGTAGAAGTGTTATTCGACAATTAAGTTGAATTGTATTTAATTAGATAACTTGGTTTTAAATGACATGGGGTTCGAAGAAGACCAGAATCGGGTATTAGAAAATACCCGAAACCACCTCGATTCTATATAGATTTGATATGTGGAATAAATAAGATGATATGGAATGATTTAAGTGAATTGGCCCATTTAATCTAAGTTCTGGCACTTAGAAATTAATGTGTGAAATAAATGATGTCTATAATAACTTGTGAAGTTGAAATTGATATAAGTTACCCCGGGTTTTGTATGAGTTGTATGTTTTAGTATTTCATGATGAATGGGTTTACTCATGTTGGTTTCCAACCTGACCCGGGTGTTACTTTGATGTAATGCTCGGGTCAGACCGAGTATTACAGATTTTCAGGTAAGGACGATCTGGGGCTCAGGAGGCGAGCTGGATGGCAGGGACGTATGGAGAGTTTACACTATAATATTGTATATATTTGAGACATGTTAAATTGTATCTATCCAATGTTGTATAAAATTGTTGTAACTCTGATATATCGATGTAAATTGATAGATATTGTTTTCTTTGATATAACTATTATTGATATTATATTTTATCCGCCGCGAATGTGAGTTTGTGTGTTTCTTTTCTGTTCTTTTTCTTTCTCTTTCTTCTTTTCACTAACTATCTGGAAATTTCAGGATCGAAATTTTCGGGTCGTTACATGGGCGGTAGTAGCTACTATGCGTTACCACCAGTCTGGATCCGCAATTGGTATATCTTCCCTGACATTGCCTCAAGTGCCATGTTCACATGCACTATCGCGCCTTCTACGAGTTTGCTTTGTGTCGTACCTATGGAGTGCTTCTTGATAGCCCACCTGCAGGTGGAGTTTACAGTATCTGTATAGACTACGACATTATATAAAAATGTGTTAAGGGAGATATGGGTAACGCCTTAACGCTATTTTAATAAACACTATTATAATAGCGTATTGTATTACATAGTAGATAGTTTAACGGATCCTTAAGAGATGAAAAATCCAATAACATCTCTTGAGTTATTGCACGCAGGTTACACACTGGATCGGAGGTGTGAAAACCCATAAACATCTCTGATGCTGTCACACTCGTATTTATCTACGATTTATTTGACTTACATAAGGATATTTTAATCCTGACTCGAGTGTTTTGTCCTTTCATTACGCTCGAGTTAGTCTTCAGTTTTTCAGCTTATTGAAGATCTTTTTGGAGGACAAAGACGAAGATTTGATATACTATTACTATTATTATCCCTGCATCATGTTGTCTGCTGTTTTATTTTATTTGTTCTGTTATATATGTATAACTCTGATAAATGTTGTATAAATAAAAATCAAAGGTATAGTAAACAGCTTCATGAAATGTTTATTTGATTATTATATTTTGTCGTTCCGCTGTGGGATTCTGTGGTTGTTTCTTCCCCTTTTCTCTTATTTTGTTACTTACCCCATTAACAATCCTCCCATTTGAATGGTCTGAGTTAACATGTGTGGTTTATGATCAATTTAAACTGTCCAAAAAAGGCGGGTCGTTACAAATCTTGTTTAATTAATTAATTTTAATTAATTAACATTTTAATTAATTTTATATTAATATAACATTTATATTTAATATTCATTATATATATATTATAATCTTTACAGCAAAAAAATATAACACATATATATGTACATATTATTTAATTAATTATATAACATATATATGTATATATTATCTGATTAATTAACTTTTAATTAATTTATTTAATTAAACTGGTTTAATTAATTGTTTTTAATTTTGAAACTCATAAGTATACATAACATTTTATTTAAATATACATGTATAATTATTATATCTTAAACATTTTAAAATATCATAACACATATCATAACACATATCATAATACATAATACATATATGCAGTTTCCATTAATTAACTTATTTATTTAATTTATTTATTTTATTAATCATGTTAATAAATGTATAATATATTCAAAAATATTTTAAATTATTTTTAAACATTTTGAAATACTTAATTATATTATAACTTTTATAATATATGTATATTTTATTTTAGTTTAACTTTTAAATTTAAAATCTTTTATATTTAATTTTCAAACAAATTTGAAAATTAGTCAAAGGCCCAATTTAAATTTAGGCCTTTTATATTATGGACAACCTTTTGACTGTGGACTTAATAGTTAACCCTAATATGACTAATTTAGACAGCATATGCTATTGGGCATTGATACCATTGTTAGAACTAGGCTAGCCCGTAACGAAAGTTATGGGTGCATTTCAAAACAAAATTCCCTTATTGAATCTATATTGACCTTATGAAGTCTAATTTATTTAGAACAGTTCTAAACTTTATCTAAATAAAATCTTTTATTTTATTTAAATTTATAAATTAGATACAATTTTATTTAATTTATATTCTAAGCATATATAAGTACACATATATGTCATATGCATGTATGTGTGCGCGCGCATGTGTAATATGATAACCCGTGCAAGATAACATGCCCGTATATAGATGTTAAGATTTACATCGCAACAAATATGTTAGCTTATCTGATATGTATTGTATGTTTTCCAAATACATGTATGTATGTAAATTTGTTATTTAAATATTATAAATCTACATATATACATATGTATATATACACACATATTATAGCATATGTATAAGTAAAAAATTAACTATATATATGTATATGTATGTATGTATTATTGTAATAAATATTAAAATAATTTATATATATATTTATACACATAATATAATTTCTTTTCTAATTATGAACTAATATATGTATATATGTATTACAAAGACAAATTATATATATATATATGCACGGCACAACAATATTTTATTATATTAATATATACATACAACATATATATTGATTAATTATTGGAAAAAATAAGATATTAATAAAAATATTTTCAAGACATAATATTCAAGTTTAAATTTTCAGAAAATCTAGCATAATATTTTGAGGTTTGGAAAAAAAATTCATAATTTTTCTTGGTGAAAATTTCTATTTTATTAATTAATTGTTTTCAACATATGTTATAATAATTTTAAAAATATAAAAAATCATTTTTAAATTCTCATTTTTTGGCCGAGAGTTTATTTGTTATAAAATAATTTTATAAAATTTAAAAGCTAATTTTTAAAAGGGGATTTTCGCTCAAAGGGCTTCTTTGTACAGGGTAATAAGTTGTAAGGATGGTACTTTTGAAAAATTTATTTTGAGGAAATTTATAGAAAAAAGATAGATGAACTTATCATTTTCGGTTATACAGAAATAATGATAAATGAATTTATCATTTTCCTGTATAACTTAAAAGATAAATGAATTTATCATTTTCTTTTTGTAAATTGTCCTTAAAACTAAGTGATGTCCTTAAAACTTACTACCCTAGAATGAGAAGCCCTCCAACTTAGTTTCCACTTTTTGAAATATATTTTATTTTATATAATTATTTAGATAGTGTATTGATTTAAATAATAGTAAATAATTGTTTAAAAATAATTTACAGTTGCCAAAAATTATAGTTAATTGAAATGTACTTATATAGAATATATGTTTAATTATTAGCATGAAATGATGACATAATTAAATACAAACCATATAATTGTAATAAAATGACATATTTATATACATACACACACACTAATTAAGAAAATGTTAATTACTGTAAATAAAATATTTGTCTATGCATAGCTAATCAATAATTAAAGAGCTTTGATACTAGAATTAATTACAGAGTTAATTAATTTAAAATAAATTACATAATTGCCCATAAGACATGCCCCTAGCTCTATCACAAACTTGCCTGAATCAAGGTGGAGCATGCAATGGAGAACCACAAAGCCCGCAATGAGACCTTTGTGGTATTACAAACAATTTTGATTTATGATATATATGTTCAATTGGATGGTATGCATAATTTGGTGGTTTGGATGTTAGTTAAGTTTTTTCTTTAAGATGGAGACATTCGCTTCCATGGTAATATTGGAGCGCATAGAGCTTGAGGTCGTAGCTGGAGTTTGGATCGCATTTATGAAAATATGGTATTAAGGTGGAGAATGTTGGGATTTGTGATACAATATCCGCAGAGCGGAGTAGAAAGGGGTACTTGGAGCAGCTAAAGAACAACGGAGACGAGGTGAAGCGACGAGGAGGCAACACAGCATCAAAGACCTGTTGCAATAGCTATAGGATTCCAGTCGACTGGAATAATTTCCAATCGACTTGAATTTCTATCGCTCGACTGGGAATAATTCCAATTGACTGGTTTTGGATCAGATTTTGGCTCGATGATATTACTGCCTCTCTAATCAACTGGAAATTCCTTCCAAATGACTGCCACCGGCCAACTGATGAGTTTTTCCAATTGACGGGATTGACTTTTGCTGGAACAATTAGGCTCAATTTTTAGGGGCATTTTTGTCTTTTTCAAGGTGTTTAAGGTTCCACCGTAGATCACTACATATCTTTGATCCAGTAACTGATATATTTTTTGATAACATAAGTGATACTTAATTCAAACAGAGCACTCTTTATTTTATGCATCAGGGGCTCGAACTCATGACATTTAGGATCTCTGTCTAAAGCGCCACACCTCTAAACACTTGAGCTAGAGGTCCTTGACAGATCCGGTGACTGTGATTACATTAGACTACTATAAATAGACTTATATATGAATTGTTGTAAGAGAGGAAGGATTATTGTATTAAGGTTTTGAAGATTGAGATTTCTTCTTAATTTTTAACGATTTTTTTATATCTTTTGACGAATTAATAAAGTATTGTTTAAAAGAAATTGTTTCTCTATCGTTTTTCTTCACTTTTCTAATTGTGTAGAGATCCTTGGGATAATCCTAATACTAACTAAATGAGTTGTTTTACATATATAATTAAATTTGGAAGTCATATTGTTTAAAAGTCAAATGCTTCTTCCAAGTCAAAAGTTAGTTAATGCTTGACTTAAAAATGAGTTTTGTATTTTACATTTCGAACATGTATGTCAAATGACGTGGAAAAAAAATAAGAAGTTGAAATTTTTTAATCATTCGTGAGGATGGAAAGGAGAAAATATTTCTTGATATTTTCAAAGGACGAAAAAAAAAGAAAACTGTTATTTTCAATTATTTATGCTAAAATCATTTTTCAAATTTCTGTTTTCCACCACATTCCCTTATTCGGCGCATTTTAAAGAAAGCGTTGAAAACGCAAAACACGACTCATTTTCAAACCAACCGTTACTTTAATTGACTTTTCTAGATTCGATTGTAAAGTATTAAATTGGTTGCAGGTTAGTTTTCTAATCACCATTCAAACTTCATTTTAGCTAATATAATTTGCTGCGCTAATTGCTAAACAAGCTATGTTACTTGGAGATTCGTAGATATGCTTTAGTCAAATATTGGTTTCCATGATCTGGTTGGGAAACGGTGTTAAAATTCCTATTATATTTCTCTATATATATAATTCAAAACTATTTGTAACTGTTTAAGGTGTTTAATGAATAAATCACATTTACAATTCAACATTTAATCAAGAATGTAGTACTACAAAATTTTCCGAATGCAGTACTTTAAAATTTTCATTTTAACTATTTGTCATGCTATTTTACTATATTTATGAAGCCTGCCTTCACAGGAATGTTTTCTAAAACACAAAGTCGACCAGTACAAAATAATTGAAGCCTACTAGGCTTTTAATACTATTTTGGTTATACATACCAAATTTGATGTCTTTTTTTGGCAGGAAGATTCTTAATCTTAATGATTTGACAATCATAACAAATATTCCAAAAGAATTAAGTAATAATATACAGGCTTGTTCAGTGACTATGAGGGGAGAAATATACAACATTATGTGCCAAATATCGTGTGGATATATGACTTTGATGTTAGATGAAAGATAAATCCAAACTTGCACATTTATCCTAAGTAGAGTTATCGACCAATAAGTTTCACAGTCCATGCACCACCCAAGTAAAGACCCAAGAGCGGACCTGCTAACAACATTTGGGTGAGTGGGTCAGTTGATGGTGTAAGTACAGCAGCAACGACTACAGCACCAACCACAACATATCTCCATATGGAAAGCATTTGGTCTCCTGTCACTAAACCTACTTGTCCAAGCAATAGTTGAATTACTGGGACCTACAATATAGTAAGCGCAATCAAGTTCTTCAAACTAAAGAATGTATTAACCTATATTTCCTAGAAAGACAGAACAAAATTACCTGAAAGGACAAGCCAGTGCTGAACATGAGAACCAAAACAAACTCAAAATACTGATCGATAGACCACAATGATTCAACTGCTCCTTCAGCATAGCTAACAAAGAAATTCAACGCAGCTGGAGCAAGAACAGTGTAAGAGAAGACGATCCCAGCATAAAATAGGACCGAAGATCCCAGCACGATAGGACCGAGGAATCTTCTTTCATCCCTAGTTAAACCAGGCAGAACAAACGCAATGATCTCATACAGGATTATTGGACTTCCCAGAAGAAGCCCACAATATCCTGATACCTGCATTCAAATTTTCTTTATTTATTGTGTGAACAGTTCAGATCATGCATAATGTATAATCATCCCAAAACTATATGGCATGTGGAAAAAAAAGGAATAGACGTTTCAAAATATAATTATAATATTTCTTGTAAATAAGAACAAACGTTTTTTTGTGAACCAGTAATCAGTATGAATTCAGTTCAGATTGATGTTTTAAGGATTCGGTAAAAGCTTTACAATATTGAAATATATTTTTTATTAGTGGATAAAATATAGATGTGTCTTTGTTATTAATTTATTGACGAGAGACTATTGTTGTGAAACAAATGATAAAATTAATAATGATATGTAATTTCTATAAGAAATTAGAGTATGGAATCTGAAAAAAAAATTACTTTGGAAAAGTAAGGTAGGGTTTTGTATGAAAAAGACTTCTGTTTTACGTTTTCAACATATAATATAAAATTCATGAAAGAGGAGAAGGGGGTGAAAAACCATCGATTTTGAAATGAATTTAACATATGAAGTTGAAAATGACTTTTTCTTGTTTTCCGCATTGGAAAACATCAAAAATCTTCTTCTTTCATCTTCTTCTCTTTGTTGGAATGACTAAGGTAGCGTTTGGTTTATCATTTTTAGTTTTAGGTTTCCATCCATACAAAAATGCGCATGACATATGTATATTGTAGAAAACGACCAATTTAGAAAACAAAGTTAACATAAAAAATAGAAAACAACTTTTTTTTATTTTTCATGTTTTGAGAAATAAGAGAAGCACGAGAAACCTTCCGTCGTTCTTCCATCCCTTCTGTGGTCGGTCCCCCTCCATCTTCCTTTCATTGTATTCGTCGTCCCTCCGTTCTTTTCATATTTTGTAATTTATGATGAAAACTCAAAACACAAAACTCATTTAAATCCAAACGCTACCTAAGATTTTCCAACTTCCCCTTCCCTCCTAAACCATTTAATATTGAGAACATAAAACTCATTTTTAAGCCAAAACACTACCTAAATTTGGGAAAACATACCTTGATGGTTGTAAAGAAAAATTCTCCAGGAGAAAGCTGGAGAAATCTAACTCCCTGAGTGCTAACAGGTGCTTCCAGGATCTTAATCAAGTCTTTTGAGAAGACAAAGCAGCCTAAAATAGCTGCCCCTACTGCTAGAACTGACACGAATATTCTATCTCGTAGTTCCTCTAAATGATCAAATATGCTCATTTCTTTGTCATCAGGAAGTAGCTCCTGGCTAGGATAAAGAAAGCTATAGAGAGAACTCTTTGTTTCTTCTTGCTGAAAATTTGCTGATGTTTTTTCAAGGTTAACAGCTGAAAAAAAAATGCAATTGCTGTTAGAAGGGCATTTATCATGTTCCTGCTAAGAAAAACATATTGCACAAAGTATTACAGTAGTAGAGATGAACAAGGTAAATATGAGGCCATGTAAGCATTTGTCATTATTACAAAGAATTGGATTTTATATGCTCATTTGACCTTAGACCCAACAAGTCTAAATAATTAGCAACGAATGATAGATAAGCAGACAAGAATGAAGTATAATGATGAAAGCTCAATGTTTTTCTGCACTTAAATTATTCCAAGTTCCAAGATTTCGGTTCTGATCCCAGTTTTGTTCTTTTGTAATTTCAGAAAATTCGATCTAATTCGTAAATTTCGAAAATTTTGGTTCCAATCTTGGTTTGGAAATTGCTATTTATTTTTCATATAATTTAGACAAAAAATTTAAAATTGTTGAAATAAATCTTTAATAGAAAATAATATAGAAAAGAACAATACCGATTAATTATAAATACTTATAACACTAATAAATATTTACCCTTTACATCGCTTTCAACTTCTTTTAGTTACACAATTTATATATTTTGTGATTTTGTACGTTTCCAAAGTTAAATTCCAGATTCTGAATAATCATATATCTTAAACTGTAATGATTCTTTTTTTTATTTTAAGTTTCTTCTATAAAACTTGAAGTTCGGTGGTTTTTCTTAATTATTGAAATGTGGTTTCAGTCCGGTTTTGCTTCAATCGGTACTAAAGCCATAACGGAACGACAGGAATTTCAGTGTTTTGCCGGAACCTCAAACCTTGATTTATTCACATGATAATGATAATTCTTGTGTGTAGCCAAACTTGCTGTAAAATATCGGTCATGGCCAATGAAGCGGCAAGGGTATACCGATTGATAGAAAATTTGCACAAAATATGCTTCATGGCATATAAGGATTCATTATGCAATATCTGTGCAGTTAACACAGCATGTAGAGATCAAAACTGTCTGCTTGTCAGGTCCATTCATGTAACATCATATATCAGTGTTACTAAGCAGTGATTCAGATAATTAACAGTCGTTTGACAGTAATTATTTGGTTTAACATTTACTGTTGCTAGATGAAAAAAGAAAGTTACATTATTCTTATCAACTGTTTTTCTGGCTAAACAAGAATTAGACATGTTTCACTTCTTAAAGAGGGACAACACTAACTTCACTAACTAGAGTTGACAGTAACAGTCTGAAATTCAGTTTTAGCAAACCGCTTAGAAAATAATAATAATTACAATAATAAACTATGGATTTGTGACCAAGAATTATCTAATATTACAAAGAGATAAGTGATTCAAGTTTATCCAGTGTAACCAGTAACAGATGGAAAAAGACCAGGTTTAAATTAGTCGATGCATTGAACTTACATGTACTTTAAACTTTATGAAGTCTACAATGAAAAACTTGTAGACTTTCAGACTTCGCATAATTTCATTGCCAAAGGTAAGATCAAATGAAGATATATTTTAACCACCGTGTGGCATGTTGAACCGTAGAATAATGATGGGAAGAAACTTTCTCCGAAAAATTTAGTTAGTTCAAGAGCATAGTGGATTGAACATAAAACATTTAGGTAATGTTTGGTTTGAAAAAGTGTATTGTATTTTGTGTTTTGTGTCTTGCATTTTCCACGTTTACTTTAAAATGTTGGAATGACTAAAATTTTCCAACCCTTTTGGACATATATTAAAAACTATCTTCCCCCTTTTTATTCTTTCTTTGGTTGGAATAATTAAAATTTTCCAATCCTTCTCTGCAACAATATTTTGGAAAAAACATATTGAAAACATAAAACACAAAACTCGTTTTCAAATCAAACACTATCTTAGCTACATGACTATTTTACCACGATTACTAGTGGCCGTTAACCATAATATATTATCGTCATGGAGAGCAATAAATTGTTGCATGCAGCCATGGCCGGCCCAAGGGCAAGCCCACTAAGCCCCTGGGCTGGGGCACCCACCTTGGGTTGGGGCAACAATTTTTTTTATTAATGATGTAGACAGTCCAAAAAAATTCAGCAAATAGCACAAGCTTGATTTGCAGTTGATGCATTCAAGTTCCTAAAAATCAGTTGATAGACAAAGCGTTGGCTGAGTCAGAAATTAAGGAAACTTATTATTGCTTCCTACTATATTGCCGCGGATTGCTATTTATTATTTACAATTAGTTTTCAACTTTGATTGTTCACTCATTAATACAAGCACTAATTACACCGTTGGATTTGTACTATATATATCTTACCGTCAGCTGTCATTTACTGTCAGTGTTGGTGAGGTATTTTGTCGATGTTTTCTTACTTTAAATTCACTGCTTTAGTTTGTTAACTACTTAGACTTTCATCAAAGTGCCCTGTCTTGAACAACTAATTTTACGTATTCTTTAATAATAATTATAGTTCCAGGTGAAAATTTAGTTACAAAATTTTCAACACATTCCCTGACTATTCTATCACCATAGTGCAATAACATATATGTTATATCATTTTTATTTGGCGACGTGCTTAATATAGATACAAAAAAAAATTAATATAAAAATATAAAAAAATCATTTGGGGGCAACCATAATAATTTTGGGCTAGGGCAACCCAACCTTAGAGCCGGCCCTGCATGTGGTATGAGACACAAACAATAAATGCACTTATTCAAACTTTTTATTACTTTTTTAAACAATTCGATGTTATAAAATGTTTTATGACCGTTTGTAAAAACATTAAATCCACTTATTTAAACATTCTATTAATTTGTACCACCAAAAATATAAGATGGTTCTCTCTGTAATCCATATAGCGTGGGACTAAAACAATAAATGTACTTATTCAAACCCTTTTATTAATTTTTTAAAACAATTGCAACAATTATTATTATTATATATAAGTTTTTGTGACAACTACTATTATTATTATAAGGTCTTTTGACTTTGCAGGCTTGCAGCCATGCCGTGTATAGAACAATCCATTTGATGCGAAGCTTCATTTAAACTACCAATGCCAATGAATGATCAAGTTGATAAATCCAAATACTAAATGTTTCTAGTTTTTTTTTTTTCAATCTACCTAATTTTCTTCTTCCACCGTAAAGTGTAAAAAAAAATAGTGAACTTAATCAAAAGAAAAGGCAGACCCATTAAATTTTGCTGCATTAGATTATCATATTAAATGTAAAATCTTCATTATTTCTAAATTGATCACTCAGAAAATTGTTCAGGTCAATGATGGTAAGCTAGAATGGTAACTCTAGGATAAACGGCACCCAACTAAATCACTTGAAAAACAAACGGTTGTAGCATAGTACAAAATTAATAACATTCGTAATAAGGGGTAAAAAAGGTATTTTACCTGGCCTGTCTTCAAGGGCAGCGCCAACGCCGCTTATTTGCTCCTGCTTATCTTCTTCTTCCTGGTCAATTGACAAGCAACGGAGAACATAGCTTCTATTAGACCTACAACGATTGCGCTTAGAAAATAGAAGGCCGGCGTTTCGCCAGACATCAGAGCGTGTGGTTATCGGATTTAGGTTGCGGATGCAGGTGAGATGCGGGTGCCAAAGAAAAGAAGCGGTTTCCATTGGCGAATAGGAGAAAGATATTTTTAGTGCCACAATCTTTTTTCCCTAATTCTGTAAGGCCTGGAATTTATGAACGAATTTTGGCCCGAATTAATCCAAAGCACACATTTCATAAGCTCCTCCGACATCCGTCCTTTATGTCCATTTCGTTCCTTTCTGGCCTGTTTGTTTTTGTACTCTACGGAAGTTCTCTTTCTTCTTTTTTTTTTTTTTGTTTATGCCAATTATAAAAAAAAGAAAAAACTGCTATACTAGCATAACTGTATACTGCTATACTAGTATAACCGTAGGACCGACAGTTAGATGGTATTTTTCAATTTTTTTTTATTAGACTGCAGTGTACCATACCACTAGATAATTATTTATGAAAAAACATTTTCGATTATGAACGCAAAAATTGAAAACAAAATAAAATAAAAGTATAGATTGATGCTCTAAATTGGAGGACTTGACCTCTCTTTAAAACAAATTATACAATGGTGGTATTTTGTGCTTTATTAATTAAGTAGCTTATATTATTAAACACATTTTCACTAAAATACAGAGACCCTTCAGATAGTGTGATCGATATTCGATAACCTGTTAATTTTGAAGCATCTTTGTAACTTCTATACCACAATTGTATTTGAGGAATAAATGAACAAGTCAAATAATTTACCTAAAAAAATGTCATCTTCTTTCAAAACTTATAGTATCTTTAACATGGAAGGCTTGAATCATATTTCTAATATTTCTGATTTGTCATATAAAGGTTCAGAAAACTTGAACCTTAAAGAGTATTTCTGACATTTCTGATATACCACAGTTGCCTCATCTTTTATTTAATTATGTAATACAAGCAAAAAATTGACAAAAGCTACCATGTTCAGAGTGCAACAAGGAATTGGATTGGATTTGCTTTTAACTTCTGATAGTTGATTCAATCATGATGCACATTTCAGAATGCCAAAAATTTATTTTACAAAATGAAAATAACAAGGATGTAGTAAATGAAAATTAATATCTCTGTCTATGATACAACATACGTAAGGTTTTATGCACTGAGCATACAAAAGAAACCATTTACTCAAACACGATAACATTACATTTCATAAAACAACATTACATGTAAGTTGATATCTAGTTAGTAAAAACATATACATCTAATCATAATCTGAACTTTGATGACCTCCATGGGATGTGTAAGCTTCCCACTGTTGCTGGGTTATAAAGCATGAGGTAGAACAGCAATGATTCTATGCTTCCTGCAACAATGGCTAATGTAGCAATGCAGTAGTGCATGACTAAAACGTATCATTGAAGTTGTATTCTGGTTGATGAACAGACCTTAAAGAGTATTTGACACCATATGCTTGGTTGAACAATGCTACAGCTTCATGTAAGCCATGAAGTATTCTAGATTTGGCGTATGAGTTTTGTTGCATGTACATAACAAGTTACACCAAGCTGTTGAAGCCACTGTTTGTTGGCTTGCAGTAACTGAGTTTGATCATAATCTTTGCTGAAACATATGTACAAACAAAATAGATATAGAGGCAAAAATCTCAATATAGAGATGACTCTACTAATGAACACACATATACAAACAGTAAACTTGCCTGTAAAAGGGCCCGCCGTGTTGGTTCTCCCTTAAGTCCCCTTGTCTTCTTAGCTGCTCCAGCTTCTACGAGCTTCTGAGCTTTCTCAACAGCTTTTCTTATTTCAACAAAAGCGGTTTCTCTGTTTTTACAATGTTAAGTCATGATATATTCAGCATAGAAAAGCATTTCGGAAGGCAGATGACAATTTGGTTTAGTGTTTTCTCCCAAGCTTTAGATATTTGTGTCTTATTAGCATGGTATGTGTCATTGTTCTGCACATGCCTAAAATTTAATATAAATAAAGAATAAAAATATTACAGAATAATGGTTTCTTATAATAGGTTTATTTATTTTACATGGCATCTAAGTATTTTTAGAATAATGAGTTTACTAAAAGAATAATAAACCTATACAGATTCAAACTACAGACTTATCATTTATAGTCCTTATAATTCAACTAATATTTAAATGCAATTTATGAATAAATAACATAAAGTATAAAAAACATCAAAATGAAAATGAAAATATTTACCGTATGGGAGATCAACTGCGATATTAACACTCCTTGCATATGATCGACATGATCTTTAAACGTTTGCGAAGGGCAGGGTGAAGTTGCAAACTGCCACCTTGGCAAATGCTGCATGATGCCTTGGCGATGCCTCCAACAAGGAGCTCAACTATGATAAATAGCACATGTGTTATTTCATCTTGTAATTTTTTTTTTTCTGTTATGATCTGCCGGTTTCAGTGTGTTTACTCGGTGCTTCTTTTTATTTTGTTTTCTAGTAGTAAAAGTTAGAAAGACAGCTTTGTGAGAACATTAACTCAAACCCGAAACTCACACATCATTCATTTAACCGTTATTAATTAAAGTTTCAGTAAGTACAATTTAAATAGGCTGTCATCTACAAATGTCCCAACTAAATTTGCTGAGATTGGTCCCACATCAAAGCGGCGGTGAAATACAGCACTCTGCTACTCAATCAACACAGCGGCATCATCCCAACACGGCAACACGGTTGTGCAAGTTTCTAACATGGTTGTGAAATTCAATTAGACCATTTGGTCTCTCTCGACTAAATTCTAACATGGTATCAGAACGGGTTTAATTTGTGTGTGCTTAACCGTCACACTTGTTCCACGTCATTCAATATGTATGTCCACGTGTTTGGATCATGATACGCCACAAATGCGGCGGCGTGTTGAGATTAGTCCCACATCAGACAATTAATAAAAAAAAAATCCTATATAAATACTAAGAGACCGTCCTTCATATTGCCAATTGGTTTTGTGATAATACGTGGTTCTCTAACAAAATTAAATAACACAGATATAGATGAATTCAGAAAATGTTCGTTCTTCATATATCCTTAAGTGTGGAATTGGACAACACCCAAGTTGGTTACCTCACATATCTTCTGAACACCCAATCCTCAAAATTGTTAAACATTGACTCTGTGAGCTGGTCAGAATATTGCTTCATTAATTATAAATACTATGAATAAATTGCGACCGAAAACACGATTGCAATATGAGGTGCAAACTATGAATAAGCACACAAAGGAAAATATGTTTTTCGTTTTCTTTTTCTTTCAAATTGTGAATTTTTTTTTCAATTTCATTTTTCAACGACAGTGTTATCAATATCCAGGCAGGCAATCATATTGGAATTTGCATAGAAATGTCTTATATACCTTGGCCACAGTTAATTCAAATGTGCGTGTGTGTCAACAAATTAAGTAGACTATATTATGGAATCAATCTACATCAATCCAATATTAACACAGTGTTTGGTCTCGCAAGGAACAAAATTCGATGCTAGTTTCTTGTTTTAGAAAGAAAAAAAAATGATAATTGGAAAACAATCAGACCATTGGATGCACACACATAGTTTGAGATTAACTATCATTTACCTACTGAACCGAATATATAAATAAATTATTATTCAAATAGCGGGGTTCACTAGCTAGCCCTAACTGATTATCCAAATAGGCATTTAATGAATTATCAATGATACATTGCATGTATATCATCTATCAACTGTTTAAAATTAAAAAGACGTTCCTTAATATATTATTTTTTCAAGTTAAGTAATCTCAAAATGAACTGTGCATATGGTGTGATTATACTTTAGAAAATGCTGTGATTAAGGAAATGTTAAGAACTCAAAATATTATGCACTCTAACTGTATATGGTCACAATCAAGACTCCTTGTGTTGCTGCTAAATTATGTGACATCTGTATTATAAATTCAGTTCTTTTATATAGCTCAATTTACAAACCTTTAAGTCAATACCCACAATAGCTCCACCCTTCTCAAGTAGCCCCAAACTCTGACATGCCACCTAAATTAAAAATGGTCAACAATCATTACAGCTGTTTGGCTATGAATCAGATGAACCCTTCTCTAGTATAGCTCAATTTACAAACCTTAGTCAATACCCACAATCAGCTGTTTGGCTATGAATCAGATGAACCCTTCTTTCATATAGCTCAATTTACAAACCTTTAAGTCAATACCCACAATAGCTCCACCCTTCTCTAGTAGCCTATTTTTACCATGTTGGCTATGAATCAGCAATTTATATTAAAGCTGTTTGAGAATGCACCAATGCAAGTTTATCAAATATTTCATTTTTTTCAATGAAGTACTTTGAGAATTCGTCAATGCAAATTATTGGAAAAAAACATGTTGGCACATTCTTGAAGTGCTCCAATACGAATTACTGTTTCAGCATCGGAATATGCTTATATCTGTAATATATTTTGAAATGAGTTTAAATATGTTATTTATTTTGAGAATCGGGTTAAATTGATATATAAAAAATCCTAGGTATTGATTACTGACATGCTAATTGCGCATCTTTATTTCAAATAAACCAATACATTGTCTGCTTGTATAAAGTTGTGCCTTTATTAATTAAAGTTTCAGTAAGTACAATTTAAATAGGCTAAGATTAGTCCCACATCAAAGCGGCAGTGAAATACAGCACTCAGCTACTCAATCACTGCAACATTAATATCTATATTTTGTGATTTATCTAACAAACAAAAGTTAATAAACTAAAATAATAACAAATGATAACAAAATCACTGCAACATTTATGCCTATGAAAAGGTAATGCTAGCAAAACTCTCCCTGCTCTCTACACGATTGATGGACAGTGTAGATGATCGATAATAATCAAACCTCATTTTCAACACACTATTCATTTGGCACTTCAATATTACAAATTGGAGAACAATTGGGGTTTCATTGTACATTGTTCTCCAACTTTTTAAATGGAAATGAGCGAGATATTGTTACTGGAGATGCTCTAAGATACTAAAGCTAACTATGTGACCAAACCTTGCACCATTAACGCAAAATACTACATAAAAAATTAAAATGCTACAATCATGTCCATTGAACTCAGATATTACAGACCAAAACAAGCTATTGTCCAACATTGCATTCAATTGTTGTGTTGTGCTTGTGCCAACTCAAAAGCTTTATTGCTCAAAAAAAAAATAAGAATTGATAAAAATAAGTAAACACGGTTTAGCCACTTATTTTCAAAATTAGAGCTAACGTGTTCAGGAAAAAACAAAAACAAAAACAAAAACCAATCTTCACAAAAAACTATTATCAAACCGACCGTTAGGGAGGTTTGCTTACTGTCACTGGCCAAAATCAATTTTTCCGAAGCCAAAAAAACGTGGATCTTGTCTTATCGCGGTTTCCCTAAAAACGTGTATCTTATCTCATCGCGGTTTTCCTAAACTTCCTCCTTTTATTTCGCGCATCAAAGATTTCAAATTCAAATCTATTATGATTTTCAAATTCTAAAATTTCAATTTCAAATCGACAATTTTGAATGCTTTGATTAATATTTAAATTTGAAATTCATATTTTCAGATTCAAATCTCAATTTATTCTTTTCCAACATATTATCACTTAATGTTTAAGAATATTAACAAAAAATTTAAATGTATATTTTTTATCAAAGTTATACAATCGAACGGTCGGTTTCTCCACCGTTGTGCGGTTATACTAGTAAGAAAATCAATCGAATCGAGAATTTACTTGTTGCGGTTGAGAAATATCCCTAGGTTTCCATGGCCAGCTTAGGTTTTACAAAGCTTAGGTTACACGTAATTCTCTCCTAATCCATAATTAGTACCAATTACTGAAGAAAACTCGGCTAAAAATGATGCGAGATCTGAGGCGATCTTCTCGCTTTGAATAGAGTGAGTGAAGGCAGCATCCTATGGAGGTGGAGCCGCTAGCTTTGAAGTAGAGCAGCGGTTGATTTGGACAAGGGGCGATACTGGTTTGGCTTTTGAGAACAAAAACACGGGTTGAGGAGAAAAAGGAGGCAGAGAAAGTCGCGAGACAAAATAAAATAAGGCGGAGCATGAGTTTGGCTTACCATTTTATTTTGGCTGTGGCCGCTAAAAAACGTCTTTTTAATGGTTGATTTGACAAGGAATAGTCAAAAATTCAAAATCCGTCTGCATCCATATTCGAAAAACGGATAAATATTTGATATTCGAAAAAACTGATGCGGATACAAAGACATCCACATTCAAAAATTATGCGTCCAGTTTTTTTAAAGCTTATAATTTAAATAATGCATATTTTAATATATTGAAATATATTTATATTTTTTTTATTAAGTTAAAAGTTCATATTATGCATACTAAATGCATATTACCTGCTCAAAACTATTTATTATCACCATATTTGTTTATTTTTAACAGGTTAATAATAAAAGGAATTGAAAAAAGTTTATGTTAAACTAAAATTTTCAATTAATATTTCTTAGTTTATCGATCGTTAGCGGATAGGAAAATTATCTGATATTCATCTCTATCTTTGGATGCGGATATCCGATATCTGAAAATAATTTCAGATACGGATAAGATACTATCGCATCCGAAAGTATCTATTGACAGCCCTACTACTATACGAACTTAAGCATATTCTTTAATGGCTTGAGTCAACGCGGTTGGTTTTTAGTTGGCCTGCGAAAATTAATATAGGTTCATCGTGATCATGGAAAAACTATGTCATGTACTATGTTTATGGGTTTGGACAATTATGGGAATGTGTATCCATTCAACCCTAGTGAATGACTAACTATTCCTCTTGGTCCATTATAAATGATGATATTGATATTATGATTATGTTCTAATCATTTGTAATGGTACTTCGTTGTCAAACGAACGGAGAATTTGAACTGGGTATTTAAGAGGGGAAATTTGTTGAAAGGAGAATGTGTTTGGTGATGCGAAAGGGGTATCTAAACGAAGTATGAGAACGAGGTATTTGCGGGCTAAAAGGCTGGATGCGTCCGACATGTTCCACCCAACGTACAATTTGCCCTCGTTCTCCCAACGATTCTAAAATGGTTGGTTAGCCCGTTAGGATTTCCAACGCATCGGACACATGTCCAATGGTAACATGCCACGGTTTGACTGCGAATGGTACCTAGGCATACTCTACCTTGAACATTGTGCTTAGACTGATGCGGAGTGGTGATAAACAAACATTAACAATAAATGTAAAGGTTGATGGATCCACACTTTCAAGTCACAACAAATTAATTGAACACAGACTCCCTAAAGGATAGTGTACTTAGCATTAACATAATTTCAAAAACTTTACTTTTCGATTCCTCTTCTCGACGAGCAATGAATTTTTATGAAATTTGTACATAAAAAAAGATCCAACATACAAAATAAAATAAGGTAGGATCAAATTAGTTAACGGACTCCATGAATTCTTAAATTATATTTAAATTTGAGAATTGAATTTGACTAAAATAGACTGAAATTGGGAATTGAAAATAAAACACTAGAATTAAGGAGGGGAACAATAGGTTTTAAGCGATATTTCATCGATTTGATTCGAATTTGAACTATTTAAGATTCGTGATTTATTAAAGAATTTGAATTTGAACTGTTCAAGATTCACGATCATTCAAGTGGATGGGAGAAGGAAACGACTTTAAAAACAAAGAATTGGAGAGTGTAACAAACCGGGCTTTTCGACCCTCGAAAATCAACACTAATACATCCATTGTATCACATGCCGAGTAATCGAATGTCGAAAGACCCGATTATTAGGGAAAAGAAAGAAGGAAGAAGATAAGAAGAAAACCAAACAATATAGAATCTCACAACGGAACGAATAATCTATAATATACCATAAATCTTTACACAAAAACAAAACTGAATATATGTTTATACAGACATCAATCAGAGTATACTAACATATTACATCCTAGATAGTTATAACAGTATGTCCTCACAATTGCTGATAAACACAACAATGAATACAATAGAAAATAACCATCTACGTGAATACGTCTCTGAGCCTCCAACTCGTCTCTTGAAGCTCCAACCATCCAAACCAATCTGTAATATGCTCGGTTTGACCCGAGCAATATAATAAAATAACACCTGAATCAGTTTGGAAAACCAGCGTGAGAAAACATACCCAACTGGATTTTAAGTTATATAAAATATCTACGAAATCAAAGGTGTCCCGTAAGACCACACCGCACATAAACACGGACGGGTTTTACCTTACGCTAGCCAAACTGTTTCTTTAGAAAATCCATTTATATTTTAATAATGTCCAAAGGCGGAAATAATAATAATCAAGTAAATGTGATGCTCGTGAGTGTACATCACAACAATACTAGGTATATAATTGAAAATCGATAAGATGCATTCGCTAATTGTGTATTATTTTCACGGAGGTGCCATCGGTACTTCGAGGAACGGTCCTTCTGTAAAAGGATCAGAGATATCCTTCCGCACAAGGATCAGAGATATCCTTCCGAAGCAGCATACATCCCTAATGATGTACCATACGAAAAATGTAGCTGGTCTCGCTAAGACTGAATGCCTCACCCCATGCATGCATGACAACTATAAGTGACATCTAGGAGGAGCCGACTACACCTTATGGGTTTGCCAACCCTACTGGTCATGCTTCCTATCTCTGGTTTTAGTCATTCCCGCTAATGAGGCTACGTCCGGTATTTCAGCTTACGCACTGCCACCAAATAGATCATCGAATCCCACATGGATTACAATACCCCAACGGGTCTCAGAATCACACATAGATTCCCACATCTCAATTAGATCTTGGAATCACACGCGGATTTCCATACCCCAACGGGTCTCGGAATCACACATGGATCCCAACATTTCAATATATCACGGATTTCCTCCATAGGAACGTATATGGTTTTTGAAGTGGTTACGAATTCGAGTCATCTCTTACGAGTACAATCCTCCACTTCACAGGTGCTCCACAAAACCAAAATGTCAATTTTCGAAATGCTCAATACCGGTTCTTTTGGAAATAATCAGACAATACATAAGAGCAGGGGTCACTCCCTAGCCATTTAAATGGACGGATCTCCATATCATTTGTCCTAAAATAACAAAATGAGTTTATACGGACAGTATAGCACCATCAATGGTAAATGTACCATAAAATTCTCGTGTATCCCCTAGATATTTCCAAACTTAAAATACTTCGGTGTTAAGTAGGGAATATTTCCATACCAAAAAATTAAGAAGGATTACATATTCAGGCCAAGATTTTGATAGTCGGTTATTTAGCTATCAACAAACATTCAAACAAAGATTATATTTCATAGGAAAAATCAACATTGGTTAAGCATATAAGCACTCACTAGCCTCATTCATAAATCTTCATAATAAAACCCATTTTGTAAATTACTTGTATATAAACACCTTTACAAAGATATACTCGCAAATCTCTATATTTCAGTACTTAGAAAATCCATATACTTATCTTAATGGTATAAGTATATTCATATAATTTAGAAAGATTTTCTTTTTATGTGATTCAAAATCCATTTATAAAACTCCTTATGATTCTCTAAATACATTTATAAATCATTTTATAAATCTCCAAAAAACCATTTATAAATTCAATCTCTTATAAGCTTCTTGTACCTTTCAAAGATCACTGATAAACCCTTTATGAATCTATAACCCATTTATAAAACTTATTTTATAGATCTATAACCCACCTCTAAAATTTGTTTATAAATATCTAACCATTTATAAACTCTTCCATCTTGCAAATAACCTTTCCTTAATTCTTCAAACCATTTATAACTTCTTTATAAAAATCTAAGTTTTCCAACACCATTCATGGGTCTGATAAACATGTATAAATAATTAAAAACTTTTTACTTCAAAACACCATTATATAATAATGGTTATCAATAATAAACGTTATAGTAAATAGGAAATTATTTACTTTAAACATCTTAAAATAATAATTAATAATTCCAAAATACTGTTAATTAAATAATAATAATTAATCAATCTTTACTATTATTATAAATAATAATAATTTATCTCCACAACCTTATTAATAATCCTTATTGTTAACTTCAAACCCAAAATTATTCTTAAATAATTAATCTTTCAATTTATTAACTTTTTTATAAATTCTTAAAACATATTAACTATAAACAAATAACTTTTAAACAATAATAGAATAATTAATTACTTTAGAATAATATTAATATGGCTACATAACATTAAAACAATTTTAATATAACTAAATAACTTTAAAAGAATATTATTGTAATTAAATACCTTAAATTAATATTTATAATTTAATAACTTAAAAACAATATTAATTAACTTAAATAATCCTTAAATAACATGTTTTCGAAACCCAATTTCATATTTAAAAATCGTTTCTTGTCTCAAAACCCAATTCCGGCTTAAACGACAATTATAGTATTTTCAAAATACTAATTTGAGGCCAATAGCCCTGTAACGACCCGTAAAATTTCGATGTTTAAAATGAATTAAATTAATAAGATTTTAATTTAAATTTAGAAAGAAATAAAAAACTTATTAATTTATATGGGAGCGTATATAGAAATTAGATGTACCAATGGTTTAAAAGTTAACAATTAAATATTTATAGGGCAATAAATTGAAATAATATAAATTGTCATACTGGGTTATAAGTTAATATAAGAAACCAATAGAAATGTTGAATTTGTGAAATATTAATAAAAATATTAACTAGAGTGGAATTCATTAATATAAAAATGAATAGTGAAAATGGTTACATTTGGTTATAAAATAGAAAATGAGTAAATAATAGTAACTATTGAATAAGCCGATGCAATAGTTGTAGGTAAGTAATTATAATGAGTGTTGTTGATGATAAACGTTACTTTAACGAGTTTTAATATAGTAACGAAGGTGTGAATGAAAACTTAATAGAAATGTTGGTTATTTTGTAAAGAAATTAATAGAATGAAAATTTAATAGAATGTATAGTATTTAAAAACCTTAATTAATATGTTCAACTGAAAGAAATTGCAACATTTGTTTGGAAATGATTTAAACTTGTGAGAATGTGATTGATAGCCGATGATATCAAAATTTTATAAGTTACCTATTTTGATGGAGTTGAAAATTTAATTTTAATAAATGTAAATGAATCTTACATTTATGTGAAATGTAATACCATGTTTAAGAGATTGTTAAATTGTATATATTAAAGGAAATTTTATTAATTGTTTTAAAACCTTAATTAATATGGGTAATAAATTTAATATAAGAAAAACCGATGCAATTTTTGGATTAATCGGTGAAGCAATAATAATAAATAGTAATTAATTCAAAATTTGTAACTTGGGAATAATGTAGATTTATATACGTTAGTTATTTAGGGTAGTGACTAAAATTGGTAATACATTTGCAATTAATGATAATAGTGTTGATATAAGCTAATAAAATTTAAATGGCAATGCAATACCAATTTATGAATTTAATGTGATTACGAAATTGGAATTTGATAAATGCAGTAACTAACTCGGGGCAAATAAATTTTATGGAATCAATACTAGATAGGTAAATTTAAGGATTGTTAGTTGGTAATTTAAGCATGAATGGGAATAAATTGGGCAATAGTGAGAATTATTAATTATTACCCATTCCTTTAATTTATTGAATTAGAATCTTAATCAAATGCAACATTCGTTGTTATTAGTAGCTTATAGGTGAAAATAACGTAAACTTTATTCAGAATATGATAATTAGTTAAATTAAAAGAATGGAAGGCGGGATGTATGGATTTATTTGAATTTAATTTCTGATAATATGATAATTGCAATTAAATGAAATTGAAATAGCTAAATAATACGTTATTTGAAATTTAGCTGGAATATGAGAATATTTGATTTAATAGTTGAATCAAATGGTAAACCAATCTATTTGACAATAATGAATGTAATAATTTTTGGTTAACTTGATTAAATGGAAATTTTGGTAATTTTATCTATAATTTGAAAACTTAATGAAATTGAAAGTTAACACTGAAATTTATAAATTTATCAACTCTAATTTGACAGTTAAATTTGGTTTAAATCATTTTGAATGATTGGAAAATTTAAAATGATAAGAATTGGTAATTGTCGAATTTAAATTGAAAATTTGCTTAAATTGACAAAATTTTTATTTATTTAATTAATATGAAAAATAGCCATTTTGGCCACTGACTCGGATTTAGTCGAAACCAGTTTCATCGGATCTGAAACGGTGAATTATTATAGGATTTCAAGTTTCGTAACGATCGGACTTGTCGTCTGAACGTACGGACTCGAAACGCCTTGAAATAAACGAAATTGAAATCAATTTGAAACCGATTTGAAAATATTGTTTTCAGCATAACTTCTTCACACGATGCAATTTGAACCTGAAATCTTTTCTGTTGCGTTTAAAATATTTTAAAACACCTATTTTGATATATGAGTTTACCCAATTTTGTGAGGAACCGGTTCTTCGACTTCCAAAAATCGACATTTATACGTCCACTGTATCAACTGCCGAACAATAGAATGCCGAAAAACCGAACCCTTAGGGTTTAAGAAAAAGAAAAAGGTAGGAGAAGAAGAAGATAGAAGGAGACAACAGAACAATAACAAAATCTCTCAATCGCAGCGGAACAACATATAATAGATAAATGAATATCTTTAAAACAAAAACTATTTCAGTTATTACATTTCATCACATTACATTACATTATCAGAGTGTACAACAACAAACAGCGGAAAAGAAATACTATATACTAGTTGATACGCCAAGCCATCCAGCTTGCCTCCAGATCTCTACAACAACTCCTGAATTCCAGAATATCCTAATAACCTGACTGTAGACTGCCCGTGTGGAAATTGGTGGGCACCCAGAGTTTAGGAAGGGAATGATAAACTCCAAGTCGGTCATGTGACTGGTGTGAGAACTTAAAACAGTTATTCTTTAAAAACAAACAAGAAATATTTTTAAATAGATTCACAATGCTTTTAGAAAATGTAACTACCATAAGGCCTCTCGCACGCACACACAATGCAAACGCAGAATCAGAGGATATTTCTCCTTATGATAGTAAAATATGCTAGATACGTAAATTTCTTTGATATTATTACTATAAGTGCAAAGTGCAGAAAAACATTTCGAAGGTATAATATAAATCTTAGCCAGCATAGGCATTCCGCACTTATGCCTACTATAGCTACCATGTTCAATAGCAGGTTACCGCCACATTCCATGGTAGGTTATACAACTAAAACCGTACAGGGTTCGTATTGTTTCTTTGGATTTTCAACTAATGGTCAGGCCAAGGAACTTCCCATTGCCACATGGGTACGCCTCTGGAAGGACGCCCCGAGAACCTAACCGGATCTCTGCCAACAGAAGGCCGGGTTACCCCTACCTGGGTAACTACTTACACGAGTATGTCATCCCCCGATCGTAACCGACCTTTATCCCGGGATTCACCAACAACCACAACATAATAAGTTTGCAGCAACAACATAGGTTAAATACCTGGGCTCCTTACCATGATACCACCTCTATCCAGAAGGAATGTCATACACTAAGGGGGCGCTATCCCCTAATAACATTGCTGCATCTTTCCTGTTTCGACCATTACCGGGGTGTGAGGTCCGACGAAATCTCGTCCACAAAGCTACGCTTTATACAAAAGCTGTGCTTTGATCAACAAATGATCAGCAACACTTCGTATGCCACGCGACCAATTTGGAAATGTATCACTAGTAACCATCAACTACATAACCTCTGAGCTCGTACGTCTCAGAGAAGGGTGTTAAGCTAAGAGAATAAATTATCTTCCACCGACAGAAATGTATTTGATAGAAACCAGCTTTACATCTCAATTTGTAACGTCAGACACACATCCATACAAGTCCGTTCCGGGATTGAACGGAACCGAAGGCACTTCCAAAGAAAGTCCTTGCAATCCGGATATTCACTAATCACGTTCGGACTTCCCATCACAAAGGGTGATAAAAATCTCTATATCGGAGATCAGCCGATGCAGAGACATTCGACGGTAATCCTTCCATTTTCGAAAATATCTGGTCTTCAACACCGGTCTTCAAATGCTATCCATTACGACATATCACTATTCGGAATGGGATTTATGACCCAAAGGTTCTCTCTCGACTAAACCGAATAACGAGCGATTATTTTAAAATAAGTGTAGCATTCAATTCACGCAAATCACAACAAATACCCATTTAAAGGTAAATATTGATAGCCGGTTATTTAACTAATAATACATATGCACAACATCACCAGATTCCAAATAATTTCCCAAATTATTTATTTTCCAAAAATATTTTTACAAGATCTATTTTTCCACACTTCAACCGCTTGAAAACAAATTTCAAATCAATTTTCAATTTATTTTTAAAAGATATAATCTCAAAACATTTCACTTCGTATTGGAAAAACATTTCCATACTTATTTAATAATAAGCAATTCACAAATATATTTATTTTCAACATTCAGAAAATATTCAATATACTTAAATCACAATTAAGTATATATTTCATTTTTTAAGGAAAACATTCTCTTAAACACATTTATTTGAGTCTAAACGAATGTTGCGTAAAACATCGTTACGACAACTCAAAATCACTAGTATAGGGATTCAAAATTAAGATAGATGTATAAATCCCAATACTATGTAGAAAACATTTCCATTCGAAAATCATTTACTATAACAACAGTGTTATAGTCCACCATTCCCTTTTATCTCTCGAAAACGTCTATTTCAACAATGAATGTTGAAATGTATGGTTTCGATACTTAATATATTTTTAAACATCTTTAAATCGTTTTAATTCTATTTAAAATATCACTTCCCCAAAACCTTTCTTTAATATATTATTCACTGTCCAAAATCGTGAATACACTTCGTTAACCAAATTCAACATTTCTACACATTTTATTTAAAGGATTATCCACTGTCCAAAATCATGGATATATCTCTTTTAATAAGCTATAATAATTAACTTATTAAAATAAGTCGTTTTCGGATTTATAAAACAATGTTTGTAAATTTCATTTATATTTTATAATAACTTCAACTTATAAAATCACTTTATTAAGAAATTCTATCAATATCCCATTTACACGCCAAAATCCAAATTATAAGCAAATTACTTATAATTCTCTATTTACAAACTCATTCTTTTTAGAACTTCAAAATCGTAGATTATTCTTTTAAAAAAAATCCATTTATAACATCATTTTAAAACATTTTCAAAACTCCTTTATAATTTCATCACTTTGATTTATAAAAAATCCAAATTTATAAATCTTATATATAAAGCTTTTATAATAAATTTAAAAATCTCTATTTAAACTATTTTATAAAATTATTAACTCCATATTTCAAAAATCACATTTCAACTATATTTCTCAAAAATCATAATTTTTATAACATTAAAATTATAACGTTTATTTATTTAAAATGAATCAATTCCAAAATTTAATAAAACATATACTTTCAAAAATCACTTTAAAATCCTTTTAAAATTTGAAAATCATTACTTTAACACTTTTAATTTCCCAAAATATGCCCAATGCTGTAACAACACTAAATATAACAATCACGACATCCAAAACATCATATATCAAATGATAACAGAATATATCACAATATCTGTAAATAAATCAATACGGGCGAGGAATCCAGTTGGATCCGTCCAACCTGTTTCCCTACATCCACAGATATTAGCACAATACCAATCCCGTTTCAATACGGGATATCGCGGTACATGGGTTTATATAAATATTATCCGCTATTATGCGGTGCAATAGGGTCTCATCCGCTATATAATGCTGGAAAATCAACTCCAAGTTACCAATTCCACTTCAAGGTGGAATATCGCGGTACATGGGTTTATATAAAATATTATCCGCTATTATGCGGCGTAATAGGGTCTCATCCGCTATATAATGCGGGAAAATCAACTCTAAGTACATATATAATACCAATTCCACTTCAAGGTGGAATATCGCGGTATATGCGTTTAATAAATAATCTCCGCTTAATATACGGCGTATATGGTCTATTTCAATACAACAGATAATAATTTATCATCCAAGCATACTATCAACACAATCAAGCAATTTTAAATCTAACTATTTAAAAATTAAATCGAAACACAATTCGATTGAGTGAGAAGTTCTCACCTTGTTTCAAATACAGTTGCAGTGTTCTATTTCGAATAAAATTAAACGCGCGTTTAATTTTATTCGAAATTCAAACTATCTCCAGACGACTCCAATCCTGCTCCATCGCGTAGTGTTCGTCCATACGAACCTAACGCAATTCATTTCGTCAAATTCCGACCTCGTATGAACAAGTTATGACATTTTAAAGTTTTATACAAATTATAATATATTAATTTACAATTTCTTTTTTAAATTTCAAACCAAACTATTTCTGGCCGTTAGATTTCAAGCTCCTTCAATCAGGGCCGCTCTTCGTTCCTTCTCCCCCTCCAGGTTATCACGCAACCGAAGAAACCCATGAGCCGCTGAGAAACCCTAGTAGCCGCTACCCCCCTCCTCTCCGTTATAGCTCGATCCAGAACCACCACTTCAAAGAGTGTCGTGCCACCCCCATCGGTAAAAACGAGGTGGAGCTCGGTCAATCCTTTGCCTAAAAAACCATGAATTACTGTCGAACGTTCAAACGAAGATTGTCATCGATCGGCGACGCTATTTTCGATCACCACCGTTCATATTGAAGGTCTCACGATGCTCTACGATTTGTTAGTTGGAAGTTTTCAATGAAAGTCGATGGATTTGAAGAAAATGAGGGAGGAAGGAGATGAATTTTCGGCCATTGATGACAATGGTGGCGGCTGAAGCTTAGGGTTTTGATGCAAAAGTGAATAATAGAGGTGCTTTTATAGAAAATATCGAAACACTATTCATCCCGAAATTTTCCGAACTCGAAACGAAGCGTGCCGCCTGGCATTTATAATGTTTTACCCTATTCCGAACGCAATGGAACATATATCGGAAGCCAATTCGATCAAATTTGAAAGATAAGTTTTCGAGTCGGATATTTTAAATTTTAAATTCACTCAAACCGATTTCTACGCGTTTTAGCTTGCCCCGGACAAATCGTAAATCTGATTGACACGAAATTTGAAACCATACAATAATTTAACATTACGGATCCGATGAAACTAGTTTCGTCGAAATCCGAGACTGTTTGAAAAATGCCTATTTTCACACGTCAATTAAATATTAAAATATTCAATTTTCACAAATTAACTTTTAATTCAATTTTAAAAGTTCTATAACATCATTCTAACTCCAATATGGTTTGATACAACTTTATACAACATTTTTAGTCACATTAAACCCAATTTCCAATTATTTCTGTAATTTCAAATATTAAATTATCGATTTAATTATCCAGTTAAATCCTCATATTCAAAATTTAATTCACTTAGCTTATAAAATTCATTCATGAATATTTAAAATTAATTAAATATACGAATTTCAAATGACAGAAATTCTGGGTCGTTACAAATTTCGTTTCGGAGTCAGAACGGGCTTTTTGGGCCAATTATCGTTTAGCACGTTTATAATTCGGATCCATCTGTCTATTCCAACTTTATCTATAAATACCCTGCTAAATTCTTGCCTCCCAAATTCTCATTTTATCTGTTCGTACATCTCAACTCTCTCCTCCTCAATGACAGACAAACAAACTCTAGATCCAGATCCAATTGCAAATCAAATCCAAAGCCTAAATTTCAAAGTCCTCGAAAAAATCTGGAAAAAATATATGTTGAATCCCTCGATGTACGCATCATAGATCCATAATTCATTTTTCTGTTCGAATCTCCGGTTTTTCAGAAATTAATCGTTTATTATCGGCCTTCCGTCGCGACGAAAATCAAATTCGTCTGATCGATGAATCAAGGGCACAGTCGTGTAGAGGGGACGGAGGAGATCACATCTATACGGTTCATCGTGCAAATCGACGGTCAGATTGGCCCCTAAAATTGGATTAGGATTTTGGAAAGTGTGACTGCCGGTTTTAGATTTGGAGGTAATGGTCCGTGCACGCTCGTATGGAGCGTCGCCTGAGTCAGCATCTAGGGGGAGGTCGCGGCCAACGGCCGATAGAGAAAGGGCGACGACGAGTTTTGAGGCGGCTCGTGCTGTGCGTTCGGTTGCAGTTCGTTGGTTGCGTGAAAGGCTTGGGTAGGGTTGTTCGTGCTTTCGGCCTGGAGAAAGATTTACGTAGTGACGTGGCAAAACTTTTGGTAGTGGCCTGTTTTCTTTTATTTTAATTAAATTTTGATTTTCATATCGTTTAAATGAAATAACTTTCACATACGAACTCCAATTCACACGCGGTTTTCTCCGCTAGGTTCATATTTGAATTCCGGACGCGATGACACGGGTTTGGACGAATTATGAGACCGTCAAATTTTTGGGTTTAAATTGAATTTAAATCAATTTAAATTCAAAAGGTGGGTGTTTTAACCTACTCACAACTTATTAAATTTCTTATGTTTGTTAAATTGATTTGCGATGTGTTTAGATATTTATTTATGACTGTTTGACATGTTTTTAACCATCATCTCAGTAAATTGCATTTATTTAAATTAAACTGTATTTAATTTTATTATTGCACATAAATTGAGAGTTAAATTTTATTTATTTTTGCATATAAACTGCTAGTTAAACAAATATTAATTTATTTTTGAATATAAACTGTTCATTGGTACCTGTTATATTTTTTATATGCTCTATATTGATGTTTGTTTAAATTGATGATGATTGCAATTAATTGGTTGATGATTGATATTGGGTGAATGGATGATGTGTTTAATATTTTATAAACTACAAGTCATTATGCATTTTTATCTTATCGGGATTATGGTTTGAAATGATATATAATCGTAATTTTTATTTTAGATTACGGATTGAAATGATAAATATCCGTATCATTTGACCATAGGATAGAAAATTTTATACAGGCACCGCGGTCTATATATATAGAAATATTTTGAAATGATTCTTATGATTTTGTTAAGAAATATATAGGGTTGTATAAATATTGATTTTTGATGTTATATAAACAACAAATTTATTTTGGTTTTAACTATAAAAGAATATGCTTTGCAATATAAAGTAAGCCCGATAATAAAGTTTGAATATCTTATATATATGATTTAATGAATATTGATTTTGATATTTCATAAATATTACTTTATTATATAGTTAAATGCTTGAAATTAAGCTATGTATAAATTTGGGTTGAAGGATAAAAAGTAGTTTAAGAATAAAAGTTTAATTTTATAATTCAGTTAAGTATTTATTTAAATTTATTGTTAGAGTTATAATGTCTTAACTAAAATAAAGGTTGGAAGATAAATATGAATTTGTTTTGAATTAAAGTATTTAAGAATTATCCTTGAATAAAATTTATTTGAAATTCAAATGAATTTGGGATTGTAAAGGGTATGATCGTTATAACCTGATTTTGGTTTGGAGGGCTTAAATGAATATCGAGTTGACTTAAATGAATATGTCAAGTTAAATTAATTTAAAGAATATCCAGTTTGTTTGAAGTTAAAGGTTTTACTTAAATTTATTGGATTTATTAAGTGAACTTTTCAAATCTAAATAATAGTAAATTGAATTTGATATATATGAAATTATCAAAGAATTAGTTTTGAAATGGTGAAATGGTTAAAGCTTTGAAATATATGAATTGAAATGGTTTATTTGGAATTTATTGTGAAATTAAAGAAGCTGTTTTATTATATAACGTAATATAATGTTTAAACCATTAAGTAGGGTATATAGATTTGGAAGTACTATGATTTCTTGAAAAGGATATATTTGAAATAAAAAGGGATATCATATTCGATTTGGGTTTTAAAATAGAAATGATATCGTATTTATGGTTTTGAAAGAGATATTATATTCTGGTTTTAAAGTATAAATTATTTTGAAATAACCGCGGTGTTATAATAACGTTGGTTGTTAAAGAGACCGGGATCGGAAGTTGTCATACTCTCTGCCAACTTCGAAAACCACTTTGACAACCGTGTACACGGTAGAGATTCCAGAATAAAGTAGGATGGCGGCGGCGTTTTCCTTTGAGGTAAATACGTGGACCCGACTCCCTTGAGTTGGCATAAGGTGGCTAAAACAGGAGCGATTCTCGGGGCAATGAGGTCATTCTTCTAATCGAACGCACTCCTTCGATATTATACTGTGACTTTTGGATTTGATTCGGTGGCCACTTTATTTTTTTGATTTTGGGGGTGTTTGTTCGAGGTGGACGGTAGCTGCGGCTATGCGTTACCACCAGCCCGGATAGCAATTGGTATATCTATCCTGGCATTGCCTAGTTGTGCCGTGTCACCTACCATACCGAGCCTTATACGATTTTTTTTTGTACCATGCCTATGTAGTGCCCTCTGACGACGCCCAGTATGGGGGATATTACGGTACTGTATAGACTATGAGAATATATTATGTGTTAAGGGCTATATGGGTAACCCCTTAACGCTATTTAAAAGTAAGTTTATTTTACTATTAGACACTATTATAATAGCGAAATATACTACATAGTAAATAGTTTAACGGGTCCTTAAGAGATGTAAATCCCGAGCATCTCTTGAGTTACTGCACTCATATTTATTTCTGATGATTTAACTTATATAAGATCTTTTAGTTCCGACTCGAGTGTTTTGTCTTTTCAATTCGCTCAGGTCAGTCCGAGCGTTTCAGGATTTGAAGACTTTATTTCTGGAGGAAGAAGACGAAGATTTCATTATTATTATTATTATTATTATTATTATTATTATTATTATTATATTATATGGTTCCACTACACACTGTATTCCGCTGCATTGATATTTATTGGTATATGAACTCTGGTATTTATTGTATAAAGAAGAATCAAATGTTTTGTAACAGTTTTATGAACTGTATATTGATTATTATATTTTATCCTTCTGCTGTGAGATTCTGTTTTTTTTTTCTCTCCTCTGTTTTCTTATTTACCCCCTAACAATCCGTCTTTCCGTATGGTTGAATTGGCACGTGTGTCGATTCAAACCGTATAAAAAGGCGAGACGTTACATCTGGTATCAGAGCTTTGGTTTAGCGATAAATCTTAGCTTTGTGGGGTTTGACTCTTTATTAATAGGGTAATAATATCCTATGGGAGTCGCTGCGTGTATATATATGAGAGAGCATATTTGTTAGTGTTATAAAAGTTTTTAATATCGTGTTAATCTGTTCCGTTTTGTATTTATAAACTCTGGTTGGTGCATGGGACGCTGTGACATCAATAGGGGTTTCTAAACACTTAATAGGACAGACGGACATAATATTTGTTTTAATATAGGTGAATGAAATAATTTTGCCTATTATATTTTCTATATATAAAATAATTTTTTTTGTAAAGATATATATATTTGGTTGTATTATATTTGTTGTTGGGTAATGAAATTTTTAAATAATAGTTGAAATAAAGTTGGAAATTTAGAACTTAAGTTTCGGGGTTTCGAAATTTCTTTTGAATGATTTTGAAATATAATAATAATATTATTAAAAGAAGTATTTTCTGATATAAATATTTCAATATGGTTTGAAAGAATCGTTTTAAAGAAATTTTGAAAGAAAATAAGTTTTTGTACTCCCCTCTTTGTCGCTGTAAAATAATTTCGGTGATGAGTGCACGCATCATCGATGTTCATTTTCGAGTTTCGAAGTGGGAAGGCCATTGTAGTAGTCTTACTGCAGATTCATTTTGATAAACCAAATACAAATTTTTTAATTGTTTTAAATATAATTGGATATATAAAGTGTAAGTATATACATTTATCTATTATTTTAAAATGGTTTTGGATGAAACCCGGTATTAAATTCTTAAGTTTCCATTAATTAATAGTTTCAATTATTGTAGTGAATTGGAACGTAGGTAATTAAAAATTGAAACCTCTAAAGGAAATAAGAGATTTAATGCTAAGTTATAAATTAAATAAAAAGAAAATTTAAATTTGTAACATATAAAACAAAGGATATTATTATTGAAAATTTAATTAATTAAAAGAAATGAGAAAACTTGTATAACTTTCAATTTCATTCTTTAAAAGCATATATATAACTTACCAAATATTAAAAGTTGAAATGTTTAATAAGAAATGTAATGGAAATTGTACAAGTAAAAGCAGGTAATGAAAGTGTTCAATAAATTTCTTTTATTTATAAGAATTGAGGTTATAATTGTCATAAACTTAAGTAAGTATTTATAGACTTAAGTAAATGATTGAAGTTATTTATTTTGAAATAAGCAGAAAGATGAGTACTGTAATAAATAAAATTAAGCAGTGAATAAATGAATGTAATATAATAAAAAGGAAAATTTCATGACATGAATAAGTGAAAATGAGTCTTTGTTAGAAATGAATAGAAGTAAATGAATTATTATGCAAAGAAATTGAATTAAACTTTAATGCTATAAATAAATAAATAAATAAAATATAGTTGTAAAGAATAAATGAAAACATGCGAGAAATAATGTAAAGTAAAAAGATAAATCATTGTATAAATAAAAAGTAATCAAACAACAAATGTATGAAAATGAGTAATATAAATTAATATGATCCATTGTTTGAAATTGATGTTTGTTTTGGTTTATGCTTGTTTGGGTAAAGATACTTTAAATTTGCTTCTGATGTATGAATAATCTATTTAGTTTCATCTAAGACTGTTGAGTAATTGATGCATTTAGTATTTTATTTTTCATTCTGTACAATTTAAAGTTTTGGAACCCGAACAACTATTTGTTTGGTTGATATGAATGGATAATTGATATGTGTTGATTTATGTGATGGTTGTATGATGTTTGTTGCAAATTGATTGAATTGTATTAATTGTTGTTTGTGGTTGAAACAACCTTAAATATTTCATTTTATATGATTGTTTATCTTCTGGATTATATAAGTGAAATACAGGTTATGGAAGCAATTGCTACTGCTTTTGGTTTCATAATTTAAGCGTTATTGCCCAAAAATAGGTACATTTTCGAATTACGGTTTATAGCGTTATTATATTTATTATATTTGAAAAATAAATGTTGCATATTGTATTTTTGATATTATATTTTCTTCCGAGCCACCCCGTACAAAGGAGACTCTGTTGAAATTTTTCGAAAATTTTGGACTTAGAAATTTTTTTTAAAATGATTTCCATACTTTATTAATTTAAGTATAAAAAGATTTAATAGTTATAAATTGATATTTTATTTAGATTATTAAATTTTGGAAAATTTATTTGTGTATATATATCTAATATTTTAAGTAAAATATATTGTTTTCTAAATTCTTCTTTCCCCTTCTTTTTCCTTTTCGGGGACGAAAAGTTTTGAGTGGGGGAGAGTGTAACGACCCGTAAAATTTCGATGTTTAAAATGAATTAAATTAATAAGATTTTAATTTAAATTTAGAAAGAAATAAGAATCTTGTTAATTTATATGGAGCGTATATAGAAATTAGATGTATAAATGGTTATTAAAAGTTAACAATTAAATATTTATAGGGCAATAAATTGAAATAATAAATTGTCATATCTGGTTATAAGTTAATATAAGAAACCAATAGAAATGTTGAATTTATGAAATATTACTAAAGATATTAACTAGAGTGGAATTCATTAATATAAAAATGAATAGTGAAAATGGTTACATTTGGTTATAAAATAGAAAATGAGTAAATAATAGTAACTGTTGAATAAGCCGATGTAATAGTTGTAGATAAGTAATTGAGTGTTGTTGATGATAAACGTTACTTTAACGATTTTTAATATAGTAACGGAGGCGTGAATGAAAACTTAATAGAAATGTTGGTTATTTTGTAAAGAAATTAATAGAATGAAAATTTAATAGAATGTATAGTATTTAAAAACCTTAATTAATATGTTCAATTGAAAGAAATTACAACATTTGTTTGGAAATGATTTAAACTTGTGAGAATGTGATTGATAGCCGTTGATATCAAAATTTTATAAGTTACATGTTTTGATGGAGTTGAAAATTTAATTTTAATAAATGTAAATGAATCTTACATTTATGTGAAATGTAATACTATGTTTAAGAGATTGTTAAATTGTATATATTAAAGGAAATTTTATTAATTGTTTTAAAACCTTAATTAATATGGGTAATAAATTTAATATAAGAAAAACCAATGCAATTTTTGGATTAATCGGTGAAGCAATAATAATAAATAGTAATTAATTCAAAATTTGTAACTTGGGAATAATGTAGATTAATATACGTTAGTTATTTAGGGTAGTGACTAAAATTGGTAATACATCTGCAATTAATGATAATAGTGTTGATATAAGCTAATAAAATTTAAATGGCAATGCAATACCAATTTATGAATTTAATGTGATTACGAAATTGGAATTTGATAAATGCAGTAACTAACTCAGGGCAAATAAATTTTATGGAATCAATACTAGATAGGTAAATTTAAGGATTGTTAGTTGGTAATCTAAGCATAAATGGGAATAAATTGGGCAATAGTGAGAATTATTAATTATTACCCATTCCTTTAGTTTATTGAATTAGAATCTTAATCAAATGCAACATTCGTTGTTATTAGTAGCTTATAGGTGAAAATAACGTAAACTTTATTCAGAATATGATAATTAGTTAAATTAAAAGAATGGAAGGCAGGATGTATGGATTTATTTGAATTTAATTTCTGATAATATGATAATTGCAATTAAATGAAATTGAAATAGCTAACTAATACGTTATTTGAAATTTAGCTGGAATATGAGAATATTTAATGTAATAGTCGAATCAAAGAGTAAACCAATCTATTTGACAATAATGAATGTAATAATTTTTGGTTAACTTAATTAAATGTAAGTTTTGGTAATTTTATTTATAATTTGAGAACTTAATGAAATTGGAAGTTAACACTGAAATTTATAAATTTATCAACTCTAATTTGACAGTTAAATTTGGTTTAAATCATTTTAAATAATTGGAAAATTTAAAATGATAAGAATTGGTAATTATTGAATTTAAATTGAAAATTTGCTTAAATTGACTAAATTTTTATTTATTTAATTAATATGAAAATTAGCCATTTTGGCCACTGACTCGGATTTCAACGAAACCAGTTTCATCGGATCCGAAACGGTGAATTATTGTAGGATTTCAAGTTTTGTAACGATCGGACTTGTCGTTTAATCGTACGGACTCGAAACGCCTTGAAATAAACGAAATTGAAATCAATTTGAAATCGATTTGAAAATATTGTTTTCAGCATAAATTCTTCACACGATGCAATTTGAACCTGAAACCTTTTCCATTGCATTTAAAATATTTTAAAACACATATTTTGATATATGGGTTTACCTAATTTCGTTTCGGAGTCAGAATGGGCTTTTTGGGCCAATTATCGTTTAGCACGTTTATAATTCAGATCCATCTGTCTATTCCAACTTTATCTATAAATACCCTGCTAAACCCTAGCCTTTCAAATTCTCCTTTTAGCTGTTCGTACATCTCAACTCTTTCCTCCTCAATGACAGACAAACAAACTCTAGATTCAGATCCAATTGCAAATCAAATCCAAAGCCTAAATTTCAAAGTCCTCAGAAAAATCTGAAAAAAATATATGTTGAAACGCTCGATGTACGCATCACAGATCCATAATTCATTTTTCTGTTCGAATCTCCGGTTGTTCAAAAATTAATCGTTTATTCTCGGCGTTCCATCGCGACGAAAATCAAATTCGTCTGATCGATGAATCAAGGGTACAGTCGTATAGAGGGGATGGAGGAGATCACATCTATACGGTTCATCGTGCAAATCGACGGTCAAATTGGCCCCAAAAATTTGATTAGGGTTTTGGATAGTGTGGCGGTCGGTTTTAGATTTGGAGGTCGTGGTCCGTGCACGCTCGTATGGAGCGTCGCCTGAGTCAGCATCTAGGGGAAGGTTGCGGCCAACGACCGATAGAGCAAGGGCGACGGCGAGTTTTGAGGCGGCTCGTGTTGTGCATTCGGCTGCAGTTCGTGGGTTGCGTGAAAAGCTTGGGTAGGGTTGTTCGTGCTTTTCGGCCTGGAGAAAGATTTACGCAGTGACATGGCAAAACTTTTGGTAGTGGCTTGTTTTCTTTTATTCTAATTAAATTTTGATTTTCACATCGTTTAAATGAAATAACTTTCACATACGAAGTCCAATTTACATGCGGTTTTCTCCGCTAGGTTTGTATTTGAATTTCGGACTTGATGACCATGGTTTGGACGAATTCTGAGACCGTTATATTTTTATGTTTAAATTGAATTTAAATTCAATTTGAATTCAAAAGGTGAGTGTTTTAACCCACTCACAACTTCTAAAATTTCTTATGTTTGTTAAATTAATTTGTGATGTGTTTAGAAATTTATTTATGACTGTTTGGCATGTTTTTAATCATCATCTCAGTAAATTGCATTTATTTAAATTATACTGTATTTAATTTTATTATTGCATATAAATTTAGAGTTAAATTTTATTTATTTTTGCATATAAACTACTAGTTAAACATTTATTAATTTATTTTTGAATATAAACCGTTCATTGATACCTGTTATATTTTTTTATATGCTTTATATTGATGTTTGTTTAAATTGATGATGATTGCAATAAATTGGTTGATAATTGATATTGGGTGAATGGATGATGTGTTCTATATTGTATAAACTGCAAGTCATTATGCATCCTTATCTTATCGGGATTACGGTTTGAAATGATATATAACCGTAATTTTTATTTTAAATTACGGATTGAAATGATAAATATCCATATCACTTGACCATAGGATAGAAAATTTTGTACAGGCACCGCGGTCTATATATATAAAAAATATTTTGAAATGATTCTTATGGTTTTGTGAAGAAATATACGGGTTGTATAAATACTGATTTTTGATGTTATATAAACAGCAAATTTATTTTGGTTTTAACTATAAAAAATATGCTTTGAAATATAAAGTAAGCCCGATAATAAAGTTTGAATATCTTATATAGATATGATTTAATGAATATTGATTTTGATATTTCATAAATATTACTTTATTATATAGTTAAACGCTTGAAATTAAGCTATGTATAAATTTGGGTTAAAGGATAAAAAGAAGTTTAAGAATAAAAGTTTAATTTTATAATTCGGTTAAGTATTTATTTAAATTTATTGTTAGAGTTATAATGTCCTAATTAAAATAAATGTTGGAAGACAAATATGAATTTGCTTTGAATTAAAGTATTTAAGAATTATCCTCGAACAAAAATTTATTTGAAATTCAAATGAATTTGGGATTGTAAAGCGTATGATCTTTATAACTTGATTTTGGTTTGGAGGGCTTAAATGAATATCAAGTTGACTTAAATGAATATATCAAGTTAAATTAATTTAAAGAATATCCAGTTTGTTTGAAGTTAAAGGTTTTACTTAAAATTTATTGGATTTATTAACTAAAATTTTCAAATCTAAATAATAGTAAATTGAATTTGATATATATGAAATTATCAATGAATTAGTTTTGAAATGGTGAAATGGTTAAAGCTTTGAAATATATGAATTGAAATGGTTTATTTGGAATTTATTATGAAATTAAAGAAGCTATTTTATTATATAAAGCAATATAATGTTTAAACCATTAAGTATAAAAAAATATATTATGTTTCAAAGCTATAGATTTCAAGGTATATGGATTTGGAAGTACTATGATTTCTTGAAAAGGATATATTTGAAATAAAAAGGGATATCATATTCGATTTGGGTTTTAAAATAGAAATGATATCGTATTTATGGTTTTGAAAGAGATATTATATTCTGGTTTTAAAGTATAAATTATTTTGAAATAACCGCGGTGTTATAATAACGTTGGTTGTTAAAGAGACCGGGATCGGAAGTTGTCTTACTCTCTGCCAACTCCGAAAACCACTTTGACAACCGTGTACGCGGTGGGGATTCCAGAATGAAGTAGGATGGTGGCTGCGTTTTCCTTTGAGGTAAATACGTGGACCCGACTCCCATGAGTTGGCATAAGGTGGCTAAAACAGGAGCGATTCTCGGGCCAATGAGGTCATTCCTCTGATCGAACGCACTCCTTCGATATTATACTCTGACTTTTGGATTTGATTCGGTGGCCACTTTATTTTTTTGATTTTGGGGTTGTTTGTTCGAGGTGGGCGGTAGTTGCGGTTATGCGTTACCACCAGCCCGGATAGCAATTGGTATATCTACCCTGGCATTGCCTAGTTGTGCCGTGTCCACTATCTTATTTATTATTCACTAATCCATATAAAAGAAATATTATTGAAACAATATAATTCAATAATAGTGAGGAATCCTGTTGAATCCCTCTAACCCGTTTCCCCTTGCTTCATACTGTTATATAATTATAAAATATAAATCAACCGCTTCAAGGCGGAAATCGTATAAAAGGGTCATCCCTCTTACACGGGAACTTAATAGCGTCTCATCCACTCTAATAGGCAGGAATATATTCAAACCAACTAATAAATACAATAACTAATTCAAACAATCATTCAACAATTTTTATCAACTATATATCATACTAGTTATCCAAAAAGGTGAGATTAACTCACCGAAATTTTCTGTTGTTGCCGAGGCGTTCCGATTTGGAACTAAAACCGGATGATGTCCGATTTTAGCTCAAAATTCAACTGTCTCCAATTTCATCCAAACCGTTCCATTGTGAAGCATTCGTCGTTACGAGCGCAACGCAAAAAGTTTCGTTCCAACCGGACCTCATATGAAGTAGTTATAAATTTTACAAGTTATCTATATTTTTAAATAAATTAAATAATATAAACTAATTACAAGATCATTATATTTATGCCCATGCCATCTTCCCCTTTGTTTGTTTCTTTCTGATGCACGAGCACCTAATTGCACAACTGTGCGCACACGCCCCTTCCCTCTTCATCCTCAACGATTCTCGAAACCGATAACGCCAATCTCCTCCTTATCGAAAACCGCTCCTTCCTGACAGCACCCCACCTCGCCTCAAACCCTGATGCAACGCCGCCGACCTGCTGTGGTGCAAAATCGCGACCCCCTAATGGTGATCGGACCCCCCAGGTTTTTGACCCGAGGTGCCTCTTCACGTCGCGAGTCCAAATCAATGCTTCGATTCCCCTATCTCCACAAAAACAATTCGATAATGCCAACCCTTGCCCCCTAACCTATCGACTATCCACTAACCACACCCTGAACTATCGCGTACCCTCCTGTACTCATGCATAGGATAAATTCGATCCCCATACTTTCAAAGATTCAAGTTTTGTAATTAGTGGTTGAGTATATATTTTCTCTCTTATTCTATGGTTTAGATTGGAGAATTTGTAGGGGAAGAGGTTACAGTGAAAAATGATGAGGCCTGGCTTAAAACATGGGAGGAAGTGGGCTGATGTGAATGGTCAGGCAGCGTATAGTTGAATCCAAGAAAATATATTATTTAAAATTCAAAATATGTAGCTATATAATTTTGGACTCCAATCGAGATGTGCTGTCTGGCGTTCTATATGTTATACCCTTACTTTGAACGTAATGGAACTGATTCTGAGGTCTAATTTGATCGTATGTAGAAGATAGCATTTTGAATCCAACTATTATATTAAATTTTAAATATTAGTTTCAACGCGTTTCTATTCCGCACGACCAAACGATACGTCTGATTGCTACGAAATTTGACAGCGTTATATAATTCACTATTACGGACCTAATGACACTGGTTTCGTCGAAATCCGAAGTAGTGCCAAGGAAGGCTATTTTTGTATGTTAATTAAAACGAGTTATTTTCAAAATCGAGTAAATCGCTTTTAAATCCAATTTAAAAGTTTTGTTACCTTCATTCTTGTTAATAGAAATTAAATAAGCCTTTAAATCATTTTTATTCAGCTTAAAACCCAAGGTTCAATTATTTAAACGATTTTTAATTATTAACTTCAACAATCAAATTATCAAATAAATCGCTATATTTGAAATTCGAGTCATTTAATCTAAAAAGTTAATTTTTCAATATTTAAAATTAATTAAATATTTTAATTTCAAATAACTAAAATTTCTGGGTCGTTACATACTTCCCTCTTTAAAAGAATTTTGTCCTCGAAATTGCCAAGGTAGGAAAAACGCCCAAACCCATTACTTTTTAAGGCAAATTAGCTGAAATATTTTGTAAATTATTTTAAGCCCTTAACCTTTTCCAAAATCAATTTGTTGAAACCTTGTTATTACTTTTACTAAGTTTCCAAATTCATTCCTATATTCCAACTAATATCATCACATTCAATCGTTTCAGTTTATAACTCAAAATCAAATTTCTAGTTATAAAAAATTTCTTCAAATTTCTCAAAAAAAATTCCAACTCCTTATATTTATGAAATTTTCCGCCAGCGTCTCCTTTGTGTGGCTCAATCGAAACAACTACGAATCTCCAATATGGCTAAAATCAATAAAGAAAACAAAAGCCAAGTGGCTCAATCATAAAACCATCAAATTCAAACAACAATCTAAATAGTACCTTTTAGCCGAGCAACCCAATTTTCTTATGAAATCAAAGGCATCAAATTTACTCTTGCTTTTATATGCTTGCGGCTTATTTACCAATAATATCCAATTGTATAGTTCATAATTATTTTATTTTGTATTTTCCAATTTTCAACATTTGTTTTACTTAAGCCCGTACGATGTACATATATCATCCGTACGCAATATCAAATATGATCGCTCGCTCGATCACACAATTTCACTTCTGAACTAGTATCATTCACGAAACCACTCTAGTGCAGACTCATATCTAGTTCCTTGATTAGAAACTATCATTCTCCTTTCATAGCCATATGCCATGACAGAGAATTCCAAAATCAATCAAAAATCCATATCCAGTGTTCGCCGTCAAGAATCTAGTGAAAAATCCTTGTTCGGACCGATGTAAATCATCTCGAAATCATGTACTCGAATCTAGATCAACCCATCATGCAAATAAAATAATATGTGTACAACCGCAATATTTATTTTAATTGATTTCTTACCTATAACAAATCCTTTTTAATCACATTCATTATTTACTTAGTATATTCCTTTCAATGCTAATATCACATAAGAATTATTCCATCAACGACCTTAAGTTTATTATAAACATTTCATACAAAACTTCTTATGTTTATTATCACTTCACACTTAAGGTTATATTCATTTTGAATCGATTTAAATTCCATTTAACTCGGTTCATTGTTTAATTTCACTATTTAATTTTGTCAAACACATTCCAAACCATATCCAATTCACTGACTTATTTAATTTGTTCATCCACCAATCATTTCAAATCCAAATCAATTCTGTTTTGCAAAAAATATTTCATTTAATCTAACTTAGGTCAAATTTCCTTTCAAAAGTTCATTTTGTTTAACTTAAGTAGTTAAATTCAATTTCAAACTTGCTTTTTTAACATTCATATTCAACAATTTATGCATTGTTTTAATTACTAATTCTCAAAATTTATAAGTTATAAAACTTATTTTCTCACATTTTCATAAATACTTCCCAGAGTTCAAAACACCTTGTCCTTAAGTATTTCAAATTATTTTTGAAATCACACACACACACACACGCACATACAATCCCTTGGTATATCAAATCATTCTTTTGAATTTTCAAAATCAAAACTAATTTTACCAAAATAAAACTCCAATGGTAAGCATTTCCTCTCTTGGAACCTCGAAAATAAATGTCGATGATGCTGCAGTCATCATCGAAATTTTCTTCCAGCGACCAAAGTGCGTTCAGTGCTTTCTATTCCTTTTAAAACCCTTTTAAATATTTCTATTCAAAAATATTTTCCCCAACAATACTATTATTGTTTTCCAAAACTTTGAAAAAGCATTTCCAAAACCAACTGAACTTAGTTTCCAAATTCCCATCTTTTGAACTCTTTTTACTTACAAATCATATTTATAATATACTTATCAAATTTCATTTCAATTTATAAATCACATTCATAAACTATATATATTTATATAATCTCACTTTGGTTATATAAAATCATTTCTTTGCTGTTAACCTTGGTTTGCCTTATAATAATGACAACTTTTATTTGGGCACCATAATAACAAACGATAATAATTACATTATCATCCTCTAACAACCAGGAACACCATATATACCATAATAATTCTTAAAAAACTATTTCTTTATGTATATAAAATATAGTCAAGGTAAAATTATCTCATTTACCCAATTTCAAAACAATACCATGTCAAATTGCTCTGTTCATGTGTTTAGAGATCTCTATCAATGACGTTAATTACTCGTATTGACCAAAATTCATAAGCCACTTAATAGGTCAACCAACATCATATAATTTTTTTTAATATCACTAACAAATACGCACTCATAAACACACACACAAAAACTCATTCTAGGGTGCTATTGACATTATCTCTAATGAGTACCCCGCCAAAGGCAAAGTTCTCGCTTAACCTTCAGCTTTGATACCAAATTTAACAAACCGGGCTTTTTGACCCTCGAAAACCAACACTAATGCATCCACTGTATCACATGCCAAGCAATCGAATGCCGAATGACCCGATTGTTAGGGAAAAAAAGAGCGAAGAAGATAATAAGAAAACCAAACAACATAGAATCTCAGAGCGGAATGAATAATCTATAATATACCATAAATCTTTGCACAAAAACAAAACTGAATATATATTTATACAGACATCAATCAGAGTATACTAACATATTTCAGCTTGGATAGTTATCACAGCTTGTCCTCACAACTGCTGATAAACACAACAATGAATACAGCAGAAAATAACCATCTATGTGAATACATCTCTGGGCATCCAACTCGTCTCTTGAAGCTCCAAGCATCCAAACCAATCTGTAATATGCTCAGTCTAACCCAAGCATTATAATAAAATAACACCCAAGTCAGTCTGGAAAACCAGCGTGAGAAAACACAACCAACTGGATTTTAAATTATATAAAAAATCTTTGAAATCAAAGGTATCTTGTAAGACCATGCCGCACATAAACAAGAACAAGTTTTTACCTTACGATAACCCAACCGTTTCTATAGAAAATTAATTTATATTATGATAATGTCTAAAGGCGGAAATAATAATAATCAAGTAGTTGTGATGCTCATGAGTGTACATCACAACAATACTAGGTATATAATTGAAAATCATAAGGCGCACTCGCTAATTGTATAGGATTTCCATGAAGGTGCCCTCAGTACTTCGAGGAACGGTCCTCTTGCATAAGGATCAAAGATATTCTTCCAAAGCATCGTACATCCCTAGTTGTGTACCATAGGAAAAACATAACTGGTCTCGTAAGACCGAGTGCATCACCCCATGCATGCAGAACAACTATAAGTGACATCTAGGAGGAGCCGACTACACCCTATGGATTTGCCAACCCAGTTAGCCATGCCTCCTATCTTTGCTTATAGTCATTAGTCTCATTCCCGCTAATGAGGCTATGTCCGGCATTCCATCTTACGCACCGCCACCAAATAGATCATGGAACCTACATGCCCAACGGGTATCGGAATCACATAAAGATTCCCACATTTGAATTAGATCTTGGAATCACAATCGGATTCCTTTGTTTTGATTGGATTTCCAACAAATGGTCAGGCTAAGGAACTTCCTGGGTCACATGGGTACGCCTCTGGAGGGACGACCCGAGAACCTAACCGGATCTCTGCCAACACAAGGCTGGATTACCTCTCAAACTAGGTAACTACTGACACGAGTATGCCATCCCCCGCTTGTAACCAACCTTTATCCGGGGCCCCAACAACAATCACAAAGTAATATATAGTATGCCATCCCCCGGTTGTAACCAACCTTTATCCGGGGCCCCAACAACAATCACAAAGTAATATATATATATACACATACATATATATATGTATGTATATACATATATATATATATGTATGTATATACATATATATATATGTATGTATACATACATATATATACATATATGTATATATATATTTGCGATATCCACATAAGTTATCCATACTGTAACATCCCGCCTTTTCGCACACTTTAAACCGACACACGTGCCAATTCAAAGCATACGCAAGGGCGGATTGTTATGGGGTAAATAAGAAAAACAGAGAAGAAATAAAACAAAATAGAATCTCACAGCGGAAGGATAAAATATAATAATCAATATACAGTTCATGATAATTGTTTACAAAATATTTATTTTACTTATACAATGAATATCAGAGTTACACATACCAACACAATCAATGCAGCGGAAATTTAGAGTGTGGTGCAATACTATAGATAATAATAATACGACTCCTTCGTCTTCGTCCTTCAAAGCTAAAGTCTTCGATCCTGAAACGCTCGGACTGACCCAAGCGAATTTGAAAAGACAAAAACACTCGAGTCAGACTAAAAGATCTTATGTGAGTTAAATTAACAGAAATAAATATGAGTACAGTAACTCAAGAGATGTTCGGGATTTACATCTCCTAAGGATCCGTTAAACTATTTACTATGTAGTATATTGCGCTATTATAATAGTGTCTATTTATAAAATAAACTTACTTTTAAATAGCGTTAAGGGGTTACCCATATAGCCCTTAACACAAATAATGCCAATAGTCTATACAGTACCGTAATACCTCCTGATCGGGAAGCTACCAGAGGATACTCCATAGGTACGACACAAATAGAAACTCGTAGTAAAGGCTCGGTATGGTAGGTGACACGGCACAACTAGGCAATGCCAGGGTAGATATACCAATTGCTATCCAGGCTGGTGGAAACGCGTAGCCGCAGTTACCGCCCACCTCGGACTAACTTCCCAAAATCAAAATATAGAAGTGGCCACTGAATCAATCCAAAATCAAAGTATAATATCGAAGAGGAGGGTCCGATCAGAGGAATGACCTCATTGGCCTGAGAATCGCTCCTGTTTTAGCCACCTTATGCCAACTCACGGGAGTCGGGTCCACGTATTTACCTTACAGGGAACGTCGCCACCACCTACTTCATTCTGGAATCTCCACCGCGTACACGGTTAGTCAAAGTGGTTTTCGGTATCGATAGAGAGTATGTCAGATATCCGATCCCGGTCTCTTTGCCAACCCATCGTTATTATAACACCGCGGTCATTTAAAAATAGGTTATACTTTAAAAATCAGAATAAACATTCCATTTCATAACCATGAATACGATATCATTTCAAAACTCAAAACCATATTTTATCACTTATCCCAAATATAATTCTTTTCCAAAATCAAAATGCTTTAACTTCATATCGTCTGAAAATCAAATATTTTCAAAGCATAGTATTTTGAAAATCATAATTTAAAACCATAACTTCTATAAAAAAAACTTGAATGGTTTGGACATTCAACGGTATATGAATTAAATGGTTTAACTTAAATGTTACTTTGTAAAGAAAATAGTTCTCATGGCTTTACAAATACATTTCTTTATTAAAGTCTAAACCAAAATTTATATTATCTCTCTCAAGTTCCAAAACCACTTCAATTTATTTATATATACGTATATCCATTTTGAGTAACAATATTTCAAACTAAAATTGGATTTTATTCTTTCAACAGATCAATTGTTCTATTAATTAGTCTTGAATATTCACATAAAATCCATAAATAATAAGACTTCAATTTCTAGTAATAAAATATATATATTTTCCCAATTCAAATTATACTAGAATATTCATTTCAATTTATTTTGGGAAAAATCCAATTATAAATATCATATCTTAAAATTTACAAACTTAACATTTAAACATATGATATAAATTATTAAACTCCATTTTCTTAATTTTTTTCCATTTTTAAATAAAGATTTTTATACACCTTTTAATTTCAAAATTTTCAACTTCATATGTATATGGAAGAATAATATTTATACAATATAAAATTTAAGATTTTTAGAAACCGTATTCCATCCAAACCATAGAAATCACATAAAAATAGTTATATATAGACCGCGGTGCCTGTATAAAATTTTCTATCCTATGGTCAAGTGATACGGATATTTATCATTTCAATCCGCAATTTAAAAGATATAAAATTTTGCGGTTGTATATCATTTCAAACCACAATCCCGAATGAAATGAAATATGCATGATAATTCGCAATTTTATGATATTCAATAAACATCCATCAACATCATCCATCATCCAATCAAAATCATCAAGCAATATCAATCAATAACAATTTATATTTGATAATAGATAACAGGTAATAACTGACAATTTTATTCAGATTAAATTTAACAACTATTAATCTAATAGTTTATATTCAGTAATAATTTATATAACTGTTAACTAGCAGTTTATAGGCAAACAAATAAATTCTAACTATCAATTAATACGCAAATAAATAAATTAAATTAACAGTTAAACTTAATAAATGCAATCCAACAAATATGAGTGAAATAAACATGCCAAATACTCATAAATAAATTGCTATTCATTTCTAAAATTAATTTAACAAACATAAAAGCTTCTAGTAGTTGTGAGTGGATTTCAAACACTCACCTTTGGAATTTAAATCGAATTTAAATTCAATTTAAACTCAAAATTTTGACGGTCTCCAAATCCATCCAAACCTGCGTCAAAACGTCAGAAATTCCGATACGATCCCAGCAAAACAAACCGCGCGTGAATCCGAGCTCGTATGCAAAATTTATGGAAATTTGAAAAATGGAAAAATTCTGGTCCTGGGTCGACTTCGGGTTCGACTTCGGTGCGCCGTCTCAATTCCCCGGTGCTTGCTTGGAGTTTTCGCCCAAACGACCCGGAGCGACCCGAGTCATTTTCTTCCTGACCCGAAGTTGCTCTAGGGTTTTCTCCCCTGAAACCCGAAGCGCGACCAGAAGCTGCTGCAGATCCGAATTTTTTTTTTTTTTTTTTGAACTGACTGGATCTAGGGTTAGCACCCATTGAAGAGGAAGAGGAGCTTGAAGAAAGTATAGGCTCAGATGAAAAGAAATTAGGTGGAGGCTAGGGCTTGTAGCTAGGTTTATATAGAGGGGTTAGAGATAGAGTAGATAGACCGTAGAATGAACGTGCAGAACAAACTATGGCCCAAAAAGCCCGCTATGCCTCCGGAACCGAATTTATTAAATCTATATATCCAAATAGGTAATTTAAAACATTCTGAACGCGATGGAAAAAGTTTCACGTCCAAATTTGATCGTATGAAGAAGTTATGCTGAAAACAAAATTTCCAAATTGATTCAAATTGATTTTAATTAAATTTGATTTCAAGGCGTTTCACGCCCGTACGATCAAACGACAAGTCCGTTCGATACGAAACTTGAAACCCTATAATAATTCACCGATACGGATCCGATGAAACTGGTTTCATCGAAATCCGAGTCCGTGACAAAAAAAGCCATTTTTATATTCATTAAATAAATCAAAATAAATTACAAAAATCCAAATTTTATATTATATTCTAAAATTGTCCAAATTTTATTACTTACATAATTCAATCAATTTCAAATGATTTAACAAGCTTGGATGTGAATTAAAATTATAAGTATATCAATTTGGAGTGTTAATTTCTGCACTTTCCTATATTTAAGAATTATAAAATTAAATGCTCTAAACCCCATATATTAGATTTTAACTTTTATATACTCATTCTTTATCCAAATAGGGATGCCACATACTTTGGTTCATGATTCACAATATTATTCTTAAAGTTCATTTTAAATTTCAGTAACGTAATATTTAACGTTAAATTCCCTTTATTTATGCAATAAGCGCAATTATTGAATTTGATACTCAAATTGATTTATAGATTCTGCTTTCAAAAAATCTATATCAACAATTTGGTCTAATTATAAATAGAATAAGTATTAACCTCATCTTATAGAATTAATTATTGCAATAAATCCAATTTACCATATCTTAAATCCAAATTAATAGATAAAGCTTGATTCCTTTATTAACTCCTTTGGTTTTCAATTAACCTTTTATGGTGAATATAAATTCCAATGTATAATTGAAACCTTATTTCCATTTGATTTCACTATTTCATTAAAATTCCTCATATTCCAGCTAAATTTCAACTAACGTATAAATTAGCTATTTCAATTTCATTTAATTGCGATTATCATACTATAGAAATTAAATTCCATTAAATAAATAAATAAATGTTGATTCCCATCTATTTACATTATATTACATTGGTACTTCTATTTACAACTTAGCTTTGTATAAATGTTTGAATGTAGAATCTTGTCTATTTCACGTATTAATTAAGCCTTAAAAATCAATTAATATTATATCCTTGGTCTAACCTCATTTTACCCATATTTATATTAATATATCCTTTGAATTAGGTAAATTACCATTGATTATCTACCTTAACTTATCAGACTCCACTAACGTAATGGTTAAATATTAATTCCATTTGAAAAAAAAAACAATCCACAAGATTTGCATTTCACATTGCAAATGAATTCATAAATCTTGGCTTTCTTTTTCTTTGCTTCTTAAAGGCCAAATCAAACTACCCTATCATCACTAATTTATGGCAATTAATTGCAATTGATTCTCCATTAAACTACATAAGTTATCCAATTGAAACCTAAGTGAAACGTTTATTTATTTAAAAATCCTACTGTTTAAAAGAGTATATCATCTACGGTATAATTTACATTTGACCTGATTTCTCATATATTTCACACAACAGTGAATTCCAATTTCTACCAACATTATGTTTAATATAAATTGGAAATCCAAATCATTGGTATTTCACAACCTTATTGTGTACATTTACGTATAGTTACACTAAGTCCATACACTGATTCATGAATTCATTAATTAATACACAATTTGCCTTTGTTTTCTTATATTAAGTTTATTACCGTTTTTAAGTACATTCATTATCGAACAATATTCATAAAAAAATTTATCTACACTATTGCATTGGTTTATTCAACGGTCACCAAATGAAACAATCCTACTATTTATTTTAATATTAAATGAATCCCATTCTAGTAAATATTTTATTAATATTCACTAATTCAACATTTATTGGTTTCTTAACATTAACTTTTAACAAAGTGTGACAATTACATTATCCAAAACTATTGTCATAAAAATTAAATTGTTACATTAAATTCCAATTACTATAACAAATTACTACATTTTCTCAAATAAATCTTAAAGCCTTTTTTTTTCTAAATCAGGTTAGAAATTATATTAATTTAACTCATTTAATATTATTAATTTAACGGGTCGTTACACATACCATGATACCACTTCTGTCCAGAAGGAAATGCACATACCCTAAGGGGCGCTACCCCCAATAACCTTGCTGCATCTTTCCTGTTTCGACCATTACCGGGTTGTGAGGTTCGACGAAGTCTCGTCCACAAAGCTATGCTTTCTACAAAGCCATGCTTTGATCAACAAATGATCAGCAGCACTCAGCATGCCACATTTCCAGGTTGGGAATATATTGCTGATAACCTTTAACTACATAACCTCTGAGCTCGTACGTCTCAGAGAAGGGTGTTAAGCTAAGAGAATAAATTCTCTGCCACCAACAGAAATGTATTTGAAAGAAATCTGCTTTATATCTCAAATGTAATGTCAAACATACAATCCATACAAGTCTGTTCTAGGTTCAAACAGAACCGAAGGCACTTCCGAAGAAGTCCTTGCAATCCGGGCGTCCACAATCCCAATTGGACTCGCCATCACATATGGAGAACTCTATACTAGAGCAACTCAGTGTAGAGTCATTCGACAAGTTATCCAATCGTTCTCGAAGACGTCCGGTCTTCACCACCATCTTAAAATGCTCATCCATTTCGTCATATCACTTATTCGGAATGGGTTATATGACACAAAGGTCCTCTCCCGGCTAAACCGAATAGTGAGCGTCAATTTTTAAAACATGTGGATATGTCGTTCACAAAAATTCACAGGTTCGATGTGGGTTTCGGATAACTAACTGAAATCTGATTCCCTACCGCATCGAAGTTTAAATGTCGTTTTACGGCAGAGGGGTTTTCACATCAAAACAGAACAATCACAATTACAGTGCAATACATAGCAATCTACATCACACAGTATCACAATCAGAACAGAAATAGCAATTTAGTGCACAGCGATAGTTATTTTCCAATATGGTTTAAGTAAACTAATCACACAATTATTTTAATCAATTATTTAAAATTAATGATTAATTTGGATAAACTAATTAAATCTTAATTAACTTGATTAATTATTTCTTAATTAGTTATTTTTAATTAACTGCCAATTTCAATTAATCAACTTAATTTATCTAAATAACAAATTCTTAATTTACAAATTAATTCAAACACTTGATTGTTTATTAATAAATTTTATTTACAAATTACAAATCATTCTTAATTTCTTTTCAAAACCCAGGTGTCACTTGAGTCAATCTCGAGTTCCTCTCGTTCTTTCCCTGAGTCTCTCTCCTTCCCCTACTTCCTCTTGTTCTTCCTGCCTGTTTCTTTTTTTTATTTGAGTTAAAGTTAACTTAAGTTTCAAACTAGAAACAACAGGGAGGCTACTCGCGTGCTCGAGTTATACACCGAAGCCACACACCATCCTCCTCGAGTATCGACTCGAGTTACTACAGTGAAACTTCCTGACACCCAAAACAACGTCGTGCACGTGCACGACGTCGCACCGCCGTTCTGGCGAATTCCAAAATCTGTGGCAAGTCACAAAACCACCTCGCACTCGAAATCAAGGTTTGATTCGAAGCCAATCACTCGAGAACGAAAATTACAGTTTGGTCGAAAAACTGCAACTTACCCTTCCTTAGTAAATCGCCTCGCCACCTCCTCCCAAACCGCCAGAGACGCTACAACTTCGGCCGTATCACGACAACCCCCTACGCTAACATTTCCCTCAATCTCGAGCAACTCGATCGCCTCAAGGTGACGCAAACACCTTGCCACTGAACACGTCCAAAACTCGAGCTTTAACCCTAAACTCGCTTCGACCCACCAATTTACGCAATAAGAGAATGATCTGAAAATTTTCCTGAAGTGATTGATTAATAAACTAGCTTCAAACAGAATCTCATTAACCAGATTATGTTGGATTACCAGAAATTGGTTAAAACGTGATTTATGATCAACTACAACATGCTCCTTGCATACTTAATTAAAAATCATTATATTAATTTTAAAAATCATAACTTTGTGTGTTTATTCAAATTATGTAATCAAATCAAAAATTTAAAATACTTGAATTTTTCACATGATTCTTTCTTTTACTGTAAACCGAGTTTTACAGAGTCAAGTGTTCATTTTCAAGCTTAAACCAAAATCCAGCTCATAGATGATGTTTAAACTAACTTATTTGTTGAAGATTAAAACTTATTATAGATTAGGGAAGTGAAGTTTTAAATATATTTTTTCTATTGAACTCTGAACTTAAAAGGAACAGAGGTGACCTATTCATACTCAGCACCAATATCATCAAAAGATATGTAGATATACTCATCTATATAAAATCATATAACACAATATCATCTAGAATTCACAGATTCCAGCGTTCATTACTTTAAACTTTAAAGTTAGATGTTTACTCACAGAGAAAATATTTGAAATAGAATTGTTTTTGTGTCTTTGAAGAGCTGCAGTTTGATGTCACTTCTTTTTCTTCAACAAATTGTTTTCAAACTTGAATATAAAGTGATGTTCTTCTATTTCTTTTTATTTTATGATTTTGTTAGGTTTTGCCTTTGAACTAACTAAAGGTTTGTGGATGTGTACATATATATGAAGGGGTATGTGTACAGGCTGAGGTATAGGCAAGTACAAGAATTTCTTTGCTCAAACATTTAATATTTTTGACTAAACCATGCTTTAATTCAGCTGAAAAGATCTGATGGTGTGCTAAGCAAGATGGCATTAAATGTTCATGTCTCCTTTCATACACTTTGCATGCTAAGGACACATGCATTTATTACTTAAGTCCTTATATTCAAGTGTTCATACATATCCTATTTGTTTACATACAATTCTATTTTTTTTTTATTTGAATGTACATCTATGTTCTGCTATTATCTCCTTGTATAAGCCTTGTTACCTAGTTCATATAGTTCTTATGCAACTTGTATGAATTTCCTACGTCATCTTATAACTATGAAATCTTATTACAACATAAACCTTGAATTTTATTTCAATTTTAAAGTTAACTATTAATATTTAATTCGTACATATTTTTATTTTATTGTTTAATACAAATTCTTGTTTTTGTTATATATTTCATTATTTACCATTTATTTAAAAACTTAAACTATCAAATATTTATTTATATCCATATAACTTTAAAATATTAATATTAATAATATTTAATTTCTCTCGAAATTTCTCAAATTAAATTTCAAAAGTTCAAACAATTTACCGAATTTAAAAGCTCGAAATTTTGGGATGTTACAAATATCCCCCCTTAAGAAAATTTCGTCCTCGAAATTTGAAAGTGAGAAAGAGAGAAGCAAACAAAGAATATACTAATTAGAAAAATATAAGGAAATGGCTTACCAGTTTAAGCCGAAATATCCACCTACAGTTGGGATATGATTTCTGCATATTATCTTTAGTTTCCCAAGTACAGTCCATTGGACCACCACTCCATTGAACTTTAACTAGTTTCACAACTTTGTTTCTCAATCGCTTTCTCATCACGATCTACAACTCTTTTAACTACCAAGTTAGGAGTGATCTCTAGATCCTGCTGAGCAGCTTCTTTAATAATACTATCTGGGTTGTGCACATACTTCCGAAGACTAGAAACGTGGAACACATCATGCACGCTAGACAACCAGCTTGGCAGCTGCACTCGATGTGCCAGAGGACCAATCCTTTCCAGAATAGGAAAAGGACCAATATAACACGGTGCTAGCTTTCCATTTTTCCCGAATCTCAATACACCCCGCATCGGAGACACTTTCAGAAATACAGAATCTCCAACTTGAAATTCCAAATATCTTCTTCGACGGTCATAATAGCTCTTCTGACGACTTTGAGCACTTACTAATTTCTTTCGAATCAAATCAACCTTTTCCATGGCTTCTTTAACCATATTTGGTCCAAGGACGAGTATATCACCTGATTCGATCCAGTATGCAGGTGATCGACATGGACGACCATATAAAGCTTCGAAAGGAGCCATTTCTATATTGGCCTGATAGCTGTTGTTGTATGAGAACTCGACCAGATGCAAATGGTCCTCCCAAGAACCACCAAAGTCGAGAATGCAAGCACGCAAAAGGTCTTCTAGAATTCGGTTGATCCTCTCAGTCTGCCCATCAGATTGTGGGTGATAAGCAGCACTGAAATTTAATTTTGTTCCCAAAGCATCTTGGAATGCCTCCCAAAATCTACTAGTAAAGATCGGGTCACGATCACTCACTATATTGCTGGGAATACCATGGAGACGAACAATTTCCTTTATATATAGCCCTGCTAAGCTTGCAACAGTCCGAGTGGATTTCATTGCAATAAAGTGAGCAGTTTTAGTTAGACGGGCCAGTATAACCCAAATTGCTTCATTTCCCTTCTTGGTTTGTGGCAATCCGTCGATGAAATCCATCGATACCTGATTCCATTTCCACTTGGTACTTCAAAAGGCCGAAGTAAACCGGCCACTTTCTTTTGATCGCTTTAGATTTGTTGAGATGTAGCACATCGACTCACATAAATAGATCTGTCTCTTTTCATTGTCTTCCACCAGAAAGTTCTTTTAATGCCTCGATACGTTTTATTAACTCCTGGATGGATGCTGAGTTTAGATTTGTGACATTCATCTAAAACTTGACGTTTCAAATCAGGGATGTCTGGAACACAAATCCTGCCTTTTAATCTTATAACTCCTCTATTATCCATCTCAAAACTAGTGTCTTCTCCTTGGCAAATCCTTTTATAAATTCCCCGAAGAAACTCATCTTCATATTGTTTGCTCGTGATCCTCTTAAGGAGAGTAGGAGTGATAACAAGATGTGTGAGTACAACATGTCATCTGCTCAAAGTATCTGCAACTACATTGGCTTTTCCGGGCGTATATTGAATATCTAAGTCATAAGATGCCAGAAATTCTAACCAACGTTGTTGTCGCAAATTCAGATCTTTCTAGGTGAAGAGATATTTCAAGGATTTATGGTTGGTGAATAATTCAAAATTTTCACGTAAAACAAAGAGAGTTTATTAAGTATATTTCTTTAGTTAAGTTAATTTCGTAAATTGTTAAGAAAGCTGAAAAGATTCCTACCCAGAAGATAATGTCGCCAGATTTTTAAAGAGAAAACAACAGGCAAAAGCTCCAAATCATGTGTCGGGTAGTTTCTTTCGTGCGGACGTAATTGTCTACTCGCGTAGGCAATTACCTTCCCATTCTGCATTAATACAGCACCTACCACATCACCACACGCGTTAGTAAGACAGATAAGCCTTGGTTCCCGTTAATGATAGCGAGAACAGGAGCAGTAGTCAACCTCCTTTTCAATTCCAGAAAAGCTTCATCACATCTTGGGGTCCAATCGAATTTAGCATTCTTCATTGTTAGCTTAGTCAACGGGCTAGCCAACTTAGAAAAATCCTGTACAAACTTTCTATAATATCCCGCTAAACCCAGAAAACTTCGAACTTCTCTTGGAGTAGTGGGCCGTTTCAAGTCAAGAATTGCAGAAATCTTACTTGGATCAACAAAAATCCCTTCTTCATTAACAATATGATCGAGAAATCTGACTTCTTTGACCCAAAAGCGACACTTAAAAAATTTAGCGAATAGGATATTCCTCCTCAATATCTCCAAAACAATTCTGAGATGTTCAACATGCTCCTCTTCAGTTTTGGAGTAAATCAAAATATCATCAATAAATACAAAGACAAATTTGTTCAATACTTCTCGAAACACTCGGGTCATTAAATCTACAAAGTACGCGGGAGTGTTGGTTAGTCCGAAGGGCATGACTAACCACTCGTAGGGCAAGTTAGGACCCCTAAAGGTAGTCAAATGAACACAATCCTTGGCTAGTCGCAGCTGATGGAATCCCTGAGCCAAATCCATCTTAGAAATGAATCGAGCGCCATGAAGTTGATCGAATAAATCGTCAATCCTTGGTAAAGGGAATTTGTTCTTGAGAGTTTGTTTATTGAGATCGCGATAATCTATACACAATCTCAAAGATCCGTCCGATTTAGCCACAAATACGACAGCTGAAACCCACTCGGAGACACTAGGGCGAATCAATCCTTTCTTTAGCAAATCTCGAGTTTGATTGACTAATTCAATTCTTTCCCTAAGTGCCATCTTGCGACTTGCATGAACGACAGGACGGGCATTGGTTACTAAGTCAATTCGGAATTTTATTTCTCTGTGTGGAGGTAAGGATTTTACTTCTTCAAATACGTCGGAAAATTCCCGAACAACAGGTATAGACTGCAAACTGGTTTCAGGATATCCCAAAGTATACATCAATTTATCTCTCTTTGGACTCGGATCCTCACAATTCAATAACATTTCCAAGGTTTGTTTTGACTAAAACTGTCCGATTATTACAATCCAATTTAGCTTCGTATCTCGATAACCAGTTCATTCCGAGTAAGATTTCAAATTCATTAAATTCGAGGATATAAAGGTTGATAGGAAATTGATAGCAAGCATATGAAATAGGAACTTACTTACAATACACCAACCGGATTTTTCACGCAAATAGGGTCGTCAACAAATTCAGTTTTAAGTTCTAATTCACTTACAGTTTGTTGGGAGATAAAGCTATTTGAAGCTCCCGTGTCAAATAAAACTCTAACAGCTTTATCATAAATAGTAAGGTTACCTTCTAGAACACCTTTTCCTTATCTGCTTTCGAAGTTGAAGGATCTTCCTTTATCGCAAAAACATTTGCCACATGTGCTTACTTCATTGCCGGGCAATTTTTAACAACATGTCAAGGCTTGTGACAATTATAGCATTCCTTAGCTCCTTGATCATTCTTCACAGGTTGTTCCTTCTTAATTTGCTTCTTCGGGTTTCTGCAGCTGTTTGAATAGTGGCCCTTTTCTTGGCAATTGTTACAAGTTTTGTTCCTAGCCAAATTTCCTTGACTGCTCTTCTTATCTTTGTCTTGTTGTGGCCTCTTGCCCCCAAACTTCCTTTTTTTCCAATTCTGATTACTTGAATTTCCTCCTTCCCTTGGAATCTCCTGCATATCCAGTGTGGCATACCTATATCCCATATCAATAAGATCAGAAAAAGATTCTTTGACGTGTGCTATCATCCTTTCGTGATACTTCTTGTTCATTCCACGGATGAACCTTTCATTTTTCTTAAGAGGCGTGTTTAATAACTCTGGACCGAAACGGGATAGTTCGTTGAACTTGTTTAAGTGCTCCTCAAATGACAAGCTCTCTTGTTTTAAATCCATAAATTCTTGATACATTCGAGAAATTCCTGTCGATGGCATATAGCGTTTTCAAACACCTCCTTAAATCGACTCTAAGTAAACTCTTCCTCTGGTTAATGTACAGTGACTGTTTCTCACCAGGCTGAGGCTTCTTCTTGGAGTTGCCAAGAAGCTATCAGTCGCTTCTGCTCGTCTTGCAGCTTTAGACCTTTAAAGATTTTCTCACATGATCTTAACCATGCTTGAGCCTCAACAATTGACTCCTTGCCGGTGAACGGTTTGCCACCCAGCTTTGTGAAATTCTTATATAAATCAGCCAGATACGGCTGCTGCTGGATAGCTATTGCTGCTACTACTGTTGGGGGATCTTGGTTAGGTGTTGTGGCATTCCCTTGACCCCTAGCTCTTCCTCTTCGTCCGCTCATTCTTACTATCTGTAATTAGTAAGAAAATTGATCTAGATATACAAACGAAATATCTTAAGGAATATCAGCAGTGAAAAGAAATGAACTAAAAAAATTTGGAGTTTCGGTCTTGATTATACTCATTCTAGGGTATACATCACCTTATCTCTAATGAGCCATCTAATGTGTTATACTCCGTAGCTAAAGTTCTTACTCAACCTTCAGCTCTGATACCAATTTGTCACGAACCGAAATTCAGCGTTCAAAAGTCGACATCAAATACCTCACTTGTATTCGACTACCGGCGATGCGAACGTCAAATTTCAGTTCGGATGAAGCTTATAACAAAATCAAATGAATAAAAAAAACAGCGGAACAGAATGAATATCATGCATACATCACATATACAACATCATAATATCCATAACTACATCAGAGTATTTTAATACATACACCACAACTCCAAATAAACATCAGATAATATAACAATGATCATATATCCAAAAAGTCTTCAAAGGAATGAAGTGATAACGAACACCCGAAGACTAAACACCTGAGATCCCAAAAAGCTTCTAGAATATCTCCAAGATAAGAGCTCTAAAATACTGCTACACCATAACACGGAAACATGCTACCAGGCTGCCCATGTAGAAATTATGGGCACCAATTAGGAAAGAAACAATAAACTGCAGGTCAGTCATGGGACTGGTATGAGTAAACAAAAATAGTTTCTTTTAAAGAAACTAGATTTATAAAAGAATTCCGGCATGCTTTTGAAAAATGAAACTACCATAAGACCTCCCGCCACACACAAAATTCAATCGTAGAATTGGAGGAGATTTCTTCTTATGATAGTCAAATATGCTTGATACGAGAAAAAATATTTGATATTATTACTAGTGCATAGTGTAGAAAGCATTTCGAAAATAGAGTATTAGTCTTAGCCAGCATAGACATTCCGAACTATGCCTACTATAGCTACCATGTTTTGTGGCAGGTTACCGCCACACTGCATGACAGGTTATACAACTAAAACCGTACAGGGCGCGTATTGTTTTGATTGGATTTCCAACAAATGGTCAGGCTAAGGAACTTCCTGGGCCACATGGGGACACCTTTGGAGGGACGATCCGAGAACCTAACCGGATCTCTGCTAACATAAGACCGGGTTACCTCTGAAACTAGGTAACTACTGACACGAGTATGCAATCTCCCGGTTGTAACCAACCTTTATCCGGGGCCCCAACAACAATCATAAAGTAATATACATACATACATACATACATACATACATATACATATACATATACATATACATATACATATACATACATACATACATACATACATACATACATATATATATATATATATATATTTGCGATATCCACATAAGTTAAGTATCTGCGCTCAATACTATGATACCACTTCTATCCAGAAGGAAATGCACGTACCCTAAGGGGCGCTACCCCCAATAACCTTGCTGCATCTTTCCTATTTCGACCATTACCGAGTTGTGAGGTTCGACGAAGTCTCGTCCACAAAGCTATGCTTTTCACAAAGCCATGCTTTGATCAACAAATGATCAGCAGCACTCAGCATGCCACATTACCAAGTTGGGAATATATTGCTGATAACCTTCAACTACATAACCTCTGAGCTCGTACGTCCCAGAGAAGGGTGTTAAGCTAAGAGAATAAATTATCCGCCACCAACAGAAATGTATTTGAAAGAAATCTGCTTTATATCTCAAATGTAATGTCAGACATACAATCCATACAAGTCTGTTCTGGGTTCGAACAGAACCGAGGCACTTCCGAAGAAGTCCTTGCAATCCGGGCATCCATAATCCCGATCGGACTCCCCATCACATATGGAGAACTCTATACCGGAGCAACTCAGTGCAGAGTCATTCGACAGGTTATCCTATCGTTCTCGAAGACGTCCGGTCTTCACCACCGTCTTCAAATGCTCATCCATTTCCTTATATCACTTATTCGGAATGGGTTATATGACACAAAGGTCCTCTCCCGGCTAAACCGAATAGTGAGCGTCAATTTTAAAAACATGTGGATATGTCGTTTACAAAAATTCACAGGTTCGATGTGGGTTTCGAATAACTAACTGAAATTTGATTCCCTGTCGCATCGAAGTTTAAATGTCGTTTTACGGCCGAGGGGTTTTCACATCAAAACAGAATAATCACAATTACAGTGCAGTACATAGCAATCTACATCACACAGTATCATAATCAGAACAGAAATAGCAATTTAGTGCACAGCGATAGCTAATTATTTTCCAATGTGGTTTAAGTAAATTAACCACACAATTATTTTAATCAATTATTTAAATCAATGATTAATTTTGATAAATTAATTAAATCTTAATTAACTTGATTAATTATTTCTTAATTAGTTATTTTCAATTAACTGCCAATTATAATTAATCGACTTAATTTATCTAAATAACAAATTTTAAACTTACAAATTAATTTAAACTGTAATATCCCGGAATTTTTAACAATATCAATTTAATAATCTGTATTAAAAAATTAAATTTATATTGATATTTTGTTGATAATAATTCAAATTGGTTTAAAAATCTTCCTTAATAAATATTCAATTGGATATTTTATCTTTTAAAAATAATAAATTGATTACTATTTACAATATAAATATATGGTTTATATTTTAAATAGATTAGCATTATTTTAATTTTAATAAATAAAACATATTTTCTAATTCTAACATTTTTAGCGATTTGAGAATTTGTTTTATTTAATAATAGCTTTTCAAAGTTATAAAATAAATAATCTTGGTTTAAATTTAATAATTGAATCATGTTTTAAATTTCTAATATACATTAATAATTTGGAAATTTTAAATTTTATTAAATATAAAGTTTTCAAAGCTATTTAATAAATAAATTTATGATTTTTAAATTGTTAAGAGAAAAGTATTTAAATGTTTTAAATAAGTTTTAGCTTGAGTTTTAAATTTAATTAAATTACAAAAGAGTTTTATAGCTTAATTAAATAGAAAATTTATTAAATAAAAATATAATTTCCTTTAAAATGGTTTTAATTTAATAATGAGACATTTTAAATACAATATTAACAATGTATTGTATTACAAGTAAGATTTTAGTTAAAAATAGCTATTGTTATTTCAAACTTTGATTTGTATTCATAATTTGATTTTAATATTATATTATGAATTTAATTTGAAGTTAAAATTCCAAAATGTAAATTTTAAAATTATTTTAATTTCCATATGTGTAATCTTCATTTATGAGTGCAAATTATTTTTAGTTCTTTTAAAAAAGTTTATATACATATTAAACTAACAAAGTAAAATTTAGCTTAATACATATGTTAACTTATTAATCAAATACAAATTATTTTTAAATAAAGGACAAGTGTTGTATTTTTAGAGCATCATTAAACAAATGTTAAGAGAGTAGGCATTTCATTTGACAAATGTTGAGATTATTTACAAGTGGCATTTGAAATTTTGTTTTCTTTTATTTTTATTTACAAATAATTTCAGCCTTTATATAAACAAACCCTTTTCCATTCCATTCGTTTTCTTTTCAAAATCTAAAGCTTAGTTAACAAAATCTGAAAACACTTTCTCTAAAACCAAAATCAGTAAATCCTCTTCATTGCAAAATCAGTAATTCCTTTTCAAAATCAAAGCAATCAAAGCAACTGCATATTCAAAATCAAAACAACCTCATATCAAAGACCAAAATTTCTGCAAACAAATTTTTAGTTTAACAATGCAGTTCATTCTCCTATAAATCATATCAAATCTGCAGCCATCTATTTCCAAATAAAAAGCAAAACTGCATTTTTCCTGCAATCTGAAGAAATAGAATTTTTGCATGCATCTGGAAATGAAGCACATCTGCATCATTTTCTTCTCTGTAATCTGGAAAGATTTTCTGCAAACAAACCTACACTTTAAATCTTCACAACTTCAAATCTAAGGCATGTTCAAAAGCATCTTTTTGGAGACGTGCAAGCAGTTTAAAGCAATTCAAAGGAAATTTGTCTGCTGCAAAATTTAAAATGGGGCAAACCTGCATTTTCAATCTGCTTATTCAAAGAGCTTTTCAATCAGGCTCTGTTTTCTTCTAAACCGTGAGTAACTTTAAAAATATTTAAATTCTTACTTAGGTTGCATGCTTGTTTGTCTTGATATAAATATGTATTGTTGTGTTTTGATAAAAGTCTGATGTGAGATGTAATGTGTGCATGCTGTTGTTTTATTTGCTTATTCTGTTTAATTTTCTAGACACCAAACATCATTTAAATCTTCATCTTTTAGTTAAGTTTCTGATGGAATGAAGTTATAAAGTGAAGTAGTTGATTATCTTAAGTGAATAATTAAAATTTTATGTAAGTTAAAATATTAGTTTGTTGTCTCTGGAAAAAAAAATGAGGAACATCAGTACATGTTGATTTTTACAAAAATCCTAAAATGTTAAATTTGTAATTCAATATTAAAAATCTAAAGCCTTAACAAAATCATGATTTTTAAATCAAGAACCATAATTTTTAGAAAAGAATTGAAGGCACTATTTGATGATCAACTGAATATGAACTATTTGATTTCTCTGGTGATCTGTGTATTTTTTGTGGACTTGGGTTTCTTCATGATGATGAAGGAGAGTTAGGAGTTGATGGGAAAATTATTTGTTGGTGTTGAAAACCATCGGAGTAGTTGCAGTTTTGAGTTTTTATTTTAAACCCTAAATTTTACTGTGGCGTTTGAATCGACCATTATGGTTAGGATAGTTGATTAAGTGTAGTAAGATTTTGGAATTGGTAGCTTGGTCGTGGATGAAGTTGAGGCCGGAGGGGTCGATCGTCAGGTGGTCTGAACGGCGACTTGTTGCCGTTGACAGGTTTTGAACGGGAGCTGATTGTTGTTTCCAAGTTTTGGGTTTAAGATCCTCAAACTCGAATTAGGGGTTTGAAGCATGAATCGATGGTCGTAATGGGCTGCTGGGTTGGTTTCTGGTGTGACGCGATAGACGGTGACGATATAGCGTAACCGGCGATGTCGTGCATATGCACGGTGAAGAAATTGCACGGTGAAGGAAGGGTTGATGATATTGGGTTAAGAAGAGAGGGCACTCGGGTAATTTTTGGATTGGACTCGTAGCAGTTGGGTAGAGTACTCGGGGAAGATAAGTTTTAGACTCGAAGTATATTGTGGAGTGTCGAGTTTTTAGAGTTGTAACAGGTTTTAACAAACCTGTACCCGTTTGTGAAGGATTGTTAAACCTGAACCTTTGAAATGTAAAGGAAAGTTTAAACCTAGTTTAAAATTCAAGTTAAACCGAATTCAAGTTTAAATTCTGAAATCTCAGTTTTAAATAAAATGAAGTTTTAAAAATTGAACTTATCTAGCTACTTTATTTTGGTAAAAGTAGTTAGAACTTTTTAAATATGAAGTTTTGTTAATATTTGAGAAAGTTTAAAGTGAAGTTTAAATCTGGAAATTTAAAAAAATGAATTTCAGTTTTTTTAAAGAAAAGTTAGAAGAAGATTTAAATTTGAAAATTTAAACTAAATATAAATTTAATTTATTGAAATCTTAAAATGAATTTGGTTTTTAAATTCGTTTCTAAGACAAACACTTGTTTGTCTTGCAAATTTTTAAAGTTTTAAAATTGTTTAGACTTTGATTTAAGTTTAAATTTATTCATTTTAAACCTTGTATTTGAAATGAAATTTATAAGTAAGTTCAAAAGTACTTTGTTTAAAATAATTTTTTTTAAACATAATTAAGAAATGTTTTATCTTAAAATTAAGTTAAGATAAATGTTTGAGATTAATTTAATTAGTAAGGTAATTAAGAAGTAATTAATTAATTTAATTACTTAATTGTTTAGGAATAAATAAATAATTGATTAAGGGTTAATCAATTGGTAATTAAGATCACTAATTAGATTTTTAATTAATGATTAAAGAATTATTACTTAAGTAATTAAATTTTAATCAAGTTTAATTAATTAAATAATTAGACTTTAAATTATAAATAATTAAAGATAATTAAATTTGTAATTAATCTCAGTTAATTACTTAATGAAAATAATTAGAGAAAGGTTAATGAAGGTCATTAACCGGGATTGTTTGACAATTAATTAATGTAATTAATTTAGTTTAATGTAATTGCTTAAATTAACTAATTAAGTCTAATTAATTTTAAACACTTGGGTTTTATAAATAATTACTGTATGTAATTAAGGATTTGAAAATTTCTTAGTTAAGTAATTGATTAATAATTACAGAATGTAATTAAATGAAGATGTTAAGAATGAAGTAATTTGGATTAAATTACTTATTAAGTAATCAAGGGATTAATTAAGTAATTATTTAAGAGATAATTTATTTGGTTTAATAAAGTAATTAAGTTAGTTAATTACTAAATGTAATTAATCTGGGATGATTAATAATTATGAGTTAATTACTTAAGGTAATTAATTTAAGGAATAATTAAAGATCATTAATTATTTTAATTAATGATGTAATTAAAGTTGATTAATTAAGATTGATTAATCAATAATAAGTAATTAAAGGTAATTAATTAATGTAATTAATTAAGGATAAATGTAATTAATTATGATTAATTAATTAATTGAAGTAATTAAAGGTTAATTACTGTTTGTTTGAGAATAATTAATTTGTGAAATTAATTAAGGATAATTATATAAATAAGAGTAATTAATCAAAGGTGATTAATTAAGGTAATTAATAATGAATGATTAATTGATTGTAATCAATTAAATGTTTGAGAAAGCAAGATTTTTATTGGTGAAGTAATTAATTTTATTTATATTAAATTAATTATAGATGAAGCAATTAATTTAATTCACTTTAAATTAATAGAGATAGAGATAGTTAATTTAATTCAATTTAAATTAATTATATTGTGGTATGAGTGAATCTTTGCTTATGTATGAATGGATGACATTGATTGTCTTGAATGCTTTGAGATCTCAGTAATGAGATAAATGATATTGTGTGGTATGAATGACTTGATTGTATTGTGATGATAACATAGGTTATCTATTGTGATGGTAGTATATGGAATATCTATTTGATATTGATAATGTGGATTACCTGTTATTTGATAATGTTGATTATCAATTGAGATTTATAAGTTATCTATCTGTGTATATAGATTCTGTATTGAATTGTTTTAAACCTTTAAAACAACTTGGACCTAAAAGACACGCTTTGGATTTCGATGAGACCGGGATCGGGTTTCCATATTTGGATATCCGAAAACCACATCGATTCCAAATAACGTTAGGTCGTGTATCAAAATAGAGCTTTGTGAAGACTCGAGGTGTAAGGACTATAAGTCAATATAACTCGGTGGGTGATTCCGTAATGAGTTTGACGGAATAGTACTTATAGATTCGAGAGGGTGGTTTAGAGTGCAAGGGTTATTGTCGTTAACTCTGAGGGTGATTCCAAAATGAGTGTAACGAAATAATGCCTTCGGTTTCGTTCAAACCCGGAACGAACTTGTATGGATTGAATGCTTTCAGAACATCGTCAGGAGGACGATGAGCATTCTAAGATGATATGTCCTATAAAGGTAATCGTAGCCTCAAGGCTCATCAATCGGGAATGGCTAAAACAGGGGAGGTGCAGCAAGGCTTCGTGGGTAGCCCCCACTTGAGAGTGAGATTTACCCCTGTCTAGAGGTCCCGTTTTATTTTCGGCTGTGTGGACAGTTGTTGAGCTCCAACTGTCGGGGTTATCTTGTTCGGAACTGTTCAGTAAGGAATTGGTCCAGCCTTGTGTTGCAGGGGAGCGGGCGTACTCCTCGGTACGGTGATCTAGGCCACGTACTGTGACGGGCGGTATCCCAGTAGCCCTGCCATTGTATGGAATCCAAAATCCAATAAGTGCCAACGGTTTTGATTGTATTACCCACTTTTGTGGCTAGTAGCTGGAATTTAATGAATTTAACAATTTCGGCTATTTCATATTTATTTGGAAACCCTAGACCCTATTATAATATCATCAGATTTTCTATCAAATGTTTTGGTTAGCGTAAGGTAAAAACTTTTCCATGTTTATGTTTGGGAAGTCTTACGTAATACCTTTCTTTTCAAAGGATTTTAAAAGTTAAGCAACTTTAACCTGTTACTCACACCAGACCCATGTCTGACTCGAAGTTTATTCTTTGTTTTCTTAAACTCTTGGGTACTCAAATTTTTACGAGTAGCCAAGGGATTCAGGTTAGTTTTGACGAATTTTCGAAGAAGCAATGGAGCAGGAGGCTTCTGCGTTAGATATTAGTATTCCGCTGTGTGTTCTGTGTTGTCACTGAGTTGTATTGAGTTGCATAACTAGACAGGTGTTTATAACTGTCTAGTATGTGTTGTATATCTGTGTAACTCTGATAATCATTGTAAACTATGTAATGTTTATGTTATTAATATAACTTATTCGTTCTGCTGTTTAGATTCTGATGTTGTTTTCTTTCTTCTCTCCTTTCTATTCTCTTTTCTATCCCTTTTTTTCTTAAAAATGATGTGATTTTCTGTGGTAAGAAAGTCGGGTCGTTTCACTTGGTATCAGAGCATTAGGTTGAGTGAATACCTAGGCTCTGTAGTGGTGTCTTTCTTGAGAGAGCTTATTTGTAATTTTTAATATAAATATTTGTTTCTACCTATCTGTTGGGTTACCTGCTCAGGTTTTCCAATATAAGTTATAAAGGTAGATGGGGTAGTAGTGTGTGTAACACGACTATCATTGGTTGGAGTTTGAATGTGTGAGGTTGGAAGTGTGTCTGTCGAGACTGTAGACATAATACCGTCTCGAGTGAGATTTGTGGTAATGAAGGATTTCATTGATCTCTGAAGGTAACCTGTTAAGGTTCGGAGTTAATTCTTTGAAGTTGGATGAGTAGAATTTGGATCTGTTGGTTGGGCAGAAGCGATTGATGGTATTTTGAATACATTAAGGAATAGTAGCCGCGTGATGAGATGCAGTGACTATGGATGTTCCCAAAGATGATTTCTTTGGAACAAGTTAAGGAGGTGAGTCTGCTTCAGTGGTGGCTGTGTTCAGCTGGTGTTTCTGTTTGCTTTGAGGTCCGAGTTTCTCGAAGAACTTTGTTTTGGAATTCTTTGAAATCTGTGGCAGCAGTGCAGCTCAGAGTGTTCTGTGTGTCGGCAAGGAGTCTTCTGGCTTAGCAGTTTTTCTGAAGTGGAGTTCGAAAGAAGCTGAATGGATCCGTTCCTTCGATGGGTTGGCTAATTAAGTTTAAGCTGTTCCGTTTGGTTAAGGGAGAACAGTTTTTCTTGGATTTGGTTTGGGTGGTTCGCAAAAGTGACTTGCGATTGTTTGAGTGTTCTCTTGGGTTATCTGAGTTTTCTGGATGTCTTCAGGAAGTCAGAGCTTTGTCCGCATCTAGAGATTGAGTTTTCTTATCGACTGGAATTCCAGGAGTGGTACGGGTGGTTCAATAGTACGGTGATTTCAAGGAGATTGAGTTGGTGTAGCATCTCGAAGTTTTGGAGGAACCTCTGAATGTTTACTTATGGATTTGTTGAACCATATCTCTGGGGTGTGTTGTCCAGTTTGTGCTTGCGTTCTTCTTCAGCATTCTCTTCTACTTCGGATCAGAGTTGAGCAGCGGAAGCAGTTTGGAAGTATATCTGCTTTTCTTTTCCCGGACAGAAGAAGTTGTTGTCTTCTGATGTTAAGAAGTTGAGTTTGAGTTGTTGGTTTTGGTTGATCCTGAGGAGATCATTTTGTTGTGTTGATTGGTCTAGTTTGTTTCTAGAAGCATCAGCGAGAGATGAGCTGATCAGTAAGGCTGTAGACAGCCCAGGATTGTCCGAGGAGGTTTTGTGGATTTAAAGATGGAGGAATTTGGATTCCAGAATCAGAGATTTAATTTTGGATAAGTTTTCTCCGATCTTAAAGGAGCTATGAGATTTTGGTAAGTCTGAAAGCTAGCTCCGAAGTGTTTTGGATCTTTTTTGTATCTTGGAGAATAAATAAGTGATTGATCTACATGATTGGATTGTCAGTTTAGATAACTGGGATTCGATGAATTCACGTATCTCTGAGGGAGTACGTATATGATTTATCTCTGGCTGTAGAACCAGCAGTTCTGGAGTTTTGGTTGTTGAGTCAGACTCGTCTGTAGTCTGATATCTTGTCTAGTGTTATAGATATAGTTGAATAGGAGCTTTGTAGCTTCATAGTATTGATTGTTTGCATTCTCTAGAGCGAGTATTCCGGTATATATATATATATATATATATATATATATATATGTATGTATGTATGTATGTATATATATGTATGTATGTATATATATGTGTATATATATATACGCATATGTATATATATGTATATGTATATATATATATATATATATATATACCTGGGGAAACTCGAAGGAATTTTATCCAGAATTTTGTCTAGATAATTAGATTTGTTTGATTGGTTGAATTGGTTGCTGTGGTTGTTAGCATAGGTTTGATATATGCTTGTATTTTAAAATTAAATCTTTAATGAGATTATTAAATTACCTTTGTTTTAAATTTCGAGGACGAAATTAAAGGGGAAGGATTGTAATATCCCGGAATTTTTAACAATATCAATTTAATAATCTGTATTAAAAAATTAAATTGATATTGATATTTTGTTGATAATAATTCAAATTGGTTTAAAAATCTTCCTTAATAAATATTCAATTGGATATTTTATCTTTTAAAAGTAATAAATTGTTTTCTATTTACAATATAAATATATGGTTTATATTTTAAATAGATTAGCATTATTTTAATTTTAATAAATAAAACATATTTTCTAATTCTAATATTTTTAGTGATTTGAGAATTTGTTTTTATTTAATAATAGCTTTTCAAAGTTATAAAATAAATAATCTTGGTTTAGATTTAATAATTGAATCATGTTTTAAAATTCTAATATACATTAATAATTTGGAAATTTTAAATTTTCTTAAATATAAAGTTTTCAAAGCTATTTAATAAATAAATTTATGATTTTTAAATTGTTAAGAGAAAAGTATTTAAATGTTTTAAATAAGTTTTAGCTTGAGTTTTAAATTTAATTAAATATACAAAAGAGTTTTATAGCTTAATTAAATAGAAAATTTATTAAATAAAAATATAATTTCATTTAAAATGGTTTTAATTTAATAATGAGACATTTTAAATACAATATTAACAATGTATTGTATTACAAATAAGATTTTAGTTAATAATAGCTATTGTTATTTCAAACTTTGATTTGTATTCATAATTTGATTTTTAATATTAGATTATGAATTTAATTTGAAGTTAAAATTCCAAAATGTAAATTTTAAAATTATTTTAATTTCCATATGTATAATCTTCATTTATGAGTACAAATTATTTTTAGTTCTTTTTAAAAAGTTTATATACATATTAAACTAACAAAGTAAAATTTAGCTTAATACATATGTTAACTTATTAATCAAATACAAATTATTTTTAAATAAAGGACAAGTGTTGTATTTTTAAAGCATCATTAAATAAATGTTAAGAGAGTAGGCATTTCATTTGACAAATGTTGAGATTATTTACAAGTGGCATTTGAAATTTTGTTTTTTTTATTTTTATTTACAAATAATTTCAGCCTTTATATAAACAAACCCTTTTCCATTCCATTCCTTTTCTTTTCAAAATCTAAAGCTTAGCTAACAAAATCTGAAAACACTTTCTCTAAAACCAAAATCAGTAAATCCTCTTCATTGCAAAATCAGTAATTCCTTTTCAAAATCAAAGCAATCAAAGAAACTGCATATTCAAAATCAAAACAACCTCATATCAAAGACCAAAATTTCTACAAACAAGTTTTTAGTTTAACAATGCAGTTCATTCTCCTATAAATCATATCAAATCTGTAGCCATCTATTTCCAAATAAAAAGCAAAACTGCATTTTTCCTGCAATCTGAAGAAATAGAATTTTTGCGTGCATCTGGAAATGAAGCACATCTGCATCATTTTCTTCTCTGTAATCTGGAAATATTTTCTGCAAACAAACCTACACTTTAAATCTTCACAACTTCAAATCTGAGGCATGTTCAAAAGCATCTTTTTGGAGACATGCAAGCAGTTTAAAGCAATTCAAACGAAATTTGTCTGCTGCAAAATTTAAAATGGGGCAAACCTGCATTTTCAATTTGCTTATTCAAAGAGCTTTTCAATCAGGCTCTGTTTTCTTCTAAACTGTGAGTAACTTTAAAAATATTTAAATTCTTACTTAGGTTGCATGCTTGTTTGTCTTGATATAAATATGTATTGTTGTGTTTTGATAAAAGTCTGATGTGAGATGTAATGTGTGCATGCTGTTGTTTTATTTGACTATTCTGTTTAATTTTCTAGACACCAAACATCATTTAAATCTTCATCTTTTAGTTAAGTTTCTGATGGAATGAATTTATAAAGTGAAGTAGTTGATTATCTTAAATCAATAATTAAAATTTTATGTAAGTTAAAATATTAGTTTGTTGTCTCTGGAAAAAAAATAAGGAACATCAGTACATGTTGATTTTTACAAAAATCCTAACATGTTAAATTTGTAATTCAATATTAAAATCTAAAGCCTTAACAAAATCATGATTTTTAAATTAAGAACCATGATTTTTAGAAAAGAATTGAAGGCACTGTTTGATGATCAACTGAATATGAACTATTTGATTTCTCTGGTGATCTGTGTATTTTATGGACTTGGGTTTCTTCATGATGATGAAGGAGAATTAGGAGTTGATGGGAAAATTATTTGTTGGGGTTGAAAACCATTGGAGTAGTTGCAGTTTTGAGTTTTTATTTTAAACCCTAAGTTTTACTGTGACATTTGAATCGACCATTATGGTTAGGATAGTTGATCGAGTGTAGTAAGATTTTGTGAATTGGTAGCTTGGTCGTGGATGAAGTTGAGGCCGGAGGGGTCGATCGTCAGGTGGTCTGAACGGCGACTTCTTGCCGTTGACAGGTTTTGAAGGGGAGTTGATTGTTGTTTCCAGGTTTTGGTTTTAAGATCCTCAAACTCGAATTAGGGGTTTGAAGCATGAATCGATGGTCGTAGTGGGTTGCTGGGTTGGTTTCTGGTGTGACGCGATAGACGCTGACGATCTAGCGTGGCCGGCGACGCCGTGCATATGCACGGTGAAGGAAGGGTTGATGATATTGGGTTAAGCAGAGAGGGCACTCGGGTAATTTTGGATTGGACTCGAAGCAGTTGGGTAGAGTACTCGGAGAAGATAAGTTTTAGACTCGAAGTATATTGTGGAGTGTCGAGTTTTTAGAGTTGTAACAGGTTTTAACAAACCTGTACCTGTTTGTGAAGGATTGTTAAACCTGAACCTTTGAAATGTAAAGGAAAGTTTAAACCTAATTTAAAATTCAAGTTAAACTGAATCCAAGTTTAAAATCTGAAAGCTCAGTTTTAAATAAAATGAAGTTTTAAAAATTGAACTTATCTAGCTACTTTATTTTGGTAAAAGTAGTTAGAACATTTTAAATATGAAGTTTTGTTAAAATTTGAGCAAGTTTAAAATGAAGTTTAAATCTGGAAATTAAAAAAAATGAATTTCAGTTTTTTTTAAAAGAAAAGTTAGAAGAAGATTTAAATTTGAAAATTTAAACTAAATATAAATTGAAGTTATTGAAATCTTAAAATGAATTTGGTTTTTAAATTCATTTCTAAGACAAACACTTGTTTGTCTTGCAAATTTTTAAAGTTTTAAAATTGTTTAAGACTTTGATTTAAGTTTAAATTTATTCATTTTAAACCTTGTATTTGAAATGAAATTTATAAGTTAGTTCAAAAGTACTTTGTTTATAATAATTTTTTTTTAAACATAACTAAGAAATGTTTTATCTTAAAATTAAGTTAAGATAAATGTTTGAAATTAATTTAATTAATAAGGTAATTAAGAAGTAATTAATTAATTTAATTACTTAATTGTTTAGGAATAAATAAATAATTGATTAAGGGTTAATCAATTGGTAATTAAGATCATTAATTAGATTTTTAATTAATGATTAAAGAATTATTAATTAAGTAATTAAATTTTAATCAAGTTTAATTAATTAAATAATTAGACTTTAAATTATAAATAATTAAAGATAATTAAATTTGTAATTAATCTCAGTTAATTACTTAATGAAACTAATTAGAGAAAGGTTAATGAAGGTCATTAACCAGGATTGTTTATAAATTAATTAATGTAATTAAATTAGTTTAATGTAATTGCTTAAATTAACTAATTAAGTCTAATTAATTTTAAACACTTGGGTTTTATAAATAATTACTGTATGTAATTAAGGATTTGAAAATTTCTTAGTTAAGTAATTGATTAATAATTACAGAATGTAATTAAATGAAGATGTTAAGAATGAAGTAATTTGGATTAAATTACTTATTAATTAATCAAGGGATTAATTAAGTAATTATTTAAGGGATAATTTATTTGGTTTAATAAAATAATTAAGTTAGTTAATTACTAAATGTAATTAATCTGGGATGATTAATAATTATGAGTTAATTACTTAAGGTAATTAATTTAAGGAATAATTAAAGATCATTAATTATTTTAATTAATGATGTAATTAAAGTTGATTAATTAAGATTGATTAATCAATAATAAGTAATTAAAGGTAATTAATTAATGTAATTAATTAAGGATAAATGTAATTAATTATGATTAATTAATTAATTGAAGTAATTAAAGGTTAATTACTGTTTGTTTGAGAATAATTAATTTGTGAAATTAATTAAGGATAATTATATGAATAAGAGTAATTAATCAAAGGTGATTAATTAAGGTAATTAATAATGAATGGTTAATTGATTGTAATCAATTAAATGTTTGAGAAAGCAAGATTTTTATTGGTGAAGTAATTAATTTTATTTATATTAAATTATAATTAATTTAATTCACTTTAAATTAATAGAGATAGAGATAGTTAATTTAATTCATTTTAAATTAATTATGTTGTGGTATGAGTGAATCTTTGCTTATGTATGAATGGATGACATTGATTGTCTTGAATGCTTGAGATCTCAGTAATGAGATAAATGATATTGTGTGGTATGAATGACTTGATTGTATTGTGATGATAACATAGGTTATCTATTGTGATGGTAGTATATGGAATATTTATTTAATATTGATAATGTGGATTACCTGTTATGTGATAATGTTGATTATCAATTGAGATTTATAAGTTATCTATCTGTGTATATAGATACTATATTGAATTGTTTTAAACCTTTAAAACAACTTGGACCTAAAAGACACGCTTTGGATTTCGATGAGACCGGGATCGGGTTTCCATATTTGGATATCCGAAAACCACATCGATTCCAAATAATGTTAGGTCGTGTATCAAAATAGAGATTTGTGAAGACTCGAGGTGTAAGGACTATAAGTCAATATAACTCTGTGGGTGATTCCGTAATGAGTTTGACGGAATAGTACTTATAGATTCGAGAGGGTGGTTTAGAGTGCAAGGGTTATTGTCGTTAACTCTGAGGGTGATTCCAAAATGAGTGTAAAGAAATAATGCCTTCGGTTTCGTTCGAACCCAGAACGAACTTGTATGGATTGAATGCTTTCAGAATATCGTAAGGAGGACGATGAGCATTCTAAGATGATATGTCCTATAAAGGTAATCGTAGCCTCAAGCCTCATCAACCGGGAATGGCTAAAATAGGGGAGGCGCAGCAAGGCTTCGTGGGTAGCCCCCACTTGAGAGTGAGATTTACCGCTGTCTAGAGGTCCGGTTTTATTTTCGGCTGTGTGGACAGTTGTTGAGCTCCAACTGTCGGGGTTATCTTGTTCGGAACTGTTCAGTAAGGAATGGGTCTAGCCTTGTGTTGCAGGGGAGCGGACGCACTCCTCGGTACGGTGATCTAGGCCACGTACTGCGATGGGCGGTACCCCAGTAGCCCTGCCATTGTATGGAATCCAAAATCCAATAAGTGCCAACGGTTTTGATTGTATTACCCACTTTTGTGGCTAGTAGCTGGAATTTCATGAATGTAACAATTTCGGCTATTTCATATTTATTTGAAAACCCTAGACCCGGAACCGAATTTAATGAGTGTAAAAACTTTTCCATGTTTATGTGTGGGAAGTTTTACGTGATACCTTTCTTTTCAAAGGATTTTAAAGGTTAAGCAACTTTAACCTGTTACTCACACCAGACCCATGTCTGACCCGAGTTTATTCTTTGTTTTCTTAAACTCTTGGGTACTCAAATTTTTATGAATAGCCAAGGGATTCAGGTTAGTTTTGACGAATTTTCGGAGAAGCAATGGAGCAGGAGGCTTCTGCGTTAGATATTAGTATTCCGCTGTGTGTTCTGTGTTGTCTATGAGTTGTATTGAGTTGTATAACTAGACAGGTGTTTATAACTGTCTAGTATGTGTGGTATATCTGTGTAACTCTGATGATTATTGTAAACTATGTAATGTTTACGTTATTAATATAATTTATTCGTTCCGCTGTTTAGATTCTGATGTTGTTTTCTTTCTTCTCTCCTTTCTATTCTCTTTTCTATCCCTTTCTTTCTTAAAAATGATGTGATTTTCTGTGGTAAGAAAGTCGGGTCGTTTCATAAACACTTAATTGTTTATTAATAAATTTTAATTACAAATTATAAATCATTCTTAATTTCGTTTCAAACCATTAATTTATAAAAATTTAATCACCTTAATTATCATCTAAAAATCTTCTTTAAGCTTTTTGAAATCAATTCATTTCTATTACAATTTTTTTAATGTTAATTGACTTTAACGTCAATCTCACATTAATTATTTAGTTAAAGCATTAATTAGATTATTAAGTATCCACTTAGTTAATTAAAATTTATCATAAGCTTTTAACTCAACATAGTCAATATAAGTTGCTTCATAAACGCTAAAATTTACTTAACATTAAAACTTGAATTTTATTTGGGCTAAACCCATTTTTAAAGTAACCCGAGCAAAACCCTGGTGTTACTCGAGTCAATCTCGAGTTCCTCTAGTTCTTTCCCCGAGTCTCTCTCCTTCCCCCACTTCCTCCTTCTTCTTCCTGCCTGTCTTTTTTTTTCATTTGAGTTACAGTTAACTTAGGTTTCAAACTAGAAACAGTAGGGAGGCTACTCGCGTGCTCGAGTTATACACCGAAGCCACACACCATCCTCCTCCAGTATCGACTCGAGTTACTACAGCGAAACTTCCTAACACCCAAAACAACGTCGTGCACGTGCACGACGTCGTGCCGCCGTTCTGGCGAATTCCAAAATCTGTGGCAAGTCACAAAACCATCTCGTACTCGAAATCAAGGTTTAATTCGAAGCCAATCACTCGAGAACGAAAATTTGCAGTTTGGTCAAAAAACCGCAACTTAGCCTTCCTCAGTAAATCGCCTCGCCGCCGCTCCCCAGACCGCCAGAGACGCCACAACTTCGGCCATATCACGACAACACCCTACGCTAACATTTCCCTCAATCTCGAGCAACTCGATTGCCTCAAGGTGACGCAAACAACTTGCCACTGAACACGTCCAAAACTCGAGCTTTAACCCTAAACTCGCTTCGACCCACCAATTGATGCAATAAGAAAATTATCTGATAATTTTCCTGAAGTCATTGATTAGTAAACTAGCTGCAAAACAGAATTTCATCAACCAGATTATGTTGGATTACCAGAAATTGGTTAAAACGTGATTTATGATTAACTACAACCTGCTCCTTGCATACTTAATTAAAAATCATTATATTAATTTTAAAAATCATAACTTTGTGTGTTTATTCAAATTATGTAATCAAATTAAAAATTTAAAATACTTGAATTTATCACATGATTCTTTCTTTTACTGTAACCGAGTTTACAAAGTCAAGCGTTCATTTTCAAGGTTAAACCAAAATCCATCTCATAGATGATGTTTAAACTAACTTATTTGTTGAAGATTAAAACTTATTAGAGATTAGGGAAGTGAAGTTTTAATTTTTTTCTATTGAACTCTGAACTTAAAAGGAACAGAGGTGACCTATTCATACTCGACACCAATATCATCAAAACATATGTAGATATACGCATCTATATAAAATCATATAACACAATATCATCTAGAGTTCACAGATTCCAGCATTCATTACTTTAAACTTTAAAGTTAAATGTTTACTCATAGAGAAAATATTTGAAACAGAATTGTCCGTGTCTTTGAAGAGCTGCAGTTTGATGTCTCTTCTTTTTCTTCAGCAAATTGTTTTCAAACTTGAATATAAAGTGATGTTGTTTTATTTCTTTTATTTTCTGATCTTTGTTAGGTTTTGCCTTTGAACTAACTAAAGGTTGGTGGATGTGTACATATATATGAAGGGGTTTGTGTACAAGCTAAGGTATAGGCAAGTACAAGATTTTCTTTGCTCAGACATTTGATATTTTTGACTAAACCATGCTTTAATTCGGCTGAAAGGATCTGATGTTGTGCTAAGCAAGATGGCATTAAATGTTCATGTCTCCATTCATACACTTTGCATGCTAAGGACACTTGCATTTATTACTTAAGTCCTTTATATTCAAGTGTTCATACATATCCTATTTGTTTACATATAATTCTATTTTTTTATTTTTATGTACATCTATATTTTGTTATTATCTCCTTGTATAAGCCTTGTTACCTAGTTCATATAGTTCTTACGCAACTTGTATGAATTTCCTATGTCATCTTATAACTATAAAATCTTATTACAACATAAACCTTGAATTTTATTTCTATTTTAAAGTTAACTATTAATATTTAATTCGTACACATTTTTATTTTATTGTTTAATACAAATTCTTGTTTTTGTTATATATTTCATTTATTTAAAAGCTTAAACTATCAAATATTTATTTATATCCATATAAATTTAAAATATTAATATTAATAATATTTAATTTCTCTCGAAATTTCTCAAATTAAATTTCAAAAGTTCAAACAATTTACCGAATTTAAAAATTCGAAATTTTGGGATGTTACAATTTTCAATATAAATTGTTTTAATATAAACTTATATTTCCAAGCTATTCATTATATACAACCTTTCTCTTTTAAAGCCAAATTATTTTATACTTGTTTTACAATTATTTTTGGAACTATTTAACAATTTTTCAACTGTTTTATAAACTAATTACTATTTTTCAACAATTTTACAAATTAATTACTATTTTACAACTATTTGCAATTATCTAAAATTTCTGAAACTATTTAACTATTTTCCACCTATTTTACAATTACTTAACTATTTTATAGCTATTTTACAAACTATTTTTTTTTTAACTACTTATCTATTTTTAAACCTTTCAATCTATTTTTTGAATTTAAGCTAGACAGGGTTTAAACTTTTTTTGATTGAATATCCATTTGGGACAAGGATTAAAGTGATAATCCAATGGAATTAAAACAATTGTGATCATGTGGATATAAATTAAAGGAAATGCGAATAGAAAGAGAAATTGATTTAGTTAATAATCAATGAAGTTAAATACGTAGGATGTACGTATATTATTCTATTCGCATAGCGATTTGATCCAGATTCGAGCATAGAATATCGAGGTAGTTATAACGATCCGAGTTGGGTTTTTCACTCGATTTTCGACGGCGAACCTGGATATGGATTTTTGATTGGTTCTGGATATTTTCTATCATAGTCATGGCTATGCAAGGAGAATGACAGTTTCTGATCAAGAAGCCAGATCTGTGTCCGCACTGGGAAGTCGGGTGGACGATACTAGTTCGGAAGTGAAATTGTGTGATCGAGCGAGCGATCAGATTGGTATAGCGTACGGATGATAGGTGTACATCGTACGGCTTTGAATGGAATTGAGATTTAAAATTTGTGAATAAGAAATGTGAAATGATTTCTTTTTAAATGGAAGTATATTTTGCGAAATATACTATGGATAAAAGTGAAAGTTGGTTATTTTTATGATGTTAAGTAAGATGGAAACAACTTTATAAAGAGAGTAATCAAATTTGAATATTTGATTTTGAATAAACAAAGTTATATATCTTTGTTATATAAGATAAATCTCCCCTTGTTGAATCTTTTGCCAGAAAGAAAGGGAATTTGAAAGTATTCGAAGTATAAAAAGGGTTTTATACAAGTTTGAAATGATCCAAAGTTTTTAAATATATATATATATATATATATATATATATATATATATATATATATATATATATATATATATATATAACGGATCTTATGAGGATTTTGGAAAAAGGTTTTGGTAAGGCTTTTGATTTTTGGGTAAAATCAATATTGGATTTGGAAAGCCTAGTTTGAGAATTATCGATTTTGGAATAATCGATTTTGAGAAAAGGATATTTTTTGAGATTCATACTAGGTGTATTATTTGGAAGATACTCTATGTGTATAGTATAAAGTGCTTTGATAATGGCTCTGGGGAAAAAGGCGCTCCTTTGAAATGAACTTCTTAGGAGTGCCACCGGGTGGTGCTGCCTTGAACCCTAAGGGGAGGTTCTAAAGTTGATCCTGTGAGGAGTCCGGACAAAACTAGTTCTTGAGGATTATAAGTAGTGTGCAGCAAAAGTCGAGGGGCGCTGATGCCTACAGAGGCATTTGGGTTATGCTGTGACGACGGTGTAACTCGATGTCACTATGATCTACTGTAGACCATAGCGAAAGTCGTTTGTGCCACTGAGAGCCAACAGTCTGCATTTGATTTTATATCGGTAGACTGCGACCTATGGTAACATAGAAAAAGTCGTGTGTGCCGCTGAGAGCCAACAGTCTGCGTTTGATTTTACATCAGTAGACCGCGACCTATGTAGGAGTGGAGACGTTTCATTTAGACAACGAAAATCGAGGGTGCTGATGCCTACAGTTACATGGACTTTTGCTGCTATCTGTTATGGGTTCCATGGCGTAATCGAGGGGCATGGAGTGCCTACAGTTACATAGATTTTTGCTGCGATGGCAACGTAACCCAGGTTGTAACTGCGACCATGGACGGGGGTGATGATTTCCAAAGCATTCTCACCAAAGATATTTACTCTATTTTCAAAATCTGTTTTCTATATTTTCAATAAAATTATTTTCCCAAGTATACTTTGCACTGGGTCTTGAAAACGGGTTTACCAAGTACTTATAGATTTTTAGTCCTACGCCTGATCAACGTATGATCGAATTTCTATGAGAACAAGGATGGACTTGTCGAGACATCGAGTTATAAAAGTATTTTTATAAAAACTATTTTAGAAATATTATATAGATTTTTAAAGTAGTTTAAAAATGATTAAAGTTAATTTATCTGATTTTAAGCATTTTAATAATTCTAGCTTCGTTCCTTTTCGAGGATGAAAAGATTCAAAGGGGGACAGGATTTGACGACCCGAGATTTTGGCAATATTGTTTTAGTAAGTATTTAATTTGATTAAATTAAATTGATCTTATTCACATTGAATTACAGTAAAACTCTACCTTATTAACTTTTGATCTCAATATATGGGTATAAACGTAAGCTAGAAAATAGTGCTTAAAATAAAATTAATCTTATCAATATTAAATATAAGTATAATAAATGTTTAATAGTTAAGCTTAAAATAAAATAGAAACTAGGATTTATGTTAGAAATAGAAATAAGTACATAAGGTAACTTCTATGGAATTATGAAAACATAAAGTAAATACATAAGTTAAAACTATAAAGAAAAATTATATTAAGCAAAGCAAAATCAGGCAAGACAAGTATGTATGTGAATTTCATATGTGTATGCAAGAAGAAACAAAAATCTATGTACATATAAAAATCAAATAGAATAAGTATGTAAACAAGATGGGAAATATATGTATTAAATACTATCTTCTCCAGCACAAAACAAGTCATTACGAAATGTATTTAAATCATTTCATTTTCTACAGAAAATTTCTGGTCAAAGAAGGAGGCAAAAATATCTCTTACCCTGGAATTAGAGCACAAAGGAAGGTTCTAACAAATACAAATCACCTGTAAAACTATTTTATATACATACATACATACATATATATATCTTCTTATTCTAGTTCGTTCAAAAAGTTAGCATACCAAAAAAGAAAAGTAAGCATCACCAGTTTGCAAACTTAAATAACATTTTAGCTAAACAAGCAAGAGGATCAAGTTCGAGCTAACAACAGATTAAACCAGAAATTTTCTCTGTTCAAACTTTTTTCTACAGGTGAGTAACAAATTATTTTAATACTTAAGTATCATTAAATCTATGCATGGAAATATTGTGTTATATATATATATATATATATATATATATATATTTAAGTATATGGCTCTGTGTATATATCTGTGATTGTTCTGTGTAATAGGAGATGCCTGTTCTTCTTCTTGCTTTGGGTTATAGGGTGGAAACAAACAAGAAAATTCAACTACTTTTCATCTAACCATTACCAGGCTTAGGATTTAAAACGAAAAAAGTGTGTTTAAGCATAGATTATGATCTAAAAATTGTTTCAAGCATTGTAGTGATGAATTGCCTTTATAAACTTAGTTTTACAGAGCGAATTTCAACTATATGACGAATTCGAATGTCACGAATTATTAATTCAATCATATAACTTGAAACGTCATTAGAAAATAGGATTTTTACAACAAGAATGGTGATTTTTAGTTGTATAAGTAAGAGCAGTTCATAGTTGATCAAAAAGTGGAATTTAATCAAATTCCGGCGATTTGTGAAACAGTGAAAGTCGAATTTTCGACTAGAGGAGGAGGAAGGTACGATGAAGTCGGGAAAAATGGTGGCAAGCGTTCCAGTTCGTCATAGCGTCGGCGGTAAGCAAATTTAGTTTTAAACCCTAGTTTTAATTGATTATGGGAATTTCGATGACGCGGGTTCTTCGTTGTATCGAGTTCGACCGGATTTGAAGGGGATGTGTCTGAGATATGAAGGTAGATGTAGGTGAAGGTGCTGCAACTCTGGTGGTCGGGATGGCCGTGTTGAGGTGGATTTTGGTGAGGTCGAGTGTTCCAGTTTTGATTGGAAGTTTTCGATTTTCCTTAGTGCTTCGTGACGTTGGTCCAAAGATTGGGACGAACGTTTGGTCGATTGCTGATGTGTGGAGCGAGTCGCCGGAAGTGGCGACGCCGTTGATGTCCTGTGCACGTGCACGGTAGCGAATGGGTATCAGAACAGATGGGTTCGTGTGACTCGAAGAGATACTCGAGATTTTGGTGTCTGGGCTCGGGTCTCCATCTGGTTTTGCATGAGAGACTTGTAACAGGTTCTCAAAATTTTAACAGATGTGGATGTGAAGAAAGAAGACTCGGGGAAATGAAGAGGAAACTCGAGTGTTACTCGAGTAAACTGGAGATATTTTCTCGGGCTGGGATTGCAAAGGCTAAGCCTAATAAATTTTGAAGTTACTAACCTTAAAACAAGGTTCAAATATTGAATTGATAAATTTAAGTTAAGAATTTATTTTAAGTTTTAATTGTTCAAGTAAATGCTTAAGAATGTTTTAACAATTCAATTAATACTTTAATTAAGCAGTTGATGTAAGAAAAGTTTTAAAATTAAAAGTTTTTTTAAGTTAGTAATAATTTGATTTCAGAGTTATTAAGGAAGATTGTAAAATGTTAAGTAAGAAGATAACTAAGAATATTAATCCATTGATAATGGTAATTAATGATTGATTAACAAATGATTAAGCATTAATTACTTTCAAATTAAGGATTTTAAATAAACTACTTAAGGTTAATTAATATATGATTAGTAGTTAACTAATTAAGTAATTCAATTGAGATTTAATAATTGATTAATTATGATAAATAAATGGGTAATTTAGTTTTATAAATTAATAATGAAGGTTATTAATTAATAATTATGGAGTAATGAATTAAAAAATTACTTAGGGTAGTAATTAATTGATAATTGCTGGATGTAATTTGTAACGATCCCGTAATTTGACTAAGTTCAGATTGACAAATAATTTAATTTTTGAATAAAAATTGTGAAATAATTGGTAATTAATATAAAATTTTAGTTAAATTAATTGAGAATTAATTTGGATATTTTATTATAAATATGTATATAAAATAGATTGAAAAATAGAATTTGGAATTGGGATTTAAATGTAAATATCTTAGAAAATAAACCTTATAAATATTAACATAAGTATGAAATAATAATAAGTATAATTAATAAGTAAATTAAGTATTTGATAGTTAAGTTTTAAAAAATAGAAATAAAAGAGAAATAAAAATAAGCACATATATTAGAATAGAACTAAACACTTAAGTTAAAATTTTGTAACATTGACTAAAATAACTTTTTACCTATACATGAAGTATATAAACAAACAAAGGCAAGCAAAATATGCAGCTGTGAAGTAGCATGCAGGCAAGTAAAAGAAATAAATCAAACAAAGATAAAAGATATGTATGTAAACTTGAAAATAAACTTTGTAAAACACAAAGTGAATACATAAGACAAAAGACAAGTATTCAAACAAATAAATAACAAATTTGCTAAATTTAAACAACATATTACAATAGAAATTCAATTATATTATAATAAGACTAAGACAAAATAAAAGATGAAAGTATATTCAACTATAAGTATATAGACTTGAAAACAAAAATATATATAAGTATGAACACGCCAAAGTTAATAAATGTTAGCACACAAAACATATCTCATCAACTACTGAAATAAGATTCTCAGCCACCAACAAGTGATATGTAGCCACCCAAAAGAGTAGAAAATATTGCATAGTCAAAAGAAGAAAAATATCACTCTGATCCTATTGTACCAACAGTATGATCATCTTCTACCAAACATAACATCACTTGTACAAAGAAAATAATCACCCTGTTGTACAAAGATATGATACCCCGTAACCCATTTCTATATATCAGAGCATAATCTAAATTCGTTCATTTCAAGCTAAGAAAATAAGAAGCAATACTTTCTACAAATTCAATTCTAAACAACAAATTAAAACAATCAAAATGACCTGAGGTCAGATCAAAATTTCAACAAACCAAAAGCCTGGAAATTTAGCCTGTAACCAGATTTTCAAAACTAGAAAAAAATGAAAAGAAAAAAGAGAGAATACAAATCAACTTGCAAACCTGGAAGCAAGCTAATCAACTCAGCAATCACCAACAGGCAAGAGTTGATTCCAATCAAAGATAAAGTTGCAAACAACAGATTCAATAACTTATCAAAATCAAAGTTTCAAGTCTCTGTTCTTCTATTTCTTCTCTGCTCTGTGCATAATCAGGTGAGCAAACCAATCTTCCATTTGATACTTTATGATGATGGAATATGATCAATACTATGAAAATCTTTGATTTGAATATAAATGTGTGTGAATACATACATACATACATACATACATATATATATATATATATATATATATATATATATATATATATATACACGCAATGAGATATGCATGCCTGTCTATGTACAGATGAGCTTCTGTTTAGTAATAGGGTAGCAAAAACTCGAGAAAAAATTCATATCACCCAAACCAATCAATACTAAGACTTAATCTCAAAATAAAAAGTGATTGTAAGGTGGTAATACTAACTTTAAAAATGATCATAAGTTTAATTATTAAATAAATATTGTAAAAATAGCATTTTACAGCAAAAAGGAAATCAATGGTTAAAATTCGAATATTTTAGATTGTTAATTTGATCTTATACCTAGAATAAACATTCAAAAGTAGGATTTTTAAAACTAGAATGAAGATTTTTAGCTCAGTATTTCAAGAGCAATTTGTATTTGAACCAAAAATGTTTTTTATCAATTTCTGATGATCAAGCGAATTTTGGATGTTGATTTTTTGTTTAAAGCTTGCTTGATGATCAACGATTTCAGGGAAATTGTTAGAAAAATTATCTATTGCAAGAGATGAGAGAATGAGGTATGAATAGGGTTTAAGGGCTTGTCTCAGGCGATGGCAAAACGAGATTGATGCGACACCATCAAGATGATTCAGGTCGTTAGACTGGGGGGAATGGTGCAAGGGAAGATGGCGCGGGTTTGGATGCGTTGGCAGGATGTATGGCGATCAAGATCATCGTCGGCGAGTTATTTTCGCTGGGTAGTTTTTTGGGTTCCAGTGGTTTGAATGGTTCGATTTTGATTTCCGGTGAGTTTTGATGATCTGGGTGTTGGGGATGATAGGTGGGATCGTCGCCGTTGTGTCGAGGACTTCGACGTTGGTCAGAGGTGATCTGATCACTTGTACACATGCACGAGCGTTGATTGTGTTAGTAGGCAATGGTTTGGGGAGGGAGTCTACAGACTCGAAGTACTCTTCGGAAGACAGGTTCTAGCTTGAGTAGCTGCTCGAAAATCTCGTTGGGCACGAGATGTTTAGTTGAGTACAGTTTTTTATTTATTTATTTGAAAAGGAAATATGACTCCAGGTTGTAAAATTTTAACAAAGCAAATATAAACCAGGTTTTGGAAAGTTTTCTGAATACAAATGAATGGTAAAGAAAATGTAAAACAAGATTTCGAACGAGTTCAACTTTTAGATATTTGAAGTTAAATGTTTTAAATAGAATTGTTTTCGTATTTTATAAATTAGCTAACCAATGTTTTGATCATGATGAGGTATCAAACTTTAATAAATCAATGTTCTTGTGTAGAAATGATTTCAAGTATTTGAATCAAATAGATTCAATTGATGAAATTAATTAATCGGTTGAGATAAAATGGTCATCCCAAATAATTTTTGATTACTAATTAACTTAAAGGTTTTAAAATTAAATAACCTATTAATGATAATTATGAGATTTAGATGTTGAAATTAAGTGACCAGTAAAGATAAGAATTCACCTCGACTTATTAAGATCTAAATTTAAGGATCATTATTGATTCTTAATGGTAATTTCTTAAGGTAACCGATGAAGGATTGATTTTAAATGGGAAAAATTAAGGTTGGATAATTAATGATTTAAAGATTTAATGATTGAAATTTATTAATTATTAAATTTATTGAATAGATAATTAATGATTTATAATAACCAAATGAGTAACTATAAGTTTAAAGTTATAAATTAAGGTTTGAGTTAATTAAGGAAATATTAAATTGTGAGTAAGAGCTAATTAAGTTACAATTAGCATTTAATTAATTAAATAATTAGGATTAATTAATGAGTTCTTATTGGTTAATCAATTTATAATCAATGATGATAAATATAGGTAAACTTCTTGGGCAAAGTAATTAAAGAAATTTTAATTGTTGATGAAGGTCACTGACTAAGATTTATTTAATAATTAAGGGTTAATTGATTCATTAATTAAAGATGATTTGTTAATAATTAAAGGTTAACTACTAAATGATTAAAGGAAAATTTATTTCAGATAATTTGTAAGTAACAGATGTTAATTAATCAGGATTAATGATTATTCATAGGTAATATATCTGATTTAAATTAATTAGTTGATTAATAAATTTTTCCTATGAATGTGTGGACTTTATTGGATGTTGAATTGTTTGTTATCCCTGATACGTGATGCTTTGTGATATATCCTGATTTATGTTGTGATCTGTAATGTAATTAATTATCTGTGATGTAATTTAATCATCTATGATATATATATATATATATATATATATATATATATATATATCTATGATCTGTACTCATAGATAAGCAATATAGTTTATACCGCTTATCAACTATATATCTTTGTTTTGATCTGTGATGATTGAATGATGTTGCACTATTGTGTTAAACCCCTGTACCACACCATACACACACAAATATGGATTTCACGTGGAAATCGATTGAGCCACAAATTTTTAACAATTTTAAAGATTGAATTCTTGAATCCAAAATAGTTTTGGAATTGAAATTGAGAGTTTTTGAAAATGGGTTTGTAACAACCCGCATATTTTACGATTGGGTATTTAAATATTTTATTTAAGTATTTTATCGTTAGTTGGATTATAGTCCGAAAAGTAACTTTTTGCGTACGGTCGAATTAGGACTCGTGACCACTTCCATTGAGTTCAAAACGCCGTTTGCGATCTTTTTAAGTATAAACTTTGTTATGTTTGGAGTTAGTGGAATTTTGTCACTTTTTCACTTTGGGATTTGGTTTAGGTTGAGCTCATTTACCCCACTTATTAGCTCAGTCCCAACCCCCTCTTCTCTTCATTCCTTCATAATTTCCTAACAACTTAAGCATTAATGGAGAGTGGAATGGGAAATTAAAACTTCAAGCCCTAATCTTCTTTGCAAATCCAACATCTAACTCCAAATACAAAGAGAAGTCATTGATTCTTTTGCCTTTAAGCTTCTCCTTCATTGATTTTTGTCAAAAGCTGAGATTTTTATCTCACATCTTTGTCTATAACTATCTTTGATTGTTGGGTATGAATTCTTAACACTTAGTCATGTGCATTTGCTTTTGGTTTGGATTGAATTAGTGAAAGTCCTAATTTTTAGTGTTTTGGGTTCAAATCTTTAAAAACCCTAACTTTGAAGTTTGAACACGTTTTTGGTGATGCATCGAGGAGCCAATACGACCGAGTAGCCGATAGGCGTAATCCCCTAGCGTCCGTGCTCGATCAGTTGCAAATTGGGAGAGATTTTGCATTCCCAAGCCTTAGGTCGCTCGGCCTACACACATAGGCCTCACGGCCTGCATATAGCTCGTTCCATCCTTAGGTCGCTCGGCAGTAGGTCGTAACACCTTAGGTCGCTCGGCCTGTTTATACTTGGGTCGTCGCTCTTAAGTCGCTCGCCCCTATTAACTCGTCCATTGCTTAGGTCGCTCGGCCTGTTTGCCTTTAGGTCGCTTGTGTCACTTGAGTCGCGCCAGGTCGCTTTAAGTCTCAGCCAACCACTTAGGTCGCTCGGCATTTTGCTTGCAACCATTTAGGTCACTCGCTTAAGTCGCTTGGCCTGCTCCTTAGCTTGCTTGCACCCATTAAGTCGCACCACTTAGGCCGTTAACTCCTTTAGGTCGCTCAGCCATGTTAACTCGGCTAGCTCGGACTCCCTTAGGTCGCTTCCTCCTTAGGTCGCACCACTTGTCGCGTGCTACTTCTTTTGGTCGTTTGCACCTTAACTCGGCCACGTTTCGCCGCAAGGGTATTTCCACTTTGATGGATTTGGAATTGATTTCATTGAATTTTATTCATGTCTCCGAATGTGAATTTTGGTGACGTATTGTTTCTACAATCATTTTTGTGATATGTCACTTTAAAAATATAAAGATTTCCATACTAGTAGTAAATTTCATCAAAACGATTTCAACACTATTTTATTACAAAGCTTGTTCCTTAAACCTATTTCCAATGTATATACAAACCTTTAACTCAGGTACAAGAAATCTAATTAAATGGCTTAGTAAAACAAGTGGTATGAAACGCTTACGTTTACTTCGTCGGTTAATTCTTGGACATATTCGATTGAAACTCTTGTGACAATTTTCTAGTGGAAACTTACAATTTGTTCGTAAATATCTAAGTTAAGCTAGTGGTTATGACACATGAGGCTAAGCTTTTATATTTACTAGCTCACTGTAATTGACACTTCTTGATGATCGTTGATGATCATTTTTGTGATTTGGACTAACAAATGTGCTATATCTCCTTGCCTACGAGGGAGACTAAACCCCGTTTGTGTGATGTTTCGACTCACATATGTGGGGTAGCGACCCATGGTCTTCGCGCCGTTCTTGTGGAGCGTCGGCTCAAAAATTAATGGTTAGCTACCATGGAATACCGTTCCGTTTTGTGATACACGTGTTGGTTAGTTTTCATACTCCCGTTTTGTGATAGGCCTCCCCCTTTTTGTGATTTCTGGATTTCTTGTGATGATTTCTAGAATTTGTGCTACATCAATTCTCGTGATATTCATTGATAAGTTTTATCAATTTTTGTGCATTGGTGAATTTGTGTGTCATTAACTTTTTGTGAATAAAAATATAGGGTATGACATCACTTTTGATCTTTGAGAAGATTCTTGTGATATTGATTAATCTCTTGTTGATTTTCATTTACCTACTTATCACCGTATGTCATTATGGTTATTATACGTATATACCATATCTCTTATTCTATAGCATTTCATCTGATATTTATAGCTAGACTGATCCGTTTATTATTTTCTTATTAAATAATACTCGGGTCAGACCGAGATGTTACAGGTGCTTCTGCTCGACTTCGCATCTGGGATTATCACCATGATTTTTGGTTAACTACTTAGATTAGTAGTTTTTGTTGTAAACATTTGAGATATAGACTCATTGATGTATTCATATTCTTTTGTCTAGCACTTGTAGCTATTCTTTTGTGATAGTGTGGATCTTGTTTGACCACTACTCTGATGTACACTTTCATGTGTTATATTCATATCTTTTTTCCGCCTTTGTGATATGGATGTCTGCGACTGATTTATGTTATGTTTATTTCTATATTTGTTTCCGAAGATTATATATAGCCACTGTGTAGTAGCTTTGAGTTTGTACCGATATGTCGGATTTCCACTTGAGATAAAATGCATGTTATACTATCCGACATAGCGGTGCTCGCACAAAGCAATTACACGGATGGTCGCTCCTCAACAGCCTTATTCTCCGTGCTAGTTGACAGCATTACACCGTAGTGTTCCCGGCTAGCGCGGGTATAGAGGTGGCAATTACACGGATGGTCGCTCCTCAACAGCCTTATTCTCCGTGCTAGTTGACAGCATTACACCGTAGTGTTCCCGGCTAGCGTGGGTATAGAGGTGGGGCGTCACTGAGTTTCAAAAATAAAAGTTATCTGAAATAACTTAGTAAAACTTGAAATTTGAATAACTTGAATAATTTGATTTAAATTTGAATTCAATAGTTAAAGTTGAATTCAATGATTTGGAAATTATGTCCAAAAAGGTTATTCAAGTTATAAAGGTGTTTATATGGGTTTTTAACCATTTAAAGAATATGGTTTTGGAAATTTGAATTCAAGTTTACACTTAAATGGCCTTAACTTATGAAAATTGTAATCGGTTTCTAAAACGAAAATTATTTGTTTCAAATAATAATAGCTTTCATTTAAGGAAAAGGATTTCCAATTTGTGTTACAAGGTTTCAAACTAAAATTAAATTGTGTTGAAAGCTATGGATTAATCTTTGTGAAAGGTTGTTGAGCTTTGTTTAAAAACAAAGAATATTTTAAATGGTGTATCTTTTATATTTAAAAGATCTAAAGTGGAAATGGTTTTCCAGGTTATGAATGAATCCTTCGAAACGTGTTTTGAAAGCTATAAGTTAAATTTTTGATTTAAAGAATTATGAGTTAATCCAATTGAAATGGAAATTAATTTGAAAATCTATGAATGGATCTTTGTGAAACTGGGTGAACTTTATGAAATAAATCTTTTTGTTCAAAGATTTGAAATGGTAATTTGTTTAACCATTTAAAAGAAAATTTTTGGGTAATAAGTTGTGACTTAATTGAAATCCCAATATCCATATGTTTTTAAATATTGCGCTCATTATTCGGTTTAGCCGCGAGAGGACATTTGTGTCATATAACCCATTCTGAATAATGATACGACGATATGGATAGCATTCGAAGACCGGTGGTGAAGACCGGATATTTCTGAAAACGAAAGGATCACTCGTCGAATGTCTCTGCACCGACCGACCCCGGTATAGAGATTCCATATGTGATGGGAAGTCCGGACGTGATTAGGGATTATCCAGATTTGCAAGGGCTTCTTCGGAAGTGCCTTCGGTTCTGTTCGAACCCGGAACAGACTTGTATGGTTGTATGTCTGACACTACACTTTGAGATATAAAGTAGATTTCTTTCAAATACACATCTGTTGGTGGCGGAGAATTTATTCTCTTAGCTTACACCCTTTTCTGAGACGTACGAGCTCAGAGGTTATGTAGTTGATAGTTATCAGCGATATACTCCCAATTTGGTAGTGTGGCATGCTGAGTGCTGCTGTGTGCTGATCATTTGTGATCAAAGCATGGTTTGGTACAAAGCGTAGCTTTGGGGACGAGACTGCATCAGGACCTCACATCCCGAAAATGGTCGAAACAGGAAAGATGCGGCAAGGTTATGAGGGTCGCGCCCTTTAGGGTGTGTCATTCCCTTCTGGTAAAGGGTGGTATCGGGTATGGATCCCAGATATTTAACCTATGTGGTTGCTCCAATCTCATTTACTGCGTGGTTGTTGCTTAGAGGCGCCTCGGATAAAGGTCCTAAAGACCGGGGGATGGCATGCTCGAGAAGTAGTTACCTAGTTACAGAGGTAACCCGACCTTGTGTTGGCAGAGATCCGGTTAGGTTCTTGGGACGTCCAGCTAGAGGCGATCCCATGTGGCAGTAGGAAGTTCCTTAGCTTGACCGTTTGTTGGAAAATTCAGAGAAACAATACGCGCCTTGTACGGTTTTAGTTGTAGAACCTGCCATTTACTTATGGTGGCGCCCCACTGCTTAAATGGTTGCTATAGTAGGCATAGTTCGGAATGACTATGCTGGCTAGGATTGATATTATACTTTTTAAATGGTTTTTCTACACTATGCACTAGTAATTATATCAAAGAAATTTTCTCGTATCAAGCATATTTGACTATCATAAGGAGAAATCTCCTCCAATTCTGCGTTTGCATTGTGTCTGTGGCGGGAGGCCTTATGGTAGTTTCATTTTCTAAAAAGAATTGCGGATTTCAAATTTTAAATCTTTTGTTTGTTTTAAAGACCAAATGTTTTTGTTTGCTCACACCAGTCCCATGACTGACCTGGAGTTTATTTTTCCTTTCCTAAACTCTGGGTGCCCACAATTTTCCCACACGGGCAGTCTAGAGTTGGGTTTTTTTTCAGTTAGTCAGGTTTAGTAGATTATTTGGAGCTAGTTCAGTCTTTGGATGTGGACGACACTTGCTTATCTTTGTGCATCGTTATTGGGAATTCGAGCTATTGTTGGATTGGTGCTTTGGAGATGGTGATTATCCGCTGTTGGAGTTATCTATTGTCTTTCCGCTGCTATTTCTTGTATCGTAACTCTGATGTATATAGGTATTCATCGTATCAGTGTTGTATATTAATATATTCTTTTCCTTCCGCTGTGTTGTACTTAATGGTGTTATAAGCTCCGGTGAACCAGATTCGACGGTTGGATCTGCGGCATTCGAATACAAGTGTCGTATTCGGTGCGAATTGTCGAAGGTCGAGTCAGGATCGCTACATAATTAGTTGAATGATGATTTTTTAACAAAAGTAATTTGGGAATAATTACTTTGTGTAATTAATTAAGAGATTAATTAAGATAATTAACTAAGGTGTAATTAATGTATTTAATGAAGTAAATAAAAGGTAGTTAATTACAGGTTGAGATTAATCAAGTGTAATTAATATTTGCGATTTAATTAATGATTAATTACTTAACATAATTAATTTAGATTGGGATAAATTAAGTTGTAATTATAAATCACTAATTTACATAATTAATGATGTAATTAAAGGTTGATTAATTAAGATTAATTAATTAATAATAAGTGATTTATGAATAATTAATTAATATAAGTAATTAAGGATTAATGTAATTAATTATAGTAAATTAATTTGTAAAGTAATTAGAGATTAATTACTGTTTTTGGTTAAGAATAATTGATTTGTATAATTAATTAAAGATAATTACTTGAATGTAATTGAAGGATAATTAATTCAGGGTGATTAGTTAAGATGGATAATTAAGGGATGATTAATTAATTGATTTGAAATTAATTAATGTTAAGTGAAGGTATTTAAGCGATTGAGGTTAGAAATTCAATTAGAATTAATTAAATTAATTTAGAAGTGATCAAGTTGCTTATGGATGATTGAAGGGTATTGGATGCCTTGAATGAGACTCGAAGAGACCGGGGTCGGGTATTAGAAAACACCCGAAACCACTTCGAATTATTATGGATTGATATGTGAAATCAATAGGGTGGAATGAAATGATTTAAGTGAATTGGACTATTTAATCTAAATTTTGGCACTTAGAAAATTTATGTGTGAAATAAGTGATGTCTATAATAAATTGTGAATTTGTAAACTGATACGAGTTACCCTGGTTTTATTTAAGTTGTATGCTTTGTATTCCATGTTAGATGGGTTTACTCACGCTGGTTTCCAGCCTGACACGGGTGTTACTTTGATGTAATGCTCGGATCAGACCGAGTATTACAGATTTTCAGGTAAGGACGTTCTGGAGCTCAGAAAGCGAGCTGGATGGCAGAAACGTATGGAGTGTTTCCACTGTAATATATTTCTAATTATTTGAAACATGTTGATTTGTATATGTCCAATGTTTGAGTATGTGTGTAACTCTGATGTATTAAAATGTAATCGACAGATATAATATTCTTTTGTAAACTGTTATTATTTGATATTATATTTTCATCCGCTGCGAATGTGATAATCTTTGTAGTGTTTCTTCTTCTTCTTCTATCTCTTTCTTCTTTTTCCTAACTATCTGGAATTTTCGAGATCGAAAATTCAGGGTCGTTACACACGACTTCGGCATGGGCTCGATTTTTGGTGGATGGCCGTGATGGTTTCTGTCGAGCAGGCTACGAAGTCCTGTTCGTACGAGTAGCAATGGCAGCGTTTGGGCATGCGTCAATGAGGTACTGTTTTTTTTTTAAATCAGAGTAATATATATATATATATATGTGTGTGTGTGTGTGTGTGTGTGTGTGTGTGTGTGTGTGTACAATATAGGTTAGAAAATATATTTACAGTAAACTAATTCAGTTTTAATTTGGTAAATGCATATACATATATAGACTAGATTTTGAAAGAAAATATAGGAATTTTTAAAAATGTGAATTTTATATAAAAATTAGATTCTCGAAATCTATAAATTTTATTTATTTATTTATTTATTTTATTTTGCATGCATTTTAAAAGAGAATAAATATACATTTGCGTATTTTAAATTTGCTAATTTATCTTTAAATTAATGGTTTGGTGATTAATTTATTTTATTAAACTATTTAATAGTTTTAACTACTGAAAATAAATTATTAAAGGGAATTTAGTTTTAAATTTAATTTTTAGTTAAATAAATATATAAAAGAAGGAATTTGTTTAAAATTTAAAAATATAAGTTAAAAATCAAAATTGTTAACTAGTTAAATTTATTAAAGTAAAATGGGTTTAGAAATTTAATTCTTTGTTTAAAATTAAATCATTAGTTTAAAATTTAAATATTAGTCGAATTAAAATTTTAAAATGGCAACTGAATTGTTCGATTTATATTTATACAAGGTCAAAATTACAGAGAAAACAGTCTGGATTGAAAATGGTTGCATGCGTACGCAAAGGTGAGATCTTCTCATTCAAATCATAATAATTGAAAATTTCAGTTATCGATTGATTGTTGAATTGCGATAATTAAATTTAAAATTGTTGATTGTGTATTTGGATGATAAATTATTATCAATTGTATTGAAATAGACCCTACACGCCGCATAATAGCGGATGATATTATATTAAACCCATATACCATGATATTCTACTTCGAAGTGGAACCGGTATTATATATGTATTTGGAGTGATTGATTTCCCGCATTATATATCGGATAAGACCCTATGTGTCGCATAATAGCGGATGATATTATATAAATCCCATATACCACGATAGTCCACCTCGAAGTGGAATTGGCATTTAATTGTTGTGCTAACGTCTGTGGATGCAGGGAAACAGGTTGGAGGGATCCAACTCGATTCCTCGAATATTTGAATTTGTTTAAATGTTATGTTGTTTTATTTATAGCTCCTGTATGATTGTATTTGTGATTGAAATCGTTGAAGGCTAAAATTTAGCCGAATATATTTTTGGTATTGTAGAATACCAAAAATAAATAAAATTGGATTTTTAAATTTAAGTAGAAAATCTATAGTGAAATCCTATGGAATAAAATTTCAAAATATGGGAAAAAATTTAATAAATGGATTTCAAGTAATAATATTAAAAAGGGTGAAGAATTTATTTTAAAAATATGGATTTTTAAATAATTGGAAAAGAAGGAATTTATTTTAAAAATAAATTTGGAAATTGATTTGGTGTTAAAAGAATAAATCTTTGGGAAATCAATATGAAAATTGATTTGGTGTTTGAATGAAAACTAATTTGGTGTTTAAATTAAAATTTGAAATCAATTTGGTAATTGATTTGGTGTTTTAAAATGATTTTTGAAATCGATTTAAAAATGATATATAAGTGGATAATTGGGAATTTGAATTCATAATGGGAATTTTATAAAGGAAAGGGAGTTTTGTTTTAAAAATAAATATTGTTTTATTTTTAAATAAGTGTGGAAAGGAATTTACGGATTTGGAATGTAAATTTAAAATAAATCCAGAAGGATTTATTAATTGATTAAAAATGATCCATTTTGAAAAGGAAGGTGTATTTTCCCTGAAAAGCCGAGTATGTTTGTAAAATAGCTTTTGAAATATAAATTAAAAGTTCTAGAGTTGGTTTTAAAAGAATATTTTGGAGACATTAGTTTCTTAAGTTATTTTGTAAATCTTTTAAGTAAAGATTTATTTAATTAATTATGGAAGTAATGATTTAAAGTTTTAATTGATATTGGTTTTAGAAATTGGATGTTTAAATAGTTATATCCTATCTACTAATTTTATTTAAAAATAAGTTTGGACTTGAATTTTTATATGTGACATTAGTATTTTATTTTTATAACTAATATTTAAGCAAGTGATTCAAAATAGTTTTATTTTAAATATTTCCAAATATATTTTGGATAAGTATTTTTAATTATTTTAAATTATTTGAACTCGGCAGATTTTCAGTGGAAATAAATAAATATTTGGAAATGTTTTCCGCGTAAGGAAAAATGATTTGAAATTTGTTTTCAAGGTATTGAAATGTGGAAAAGTGATTTGAAATTTGTTTTCAAAAGATTGAAAGGTGAAAAGTGATATGAAATTTGTTTTCAAACGGTTGGAGTGTTAAAATATATCTTGCGAAGATATTTTGAAAATAAATAATTGGGTGAAGAATTATTTAAATCTGGTGATTGTTGTGAATATTGATTGATAGTTAAATAACCGAATATCAATATTGGTGCTTAAGAGACATTTGAATTTCGATGCGACCGGGGGTCGGATTCCAAATGGACATTCGAAAACCACATCGAACCTTTGTGATTGTGATGGATCTTTTATTTAAAAGATCAAAGTGGAAATTTGTTGTGATTTGTTTGAAATCTGAATGTAACACTAATTTTTAAAATAAACGCTCGTTATTCGAATTAGCCAGGAGAGGACTTTGTGTCGTAAAACCCATTCCGAATAATGATACGGTGAAATGGGATTGCATTTGAAGATGGTGTTGAAGACCGGGTATTTTCGAAAACGAAAGGATTACCTGTCGAATATCTCTGCACCGGGTTGCTCCGGTATAGAGATTTTATCACCCTTTGTAATGGGGATTGCGGACGTGATTAGTGATATCCGGATTTGCAAGGGTTCTTTGAAGGGCCTTCGGTTCCGTTCGATCCAGGAACGGATTTGTATGGATGGGTGTTTGACATTACACTTTGAGATATAAAGCTGATTTCTATCAAATACATTTCTGTTGGTGGCAGAGAATTTATTCTCTTAGCTTAACACCCTTCTCTGAGACGTACGACCTCAGACGCTATATAGTTGATGGTTATTAGTGATATACTTCCAATTTGGTAGTGTGACATACGAAGTGTTGCAGATCATTTGTTGATCAAAGCATGGCTTTGTGAAAAGTGTAGCTTTGTGGACGAGACCTCGTCAGACCTCACACCTCGGAAATGACGAAACATGAAGGATGCGGCAAGGTTATTAGGGGGTAGCGCCTCCTGAGGGTATGTCATTTCCTTCTGGAAAAGGGTTGTATCATGGTATGGAGCCCAGATATTTAACCTATGTTGTTGCTACAAATTTATTATACTTTGTGGTTGTTGCTTTGTGGTTAAGGTTCCTTGGATAAAGGTCGCAAACGACCGGGGGATGGCATACTCATGTAGTAGTTACCTAGTTACAGAGGTAACCCGGCCTTGTGTTGGTAGAGAGCTGGTTAAGTTCTCGGGGTGTCCCTCCAGAGGCGTACCCATGTGGCATAAGAAGTTCCTTAGCCTGATCATTTGTTGGAAATCCAATCCCCAATACGCGCCTTGTACGGTTTTATTTGTAGAACCTGCCATCTAATATGGTAGCGATAGCAGGCATACTATAATGGTACGTATGCTGGATAAGATTAATGTTATACATGCAAATGTTTTCCACTATGCACTAATAATAATATCAAAAAAGATTTTGCGCATCGAGCATGTTTGACTACCATAAGGAGAAATATCCTCCAATTGTGCGCTTGCATTGTGTGCGTGTGGGGAGGCCTTATGGTAGTTTCATTTTCCAAAAGCATAGCGGATTTCCTTTCCTTTTCTTTGTGAAAATAACCGATTTTAAGATCACACACCAGTCCCTTGACTGGCCTAGAGTTTATTGTTCCCTTTCTAAACTTTGGGTGCCCACAATTTTCCACACGGGCAACCTAGAGTCAGGTCATCAGTTATTCGAGAGCGAAGTCAAGAAGTTGTTGCGGAAATCAAGAGTTGAAGCTGAATGGCGAGACGTATCACTTATACTATATAGTGTCCGTTGCATTGGGATTGCTGCAAGTTCAGTTTTAATATGGATTGCATGTTGTAAAAGCCTAGTGTTGAATGGTGTCGTTGTAAACTCTGATAATATGATGTATAAACCAATATAGTGCTTTTGTTTTAAAGATTATTCACTTATCTATTATATTTGTTCCGCTGCGAATTATGAGATTCTGTTATTGTTTCTGTTTCTTCTTCTATCTTCTTCTTCTTTAACCCTAAAGGTTTGCTTTTTCGGCATTTGATTTTGCGGCATTTGATACAGTGGACGTATCGATGTCGACTTTCGGGCGTCCAAAAAACGTGTTATTACACAAAAGGTTATAGAATTGGCAACAAAAAAGTTCTACTGAAAGTGTTATATTAGCTTATTTGATTTAAACAACTTTTTAATATTTGAAAATTCATATTCTCTATTCCAAATCTCTTTTAAACCATATTAATAGATTTATCAAATTTATTTCATATTTTTAATCATTTAAAAATATCATTTATAAAGAAATACCTTTTTGGTTTCCGAAGTGCAAAACCGTGATGTTTTTAGAAAATTGTTTTGGACATATTTCTAAACATACAAGATGAAATCTTGATTTTATTTCTTTATCTCTTTAAACATATTTAAATTTTTATAAAACATTTCTAACTCATTTTAAAACTATTTCCAAAAGTTTTAAGCATTCCATATACACCATTTCATTTTCAAAAGAAAAGTGATTTTCTTTGTGCTTATCGACGTGTATTAACGTGACTTGGTAAAACAATTTAACAATCATATCAAATAAACAATACTTGATGATCAAAGCATATACAAGCATCCATAGCAATCATAACACATCATCAAATATTTATATATATCTAAATATAGATATTAAATAGAGTTTCTCACCATAAACCAAGGCGATAAACTTCCTACCAACATTCTAATCAACCAACACTTCACTAACTACTTCCTACTTTATTGAACACTAGCAAAAACACACCCTCTCCCTTCCAAAAGCTTGGCCGAGGCTTGAGATGTAGGTTGGCCGAAAGGATAGAGAGGAAGTGGTAGAGCTTTGAACTTAAATTTCCAAGATTTAGATCTGAAAAATAGGTTATCCTGTATCTAATTTTAAGCCCTCTAAATATAAAAATTTAGAAAAGCTTTTAACTAAAAAGTAGTTGAAAATTATTTTCTATTGAATTCGAAAAAAATAATCATTTAAATACAAGTGTTTTTAAGGGAGATATGATAGAATGAAGAAGAGCTATTGTCGGATTGACAAAATTGAAACCCAAAAATGGACTTCAAAGAATTGAGTTTCATGTATAGCAAACCTCAAAACTGGAAAAAGTGTTCAACATGAAAGTTGTAGCCACTAGAATTTTAATTATCTAGTAAAAATAATTTCTTAATTTAGATCAGTTATGATCAAACTTATGATCAAAACAAAATGGTCTATTCTCTATCTCAAAAACTGGGCCAGAGAATGCAGTGGAAAAACGTTCAACACGAAAGTTGTAGCCACTAGAATTTTAATTATCTAGTAAAAATAATTTCTAAATTTGGATCAGTTATGATCAAACTTATGATCAAAACAAAATCTCAACACCGTCTTTAAATGCAATCATATTTCGTCGTATCGTATTCGGAATGGGTTTTATGATACAAGGTCCTCTCCCGGCTAATCCGAATAACGAGCGTTTATTTTTAAAAATAAGTGTTCAATCAGATTTCAAAAAAATCACAACAAATTTCTACTATGATCTTTTAAATAAAAGATCCATCACAATCACAAAGGTTCTATGTGGTTTTCGGATATCCACTTAGAATCCGACCCCCGGTCGCATCGAAATTCAAATGCCATTAAAAAGGCCAATATTGATAGTCAGTTATTTTAACTATCAATAAATGTTCACAACAATTACCGAGATTTCAATAATTTTCCAATTATTATTTTCAAAATATATATATATATATATATATATATATATATATATATATATATATATATATATATATAACACTTAAACCATTTGAAAACAAAATTCAAATCACTTATCCTTATGCGGAACACATTTCCAAATATTTATTTCCACTGAAGATCTACCGAGATCAAATGCTTTAAAATAATTTAAATTACTTATCTAAGCATGTATACTTGGAAATAAAACTATTTTAAAACACTTACTTAAATATTAGTTATGAAAATATATACTAATATCTTATATAACTTCAAGTCCAAACTAATTTCAAAATAAAATTTGTAGATAGGATATCACCTACTTAAACATCCATTTTCTAAATCAAAAATCAATTTTAATCTTTAAAATAATCCCTTCTATAATAAATTAAATAAATCTTTACTTTACAGATTTAAAAAAATTCCAAAAATAGTGTCTCCAACCATATTTTCTTTTTTTTAATCAATTTCTAGAACTTTTAATTCATACTTCAAAAGTTACTCTAAAAATATACTCGGCTTTCCAGGGAAGAATTCTCTTTCCGTTTATATCAATTAGTAAATCTTTCTGGATTTACTTTAAATTTACGTTGCAAATCTGTAAATTCCTTTTCACACCTTTAAAATAAACCAACATTTATTTTTAAATCAAAATTTCCTTTCCTTATAAAATTCCCAATCTGAATTTAAATTTCCAAATTATCCACTGATATATGATTTTTAAATCGATTTCAAAAAAATCGTATACAAACACCAAATCAATTTCCAATTTGATTTCTAAATTTATTTCAACACCGAATTTATTATCTTTTGAAACGAATTCCTTCTTTTAAATTTATTCAACTTTCTAAAATTACTTTACTATAAATTCTCTACTAAATTTCAAAAATCAAATTTTATTTATTTCCGGTATCCTACGATACCAAAAACATATTGTGCTAAATTATAGCCTATAATAATTTCAATTACAATATAATCACACGGAGATTATCACCACACAACATATGAAACAAATTCAAGATTTGAGGAATCCAGTTGGATCCCACCAACCTGTTTTCCCTGCATCCACACACGTTAGCACAACAATTAAATAACAATTCCACTTCGAGGTGGAATATCGCGGTATATGGGATTTATAAAATATCATCCACTATTACGCGACGCAATAGGGTCTAAACTAATATAACTGATAATAAATTAATCCTCCTGGCACACAATCAACAATTAAATTTAACTATCACAATTCAACCATCAATCAATAACTAAAATTTTCAATTATTATTTTTAGTGAGAAGATCTCACCTTTGCTTTGCATACAATCCATTTTCCATTCCTGTTTTTTTTTCACGATCTTTTGACGTTGTATAAACATTTATATAATTTATTAATATTTAAAGTAATCGAACAATTAAATTCCATTTGATAATTTTAATTCAACTAATAATTTAATTTTAAACTGATTCCTTTTAATAAAATATTTTCTAATGTCCAACAGTTAAATAAGTTTTAATTCCCACAATATATTATTTTAGAATTAAATCAGCAAATGAAAATAGGTATATCTATATTTTTATTTTATTTTGAAACTGCATATACAAATAAGCTATATTATATTCATAAAGCTCGGATTTATTTCCAAAATCTTATATAAGCTTTTAAACATGTTAACATTCCTATTTTTCCAAACTCTATCTATATATAAATAAATAAATAAAAATCTGTTTCTATCTATACTTTAAACATGTATGTATATTTCTTTTCTGTATTTTGAAATATGTATACATATATTACTATCCCTGATATTTTAAATTAATAGGTAAGCTTCCAGATAAATAAAAATTCCTTAAGCTATCATTAATACAACTTTAAAATGTTATTACTATTTTCTTTACTGTACTTCTGTTAATTTAATTAATAGAAAATAAGTACCTTACTGCCTATTAAATTAAAACATTCAAATTAAACAACTAGTACCTTACTGCCTTATTCAATCGAGAATACTATCACAAGTTCACATCTGACACTTTCACCAGTTCGAGCTCAGAAATGCCACGTCCCAAACTCTATCGTGACATCGCCAAACCCTAATCTTACCGAATCTTTGCCAACGTCGAACCCTAAAGTCGACAGCGCCACTTTGCCTGTCGCGAACCTTACGAGCTTACTGCCCCACTTTTTAATGCACACGCATGAGCGCCTACGCCCATGCCTCAGTCGAACTCTACCGCCGACGTCCTTCGGTTTAACTTGCGTCGTCGCCCAAAAACTCGATCGCAATACCCCTTGAAATTCTCGTGCACGATGGCTTAACTTGCCCTCTCTCTTTCTTACAGATTCTCGAATTAAACCGAGAAAGGGAATAAAAAGAAGGAAAGCAACTGAATTTAATTTTTCTGTTCGTCCGCCATTTTTTTAATTTTTTTCTTTCGATTCTGGATTTGGGGCTTAGGGCTCCAGTTCGAAATTAAGAACTAAGGAGTTTATCGGCCGTTAAATTTGCAATGAAGGCGGCTACCAGATTATATTTAGGGTTGTGATTGAGCGTGAGTAAATATACATTTATTAATATTGTTTTAATATTGTCTCAAACTATAACATGCTTTTCAAACGAACTCCGAATCACACGTGCCGCAAGGCGATTATAATGTTTTACTCATATTCCGAACACAATGGAACGTGTTTCGGAGCCTAATTCAATCCTATGTGGAAGATAGATTTTTAAATCGAGTTTAAATATTAAATTCCCGATATAAATTTCAGCGCGTTTATATATCGTACGCTCACACAACAACTCCAAACATTACAAAAATTGAAATCCGATAATAATACAATATTATGGATCCAATGGAACTGGTTTCGTCGAATTCTGAGACTTCCTCGGAAGGCTATTTTTAAATATCGATTTAAACAATGTAATTTCAAAACTGAATGAAATATTTCCAAATCAAATTCTGAAGCTTCCGTTATCTTCAGTATCATTAATATAAATTTTCTAAGCCTTGAAAAATATTTTTAATCACCTTAAACTAAAGATTTAAATTTTTATCCAACTTCAATGAATTAAATTCAAAAACTTAATTGCCAAATCCATAGTTATATTTTGAAATTCGAGTTAAAATAACTTCCAAATATTTAAAATCTATTAAATATTTCAATTTCAAATGTCAAAAATTTCCGGGTCGTCACATCCTTCCCCTTTAAAAGAATTTCGTCCTGAAATTTCTAGTTAAGAAGAATGATCCTCAACCCATTTGTTATCTTTCCAAAACTAAACAGTTTTATCAACTTGCCCAAAACAAATCTATTTATTTAAGACCCATCATTAATTCAAATAACTTTCTAAATTCAATTATATGTTCCAAACAACATTGTTTTCTCAATAATTTAAGTTTAAAATTTTAAATTCAAAATTCAAATTATCCAAAATTTCTTAAAAAATTTTAACTCCCTAAATTTTCGAAAAATTTCGCCAGCGTCTCCTTTGCGCGGCTAGCTCAGTACAAATACAAAATGCCTCTACGGGCTCCCAAATTCCAAAATAAAACAAAAGCCAAGTGGTTAGATCAAAAACCCAATCAAATTTCATATAGGAATTTAAACACACACCTTTTTGTCGAGCAATTCAAATTTATCTTCTGAAATCAAAATCAATTTTCCCTACTTGCTTTATAATACCTGTATATTTAATTTAACCATATCCCACTACAGATTTCAAAATCATTTTATACATTTCCTTACAGAGGTTTCATATCTACTTCTATTCAAATTTGTTTTCCCATTACCATATGAATTCACTTTAGCTTCAACTCTGAATATTTAATTTTATCTTCCATTTATAACTGATTTATATCATTATTTTAATTTAGTTTCATGCACTAATTTATTTCAAAAATTTTGGCAGAGTCATCTTTGTACGGAGGAGCTTTTGCAATTTGACAAAAGATATAAATATATATACATCGACCCACCTGGTTGGAAAAAACAAAAACAGTTCATATTTCCTATTTTTATTGCGTAGGCGTACCTTATTTAGCATTTTTAAGCAAAGTGATTTATTATTAGCATTTTAGCGCGACCAAATCCAGCCAAACGGCCCCCCTGTACCTGTACTTACTCAATGTAAACACGTAAGTGCCATATATAGGAAATCTATTTACACTTCACTTATTTTCAATAGTGAACACATAGTTTTCATAAGCAATGCACTCAAAATAATTCCCATAAGCAATTTATAAGGTTTCAACACAAATTTAATTGCTTACAACTACATTCCTGATCATTTCTATTCAATTCAAGCGATTTACAATTCACTTTCTTTCATTCAATTCATTTTTTTAACATAACGAACTCATATCCATTTTAATTGATTCAAAAATCAATTTTATTGGCTTTCATTAACTCATAGAATTTTATGCAATCTCGTTTGCGTCAAACGACAACCATTTCTATGCAAATTCGACGATATTCACTAAATAGAATATCCAGTCTAGTTTACAACTAATTTAAATTAATACCAACACAATTTACTCTTTATTCTGTTTCATTTCCAATTGATTCCGTTCAATTCATTTTGTATTCCATATTCACATTCATTTTATAAACCTCATTTATGTATATTCAACAAACCAACTATGCATTCACTATGCAATTATAGCTTACAAAACAACTATACTTGGCATCAATTTTCAAAGCCAAGTTTTCTTTTTTATTGACATTCAAATTCATATCATACTAATTCAATAGTTCATTGTCAATATTTATACTTGCATTTTTAGTTCTAATCCATTCATTTGCATTTCATTAATCAAACAAGTTTCATTCACAACCATAGCATAAAACTTGACAACAACCATTTCACAATTTTACTTACGTCGAGCTTTTATCCAATATTTACTTGAATTCAATCCATTTTATTTTTACTTTTCCAAAGTTTGGATTTTTATCCAACTTGATCCAAGTCAAATCTCATTCCATTTTTCAATTCAAATTCATTTACTCACAAATGTTAACTCATTTGTTCATTCACAAATTTATTCCACACTTACTTTTTATTTATCCCTTTTCAATTTGAATCTTATTCCAATCAAATTTCAAATATTTTTTATAAGTTATCAAACTTATTTAGATATCGTAACATATTAAAGATTTCCAGAGTCTTTTCACCTTTTCCAAAACCATTATTGAAACAATTCAAATTATCCTTTGAATTTCAAACCAAACCCAAATTTTCCCAACAACTTCCATTTAAAAAACTTGGCAGCAATTACTCTTTTGGAAACCCGAAATGAACACCGATGGTGTCGCGATCATCACCGGAGTTATTTTCCAGCGACCGAAAAGAGTTTAGAGCTTTTATCCCTCCAAAAACATTTTTTTCAAACCCTTGAAAACTATTTCCAATCCCAAAAGGAATTTAATTTCCAAACTTCACGAATTTCAAATATTTTCAAGAACATTTCCAAATATTTCTCTAGAATTCTATTTCAAATTATAAATCTCATTTACAATTTACAATTCTCATTTGTATATGGATTTATTTCTTAACTTTGGAGTTACGATGTCAATTTCCTATTCAAATGATAATAATATTATCACTTCCTAACAATCAAGCAACCATATATTATAATAATTTACGAAGATGATTTCCTTTATCTATGAAAATAGCTTTGGGTAAAATTATTTCATTCACCCTATTTTAAAACGATATCATGTCGAATTTGTTCTGTACAAGTGTTTAGAGATCCCTATCAATAATGTTAATTACTCGTATTGACCAGAATCCATATACCACTCAACATACAATCATCACAATATAAAACAATTTTATATTCACTAACAAATACGCGCTTATATCTATTATTACACTCACACTCGTTCTAAGTACTGCTGACTTTATCTCTAATGAGTAATACCTAACAGAGCCAAGGTTGTCGCTTAACTAACTACTCTGATACCACTTGTAAAGGCCCGCAAATCCGTACCCCTTTGAGCTGGCAAAATTCCACAACAATTCAGCCAAAGAGGAACAAACTTACGAGTCTTTAGGGTTAAAGAATGAAGAGGTAGAAGAAGAAGAAACAGAAACAATAACAGAATCTCACATATCGCAGCGGAACAAATATAATAGATAAATAAATATCTTTAAAACAAAGAACTACATCAGTTATTACATTACATCACATTACATTATTAGAGTTTACAACAACATGATACAACACTTACGATAACTAATCCATATGTAAACTGAACTTTCAGCAAAAGCAATCCCAACGCAGCGGATACTACATAGTATAAATAATACGTCTCGCCATCCAGCTTGAACTCCAGTTTTCCGTAGCACATCTTTTTCGACTTCACTCCAGAATAACTGATAACTTGACTCTAGGCTGCCCGTGTGGAAAAATTGTGGGCACCCAGAGTTTAGAAAGGGAACAATAAACTCCAGGTCAGTCATGGGACTGGTGTGAGATCCTAAGAACAGTTATTTTCACAAAGAAAATAAGAAGAAATTCGGTATGCTTTCGGAAAATGAAACTACCATAAGGCCTCCCACCACACACACAATGCAAATGTAGAATTGAAGGAGATTTCTCCTTATGATAGTCAAACATGCTTGATATGCAAATCATTTCGATATTATTATTAGTGCATGGTGTAGAAAACATTTCGAAAGTATAATATTAATCTTAGCCAGCATACAACCATTATTGTATGCCTACTATAACTACCATCTAAACAGTAGGGCGCCGCCATAAGTAAATGGCAGGTTATACAACTAAAATCGTACAAGGCGCCTATCGTTTCTTTGGATTTCCAACAAATGGTCAGGCTAAGGAACTTCCTACTGCCACATGAGTACGCCTCTGGAGGGACGTCCCGAGAACTTAACCAGCTCTCTGCCAACACAAGGCCGGTTTACCTCTGTAACTAGGTAACTACTACACGAGTATGCCATCCCCCGGTCATTTAGGACATTTATCCGAGGATCCTCTACACCAACAGCCACAAAGAAAAGTATTTGCAGTAACCACAAAGGTTAAATATCAGGGCTCCAAACCTGCCACCACCATTTTCCAGAAGGAAATGACATACCATAAAGGGCGCAACCCTCATAAACTTGCCGCATCTTTCCTGTATTGACCATTTTCGAGGTGTGAGGTCCGACGAAGTCTCATCCACAAAGCTACACTTTTCACAAAGTCATGCTTTGATCAATAAATGATCAGCAGCACTTCGTACGCCACATTACCAGTTTGGGAATATATCACTAGTTACCATCAACTACATAACCTCTAAGCTCGTACGTCTTAGAGAAGGATGTTAAGCTAAGAGAATAAATTCTCCGCCACCAACAGAAATGTATTTGATAGAAACCAGCTTTACATCTCAAAGTGTAATGTCGAAAACACATCCATACAAGTCCATTCCGGGATCGAACGGAAGGCACTTCAAAGAAGCCCTTGCAAATCCGGATATTCACTAATCACATCCGGAATCCCCATCACGAAGGGTGATATAATCTCTATACCGGAGCAACCCGGTGCAGAGACAATCGACAGGTAATCCTTTCGCTTTCGGAAATACCCGGTCTTCAACACCGTCTTTAAATGCAATCCCATTTCGTCGTATCGTTATTCGGAATGGGTTTTATGACACAAGGTCCTCTCCCGGCTAATCCGAATAAAGAGCGCTTATTTTTAAAAATAAGTGTTCGATCAGATTTCAGACAAATCACAACAAATTTCTACTTTGATCTTTTAAATAAAAGATCCATCACAATCACAAAGGTTAGATATGGTTTTTGGATATCATCGAAATTCAAATGCCATAAAAAAGGCCAACATTGATAGTCGGTTATCTAACTATCAATAAATGTTCACAATAATCGCCAAGATTTCAATAATTTTCCAATTATTATTTTCAAAATATCTTCGCATGATATATATATATATATATATATATATATATATAACACTTCAACCATTTAAAAACATATTTCAAATCACTTATCCTTATGCGGAACACATTTCCAAATATTTATTTCCACTGAAGATCTGCCGAGTTCAAATGCTTTAAAAGAATTCAAATTACTTATCCAAGCATGTATACTTGGAAATAAACTATTTTAAAACACTTACTTAAATATTAGTTATGAAAATATATACTAATATTATTATATAACTTCAAGTCCAAACTAATTTTAAAATAAAATTAGTAGATAGGATATCACCTACTTAAACATCCATTTTCTAAATCAAAAATCAATTTTAATCTTTAAAATAATCCCTTCTATAATTAACTAAATAAATCTTTACATTTAAGATTTAAAACAATTTCCAAAAATATTGTCTCCAACCATAATTTCTTTCTTCAAATCAATTTCTAGAACTTTTAATTTATACTTCAAAAGCTACTCTAAAAATATACTCGGCTTTCCAGGGCTCTTTCCGTTTATATCAATTAATAAATCTTTCTGGATTTACTTTAAATTTACGTTCCAAATCTGTAAATTCCTTTTCACACCTTTAAAAATAAACCAACATTTATTTTTAAATCAAAATTCCCTTTCCTTATAAATTTCCCATTCTGAATTTAAATTCCCAAAATATCCACTGATATATGATTTTTAAACCGATTTCAAAAAAATCATATACAAACACCATATCAATTTCCAATTTGATTTCTAAATTTATTTCAACACCGAATTTATTATCTTTTGAAACGAATTCCTTCTTTTAAATTTATTCAATTTTCTAAAATTACTTTACTATAAATTCTCTACTAAAATTCAAAAATCAAATTTTATTTATTTCTGGTATCCTACGATACCAAAAACATATTCGGCTAAATTATAGCCTGCAATAATTTCAATTACAATATAATCACACCGAGATTATCACCACACAACATAGAAACAAATTCAAGATTTGAGGAATCCAGTTGGATCACTCCAACCTGTTTTTCCTGCATCCACGGACGTTGGCACTACAATTAAATACCAATTCCACTTCGAGGAAGAATATCACGGTATATGGGATTTATAAAATATCATCCTCTATTATGCGGCGCAATAGAGTCTAAACTAATATAACTGATAATAAATTAATCATCCCAGCACACAATCAAAAATTAAATTTAACTATCACAATTCAACCATCAATAAATAACTGAAATTTTCAATTATTATTTTGAGTGAGAAGATCTCACCTTTGCTTTGCATACAATCCATTTTCCATTCCAGTTTGTTTTTTCACGATCTTTTGACCTTGTATAAACATTTATACAATTTATTAATATTGAAAGTAATCGAACAATTAAATTCCATTTGATAATTTTAATTCAACTAATAATTTAATTTTAAACTGGTTCCTTTTAGTAAAATATTTTCTAATGACCAACAGTTAAATAAGTTTTAATTCCTACAACATATTATTTTAGAATTAAATCAGTAAATTAACATAGGTATATCTATATTTTTATTTTATTTTGAAACTGCATATACAAATAAGCTATATTATATTTATATAAACTCTTATTTATTTCCAAAATCTTATATAAGCTTTCAAATATCTTAACATTCCTATTTTTCCAAACTCTATTTATATATAAATAAATAAATAAAAATCTGTTTTTATCTATATTTTAAACATGTATGTATATTTCTTTTCTGTATTTTGAAATATGTATATATATTACTATCCTTGATATTTTAAATTTATAGGTAAGCTTCCAGATAAATAAAAATTCCTTAAGCTATTATTAATACAACTTTAAAATGTTATATTTTTTTCTTTACTGTAATTCTGTTAATTTAATTAATAGAAAATAAGTACCTTACTGCCTATTAAATTAAAACATTCAAATTAAATAACTAGTACCTTACTTCCTCATTCAATCGAGAATGCTATCACAAGTTCACATCTGACACTTTCACCAGTTCGAGCTCAGAAATGCCACGTCCCAAACTCTATCGTGCCATCGCAAAACCCTAGTCTTACCGAAACTTTGCCAACGTCGAACCCCAACGTCGAACCCCAAAGTCGCGAACCTTACGAGCTTACTGCCCCACTTTTCAATGCACGCACACGAGCGCCTTCGCCCATGCCTCATTCGAACTCTACCGCCGATGTCCTTCGGTTTAACTTGTGCCATCGCCCAAAAACTCGATCGCGATACCCTTTGATATTCTCGCGCGCGATGGCATGACTTGCCCTCTCTCTCCCTTACTGATTCTCGAATTAAAGTAAGAAAGGGAATAAAAAGAAGGAAAGCAACTGAATTTAATTTTTCTGTACGTCCGCCATTTTTTTAATTTTTTTCTTTTGATTCTGGATTTGGGGCTTAGGGCTCCAGTTCGAAATTAAGAACTAAGGCGTTTATCGGCCATTGAATTTGCAATGAAGGCAGCTACCAGATTAGATTTGGGGCTGTGACTGAGCGTGAATAAATATACATTTATTAATATTATTTTAATATTGTCTCAAACTATAACATGCTTTTCAAACGAACTCCGAATCACACGTGCCGCCAGGCGATTATAATGTTTTACCCGTATTGTGAACACAATGGAACGTGTTTCGGAGCCCAGTTCAATCTATGTGGAAGATTGCTTTTTAAATCGAGTATTAAATTCCCGATATAAATTTTAGCGCGTTTATATATCGTACGCTCACACAACTCCAAATATTAATTGAAATCCAATAATAATACAATATTACGGATCCAATGGAACTGGTTTCGTCGAATTCTGAGACTGTGCCTCGGAAGGCTATTTTTAAATATCGATTTAAACAATATAATTTCAAAACTGAATAAAGTATTTCCAAATCAAATTCTGAAGCTTCCATTATCTTCGGTATCATCAATATAAATTTTCTAAGCCTTGAAAAATATTTTTAATCGCCTTAAACTGAAGATTTAAATTTTTATCCAACTTCAATGAATTAAATTCAAAAATTTAATTACCAAATCCATAGTTATACTTTGAAATTCGAGTTAAAATAACTTCCAAATATTTAAAATCTATTAAATATTTCAATTTCAAATGTTAAAAATTTCCGGGTTGTCACATGTTATATTATGAATGGAATTTACGTTAATTTCAAATATTATCTCAATTTACATTAAGATAATATTAGATTACCTTTAAATGAAATTTATTTCTTATTGCACAAATATATGCCTATTTACATCTTAATTAGAATAGATGTTACATTTCTAAATGTGTACTTCTATCAATTGTTCACATTAATTAAGGGTTAAAGCTAATTAATAAATTTACCTATATTCCATTCTTATACCAATTTATTACTTATGCATACCTTAGTTTCTATGAAATTTATCCATTCACACTTCCGTTGTTTAATTCATTACCATTAAAGTAATGTTTATTATTAACAACAAACATTATAATTACTTATAGAACATTGATTTTTATTTAATGACCATTTATTATAATTTAAATTCCTTAATTTAATTCAATGTTTACATTTCATTCTCATATATTCAATTTGTCGCTAAGTATACACCTACATTATTTCCACTGACTTGAATTTCATTCGGTTTTTTTAATAATTACCTTAGTTAACATTAATGTAACATTTTCTTTATTTTTATTGCAATTGATACAAAATTCAATTGCTAATTCTTAATATCCTCTAAATTAACAACTTCCAAACATTGTATTACTCCTCACATTAATGTAATTTTTTTTATTTGTTAAAATTTGATTTCTCATTTCAATTAATTGTCGTTTCTTTAAACCTATTAATTATTAACCTAAGTTAGCACTGTTACGTTTTAATTTACTTATTAGCTTATAACAAGTGCTACCATTAGTTCATACACTAATTCATTCTATTTCCATTCATTATACATTAAATTTATTAGTAAGCCAACATTTAAATTATTATTTTACCTTTTATATCCCATACAAATTAATGCACACATTAATTCATTCTATCCTAGCCGCGCCGTGCGCCTAGCTCCACCCTCCCACTCGCGAGACGCAGGCCTCGAAGGTCAAACCGAAAGCAGCAGCCACCAAAAACTTTAAACCCTATTAATTATTAACCTAAATTAACACTGTTACGTTTTAATTTACTTAATAGCTTATAACAAGTGCTACCATTAGTTCATACACTAATTCATTCTATTTCCATTCATTATACGTTAAATTTATTAGTAAGCCAACATTTAAATTATTAATTTACCTTTTATATCCCATTATAAATTAATGCACACATTAATTCATTCTATCCTAGCCGCGCCACGCGCCTAGCTCCACCCTCCCACTCGCGACACGCATGCCTCGAAGGTCAAACAGAAAGCAGCAGCCATCAAAAATTTTAAACCCTAATCGAATTTTTTCGCAAATCTAGCCATTGATTCGCCGCACGAACCACTCAGATCGACACGCCTCAGCCTCCTCTTCAAAACTCAGAAACGGTTCGTCGATTAGTCGATGTTCATCGACGCGTGATGAACGGCCCAAAATGGTTCTACGATTTCCGGACAAACAATGAGTCAAATCGAAAAATGAGTTGCAGATCTGAGTTACACTCTTCAAGAGCTTCGAATTGATATAAAATTTGGCATATATTATGGAGTTTGAAATTTCAGCTTTGGATTTGATTTGGGATTGCAATCGGAAATTAGGGTTTGCCTGCCATTAAAGTGAGGAGGTGAATAGAACGTATAGAAAGGAGGAACATATCTACAATATGAAATCGGTTGGGTTCAATTAATAAATTTTAACTCTAGCGTGAGTATAAACATCAAAATGGATGTGCTTTAACGAACGAATTAGCAATATGAAAGGAAAATGTCTTCGGGACTAGGAGGAGCTACTAATGCTTAGTAAATGCCAACTAGAATGTATTCATGGTGCCTACATTCAACACCAACGAGAGTCTAGATTGCTCTAGTTAGGGTTACTCCAATGGTTGAATGAGCAATCATTTCATCGGTGATGAGGAAAAGTGATAGAAAGAACTATGGAGGCAATCACTAAATAAAGGAACTGGGCTAGCCCATAGCGGAAGTAATGAGTGAATTTCAATTTTTTTTCTTATTGGATCTTAATTGGGCTTATGAAGCCTAATTTACTTAAAATACTTCGAAATTTGTTTTAAATAAAATCGTCTATTTTATTTAAATTATTTAAAGCGAAGTTTTTAATTTCAAATGCATAGTGTATAAAATACACCTAACATTTAGTTAATGTATAGGGAATGAAAGCTTTCACTTTTTTCGTTAAACAGGGATTAATCGAGAGTACTACTTGCATTAAATGGAGAGAGAAACCATTCATTTTCTCACTTTAATTTGAATTGATTGGTACATTAAATGTCATTAACTAATAATTTATTTATGGCAAGATTTATTACTATGTCTATGTGTATGCTAACAGTACAAGTTGTAGTTTGAGATTTATTTAATTTTGTTTTATTTATATATGTATATAAATATATGAACCATGCATATATATACATAAGTGGAAATTAGGGAGGTATCTCTATCGTACTTTCATATTGTAAAGCGGGTCCATGTCAAAGTTTCATTGTAAAGCGGGTCCCTGTTTTCTGAAAACGAAGAAAAATTATTGCTGAAATGTCAGCGTGAAGCGTATATAATGTGTCCATATATAGATGCTGGTATTTACATTGTAACGGACACATTAGCTCATTTTATATGCACTATAATTTGTTCGAATATGTGCTTGTATAATATGTCAAAACAGGATATTAATATATGTATATATATTATTGAATAAAATAGTTTCTGCCATGATAAATTAATGTAAAATAATCACATGATAAAAATACAAGTTTATGATTTTGAATGCAAAACGATCTGAATATAAACAAGTAAGTTGAATGTAAATCAACATCCATATGAAAAATTTGAAATCAAAACAATATTAATAAATAAAAGTTTATCTCTTTATGAAGTCTTTGAGTCCACGTTGATTAATAAATTCTCTTCTAGGAACAATTCTCGATCCATCAGGTTATTAATCCGGGATTGGAGTCCTTCTACTACAAATTAGTATTTTTTTTAATTTGAATTAGATTTGAGAATTTTTTGGACGATTTTAGAGGAGAGTTGCTGCCATTAAAATGAGGAAGAATAAGAAGAAAGTGATGGCTCAAAAAAATGAATTAGCACTTGACTAGGGTTTTGTGATTAGCTTTATATGGGTAGGATAAGAGAGCAAATAATGATCTCAACCACATATCTCAAAACCTAATCTCAAGCATAGTAGCTGCCCCCTCCTCTATCAAAACCAATGACTTTAACCTTTAAAATTCATGGGTTGTGAGCCCATTTAATCCAATTTAAATATACATAATTATATTCAACTAAACTTGTTGTTGATATCTCATATTGATCAACATATTTATAACGTTTTATAAATATATGCAATAAATTTATTTCTTAAATCATATCCAAACTTTATATTTTACATTTCAAAAGTAATAATTAATCTAATCGATTTATAACAATTATAAACAATTAAATCATTCGATCTTAAGGGAATGCATCGACTCAGCTGTGTGACTCTTGGGTGTAAATTCGTTCAGCGATTAACGTCGAACTATTCAAACATTAATGTTCACGCTTCACTTAGTAGGTGGTGTGACATTATGGCCAAATTTGTTGCTTACTCACTTTCGTAAAAATCTTATTTTAATTCAATAAGTGTTACCCAGTTGTGACAATTATTTACACCAGTTCTCTTCGTCAAAATTATATCACTTTGGACTTATTGAATTTAGTGATGGTCAAAAATTCTAACATCGTCCACACTCAACTACATAGTTCAAACATAAAGTCCTTGGTTCAATTATGATTATTATTATTAATAGAACTATTCTGGCCAGAGATTTTGATTTTGGGTTGTGTAATGACCCGCCAATTTATCTCTTTGATAAATCGAATTTATTTTTAAATTTATTCAAATAAAAGGATAATATTATTTCAAGTGATAATAAGTAATAATAATCTTATTTTGAATAAATATTTAAATAAAATATTTTCCTCAAAATTTATATCTATAAGATAGCACTGAATTTAAATAAAGATTTATAACTTTAAATTGAGATTTAGTAATTTTATAATTCAAATGTTAATTTATATGGTTTTATAATTCAAATTGAGAATTGTAAATTATTTTTAATATTAATTTATATGGTTTTATAATTCAAATATGATCATTTTAATTTGTTTAAAATGATAAGAGAATTATTTTTTAATTTTGTTTACAAACATAGGTACATTAACTAATAAGTGAAAATATGATCGATAATCGGTTTTTCGGATTTCAACGATTTAATGAACAAAAGTTGTTCGAAGACGCTCGGAGTGTCATGCACCAGCATGTATGTACACATATATGTCAAATACATTAGATAACATATACATATATACGTAAACACTTAAATATATGTATATAATTTACAAAATATTAAAATAATTAAAAATAAATACTTAAGTAACTAAAAAAAGAAAAAATCAACTCACCGTACCACACCATCATACACCATCACCTCACATCACCATCATAAGAAGAGGTAGGGCTACCGTGCGTGTAGGGGAGGGGCTAGGAGGGGATGGCAAGGGCAATTTCATTCCTTCATATTATGATATTTCGGTATTCTAAAAATCCTATAAATATCCCACCCTACCTTCACAATTTTCACCTAATTTTCTACTTCTTCTTCCTCTTTTTCAAGCTACTCTAATGGCTTCTCATGATAGTGAAATTTTGGAGAAAATTTATTCAAAAGGAAATTAAACTTATAAATATCCATACGCTGTCAAATCCACTTCAAAGCAAAGGCAAGTCCCTTCTTTTCACCACTCCAACCCACGGCCACCACCCTTCTCAACTTTTGGCCAAACCTTCTTCCTCTTCCCATTAAGGCCGTGAACTCCAAAACAATGTCGAGCCATTTTAAAGTCAATAGTGCTAGTGTTAATGAGCGTAGATTTCGAGAAAGTGGAGCTATAGCCAATTTTATATTAGCTGAAAGGGAAAATGAAGGTGAGAGCTCCTAATCTATTATATTATATTTTAGATGATGATATGATGTTACGGGTTTTCCACCTTCTAAAGATTCGTCAAACTATCTATATATAATAGTGTACACTATTATAGATAACGTCTATCAGTAAAATAAATATCAAAATAGCGTTAAGGCTTTACATTATCCCCCTTAACACAATTTTATAGCATGTAGTCTATGTAGATCCTGTAATCCAACCAGTAACATTGGTAGCCAGTGAGTCCCTTATACATACAGTACTAAGCCAAAGTCGTAATGGGCTCATATAAGGATAAATATGATAAGGCACGTGAGGTAATGCCCAAGGTAGGATTCTACCAGTTTACCCTTTCTGGCTGGTCGTAACCCATCCGTGGCCGACCGCGACAATCAATCCAAACAAAAGGCGCACCCATCGAATACGAAATCACAATAGTAATACGAGGGATCAACGATGCTAGAGGTACCTAACCTCAATGGCCAGACATAGGCTCATATTTTAGTCATTTTAATTATGTTACAAGTATCAAAGCTATCCATCATCGTTTTCTTACTTCATTCTAGTAATCATCACCAATTTAACCACTACATTACGGATATCATCTACCGCGTACACAGTTGTTAAAATGGTTCCAATATTGACAGAGAGTATTCTAATAAGAGGCCTCGGTCTCTTTAAAAACCAATCATCATTTTACACACTGGTTGGTACTTTTATATTTTGAAACAATTCGTACTTGATATCAAAATATCATATTCACTTCAAAATCAAATCCGTTTCGAAATCATCATATTTACTCCAAAATCATATTAAGCTCGAAACGTCATTTTCACTTGAAAGTATCATCTTACTCCATCATCTCGATTTTACTTTCAAAATCATTTCGAATTTCGATTTAGGTTATAACTTACTTTTAACTCATTTCGTATTTAAATCCAAGATTTAAATATAAACATTCCACTTTTTGAGCAATTTGAATTTTTATAAAATAGTTTAAAAGTTTAAAATGGTTTAAATAGTGAAAATAGTTTAATAAAAATAGTTTGAGTATCGAAAATGGTTTATGTGGTAAAATAGTTTGGAAAAAACAAAATAATTTGAATATTTAAGAAGACGGATTTTTAAGTAGTCTATACTGAAATAATTTATTTGAAAATAGTTTCAAAGTCAAACTAATTCAATTCCAAATTTAAACCATTTCGATTTATATCAATTCCGAGTTCGATTTCCAAAATATCGATTCAAAACACTTTAACCAAATTTTTATTCAATATCCAATTTAAAAAAAAAATCCAAACCTTCAAATATAAATTAACTTCCACGATCAATTTCGAAATATCATTTTATATCACTTTTACTTAGTAATATTCAAAGTTTGGATAAAAGTCCAATCTCTAAAACAAATCAAATTTTGAAATTAGTGTCATATTTTGATTATAACTTTAAAAATCTCAATTTTGATTACTTAAACAATTTTGTTTACCAAATTTAAATTTCAATATTTCGGGCTCCAGTTCGAAAATAATTCGATTTCCATAAATTTGATTTCATTTCTTACAAATCAAAATCAATTAAATAATTTTAAATCAAATCTTAAAATCATTTAATTTAACTAACCCGATGTCCGTATATAATTCTCTATCCTATGGCCAAGTGAATCAATTGTTTCAGATTTAATTTAGGGATGGTTATATCATTTCAATCCAAAATAAATGCCATAGGAATATATTATTTCAACCTATTTCTTAATTCATTCAAAATAATTCAATTTACAGTTTTATATACTGTAAATAATATACAGGATGATAACATGATATATATTTAAAAATAAATTACAGGCAATCATTCAAATATCAACCAATTTTACCCATACCAATCAACCATCCAAAAAATCAATAATGCACAACAATTAACCAATTATCAGAAGTTGGTAGTTTTTTTACTAGCAGTTAAATTCTAATTCAATTTAACTATCAATCCAAAGTCCATTAATTAATTCAGATGTCAACTAAATGTCTATAAAATATATCAAACAAACGTCAATAATTTAAATCACATCACGATATAAATTTTACTAACATAAAAATATATTAGTCAAACGTGAGCTAATGAAACACTCACCTTTTATTTGAAAATGAAAATAATTTCATCTTTAAATAAAGTGAATATTAGGCCAAGTTCCTAATAAGTTTCAAAATACACATAAAACCCCAGTAAAAATAAGTATGTAAAGTTGGTCCCTAGAATTAAGTTACTAAGTAATTCAATATAGTTACGCAATTATTCACCGAATAATTGCGGACATTTATGCAATTATATCCAAAAGTTGCATAAATTTATGCAATTTTTTTGGTGAATAATTGTGGAATTTTCCGCAATTTTTCAGTGAATGATTGTGAAAGTGTCTGCAATTTTTTGATATAATTGCATAAATGTCTGCAATTATTCACTGAACAATTGCATAAACGTATGTCATTATTCTGTAACTTAATTCTAGGGATCTAATTTACAAACTTTTTTTAGTAGGATTTTTGTGTATTTTAAAACTTATTAGGGACCTGTGCCAAACTATCCCTTAAATAATTTCCAGTTCCACTCCAAATCGAAGATGACTTTGATACGATCCCCACGTAATTTCCTCGCCCCCATTTGACCACGTAGAGCACAATATGAATTAATAACTGTATAGAGATTAATTGAATTAAATATCTTTTAATTAATTTAGTAATTAACATAATTACCTCTGATAATACACGATTCAGCTTATGCACTCCCGCTAGTTCTTCTTCCCAAGTGCAAGAACCCATCCACTACTCCGCAATTTCCTCCTTCCTCTTTTTCTTCATCTTGCCCTAGCCCTAAGGCATAGCTGCCTAACACCGACCCTCCTTTGCACCTCAGGCTAACGCACGATCACCTCGACTACAACCTCCCCTGAAGCTCGCGCGAGTACACAACCTATTTCCAATCGAAACCCTAATACAAACCCTCCCAAAACCACGAACTCGCCTCCTCCATCGATTTCAAGCTATGCCAACCACGTGTCTAGGCTGCATGATAGCCTGCAGCATGAACATACCTTCGCGATTTATCATTTCAAATTTTTTATCGATCGATGTTTCTTTTTTTCCGATTTAGATCAGTTGCCTTTTTTAAAGTATAGAAGCCTGCAATTAAATCATAAATTAGAAAGAAAGACGAATGGTAGTTACGGGCTATAGATGTGGAGCTTAGGCTTTAATGAGTAATAAAGGAGAAAAATAATAATAATATATAATATATACAAATAGTATTCGAAAATATCAAACCAGATCGCTCATGAAAATTCCGAACTGCTAATGACGTATGCCTCCTGGCATTCATAATGTTTTACCATCATTCCGAACATAATGGAACTAGTTTCAAGGCCTAAACCAATCGTATTCAGAAGACAACCTTTCAAAATCATATCGAATTCCGAAATAAATTTCTACGCGTTTCAAGCTCGTACGGCTAAACGACAAGTCCGATCGCTACAAAACTTAAAATCCTACAATAATTCATTATTACTGATTTGATGAAACTTGTTTCATCAAAATCTGAGACAGTTGCTAAAATGGCTATTTTACCAGTCAATTATGATATAAAATTTCCAATATTAAATTTAAACAATTTAATCCTCTAAAAATTTACATTAATAGTCATTAAATATTTATTTCTAACCATTTTATCCCACAATCATATTAAATTCAATAACTCACAATTGTCAAAAGTACGGTCCTTACAAAATGTATGATAATTCCAATTACCAATGCATGAGGAACTCATCTCACATATACCGCATTAAACAATTTAACAAGGTGTCTTTATATATCTATCACGACCCGCCCTTCTCGACCCTCGAAAATCGACACAAAATACTCCACAGTATAATATGCTGACGATCAAGTGCCGAAAAAGACAGATTGCTAAGGGAAAAGAAGAAGATAGAAGAAAGAAGGAATAAACAATATCAGAATCTCACAATCGTAGCGGAACAAAATATAACATATAATATCAGATCTTTGCACAAAATGAAAACTATATCTATTTTATGCAATATATCATCAGAGTATCATAAACAAAGAACATTTACTAGTCTGACAACATCAACAATCAGAGCAGTGGATATAAACAAGTACGGATAATACGTTTCGGACTCCAGCTCCTCTCTTGAGCTCCTCAGTATCCTATCCTATATATATAATACTCGGGCTGACGCGAGCATTATAATGAAATAACACCCGAGTCAGTCTGGAATACCAGCTGATAGAAATACACCCAAATTGATTATTAAAGTTTCAAAAACCTTTGAAAATCAAAAGCATCTCGTAAGACCACGCCACAAATAAACATGTCGGGTTTTTACCTTGCGATAGCTAAAACACTTTTATAAAATCCTCTGATATTATAATGGGGTCATTTACAAATACTTACTAAAATAGCCGAAATTGTTACATGATTAAATTCCATCTACTAGCCACAATCGTGGGTAATACAAACAAAACTCGTAAAAGGGGCGTAGGGAGAATGGATTTTCAACTAATGACTAGGCAGTGGGGTACCACCTGTCATAGTACGTGGCCTAGATCACCGAACCGAGGATTACTCGCAGCCCCTTGCAACACAAGGCCGGGACTACCCCTTACTGGATAATCCCGAGCAAGATCACCCCACGGTTAGGATCAACAACCGCACCACTAAGCCGAATAAAAAAGGACATCTAGACAGGGATGACCTCACCTTGAAATGGGCGCTACACACCTAGCCTTGCTGCATATCCTTTGATTTTCAGTCATTCCCGGTTGACGAGGCTTGAGGCTATGCGTTACCTTTTTAGAACGTTTCACTTAGAATGCCCATCGTCCACCTGACGATGTTTCGAAAGCATTCATCCATACAAGTCCGTCCCGGGTTCGAACGGAACCGAAGGCACTATCCTACTACATCCATTTTGGAAATATCCTCAGGATTAGTAGCGACTAGCCCTTGAACTTCACTGCTCCATCTTCGAATCCAAAACTCGTCTTCCTCATGAAAATGTACAAAGCGGATCGAAGTGGTTTTCGAGAAATTAATCCCGATGCAGGTCTCCACGAAACGATCAACGCATTGGCCAATATTGATAGTCGGTGATTTAACTATCAATTAACATCCATAAGCATCCATCAACAATAAATAATTTCCCACATTATTTATTTTTCTCAAAAATATCTTTGCAAGATATGCTTCCATTTTCAAATCCCACTGAAAACACTTTTCAAATCCAACTCTTCTCATGGAATAAATCCCCCAAATCTTTACTTTCCTCGAAAACATCCAAGCACCAATACTTAAGATTTAAAATAATATAATTTCTTTATTCTTGAAATACATTAAAATATTTATATTAAACTACTTACATACTTAATTTAATATATATATATATACTTTTAAAAATATTTTGAATAAAACTGCTTTATAAAATATAATCTATTTTCTTCAAAATAAAGTTAAGTTATACTAAATTTTAAAATAAAGTTATGAAATCCTATACAAGTTCTTCAAATAAAAACTTTAACCAAACTAACTTTACAATAAAACTAGTTTATCAAATATAAATATTGATGGTATTCCTTTAAAGCATATACCAATTGACCATTTTAAAATAATTACTACTATAATTAATTTAGTAAATATTTACTTCTGAAATCTTTACAACTTAAACAAGAATTTTCTTACAAAGATTCTTTTAAAATCAAATTTAAAACTTTTAACTTTTACTTAGAAATCTGCTTTAAAACGTGCTTGGCTTTTCAGGGAAATACACCTCCATTTTAGAATTAACTAAAAAATTCTTTTTATAAATCCTACACGATTTACCCCAATTCAATTTTACGTTTATCCCATAAATTCCTTTCCCTACTTTAAAACTGAACTTCTATTATTGTTGAACACATTGCTATTTCCTAGAAATCACTTTCAAAACGTACTTAAAGTATTCAAAATATGATTACTAAATTCTTTATTCAAATTGTACTTTTGAAAATCTATAAAAGTTCCTTAAGTAAGTTAATTAAAAATTTTCTTTTTATACGAGATTATTATATCAAATGTTCATATTTAATTCCCTTTGGAAACATAATTCTAAATTACCTTTTAAATAATTAAATACCATAATTACTTAAACAAATATTTACTTTCACTTAAAAACAATTTAAAATAATAATAATTTTCTAAAATATTTTAAAAACACCTTTGCAAAACTTTCCAGTTTATACTTCGAAAATCTTTCTTTAAAACATGCTTAGCTTCCAGGAAAAATACACTTCCCATCCTTTAAAAATAAATCTCGCTATTATTTTAAAACAATTCACATTTCCTTTTTAAATCACAATTTCAAACACTTCAAACTTTCAACCAATTTCTTGAATTTAATTCCCTTTAAATTCTTTACTTAAGAATTTCTTTTATTTCCTTTTAACCCAATTTATTTTATTTATATTTAAATTCTCAGATTGTATTCACCCAATAATAGCACAGCACAATTTAATTTTCAAACTAATCTATCCCAGTATATAAATAAAACACAACACAACAAGATCTAAATCAATATATCACAGAATATCAATGAGATATATCATAGAATATAAATAAAATTTATATTTGTGAGGAATCCAGTTGGATCCCTCCAACCTGTTTCCCTGTATCCACAGATATTAGCACAATAAACAATATCGATCAAATCTGAAAATAATTTTCATCAATCGACCAATCAATCAATCAATCATTTAAATATTTGCTATTTAAATTAACTAGCATCCAGATGTGAGTGAGATTAACTCACCTTGCATTCCGAAACGCCGAGCGTTTAAATTTTACATTAAACCGAGCACGTTCGATTTAATGCAAAATTTTCATTCGCCCAGAATGACTCTAGATCTGCACCATAGCGGGCTGCTCGTAGCTACGATTCCAGCGCCACCAAATTCGTCGAAATCTGATAATGAACGCACGAGATATGATTTTTTTTAAAGTTTGAATATAAATTTTAAAACAAATTTTCTCTTTTTTTTAAAACCTAATCAACATCGGCCGCTTCTTCCTCTTCCAGCTGTACACACGACGCACGAACCCATAGCCGCCACGAAACCCTAAATCAACGCGCCTCTTCCGATCATGCAAACTACGATCCATCACCGCTACTACGTAGCCCACGTTCCACTCCCCCAAGGCCCAAAACCCCACGAAACTTGGTCAACCCCTGCTCTTGAACGACGAGCCCGAATGCCTACCCTGTCCAATCGATTTCTGGCCACCAGCGGCGACGATTGCAAAAACCTCTCATTGGATGCGTAGGCCTCGAAGCCCTCTAAAATCTTCGTGTTGGAAGTTTCGCGAATTACTGTATGGATGAAGAGAAAATTGAGGGAGAAAAGGAGAGTGTTTCGACCATTGGTGGAAGAAGACGACGGCTCGAAAACAAATTAGGGTTTTGGCCGATGAACGTATATATATACGTTTATAAAAATATTATATTATTAATATTCTCAAATTTAACAAGCTTTTACAAACGAACTCCAAATCACACGTGCCGCCTGGCTTTTATAAGGTTTTTCCCGCATTCCGAACATAATGAATGTGTTTCGGAGGCTAATTCGATCATATGCGCGAGTTACTTGAATAAACGATCAATTTTAAATTAAATCGATTAAAATTGTTTCTATGCGTTTGAGCTGCCAGGGTCAAAGACAACTCCGATTGCCACGAAAATGGAAATCCGATAATAACTAAATTATGGATCCAATGGAATTGGTTTCGTCGAATTCCAAGACTGTGCCCCGGAAGGCTATTTTAACTCGTCGATTAATTCGAGCAATTTTCAAAATCGTCGAAATCACTTAAAATTTAACTTTTAAAATTTTACTAACTCAATTATAAATCATATAGAATTTATAATCACATTAAAAACCATTCTGATTCATTTCGAACCAAAATCTGATTATTTAGATTATTATATTATTAAATTCCATTATTAAATTAATATAAAATTTAAAATTTAACCTATCGACTTTTAATTCCATCCAACAGTCCAATATTATAATTCAAATCCAAATAGACTTAAAATAAATTTTAGAAACCATTTCCGTTCCGTTTACCTCCAAATTCACAAATTATTTCAATTTCAAATAGTTAATTATTATTATTCAAATTCAATTGAATTGCTATTTTTGAAATTTAACTAATTTCATTAATTTAACCAAAATCTATTTATTTCAAAATCAAATTATAATCCATATCCAACATTTAAAATGAATTAAATGTTCAAAATTTAACGACCAAAATTCTGGGTCGTTACAATATCGATTTGAAACATTCCTAATATCTTATGTACTCACTTAAAAGACATCATTTACAATCCAAAATTGAGTAATAAAAGAACAAAGGTTGATTTAACAGAAGTATGCCGTTAAAGTCAACATGTTGTTTACTTATACTTTAGAAATATCAATGTACCTTTTAACATTCTTTCTTAATGAACTCACGCTTCCTCTACGCTTTGATTGAAAATCAAACTATTTGGTATTTCTATCAAAATACTTATTCAATTTTGATACTTATAAAATGATCCTTTTAATCATTTCTTGGATCGTGTTCGAAAACTCACAACCTCTATATCGCTCCCACTAACTTCAAGACACTTTGGTTGTTATGTGCAAATAGACTTTCTAAATCTTTATTTAGAATTTTCTATTTCAGCACATATATACCAAAATACTAGGTCCTATCAAGCGATTATTTTGTGAGTAAATCTGAAATAACTTGAGTACATTAAATAACAAATCTATTAAGCTAATTTCAACATGTATCACATCCCTTCGGTTACGACTACCAAAATCATAATTTGACAGCGTACTTGGAAATCTTTTGGATTTGCACATCATACCATATCATGGAGTCAATACTATTAATGATTTATTGTAACGACCCAGAATTTATATTAATTGAAAATTGAATATTTAATTGAATTTAAATATTAATAAGTGAAATTTATAAGTCGAATACTTTTTTTTGCGAATAATTAGATTTAATTGGATAATTAAATCGATAATTTAATAGTTGAAATTACAGAAATAATTGAAAATTTGGTTAAATATGATTGAAAATGATTTGTAAAATTTTATTTTATCATATTGAAGTTAGAATGATGATATAGAACTTTTAAAATCGAATTAAAAGTTAAATTGTGAAAATTGAATATTTTAATATTTAATTATCGACTAGTGAAATTAGCCATTTTTCGAACAGTCTCAGAATTGGACGAAACTAGTTCCATTGGATCCGTAATAGTTTTTTATTATCGGATTTCAATTTTCGTAGCAATCAGAGTTTTCATTTGATCGTGGCAGCTCGAAACGCATCGAAATTGTTTTAATATTAATTTGGCGAGTTAAAATAGCCATTTTTCAAACAGTCTCGAATTTCTACAAAACCAGTTTCATCGGATCCGTAATGTGATATTATTGTATGTTTTAAAATTTCGTGTCAATTGGATTTACCGTTTGTCCGGTGCAAGCTAAAACGCCTAGAAAATCGTTTAATCGGTTTAATTTTAAATCAAACGTTTATTGCCATAACTCGTACAGATGACCGAATTAGCTCCCGAAACACATTCCATTGTGTTCGAAACGCGGGGTAAAGCTTAAAAACGCCAACCGGCACGCTTCGTTTGGAGTTCGGAAATTCCGGGTGAATAGTAAATTGGAATATTTTCTATTAAAGCCCCTAGAATCTTCATTTTTGCAAAATTAAAAGAGGCCTAGGGTTTAGAAACCTAGCCGCCGGCCTCATAGAAACCAATGGCCGAAATTTACAGTTCTTCCTCCTCAAATTTCTTTAAATCCGTGAAGCAACCGATGAAACTTTCAACATGAAAGTTGTAGAAATGAGATCTAGTAATTCAACGGTTGAGATCGTGTTTGGAGCTTTGGATCAACGGGAATTTGGGCTCAAAGGCCTGCAGTTGCGCACGCAAATCATGACGTTGGGGGGGGGGGGGGGGGGAGGGGGCGAGCTTCGTGCCGTGGTGGCCAGTGAAGGAGCGCGAGACGAGCAGTTGAATGATGGCTTTGGATCATCGTCTCAATCAAGGGGATGGCCGTGATTCCTAACCCTAGTGGCGTATGTTATGGGTTCTCATGCGTGCTATTTCCTGTACGCAAACGTGAGATGGAAGAGAAGGGCCGAACGGCCTTGATGGTGGGGCAGAGGAAATCAACGGCTGGAATTAAGTTAGGTTTAAAAATAGTTAATTATGTTGTAAATTTATATATATAAAATTCGTGAATTGGAATCGTATGGACGAGCACTACGCTATGGAATTCGATTGGAGTCGTTTGGAGTTAGCGAAAATTTTGGGTAAAATTAAATGTCCGTTTAATTTTATTCGAAATAAGTCGCTAAAACGAAATTGAAATCAAGGTGAGAACTTCTCACTCAATCGAATCGGTTTCGATTTTAATTTTTAAATAGTTAGATTTAAAATTCTTGAATGTATGTTTGAATGATGATTGCTATCTATTGATTGTTAAAATAGACATTATGCGCCGTTAGTAAGCGGAGGTTATTTATTAAAAACATATACCGCGAATATTTCACAGTACAGTGAAATTGGTATTATTTATGTACTTGGATTTGATTTCCCGCATTATATAGCGGATGAGACCCTATTGCGCCGTCTACTAAGCGGATAATATTTTTAAATCCCATATACCGCGATAATTCCGTACTGGAACGGAATTGGTGTTATGTTAACATCTTTGGATGCAGGGAAACAGGTTGGAGGGATCCAACTAGATTCCTCAACAGTATTTATTAGATTATGGATATTTTGATATTCGTTGATTATCATATACAGATATATGATGTCGTTGTTGTCGTGATTGACTATTTGGTGTGTAGCATCATTGGGCCAATTTTGGAATTTTAAAAGGATTTTAAAGTGATTTTTGAAAGTATACGTTTATAAAAAAAAATTTGGAATTGATCCATTATAAATAAATAAACGTTATAATTTTAGTGTTATAAAAATTATGATTTTCGAGAAATATAGTTAAAAGTTGAATTTTGAAAATATGGGGTTAATGATTTTATAAAATAGTTTAAATTGGAATTTTTGAATTTATTGTAAAAGGTTCAAATATAGGATTTATAAAATTTGATTATTTTATAAATCAAAATGATGAAATTATAAAGGAGTTTAAAGACGTTTTTAAAATAATAATACAAATTTATTTGTATAAAAGAATTATAAAATTTGTATTTGTAAATTAAAAATATTTGAATTTTAAAACGAGTTTTTATAAGTGTTAGAATGAATTGTAAATGAATTTCATAAATGAATGAAATTTATAGAATTATAAACGGTGAAGTTATAAATGGAATTTTATAAGCAGTAGGTTTATAAAATTTGTAAAGTTATTTAAGGAATAGATTTGGGTAAATAAATGAATCTTATAAGTTATAAGATTTATAATTTGGAAAGTTAAAGGAACGATTTTGCAAACAAATAAATTATAAGTATTTAACTTAAGTTATGGACTTTTGGTTTATAATTGAGTTATAAATTGAATAGGTTAATAAAGGAAATTTATAGAAGGAAGTTGTTATAAAATAAATAGAAATGGAATTTATAAACGTTGTTTTATAAATCCGCAAACGACTTATTTTGATAAGTAAATTGTTATAACTTATTAATGGAGTTATATTCACGTTTTAGACAGTGAATAATCCTTTAAAATGAAATGTATAGAAATGATGAAATTGGTTAACAAAGTATATTCACGTTTTTGAATAGTAAATAATATGTTAAAGAAAATGTTTGGATGTGATTTTTTAAATAAAATTAAAACGATTTAACGATGTTTTCAAAATGCGTTAAGATTCGAAACCATAGATTTCAACATTCATTGTTGAAATAGACGTTTTCGAGAAATAGAAGGAAATGGTAGACTATAACACTGTTGTTATAGTAAATGATTTCCGAAAGGAAATGTTTTATTTAGTATTGGGATTTATATATCTATCTTAAATTCGAATCCCTATACTAATGATTTTGGGACATTGTAACGATGTTTTACGTAACATTCGTTTTGACCCAAATAAATATGGTTAAGAGAATGATTTCCATAAAGAATGAAATATATACTTAATTTCGATTTAAGTATATTGAATATTTTCCAAGTATAGAAAATAAATAGATTTGTGAATTACTTATTAATATATAAGTATGGAAATGTTTTTTCTAATGTGAAATAAAACCTTTTGAGAATTTATCTTTTTGAAGATAAATTGAAAATGAATAATTGAAATCGTATATTCATAGATATTTTGGAATGTAAATTCACTATGGAATTTGTAAAAGAAAGGGGAATTTGTTTAAAAATAAATATTGATTTATTTTTGAAGTATTGAAATTATATAACTTGTAAAGATATTTTTGGAAAATAAATAATTTGGAAAATTATTTGAAATCTGGTGATGTTGTGCATATCCATTGATAGTTCAATAACCGACTATCAATATTTACCTTTGAATGGGTATTTGTTGTGATTTGCCTGAAACTGAATGCCACACTTATTTTTAAATAAGCGCGCACTATTCGGGTTAACCGGGAAAGGACCTTGGGGTCGTATAACCCATTCCGAATATGTGATACGTCGTTATGAATTGCATTTGAAGACCGGTGTTGAAGACCGAATATTTTTGAAAGCGAAAGGACAACTCGTCGAATGTCTTTGCATCGACTGGCCGCCGGTATAGAGACTCCATATGTGATGGAAAGTCCGAACGTGATTAGTGAATATCCGGATTGCAAGGACTTCTTTGTAAGTGCCTTCGGTTATGTTCGATCCCGGAACAGACTTGTATGGATAGTATGTCTGACATTACAAATTGAGATATAAAGCCGATTTCTTTCAAATATATTTCTGTTGGTGGCGGATAATTTATTCTCTTAGCTTAACACCTTTCTCTGAGACGTACGAGCTCAGAGGTTATGTAGTTGAAGGTTATCAGCGATATATTTCCAATTTGGTAATTTGACATGTTGAATGTTGTTGTGAAATGATCATTATTTGATCATTTGTGATATGATCATTTGTTTGATCACTTATCTTTGTGATCATTTCTTTGATAATTTGTTGACCCAAAGCATGGCTTTGTACCAAAGTGTGGCTTTGTGGACGAGACTTCGTCGAACCTCACACCCCGGAAATGGTCAAAACAGGAAAGATGCAACAAGGTTATGAGGGGTAGCTCCCTTTAGGGTATGTGCATTTCCTTCTGGAAAAGGGTGGTATCATGGTTTGGAGCCCAGATACTTACTCATGTTGAAACACTTTATTATTTTGGTGTGATGTTGGTTACGAGCGCTCGATTAAAGGTCCCAAAGGACCGGGGGATGGCATACTCGTGTCAGTTGTTACCTAGTTTGAAAGGTAACCCGGCCTTGTGTTGGCAGAGATCCGGTTTGGTTCTCGGGACGTTCTTCTAGAGGCGTTTCCATGTGGCAATGGGAAGTTCCTTGACCTGACCATTTGTTGAAAATCCAAAGAAACAATACGAGACTTGTACGGTTTTAGTTGTAGAACCAGCCATCTAATATGGTAGCTATAGTAGGCATAATATAATGGTACCTATGCTGGCTAAGATTTATATTCTACTTTCGAAATAATTTTTTCTACACTATGCATTAATAATAATATCAAAATTGATTTGATTTTGCGTAGTAAGCATCTTTGACTATCATAAGGAGAAATCTCCTCCAAGTCTGCGTTTGCATTGTGTGTGTGGTGGGAGGTCTTATGGTAGTCTCATTTTTAAAAGCATTGCGAAGTGACTTTAAAAATATTCCTCTATTTTGATTTAAAAGATAAATAAACTGTTTTGAGTTCTCACACCAGTCACATGACTGATTCGGAGTTTATTGTTTTCCTTCCTGAACTCTGGGTGCCCACCAATTTCCACACGGGCAGTCAAGAGTTAGGTTTATCAGGATATTCTGGAATTCAGGAGTTGCTGGAGGCAAGCTGAATGGCATGGCGTATTACTAGTATATAGTATTTCTTTTCCGCTGTTTGTTGTTGTTTGTTGTACACTCTGATGATGATGTACTGTAATGTAATGTAATAACTGATATAGTTCTTTGTTTAAAGATTATTCATTTATTTATTATATGTTGTTCCGCTGCGATTGTGAGATTCTGATATTGTTCTGTTGTTATTTCTTTCTGTTCTATTCTATCGTTTTCTGTCTCCTTCTATCTTTTTCTTTTTCTTAAACCCTAAATGTTCGGTTTTCCGGCATTCGAGTGCTTGGCAGTTGATACAGTGAACGTATTGATGTCGGTTTTCGGAAATCGTAGAATCGGGTCCTTACAATGTAGTACCAGAGCATATGGTTAAGCGACAACCATGACTCTGTTGGGTATTACTCATTATAGATAGAGTCAGTAGTACTCTAGAATGAGTTGAGTGTAATAATAGATATGAGAGCGTATTTGTTAGTGAATATCAAATTGTTTTATATTGTGATGATTGGTTTATTGAGTGGCATATGAACCTTCGTCAGCACGGTATGCACAACTATGCCGAAGGGGTTTATAAACACTTGAATAGAACAATTCAACACAGTATTGTTTTAAAATTGGGGAAATGAAATAATTTTACCTTGATTATATTTTTATATATAAAGGAATAATTTTTCAGAATTATTAAAGTACATAAAAGTTGATTGTTTAGATCTTTGAATAATCTAAATTAAAGAATAATTGTATAAGCAAAAGAATTATAAGAATTGAATTATAATTAAAGTGATTTACAATTGTGAAATAAACTTATATATATAAGAAATGAAACTATGTGAATATATTTATGAATATGAGTTGTAATAAAAATGAATTTAAAGTTAAATGGAAATTTACTTTAGAATTGGAATTTGAATTGATTTATAAGTGGGAATTTAAGTTATGTAAAACCAAATGATGTTTATTAAATGGGAATGTAACTTAAGTGATGTTGAATGAAGTTGATTTTGGTATCGAAGTAAATTATTAAAGTTAAGTGATAAATGTGATCTTGAGTTATGTAATGAAATTCAACTTTATAATTGAATTGAATGAATGGATTAAATGTTAATCAATTGAATGTGAATAAAGTTGATATGAAATAATGAATGTAGGTGTTAATTCATTAAAAATCTAATGTTATTGGAAATCGAAAAATTGAATAAAAATTAATTTAATTAAACCAATTGAAAGTAAAGGTGTTAAACCAAAATGAATATAAGTAAAGGAATTTGGTTGTAATTAATATACATTGGTTGTTATATGGTTGTTAATTGATTGTATATAATTCATTAAGTGTTAATAAAATTGGAAGCTAAGGTAATTGAAATCCAATTAGAAGTTAATTGAATCTTAAATAGAATTGAATTTGATTTGGGAGTGAACCAACTTGAATATGAATTAGTGAATATAAACTAGTTGAAAATGAATGTTAGTAAAAACATCCACTGTTAATAAATCAAATGTGATTAAATTGAAAACCTATTTCATTGAATATTAATGAGAATATTAATGAATATTTATTGGTTATGGATGATAGTTGGTTGATGGTTGAATTTATAGCTTTTGTTGCATTTGCTATGTTGGCATATATAGTTATTTTCTTGCTATATGTTGTATATCGATACTATTGTCTATATACATGTTTCTCATCTGTTTGTTGAGTGTTTAGTAGGTGCGGATCGCGTTTGCTTCGCATTTGGAGCTCGCTTTCGCGCTATATTAGCCGTATATGCTCGCTAATAAAATATAAGGTACATATCTCGGATTAAATATCGTACTTTTACACTTTTTTTTCCCTACGGGATGCCTCATCACTTGATGAGATGTATACTTGTGATATATATACTGTCATTTTTTTTCGAATCGAGCCGCGCAAAGGAGACTCTGGCGAATTTTTCCGAAAATTTAAGGCGTTAGAATATTTTTGAGAAAAATTGGAAAATTTGTGAAAACTATAACTTTGATTTGGAATTAAAAGTTAAACAATAGTAGTTGTGTTTGAAAAGATAACTAAGTATGAATAGAAAACCTAGTAAAGTTATTTTAAGAAGTTTAACTATGGATTTATCAAAAATTAATAGATTCTATAACTTTTCTTACTTGGTAATTTCGAGGACGAAATTCTTTTAAGGGGGGAAGTCTGTAACGACCCAGAATTTATATTAATTGAAAATTGGATATTTAATTGAATTTGAATATTAATAAGTGAAATTTATAAGTCGATAATTTTTTTTGCGAATAATTAGATTTAATTTGATAATTAAATCGATAATTTAATAGTTGAAATTACAAAAATAATTGAAAATTTGGTTAAATATGATTGAAAATGATTTGTAAAATTTTATTTTATCATATTGAAGTTAGAATGATGATATAGAACTTTTAAAATCGAATTAAAAGTTAAATTGTGAAAATTGAATATTTTAATATTTAATTATCGACTAGTGAAATTAGCCATTTTTCGAACAGTCTCAGAATTGGAGGAAACTAGTTCCATTGGATCCGTAATAGTTTGTTATTATCGGATTTCAATTTTCGTAGCAATCGGAGTTTTTGTTTGATCGTGGCAGCTCGAAACGCATCGAAATTGTTTTAATATTAATTTGGCGAGTTAAAATAGCCATTTTTCAAACAGTCTCGGATTTTGATGAAACCAGTTTCATCGAATCCGTAATGTGATATTAATATATGGTTTAAAATTTTGTGTCAATTGGATTTACCGTTTGTCCGGTGCAAGCTAAAACGCCTAGAAAATCGTTTAATCGGTTTAATTTTAAATCGAAGGTTTATTGTCATAACTCGCACAGATGACCGAATTAGCTCCCGAAACACATTCCATTGTGTTCGGAACGCGGGGTAAACCTTAGAAACGCCAACCGGCACGCTTCGTTTTAAGTTCGAAAATTCCGGTGAATAGTAAATTGGAATATTTTCTATAAAAGCCCCTAGAACCTTCATTTTTGCAAAATTAAAAGAGGCCTAGGGTTTAGAAACCTAGCCGCCGGCCTCATAGAAACCAATGGCCGAAATTTACAGTTCTTCCTCCTCAAATTTCTTTAAATCCGTGAAGCAATCCAAGAAACTTTCAACATGAAAGTTGTAGACGACAATGAGATCTAGTAATTCAACGGTTGAGATCGTGTTTGGAGCTTTGGATCAACGGGAATTTGGGCTCATAGGCCTGCAGTTGCGCACACAAATCATGACGTTGGGTGGGGGGGGGGGGGCGCGAGCTTCGTGTCGTGGTGGCCAGTGAAGGAGCGCGAGACGAGCAGTTGAATGATGGCTTTGGATCATCGTCTCGATCAAGGGGATGGCCGCGATTCCTAACCCTAGTGGCGTATGTTATGGGTTCTCATGAGTGCTATTTCCTGTACGCAAACGTGAGACGGAAGAGAAGGGCCGAACGGCCTTGATGGTGGAGCAGAGGAAATCAACGGCTGGAATTAAGTTAGGTTTAAAAATAGTTAATTATGTTGTAAATTTTTATATATAAAATTCGTGAATCTTTAAAAATTCGTATCTTTTTCATACGAGTTCGAAAACGCGCGAAACCAGTTGCGTTGGAATCGTATGGACGAGCATTACGCTATGGAATTTGATTGGAGTCGTTTGGAGTTAGCGAAAATTTTGGATATATTCGAAATAAATCGCTAAAACGAAATTGAAATCAAGGTGAGAACTTCTCACTCAATCAAATCGCTTTTGATTTTAATTTTTAAATAGTTAGATTTAAAATCCTTGAATGTATGTTTGAATGATGATTGCTATCTATTGATTGTTAAAACAGACATTATGCGCCGTTAGTAAGCGGAGGTTATTTATTAAAACATATACCGCGAATATTTCACAGTACAGTGAAATTGGTATTATTTATGTACTTGGATTTGATTTTCCGCATTATATAGCGGATGAGACCCTATTGCGCCGTCTATTAAGCGGATAATATTTTTAAATCCCATATACCGCGATAATTCCGTACTGCAACGGAATTGGTATTGTGCTAACATTTTTTGTAACGCCCCACCTCTATGCTCACAATAATAAAGAGTATTAAAAGAAATACTGTCCGTTATTACGAAGAATAAGGCTGGATAGGAGCGGCCATCCGTAGTTAGACCTTACACTAGTATTGGTTATCCCGATAGGACTGATATATATTTTTAATTTTCATCTCTTATTTGATTACTCCCATCAACATATCCAATTCCAGTGTAAACGAACTACGATGGTTCATAATAGTTTAGAACAATAGATATAATAATAACAAAGATAATTTAAACGCGGAACACTGATAAACAAAAATCTCATATATATATATATATATATATATATATATATATAACTGATGTCAGTTACAATACATGTGCTACAGTACATATGATACAACTACAACTGTCGTTACAGGATGTTACATATACAAGTACATTAATATCATTAATATACATGAATACATATCAACCTAAACAAATACACTGACTACTAAATAACAACGGAAACTCCAAAAGATATGAAGAGACTTCATAGCTCTAACAGCAACCCAAAGTAAGATATCAACAACCTGTAAATACTCGGTCTGACCCGAGTATTACATTCAAAAGAAAATAATACACGGGTCAGTCTAATTCAAACTCAGTTATTAGTGCACAGAAGCAATAATAATTAAATAATGAATAGACGACAATCACAATAAATCTCGTCTATCCGATCCTTAAATAAAGAAATCGGATAACGATAAATATAACATGTAACAGTGTTAAACAACAAATCAGCAAATTAAACCAAATCAGAATACAATTCAGAATATCGAATTGAAATAACAAAACAGTTCAAACCATTGAAATATCAATTAAAACATTAATTCGGGTAGGGCTGCAGTACACGCACGCGTGTACTGCCACGCCACTACAACATATGGAATACGAAATATTTCCATAAATCAAAAGCAAAAGAAATAACAATAAAACCAATACCGTGTGGCTGCAGTTCACGCTTGCGTCACTGCCTTGCCACTACAGTTATGATGTACCCAATGAATACCGTATGGCTGCAGTTCATGCTTGCGTGCACTGCCTTGCCACTACAGTGATGAAATAGGAATTAGCACAAGGTCAAATCCGAGTTTTAAAACTGGATTCAACTCAGGTGAAATAAAAGTGTACAAGCTCAATAAATTGATCAAGTGGCTACACAATATCCAAGTGCAGATCCAGTTATGACGGAAGATCGAAACTGCAGCGGTCAAGTAATGGACTCAACACAACGGCAAAGCACCTCAACTCAAATGACCAAGTGCACAAGACAGTGGTACAAATAAATGAAGACAACAGGATATGATCAATCAAACTTCTGGAAACAAAAGGCGACTCAACTCAAATGCAAAGCACAATGGCTCGCATGAAGGTTACACTGCAACAGGTCAGGGGAATGCGGCAGTGTTAACATCGCTGTGAGTAGGTAGTGATACAAACTATAAGAGTAGAGTGAAGGTGGGAGCACCAAAAATACGGCACCACAGCACACAACAATTGAATGCAATTGACCAAATGCAAATGAATACAATGCATCAATGCAATGTATCAGACTCGAGCGCGAACAAAGACAATGTACAAATCAAGTGATGTATTAGTGAAACCAGCGACATGAACAAGTGCAGTCTCTATAGGAAGGGCTGAAACAAATGAAACCAAAGGCAACTGGCAATAATTAAAACAATGAACCAGCCTACAAGATGGACCAGCAAAGGCCAAAACTCAAAACAAACACATATAAATGTACAAGTAAATCATAGGATTTTCCCAGCACAAGTTCAGTTGCAAGAAGGAAAAAGGCACAGTGCGGTGACAAACATCACTGAGAGGCAGTACCACGATTATTCAAGGTGACAACATCAGAAATTATGGGCAACATTCAGGAAGTAGCAAATGTAGTAAACAAGTGATGCAGGCAACGAGTGCACCAGCAAAACAAGTTGAAACAAAGTGTATAGGAACAAGTCAAGGTGAACAATGGCAAATACTGCAATGAAGACTACTGCGAATTTCAGAAAACACCACTGAACCATCAAAGCACATGTGTGCAGACCAGGTACACAGTAAAGAACATGAATGTCACAAGTAACAGTATGGTTCAATGTCACACACATGAACAACCCAATATGGAAAATGAATGGAGCAATGAGCAAGTGACTCGAAGCAGTGAGTCAAATACAGTTAAGACAGTGGTAAATATGCAGCACCATGCAACACAAAGTAAACTCATGTGAACATGTACATAGGAACACAAATCTGGACCAATTTTCCATCAGATGAATAAGAAACTAAGGCCAGGCTCAACACAACAGAGTGGCAACATAATGCAACGGGGAAAAGGGCTACAACTCAAAGACCATGTGCAAATAGAAACAGGCAGTGACAAATTGCACAAACAAGTTCAAGTGTACTATAGAGACAATGCAACATGAATGACATAAAGGCAGTGAAGTGCTGACTGGTAACAGACTACATAGACATCAACAAGTATGACATGAAGCAGTGCAACAAAGACCACCAAGTTCAATGTAATAAATGGTCAAAGTCAAGCACATAAATGACTTCAACATATGATCAGTGGCAGGCATGCCAGTAAACAATAGGTAATATAATACTAAACCCAACAACAGCCAGTATATACAAAGTATAACAGAGGCAAGACCACAAGCAATGCACATGCTGCAGACAATTACACAATGACTCCAAGCATGTAAGTATTTCAACAGTGAAGCTCCAGACAATTACAAGCCCGAGCAATAAAAAAAATCGAAAACGTTACCAAGTCAGAGCCGAGTTTGACAGTGTCAAACATCGAAGTGAAAAACCCAAAGACACGTGCCACATCAAGTTCACAGGGGACATGACCGAGGCAGTGGCCAAGGTAATAAATCAAGTCCAAGAACATCTGTAGTGGTAATACTCCAGTGTTTAGCAAAAGTCAATACCAAAGTCACAAAAGGACTCAAAGCTCAGGTCATAAACACGCGACAAATTCAAGTAAGACACAGCAGGAGGTTTAAAATCAAAGTGACAGAAGTTAACAAAGAAAATCGAATTCGTGATGGTCACGAAATATTAAACAACCCAAAAGCAAAGCCGGGTTAACCAAGTATCACGAAATTACAAATTTGACAGAAATCAGAGAAAGCATCAACAACAAAACCAATTCATACGCAAAGCATAATACTGAGTCGTCATAGATGTGAGTAATAAAGATTACTCACCTAGTTCGAAGCGGCCAAGGCCCAAGCAAGGAGACGAACGGAGACGAGAATCGAACAAGCAAGCGCCATCATTCGTCTTCGATTTCAATGCCCTAGCTTCAAAAGGGGGAGAACGAGAGAGGCCGCCATCATTTTCTCAAAGAGAATAAAAGTGGGTCGGGTTCGAATGAATGAAAATAAGAAAAGGGGACGGGTTACATAAAATAAAAGAGGAACGACAATTTGCCTTTGTAATTTCACGGCCAAAATTAAAACATGGGCCACTATTTGATTTTTCAAAGCCCACAATTCCTTTTAACCATTTATAAAAGAATTTTAATTCAAATTTAAAAACTTCAATAGGCAATTAGCCAACGAAATTAATCGTTTAATGATGATTATGAATTGGGCAAAACATTGGGTTGTTACAGACTCTCCTCCTTATGTAAATTGCGTCCGCAATTTTCATAAATAAAGTCGTCAATAGCAATTATTTTTCTAACATAAACTGGCTAAGCTAGAAAAGTAAAGTCGGGAATACAACCGTCAAAGGAATCTTTTAATTTCATAAAAGAATTTCACAAATTCTCACAAAATCTAATTATCAAGTAGATAATCAGAAAACAACAAAGCTGAATAAATGCAATTATTAGCAATATTCAATTATCAAAAACGATAATAAAATCTCAAATCAACTAGTATTCGATTATCAAAAACGATAATCAAATCTCAAATCAACCAATATTCGATTATCAAAAACGATAATCAAATCTCAAATATTCGATTATCAAAAACGATAATCAAAACTCAAATCAACTAATATTCGATTATCAAAAACGATAATAAAAGCTCAAATCAACTAGTATTCGATTATCAAAAACGAAAATCAAATCTCAAATCAACCAATATTCGATTATCAAAAACGATAATCAAATCTCAAATATTCGATTATCAAAAACGATAATCAAAACTCAAATCAACTAATATTCGATTATCAAAAACGATAATCAAAACTCAAATCAACTAATATTCGATTATCAAAAATGATAATCAAATCTCAAATATTCGATTATCAAAAACGATAATCAAATCTCAGATATTCGATTATCAAAAACGATAATCAAATCTCAAATATTCGATTATCAAAAACGATAATCAAAACTCAAATCAACTAATATTCGATTATCAAAAACGATAATCGAAACTCAAATCAACTAATATTCGATTATCAAAAACGATAATCAAATCTCAAATATTCGATTATCAAAATAAATTCTCAAATCAACAAATATCCGATTATCAAAAACGATAATCAGAACTCATAACATCAAATATTCGATTATCAAAAACGATAATCAAATCAACAAATATCCGATTATCAAAAACGATAATCAGAACTCATAACATCAAATATCTAATTATCACAAGCGATAATCAGAAACAACAATTATCCGATTATCAAAAACGATAATCAGAACTCATAACATCAAATATCTAATTACCTGCAGATAATTAGATTCAACAAATATCTAGAAATCAATTAAGATACTCTAGAAAATCAACATAAAAGGTTGGATTGATCCCATCAGATGGCGAGTTTTAGCTACGCCGCACGTGCATCTCATATGGCCGAAGCCTACCAAGTACCCATCATAATTTTGGCGCCCATCATATGACCCGAAGGTCCAACATATGACCCGAAGGTCTGGTACTGGTATTTGACCCGAAGGTCCATCATATGACCCGAAGGTCCTCATAGTGGCTCGAAAGCACACGAAAATCATCATATATTCAATTAACGAGTCCGGAATTAACCGAAATAGCAAACACACATGTCCCATACCATGTGTTTTACTAAATCGTTTGATTCTCTTCATCGTTTCCTTGAACGTGTAAAATCATCAAAATCATCAAACAGCAAATGTTTCAATTAACGAGTCCGGAATTAACCGAAATAGTAAAAGTGTGGTTCCATACTCCGCACTTCCGCTACATCGTTTAAATCTCTTCATCGTTTCCTTGAAAGTGCAAATTGTGTATTCCAAAATAACATTTCACATTCTCAAACGGACAAGTCCGGAATTAAGCGAATCAGTAAAAGAAAGGGGTCATAATCCTCGATTTTTCTGAAACGTTTAAGTCACTTTCTCATTCTTTTGAAAACGCAAACTGTAAAAATTCTGAAAACAATTTCATTTATTTTATAAAAGTAAATAATCTACATTCTCAAACGAACAAGTCCGGAATTAAGCGAATCAGTAAAAGAAAGGGTTCATAGTCCTCGATTTTTCTGTATCATTTAAATCGCTTCCTCATTCTTTTGAAAGCATAAACTATAAAAATTTTGAAATTTTTTTTCTTCTTAAAACGATTTGCAAATCCGTGATAAAAACAGCAACATTAGTGACAATTTCAATAAGAAAATTGTACTTCTCAAAACACCGTAGAAACGGATCTCAAAATCAGCATTACGGGATAACCGCTTGAAAATCCACTTTAAAATATGACGGATACTGAAGTCAAAGCGAAAGTAATTTTTAAACGTCAAAATCTCATCAAAATAATTCACATCAAAATACAATATCAGTGAATTTTCATTTATTAAAAATGTCAACAAAACACCTTGCTTCAAAATATAGCATTGGTGTAAAAATCCCGTTATAAGAATAACGGCAACAATATACGTTTCATAACCAAGCATCGGTTCAACGTAAAATTAGTGTAGTAACGTGCAACATAAATTTGCACGTATACCGCAAAATGAACAAAGAAATCATTCAAATATATCTTCAATGAAGATAATTCAAAACAGCAAAAATCTAATCAGATATGATTATCACCAAAGGAAACCAGCAAGAATTTTCAACAAATCAAACCACTGGTTAAACAGCATAATGAAATTAAATTCATTTTCATATTTCGATTTTTAAATCAAAATAATTATCAGCTGTACTCAACGAAGACAGTCACTGTTTCCGCTGCGCACACTGATAAACAGAACACGCTCAATCGATCATCAAAACACAGTTTCACTTTTACTTTTAAATAAAGATATTTAAGAATTCCATCCTAATTTCAAAACTTTAGTTTTGACTCAAAACATAATAAAACATCGACATATAGTTGTAACACATGTTCCATCTAAGTTATGGTTTATATTATGTCCATAAACCCCAAGCTCTGATACCAACTGTAACGCCCCACCTCTATGCTCACAATAACAAAGAGTATTAAAAGAAATACTGTCCGTTATTACGAAGAATAAGGCTGGATAGGAGCGGCCATCCGTAGTTAGACCTTACACTAGTATTGGTTATCTCGATAGGAGTGATATATATTTTTAATTTTCATCTCTTATTTGATTACTCCCATCAACATATCCAATTCCAGTGTAAAACGAACTACGATGGTTCATAATAGTTTAGGACAATAGATATAATAATAACGCAGATAATTTAAACGCAGAACACTGATAAACAAAAATCTCATATATATATATATAACTGATGTCAGTTACAATACATGTGCTACAGTACATATGATACAACTACAACTGTCGTTACAGGATGTTACATATACAAGTACATTAATATCATTAATATACATGAATACATATCAACCTAAACAAATACACTGACTACTAAATAACAACGGAAACTCCAAAAGATATGAAGAGACTTCATAGCTCTAACAGCAACCCAAAGTAAGATATCAACAACCTGTAAATACTCGGTCTGACCCGAGTATTACATTCAAAAGAAAATAATACACGGGTCAGTCTAATTCAAACTCAGTTATTAGTGCACAGAAGCAATAGTAATTAAATAATGAATAGACGACAATCACAATAAATCTCGTCTATCCGATCCTTAAATAAAGAAATCGGATAACGATAAATATAACAGGTAACAATGTTAAACAACAAATCAGCAAATTAAACCAAATCAGAATACAATTCAGAATATTGAATTGAAATAACAAAACAGTTCAAACCATTGAAATATCAATTAAAACATTAATTCGGGTAGGGCTGCAGTACATGCACGCGTGTACTGCCACGCCACTACAACATATGGAATACGAAATATTTCCATAACTCAAAAGCAAAAGAAATAACAATAAAACCGATACCGTGTGGCTGCAGTTCACGCTTGCGTGCACTGCCTTGCCACTACAGTTATGATGTACCCAATGAATACCGTGTGGCTGCAGTTCACGCTTGCGTGCACTGCCTTGCCACTACAGTTATGATGTACCCAATGAATACCGTGTGTGCCACTACAGAACTTAATGTTTATGTACATAAAGCTATTTTTAGTTATGTTTGTAAACTCTACTTTCTTACTCACCCATATTAAAATCTTTCATTTCTATTTATAGGTTAACTAACAAGTGTTAAATTTATAACGTATAATTTATTTTATACTTTACATTAAATATCGATAAGATAAATTTTATACTTCTCTATGGCCTTTTTAAAGGAAGTAAATCAAAACACAATTTATACCTTAAATAAATAATCATACATATTATAAATTTTCTTTTTCCCAAGTGGAATCTTTAAATCTATTCCCATTTTCAAATAAATATGCATTTTCGAAAGCTCAAGTCAATTTATTAATTAATTTCATAATTTTTATTCAAAAATAAATTTAATTATCATTTTAAGCTCAATTAAAATGCGGGATCGTTACAGACTTTCCCCCTTAAAATGAATTTCGTCCTCGAAATTCGCCAGAGAGATAACGAAGATAGATGAAAGAGAAATATCTTTCCAGATCAACTAGATATAAATTTTGCATTTGGCTTACCAAATTAGAATATCAACAATATGAGAACAAACTCATACAATACTACTCAGGATACTCGGGTCATAAATTCTACGAAATATGCAAAGGCATCGGTTAGTTCGAAGGATAACCAACCGTTCGTAGAATAAATCCGAACTCAAATTGTATTCACATATCTGTCTACTCTTGGGTATAATTTCAAAATTTCTAGTTTAAAAACCAAAGTATATCTATCAATCATAGCAACCAAAGCAAACAAAACAACCAATACATCCAAACAACAATTTTGGCCTATTGGAGTTTATGTCCCATACAAATATATCAAATCTTCTTCCTGTATTTACCAGGAATCATCGAAGAATTGAAAAGAGATGCTGAACAAAAGAGATAGATTCAATCTTCTACCATTTTTCAAACACAAGATATGGATTCCAAATTGAAGTCGGAATATCTCAAAATATATATAATTTGTCCCTCTTCGGACTTTGATCAACCCAAGAAATTATAATAGAATTCCTAATTCGGTTTTAAACGAAATCGTTTTATTGATATAATTCAAATTATCCTTCATGTTCTATTAATCGAGTTAACTCAATTTTAAAATTTTCAATTTATTTAAAATTTCAGTTTCAAATTTTCGATTCATATTCATTAAGGTTTAAAATCAAAACTGATAAGAAATCGACGAAGACACGAAGTAAGAATTTCCTACAACGATTCGTAGGGCCACCATCACAATGAAACTTCTTCTGGAGCTGGCACGAAGCAATCAAAAGAATTTGAAAACGAATCAAATGAAATTGATAGAGAAAGATTGTTCCCACTGTTGCAGGGCATTGACCATTTATAGTCGTATTTCCCTGTCTCCTATCTCGTTCTCTTCTTGCACTCATACTCACTATCAGTGGATAGAAAGAGAATTTACTGAGGCATTCAAACGGATATCTTAGGGATTACTCATTCTAGGGATACTTCACCCTATCTCTAATGAGCTACTTAATGTGTTATACTCCTGAGCTAAAGTTCAACCTTAGCTCTGATACCAAATGTAACGAAGCGGATTTTGCCCGTTCGAAAATCGACATCCATACTTCACATCGTATTCGAATGGCGCAGATTCGACCGTTCAAATCCGAGTCGCCGGAACTTATAACACCATTAAGTAAACAAACAACACAGCGGAAGAAAAAATGAATATCAATATACAACATCTCATACAAATCCTGATACAACAGATGATCCAATAGATATCGATATACATCAGAGATAAGATACAATAAAATCGCAGCGGAAAGAAAATAGATAACACTAGAAGCGGAACAAAATAACTCAAGATGGTCTTCAAGAAAGCACTCCAAAACTGCAACTCCATCTCCAAGAACCAATCCAGAAATAGCTTGAACTCCCAATAACGATGCACCAAGCCAAGCAAGGTCAGTCATGTCCAAAGACTGAACTAGCTCCAGATAATCTACAGAACCTAACTATCTGAAAACCCAACTCTAGACTGCTCGTGTGGAAAATAGTGAGCACCCAGAGTTTAGGAAAGGAACAATAAACTCCTGGTCAGTCATGGGACTGGTGTGAGCAACAAAAAAAAACAGTTTATCTTTTAAATAAAACAAAATTTATAAAAGAAAATCCGATATGCTTTTTAGAAAATGAAACTACCATAAGACCTCCCGCCACACACACAATGCAAACGCAGAATTGGAGGAGATTTCTTCTTATGATAGTCAAAGATGCTTACTACGCAAAATCATTTGATTTTATTACTATAAGTGCATAGTGTAGAAAACATTTCGAAAGTAGAATATAAATCTTAGCCAGCATAGGTACCATTATATTATGCCCGCTATAGCTACCTCCTGAGGAGGCAGGTTATACAATTGCAATCGTAAATGGCTCGTATTGTTTTGATTGGATTTTACAACAAATGGTCAGGCTAAGGAACTTCCTACTGCCACATGGGATCGCCTCTGGTGGGACGTCCCGAGAACCTAACCGGATCTCTGCCAACACAAGGCCGGGTTACCTCTGTAACTAGGTAACTACTACTCGAGCAAGCCACTCCCCGGTCCTTTGGGACCTTTATCCGAGGCGCCTCTAAGCAACAACCACACAGTAAATGAGATTGGAGCTACCACATAGGTAAATATCTGGGCTCCATACCATTATACCACCCTTTACCAGAAGGGAATGACACACCCTAAAGGGCGCGACCCTCATAACCTTGCCGCATCTTTCCTGTTTTGACCATTTCCGGGGTGTGAGGTCCTGATGCAGTCTCGTCCACAAAGCTACGCTTTGGTACAAAGCCATGCTATGGGTCAACAAATGATCAAAGTAATGATCACAAAGATAAATGATCAAACAAATGATCATATCACAAATGATCAAACAATGATCATCAACACACAGCAGCACTCAGCATGCCACACTACCAAATTGGGAATATATTGCTGATAACCTTCAACCACATAACCTCTGAGCTCGTACGTCTCAGAGAAGGATGTTAAGCTAAGAGAATAAATTCTACGCCACCAACAGAAATGTATTTGAAAGAAATCTGCTTTATATCTCAAAGTGTAGTGTCAGACATGTAACCATACAAGTCTGTTCCGGGTTCGAACAGAACCGAAGGCACTTCCGAAGAAGCCCTTGCAATCCGGGTATTTACAATCCCGATCGGACTTCCCATCACTTAGGGAATCTCTATACCGTAGCTACTCGGTGCAGAGACAATCGATAGGTTATCCTATCGTTCTCACAAATACCCGGTCTTCACCACCGGTCTTCAAATGCTATCCATAACGACGTATCATATATTCGGAATGGGTTATACGACACAAAGGTCCTCTCCCGGCTAAACCGAATAGTGAGCGCAAAATTTAAAACATATGGATATGGGATTTCAATCAAGTCACAACTTAATAATTCAAAACTTTCTTTCAAATGGTTTAAACCAATTACCATTTTCGAATTTTTTACACAAAAGATTTATTTCACAAGGTTCATCCATTTTCACAAAGATCCATTTGTGGATTTCAAAACAATTCCCATTTTAATTGGATTAACTCGTTTAAAATCTTTAAATTAAAGATTTAACTGATAGCCTTCAAATCGTTTCCATAACTTGGAAAAATCATTTTCATTTTTTTTTTACTTGAAATCCTTTTAACACGATTTGGACGTTCATTACTTAAGTGAAAGCTTTTATCATTTGGAAATAATAAGTTTTCATTTCAGAAAGATCCGATTATATTTACACGAGTTAAAGCCTTTGAATTTAAATTCAAATTCCCAAATCAATATCTTCAAAATAGTTTAACCCATATAAATTGGTATAACAACTTTTAGTCCCTAGTTTTCAAATCCTAGAATTCAATTTTGAATATTGAATTCAAATATTTAAATCAGAATATTTAAATTTCAAAACTTAATCAAGTTATTCAAAATAAATTCCATATTTGAAATTCCATTTCAAAAGCCTTTCACTTTAAACTCAATATATTTCCAAAATATTTGAATTCAAATATTCAACTTTTAAACTATTTCAAATCTGTGACTCAATCAATTTCCCCGTGAATCCATATTTGTGTGTGTAAGTGTGGTCCAGGGGTTTAACACAATAGTGCAACATCATAAATCATCACAGATCAAGTCACGGGAATATAATTGATAAGCGATAAAACTATAACGCTTATCGTTCATTAACAGATTCACAGATAATATACAAATGTAAATAAATGAATAAATCATACACGGTACAAACCACAGAATAAAATATCACAGATCAGACAGGACAATCAATTCAAGGCAGCTCATTCAATTCAATCATTCATAAGCAGGATTAATTAATCGTTTAAATCAATTCAATTTATTTCCAAGTAAATTAATTATCTAATCTTGTTTTATTAATTATTACGAATCATTTGATATAAATTAATTAAACACTTTAATTAATTATTTTTAATTAATTATATTAATTAAATTAACCTTTAAACCAATGACATAATTAATTACCCCTTAATTAAGGAAATTATTCTTAATTTATCATATTAATAAATTAATTAATCTCTAATTATAAATTTATATAAATTACTTATAAATTAAATAAATTGTCATTCCTTAATTATCTTATAAATTACATCATTTAATTACCTTAATTATCTCTAAGATAATTAATTTCTTTATTAATGATTTCATTAGCATTTAAGTGTATTTTAAACATTACACTTTTAAATTTAAATTTAAATTCCATTCTGAATTTAAGATTCAAATTGATTAACCATCTAATCATTAATCAAATTCAATATCAATTTATAAATCTTAGAATAAATGCAAAGAACATTTATTATTTACATAGGAAACTTAAATAAGGAAAGCTTTTAAACCAATTTACTTAATTTTATTTAAAAATTTAGCCTTTAAAAATACATCACTATTTAACTTGCAAATTCAAGTTATCTAATTATTTAATTTCCATATAAAACCTTTTATAAAAGAACTTATCAAAAATCAAGTTTAATTATTTGCTTGAAACCAAAATGCTTAAAGTATTTAAGCAATTTCATTAGGGACTGGACTCGAGGCACGTACTTGGTTTCTCGAGAAAACATGCGGTTTCTTTTCCCCTTTTTTTTTCAAATTCAATTTGAAAATATACTTTTAATTGCTTCACCATTTTTTTTTAGTTATTGAAACAATTTTAAATTTAAAACTTTTGTTTTCCAATCTAATATCTAACCTAACTTAAATCTATACTTAAACTTTAAATAAAAATTCAGTTTAAAATTTGAAAGGAACAGAACAGAGTTCTGTTTTAAATAGGGAAATCAGGTTATACCCGAGCTACCATTTGTAAATCAGGTTATATCTCCTTCGAGTAAATTGCCAGTTTACTCGAGAATCACACGAGTATCCTCCCCCCTCAAAATCTCGAGTAAAGCTTCGAGTCAAATATGGTTTTTCACGTGTTCGAACTCGAGCTCCCTCTTCCTTCCCCAACTCCACATTCCCAGATATTCACGCAAATGCATGTGTACGTGCACAGCCACGTCGATCATCTGCGATCGTTGCCGAGACCACCAGAAGCTCATCGTTGATCGCCTGAACCGATTCGAACCACCCAAAAATCAAAAATCAAAAATCACTACGTAATCAAAATCGAGCTATTCTCAGCCCCCCGGAATAAACTGTTCGTCGGCAAAACTCCCCTCCTCACCGCTACACGCCACCAGAAGCTACGAAAATTTAACCAGAGCTTCGTCCCAAGCTCACACCGCTATTCCCACCGATGCGATCCCACTCGATGCCGCGACGACGTTGCGGCAATCACATGTTCCCCCTCGACCAAAATGGACCCTTAAACCCTAAACTGCTCTCGACCCAAAAATTCTCACATTAAAAAAATTTTCTAGCATTTTTCCTAACATTATTGAGTTCAAATCTAGCTCCACGCGAAATTACAACACCCAATATTTCTTTGATTTTCGGGAATTGATCAAAGTGGCAATTTTGTTCAATTTCGAGCTGCCCTCGATTCACTCAACTAAAAATCATCACTATTGTTTTAAAAATCCTATTTTCATATGCTTATTCAAAATATGGAATCAAATCAATGATTTAAAATAGTTGAAATTATCACAAATTTTGTTTTTACTGTAAAACCAATGTTTACAGGGTCGAACTCTTCATGGACAAGCTTAAAACCAAACTTAACTCATAGATGATGTTTAACTAACCAATTGGTTGAAGATTGAAGCCTACCAGAAATCACAGGTGAAAGAGGTGAAGTTTGGATTTAAATTTAACTCTATGATTAAAAAAAAAACAGAGATGAACATTTTACCAAATCATCCAAACATTCATATGTATACTCGGAAAAAGTATGTGTGTGTGTGTGTGTGTCTATATATATATATATATATATATATATATATATATATATATATATATATATATATATATATATATATATATATATAAAGCATATCATTCCAGATACTATCATGCAACCAAAATTCACATACTTAATTTTTTTTTTTTTAAAGTGTTACTCACAGTGTTTTCCAGGAGAAGAAAACAGAGCTTGAATTTCTTTCTGCTTGCTGAACCCATTTCTTTGTCTCTCTGGCTTTGATTTGATTTATGTTGTTGTTTAAGTTAAATTTTTTTGTGTTAAGTTTAAGATGATATTATTTCAGTTTTATCAACTTGAAGAAACGAACTGAAAGGAGGAGATTGACATGCGAAAATGAAATATAAAGTGTATGTTATTTTTATTTGTACTGGGTATATAATTTTGTTTAGTACAAGTTGATATGGTTTGTGTACAAGTTGATCAGAGATTTTATTTATTTTTCTTGTGGCTGGTGGATGTTTGCATGGTGGCTGCATTTATTAGCTTTGTACAAACTCATATATTGTTTTTTTTTTCATTTTGTTTGTACAAATATGAGATATTTTCTTTGGCTTCCTTTGCAAGCTTCATTTACATGCATATTCATTTGTTTACATACCTATATTTATTTTTGTCTACTTGTGTACATATATTCCTTCTTCCCTTTTGCTTTGTCTTTTGTTTGTTGTCTTATTTTGTAAGCTTTGTTTCTATTTGCATGTTTATATCTTGGTGGCTAAGAGATCTTGCTTTTTCCTTGCTTTCCAGAACTTAATGTTTATGTATATAAAGCTATTTTTAGTTATGTTTGTAAACTCTACTTTCTTACTCACCCATATTAAAATCTTTCAATTCTATTTATAGGTTAACTAACAAGTGTTAAATTTATAACGTATAATTTATTTTATACTTTACATTAAATATCAATAAGATAAATTTTATACTTCTCTATGACCTTTTTAAAGGAAGTAAATCAAAACACAATTTATACCTTAAATAAATAATCATACATATTATAAATTTTCTTTTTCCAAAGTGGAATCTTTAAATCTATTCCCATTTTCAAATTAAATATGCATTTTGGAAATCTCAAGTCAATTTATCAATTAATTTCATAATTTTTATTCAAAAATAAATTTAATTATCATTTTAAGCTCAATTAAAATGCAGGATCGTTACAGACTTTCCCCCTTAAAATGAATTTCGTCCTCGAAATTCGCCAGAGAGATAACGAAGATAGATGAAAGAGAAATATCTTTCCAGATCAACTAGATATAAATTTTGCATTTGGCTTACCAAATTAGAATATCAACAATATGAGAACAAACTCATACAATACTACTCAGGATACTCGGGTCATAAATTCTACGAAATATACAAAGGCACCGGTTAGTTCGAAGGATAACCCACCGTTCGTAGAATAAATCCGAACTCAAATTGTATTCACATATCTGTCTACTCTTGGGTATAATTTCAAAATTTCTAGTTTAAAAACCAAAGTATATCTATCAATCATAGCAACCAAAGCAAACAAAACAACCAATACATCCAAACAACAATTTTGGCCTATTGGAGTTTATGTCCCATACAAATATATCAAATCTTCTTCCTGTATTTACCAGGAATCATCGAAGAATTGAAAAGAGATGCTGAACAAAAGAGATAGATTCAATCTTCTACCATTTTTCAAACACAAGATATGGATTCCAAATTGAAGTCGGAATATCTCAAAATATATATAATTTGTCCCTCTTCGGACTTTGATCAACCCAAGAAATTATAATAGAATTCCTAATTCGGTTTTAAACGAAATCGTTTTATTGATATAATTCAAATTATCCTTCATGTTCTATTAATCGAGTTAACTCAATTTTAAAATTTTCAATTTATTTAAAATTTCAGTTTCAAATTTTCGATTCATATTCATTAAGGTTTAAAATCAAAACTGATAAGAAACCGATGAAGACACGAAGTAAGAATTTCCTACAACGATTCGTAGGGCCACCATCACAATGAAACTTCTTCTGGAGCTGGCACGAAGCAATCAAAAGAATTTGAAAACGAATCAAATGAAATTGATAGAGAAAGATTGTTTTCACTGTTGCAGGGCATTGACCATTTATAGTCGTATTTCCCTGTCCCCTATCTCGTTCTCTTCTTGCACTCACACTCACTATCAGTGGATAGAAAGAGAATTTACTGAGGCATTCAAACGGATATCTTAGGGATTACTCATTCTAGGGATACTTCACCCTATCTCTAATGAGCTACTTAATGTGTTATACTCCTGAGCTAAAGTTCAACTTTAGCTCTGAAACCAAATGTAACGAAGCGGATTTTTCCCGTTCGAAAATCGACATCTATACTTCACATCGTATTCGAATGCCGCAGATTCGACCGTTCAAATCCGAGTCCCCGGAGCTTATAACACCATTAAGTAAACAAACAACACAGCGGAAGAAAAAATAAATATCAATATACAACATCTCATACCAATCCTGATACAACAGATGATCCAATAGGTATCGATATACATCAGAGATAAGATACAATAAAATCGCAGCGGAAAGAAAATAGATAACACTAGCAGCGGAACAAAATAACTCAAGATAGTCTTCAAGAAAGCACTCCAAAACTGCAACTCCATCTCCAAGAACCAATCCAGAAATAGCTTGAACTCCCAATAACGATGCACCAAGCCAAGCAAGGTCAGTCATGTCCAAAGACTGAACTAGCTCCAGATAATCTATAGAACCTAACTATCTGAAAACCCAACTCTAGACTGCTCGTGTGGAAAATAGGGAGCACCCAGAGTTTAGGAAAGGAACAATAAACTCCGGGCCAGTCATGGGACCGGTGTGAGCAACAACAAAAAACAGTTTATCTTTTAAATAAAACAAGATTTATAAAAGAAAATCCGATATGCTTTTTAGAAAATGAAACTACCATAAGACCTCCCGCCACACACACAATGCAAACGCAGAATTGGAGGAGATTTCTTCTTATGATAGTCAAAGATGCTTACTACGCAAAATCATTTGATTTTATTACTATAAGTGCATAGTGTAGAAAACATTTCGAAAGTAGAATATGAATCTTAGCCAGCATAGTTACCATTATATTATGCCCGCTATAGCTACCTCCTGAGGAGGCAGGTTATACAATTGCAATCGTAAAAGACTCGTATTGTTTTGATTGGATTTTCCAACAAATGGTCAGGCTAAGGAACTTCCTACTGCCACATGAGATAGCCTCTGGTGGGACGTCCCGAGAACCTAACCGGATCTCTGCCAACACAAGGCCGGGTTATCTCTGTAACTAGGTAACTACTACTCGAGCAAGCCACTCCCCGGTCCTTTGGGACCTTTATCCGAGGCGCCTCTAAGCAACAACCACACAGTAAATGAGATTGGAGCTACCACATAGGTAAATATCTGGGCTTCATACCATGATACCACCCTTTACCAGAAGGGAATGACACACCCTAAAGGGCGTGACCCTCATAACCTTGCCGCATCTTTCCTGTTTTGACCATTTCCGGGGTGTGAGGTCCTGATGCAGTCTCGTCCACAAAGCTACGCTTTGGTACAAAGCCATGCTTTGGGTCAACAAATGATCAAAGTAATGATCACAAAGATAAATGATCAAACAAATGATCATATCACAAATGATCAAACAATGGTCATCAACACACAGCAGCACTCAGCATGCCACACTACCAAATTGGGAATATATTGCTGATAACCTTCAACCACATAACCTCTGAGCTCGTACGTCTCAGAGAAAGATGTTAAGCTAAGAGAATAAATTTTATGCCACCAACAGAAATGTATTTGAAAAAAATCTGCTTTATATCTCAAAGTGTAGTGTCAGACATGTAACCATACAAGTCTGTTCCGGGTTCGAACAGAACCGAAGGCACTTCCGAAGAAGCCCTTGCAATCCGGGTATTTACAATCCCGATCGGACTTCCCATCACTTAGGGAATCTCTATACCGTAGCTACTCGGTGCAGAGACAATCGATAGGTTATCCTATCGTTCTCACAAATACCCGGTCTTCACCACCGGTCTTCAAATGCTATCCATAACGACTTATCACATATTCGGAATGGGTTATACGACACAAAGGTCCTCTCCCGGCTAAACCGAATAGTGAGCGCAAAATTTAAAACATATGGATATGGGATTTCAATCAAGTCACAACTTAATAATTCAAAACTTTCTTTCAAATGGTTTAAACCAATTACCATTTTCGAATCTTTTACACAAAAGATTTATTTCACAAGGTTCATCCATTTTCATAAAGATCCATTTGTGGATTTCAAAACAATTCCCATTTTAATTGGATTAACTCGTTTAAAATCTTTAAATTAAAGATTTAACTGATAGCCTTCAAATCGTTTCCATAACTTGGAAAAATCATTTTCATTTTTTTTTACTTGAAATCCTTTTAACATGATTTAGACGTTCATTACTTAAGTGAAAGCTTTTATCATTTGGAAACAATAAGTTTTCATTTCAGAAAGATCCGATTATATTTACACGAGTTAAAGCCTTTGAATTTAAATTCAAATTCCCAAATCAATATCTTCAAAATAGTTTAACCCATATAAATTGGTATAACAACTTTTAGTCCCTAGTTTTCAAATCCTGGAATTCAATTTCGAATATTGAATTCAAATATTTAAATCAGAATATTTAAATTTCAAAACTTAATCAAGTTATTCAAAATAAATTCCATATTTGAAATTCCATTTCAAAAGCCTTTCACTTTAAACTCAATATATTTCCAAAATATTTGAATTCAAATATTCAACTTTTAAACTATTTCAAATCTGTGACTCAATCAATTTCCCCGTGAATCCATATTTGTGTGTGTAAGTGTGGTCCAGGGGTTTAACACAATAGTGCAACATCATAAATCATCACAGATCAAGTCACGGGAATATAATTGATAAGCGATATAAACTATAACGCTTATCGTTCATTAACAGATTCACAGATAATATACAAATGTAAATAAATGAATAAATCATACACGGTACAAACCACAGAATAAAATATCACAGATCAGACAGGACAATCAATTCAAGGCAGCTCATTCAATTCAATCATTCATAAGCAGGATTAATTAATCGTTTAAATCAATTCAATTTATTTCCAAGTAAATTAATTATCTAATCTTGTTTTATTAATTATTACGAATCATTTGATATAAATTAATTAAACACTTTAATTAATTATTTTTAATTAATTATATTAATTAAATTAACCTTTAAACCAATGACATAATTAATTACCCCTTAATTAAGGAAATTATTCTTAATTTATCATATTAATAAATTAATTAATCTCTAATTATAAATTTATATAAATTACTTATAAATTAAATAAATTGTCATTCCTTAATTATCTTATAAATTACATCATTTAATTACCTTAATTATCTCTAAGATAATTAATTTCTTTATTAATGATTTCATTAGCATTTAAGTGTATTTTAAACATTACACTTTTAAATTTAAATTTAAATTCCATTCTGAATTTAAGATTCAAATTGATTAACCATCTAATCATTAATCAAATTCAATATCAATTTATAAATCTTAGAATAAATGCAAAGAACATTTATTATTTACATAGGAAACTTAAATAAGGAAAGCTTTTAAACCAATTTACTTAATTTTATTTAAAAATTTAGCCTTTAAAAATACATCACTATTTAACTTGCAAATTCAAGTTATCTAATTATTTAATTTCCATATAAAACCTTTTATAAAAGAACTTATCAAAATCAAGTTTAATTATTTGCATGAAACCAAAATGCTTAAAGTATTTAGGCAATTTCATTAGGGACTGGACTCGAGGCACGTACTTGGTTTCTCGAGAAAACATGCGGTTTCTTTTCCCATTTTTTTTCCAAATTCAATTTGAAAATATACTTTTAATTGCTTCACCATTTTTTTTTAGTTATTGAAACAATTTTAAATTTAAAACTTTTGTTTTCCAATCTAATATCTAACCTAACTTAAATCTATACTTAAACTTTAAATAAAAATTCAGTTTAAAATTTGAAAGGAACAGAACAGAGTTCTGTTTTAAACAGGGAAATCAGGTTATACCCGAGCTACCCATTTGTAAATCAGGTTATATCTCCTTCGAGTAAATTGCCAGTTTACTTGAGAATCACACGAGTATCCTCCCCCCTCAAAATCTCGAGTAAAGCTTCGAGTCAAATATGGTTTTTCACGTGTTCGAACTCGAGCTCCCTCTTCCTTCCCCAACTCCACATTCCCAGATATTCATGCAAATGCACGCGTACGTGCACAGCCACGTCGATCATCTGCGATCGTTGCCGAGACCACCAGAAGCTCATCGTTGATCGCCTGAACCGATTCGAACCACCCAAAAATCAAAAATCACTGCGTAATCAAAATCGAGCTATTCTCAGCCCCCCGGAATAAACTGTTCGTTGGCAAAACTCCCCTCCTCACCGCTACATGCCACCAGAAGCTACGAAAATTTAACCAGAGCTTCGTCCCAAGCTCACGCCGCTATTCCCACCGATGCAATCCCACTCGATGCCACGACGACATTGCGGCAATCTCATGTTCCCCCTCGACCAAAATGGACCCTTAAACCCTAAACTGCTCTCGACCCAAAAATTCTCACATTAAAAAAAATTTCTAGTATTTTTCCTAACATTATTGAGTTCAAATCTAGCTCCACGCGAAATTACAACACCCAATATTTCTTTGATTTCCGGGAATTGATCAAAGTGGCAATTTTGTTCAATTTCAAGCTGCCCTCGATTCACTCAACTAAAAATCATCACTATTGTTTTAAAAATCCTATTTTCATATGTTTATTCAAAATATGGAATCAAATCAATGATTTAAAATAGTTGAAATTATCACAAATTTTGTTTTTACTGTAAAACCAATGTTTACAGGGTCGAACTCTTCATGGACAAGCTTAAAACCAAACTTAACTCATAGATGATGTTTAACTAACCAATTGGTTGAAGATTGAAGCCTACCAGAAATCACAGGTGAAAGAAGTGAAGTTTGGATTTAAATTTAACTCTATGATAAAAAAAACAGAGATGAACATTTTACCAAATCATCCAAACATTCATATGTATACTCGGAAAAAGTATGTATATATATATATAAAGCATATCATTCCAGATTCTATCATGCAACCAAAATTCACATACTTAATTTTTTTTTTTAAAGTGTTACTCACAGTGTTTTCCAGGGGAAGAAAACAGAGCTTGAATTTCTTTCTGCTTGCTGAACCCATTTCTTTGTCTCTCTGGCTTTGATTTGATTTATGTTGTTGTTTAAGTTAAATTTTTTTGTGTTAAGTTTAAGATGATATTATTTCAGTTTTATCAACTTGAAGAAACGGACTGAAAGGAGGAGATTGACATGTGAAAATGAAATAAACGGGGTATGTTATTTTTATTTGTACTGGGTATATAATTTTGTTTAGTACAAGTTGATATGGTTTGTGTACAAGTTAATCAGAGATTTTATTTATTTTTCTTGTGGCTGATGGATGTTTGCATGGTGGCTGCATTTATTAGCTTTGTACAAACTCATATATTGTTTTTTTTTTCATTTTGTTTGTACAAATATGAGATATTTTCTTTGGCTTCCTTTGCAAGCTTCATTTACATGCATATTCATTTGTTTACATACCTATATTTATTTTTGTCTACTTGTGTACATATATTCCTTCTTCCCTTTTGCTTTGTCTTTTGTTTGTTGTCTTGTTTTGCAAGCTTTGTTTTTATTTGCATGTTTATATCTTGGTGGCTGAGAGATCTTGCTTTTTCCTTGCTTTCCAGAACTTAATGTTTATGTATATAAAGCTATTTTTAGTTATGTTTGTAAACTCTACTTTCTTACTCACCCATATTAAAATCTTTCATTTCTATTTATAGGTTAACTAACAAGTGTTAAATTTATAACGTATAATTTATTTTATACTTTACATTAAATATCGATAAGATAAATTTTATACTTCTCTATGACCTTTTTAAAGGAAGTAAATCAAAACACAATTTATACCTTAAATAAATAATCATACATATTATAAATTTTCTTTTTCCAAAGTGGAATCTTTAAATCTATTCCCATTTTCAAATTAAATATGCATTTTGGAAAGCTCAAGTCAATTTATCAATTAATTTCATAATTTTTATTCAAAAATAAATTTAATTATCATTTTAAGCTCAATTAAAATGCGGGATCGTTACACAAACTACAAGAGTAGAGTGAAGGTGGGAGCACCAAAAATACGGCACCACAGCACACAACAATTGAATGCAATTGACCAAATGCAAATGAATACAATGCATCAATGCAATGTATCAGACTCGAGCGCGAACAAAGACAATGTACAAATCAAGTGATGTATTAGTGAAACCAGTGACATGAACAAGTGCAGTCTCTATAGGAAGGGTTGAAACAAATGAAACCAAAGGCAACTGGCAATAATTAAAACAATGAACCAGCCTACAAGACGGACCAGCAAAGGCCAAAACTCAAGACAAACACATATAAATGTACAAGTAAATCATAGGATTTTCCCAGCACAAGTTCAGTTGCAAGAAGGAAAAAGGCACAGTGCAGTGACAAACATCACTGAGAGGCAGTACCACGATTATTCAAGGTGACAACATCAGAAATTATGGGCAACATTCAGGAAGTAGCAAATGTAGTAAACAAGTGATGCAGGCAACGAGTGCACCAGCAAAACAAGTTGAAACAAAGTGTATAGGAACAAGTCAAGGTGAACAATGGCAAATACTGCAATGAAGACTACTGCGAATTTCAGAAAACACCACTGAACCATCAAAGCACATGTGTGCAGACCAGGTACACAGTAAAGAACATGAATGTCACAAGTGACAGTATGGTTCAATGTCACACACATGAACAACCCAGTATGGAAAATGAATGGAGCAATGAGCAAGTGACTCGAAGCTGTGAGTCAAATACAGTTAAGACAGTGGTAAATATGCAGCACCATGCAACACAAAGTAAACTCATGTGAACATGTACATAGGAACACAAATCTGGACCAATTTTCCATTAGATGAATAAGAAACTAAGGCCAGGCTCAACACAACAGAGTGGCAACATAATGCAACGGGGAAAAGGGCTACAACTCAAAGACCATGTGCAAATAGAAACAGGCAGTGACAAATTGCACAAACAAGTTCAAGTGTACTATAGAGACAATGCAACATGAATGACATAAAGGCAGTGAAGTGCTGACTGGTAACAGACTACATAGACATCAACAAGTATGACATGAAGCAGTGCAACAAAGACCACCAAGTTCAATGTAATAAATGGTCAAAGTCAAGCACATAAATGACTTCAACATATGATCAGTGGCAGGCATGCCAGTAAACAGTAGGTAGTATAATACTAAACCCAACAACAGCCAGTATATACAAAGTATAATAGAGGCAAGACCACAAGCAATGCACATGCTGCAGACAATTACACAATGACTCCAAGCATGTAAGTATTTCAACAGTGAAGCTCCAGACAATTACAAGCCCATCGAAGTGAAAAACCCAAAGACACGTGCCACATCAAGTTCACAGGGGACATGACCGGGGCAGTGGCCAAGGTAATAAATCAAGTCCAAGAACATCTGTAGTGGTAATACTCCAGTGTTTAGCAAAAGTCAATACCAAAGTCACAAAAGGACTCAAAGCTCAGGTCATAAACACGCGACAAATTCAAGTAAGACACAGCAGGAGGTTTAAAATCAAAGTGACAGAAGTTAACAAAGAAAATCGAATTCGTGATGGTCACGAAATATTAAACAACCCAAAAGCAAAGCCGGGTTAACCAAGTATCACGAAATTACAAATTTGACAGAAATCAGAGAAAGCATCAACAACAAAACCAATTCATACGCAAAGCATAATACTGAGTCGTCATAGATGTGAGTAATAAAGATTACTCACCTAGTTCGAAGCGGCCAAGGCCCAAGCAAGGAGACGAACGGAGACGAGAATCGAACAAGCAAGCGCCATCATTCGTCTTCGATTTCAATGCCCTAGCTTCAAAAGGGGGAGAACGAGAGAGGCCGCCATCATTTTCTCAAAGAGAATAAAAGTGGGCCGGGTTCGAATGAATGAAAATAAGAAAAGGGAACGGGTTACATAAAATAAAAGAGGAACGACAATTTGCCTTTGTAAATTTCACGGCCAAAATTAAAACATGGGCCACTATTTGATTTTTCAAAGCCCACAATTCCTTTTAACCATTTATAAAAGAATTTTAATTCAAATTTAAAAACTTCAATAGGCAATTAGCCAACGAAATTAATCGTTTAATGACGATTATGAATTGGGCAAAACATCGGGTTGTTACATCTTTGGATGCAGGGAAACAGGTTGGAGGATCCAACTGGATTACTCAACAGTATTTATTTGATTATGCATATTTTGATATTCGTTGATTATCATATATAGATATATGATGTCGTTGTTGTCGTGATTGACTATTTGGTGTGTAGCATCATTGGGCCAGTTTTGGAATTTTAAACGGATTTTAAAGTGATTTTTGAAAGTATACGTTTATAAAATATTTTTTGGAATTGATCCATTACAAATAAATAAACGTTATAATTTTAATGTTATAAAAATTAGGATTTTTGAGAAATATAGTTAAAAGTTGATTTTTGAAAATATGAGGCTAATGATTTTATGAAATAGTTTAAATTGGGATTTTTGAATTTATTATAAAAAATTTAAATATTGGATTTATGAAATTTGATTATTTTATAAATCAAAATGATGAAATTATAAAGGAGTTTAAAGACGTTTTTAAAATAATAATACAAACTGATTTGTATAAAAGAATTATAAAATTTATATTTATAAATTAAAAATATTTGAATTTTAAAACGAGTTTTTATAAGTGTTAAAATGAATTGTAAATGAATTTCATAAATGTATGAAATTTATAGAATTATAAACGGTGAAGTTATAAATGGAATTTTATAAGCAGTAGGTTTATAAAATTTGTAAAGTTATTTAAGGAATAGATTTGGGTAAATAAATGAATCTTATAAGTTATAAGGTTTATAATTTGGGAAGTTAAAGGAACGATTTTGCAAACAAATAAATTATAAGTATTTAACTTAAGTTATGGACTTTTGGTTTATAATTGAGTTATAAATTGAATAGGTTAATAAAGGAAATTTATAGAAGGAAGTTGTTATAAAATAAATAGAAATGGAATTTATAAACGTTGTTTTATAAATCCGCAAACGACTTATTTTGATAAGTAAATTGTTATAACTAATTAATGGAGTTATATTCACGTTTTAGACAGTAAATAATCCTTTAAAATGAAATGTATAGAAATGATGAAATTGGTTAACAAAGTATATTCACGTTTTTGAATCGTAAATAATATGTTAAAGAAAATGGTTGGATGTGATGTTTTAAATAAAATTAAAACGATTTAACGATGTTTTCAAAATGTGTTAAGATTCGAAACCATAGATTTCAACATTCATTGTTGAAATAGACGTTTTCGAGAAATAGAAGGAAATGGTAGACTATAACACTGTTGTTATAGTAAATGATTTCCGAAAGGAAATATTTTATTTAGTATTGGGATTTATATATCTATCTTAAATTCGAATCCCTATACTAGTGATTTTGGGACGTTGTAACGATGTTTTACGTAACATTCGTTTTGATCCAAATAAATATGTTTAAGAGAATGATTTCCTTAAAGAATGAAATATATACTTAATTTCGATTTAAGTATATTGAATATTTTCCAAGTATAGAAAATAAATAGATTTGTGAATTACTTATTAATATATAAGTATGGAAATGTTTTTTCCAATGTGAAATAAAACGTTTTGAGAATTTATCTTTTTGAAGATAAATTGAAAATGAATAATTGAAATCGTATATTCATAGATATTTTGGAATGTAAATTCACTATGGAATTTATAAAAGAAAGGGGAATTTGTTTAAAAATAAATATTGATTTATTTTTGAAGTATTGAAATTATATATCTTGTAAAGATATTTTTGGAAAATAAATAATTTGGAAAATTATTTGGAATCTGGTGATGTTGTGCATATCCTTTGATAGTTCAATAACCGACTATCAATATTTACCTTTGAATAGGTATTTGTTGTGATTTGCTTGAAATTGAATGCCACACTTATTTTTAAATAAGCGCTCACTATTCGGGTTAACCGGGAAAGGACCTTGGGGTAGTATAACCCAATCCGAATATGCGATACGTCGTTATGAATTGCATTTGAAAACTGGCGTTGAAGACCGGATATTTTTGAAAGCGAAAGGACAACTCGTCGAATGTCTTTGCATCGACTGGTCCCCGGTATAGAGACTCCATATGTGATGGGAAGTCCGAACGTGATTAGTGAATATCCGGATTACGAGGACTTCTTTGTAAGTGCCTTCAGTTCTGTTCGATCCCTGAACAGACTTGTATGGATAGTATGTCTGACATTACAAATTGAGATATAAAGCTGATTTCTTTCAAATATATTTCTATTGGTGGCGGATAATTTATTCTCTTAGCTTAACACCCTTCTCTGAGACGTACGAGCTCAGAGGCTATGTAGTTGAAGGTTATCAGTGATATATTCCCAATTTGGTAATGTGACATGCTGAGTGTTGCTGTGAAATGATCATTGTTTGATCATTTGTGATATAATCATTTGTTTGATCACTTATCTTTGTGATCATTTCTTTGATCATTTGTTGACCCAAAGCATGGCTTTGTACCCAAGCGTGGCTTTGTGGACGAGACTTCGTCGAACCTCACACCCCGGAAATGGTCAAAACAGGAAAGATGCAGCAAGGTTATGAGGGGTAGCTCCCTTTAGGGTATGTGCATTTCCTTCTGGAAAAGGGTGGTATCATGGTATGGAGCCCAGATACTAACTCATGTTGAAACACTTTATTATTTTGGTGTGATGTTGGTTACGAGCGCTCGGTTAAAGGTCCCAAAGGACCGGGGGATGGCATACTCGTGAAACCAAATGATGTTTATTAAATGGGAATATAACTTAAGTGATGTTGAATGAAGTTGATTTTGGTATCGAAGTAAATTATTAAAGTTAAGTGATAAATGTGAACTTGAGTTATGTAATGAAATTCAACTTTATAATTGAATTGAATGAATAGATTAGTTAATCAATTGAATGTGAATAAAGTTGATATGAAATAATGAATGTAGGTGTTAATTCATTAAAAATCTAATGTTATTGGAAATCGAAAAATTGAATGAAAATTAATTTAATTAAACCAATTGAAAGTAAAGGTGTTAAACCAAAATGAATATAAGCAAAGGAATTTGGTTGTAATTAATATACATTGGTTGTTATATGGTTGTTAACTGATTGTATATAATTCATTAAGTGTTAATGAAATTTGGAAGCTAAGGTAATTGAAATCCAATTGGAAGTTAAGTGAATCTTAAATAGAATTGAATTTGATTTGGGAGTGAACCAACTTGAATATGAATTAGTGAATATAAACTAGTTGAAATGAATGTTAGTAAAAACATCCACTGTTAATAAATCAAATGTGATTAAATTGAAAACACATTTCATTGAATATTAATGAGAATATGAATGAATATTTATAGGTTATGGATGATAGTTGGTTGATGGTTGAATTTATAGCTTTTGTTGCATTTGCTATGTTGGCATATATAGTTATTTTGTTGCTATATGTTGTATATCGATACTATTGTCTATATACATGTTTCTCATCTGTTTGTTGAGTGTTTAGTAGGTGTGGATCGCGTTTGCTTTGCATTTGGAGCTCGCTTTCACGCTATATTAGCCGTATATGCTCGCTAATAAAATATAAGGTACATATCTCGAATTAAATATCGTACTTTTACACTTTTTTTCCCTACGGGATGCCTCATCACTTGATGAGATATATATTTGTGATATATATACTGTCATTTTTTTCGGATCGAGCCGCGCAAAGGAGACTCTGGCGAATTTTTCCGAAAATATAAGGCGTTGGAATATTTTGAGAAAAATTGGAAAATTTGTGAAAACTATAACTTTGATTTGGAATTAAAAGTTAGACAATAGTCGTTGTGTTTGAAAAGATAACTAAGTATGATTAGAAAACTTAGTAAAGTTATTGTAAGAAGTTTAACTATGGATTTATGAAAAATTAATAGATTCTGTAAATTTTCTTACTTGTTAATTTCGAGGACGAAATTCTTTTAAGGGGGGAAGTCTGTAACGACCCAGAATTTATATTAATTGAAAATTGAATATTTAATTGAATTTAAATATTAATAAGTGAAATTCATAAGTCGAATAAATTTTTTTGCGAATCATTAGATTTAATTGGATAATTAAATCGATAATTTAATAGTTGAAATTACAGAAATAATTGAAAATTGGGTTAAATTGATTGAAAATGATTTGTAAAATTTTATTTTATCATATTGAAGTTAGAATGATGATATAGAACTTTTAAAATCGAATTAAAAGTTAAATTGTGAAAATTGAATATTTTAATATTTAATTATCGACTAGTGAAATTAGCCATTTTTCGAACAGTCTCAGAATTGGACGAAACTAGTTCCAATGGATCCGTAATAGTTTGTTATTATCGGATTTCAATTTTCGTAGCAATCGGAGTTTTCGTTTGATTGTGGAAGCTCGAAACGCATCGAAATTGTTTTAATATTAATTTGGCGAGTTAAAATAGCCATTTTTCATACTGTCTCGGATTTCGACGAAACTAGTTTCATCGGATCCGTAATGTGATATTATTGTATGGTTTAAAATTTCGTGTCAATTGGATTTACCGTTTGTCCGGTGCAAGCTAAAACGTCTAGAAAATCGTTTCATCGGTTTAATTTTAAATCGAACGTTTATTGCCATAACTCGCACAGATGACTGAATTAGCTCCCGAAACACGTTCCATTGTGTTCGAACGCAGGGTAAACCTTAGAAACGCCAACCGGCACGCTTCGTTTGGAGTTTGGAAATTCCGGGTGAATAGTAAATTGGAATATTTTCTATAAAAGCCCCTAGAATCTTCATTTTTGCAAAATTAAAAGAGGCCTAGGGTTTAGAAACCTAGCCGCCGGCCTCATAGAAACCAATGGCCGAAATTTACAGTTCTTCCTCCTCAAATTTCTTTAAATCCGTAAAGCAATCCAAGAAACTTTCATTTGCTGGCTATGGATGATAGTTGGTTGATGGTTGAGTTTATAGCTTTTGTTGCATTTATTATGTTGGCATATATAGTTATTTTGTTGCTATATGTTGTATATCGATACTATTGTCTATATACATGTTTCTCATGTGTTTGTTGAGTGTTTAGTAGGTGCGAATCGCGTTTGCTTCGCATTTGGAGCTCGCTTTCGCGCTATATTAGCCGTATATGCTCGCTAATAAAATATAAGGTACATATCTCGGATTAAATATCGTACTTTTACACTTTTTTTTCCCTACGGGATGCCTCATCACTTGATGAGATGTATACTTGTGATATATATACTGTCATTTTTTTCGGATCGAGCCGCGCAAAGGAGACTCTGGCGAATTTTTCCGAAAATTTAAGGCGTTAGAATATTTTTGAGAAAAATTGGAAAATTTGTGAAAACTATAACTTTGATTTGGAATTAAAAGTTAAACAATAGTAGTTGTGTTTGAAAAGATAACTAAGTATGAATAGAAAACCTAGTAAAGTTATTTTAAGAAGTTTAAGTATGGATTTATGAAAAATTAATCGATTCTGTAACTTTACTTACTTGGTAATTTCGAGGACGAAATTCTTTTAAGGGGGGAAGTCTGTAACGACCCAGAGTTTATATTAATTGAAAATTGAATATTTAATTGAATTTGAATATTAATAAGTGAAATTTATAAGTCGATAATTTTTTTTGCGAATAATTAGATTTAATTTGATAATTAAATCGATAATTTAATAGTCGAAATTACAGAAATAATTGAAAATTTGGTTAAATATGATTGAAAATGGTTTGTAAAATTTTATTTTATCATATTGAAGTTAGAATGATGATATAGAACTTTTAAAATCGAATTAAAAGTTAAATTGTGAAAATTGAATATTTTAATATTTAATTATCGACTAGTGAAATTAGCCATTTTTCGAACAGTCTCAGAATTGGAGGAAACTAGTTCCATTGGATCCGTAATAGTTTGTTATTATCGGATTTCAATTTTCGTAGCAATCAGAGTTTTCGTTTGATCGTGGCAGCTCGAAACGCATCGAAATTGTTTTAATATTAATTTGGCGAGTTAAAATAGTCATTTTTCAAACAGTCTCGGATTTTGACGAAACCAGTTTCATCGGATCCGTATGTGATATTAATATATGGTTTAAAATTTTGTGTCAATTGGATTTACCGTTTGTTCGGTGCAAGCTAAAACGCCTAGAAAATCGTTTAATCGGTTTAATTTTAAATCGAAGGTTTATTGCCATAACTCGCACAGATGACCGAATTAGCTCCCGAAACACGTTCCATTGTGTTCGGAACGCGGGGTAAACCTTAGAAACGCCAACCGGCACGCTTCGTTTGAAGTTCGAAAATTCCGGTGAATAGTATATTGGAATATTTTCTATAAAAGCCCCTAGAATCTTCATTTTTGCAAAATTAAAAGAGGCCTAGGGTTTAGAAACCTAGCCGCCGGCCTCATAGAAACCAATGGCCGAAATTTACAGTTCTTCCTCCTCAAATTTCTTTAAATCCGTGAAGCAATCCAAGAAACTTTCAACATGAAAGTTATAGACGACAATGAGATCTAGTAATTCAACGGTTGAGATCGTGTTTGGAGCTTTGGATCAACGGGAATTTGGGCTCAAAGGCCTGCAGTTGCGCACGCAAATCATGACGTTGGGCGAGCTTCGTGCCGTGGTGGCCAGTGAAGGAGCGCGAGACGAGCAGTTGAATGATGGCTTTGGATCTTCGTCTCGATCAAGGGGATGGCCGCGATTCCTAACCTTAGTGGCGTATGTTATGGGTTCTCATGCGTGCTATTTTCTGTACGCAAACGTGAGATGGAAGAGAAGGGCCGAACGGCCTTGATGGTGGGACAGAGGAAATCAACGGCTGGAATTAAGTTAGGTTTAAAAATAGTTAATTATGTTGTAAATTTATATATATATATATAATTCGTGAATCTTTAAAAATTCGTATCCTTTTCATACGAGGTCGAAAACGCGCGAAACCAGTTGCGTTGGAATCGTATGGAAGAGCACTACGCTATGGAATTGGATTGAAATCATTTGGAGTTAGCGAAAATCTTGGGTAAAATTAAACGTCCGTTTAATTTTATTCGAAATAAATCGCTAAAACGAAATTGAAATCAAGGTGAGAACTTCTCACTCAATCGAATCGGTTTCGATTTTAATTTTTAAATAGTTAGATTTAAAATTCTTGAATGTATGTTTGAATGATGATTGTTATCAATTGATTGTTAAAATAGACATTATGCGCCGTTAGTAAGCGATGTTATTTATTAAAAACATATACCGCGAATATTTCACAGTACAGTGAAATTGGTATTATTTATGTACTTGGATTTGATTTCCCGCGTTATATAGCGGATGAGACCCTATTCCGCCTTCTATTAAGCGGATAATATTTTTAAATCCCATATACCACGATAATTCCGTACTGGAACGGAATTGGTATTGTGCTAACATCTTTGGATGCAGGGAAACAGGTTGGAGGGATCCAACTGGATTCCTCAACAGTATTTATTTGATTATGGATATTTTGATATTCGTTGATTATTATATACAGATATATGATGTCGTTTTGTCGTGATTGACTATTTGGCGTGTAGGATCATTGGGCCAATTTTGGAATTTTAAAAGGATTTTAAAGTGATTTTTGAAAGTATACGTTTATAAAATATTTTTTGGAATTGATCCTTCAAAATGAAATGTATAGAAATGATGAAATTGGTTAACAAAGTATATTCACGTTTTTGAATAGTAAATAATATGTTAAAGAAAATGTTTGGATGTGATGTTTTAAATAAAATTAAAACGATCTAACGATGTTTTCAAAATGTGTTTAGATTCGAAACCATAGATTTCAACATTCATTGTTGAAAGAGACGTTTTCGAGAAATAGAAGGAAATGGTAGACTATAACACTGTTGTTATAGTAAATGATTTCCGAAAGGAAATGTTTTATTTAGTATTGGGATTTATATATCTATTTTAAATTCGAATCCCAATACTAGTGATTTTGGGACGTTGTAACGATGGTTTACGTAACATTCGTTTTGACCCAAATAAATATGGTTAAGAGAATGATTTTCTTAAAGAATGAAATATATACTTAATTTCGATTTAAGTATATTGAATATTTTCCAAGTATAGAAAATAAATAGATTTGTGAATTACTTAATTAATATATAAGTATGGAAATGTTTTTTCCAATGTGAAATAAAACGTTTTGAGAATTTATCTTTTTGAAGATAAATTGAAAATGAATAATTGAAATCGTATATTCATAGATATTTTGGAATGTAAATTCACTATGGAATTTATAAAAGAAAGGGGAATTTGTTTAAAAATAAATATTGATTTATTTTTGAAGTATTGAAATTATATATCTTGTAAAGATATTTTTGGAAAATAAATAATTTGGAAAATTATTTGGAATTTGGTGATGTTGTGCATATCCATTGATAGTTCAATAACCGACTATCAATATTTACCTTTGAATAGGTATTTGTTGTGATTTGCTTGAAACTGAATGCCACACTTATTTTTAAATAAGCGCTCACTATTCGGGTTAACCGGGAAAGGACCTTGGGGTCGTATAACCCATTCCGAATATGTGATACGTCGTTATGAATTGCATTTGAAGACCGGTGTTGAAGACCGGATATTTTTGAAAGCAAAAGGACAACTCGTCGAATGTCTTTGCATCGACTAGTCCCCGGTATAGAGACTCCATATGTGATGGAAAATCCGAACGTGATTATTGAATATCCGGATTGCAAGGACTTCTTTGTAAGTGCCTTCGGTTCTGTTCGATCCCGTAACAGACTTGTATGGATAGTATGTCTGACATTACAAATTGAGATATAAAGCTGATTTCTTTCAAATATACTTCTGTTGGTGGCGGAGAATTTATTCTCTTAGCTTAACACCCTTCTCTGAGACGTACGAGCTCAGAGATTATGTAGTTGAAGGTTATCAGCGATATATTCCCAATTTGGTGATGTGACATGCTGACTGTTGCTGTGAAATGATCATTGTTTGATCATTTGTTATATGATCATTTGTTTGATCACTTATCTTTGTGATCATTTCTTTGATCATTTGTTGGCCCAAAGCATGGCTTTGTACCAAAGCGTGGCTTTGTGGACGAGACTTCGTCGAACCTCACACCCCGGAAATGGTCAAAACAGGAAAGATGCAGCAAGGTTATGAGGGGTAGCTCCCTTTAGGGTATGTGCATTTCCTTCTGGAAAAGGGTGGTATCATGGTATGGAGCCCAGATACTTACTCATGTTGAAACACTTTATTATTTTGGTGTGATGTTGGTTACGAGCGCTCGGTTAAAGGTCCCAAAGGACCGGAGGATGGCATACTCGTGTCAGGTGTTACCTAGTTTGAAAGGTAACCCGGTCATGTGTTGGCAGAGATCCGGTTTGGTTCTCGAGACGTCCTTCCAGAGGCGTTTCCATGTGGCAATGGAAGTTCCTTGGCCTGACCATTTGTTGGAAATCCAAAGAAACAATACGAGACTTGTACGGTTTTAGTTGTAGAACCTGCCATCTAATATGGTAGCTATAGTAGGCATAATATAATGGTACCTATGCTGACTAATATTTATATTCTACTTTCGAAATAATTTTTTCTACACTATGCACTAATAATTATATCAAAATTGATTTGATTTTGCGTAGTAAGTATCTTTGTCTATCATAAGGAGAAATCTCCTCCAAGTCTGCGTTTGCATTGTGTGTGTGGTGGGAGGTCTTATGGTAGTCTCATTTTTAAAAGCATTGCGAATTAACTTTAAAAATATTCCTCTATTTTGATTTTAAAGATAAATAAACTGTTTTGAGTTCTCACACCAGTCACATGACTGACTCGGAGTTTATTGTTTTCCTTCCTAAACTCTGGGTGCCCACCAATTTCCACACGATCAGTCAAGAGTTAGGTTTATCAGGATATTCTGGAATTCAGGAGTCGCTGGAGGCAAGCTGGATGGCATGGCGTATTACTAGTATATAGTATTTCTTTTCCGCTGTTTGTTGTTGTTTGTTGTACACTCTGATGATGATGTAATGTAATGTAATGTGTTGTAATGTAATAACTGATATAGTTCTTTATTTAAAGATTATTCATTTATTTATTATATGTTGTTCCGCTGCGATTGTGAGATTCTGATATTGTTCTGTTGTTATTTCTTTCTGTTCTATTCTATCTTTTTCTGTCTTTTGCTATCTTTTTCTTTTTCTTAAACCCTGAGTGTTCGGTTTTCCGGCATTCGAGTGCTTGGCAGTTGATACAGTTAACGTATTGATGTCGGTTTTCAGAAGTCGAAGAATCGGGTCCTTACATTTATTAAACAACCGAGGTTTATATATTTTCGGCATTGGTAAGAAACTCATAGTTTCTCTTCAATGTGCATGTATACTTATTAGACACTCTAATGCAATGTGTTTGCTTAGGTTAGTTAATTTCATAATCAGTCCTATCTATGGATCCAACTCCATTTTACTACCAATAATTCCTCAAAGTATTTCATTCACAATGAAGTTGGTATTTCTTCAAACAATAATTATTTCTCAATGCAACAGAATAAGTATTCATCAAAGTTTTATGAAATTCTTTATTGATAAAAATGATTTGGTTTTAGTTTACAAAACTTATGTTCAAAACATAAATATGTCATCTGATGATAGTCTTTCCCAAAATCCTTTTAGGGAGATTCATACAAGATCCATCATGAACAATTATTACGTGCAATCTTTCGACTCACACAACCCGCCAACTCCTTGGCTTACGATATATTGCAGTTTCTTATAAACCTAATCTTTTGTGATTTTGTGAACTGCTATCGAGATGAAATAATATTAACATTGTGCACTATTATTATTAAGTACATGACCTTATAGAAGGAAACTAACTCAACTTCACTCATAATTAACCGTACATTGTCCAACAAAGTTCGATTAATCCTTATCGATGCACCATTATGTATCACATGGAGGAGTGACTTTTGAGATTGAATATTTATTCATTTTCAGGTACGTTCGGAACCTTTTCCAATATACTCACTCATTCGATCAAATCGAATCATTTCTATTACATATTTTATTTACTTCTGTTTCATACTCTATGAGTTTACCATAGATATATTACATGTGTAACAAAAACACATGTCCCTATCTATGATAACTTATGTTCAAGACATAAATATGTCATCTGATGATAGTCTTTCCCAAATCCTTTTGGGGAGATTCATACAAGATCCATCATGAACAATTATTACATGCAATCTTTCGACTAACAGAACCAGCCAACTCCTTGGCTTACGATATATTGCAGTTTCTTATAAACCCTATCTTGTGTGATTTTGTGAACTGTTATTGAGATGAAATAATATTAGCATTGTGTACTATTATTCTTAAGTGCATGACCTTATAGAAAGAAACTAACTCAACTTCACTCATAATTAATCGTACATTGTCTAACAAAGTTCGATTAATCCTTATCGATGCACTATTATGTTTCACATGGAGTCACTTTTGAGATTGAATATTTATTCATTTTCAGGTACGTTCGAAACCTTTTCCAATATACTCACTTATTCGATCAAATCGAATAATTTCTATTACATATTTTATTTACTTCTGTTTTATACTCTGTACCATAGATATATTACATGTGTATCAAATACACATGTCCCTATCTATGATAACTCGTAGATGAATATGACAAAGTGCGTGGAACCGTTTTGTATTAATGGACTTACGGTTGCATATATCAATATGTATCAATGCGAAGAGTACATAAACTCTTATGATGCTCCCACTAAAGGTTTTATAGCCCTTAATTATCTGAGATATAATAAACCAGTGTCACACGATTCAAAATCATATAATAAAATTATTTTCTCAAAACTATGACTTAGTCTATAATTCTAAAATAACTGCAAATAATATTAGATATTTATGTATTTTCTTATGCATCACTTTTGTTATGAATATAAATACCACATTATAGTTTTATTTCATAACGAATATTCATAATATTCATATTGAAATACAACTATATCTATTTCTCAATCGATACCGAAAAATAGTCATTAATTCATAAATAATGTTCGGCACGTTTTACGAAAACAATTTTCGCAATATAATGCAATCAATAAGTGTTATATGGTATGCTCCTATTATTTCCGCCATTACTATAGTAGCTAAGTATATTCGGAGGTCCATCATTCACTTAATATACATTTATCTATTTCACATACTGCAACTAGTTTACTATGGAGAGTTCCTCGACCAAATATCTTGAACTCAAGAAAACTAAATATCATAAAAAAAAAGTTTTCCATATGAAAATATATTTCAGAATAGAAACCATATTTCTTATCCGAGCATTAAGTACCAATAAATATCACTACAATTCTCATTTCTGATGTTTCTTTATGAAGCAAAAGTGACTGTTCACACTCTTCATCCCAACTATACCTGAAATCACATCTACTCTTGTAGATTCATTTTTCGTTCTAACTGTCAAACCATTCAAAAGAAAATCCTTACTAAAATATCCTAATGAACCCTTTACTAAATTGCATTCGACTATCCTTAACTTTTAAGGACATCAAATATGTCGTGCTTTGCATAAACCAATCAAACTGACATTTCAATGATCGAGTTCTTAGATTTATGCTGTAGTTTTGTTCTAGTGTTATAGTTAACACAATATGATCCTTTCGTAATCAATCAAATTGAATACTTGATTTTGCACTAAGTTTTATTTGGTTTTTTGGATGAACTAATTTCATCGAAATATTGTACATTACAAACTCTAAACGTTCACTATATAACATTTATATGTGATTCTATATGGATCAAATATCCCTCTTGTATTGCTTTTAGAGTTCAAAACTCATAAACGTAATAAATGGCCTAGACCAAATAAATGCATAAGTGACCAAAATGTGAATGTATTTAGTAGTTGTAATATCAGGTATTTGCATGGGTATTAAAACGTTAATATGCAATAATCTTTATTGGTAGGTATATGTTATATTTCTATTTGACAACCTTCATTCATTTGTATATCTCAATTGATAAACATTTTATCAGTCTTATTAAATGCACAAATTTATCAATGTAGATTATTATAACATTATATAGCATATGTTCTTACAATATTAGAAAGGTTAAATGTTATCATTACGTTATTCTAATAAGGAACCCACTAGCCTTTTATGTTTCACCAAACCCTAAGTGAAACATAGAATTCTTTCAGCTTCACTAGTGGATGTTAGGACTCATCCGTCTTGAAATTCTGACCTTGAGTTTGCTCAATAAGTCATAGCTCCACGGTCGATGGATATCTCCTTGTCGGTTGTGTCACACAACTCCTAACCTATGTTACCTCATCCCAACCTCATTTCGACCTTGAGTGTGACTCCCCACCTCTATGCTCACAATAGCAAATGTTATTATGAGAAATAACGTCTGCTATTGCGAAGAATAAGGCTTGTTAGAAGTGACCATCCATAAGTTATGCCTTAGACAAGTATTGATTACATCAATATGAGTTTTATAAATTACTCCCAAAGATATAAATTCAATCCAAATCTAAAACGAAACTACGGTGGCTAAAGAAAAATCGAGAACAACTCATAATAACAACAACATAGATATGTAAAGTCACATCAGAACAGAAATATCAAATATGTATATATAGCGGAAGACAAGTCTGGAATACATGCTACAACAAACGACAGTTCACATGAACCAAATGTACATATACATGTCATCAACATACATGAGACGAGAATCAATAAACCAAAAGAACTCCTCGAAGTCTAGACAAAAGATGAAGTGAAATCCCAAAAGCTGAAGCGGCAACAGAATCAGAGATAGCGACTATCCTGAAATAACTCGGTCTGACCCGAGTATTATTTAAAAAATAATAATAAACGGATCAGTCTAATTTAAACTTCAGAAATAAGTGTATGATAAACAACACTTAAGCAAATAATCACAATCTCGAATGAGATTATACAACATAGATAATCTACATAGTTCAAATAAAGAAATCTCAATTTAAACTCCATGAAAATTAATAATCTCGAATGAGAATATTCAACATAAATAATCACCATAGTTTAAATAATGAAATCTCAATTTAAACCCCATCAAAGTTAGCTTTTAAATTCCCAATTGAATTCAAAACAGCAATACGCAAATTTATAATCTCGTATGAGACTATACACAAAGTTATAATCTCGGATGAGACAATACACAAAATTATAGTCTCGGGTGAGACTATACAACATAGTAATCGGCATAGTTTAAAGGAAGAAATCCCATTAAACATCATCAAAATCAACTTCCAAATTCACAATTGAATACAAACAATAATACGCAGAATCTAGAAATCAAAATAAGATAACTAGAAAATCAACATAAAAAGTGGATCGAACCCAGCAGATAGCGAGTTTTAGCTACACTGCATGTGCATCTCAGATGGCCGAAGCCTACCAAGTACTATAATTATTGGCGCCCATCATATGACCCGAAGGTCTACAGAGTGACTCAAAGGTCTAATACTGATAATTGACCCGAAGGTCCATCAGATGACTCGGAGGTCCAGTAGAGTTGCTCGAAAGCCCAACAAATCATCAAACAGCAAATCCTCAGCAAATATTTCAATTAACGAATCTGGAATTAACCGAAATAGTAAAAGTGTGGTTCCATACTCCACACTTTTGCTAAATCGTTTAAATCTCTTCACCGTTTCCTTGAAAGTGCGAAATTATGTACTTTATATAAATAACATTTTACGTTCTCAAATGGACAAGTCCGGAATTAACCGAATCAGTAAAAGTAAGGGTTCATAGTCCTTAATTTTGCTGAAACGTTTAAATCGCTTTATCATTCTTTTGAAAACGTAAACTGTAAAAAATTTGGAAACAATTTTTATTTTAATTTTTTTTAAAACACTTGATTAAAACAGCAACATCTGTAGCAATTTCGACAGGAAATTGCGCTTTACAAAACATCGTGAAAATGGATATCAAATCAGCGTTGTGCAATAACCGCTTGAAAATTCACTCTAAATTGACGGTTACTGATGTAAAAACAACAGTAACTTTTATTTGTCAAAAATGTCACCAAAACAACACGCTTCAAAATATAATACCGACGTAAAAATTCCGTTATAAAATAACGGCAACAAAATACGTTTAAAAAACTTAACACCGGTTCAACGCAAATTAAATAGTGGACTGCACCACTATATTTTCACCAAAAATATTGCACTGTCTCAACTTGAAATTAATGTATACTTTGCAAAACTTGCCTAATGCAAAATTAAAAAAAAAAAAAAGAAATGCATGCATGTAAATGGATCACAGGACTTGAATTAACTCGGACCATATAAAGCATGAACAAAGTGTTTACGTGCACAAAACACGGCATATGGCAAAACTTTTTATGAAATGCACTTGCACAAATAGAATAATTAATATATAAAAAAGAAGAAGAAGAGGCCTGAACATACTTATGTGCAATAATGAAATGCACGCAACCAATCTAACAAAAAAATGACTATATGCATGCAAGTATAATGACATAGGCCTGGGCACATCACCATTTGTTTCATGAATGCACGTAACACTTTTTTTTTCTTTACTACATGTACACTTCATTTCAGTAAATGTGCATGCAAGGAACAACCATGCACGAACATATTGCAAAACTTTCGTGCTTTACACTTAATGCATGCAATTATAATTTGAAGCAAAATGACTCTGTACCTTACTTTTATGGCACTCACGCATATAAAAGAATGCAGAAATCTAAGGTGGCCTGGAACCGATACCCTATGCATGCACGTACACCATTTGATGCACGCAAATAAAATACAAAATAAACTAGGATCTGGACTTCTACTCATGTACGCACGCAACAATTGAAAACAAAAGTAAAATAAAACTACATGTTCACACTATATATGCGTACACAGTGAATAAATTTAGAGAAAGGCTTGAGCTAACCTTTGTATCATATGATACACTTGAAATGAGAAATTTATATGATTGTTAGGACTGGGTTTACTCACATACACGTTGCATTGGCTTAAGATAATCCTGGATAATAAAATATGCACCACAATTTGCATGCAAAATGTGTTAACCGAAATAAAACACTCCTGGAGTGCACGCATGAAAAATCGATTTAGGTGACCTGGGTAAAGCTTGCACGTAGTTATGATGTAATTGAAAATAAATGACTTAGAACTCAAGTTACATGCACGCAATGAAGTAGACCCAAAATTTCGATGAAACCAATACTGCCCAGGCACAAAGAAAAGTGCGACGAAGACTACAAGAAAATGCAACACTGCTACATATGCATATAACCATATCAGAGCTTCAACCAGGCTATAAAACAATCATAAACTAATTTCACTGATTCGAAGGAACAATCCAACATGGCAACAATACAACACGGTTCATACCGTGCGTGCAATTGTGTAACCGCATGAAGACAAATAAAAGGGTTGGACACAGTTTTCCTTGATGCGCACAAAATAGCCTGGATTTATTTATGTACAACAGGGTTTGTGCAAACCAAAATAAGCAACGGAAAAATCACCACAATAAAAATAGGCAGCATAGTTTTTCAAATTAGAAATGTGAGTGTAGCACTCACCTTTGATTGTTTCAAAACCTGTTAGCTACTAGGATCCAAAGGAAGCAAGAAATTATTGAGCTGCCATTAATGTGTTTGCAGAGCAACTGGAACTAAATGGAACGAAAGAATTGAAGCCACCAGAAAAAGAATGAACGAAAATGATGAGGCAGCTACTTTTCTTTTCAAATTGATGTATGAGTCAATGAAATAATGTGTTGGCCATATTTTGGTACAAAAGCATTTAAAGCTAGACGTGCTCACAAGAAGAAAAGGACTTGTAGCATATAAAAAGAAACGATGGTGAATAACGTTCACGAATTTTCTTTTCAAAACTTAGGTGACAGCATAGCAAATTGCGTTCACATTGTTTTGAAATGGACTTTATTATCTTTTGTGCACGTGAAGATCACAATACACTTTATTTACTACAAGCTACTACTAATATGACTACTGACTTTACAATAGTTTTTCTTTCTTCAACTTTTAATTTACAAATTTCTATTTAAAATATTTACTCCGACATTCAAAAATCATGGTCGTTAAAGATTTTTAAAATATTTATTACGACAGTAATTCAAAAATCACGGTCAGTACAGACTCTCCCCTTATAAAAATTGTGTCCCCGCAATTTTCATACTAGAAGTTGTTTATAACACAAAATATTCATCTCAACAATGATTAAAAATAGAAAGATAGATAAGATTGCTCAACCCCACTTGAAGAGGAGGGAAAACGCGGATAAGAACGCTCGATGAATTCTTTGGTTTTCCAAGTGCAATCTTTGGTGTTTGCGGACCATTGAATTTTCACAAGCGGAACTTCTTTATTATGAAGGCATTAAACCTCCAAAGCAAGCACACGAATAGGATTTTGCACCATAGATAAGTCGGGTGAGATCTTAAGATCTTGCAACATATGAGGATCAATAATAGGATCCAAAACTCGAAGACATCGACAAAGCTAGGATACATGAAATAAGTCATGAATTCCCGAAAACTAAATAGGTAGCAATACACGATAAGCAGCTGGGCCAATGCGTTCTGTAATAGCAAACAGTCCGATATATCGAGGAGCCAATTTCCCGGAGCTACTAAAACGCACCACACCCTTCAGCGGAGAAATATGAATAAAAATGGGATCGCCAACAGAAAATTCCAAAGGCTTCCTACGATGATCGGCATAAGATTTCTGCCTAATCTGAGCCTCTTTCATTCTCTGTCTAATAATATCAATCCTCTCAGAAGATTCACGAATATAATCGGGGCCGATAACTAACTTTTCCCCTGGTTCCAACCAACAAGATGGTGATCGACACGGTCTTCCGTAAAGAGCTTCGAAAGGAGTCATACCGATACTAGATTGGAAACTGTTATAATAAGCCAATTCAACAAGAGATAAGGGATCTTCCCAACTATCTCCAAAGTCAAGAAACAATCCGATTGGACTTGTAGGAATAAAATGGGCTGATTTGGTCAATCGGTCAACAATCACTCAAACACTAGTATGGCCCGACCTCGAACGAGGTAGACCATCAATGAAGACCATAAAAATTCGATCCCATTTCCATAATGGAATCTCAAGGGGCTACAAAAGACCACTAGGATGCTGGTGTACTGCTTTAACAAGTTGACAAGTCATGTAACGACTCACATAACTTGCAACATCATGCTTCATACCTTCCCAAAAGTATAAGTGTTTCATATCAGCATACATCTTGCTACTACCCGAATGGATAGTATACTTAGAACAATGACAGTCCTCAAGAATGTCATTTCTAAGATTAAGAACATTAGGCACGATTAACCTTCCCTTTTCCGAGAACAACCATGAATATTAATATCGAAATCCTTTAGATCATCACTTCTTGGATTTCGATTTACAACTTTGAATAAGATAAGAGCGATTTGGATCTTGTTTTTGGACATCGGTAACACGATCCAAAAAACTAGGACGAGCTTCAATGCTAAAGAAAAGCACGGGAGAATTAGAAATTGAAGGACGATCTCTAATATCACAATGAGATAAAGCTTTTAATATATTCCACTCTGCTAGCATCATGGAAACAACAACTTGCTGCTTGCGACTGAGCGCATCAGTAACCCGATTACCCTTACCAGGGGTATACTGAATATCATGAAGCTAGAAATTCGAGCCAACGCGGTTGCCTCATATTAAGTTCTTTCTGAGTGAAGAGATATTTCAGAGATTTGTGATCAGTGAAGGGAACAAATAGCTCGCCCAATAAATAATGTCGCCAAATCTTTAGAACAAAGACTATGGCGGCTAACTCCAAATTAGGGGTAGCATAATGAATCTCGTTAGGCTTTAGTTGTCTAGAAGCATAGGCAACTACTCCCTTTTCGTATGAGAACAACACTGAAACCAGTACGGCTAGTATTGGTACAAATAATGAAGTCTTGGTTCCCTTTGGAAATCACAAGGATAAGAGTATCGGAAAAGAGTTCTTTCAAATAATCTTCTTTTCTGAAAAGCTAAAAATTCCAAAATTACAGTTATCTTTATGAAATCATTTTCTAGAAAAATTTACTTTTTATAGGTCAATTTATTGTGTCAAATTGTCTCATCGAAGCGTTTAGGAGATTCCTATAGATGACGTTGATCAAACGCATCGACCAGAATTCTTAAAGCACTCAATGGGCAATACAATCACAAAATCATCTTCTATATGATAAACACAAATCCAATTATACTTATAAATAAATCTTATGAAAAAGATTTGAAATTTTTTAAATTTCCGTTTTCATCCAAAATCAATAAATACACAATTGGAGTCATCGAGATATTCGTAGAATACTCGATTCATAAAATGGATGAAATAAGCTGGGCAAACTAAATGACATAATAAGTCATTCATAAGAATCATAACGAGTGCGGAATGTGGTAAGTGGAATGCTAACTTCCGCAACTCGTAGCCAAATGAAAACCGGTAGCAAGATCGAGTTGGGAGAACAGTTTAGCGCCACTTGATTGATCGAACATGTCGTCGATCCTAGGTAATGGGTACCTATTTTTGATAGTGAGCTCGTTAAGCTTGCGATAATCAATGCAAAGCCTAAGAGTACCATCGAGCTTCTTAACGAAGACAACAGCGGTGCCCCAAAGAGATGAGCTAGAACGAATAAATCGTTTGGCTTCCAATTCAGATAATTGTTGTTTGAGTTTCTCATTTTCCTTAGCAGACATCCTCGTGGGAGGACGACTGACAGGATGAACACCAGAGATAAGATCAATACAGAACTCAGTTACCCTCTTCGGCGGCAATCATGAAATAGGCTCGAAGACATCAGAAAAATCACAAACAACAGGAATACTAGCTATGACATCCTTCGATTTGAAGGAAGAGTATAGGAGCATTCGAAGTATGGTCTATGCTTCGAAATATAATAGATAACTGCTCGACAGCATCAGAATGCTTGAGATATAAAGTTCTTTCGGGATATAGGATTGAACTTCATAACGAACGAGCCAATCCATTTCCAAAATCATATCAAAACCAAGATGATCCATAATATGCAAATTCGCATGAAAGGAGAAACCACATAGAATAATCTCAACATCAACACACAACAAACCAAGAGTAGCGGATCCACCAATAAGATTCACAATCCTCATAGAGTCGCAAAGACTAACAACATCCAAAGAAATAACATCAACAAGCTCCTTTGATACGAATGAATGCGATGCACCCGTATCGAAAAGAACTCTAATAGAACGGCCACGAAATAAAATAAAACATTCCTAAACAGACGGAGGAATACCTTTGGGCTGAGAAGAATCATCAAAAGCTTTAGCAACATTAAGCATCCTAGATTTCAAATCCTTAGGAGCAGTTAAAACAACTCAAGATTTATTAGGAATTTAACAAATGGAATACTACGGGATTATGAGATTTATTCCAAGACATATTCCAACTTGTTAGAGAGGATAAAAGTTTAAGAACAACGAAGGGATAGATTATAAAGCACGAATAAAACCATCTACTAGTTGTAACACTTGTTCCATTCTACTTCTGTTCTGTGTTTATTATAATTTGTTCTGAATCTCAGCTCCGATACCAAGCCGTGACGCCCCACCTCTATGCTCACAATAACAAAGGGTATTATAAGAAATAACGCCTGCTATTGCGAAGAATAAGGCTTGTTAGAAGCGACCATCCATAAGTTATGTCTTAGACAAATATTGATTACATCGATAGGAGTTGTATAAATTACTCCCAAAGATATAAATTCAATCCAAATCTAAAACGAAAGTACGGTGGCTGAAGAACAAACCAGAACAACTCATAATAACAACAACATAGATACGTAAAGTCACATTAGAACAGAAATATCAGATATATATATAGCAGAAGACAAGTCTGGAATATATGCTACAACAATCGACAGTTCACATGAACCAAATGTACATATATATGTCACCAACATACATGAGACGAGAATCAATAAACCAAAAGAACTCCTCGAAGTCTAGACAAAAGATGAAGTGAAATCCCAAAATCTGAAGCGGCAACAGAATCAGAGATAGCGACTATTCTGAAATAACTCGGTCTGACCCGAGTATTATTTAAAAGAAAATAATAAATGGATCAGTCTAATTTAAACTTCAGAAAAAAGTGTATGATAAACAACACTTAAGCAAATAATCATAATCTCGAATGAGATTATACAACATAGATAATCAACATAGTTCAAATAAAGAAATCTTAATTTAAACTCCATCAAAATTAATAATCTCGAATGAGAATATTCAACATAAAAATATAGTTTAAATGAGGAAATATCAATTTAAACCCCATCAAAATCAGCTTTTAAATTCACAATTGAATTCAAAACAGCAATACGTAAATTTATAATCTTGGATGAGACTATACACAAAGTTATAATCTTGGATAAGACTATACAAAAAATTATAGTCTCGGGTGAGACTATACAACATAATAATCAGCATAGTTTAAAGGAAGAAATCTCATTAAACATCATCAAAATCAACTTTCGAATTCACCATTGAATTCCAAAAAACAATACGTAGAATCTAAAAATCAAAATAAGATACTAGAAAATCAACATAAAAGATGGATTGATCCCAGCAGATGGCGAGTTTTAGCTACGCCGCATGTGCATCTCAGATGGCCGAAGCCTACCAAGTACTATAATTTTTGGTGCCCATCAGATGACCCGTAGGTCCACAGAGCGATCCGAAGGTCTAGTACTGATAATTGACCCGAAGGTCCATTAAATGACACGAAGGTCCATTAGAGTGGCTCGAAAGCCCAACAAATCATCAAACAGCAAATCCTTAGCAAGTATTTCAATTAATGAGTCCGGAATTAACCGAAATAGTAAAAGTGGTTCCATACTCCGCACTTTTGGTAAATTATTTAAACTCTTCGTCATTTCCTTGAAAGTGCAAAATTGTGTATTTTATATAAATAGCATTTTACGTTCTCAAATGGACAAGTTCAGAATTAACCGAATCAGTAAAAGTAAGGGTTCATAGTCCTTAATTTTGCCGAAACGTTTAAATCGCTTTCTCATTCTTTTGAAAGCGTAAACTGTAAAAAATTTGGAAACAATTTTTATTTTAAAACGATTTTTAAAACACGTGGTTAAAACAGCAACATCTGTAGCAATTTCGACAAGGAAATTGCGCTTCACAAAACACCGTAAAAACGGATATCAAATCAGCGTTGTGGGATAACCGCTTGAAAATTCACGTTAAATTGACGGTTACTGATGTAAAAATAACAGTAATTTTTATTCGTCAAAAATGTCACCAAAAAAACACGCTTCAAAAATATAATACCGGCGTAAAAATTCCGTTATTAAATAGCGGCAACAAAATACGTTTTAAAAACTTAACACCGGTTCAACGCAAATTAAATAGTGGACTGCACCACTATATTTTCACCAAAAATATTGCACTGTCTCAACTTGAAATTAATGTATACTTTGCAAAACATGCCTAATGCAAAATAAAAAAAATAAAATGCATGCATGTAAATGGATCACAGGACTTGAATTAACTCGGACCATATAAAGCACAAACAAAGTGTTTATGTGCACAAAACACGGCATATGGCAAAACTTTTTGTGAAATGCACTTGCACAAATAGAATAATTAATATATATAAAAAAAAGAAGAGGCCTGGACATACTTATGTGCAATAATGAAATGCACGCAACCAGTCTAACAAAAAAATGACTATATGCATGCAAGTAATGATATAGGCCTGGGCACATCACCATTTGTTTCATGAATGCACGTAACACTTTTTTTTCTTTACTACATGTACACTTCATTTCAGTAAATATGCATGCAAGGAACAACCAGGCAAGAACATATTGCAAAAATTTCGTGCTTTACACTTAATGCATGCAATTATAATTTGAAACAAAATGACCATGTACCTTACTTTTATGGCACTCACGCATATAAAAGAATGCAAAAATATAAAGTGGCCTGGAACCGATAACCTTTGCATGCACGTACACCATTTGATGCATGCAAATATAATACAAAATAAATTAGGATCTGGACTTCTACTCATGTACGCATGCAACAATTGAAAACAAAAGTAAAATAAAACTACATGTTCATACTATATATGCGTACACAGTGAATAAATTTAGAGAAAGGCCTGAGCTAACCCTTGTATCATATGATACACTTGAAATGAGAAATTTATATGATTGCGAGGACTGGGTTTACTCACATACACGTTGCATTTGCTTAAGATAATCCTGGATAATAAAGTATGCACCACAATTTGCATGCAAAATGTGTTAACGGAAATAAAACACTCCTGGAGCGCACGCATGAAAAATCGATTTAGGTGACTTGGGTAAAGCTTGCACGCAGTTATGATGTAACTGAAAATAAATGACTTAGAATTCAAGTTACATGCACGCAATGAAGTAGACCCAAAATTTCGATGAAACCAAAATTGCCCAGGCACAAAGAAAAGTGCGACGAAGACTACAAGAAAATGCAACACTGCTACATATGCATATAACCAGATCAGAGCTTCAACCAGTCTATAAAAACAATCATAAACTAATTTCACTGATTCGAAGGAACAATCCAACATGGCAACAATACAACACGGTTCATACCGTGCGTGCAATTGTGTAACCGCATGAAGACAAATAAAAGGGTTGGACACAGTTTTTCTTGATGCACACAAAATAGCCTGGGTTCATTTATGTACAACAGGATTTGTGCAAACAAAATAAGCACCGAAAAAATCACCACAATAAAAATAGGCAGCATAGTTTTTTCAAATTTGAAATGTGAGTGTAGAACTCACCTTTGATTGTTTCAAAACCGGTGAGCTACTAGGATCCAAAGGAAGCAAGAAATTATTGAGCTGCCAATAATGTGTATGCAGAGCAACTGGAATTAAATGGAATGAAAGAATTGAAGCCACCGAAAAAGAATGAACAAAAATGATGAGACAGCTACTTTTCTTTTCAAATTGGTGTATAAGTCAATGAAATAATGTGTTGGCCATATTTTGGTACAAAAGCATTTAAAGCTAAACGTGCTCACAAGAAGAAAAGGATTTGTAGCATATAAAAAGAAATGATGGTGAATAATGTTCACGGATTTTCTTTTCAAAACTTAGGTGACAGCATAGCAAATTGCGTTCACATTGTTTTGAAATGGACTTTATTTTCTTTTGTGCACGTGAAGGCCACAATACACTTTATTTACTACAAGCTACTACTAATATGACTACTGACTTTACAACAGTTCTTCTTTCTTCAACTTTTAATTTACAAATTTCTATTTAAAATATTTACTCCGACATTCAAAAATCACGGTCGTTAAAGATTTTTAAAATATTTATTACGACAGTAATTCAAAAATCACGGTCGTTACATTGAGTTTGCTCAACAAGTCGAAAGAGATTATTCACTCATACGTACCATATCATGACGACCTAAGTATAATATATGTACCCTTGAGTTTGCTCAAAAAATGCATACAGTTATCTTACCTCGTCTATTAGATATATTAATAATACTACACGTAACATCCTTAGCTTGAGTTTGCTCAACAACTAAGGAGCATGCACGCAATTTATTATAATATATATATATATGTATGTATGTATGGTAGAGGACAATTTATATTAAATATTCATTATCTTTAATACATTATATTGAATGATATCAATTTATGAAATAATGTATTTCTTATAAAATACTCTCACCATTCAAGTCTCATACACATCATAAATCACGGTATACGTACATATACGTATGTAAGCGTTTCTTTAATGTTCCGCCTTTAAATATACATTCATATTATATAATTTTTATTATTACATAGTTTTATATTTCATATTACTTATATAATGGTCTTATGTATAACATTATATTAACTAAATCTTATTTTAATTAATTACTCTTTAATTAATTTTATATTAGTATTTCAATGTAACTTTTATATTGGACATATCTACTATATCCTTTATAGTATATAACACATGTATTATATACATATGTGTTTTAATTAACTAAAATTTAACTAATTAATTTATAATTCAAAACTCATTTCATATACATACACGTATACTTATGTTATTTTAAAAAAATTAAAAACAACATAAAATATATCTCAACATATAATACATGCACATGTTCATTAATTAATTAACTTATTTAATTAATTTACCGTTATTAATCTTATTAATAAATTTAAAATTTTAAATTAATATGAATTGCTTTTCAAACATTTTGAAAATTATGTTATATTATAACTTTTATAATAAACATATTCTATTTTAAACTAAATTTTATGTTTTTCACCGAACTAAATATTTTTTTAAACTAAATTTGAAAACAATTTTATCTTCAATATGTGGTAATTAAAAGTGTTTTTATTTTGATTATAAAACCTACTATTTGAATATTTAAAATTGATTAAATATTCAGAAATTAATGTGGTGGAATTCTAGGTCATTACAACAGGATCCTATCAATTAAGAGTGGCGTGGGACTCATTCGACAATGTTTTGAACAAGATATGGTTCGTACAAGTGATTAATGATGCCATTCGGGTTGACTAATGTGCTTGCTTCTTTGTGGACTTGATGAATCAAATTTTCCGAGAGCATTTGGATAAGTTCATGTTTGAATTTATAGCTGAGATCCTGATATATTCTAGGAATGAGCGAGATCATGAGACAGACATTAAAATAATGCTTGAGACATTGAGACAACATCAATTGAAAGCAAAGTTTTCAAAATGTCATTTTTGGAAGAAAAAAGTGAATTTACTTGGTCATGTAGTTTCAGAATATGGTTGTAAGTAGATCCAGCTAAGATTGAGGCTGTTAATAATTGAAAGAGACTTGAGACAATGACCAAGATAGAAAGTTTTCTTGGATTAGCTGGCTATTACCATAGTTCGTCAAGGATATCTCTCGTATAGTAGCACCGATGACTAAACTAACAAGGAAGGATGTGAAGTATGTTTGCACTGATAAATGTGAGGAGTCATTCCTAAAGATGAAATATTTATTGACAAATGTACTCGTATTAGTTATACCAAATGGTAACTAAGATTTGGTAGTATATATAGATGCATGTAGAACATATTAGGAGCCGTGTTGATGCAAGAGGTATGCTTCTCAACAGCTCAGATCACATGAAGTTAGTTATCTGAATCACAATTTGGAATTGGCAGCTACAATCTTAGCTTTGAAAGTATGGAGACATCACCTTTTGGGAGAAAGATTCGAGTTGTATATGGATCATAACTCTTTGCGGTATTTATTCTCTCAGAAGGAGTTGAATATGAGACAACAAAGGTGGTTGGTGTTTATAGCAGCTTTTGATTTTGGTATTGAGTATACACCAAGGAAAGGAAAGGTAGCCATGCACTAGTAGAAAACATCGGAATGCGGTATTAGCAATGTTAGCGGAGTGGAAAGATTTAGAAGCATTGATTACTTGTAGTGTGTAGTTAAGGTCGACGGCTAGTTCTAGTCAGAATACTGCAATGTTATCTTGTTTAGAAGTTCGACTAGTATTGATCGAGAGAATTGATTCTAAGCAGAGAGATGATCTGTGGTTAGTTGAACAGATTAGAAGACTGGAAGGTTGAGTTGAGATTGATGATTTGAAAAATTTTTGTCTTGATCAAAATGGATGGTTAAGGATGTAACGACCCGTAATTTTCGATAATTAAGTTTACCAATTAAATATGTTTTGGAATTTAACGTTGTTAAGAAATTAAAAACTTAAGATTTAATAATGAGAGAAATAACTAGAATGTAATCTTAGTAATATTAATTTAAGGCAATTGATAATTATTTGAACGCAATTTCAATAAATTGAAATGATTGTAAAGATAAAATTGGTTATAGATTGTAAATAAGGAAATAATTTAAATGTTATATTAATTGGTGAGAAAATATATAATTGGATAAAATCAGTGTTGTGTAAGTAGTTAAAACATTTGTTTGTAGATAATAACCCTATAAATGTGACTAAATTAAGTAAAAGATGACAATTGTTACATGTTACCTATTTATTTAATCTGTTGAATTTAATTTGAAATCAGCTACAATGAAATGTAATAAATATTACGTTAATATGGATTAAGTTGATAATTGTAGAATATTAGTGTAATAAAGATATAAAACAATGTTAATTATATCCATAAGATGACAATTGGTTGAATAATAAGATGTAAAATCAAATAAATGGGTTTGTTGGATTTTAGATTATAACTAATGTATTTATTGCAATTGAAATTTGAACGCGGCAATTAGCACAATATTAATAATTGAATTTGACATAGGAATTGTTTTAAATAGTTATTAACTTCTGTGTAATTAGAAATAATCAAAATTGTTAGTTATTAAATTTGAAATTAAAAGTGGATTAAATTAATTTAATTTATTTAATTAACGTGAAAATAGCCACTTTGGCCACAGTCTCGGATTTCAACGAAACCAGTATCATCGGATCCATAACGGTGAATTATTATACGATTTCAAGTTTCATAGAGATCGGACATGTCATTTGATCGTGCGGACTCGGAACGCGTAGAAATCAATTTAACTGAATTCAACCGAATAAGCTGATTTTAAAAGCTAACTTCTTTATACGGTGGAATTAGGACTTGAAACCCACTCCATTGAGTTTAAAAATAACAAAAACATCTATTTTGATATATGGGATGACCTACTTTCTTTCCAGAAGCAGAACGGGCTTTTTGGGTCGTTTTTGTCGTTCCGAATCAATTTGACATGTGTTTGTTTTTTCTTATCGGGCATTGTCTATATAAATAGATTTTTCTAACCCTAGCAATCTTTCTATTTCTTATTCATGTACGTACATCAAATTTTGTCTACTCATTTCTTTAATGGCTGAAACCTAAATCCCAAATCCAAATCAATTTCAAAAATTCATACTCCTCCATACCATATTAAATTATATGCCATTGCGAAGCTCTCAACAAATGGAGTCGGCGGGTGTTGTTCGTTCGTCGAAATAGTGCTTGAGTCAATAAAAATTCATGATCAAAGCCCTGGTAGGCGAAATCCTAGTGCTTGGTTTAGGGTTTTTTGATTCGTGCTCTTAATCATGAAATTCAAGATGCTAACAGGTGGAGATCGTTGAGGGGAAGCTGTTGCTGATGCTTGCCTGACTTGAATTGACTTACGACGGTGGAAATTGGCAGATTAGGGTTTGAAATCCCTAATCTTTGGGGCGATGGTGCGGCTACTTTCGGCCACCGAAGGGGGCGGCGTTCTGGTTGGAGATGCGGCTTTGAAAAGCGGTCCTGATGGAGTTGGAAGGAAGGCTTATCGTGGTAGGAGTTGGATGAATTCAATGGTCAAAGTGGTGAGAGCAGGAATGTGACGCCCCACCTCTATACCCACGCTAGCCAAGAACATTACCGTATAGTGCTATCAACTAGCGCGGAGAATAAGGCTGTTGAGGAGCGGCCATCAGTAGTTAGGCCGTACACGAGTATTGGTTATCTCGATAGGAGTGGTGTGTGTGTGTGTGTATGTATGTATATATATATATATATATATATATATATATATATATATATTCTTTCATTTTTCATTTCTGATTTATTTTCTCCCATCGACATACCCCAATTCCAGTATAAAATGAACTACGATGGTTCATAATAGTTTAGGACAGTAAATATAATAATAACACAGATAATGTAAATGTGGAACACAGATAAAACGAAAAGTCCCATGTATACAATAACTGATGTCAGTTGCAATACATGTGATACAATACATATGATACAATACATATGATACATCTACAACTGTCGACTCAGAAAGTTACATATACAAGTACATTAACGAGTAATATACATGAATACATATCTTCCTATACAATTATATTGACTACTACAAATGACGACGACTACTCCAAAAGATATGAATGAACTTCATAGCTCTAGCAGCAACCCAAAACAGAATATCTACAACCTGAAATACTCGGTCTGACCCGAGTATTAGATTCAAAAGAAAATAATACTCGGGTCAGTCTAATTCAAACTCAGTTATTAGTGCACAGAAGCAATAATAAGTAAATAACAATTAGACGATAGTCAAAATAAATGTCGTCTATCCGATCCTTTAACAAAGAAATCGGATAACGATAAATATAACACGTAGCAGTGTTAAACAACAAATCAGCAAATTCAACCAAATCAGAATGCAATTCAGAATATTGAATTGAATAAACAAAACAGTTCATACCATTGAAATATCAATTAAAATAGTAATTCGAGTAGGGCTGCAGTACATGCACGCGTGCACTGCCTCGCCACTACCCATGCATTATACAAAAGATCAACGCATCAAGAGTAAAAGAAATACCAATAAAATCGATACCGCATGGCTGCAGTTCACGCCTGCGTGCACTGCCTTGCCACTACAGTGATAATGTACCCAAAAACTCAGTTCCGTGTGGCTGCAGTTCACGCTTGCGTGCACTGCCTTGCCACAACAGTGATGATGTACCCAATGAAAATTCACAAGCATCGCTGTGAATGTCATAAGGCCGAGTGTCGATTAAATTGCAGAGACAAATGCGAGGTCAAGCCCAATGAATTTTAGGCTCAACACAAGACGAAGAGTAAAGTAGCAAGTCATGTACAACAAAACAAAATCTTGACCTAAACACAAGAAACGTATAAATGCATATGAACAAGTACTGTGCATATACAAGTGCACATAAACAAGTGTAGTTCAATGACTTGACTAGCAAATGTAGTTAACAAGTGATGCAGGTAACAAGTGCACCAGCAAAACAAACTGAAACAAAGTGCACAAGCATCTCGACCTAAAACAAAAATAAGGAGTACAAGTGCAACACAGTTCAGTGCATGCAAAAAAAAAGTGAAACAGACATGTACAACCAAGCACATGCATATATAATATGCACAGGTAACCAAAACAGTGAACATCACTGTCCCAAAGCCACTCTGCTAGAACAGTGGACATAATAAGGCCACAAACCAAAACCACAAGCATAATGAAACATGCGGTGGCAACATAAATGATGAAGTATATAAGTACAGAAGCACGGTGCAGCAGATATGAACGATCATATTCATGTGCAACATGAAAACAACTTGATATGTAGACAAAGATTGCAGTGAAGACTGCAGACATAAATGCTCATCCGAAAGGACAGGCTATGCAACATAAAGAAGATGCAAAGCCATATGCAGTGAAAACAGGGACAATACTCAAGTCATTACTAGATTCATAAGAATCAAACACGCGACAGTTTCAATTAATGTCGACAAAAAGATGGTGCAGCTGCATGTAACATAATTCAAGGGCAATGACCTCGTACAATGACGACCAGGCAGCTAACTTATATGCAACAGAAAATTCAAAGAAGCAATTTCCAATTAGAATCAAAGTGGTCGAGACTATCAAGTGTGTATATATAAACAGTAAAGCAATGTCAATATGACAGCGGTTAAAATTTTACAAAAATCACGTGTATCTAGACCACCAAGCAATCGGGTGCAAGGCACAATAAAACTCAGTGGCTAAGTGAAAGTGAGAATACCATGTTTTAACAAAACAGTGAAACATGAAGCAGTTCGATATCACTGCACATAACAGATACAACATGAAGTGCCATCAAGATATTCAAGCTACAGGTCAAAGGCAAGGTCAACTCAAGGCATATGCAATGACTAGCAACAATTCAAAGTAATGCCGAGGCCAACGAGTCAAAACGAGTTCAAAATCATGAAACAACAGTTTCCAGTCAAGACAGTATCAAATCCAGTTTATTTTCGCAAAAAAAAAAAAAATCAAGTTTTCAATCAAATCCAAAAACAACAGCAGTTTGAATCAAAGTATGCCGAATTCTAGTTAAATTTCAAACTCAATATTTTCACATATCAAATCGACCGAAGTCAAAGCCATGAACCACTGACTGGGACCGAAGGGAACAAAGAACAAAATCAAGCATCGGCAAAAATCAAAACAAGACAAGAAATCACGAAATCGCAAGTTCAGAATCGATAAAGTCTTGAACTTGATGTGAGGGTCACTCACCTTGTCGACGAATTTAGATGAAGCCGACCACACCAGAAATCGAGCGAAGCCATAGTCTTCATTCGATCGAGCTTCAATGGTTGGCGACTTCGATTGTCACGAGCCCTAGTTTTCGAAAAGAGGGGCGAACGAGAAGGAGTGAACGAACGTGGCCGCCATTAATTTTCTTTTGTTAGGGATTTAAGTCTTGAACGAGAATGAATAAAAGGGGGAAAAGAAGCCGGTTATTTTATTTTGTTTTCGTTTATTTGGTGCAAGGGTTTGTGATGAATACGAATCAAAAAATGAAGTGGGGAACGGGTCATTAATTTTTGCTAAGGCCAAATAAAATAAAATAAAATATTTATTTAAAGTCCTAACTATACTAACAAATTTCTCAAGAATTTAAACCCGATTACAAACTCCTGACAACAATTAGCAACAAGATTAATCGTTTAATGTCGATTAACAATTATGCGAAATAACGGGTTGTTACAGATTCCCCTCCTTAAAGAAATTGCATCCTCGCAATCATAAGGAATAAATGGAACAAAAGGTAACAACCATAAAAGCATATCATCACAAGATGGAGAAATTTGAAATAGGAAGTTCACCATAAAGAGCATGAAAGAGTAAACTTGAACGTGTTTGCTCGATGAATTCTCAGGATTCCTAAATGCAATCCTTAGGATTTGACAACCATTGGACTTCCACAAGAAAAACATATTTATTTCGAAGGTGCTACACCCCCGAAGCAATGATGTGAATAGAAGGTTGCTCAAGAATAAAAATCGAAAATCCCTAAGGCATTTTCGTAATTGGAAGACGTGGAAAACGTCATGAATAGCAGAGAATTGAGCCGGTACACCGGCGTAGTACAATATAAACACCAAGAAAATCTTTTAATTTCATAAAAGAAATTCGCAAATTCTCTATGAAATTTAATTATCAAATAGATAATCAGAATACAGAAATCACAAACAGCAATTATCTAATTATCGATACGATAATTAGGAGACAGCAAAATCAGCAAATCTAATTATCAACAAAGATAATTAGAAAACACAAGTCACAAATATCTAACTATCAAAAACAATAATCAGGAATTACCACAACGGTAATCAAATTTCAAATCAACAAATATTCAATTATCAAAACGATAATCAAATCTTAAATCACAAATATTTAATTATCACAAACGATAATTAAATCTCAAATTTCTAATTATCACAAGCGATAATAAAAAACAACAAATATCAAATTATCAAAAACGATAAATCAAAAACCACAAATCAACGAATATTTAATTATCACAATTGATAATAAAATATTAAATCGCAAATATTTAATTATCACAAACGATAATCAAATCACAAATATCTAATTATCACAAACGATAATTAGAAACAACAAATATTCGATTATCAAAAACGATAATCAAATCTCAAATATCTAATTATCAAAAACGATAATTAGAAACAACAAATATTTGATTATCAAAAACGATAAATCAGAAATTACCAACATCCGATTATCAAAAACGATAATCAGAAATCACAAATTTTTCAATTAACGAGTCCGAAATTAACCGAAATAGCAAACACACATGACCCATAACCACGAGTTTTACTAAATCGTTTAGTTCACTTCATCGTTTCCTTGAAAGTGCGAAATTACGTATTTAAAAAAAATTACATTTCACATTCTCAAACGGACAAGTCCGGAATTAAGCGAATCAGTAAAAGAAAGGGGTCATAGTCCTCGATTTTTCTGAAACATTTAAATCACTTCCTTATTCTTTTGAAAGCGCAAACTGCAAAACTTCTGAAATCAATTTTCATTTATTTTATAAAAATAATAATTTACATTCTCAAACGAACAAGTCCGGAATTAAGCGAATCAGCAAAAGAAAGGGGTCATAATCCTCGATTTTACTAAAACGTTCAATTCGTTTCCTCATTCTTTTGAAAGCGTAAACCGTAAAAATTTTGAAAACAATTTTGATTTATATTTTGAAACAATTTTTTAAAACACGTGATTAAAGCAGCAACATCCGTAGCAACTTCGTCAAGGAAATTACACTTCCCAAAATACCGTAAAAGCGGAAAACAAAATAAGCATCGCGGCATAACCGCTTGAAAATCCATTTTAAAATTGACGGTTATAGAAGTTAATACGTCAAAATCTCATCAAAATAATTGGCATCAAAATATAATACCAATGGATTTTCATTCATCAAAAATGTCACAAGAATCTTTTCAAAGATAGAAAGGGATATCATACCCTAAACTTGTATTCATAACAAGTCAATGACACACGAATTCACCAAGGCATAAAAATTGATAAAACTTATCAATAGAAATCACGAAAATTGGTGAAGCACAAATTCTAGAAATCATCACAAGAAATCCAGAAATCATAAAGTGAGAGCATGAAAACTCAAATGGGAGTATGAAAACTCAAATGGGAGTATGAAAACTCACCTACACGTGAGCATGAAAGCTCACCAACACGTGTAACGCAAAGAGAGAATGGGAGCATGAAAACTCACCTACACGTGAGCATGAAAATTCACCAACACGTGTAACGCAAAGCGAGAACGAAAGCATGAAAACTCACTTACACGTGAGCATGACAACTCACCAACACGTGTAACGCAACGCGAGAACGGGAGCATGAAAACTCACCTATACGTGAGCATGAAAACTCACCAACACGTGTAACGCAAAGCGAGAACGAAAGCATGAAAACTCACCTACACGTGAGCATGAAAACTCACCAACACGTGTAACGCAACGCGAGAACGGGAGCATGAAAACTCACCTACACGTGAGCATGAAAACTCACCAACACGTGTAACGCAAAGCGAGAACGGGAGCATGAAAACTCACCTACACGTGAGCATGAAAACTCACCAACACGTGAGCATGAAAACTCACCAACACGTGTAACGCAAAGCGAGACGCTATCTCATGGTTGCAAGCCATTAATTTTTTTTGACACACGAATGGCTCGAAGACCGTGGGGCGCTACCCCACATATGTGATGGCGAAACATCACACAAATGCGATGGCGAAACATCACAAGAGCGGGGTCTAGTCTCCCTCGCAGACAAAGAGACATCGCACGGTTGCTAGTCTAAAACACAAAAATAATCGTCATGATCATCAAGAAGTGTCAATTACACTAAGTTAGTAAATATAAAAGTTTAGCTTCATGTCTCATAACCACTTGCTTAACTTAAATATTTACGAACAAACTATAAATCTTCACTAGAAAATTGTCACAAGAGATTCAATCGAATAAGTCCACAAATTAACCGGCGAAGTAAACGCTAGCCTTTCATACCACTCGTTTTACTAAGTCGTTTAATTAGATTTCTCATACGAGTGAGGTAAAAGTTTTTATATACTAGTGGATTGGAAAACGGTTTAAGAAAAGAGCTTTGTAGTAAAATAGTTTTGAAATCGTTTGGAGAAAAGGGTTTTGATATTGACTACTAGTATAGAAAACCTTTATATTTTTAAAGTGACAATCTCAAAAATGATTGCATAAACAATCAATCACAAGAATTCACATACAAAGATGTGAATAGAATCCAAAGAAATCGATACTAAGTTCTTCAAAAGGTATGTTCACGAAAATCACGAAGAAAATGTCATCAAAGTTGCTAATAAATGATAGCAACAAATCGGGGAATTAACAAGAATCGATTAAATTTGGAAACCAAATCAATTCACTAAAATTCATATTCGAAGACGTGAATAAAATCCAAAGAATTCGATTCCAAATCCATCAAAGTAGAAATACCCAAAAATTCCAGAAATAGAAGTTATAATAACTAATCGGAAAAGAAGAATCGATTAACAATTGGAAAAACAAAGCAAAACGAGCATAAATGCATAAATGACTTCAGCAAAAGTAAAAACCAAGTAAATGTCGAAGTCAACAAGTAATGGCCATAATCGAGTACAAAAAGAATCAACATCATCATCAAAGAATTCAACGGCAAGCAAAGTCAGAGTCTTGGAAATCAAGAAACTAGCAATTTCACGAAATCAAAATCAAAGGCACATGAATAAGCGTTAGGAATTCATACCTAACAATCAAAGATAATCATATGCAAAGATGAGAGATAAAATATCGACAAATAGTTGTATCACATGTTCCATCTAAGTTATGTTTTATATTATGTCCATAAACTTCTGGCTCTGATACCAAGCTGTGACGCCCCACCTCTATACTCACGCTAGCCAAGAACACTACCGTGTAGTGCTGTCAACTAGCGCGGAGAATAAGGCTGTTGAGGAGCGGCCATCAGTAGTTAGGCCTTACACTAGTATTGGTTATCTCGATAGGAGTGGTATATATATATATATATATATTTTTTTTCATTTTTCATTTCTGATTTATTTTCTCCCATCGACATACCCCAATTCCAGTATAAAACGAACTACGATGGTTTATAATAGTTTATGACAGTAAATATAATAATAACACAGATAATGTAATGCGGAACACAGATAAAAGGAAAAGTCTCACGTATACAATAACTGATGCCAGTTACAATACATGTGATACAATACATATGATACAACTACAACTGTCGACTCAGAAAGTTACATATACAAGTACATTAACGACTAATATACATGAATACATATCTTCCTATACAATTTTATTGACTACTACAAATGACGACGACTACTTCAAAAGATATGAAAGAACTTCATAGCTCTAGAAGCAACCCAAAGCAGAATATCTACAACCTGAAATACTCGGTTTTACCCGAGTATTAGATTCAAAAGAAAATAATACTCGGGTCAGTCTAATTCAAACTCAGTTATTAGTGCACAGAAGCAATAATAAGTTAATAAAAATTAGACGATAGTCAAAATAAATTTCGTCTATCCGATCCTTAAATAAAGAAATCGGATAACGATAAATATAACACGTAGCAGTGTTAAACAACAAATCAGCAAATTCAACCAAATCAGAATGCAATTCAGAATATTGAATTGAATAAACAAAACAGTTCATACCATTGAAATATCAATTAAAATAGTAATTCGAGTAGGGCTGCAGTACACGCACGCGTGCACTGCCTCGCCACTACCCATGCATTACACAAAAGATCAACGCATCAAGAGTAAAAGAAATACCAATAAAATCGATACCGTGTGGCTGTAGTTCACGCCTGCATGCACTGCCTTGCCACTACAGTGATAATGTACCCAAAAACTCAATTCCGTGTGGCTGCAGTTCACGCTTGCGTGCACTGCCTTGCCACAACAGTGATGATGTACCCAATGAAAATTCACAAGCATCGCTGTGAATGTCATAAGGCCGAGTGTCGATTAAATTGCAGAGACAAATGCGAGGTCAAGCCCAATGAATTTTAGGCTCAACACAAGACGAAGAGTAAAGTAGCAAGTCATGTACAACAAAACAAAATCTCGACCTAAACACAAGAAACGTATAAATGCACATGAACAAGTACTGTGCATATACAAGTGCACACAAACAAGTGTGTTCAATGACTTGACTAGCAAATGTAGTTAACAAGTGATGCAGGCAACAAGTGCACCAGCAAAACAAACTGAAACAAAGTGCACAAGCATCTCGACCTAAAACAAAAATAAGGAGTACATGTGCAACACAGTTCAGTGCATGTAAAAAAAAAAGTGAAACAGACATGTACAACCAAGCACATGCATATATAATATGCACAGGTAACCAAAACAGTGAACATCACTGTCACAAAGCCACTCTGCTAGAACAGTGGACATAATAAGGCCACAAACCAAAACCACAAGCATAATGAAACATGCGGTGGCAACATAAATGATGAAGTATATAAGTACAGAAGCACGGTGCAGCAGATATGAACGATCATATTCATGTGCAACATGAAAACAACTTGATATGTAGACAAAGATTGCAGTGAAGACTGCAGACATAAATGCTCATTCCAAAGGACAGGCTATGCAACATAAAGAAGATGCAAAGCCATATGCAGTGAAAACAGGGACAATACTCAAGTCATTACTAGATTCATAAGAATCAAACACGCGACAGTTTCAAATAATGTCGACAAAAAGATGGTGCAGCTGCATGTAACATAATTCAAGGGCAGTGACCTCGTACAATGACAACTAGGCAGCTAACTTATGCAACAGAAAATTCAAATAAGCAATTTCCAATTAGAATCAAAGTGGTCGAGACTATCAAGTGTGTATATATAAACAGTAAAGTAATGTCAATACGACAGCGATAAAAAAGTTTTACAAAAACACATGTATGTAGACCACCAAGCAATCAGGTACAAGGCACAGTAAAACGCAGTGGCTAAGTGAAAGTGAGAATACCATGTTTTAACAAAACAGTGAAACATGAAGCAGTTCGATATCACTGCACATAACAGATACAACATGAAGTGCCATCAAGATATTCAAGCTACAGGTCAAAGGCAAGGTCAACTCAAGGCATATGCAACGACTAGCAACGATTCAAAGTAATGCCGAGGCTAACGAGTCAAAACGAGTTCAAAATCATGAAACAACAGTTTCCAGTCAAGACAGTATCAAATCCAATTTATTTTCGCAAAAAAAAATCAAGTTTTGAATCAAGTCCAAAAACAATAGCAGTTTGAATCAAAGTATGCCGAATTCTAGTTAAGTTTCAAACTCAATATTTTCACATATCAAATCGACCGAAGTCAAAGCCATGAACCACTGACTGGGACCGAAGGGAACAAAGAACAAAATCAAGCATCAGCAAAAATCAAAACAAGACAAGAAATTACGAAATCGCAAGTTCAGAATCGATAAAGTCTTGAACTTGATGTGAGGGTCACTCACCTTGTCGACGAATTTAGAAGAAGCCGACCACACCAGAAATCGAGCGAAGCCATAGTCTTCATTCGATCGAGCTTCAATGGTTGGCGACTTCGATTGTCACGAGCCCTAGTTTTCGAAAAGAGGGGCGAACGAGAAGGAGTGAACGAACGTGGCCGCCATTAATTTTCTGTAACGACCCAGGATTTATTTAATTAAAATTTGAATATTTAATTAATTTTAAATATTAATAAGTGAAATTTATAAGTCGAATAAATTTTATTTCGAATTATTGGATTTAATTGAATAATTAAATCGATAATTTAATATGTTAAATTATGGAAATAATTGAAAATTGGGTTAAATATGATCGAAAATGATTTGTAAAATTTTATTTTATCATATGGGAGTTAGAACGATATTTTAGAACTTTTAAAATCGAATTAAAAGTTAATTTGTGAAAATTGAATATTTTAATATTTAATCGACTAGTGAAAATAGTCAATTTTTGAACAGTTTCAGAATTGAACGAAACCAGTTCCATTGGATCCGTAATAGTTAGTTATTACCGGATTTCAATTTTCGTGTCAATCGGAGTTATCGTTTGATCGTGACAGCTCGAAACGCATCGAATTATTTTTAATTTTAATTTGGCGAGTTAAAATAGCCATTTTTCAAAAAGTCTCGGATTTCGACGAAACCAGTTTCATCGGATCTGTAATGTGATATTATTGTATGGTTTCAAATTTCGTGTCAATTGGATTTACTGTTTGTCCGGTACAAACTAAAACGCCTAGAAATCGATTTAAATCGGTTTAATTTAAATCGAACGTTTATAGCCATAACTCGCACAGATGACCGAATTAGCTTCCGAAACATGTTCCATTGTGTCCGGAACGCGGGGTAAACCCTAGAAACGCTGGTTACGGCGCGTAAATCCGAGTTCGGAATTTCCGGAATGAATAGTGTTTCGTTCGTTTCCTATAAATAGACACCCTACCCTTCATAAATAAAAAAAAAATAACTAAACCTAACCCTAGCCGCCACTGATATAAACAACGGCCAGAAACTTCTCTCCTTCCTCCCTCGATTACTCCAAATCCATCAACAATTAGACGAAGACATCAACTAACAAAATGAAGAGCTCGATGAGATCCTTAATGTCAACGGTGGAGATCGAAAATCATGCGATGGATTGGCGGCAAATCTCGACCAAAGCCATCACGTTGCGTGCGCGTTTTCCCAGCAATGGTGAGGCCGAGTTGCGTGTGCTTGAGGCCGAGCGTAGAGGAGGCTAGGGGCTTCGAGATGGAGTATCTTGATCGAGTTCATGTCGCTCGAAGAGGTTGTAAAATGAAACCCTAAATTGGATTTATGGGTTACATGGTGCGGCCTGGAAACGTGAAAGAGAACGAAGAAGGAAGGGAGAAGGGGCGTTCGGCCCTGATGAGGAGAAAGCAGATCCAACGGTCCAAATAGAATAGGTTTATAATATAAAATTTATGTTGAAATTATTATATAAAAAATTTGTGTAATGTTCAAATATTCATAACTTTTTCATACGAGGTCGAAAACGCGCGAAACCAGTTGCGTTGGAATCGTATGGACGAGCACTACGCGATGAAATTGGATTGGAGTCGTTTGGAGTTAGTGAAAATTTTGGGTAAAATTAAACACCCGTTTAATTTTATTTGAAATAAATCGCTAAAACGAAATTGAAATCAAGGTGAGAACTTCTCACTCAATCGAATCAGTTTCGATTTTATTTTAAATAGTTAGATTTAAAATATTTGAATGCATGTTTGAATGATGATTGTTATCTATTGATTGTTAAAATGGACATTATGCGCCGTTAGTAAGCGGATGTTATTTATTAAAAACATATACCGCGAATATTTCATAAACAGTGAAATTGGTATTATATATAATAGCAATATATATATATATATATATATATATATATATTGGCATATGTATATATTGGAGTTATTGATTTCCCGTATTTTTTAGCGGATGAGACCCTATTGCGCCGTCTAATAAGCGGATAATATTTAAAATCCCATATACCGCGATAATTTTGTACTGGAGCAGAATTGGTATTGTGCTAATGTTTGTGGATGCAGGAAAACAGGTTGGAGGGATCCAACTGGATTCCTCAACAGTATTTATTTGATTATGGATATTTTGATATTCGTTGATTATCATATACGATATATGATATCGTTGTTGTCGTAATTGACTATTTGGTATGTAGCATCATTGGACCAAATTTTGAAACTTTAAAATGATTTTTTTTAAGTGATTTTTGAAAAGTATACGTTTTATAAAATAATTTTGGAATTGATCCATTTTAAATAAATAAAACGTTATAATTTTTAAAGTTATAAAAAATTATGATTTTTGAGAAATATAGTTAAAAACTGATTTTTGAGAATATGATGCTGATGATTTTATAAAATAGTTAAATTGGGATTTTAGAATTTATTGTGATAAGTTTAAATATAGGATTTATAAATTTTTTTTTTATGAATCAAAATGGTGAAATAATAAAGGAGATTAAAGACGTTTTAAAGAATAATATAAATTGATTTATATTAAGAGATTTATAAATGGATATTTATAAATTGAAATATTGACGTTATGAAACGAGTTTTTATAAGTGTTTGAATGAAGTGAAAATGAATTTTGTAAATGAATGGAATTTATAAAATTATAAATGGTGAAGTTATAAATGAAATTTATAAATAGTAAGATTTATAAATTTTGTGAAATTATTAAAGAATATATTTGGATGAATAATTGAATCTTATAAGTTGTAAGATTTATAATTATGAAGTTCAGAGAAACGATTTTGTAAAATAATCGTTTTATAAGTATTTAACTTATAATATGAACCTTTAGTTTATAATTGAGTTATAAATCGAAGAGGTTAATAAAGGAATTTATAAACGTTGTTTTATAAATTCGTAAACCACTTATTTGATAAGTGAATTGTTGAAACCTATTAATGGAGTTATATTCACGTTTTTGAATAGTGATTAATATGTTAAATAAATTGTTTTGAATGAGAGGTTTAAATTGAATTAAAACGATCTAACGATGTTTTAAAATGTGTTGAGATTCGAAACCATAGATTTCAACATTTATTGTTGAAATAGACGTTTTCGAGAAATAAAAGGAAATGGTGGACTATAACATTGTTGTTATAGTAAATGATTTCCGAAAGGAAATGTTTTGTATAGTATTGGGATTTATATATCTATTTTAATTTCGAATCCCTATACTAGTGATTTTGGGTTGTCGTAACGATGTTTTACGTAACATTCGTTTTGGCCCAAATAAATATGTTTAAGAGAATGATTTCCTTAAAGAATGAAATATATACTTAATCTCGATTTAAGTATATTGAATATTTTCTAAGTGTTGAAAATAAATAAAATTTGTGAATTACTTATGAATAAGTAAGTATGGAAATGTTTTCCAATATAAAGTGAATATTATGAGAATTTATCTTTTGAAGATAAATTGAAATGAATAATTGAAATCGTATATTCATAGATATTTTGAAATATACATTCACTATGGAATTTATGAATAGAAAGGGAAGTTGTTTAGAAATAAATATTGATATATGTTTGAAGTATTGAAAACTATATATGTAGTAAAGATATTTTGGAAAATAAATAATTTGGAAAATTATTTGGAAACTGGTGATGTGTGCATATCCATTGATAGTTCAATAACCGACTATCAATATTTCCCTTTGAATGGGTAATTGATGTGATTTGTTTGAATTTGAATGCCACACTTATTTTTGAATAAGCGCTCACTATTCGGGTTAACCGGGAAAGGACCATGGGGTCGTATAACCCATTCCGAATATGTGATACGTCGTTATGAATTGCATTTGAAGATCGGTGTTGAAGACCCGGTATTTGCGAGAGCGATAGAATGACCTGTCGATTGACTCTGCACCGAGTTGCTCCGGTATAGAGTTCTCCATATGTGATGGTGAATCCGATCAGGATTGTGAATATCCAGATTGCAAGGACTTCTTTGTAAGTGTCTTCGGTTCTGTTCGAGCCCGGAACAGACTTGTATGGATTGTATGTCTGACATTACAAATTGAAGCCGATTTAATTCAAATATATTTCTGTTGGTGGCGGAGAATTTATTCTTTTAGCTTAACACCCTTCTCTGAGACGTACGAGCTCAGAGGTTATGTAGTTGAAGGTTATCAGCGATATATTCCCAATTTGGTAATGTGACATGCTGAGTGTTGCTGTGAAATGATCATTGTGTTGATTATTTGTGATAGGATCGTTTATTTGATCGTCTATCCTGGTGATCATTTGTTGACCCAAAGCATGGCTTTTGTATAAAGTATGTTTTTGTGGACGTGACTTCGTCGAGCCTCACACCCCGTGAATGGTCAAAACAGGAAAGATGCAGCAATGTTATGAGGGGTAGCGCCCTTTAGGATATGTGCATTTCCTTCTGGAAAAGGGTGGTATCATGGTATGGAGCCCAGATACTTACTCATGTTGAAAACACTTTATGATTGTGTGAATTGATTGCGAGCGCTCGGTTGAAAGGTCCCAAAGGACCGGGGGATGGCATATTCGGTCAGTTGTTACTCAGTTAGGGGTAACCCGGCCTTGTGTTGGTAGAGATCCGGTTTGGTTCTCGGGGATGTCCATCCAGAGGCATTCTCATGTGGCAATGGGAAGTTCCTTGGCCTGATCATTCGTTGGAAATGCAAAGAAACAATACGAGACTTGTACGGTTTTAGTTGTATAACCTGCTATGGAATGTGGCGGTAACCTGCTATTGAACATAGTTAGCTATAGTAGGCATACGATAATGGTCGTATGTTGGCTAAGATTTATATTCTACTTTCGAAATGAATTTTTCCTACACTATACACTAGTAATAATATCAAATGTTCTTTTTAATGCGTATCAAGCATCTTTGACTATCATAAGGAGAAATCTCCTCCGATTCTGCGTTTGTATTGTGTGTGTGTGCGGGAGGCCTTATGGTAGTCTCATTTTTAAAAGCATTGCGAATTGACTTTAAAAATATTCTTCTATTTTTGATTTTAAAGATAAATAAACTGTTTTGAGTTCTCACACCAGTCTTATGACTGACTCGGAGTTTATTGTTTTCCTTCCTAAACTCTGGGTGCCCACCAATTTCCACACGGGCAGTTAAGAGTTAGGTTTATCAGGATATTATGGATATTCTGGAGTTGCTGGAGGCAAGCTGGATGGCATGGCGTATTATTAGTATATAGTATTTTTTTTTCCGCTGCACTGTTTGATGTTGTTGTTGTACACTCTGATGATATGATGTAATGAAATGTGATGTAATGTAATAACTGATATAGTTCTTTGTTTAAAGATTATTCATTTATTTATTATATGTTGTTCCGCTGCGAATTGTGAGATTCTGATACTGTTGTAGTTCTGTTGTTTTCTATTCCGTTCTACTCTCTCTTATTCTCTTTTCCCTCTATTTTCTATCTTTTCTCTCTTCTTCTCGCTTTCTTTTCTTAAACCATAACATTTCGGGTTTCCGGCCTTCGATTTCTCGGGAGTCGATAAAGTGAGTATCGATGTTGAATTTTCGAAAGTCGAAAATTTCCGGGACGTTACATTTTCTTTTGTTAGGGTTTTAAGTCTTGGACGAGAATGAATAAAAGGGGGAAAAGAAGCCGGTTATTTTATTTTGTTTTCGTTTATTTGGTGGAAGGGTTTGTGAATGAATACGAATCAGAAAATGAAGTGGGGAACGGGTCTTTAATTTTTGCTAAGGCCAAATAAAATAAAAGAAAATATTTATTTAAAGTCCTAACTATACTAACAAATTTCTCAAGAATTTAAACCCGATTACAAACTCCTGACAACAATTAGCAACAAGATTAATCGTTTAATGTCGATTATCAATTGATGCGAAATAACGGGTTGTTACAAGGAAGAGGAGCGGGAAGAGATGTACGTATTTATTATTATTTAATTTTTTAATTTTAAATTTAAATGTTCTAACGTGAATATCTTTTACGTATGAAGTCCGATTCACACGCGGTTTGCTCCGCTGCATCGTATCGAAATTCCGGACAATATGGAACTTATTTGGACAAATTCTAAGACAGTTGAAAATTAGGCCTTAGTTTGGATTTCAAATCGATTTGAAAGTGTTTTAACCCACTCACAACTAATAAATAATCTTATATTAGGCAAATTAAATTTATGATGTGATTTGAATTGTGACTGCTGTTTGAGATGTTTAAAGTGTCGTTCCCATCAAATTTGAATTTATTGAATATAATGCCATTTAATTTAATATTGAATTTTAGTTTTCCAGTTTACACCTGTTAATGATAATCAGTTAATCATCGATGTTTACTAGTTGATTTGAATGATATTTATGATTGGATGTTTGGTTGTTGATATTGGATGACTTGATGTTATATTCTTATATTGTTTTAACACTACAAGTTCCCTATGATTGAAATGATACATACCCGAACGATCTGATAGATTAAGAGAAATTTTTATGAGTTGAAATGGTAGACTCAAGCGATTTCATGGAATTGTAATTAAATTTGGGATTGCGGGCTGAAATGATATATATATCCATAAATATAAAATAATTCTAGATTGAAATGATTAATATCCATATCATTTGACCATAAGATAGAGAATTATGTACAAACACCGGATTGGTTAAATTAAACGATTTTAAATCCTTAAAAAATTGTATTCAGTTAAACGATATTTCGAAATAAAATTTGATTTGCATAAACTGAATTTTTTTCCAAATCCAAGCTTTAAATGTCTAAAACTGGAATTTATTTAATGAATTTTAAAGAATTAAAATGGAAATTTCGAAGTTGAATTTTTGACGCATAAATGAAATTTATTGAAATTTTTGAATATAACTTTGGAATCTATTTAATTTGAAGTGGTTTAAATTGATAATTCAAACATGGATTTGAAATCGATGTTGATTAAATGGTTTAATGAGAATCTAAATTTAAAAAAACCAGTTTTGTTAGTTAAATTGAACGCTGGACATGGTCCAGATGTGTTGAAATGGAAGTAATGGTTTAATTTTGATATTAATTCCAAATTAATTATTTTAATATAAACTGTTTAAAGATTTATTATTATAAATTCCTGATTTTAAGGTTTGCAACTATTAAGCTAATTTAAATCTATATTCAACTATTTTAAACTATTTTAATCAATTTAAACTATTTTAATTTATTTTCTTTATCTATTTTAACCTAACTTAACCTATAATAACCTATTTTAAACTAATTAACATATTTAATCTATTTTAAACCAATATAATCTATTTTAAAACTATTTAATCTAATTTAAATCTATTTAATCTACTTTAAATCTATTTAAACTATTTTAAATCTATGCAAACTATGCTAAATTATTTATAACTATCTAAAACTATTTTCTAAATTTCAGACTATATAGAGTGGAAATGGTTATATTTTAATCCTTGATTTAAACGAATAGTTAAATGGATGTTATAACATACATTTGAACTTGAAATGACATTTTGACTTTGAAATGAGAATTTAACCTATTTGTGAATATGATTTTAAAGGTGATATGATTTCGAAAGTATACAATTTCGAAAGTGATATGGTTTGAATTGAATATGATATTTTGATATCAATTATGAAACGGTTTTGGAAACTTAAAAGAACCATCCGGTGTGAAATAACTATTTGGTTGTTAAACAGACCGGGATCAGATATTGTCATACTCTCTGCCAATACCGAAAACCACTTTAACAACTGTATACGTGGTGGAGATTCTAGAATGAAGTAGGATGGTTTGACGAACGATTCTATATGAGATATTTACGTAGCCATGACTCCCTTGAGTAAGCTTGATGTGGCTAAAACATGAGCTATACCTAGGCCAAGTGAAGTCACACCTCCGATCAAACATGCTTCTTCAATACCATATTATGACTTTGTGATTGATTTGGTGGCCACCCCTCAATTTTGATTATGGAAGCGTGTTCCGAGGTGGGTGGTGGTAGCTGCTATGCGTTACCACCAACCCGGTTCTACAAACGGTAGAATCCTACCCTGGCATTAACTCGCGTGTCGTGTCGCATGCATTATCGCGCCTTCTACGAGTTTGTTTTGTACCATACCTATGGAGTGCCATCTGATAGCCCTTCAGTTTACGGAGGAATTACGGCACTGTATAGACTATGGGAATATATAAAATGTGTTAAGGGGGATATGGGTAACGCCTTAACGCTATTTTAGCACTTTACTTTACCGTAGACACTATTATAATAGCATATTTTACTATGTATGTAGATATTTTAACGGAACCTTAGGGGATGGAGATCTCGAACATCTCTTAAGTTATTGCACGCACGTTAGACACTGGATAGAAGATGTCAAACATGTAGAATTTATTTTAAGGACTTTATTTATTATAATCTGATTTCGAAAAGCTGTCTTCTGAATATGATGGAATTGTCTCACGATACATATTCCATTGTGTTTAGAGTAGGCGTATAACATAAATAACGCCAGTGAGCACGTCTCAATTAGTGTCCAAAACTTTGAGGATGGATAGTAAATGCAGAAAATCTATAAAGTGATCCACTCTTCTCTCATTTGCGCAGCGGATATAAAACGAACCCTCCTACCCAACGATCACCGTTGATCGGCATCGCTTGACGCGTTTTCAGGTGAAGTGCCCAACTAAAAAAATTGTTCGTCTTGTCGAGATAAAGAAGATGATCGGTTAGATCATCGATCGGAGGAGCAAGGATAATGGAAATTAGCCGCGATTAGCGTAGCTAGGGTTAGCGATTTCATCGTCGTTGGTCATGTATAGAAGGCGGCGCCTGAAGAGAAAAGGTAGAGGAGGTTGAGGGCTGTGCATAGACGGAGTTTGGTGGTCCCTTATTAACCATGGTGGCAGCGGTTGCTAGTTGCTTAGGGCAACGTTGATGGGTTCGTTCGTATTCAAGGCCGAAATTTTTGGGTTGGGATCGATGGTTATGGAAGCTTGTGGCCGGAGCTGCGATGGCGAAGAAGCAGAGGCGGCAGATGAACCAAGGAGGTGGATGGTGTTTGAAATCGTTGTGACAGCGAAAATACCGCGATTTGGGAATGAACGAGATGGTAAGCTGCTAATCATCATTTAAATGGTAATTAGTTTTAACTACAAACCTAATTAAGTTATTTTTATTATCAATTAATTACATGAGGTTAATTAATTCATATGTCTTCCGTACGAGCGTGGTCGGATTAGAACGAAACAAGTTGCATTCAGTTTATATCGACATCGTTTATGGCTTGGAGCAAGATTTGAATTTATTTGACGCTGGAAAATTTTCAGTTTCCAATAAATGTGAGTGGTTAAACCCATTCACGAAGTACTAAATTTCCTACTGCTAGTTAAACCAATTAACGAAGTGAAAATTATATTGATTGCTAGATGGGAATTTAATTCGCTGAAGTGATTAAATTTGAACTGATTGAATTTAGATCGAAATTTGAATTTTTACCGTTAAATTTATAGTTAAATTAGATAGTAAATTTGATAGTTTAAATGATAGTTAATGGGACATTTAAAATTGATGGTTAATGTGACATTTAATTTGATAGTTAAAAACATGACATTTAAATTTGATAGTTAAATTGAAACTAAACTTGATATTTAAATTGATGTTGGTAATTCAAATTTCATATCACTTTTAAACACCCGACATTGATAATTATTGATTGTTGTGATATGGATGAATTGGTTGCTTTAGATGTTGGTTGATATTGCAATGATGATATCTGTGATTAGTTGTGTTGTTGTTTAGTGATTTCAATATATCCATATTATCATCCTATTATTATCACTATTGATATGATTGATCATCTGTACATTGAATTTGGATGTGGAACTTTGGACATCCTATTGATATATGAATTGTTGGATGCATTGTTGATTGCTTTTGCAGAAACGTGATTGTTGAGAATTTATCGCCGTTTGGTGAAATTGGAGATTTTAATAAATTTAATTTTAAGTTTTGAAAAGTTTTGAAATTTAACTTGGAAATATTTTTTTTAATGATTTTGGTATTTCACACCGAAAACTAAATTGTTGACACTTTGCAAATTGATAAAGTAATCGTGAAACCTTCTGAAATAGAAATCAGCTATTTGAGTAATGATTGATAAAACCTTATATTTCTTTCAGCAATTTAAATTAAATTCGATTTAAACATTGAATTTGTTCAAACTATGAAGTTTATTAAATTGATTTAAAGTTAATAAATTGCCGATACCCATGAAAAGTAGTTTTGAAACCGTGAGACTTTTCATGTGAAATTTCAAAGTAAAAGAATGAAGTTATTTACAACTTATAACGACCCGTATTTTTAGTATTTTAAATTATTTAAATTTAATGAAATTATTAGATAAATTGGTTAAATAATAAGAAATGAATGATTTTGAATGTAAGTTATTGGATGTGAGATTGAACAAAATTTTGAGATAACCAAATTTCGAAGATTTGAACAATAACAAGTGTTGAAAGGCAATGTTATGTATTGAATGTATTTACAATCAATAGTTGGATTAAATAATGATGATGGATTCACTAGATGTAAATAAAGCAATTGATTGATAAATAAAATTTATTTAAAATCCGATCTTGAAATTTTTTGAATATTGAACAATTAAATTATTTAAATTGAATACTGCAATTATTTGAATAATTGAATTCTGGATTTAATATGATTGAAAATGATATCGAAAATTGATGTAATTTTATCTAAATAACAATGAAGATTGTTAATAGTTAAAATTGGATTTAAAAATGAATAATTAGAATTTGGAAATTTTATATATAATCGAGACATTAAAAATAGCCTTTCGGGGCACAGTCTTGAAATTCAATGAAACTAGTTTCATTGGATCCGTAATTGTGTATTATTATCGAATTTCAAATTTTATAACATTTAGAGTTATCGTTTGGTCGTACGAGATAGAAACCCGTTGAACTAAATACTGAAAATTTAATATTGTAATTGGGTTCAAAAAGCTATCTTCCACATACGATCGAATTAGGCTCGAAACCTTTTCCATTGCGTTTGGCATAGGGGTATAACATTGTAAACGCCTAGCGGCACGCCTCGATAGGGATTCAAAATTTTAAGTTATGAATATATATATATATATATATATATATATATATATATATATATATATATATATATATATATATATATATATTGAAAATTTAATTAATATTATATATATTCTAGTCAAAATTTCCTTCTCCTTTGCAACCTAGGATCAAAACTTTACCTATTCAAACACGCAAAAATAACGTTCCCCTTCTTTTTATACCCACATGCAGCATACACAATAAAGAGAAAACATAAATCAAACTTCAAAAATTCTTTTCTCACGATCCACTCAACAGAAAAATTTGAAACCACCTCCTAAAATCTTGTTTTCGCATAAGCTTCGATCCAATATAACATTCGATAGGTGCGACGATGAATTGTGGAAATTGACAGTGATCGCGTGCGAGAGCTTGAACTAGGGTTGGCGATTTTGGATAATATAGGTCGAGTTAGTGGATGGCAATGGTTCCATGGGCTGATGGAGTGGCGCACTCATGGCTGGTGTTTGGTGACGTGCGGTGTTGAATGGGGAGGTGCGACTGTTGTGCAGAGGCGAGGCATAGGGAGCAAGTCGCGTTTTTGTAGGGTGGTCTGGGCGTTGATTTTAGGGTATGGCCAGATCGAGAATCTCGATGGGAGTTCGCCAGCGAAATTGACTCGTGAAACGGAGTGCAGGAGCTTTGTATCATCGGTGGCATGCACGTGCAGTTGTGGGTTCCTTTGGTGTTCCCATGCACTGGCATTAGGATGGAAAAGAAAGATATAAGGGTACTCTTGTAATATTTGCAAACTTATATAATTTATTTAATTTAGATGTTTGATAATTTCTAAAGTTCATAACTCGCGCATGCGAGGTGGAATTAGATAAAACAAGCGGCGATAGAATCGTGGCAATGAGCACCACATTCAAGAAGTGATTTGGTGTCATTTGGAGCTAGTTAAAATTTTAGATTAAATCAAACGTCATTCGATTTGATTTAAAATGGAAAGCTCAAGGTGAATGTTTTATAACGCTCACAGTGTACTAGAATATTCTTTTTCTAGTTAAATTTGAAATTATGAAGTGATATGATTTTTTTGGTCGTTGTTTGATAAATTTAGTTCTCATTTGAATTAATTGTTAAAAGTTAAATTGACAGTTAGATTTAAAATTGGAATCAAATTGCCAGTAAAATACCCGATATTAATAACTATGAAATTATTGTGAATTATTCTGACCGTTTGGATGATTGATTGTGATGGATACCAATTAATTCATATTTGGACCATTGGATGTATACTTATCTCCTATGTATCTTGTTGTCACTCTATATATTATTTATAAAACTTTAGATCGAATTATTTTGAATGAATTAAGAAATAGGTTGAAACGATATATACCTATGACATTGCTGTTTGGATTCAAATGATACATATCCATCCTTGAAATTAAATTGAAATAACTCTTCACCAGGCCATAGGACAGAAAATTATATAAGGACACTAGATTGGTCAGATTAAATAATTTTAAAGTTTTGGTTTGAAATTATTTAATGGTTTTGAATTTAAAGGAATGAAATCAAATTTATGAAATTTGAGTAAATCACGAATTCGAGTTGGAAATGTTGAAATTAATTTTGGTCGAAAGAAATTGTTTAAAATATTTGAGTTTGAGATTTTGAAGTTATAATCGACATACGTTTGAATTTCATAAATTGATTTGTTTTTAAAAGATTGGATTTATATTCGAACTTTGAACATTGTTAAATAAAAGTGATATAAAACGATATTTCGAAGTTGAAATCAAAATTGAATTTTATACGAAGATTGAGATTTTAAACTGAATATGGAAGGTTAATTTGATTAAGTGTTTTAAATCAATATTTTGAAAACCAAACTTGGAATTGATAAATCGAGATGGTTTGAAATTGAGAATTAAATTGAAATTTGTTCAAATAGGAATTGAATAGGATTAATTTAAATTGAGATTGAAATTGAATTAATTTGAAATCAAAGTTGAAATTGATTTGAATTGAAATTGAAGTTGAATCGATTGAACGGAAATTTGAGTTGAGGTCGAAATTGAACTGATTTGGAATCAAAGTTGAAATAGATTTGAATATAAATTGAAATTGAAGTTTATTCGTATTAAAATCAGAACTGAGTTGATATAAATGGAAATGGAGATTGGATTGGTTTGAATTGATAACTTGGAATTGAATCAGTTTGACTTTGAAATTATTTTCAAATGAATCATTTTAGGATAAACTGTTTTAAGTCCATATTCTTAAAGTGTAACGACCCGTAAAATTCGTTAATTTAATTTCTTAATTTAAGAAGATTTTGATAACTTAATGTTGAAGGAAATAAAAATTTATTGAATTATTAATGTAAATAATAACTTGGATAAGATTGGTAAGTTAATTGTTAATAACTTGGATGTAATTCCAATAAGTGAAACAATGTAAATGTTAATTATATTCTTATTGTAATAAAAGAATATTACCAAGAAAAAATGATTAATTTGATTTAAAATCTTAATTAATGTGTGCATTAATTTATAATGGGATATAAAAGGTAAATTAATAATTTAAATGTTGGCTTACTAATAAATTTAATTTAAATACATAGAGTTGAATGTAAAATAAGAAAAGAAAATTGATGAAAACTTTGTAAATGACTGTAGAAATTATAAAATCCTGATATATATGAATATAAAATCATTGAAAGAATTAACATAATATTTTGGATAACTATAAAATGATAATTTATATGGATTCAAATAAAAAATAATGCGTAGGGGCGAAAATTTTATAGTTATTGTGATGACTTGTGATCTTTAAACTTCAATCATTTAACTAATAATTTATTAAAATAAATAATTATACATTGAAGTTGTTCGTATTGTTTTTTATTTGATCCATATTTATATTGTTTTGCTACAATGAGCGTGATATTCTATTGGCATGGTTATCTATATTATTTATTAGGCAAATTAATAAATAATGGTTAATTAATTTTTTTAAAATAACTTATAATGAACATAACTAATTTAAATATACAGACTTAAATGTAAATTGTACATGAAAATTGAGGACTTTGAAAATAATTGTAGAAAGCAGAAAGTGCAGATTTTTTAATATAAAACAATAGTGTAAAATTAATAAAATCTTATAAATAATTCAAAACTAGTGAATTGTATTAGTTTTTTAAATAAAATTTCAATAAATATCTAGAGAAAGTTAAGGAGAGGAGAGAGAAATGCTAGACTTAATGTGAGAGCTAGAATTTCTTCTGCTTTACTATTATTTAATAGATTTAATTGATGATCAAGATTGAAATCTTCGTTGGAAAATCAGATTTAATTCGATCTACTGTTTGATTCTTTTTTACGATTCTAAAATCAAATTTAATAGTGCAAAACTTATTCCGTTTTAAACTTGTAAATTTGATCCCTCTATTTTTTACAAAATTTTGTTTCTCTAATTATCCTCGTTTATTTCATGTCGACTATTCTCGTGTAATTGTATTGATGATCACGATTGAAATCTTCATAGGGAAATCAGATTTAATTCGATCTACTGTTTGATTTTTTTATGATTCATTATGGCCTCATCATCTTGGAGGTAAACACTTGATTTAATTTTCAATCGATTTTGTATTATTGTTTTTGCAATTTTTTTGATAATTTAGCAATGTTTTTTGTATAATTATGCATAGCTAGTGTAACTTATATCAAGTAATTCAAATAATATGATGTTTTTTGTTCAGAGATTTTTTTTTTAATCTTGTATGTAAATGCAGAGTTGTATGCAGTTAAGTAAAATAACTGCAGGCTCTGCTGCAATTATTGTAAGTAATTGCGTTTATGGTTGTATTTATCAAAAAATTTAGTTATCTAAATAAATGTGTATTTTTCAGCAGTTATTGAGAATTGTTGTAGAATCTTATGTGTGTTGATAACTGCGTTTGTGAAATGCAGTTAAAATTTGCATATGTAAAATGTAGTTGACCATTTTAGTTTTTAACTACTTGTGTAAAATGCAGTTAAAATTTTTATTTAACAGCTGTATTTTTTAACTTCATATTAAGTATGCAGTTAAATAACATATTTAACAGTTGTAATTTTTAACTGCATACGATATATGTAGTTAAATATAATACAATTCATAAATTAATATTAGATATGTTTGCAAGTATAATAAGAATTTTATAAATTTTTAACTGCATAAGTGAAATGCACTTCAAAATTTGCATGATTCAGGTGTATATTTTAACTACATATGTTATATGCAGTTAAAAATTGCATTTAACAGTTTTATTTTTCACCGCGTTTATAACTTCATAAGTAAAATGCAGTTGTTCATAAATAACTACAAACATTTTTGCAACTATTCAAAATAATTGCAAATATTCTGTAAGTATTATAAAAATCTTTTGACTTTTTAACTGCGTAAGTGAAATGCAGTTAAAATTTGCGTATGTTTTAACTGTATATTGCATATGCAGTTAAAATTTGCATATAACAACTGTAATTTTAAGATATACAAGATGTATATCAAACATACATTTAAAAATGGTGCAATTCATAACTTGATAAGTGAAATGCATTTAAAAATGCAATTGTTAATAGTAATTGCAAAAAGGTATGCAACTGTTCATAATAATTGTATATATGTCTACAACTCTTCAATAAAATTGCATATAACTAAAATAATCAATATATCTGCACATATATGAAAAAATATTTGTTGAATTTTTTTTACATTTTTATTTCTGTAATTAGATGCTTCACTGTAAATGTCAACAATATTTTTGCAGTGTTTTATGCATTTATTTTCAATATTTGCATATTTGACTACAAAAATTGTACCACAAATCAGGTTTGCAATAATTGCAGATTCATCCACAAATACAAAATATAGTCGCATACATGGCTGCAATTATTGCATATAATTGCATAGAAGGTTGCAGTTACATAAAACTTCTACTACTGTAAACAATTTGTAAAAAATTCTATAGTATTTTAGAATATTATATATTAATTTGGGAAAATATGTTTAAATTTTCATGTAACTGTTTCGATGCATTAAATTAGGCATAATATTGTTTGTTTGTGAATGTTTCTACGCTTTACTAACAAATATCTACAAAATTTATCAAGTTTTTTTTTGAACTGGTACTTTATATACAACAAATCAATGGGACAATATATCCCTCAAATAAACGTTCGAAAGCAAGTTTCGAACTTGTGACATCCTGCACCAAGCCGAATCAATTAACCACTCAAATTTAGTTATTAAAATAGAATAAAAATCTAAATGATGAAATTTCTTAATAGATATTTTTCGATTTTCATATTTGTGTTGTTTTCATCTTTTGAATCTTAACTTTCTTCAGTTTTGGACTCGATTCATACATCGTTTTTTGAAGTAGCAACTAATTCCGATTTATAATTCAGGCGATTAGGGTTTTCTTTTTTTAAGATGTTAATTGATGAAAAGAATTGGAAGGGTTCTGCATTTGTTCAGAGAAGACGTAAGGGTATTGAGGGAAATCTTGTTGTTGCATTTAAGGAAGGAAAACTTATAATTAAAACGGAGGGATGTTTTGTATATTTTCAAACCTATTAAGGATGTATGTCAAATGTTTCCTTCAATATTTATGTATATAAGGTAAATATAGAGAATCATTGTTTTGAAGACCCAATCGGACCACTGATCAGATCGTCAAGACCGTCAATTGGTTGTCATGGTGGATTGAAAGTGTCCAAAACTGAAAGTTACACCCAACCATGACCGAGCCTTCCAAAATTGCACCAACCATTTGACCGATTCGACCGCTAGAACCTTTGACCTTGAATCATCGTGGTTTAACTAACGGTTCGTTCTTCAAAACTACCTAAAGAATTGATCAAATAATCAAATAATATTTACCTTTATTTCAGAAAATTCATATAAAATCTACAAATTTGGTGCAACCAAACCAATCATGCTCGAAAATGAATTTAATGGTAATAGTGTGTTAATAGGTTTGTAATCTAAAAGTGCTTCTATACAATTTTTCAACCAATGTCACTTCATAAGTTTATGCTAGTGAGATGGTACTAGTTATCTAATTTCATGTTGTTTTGAACTTGATTTTTTTTCAATGTTTTATTTTTCACTTTCATTTTACTCCATGGATATCAAAGTTTGTACTTGTAAATCGACTAACACTGTCTGGTCATTTCATGCATATGTGTTCATATAGACAATCATAAAAATTTCATATAGACAATCATAAAAATTTAATCTCTCTAGTTACTTTTTAAGTTTATAGGTGAGGCTAGTTGATAGCCTTGTCTCCTTTGGTGGATTGCTTTAATAGTTCTTTAGCCTTTTAGATTCAGGCAAACTGAAGAAATATTTAGCAGTAGCGTTGAATTGATCAAATCATTCAAGTATGTCGTAATTCTTGTCTGAAAATGACTGTAAATAGCCTAAAAAATTTCATTTGAATAAAACCCAAATTAATTCTGTTTGCATTGGTTTCATTTTTTTCAGTGTTGCGAATTTCTTCATCAAGACAAGATCATTCATAATGATGATCTTTCCAGTATCATAAGTGAGTTAAGACTTAAGTTAGCACAAATAATAGTTTCTTTTATTTGATTCACACGTTAAAATGTTTGCTAGGTTTTGTAGCACTATAGCTATGAAAGTTGGTTCAGTTTATCAATTCGCAATCGTTGTCTTTAATTATATTTATCTTAACTTAACAATTTTTGGAAATACAAAATTAAATATCTCAAATAGTTAAATTTAAGCAGTCCAATACAAAATATACGAGCCATACCTATTAAATGAACATGTAAAATTTTATGTCACTTTGTTATCTACACAACAATATTTAAGTTGTGAACTTCAATTATTAAATGTAGATGCTCTAAATAGTATTTTTTTTACTTTTATTTCCCCATTAGACCTTTCTACATATAACTTTATTTTGTTTTTCTTTATTTCCCCTTTAAACCTTCTTTCAAATAAGTTAACTTTGTTATCTGCAGGAAATGTCTTCAACATTCTAGAACCCAATCATTATATATCTCGCTAACTTGAAGTTACGAGTCATCTTATTTAACAGAATTAACTCAAATTTAAAGATACAACTCAGCTTTTATTTCAGTCTATACATGTAAATTGTTATATTTTCTCATGTTACATTAAATGTTACAGTTCTTGTATGATATGTTGCAGGTGTTTTCTAGTCTTATTTATGCAGTTTTTGGATTGTTTTCAAGTATTTTGTTGCAGTCTTTACTTTCCTGCTATGCTTTTTTGATATATTCCAAAAAAAATTGCTGTTATTAGTTTGAGCCATGGATTTCGTTATACTTGAAACTTTTTGGTGCAATTTTCATGTTTGATAGGTGGTTTTTGAAGTAAATTAATTTAGTTTTCTTTAAAAATGAGCTAAATGGTTTGGGTTTAGTTTACCCATTAAACTAGCGGATTAGATTAATCAATTTAATAAATGGGTTTAAGGGGTTGATAATTTTATTCCTTTAAATGAGATGAGTTAATTTTCACCCAACCCATTTGCAATCCAACTCAATCGGTTTGACATCCCTGGTGATTGGTGAATGTTTGATTTATAAGTGAGTTTACTCACTTAACTAGATCATGCCAAGTTGAAAGCATAAAAGTAAGGAAACATTGGAAGAGATAAATATTGTAAAAGGTGATGGGGAATGTGAAGTGTAAATATGGATCAAATAAAACATAGAAATTGGTGTCAAATACATGACATAACTCCTAAATGTTAGTATATGTAAATACGAAGTAAACTAAAACGGTCAAAATAGTTTATTTAAATGCTAACTGTAACAACCCGCATATTTAGCGATTTTATATTTAAATGTTTCATTTAAATATAGCGTCGTTAGTCGGATTTAGGTCCGAAATGTTACTTTCTGCAAATGGCCAAATTGGAACTCGAAACCATTTCCATTGGTTCCAAAATGGCGTTTGCGATCTTTTTGAGTATAAGCTTTGATATGTTTGGAGTAAGTTGAATTTTGCAACGTTTTCTATTGGGTTTGGGTTGGGTTCAGCCAATTTGTTAGTTTATTAACCTAACTCAGCCCATCTCTTCTCATTCACTCATTTTCTCACCTCCAAACTTAAGCAAAACTGATAATGGTGGAAGGGAAGAGGAAGTAGAAATTGCAAGCCCTAGTTTCCTCTTGTAAACTTGATTCTTGCTCCAAAATCAAAGTGAAGCCATTGGTGCCTCCTCTTCTTCTCCTCTCTCTCTCTCTCTCTCTTCAATTTCAGAAAGTTTCCTAAACCTAAACTTAGGAAAAATACTTGTTTTGATCTTAGATTGAAGCTAGTAGAGTAGAAGTGGAGATTAGTTGGTCTTCTCCTTGCAAATTGAACTCCTTCTTCTTTGTTTTGGATTAAAAGATGAGTTTTGAACTCACATCTAATTCTTTTGATATCATTGATGTTAGGCATGAATTCCTAACAATTGTGCATATGTTCTTTTGCTTTTGATTTGGGTTGATTTGGTGAAATTGCCAAATTATGATTTTTGAAGCCAAATCTTTGAAAATCCTTATATGGATGATATTTATGTTGTTCAGAGTGTTTGGGTGTGTCGTTAAGGTTGGGTAGTCGTTTGACGTAAGCCCATAATCAACACGCATCCGATCGCTTTCGATTTGTTGGCCATAGATGGCCTAGGTTCAGGAAATGCCTGACCATCAGGTTTCAGACGTCTGAAACTCCTATTTCAGACGTCTGAATATTGTTCTGGGGAACATTTTCATCCCCAGATTCAGACGTCTGAATTTATATTCCAGACGTCTGAATTGGTTAATTTTCAACCAGAAAGGAAATAGGCCGAATATTGCCTATTTCAGACGTCTGGGAGTTTGGATTCAGACGTCTGAATTCTGTTTTGAAAAACAAATTTATTTTTAGTTTCAGACGTCTGAATCCCTTCTTTCAGACGTCTGAATATGTTGTTTTTGCTAAAATTGCCTTGTTAGTTTAATTTTCCAAAATTGATTGATGTATATTGATTCCAATTAGTTGTTTATGCATATTTGTCCTTAATGATTCCCTTTTGAATTCATTCACGGGTTTTATAAGTGATTTCTTCAAATAGTATTAAAAGTTCGCTTCTCCGATTTATAAATTCTATTTAAAACACACGCACAATTTCGTACTTCGAGCGAAGTGGAAGGGTAATTAAATGGTTGGGCAAAACACGGACCATGAATCTGTGCGTTTATCTTTCCGATTAATCCCTGACCTATTCAGTTGATCGTTTTAACCTTCGGGTTTGGTTTACCAATGATATGAGGTGAACTTTGTACTGCTTTGAGTGTGAAATTAACTAACGGATAGTAAACCGTTTAGTGCGAACGAGTGGTTATGGTACTCGCGTTACCGCTTTTCGGATTCCTTTTTGAGAGTTATGACACATTCCGCCAGTTAGTGGTGTCCAGTACTGGGTCTCTGACCTTCACCACTACGGTTTGTTGCCTTCGGGTATGTGCCTTCGGGTTTGTTTCCCTTTAGTATCGCTTCGGATGTTGGTCGTTATGAGCCGCATGGGTGATATTGGGTTGCCCTTTAGTATCGCTTCCGATGTCGGTCGTTATGAGCCGCATGGGTGATATTGGGTTGCCCTTTAGTATCGCTTCCAATGTCGGTCGTTATGAGCCGCATGGGTGATATTGGGTTTGGAGTCTTCGGGCTCATGGATCCTTGTTTGTACAGTATTGAGCTCGAGCAAATTTTCTGATGTTTCATTCATATGTATATTCCCTAGGTATCGCCCTTCGGTGTTGGTCTTTTTGAGCCGCATGATGCGTAGCGTTTACCTTGTGGAACTTGTATACCTTATGGGTATTTGTTATTTGCCTTTTGGCTTGGTTTGGGATATTCTTATCCTTTGTTTCTATATGTTGCCGATGATATGAGGCTTGTTATCATATGATTCATCTTTTGTTAGATGATTATGTTATCTCTTTTAGAGATATTTGTTATACTTTGTAACCTTGCAGGTTTATTGTTGTTCAGTTTATCTAACCGATTTGTCTAGCTAGACTGACCCGTGTATTTTATACTCGGGTCAGACCGAGATGTTTCAGATTAGGTGCTTTTGGACTTAGCCTATTTTGCTTCCGCATGGACTATTCAGCTTGTTCCTTTTTGTTAAAGCTTTTTTGTGTAGTCCTTTTTATTGTAACTCTGATATATGTATTCTTTTGATTCGTCTGTATATTGTGGTTTGCTATACCACTTGACATGTATTATTTTGTATACTCTGTTATGTATCAATAAATGTGTATATGATGATTTACTGTTCTGTGATGTATATTACATTTGAGTTGTTATATTCTGTTCTGATAGATCCTTCAACCACCTATTGTTTTGTTTTAAGTATTCATTGGGTATGTCGACCTGCTTGGTATGTTTATTGTCGATGTATTCAATAGATAGTTAGAGCAAGGCTATAGATGGTCGCTCCCAACCAGTCTTATTCTCCGTGTTAGTTGACGGCATTACTATGTAGTGTCCTTGGCTAGCGTGTGTATAGAGGTGGGGCGTCACAGCGTGGCATCAGAGCTGAGTTTAGGACAAAATATGATAAACACAGAATAGATACACATATTCCGGTACATCAAAGTGTATAAGTGATACAAATCTTTGAATCATCGTGCCTTTCTATTTCTTCTTCTATCAAGGGTTAGATAGAATTTGGGAAATACGTCTAGGAGTGCATTTTATTCTGTAGTATTCCGTATTGATTATCTACCTTGTGATTAATCTTGTTCTTATCTTACTTTCAGCGTATGGCTGGAAGAGGCAGGGGACGAAGTTCGGATGTTGGACGATCCAGTGGTTCACATCCGGATGGCGTGTATATGTCTGCTGATCAGATTTTGGAATTGTTTAGGAGCACTCAGCCTCCAGTTCCTCCTCGAGTGTCTCCACCTCGCAAGTCTGTCTTTGCACGCAAGTGTAGTGATTTTGCTCATCTTGGAGGAAAGCCGTTTAAGGGCTCCGAGTCTGTTCTTGAAGTCCAAGCTTGGTTTCGCACATGCGAGCGTATCTTCTCTCGCATGGATCTTTCTGACCATGATAGAGTTCTTGTAACTTCTAGCTTATTGCAAGAGCGTTCTCTTGATTGGTATGAGCTTCTTGTAGCCGAGATTGATGAGTCTACTCTTTCTTGGACTCAGTTTCGGGAGCGATTTGAACTCAAGTTCGTTCCTGAATCTGAAAAAGTTTTATTGACCCGTCGCTTCCTTGAGTTGAAACAAGGGAAATCTTCTGTTTCTGAGTATGTTGCATCATTCGAGGCTTTATCTAAGTATTGTCTTGAATTCATTAGCACTTCTTATAAGAAGAATTTGAAGTTTGTCTCTGGTCTTAAGAAATATCTTAAGAAGTCTTTGTTGCTCCAGCTTAAGCTTTCTTTTGAGGAGTTGGTTGATTCGGCACTTCATCTCGAGACCGTCGAGAAGGAGTGTGATAGTGATATTGATGTTGAGGTTTCCAAGAACCCCAACAAGAAGCCGATTCCATTTCAGAAGAAGCCTTTTCCTTCTAAGAAGAGGAAGATTGGTGGTCCTAGCTCTCAGCCTCAGCCTTCTGGAACACCTTTCGTTCGAAAGTGTTTCAATTGTGGGTCTGCTGATCATATTATTCGAGCTTGCCCTAAGTCTCTCTTCTGCCGCTATTGCAGGAAGGAAGGTCATCATGTTTCAGCTTGCCCTACTGTTCCGGCTGGTGCCAAGTCTAGCAAGCTTTATGCTGCTAAGACTTCTGAAGGTCCTTCTCAGTCCAAAGGTATATCTCCATCTATTTTGGAAGGTTCTATTTTATTTCATGATCACAGTATTCGAGGGCGTTAAGGTAAGAGAAGCTGCCTTCTCCACCACCACAGATGTAAAAACCAACGTATGTAATCTTAGAACTGCAATATCAGTCATACAAGCTGTCTAGGAATAGGACAAATCGGAGGTACTCTTCTACCACATCTTATAGGATTAGTAGCGACAACCCTTGCAATGGATATTTCATAACGAAGAGACTACTACTACAATATGTATATTGGGGTTTTAATTCCAAAAGATCAACAAGCAGTACTTTACTATGAAAATCCAAAATATCAATATCATCGACCAACCTGCACAATCGTCGCACATATGTTGGTCCGAAGTGGTTTTCAGATAAATCTGATCCCAGTCTCTTCGCACCAACGATGCAATAACGTTTCTCTACCTCACACAGAAACCAAGTTTCGTAGACTTATCACGTCTCTAACTTTCAACTTGCTATCCTTGGCCAAGAAGGAAGCTCGATGGATTGGAGTAATCACTCCGCACTACACGAATCAACATTCTCAACACAAACGATAATCAAGCCTATACAGTCAGCTACGTACTAAGTGCACGACTAATTAGTTTATACATCAAGTTAAGAAACTAAAATGGCCAAATTTGGCAGTCGGTTATTTAGCTATCAAAGTAATAAAAAAATCTAGCACAAAAGTAGTCACTAGGCCAGATTTTATTAATCGTTTATAGATCAAATCACTTTCAAATTATTCACTTCAAAACATTTTTAAAAAGATAAAAATTTGAAACCATTTCACTTTTTGGATATTTGGAAATATTTCCACATATTTATTTTAATAATAAGTGAATTCACAAATCATTTTATTTGTTAATTTGAATTTATAAAACAACATTTAAAAACTATTATGCTATTTATAAAATTTACTTTTATAAAACCATTCGAAAGCTCTATTTCTAGCATTCCACAAACTATAAATTTAATAACTTCAAAAATCACACTTTTATTTATTTTCACTAAAATCCTTCCTTATAAATCCATTCAAAGGATTTAAATATAGATCAATAATCTTTACAAAGAGAAACTATATTTACATAAATCAATATCAGTGTACACAATAAGTAATCATCAGCTTGGACAGTTACAATAATCTGTCATCACAAATGTTGATAATTTACCACAACAACGCAAAGTAGCGAAAAAATAAACAAATACGTGTATACGGCATGAAGATCTCTAGCTCGCCTGCTGAAACTCCAAAAGCACCAAATCTGAACTTTCTAAATATTGTCGGTCTAACCCAAGCATTAAAAGGGAAGAAGCTCGGATCAGTCTGGTAAACTAACGTGAGAAAAACACACCTCAACTAAATTTATAAAGTTACCAAAACTTTTCCTTTATCAAAACAAAAGGCATCTCGTAAGACCGCGTCGCAAATAAATACTGACAAGGTTTTCACCTTACGATGATCAAAATATTTCATACCAAATTCTCTTATATTATAATAGTGTCTATTATATATATAATAATAATCATAGCTGAAATTGTTACATTAGTAAATTTCAACATACACCTTGTAATACAAGGCTTTCTATAGTAGAAAATGCCAGGTATGTATTGGAGTTTGGATTCCATACAAATGACTAGGTGAAGGGACTACCTTTCCGAACCAAATCTCGGTACACCTCTAGATGGATGTACCTAGGGTCGAGATACTCGGCGCCTAAACCAACACAGGACCGGCCTACCTCTTACTGGATAGTATCGAATATGTCATCACTCCGGTCGTTACCAACCAAAATCCGTGACGGTATACATTAACAATAATCAAATACACGACATCATAGTATGTAATGATACATCTAGAAGTGTGATGACATCTCCTAATGAGAGCGACCCACTTAGCCTTCCTTTTATCCCTGTTTTAGTCATTTTCAGAGGAGCGACTTTCACATATCACATCATCGTCATCTTTGAATGCTACATTGCCATTTCCATTGACAGCCTTCCACTAAAATACAACCTTCGAGCTCATATGTCACAATGAGGGTGTTAAGCTAAGAGAAGCTGCCTTCTCCACCACCACAGATGTAAAAACCAACGTATATAATCTTAGAACTGCAATGTCAGTCATACAAGCTGTCTAGGAATAGGACAAATCGGAGGTACTCTTCTACCACATCTTATAGGATTAGTAGCGACATCCCTTGCAATGGATATTTCATAACGAAGAGACTACTAGTACAATATGTATATTGGGGTTTTAACTCCAAAAGATCAACAAGCGGTTCTTTACTATGAAAATCCAAGATATCAATATCATCGACCAACCTGCAAAATCGTCGCATATAGTTGGTCCGAAGTGGTTTTCAGATAAATCTGATCCCGGTCTCTTCGCACCAACGATGCAATACATTTATCAACCTCACACAGAAACCAAGTCTCATAGACTTATCACGTCTCTAACTTTCAACTTGCTATCCTTGGCCAAGAAGGAAGCTCGATGGATTGGAGTAATCACTCCGCACTACACGAATCAACATTGTCAACACAAACGATAATCAAGGCTACACAGTCAATTACGTGCTAAGTGTACGACTAATTAGCTTATACATCAAGTTGAGAAACTAAAATGGCCAAATTTGGTAGTCCGTTATTTAACTATCAAAGTAATAAAAAAAATCTAGCGCAAAAGTAGTCACTGGGCCAGATTTTATTAATCGTTTATAGATCAACTCACTTTCCAATTATTCACTTCAAAACATTTTTAAAAAGATATAAATTTGAAACCATTTCACATATTGGATATTTGGAAATATTTCCACATATTTATTTTAATAATAAGTGAATTCACAAATCATTTTATTTGCGACCCATTTAAACTCCATTTTATAATATCACTTTTCAAAACAATCATTTAAAGAATTATTCTCTTTAAAAATGTGAATATATATTTCCTCTTATAAAAATCCATATTTAGCTAATCGAATTAAATTGATTTCACATTTATAAAACGGTATTTATAATTCACATTTCTATTTTAAATTTCATTTTGTACATCACTTGTATATTTATAAAATTCTATTTTATAAATCCATTCTTTTGTAAATTTCATCTGTTATAAAAAATCCAATTATAACTCTTTTCACAGAAAAAATTTGACTTAATTATATAAAAATCAATTTATAAAACATTGACTTTGAATCAAATATAAAATGGTTTCAAATCCAATTATGAAACTATTAATCATATTTCAACCGCCTATCCGTTTATATGAATTTATAAAACAACGTTTAAAAACTATTATGCTATTTATAAAATTTACTTTTATAAAACCATTCGAAATCCCTATTTCTAGTATTCCACAAACTATAAATTTAATAACTTAAAAATCACACTTTTATTTATTTCACTAAAATCCTTCGTTTTAAATCCATTCAAGTTATTGAAACGTATATATTTCCAAAATTACGTTGAAATCCATTTTAAATCAAAAACATCATTTTATTATTTTGAAATTCCAAATATGATCCAAGGCTACAACACCACTAAATAAGATGATTCACATGGAAAATAATAATCATGGCATCCAACATAACAAAAATCACATGATACAACATATATATCAATATATGTAAATAAAATAAACAATAGGGAGGAATCCTGTTGGATCCATCCAACCAAGTAAGGTGATTCACATGGAAAATAATAATCATGGCATTCAATATAACAAATATCACACGATACAACATATATATCAATATCTGTAATAAAATCAACAATAGTGAGGAATCCTGTTGGATTCATCCAACCTGTAACGTGCAACAAATATGCATATGACAATATGTAAAATGTCTGCTTCAAGGTAGATGCGCGTACAAAGGGGTCATCCGCTCATACTCAGGAACGTATAGGGTCTCATCTGCTAAAATATGCAGGAATATATCGAATCATCCACAATATATATATATATATATATATATATATATATATATATATATAATATTTTATATCATCCAAACAATCATCATAAATAAATTATTTACTTATACAAAAATATAAGCGAGATAGAGAGAGTGAGTTTTACTCACTTTGGTTGCAGTCCTCGTTGCAGCGTTTTATCTGGAATAAAATCAAACTAGCATTTAATTCTACCCAAAATTCTTGCATGCTCCAAATTACTCCAAACTAGTTCTAAAGTGTAATGCTCTACAATACGAATCTAACGCAATTCATTTCGTGCAAATCCACCTCGTAAGAAGAAGTTATGATATAAATAAGCTTACACGATTTTGTATGAGTTAATTTTTTTCAGTTTTTTTATACCCTGAAATAATCTCGGCCGTTCAAGATAATAGTGGCGGTTGTGACCTAAGGGATTAGGGTTTGGCAATTGTGAATTTTGGTCATCTATTTATAGGCAATATAAATCACTATTCACCCGAAAATTTTTCAAACTCCAAACGAAGCGTGCTGCTTGGCATTTATAATGTTTTACTCTTATTCGAACACAATGAAATATATATCGGGAGATAATTCCATCGTATTTGGAAGATAGGTTTTCAAATCAAATTATTTTAATTAAATTTACTTAAATAAATTCCTAGGCATTTCAGCTTCGCACGATCAAAGCGTAATTTCGATCGCCACGAAATTTGAAATCCTATAATAATGTACTGTTATGGATCCAATGAAACTTGTTTCGTCGAAATTCAAGACAGTTTCAAAAATGACTATTTTTCACTCGACAAATGTAATTTAGAATTACCAACTTTTTAAACACATTTAATTCAATTTTGAAAGTTCACTAACTTCATTCTAATCCAAATAGAATTTTAAATTAACTTTGGAAATCATTTTTATGCGCATTAGATTCCAAATTTAATTATCTAAATGATGTAACTTATTAAATGCAACGCTTCGATTTTTCGTTGCCGAAAAACCGAACAGTTATGGGTTTTTAAAAAGAAGAAAAGAAGAAAAAGAGAGAAAAGAAGGTAGAAAATAGATAAGGTAGAAAAGATAGAGGGAAAAGAGAATAGAAAATATAGAAAATAGAAAGAAAAAGAGAATAGAACGGAACATGAAACAACAGAACAACATCAGAATCTCACAATTCGCAGCGGAACAACATATAATAATAAATGAATAATCTTTAAACAAAGAACTATATCAATTATTACATTTCATTTCATTACATCATATCATCAGAGTGTACAACAACAACAACAAACAAACAGTGCAGCGGAAAAAGAAATACTATATACTAGTAATACGCCATGCCATCCAGCTTGCCTCCAGCAACTCCAGAATATCCAGAATATCCTGATAAACCTAACTCTTAACTGCCCGTGTGGAAATTGGTGGGCACCCAGAGTTTAGGAAGGAAAACAATAAACTCCGAGTCAGTCATGTGACTGGTGTGAGAACTCAAAACAGTTTGTTTATCTTTAAAATCAAAATAGAGGAATATTTTTAAATTCAATTCGCAATGCTTTTAAAAATGAGACTACCATAAGGCCTCCCGCACACACACACACAATGCAAACGCAGAATCGGAGGAGATTTCTCCTTATGATAGTCAAAGATGCTTGATACGCATTAAAAAGAACATTTGATATTATTATTAGTGCATAGTGTAGGAAAAATTCATTTCGAAAGTAGAATATAAATCTTAGCCAACATACGACCATTATCGTATGCCTACTATAGCTATCATCCAAACAGTGTTGCGACACCATAAGTGAATGATAGGTTCTACAACTAAAACCGTACAAGTTTCGTATTGGGAATTGGATTTCCAACAAATGGTCAGGCCAAGAAACTTCCCATTGCCACATGAGAATGCCTCTGGATGGACATCCCCGAGAACCAAACCGGATCTCTACCAACACAAGGCCGGGTTACCCCTAACTGAGTAACAACTGACCGAATATGTCATCCCCCGGTCCTTTGGGACCTTTTACCGAGCGCTCGTAATCAATTCACACAATCATAACAAAGTGTTTTCAACATGAGTAAGTATCTAGGCTCCATACCATGATACCACCCTTTTCCAGAAGGAAATGGACACATCCTAAAGGGCGCTACCCCTCATAACCTTGCTGCATCTTTCCTGTTTTGACCATTCACGGGGTGTGAGGCTCGACGAAGTCACGTCCACAAAAACATACTTTATACAAAAGCCATGCTTTGGGTCAACAAATGATCAACACAATGATCACCAAGATAGACGATCAAATAAACGATCCTATCACAAATAATCAACACAATGATCATTTCAGCATCACTCAGCATGTCACATTACCAAATTGGGAATATATCGTTGATAACATTCAACTACATAACCTCTGAGCTCGCACGTCTCAGAGAAGGGTGTTAAGCTAAAAGAATAAATTCTCCGCCACCAACAGAAATATATTTGAAAGAAATCTGCTTTATATCTCAATTTGTAACGTCAGACATACAATCCATACAAGTCTGTTCCGGGCTCGAACAAAACCGAAGGCACTTCTTACGAAGCCCTTGCAATCCGGGTATTCACAATCCCGATCGAATTTCCCATCACTTAAGGAATCTCTATACCAGGAGCTACCCAGTGCAGAAACAATCGATAGGTCATCCTATCGCTTTTGCAAATACTCGGTCTTCAACACCGATCTTCAAATGCAATTCATAACGACGTATCACATATTCGGAATGGGTTATACGACCCCATGGTCCTTTCCCGGTTAACCCGAATAGTGAGCGCTTATTCAAAAATAAGTGTGACATTCAAATTCAAGCAAATCACATCAAATACCCATTCAAAGGGAAATATTGATAGTCGGTTATTGAACTATCAATGGATATGCACACATCACCAGATTCCAAATAATTTTCCAAATTATTTATCTCCCAAAATATCTTTACAAGATATAAAATTTCAACACTTCAAAAATAAATCAATATTTATTTTTAACAAATTCCACTTTCTTTTATAAATTCCTTAGTGAATTTATATTCAAAAATATTCATGCATATACGATTTCAACTATCCATTTTCAATTTATCTTCAAAAGATAAATTCTAAATATTCACTTCATACTGGAAAACATTTCCATACTTATTTATTCATAAGTAATTCACAAATCTTTTTATTTCCAACCTTGGAAAATATTCAATATACTTAAATCGAATTAAGTATATATTTCATTCTTTAAGGAAATCATTCACTTAAACATATTTATTTGGGCCAAAACGAATGTTACGTAAAACATCGTTACGACAACCCAAAATCACTAGTATAGGGATTCGAATTTAAAATAGATATATAAATCCCAATACTATTCAAAAACATTTCCTTTCGGAAATCATTTACTATAACAACAGTGTTATAGTCCACCATTTCCTTTTATTTCTCGAAAACGTCTATTTCAACAATCAATGTTGAAATCTATGGTTTCGAATCTCAACACATTTTAAAACATCGTTAGATCGTTTTAATTCTATTTAAAACATCACATTTAAAACAATTTCTTTAACATATTATTCACTATTCAAAAACGTGAATATATCTTGTTAACAAATTTCATCAATTCTATGCATTTTATTGCAAAGGATTATTCACTGTCTAAAAACGTGAATATAACTCCATAAATAAATTATAACAATCTACTTATCAAAATAAGTCGTTTGTGAATTTATAAAACAACGTTTATAAACTCCATTTCTATTTATTTCATAACAACTTCCTTGTATAAATTCCTTTATTAACCTATTCCAGTTTATAACTCAATTATAAACTAAAAGTTCACATTATAAGTTAAATGCTTATAAAACGATTATTTTACAAAATCGTTCTTTTTAAGACTTTCCAAATTATAAATCTTATAACTTATAAGATCCATTTATTTAACCAATCTATTCTTCAAATAATTTCACCAAATTTATAAATCTTACTATTTATAAATTTCATTTATAACTTCACCGTTTATACTTCTATAAATTTCATTCATTTACAAAATTCATTTTCACTTCATTCAAACACTTATAAAAACTCGTTTTATAATGTCAATATTTCAATTTATAAATATCCATTTATAAATCTCTTAATATAAATCAATTTATATTATTCTTTTAAAACGTCTTTAATCTCCTTTATTATTTCACCATTTTGATTCATAAAATAATTAAATTTTATAAATCCTATATTTAAACTTTTCACAATAAATTCTAAAATCCCGATTAAACTCTTTTATAAAATCAATAGCATCATATTCTCAAAAATCAGTTTTTAACTATTTTTCTCAAAAATCATAATTTTTATAACATTAAAAATTATAACGTTTATTTATTTAACATGGATCAATTCCAAAAATATAGTATATTTTCAAAAATCACTTTTAAAAATCATTTTTAAATTTTCAAAGTTTGGTCCAATGATGCTACATACCAAATAGTCAATCACGACAACAACGATATCATATATCGATATGATAATCCATCAAATATCAAAATATCTGAAATCAAATAAATACTGTTGAGGAATCCAGTTGGATCCCTCCAACCTATTTCCTGCATCCAAAAACATTAGCACAATACCAATTTCGCTCCAGTACGAAATTATCGCGGTATATGTTCTTATTAAATATTATCCGCTTAATAACGGCGTAATAGGGTCTCATCCGCTAAACAAAAAAATGCGGGAAATCAATAACTCCAATATATACATATACCAATATATATATTGCTACTATATATAATACCAATTTCACTGTTTATGAAATATTCGCGGTATATGTTTCTAATAAATAACATCCGCTTACTAACGGCGTATAATGTCTATTTTAACAATCAATAAATATCAATCATCATTTAAACATGCATTCAAATATTTTAAATCTAACTATTTAAAATAAAATCGAAACCGATTCGATTGAGTGAGAAGTTCTCACCTTGGTTTTAAATTCCGTTTTAGCGATTTATTTCGAATAAAATTAAACAGACGTTTAATTTTACCCAAAATTCTCACTAACTCCAAACGACTCCAAACGAACTCCATCGCGTAGTGCTCGTCCATACGATTCCAACGCTTCTTATTTCGCGCGTTTTCGACCTCGTATGAAAAAGTTATGAATATTTGAAGTTTGTACACGATTTATATAAACAAAATTACAACATAACTATATAATTTTCAACCTATGCATTCCAGGCCTTTGGATCCACTGCCAACATATCTCAGCCGTGTATTAGCTTCCCCTTCTCCTCTCGTTCATCACGTCTACAGGTTGAGGCCGTAACAAAAGAACCCATGATTTCATTCTAGGGTTAGGAATTCGAGCCACCACACTCAACTATAACTCGATCAAGACGCGCCGTTGCGAACACCTCACCCACGTCCATGCTCGGCCTGAAGGCCATGCAACTCGGCCTCCCCCTTCACATTGAAATGCGTGCGCAGGTCTCAGAGAACGCGGCCCCATATCTCCCCCATCGTAGCTCCGTTTCCCATCATCACCGTATGGGATCGAAGCTCTCGTCGAGCTCTACGACTTTCGTGTTGAACACCTTGGCTAAATCTTTGTAGATTGAGAGAGATTGAGAGGGGAAAGAGGAGAATTTCTGGCCATTCATCACTTCACTGGTGGCTAGGGTTACATGTTTTTTTTTTTTTTTTATTAATGAAGGGTAGGGTGCTCCTTTTATAGAAAATCAAGCGTAAACACTATTCATTCCGGAAATTCCGAACTTCGATTTACGCGCCGTAACCAGCGTTTCTAGGGTTTACCCCGCGTTCCGGACACAATGGAACAGGTTTCGGAAGCTAATTCGGACATCTGTGCGAGTTATAGCTAAAAACGTTCAATTTAAATTAAACCGATTTAAATCGATTTCTAGGCGTTTTAATTTGTACCGGACAAACCGTAAATCCAATTGACTTGAAATTTGAAACCTTACAATAATATCATATTACGGATCCGATGAAACTGGTTTCGTCGAATTCCGAGACTTTTTGAAAAATGGCTATTTTGAGTCGCCAAATTTAAATTAAAAATAATTCGATGCGTTTCGAGCGGCCACGCTCAAACGATAGCACCGATTGACACAAAAATTGAAATCCGGTAATAACTTACTATTATGGATCCAATGGAACTGGTTTCGTTCAATTCTGAGACTGTTCAAAAATTGACTATTTTCACTAGTCGATTTAATTATTAAAATATTCAATTTTCACAAATAAACTTTTAATTCGATTTTAAAAGTTCTAAAATATCGTTCTAACTCTCATATGATAAAATAAAATTTTACAAATCATTTTCAATCATATTTAACCCAATTTTCAATTATTTCCATAATTTAACGTATTAAATTATCGATTTAATTATTCAATTAAATCCAATAATTCAAATTAAAATTTATTCGACTTAAAAATTCACTCATTAATATTTAAAATTAATTAAATATTCAAATTTTAATTAACAAAAATTCTGGGTCGTTACATTAAATCTTACTTTTAAATATTTAAAATCAATTAAATATTCTAAATTCAGATAATTGAAAAACTGGGTCGTTATATACTTCCCCCTTAAAAGAATTTTATCCTCGAAATTACTAAGTACGAAAGGTGCTTCAACTCCATTAGCTTTCAAAACCAATTAGTTGAAATAGATTATCAAATTCTTTTAAGTGTGTAACTTTTTCCAGAATCATTTAGTTGCAACTTTTTTTTACAAAAACTTTTCTATGTTCCAAATTCATTTATAGTTGTTAACTAATACTACTTCGAAAATCAACTAATATCATTTTAATTTATAACTCAAAAATCAAAACTTTTAGTTACCAAATTTTTTCCAAAATTCTCAAAAAATTTCTAAACCCTTAAATTTTTCAAAATTTTTGCCAGAGTCTCTTTTGCACGGTTCGATCTGGAAAAATCACAATATGTATATGTTTACACACACACACACACACACACACACACACACACACATATCTTTCACAAATATACATCTCATCTTCGAGGATGAGGCATCCCTTAGGGAAAAATATAAAAGTATGATATGTAATCCGAGATATGCACCTTATATATTATTTAGCGAGCATATATGGCTAATATAGCATGAAAGCGAGCTCTAAATGCGAAGCATACGCCATAAACACCTACGAAACAATCAACAAACAATGAAAAACATGTATGCAGCATATAATATCAATATGTAACATATACTAATACAACTACTATATGCAAATGAAACACATGCAATCATAAGCAACCCTCAAACAACTAACATCCAACAAATCAATTCATTCATTTACTGTTTAGTTTTCATCCAACTAATTCACATTCAAGTTAACTAACAATCATTTTATTACATTCATTCTCATTTTGCTTTCATTTGATTCTCACCAAATTTGTTTAATGCACTTCCATTTCTTATTATTCTTTAATCTATTTGCATTCATTTACATTCATCACTTCAATTTGTTCACTAATGTTCAATCGGTTTGCATTCTACAAATTTACATCCATTCCAATTCATTTATTAACATTCACTTTATGTTTGTTAACTTTACTTAAGTTAAACTTCAGGTCTATATGTAGTGAGTTTTGTTTTAATTCGAGCGGAAGCGGTTTAGTTCAGGATCTAGTATTTCCTATTTAGATACCAATGACACTTAAAAAGAATTATGCAGTCTCATAGAAAATTAACAGAAATAGGAGACAAAGAAGATTTAACGTGGTTCAGATATGAATATCATATGTCCACGGAGATCCAACAAATTTTTATTTCACTAAAGAAAAAGAGTACAAAAGAGAGAGGAAAGAATAATGGTGTATACTACACTTGCTTGTACATATGAAGATGAAATTCCTTCATTTAAATAGACTTGATAATGAAGGGTTGCTTGGAGATTAAGCAAATCAATTTACCGATTACCAAAATATCTTTCCAATTTGCATGATTTGATCACAAATAGATGGAGTAATCTTCGCTTCCATATCTTTCCTTTATTCTCCATGCCTAATTTTTTATTTCTTCATATAGAAGATATACATTGACTAATTAATTGATTGACTAATTAATTAGTTTCCTTCAAATATCCTTCCATATATCAGCCAAAGTAATTGATTTGATTGAATCAATTAATCAATTTCTTTCCTCTTTAACAAATATTTGAATCATCCAAGTTCAACACTCCACCTTGATTCAAATATAGCAATCTCCCTTCATCATCTTATCTTCAAGCAATCGATATATAAGTTGTTGGGTCTAGCGCCCCATTACGCTCAAGTAACAGGTATCAAACTGATCAAGTTTGAGCATGCTCAAACTTGTCCTTAGGAAGTGACTTTGTCATCATATCTGAAAGATTATCCAAAGTACTCACTTTCAACAATTTGATCTTGCTTCGTTCTTCTTAACATCAATGTGCTTCGTTCGTGAACTATAAGCTTGATTTTCTACAAGTTGAATCGCACTCTAACTGTCTGAAAATAGCTATATTGTCCGCTGCACCATTGAAAGATCATCCAACAACTGAAGTAAGTATAATCCTTCCTTTGTTGCTTCCACAATCGATATCAACTCTACTTCGGTAGTCGATAAAGCAACGATAGATTGCAGCTTTGATCTCCATGAAATCGAGCCTATGCCAAGTGTAAAAACATAGCCCGACACTGACTTCCTAGCATCTCTATCCCCAGCGTAATCAGAATCACAGTATCTTCTAAGAAAGATGTCACCGTCCACTCCACCATATAACAAGCCAACCGAAGAAGTGCCTCGAAGATATCTAAGAATCCACTTCACAGCTTGCCAATGCTTTTTGCCTGGGTTAGACATATATCGACTCACAACACCCACTGCATGGGCCAAATCTGGTCTTATGCACACCATCGCATACATAAGACTACCAACAGCACTAGAATAAGGTATATCAACCATATACCTCTTGTCTTCTTTCGATGAGGGAGATAAGTATTTTGACAACTTAAAATGAGAGCCTAATGGAGTGCCAACCGGTTTGGCTTTCTCCATTCCAAATCGAGCGAGGACTTTCTCGATGTACTGTGCTTGAGTGAACCTTAACTCTCTCCGCTTTCTATCCCTGCTTATCTCCATACCCAATATTCTTTGTGCCTTTCCCAAATCCTTCATGTCAAACTCTCTACTAAGCTCCGCTTTCAACTCCTTAATTTTGACCATACTCCGGGATGCAATCAGCATATCATCAACATATAACAACAAATAAATCATATCGCCATCACATCTCCTGAAATAAATGCACTGGTCTTTGAAACTTCTGGAGTATCCCTGTAAAAGCATAAACGTATCAAACCTCTTATACCATAGTCTAGGAGGCTACTTCAATCCATATAAAGATTTGTTGAGTTTGCAAACATAGTCTGGCCTGCTATTGCAATGAACCCTTCCGGTTGCTTTAAATAACTCTCCTCATCCAGATCACCATGCAAGAATGCAGTTTTGACATCTAGTTGCTCTAATTCCATATCCTAATGAGCAACTAATGCCAAAAGAATACGAATAGAAATATGCCTAACCATTGGAGCAAAGATATCATGATACCCTACCCCTTTCTTCTGAACATACCCCTTTGCGACTAACATTGCCTTGTATCTGAGATTACCATTTGCACAGTCTTTCACTCTATAGATCCACTTGCATCCAATAGCTCTCTTGTCGGTGGGAAGAGGCACCAAATCCCAAGTATGATTTTTCTGCAATGATTCAATCTCCTCCTCCATAGCTAACTAACTGGAACTGTTAACTGATGTGATAGCTTCTCTATAATCACTGGCTCATCATGGACAGCATTCAAAGCATATGTTGCTATATCATCGAAGTTAATATTTTCGATGCTCAATCCAACAAACTCATCAAGCCACTTAGGCTTTCTTCTTTGTCTGACAGACATAGGTTTCGAATGAGCTCCACCTTGAGTTTGGTTCTTTGTACCAACATCGATATTATCCTCATCAACCACGGTGTCATCGGAACCATTTGAACGTCTATGGAAAGAATCAACAGATGACTTGCTTTGTGTCTGGTATTCTTCACATGTCCTCTCATTGTCATCCGATGAGGAAGGCTCCACCTTCAACATAGCCTTCACATCAAAAGTCACATGCCTGCTCATAACGATCTTCTTGCTAATAGGACACCACAACCTATATCCTTTCACTCCTCTCCTATAACCTAGAAAAATACACTTGCGAGTTCTAGGTTCCAGCTTCCCTTTGCATTCATGCACATAAGCTAGGAAACCAAACACTCCGAGAAATGAATAGCTAACAGGCTCTCATTTCCATACTTCTTCAGAGATCTTCATATCTATGGCAGTGGAAGGTGTGCGGTTGATGAGAAAAGCCGCCATAGATAAAGCTTCAGCCCAAAATCCCTTCTTCAATTAGTAGTCAGTCTAAGGCATCTTGTTCTCTACAATAATGTCTGATTCATCCTTTCTGCAACTCTATTAGACTGGGGGTCGCATGGTGCGGTGTGATGCCTCTTAATGCCTTTAGACTCACAATTATCGATGAATTCCTGTGATACAAATTCACCGCCATTATCTGAAAGAACTTTCAATTTCTTCCCTGACTGCTTCTCAACTATAGATTTCACTTCCGAAACTTGGAAAAGGTTTCACTCTTTGACTGAAGAAAGTATGCTCATACTTTACGAGAGAAATCATCTATAAATGAAACAAAATATCTGGCTCCACCTATAGACGGACAAGGGGAGGGACCCCAGACATCCGTATGAACATACTCCAAGACAGCTTTTGCTTTATGCTCTCCTATACCAAAAGAAATCTTCATCTGTTTTCCAAGAACACACTCCTCACAAAAACCAAGTTTTGAATGATGAACTCCATCAAACAATCCTCGTTTTCTCAACTCATCCATGCTGCGCTCACCGATGTGACCCATCCGTAAGTGCCATAATCTAGAATAATCTGAATCAACGGATGTAACAAAAGCTGATTCACCAATTAAAGTAGTGCCCTTGAATAGGTAAAGATTTCCTGCCCTCACACCTCTCATAACAATCATGGAACCCTTCGATATCATCATTTTCTCTTCATCCACTACAATATTCAAGCCAAGTCTACTCAATGCCCCAAGAGAAATCTAGCTCCTCTTCAAATCAGGTACATGTCTAACATCAGTGATCGTACGAATAGCACCATCAAACATCCTAATCATCAAGCTACCAACACCCACTATACGGCAAGAAGCATCATTACCCATCAAAAATTATCCTCCATCAATTTTACGGTAAGTGGAAAAGCAGTTCCTATCAGGTATCATATGATAGGATGCACCAGAATCAATCAGCCATAAGTTGCTCTTCCCGGAAGAGCCAGAAGCTGTAAATACATTGGTGTCACTTTCTGTATCTAATTTCTCTGTTGTAGAAGCTGGGGCTTGCTTTGGATCTTTTCTTCTACCTTCAAGTTTGGGACATTGTCGTATGAAGTGCCCTGGTGTCTTACAATAATGACAAGTCGAATTATTAGGCTCCCTTGACTGAGACCATGAATAATTCCGTCCTCCACCTATCTTCGACCTGCTTTGGCCTCTACCTCTCTGAACAGATAAGCCTTCAGTATCACTATCTAAGCTAGTGCTTGCCAATCTACCTCTTAATACTTCATTATGAAGACCAGCCTTTACATCAGATAGGCTAATTTTACTGCGACCATAAATCATGCAATTAACAAAAACAGTATACTCTTTAGGCAAGGAAAATAAGAGGATCACAACTTGAGCCTCATCAGTACTATCAACTTCCGCTGCCTTTAGGTTCATAATCAAAGTCATCAAAGCATCTACATGCTTCATGAGATCAGCTCCAGGCTTCATCTTGAACAAATAAAGTTGTTGTTGAAGAATAATCCAACTAGTGAGAGACTTGTCTTGATATGCATCCGACAATGCATCCCATAGTTCTTTCGCCGTCTTCTTTTGAAAGAATTCTCTAAGAACTTCATCTGAAAGGCTCAACTGAATTGTTGTAAGAGCTTCATCTTCCATCTCTTCCAAATCAGCTGCCTCAATACCTTTTAATTTCTCATGCGTAGAAACAATCTTATAAGTCTTCTCCTTCTTCAATACAGCCTCCGTCTTCATCTTCCAAGTACCAAAATCTCCTTTTCCGTCAAAACGTGTTACTCCATAATTGACACCAGATCTACCAACAGACTTACTAGAAGTAGCCATTAATATCCAAACAGGAACAATAACACTAGCTCCGATACCAAACTGTAGTGAATTTTGTTTTAATTTGAGCGGAAGCGGTTTATTTGTTCAGGATCTAGTATTGCCTATTTAGATACCAATGACACTTAAAAAGCATTATGCAGTTTCACAGAAAAATAACTGAAGTAGGAGACACAAGATTTAACGTGGTTCGGATATGAATATCCTATGTCCACGGAGACCCAACAACTTTTTATTTCACTAAAGAAAAAGAGTACAAAAGAGAGAGGAAAGAATAATGGTGGATACTACACTTGCTTGTACATACGAAGATGAAATTCCTTCATTTAAATAGACTTGATAATGAAGGGTTGCTTGGAGATTAAGAAAATCAATTTTCCGATTACCCAGATATCTTTCCAATTTGCATGATTTGATTTTAGCACAAATAGATGGAATAATCTTCGTTTGCATATCTTTTCTTTATTCTCCATGCCTAATCATTTGTTTCTTCATATAGCATATATACATTGACTAATTAATTGATTGACTAATTAACTAGTTTCCTTCAAAATATCCTTTCATATATCAGCCAAATTAATTGATTTGATTGAATCAATTAATCAATTTCTTTCCTCTTTAACAAATATTTGAATCATCCAAATTCAATAGTATAATCCATTTAATTCAATTCACTAACTCTAATTTATTCAACTTCACGTAAGTTAAATTCAATTTTATATCTTTATCTATTCCACTTTAAATTTGATAAGTTCAAAACTCATTTTCCTTTATTTATCAAACCATACTTGGATTTTAAATTTCAATTTTTGTTTTCCACAGCAACACTTCAATATCAATTTACTAAGGTAGCAAACCCATTACACAAAAAATAAAAAATGATACTGATGATGCAGCCATCATCATCCTTATTATTTCCCAGCATTTGTAGTGAATTCAGTGCTTTAACTTCTTTTAAATTATTTTAAAAGTCATTTCTAATCAATATACTTTTACATAATAATATAACATCTTCAAGCTTTGAAAAACAAAATCAACGGGATTCTATTTTCAAATTCTTAGTTTAAATCCATTTTTATTTATAACTCAGATTTATAAATATACTCATGTAGTTTCATTTCTTTTATATAAAGATTATTTCACAATTGTAAATCATTTTAGTTATAATTCATGCTTTATAATTCACTTGCTTATATAATTTATTCTTTTACAATTGTTGTTTTTATTTAGATTATTCAAACAGTTTTTTAACTTATATATATTTACATTTTAAAACAATCAAACAATCCATGTATATACACTATTATAATTTCTAAAAAATTTGTTCCTTTACATATAACATATAATCGAGGTAAAATTATTTCATTTACCCAATTTAAAACAATATTTTTTCGACTTGCCTCATTTAAGTGTTTAAAAATCCCTATCGATAACGTGGCGTCCCACGCACCGACCAAAATTCATAAACAACTCAACGGATTAGTAAACACAATATAAAACATCTTTGTAATCACTAACAAATATGCGCTCATATGTATAATACACTCAAACTCAATCTAGGGTGCTACTGACCTTATCTATACTGAGTACATATCAAAGCCTAGAAATATAAGAAACCTAAGCTCTAATACCAACTGTGACGACCTGCAAATCCATACCATTTGAACTAACAATAAACTACACATGTCGACCCAAAACAAACAGAATTGCAGATGATCATGAGAAAGGAAGGAGAGGGAGAGAAGAAAGAAGAAGAAAAGACGAAGAAGAAGAAGAAACAAAACAATATAGAATCTCACATCGCAGCAGAATAAGATATAATATAGATCAACAATCTTACAAAGAGAAACTGTAATTTACATAAATCGATATCAGAGTACACAATAAGTAATCATCAGTTTGGACAGTTATAATAATCTGTCCTCACAAATGGTCATAATTTACAACAACAACAATGAAAAGTAGCAGAAAAATAAACAGATACGTGTATACGACATGAAGATCTCGAGCTCGCCTGCTGAAGCTTCAAAAGCACCAAATCTGAACCTGTAAATATACTCGGTCTGACCTGAGCATTGAAAGGAAAGAACGCTTAGATCAGTCCGATAAACCAGCGTGAGAAAAACACACCTCAACTGAATTTATAAAGTTACCAAAACTTTTCCTTTATCAAAACAAAAGGTATCTCGTAAGACCGCTTCGCAAATAAATGCTTACAAGGTTTTTACCTTACGATAACCAAAACATTTCATATCAAATTAACTTATATTATAATAGTGTCTATTATACAAATAATATTAATCATAGCTGAAATTGTTACATTATTAAATTCCAGCATACACCTTGTAATACTCTACAATAGAAAATGGCTAGCGCCCATTGGAGTTTGGATTCCATACATATGATTAGGTTAAGGGACTATCTTTTCGAACCAAATCTCAGTACACCATTAGTGGATGCACCTAGGGTCGAGATACTCAATGCCTAAACCAACACGAGACCGACCTACCCTTCCTTGATAGTACTGAATATGTCATCACTTCGGTCATTACCGACCTAAACCTGTGTAACGACCCGAAATTTCGGATCCCGAAAATTCCAGATAATTATGAAAAAGAAGAAAGAGATAGAAGAAGAAGAAGAACAGAAACATCAACATCTCACATTCGCAGCGGATAAAATATAATAATAAACAATAATAGTTTACAATAGAATACTATATCTGTCGATTTCATTTTAATACATCAGAGTTACACATATATACGGACACTGGATATACACAACTATCATGTCACAGATACACAGCAATATAATACAACGGAAACATTGCATACGTTCTTGCCATCCAGGTCGCCTCCTGAGCTCCAGATCGTCCTTACCTGAAAATCTATAATACTCGGTCTGACCCGAGCATTACACCAAAGTAGCACCTGGGTCAGGCTGGAAACCAGCGTAAGTAAACCCATCTAACATGGAATACAAAGCATACAACTCATATAAAACCCGGGGTAACTCATTTCAATTCACAAAGCCACAATTTGTTATAGACATCACTTATTCCACACATCCATTTTCTAAGTACCAAGGTTTAGATTTAAATAGTCCAATTCCTTTAGATCACTTCATGTCAGCCTATAGATTTCACATATCAATTCATAAAAATTCAAAGTGGTTTCGGGTATTTCTTAATACTCGAACCCGATCTCTTCGAGTCTCAAGTCGTCCTAACTGTAGCATCCCGGAATTTTGAGCACTGGACTAGTGAACATTTAATTCAATTTAAATGTTTAATGTGCATTCTTAATTGATTTTGAAATGAATGGATTCGGGTTCAATCAATGAAATAAGCTATAATTTTTAATTATAGTAATTCCAGTTGAATTTGAATAATGGGAAAATAATAATTTAAATATTCGGAATTGAAATAAAAGTAAATCTGGATGTAAATTGTAACAAGAATGGTTTTAAAAATTTATTTTGAGTTACTTGAGTGTAAATAGTATGGTGGGAATTTTAGATGAATTTTTAAGTTGATAAGTTAATATTTAGGATTTTATATTAATTTAAAAATGAATTTAATATTATTAAAATGCAATCATATTTTGGGTCTGAAATGAGCCAGAATGATTTTTAATGTGATTATAAATTTTATGTAATTTATTATTAAGTTAGTAAAATTTTAAAAGTAAAATTTTTAGCGTTTTCGACAAATTTGAAAAACCACTCGATTTAATAGACGAGTTAAAATAGCCTTCCGGGGCACAGTCTTGGAATTCGACGAAACCAGTTCCATTGGATCCGTAATAGTTAGTTATTATCGGATTTCAATTTTCGTAGCAATCGGAATTGTCGTTTGATCGTGACAGCTCGAAACGCATGGAAATCGATTTAACCGATTTAATTTTAAATTTATCGTTTAATTCCGTAACTCGTACATATGACTGAATTAGCTAACGAGACCTGTTCCATTGTGTCCGGAACGCGGAAAAGCCCTAGGAACGCCTATCGGCACGTGATGATTGGAGTTCGTTTGGAAAGTCGTTAAACAATTGAAGAATAATATTAAAATAATATTAAATAATGTTTATAAACTTTTTATTTATCTCAAACCCTAGTTCATTTCACCAGCCGCCGTTTATACCATTCCAATGGCCGAAAATCGATTTCGATCCCCCTCAAAAATATCTCAATCCACGCTTCAATTCGAAATTCTTCCAACATGGAAGTTGTAGAGAGTGAGGTGATCTTCAGATCCAACAGTCGATTTCTTGTGAAGCTGTCATTTGGAGGTGGTTTTTCGCCGAGTTCGTCGCACGTTTTTGCACGAGTTTCGGTGCAAATCGACAACCGAGCTCGTGCGCACGCATGGCGGAGGTGGAGTTGGCGTTGAGCGGCGAGGTGGAGATCTTTGATCGAGGTATAGAGGTTCGGGGTAGTCGCGTTTTCCAACCCTAATTTGCTTGATTGGGTTCGGCTTTGACTGCATATCGCGTGAGGAAGAAGATATTGCTTGCGGCCGAGATTTCGTATTCTGGAACGTGGGGTTAGATCGTGTTTGGTAAAAAAAAAGAAAAAAAGAAGTTTGTATTCAAATTATATTCAAACTTTAATAATTCATAACTTGTGCATACCTATTCAAAATTCAGCGAATTAGGAAGCGCCGGAATCGCAGAAACGCGATCTACGCAATGGTTCAGTTCGGGAATCATTCCGGGCAAGTAGAAATTTGAGTTAAATCGAACGTCGTTCGGTTTAATTTAAAATTTCGAACGCTCGCCGAAACTCAAGGTGAGTTATTCTCACTCACATCTGGATGCTAGTTAATTTAAATAATTAATATTTAAATATCTGTGTGATTGGTTGCATATTATTGTTGTTATCAGTTTGGATTGATATTTATATATATGTGATGTGCTAATATTTGTGGTTGCAGGGAAAACAGGTTGGAGGGATCCAACTGGATTCCTCACACTATAGTAATCATTTTATAATTGATGATGTAACTTGTTTATATATTGAGATTGATAACTCTGAATTAAATTGTACTGTGGTATTGTTGGATGAGTATATATACAGAAATTTAAAAATAAAATTAAATAAATGGGATTTTAAAAAAAAAGAAGAAATTGATAAATAAAGAATTTAAAGAATACAATTTGGAATCTGGGTTGAGTGAAGAATGAAAATTTGTAAATTTGGAAATATAAATAAGTGGAATATTTATTGGTTGATAAATGTGAAGGTATGGGATTTTGGTGATAAACTTGGATAAGAAGTTATAAATGGTTAAAAATAACGAAGGAGTTATTTGATAATAATGTTCCCTGGAATTTAATGTGATTTCAAAAGAAACCCTTTAAATTAAATTAGCAATAAATTGCATATTAGAATGTTCAGAAATACTATTTATAACCATTGAAATGTAAGTAGGTATTTATTAAGCAATTCCTTAAGTATGGTTTTCATTAAATAAATTTATAATAGAATTATTTTAAAAAAAAAGGCTCTTAAACCTATACTTTGAAAGTGAATTTCGGAAACGGAAATATAGTTAAGCTTCGTAAGAAGTTATTTTAACGTGGAAAGTAAATTTATAATAATAAAACCTAAATCTGAATTGAGATAAAATCGACAGAATTTCTAAGAAGGGTTTTCTGAGATGTTTAAGTGGAAATGAGTTCCTTGGGAAAACCAAGTTCGAATTTTAAACAGATTTTATTAAAGGGAAGTCTAAAATTCAAACTTGTTTAAAAGAGTGTTTAGGAACTTATTGTTTTAAGGTAATTATTAATAAATTAGCGATAGTAAATAATTATAAATACCTTAGTAATTATTTTTACAAATGGATTTGTTTAAAAACCTAGTTTTGACCTAAGTTATGGAATTAGTATTAATCTCTTTTAAACTCTACTTTTTTTAAATTTAGCTTAACTAACACCTTATTTTAAATCAAGTTATATCTTATAAAATAGTTTTACTTTAAATATTTTGAAATTATGTTTTGAGTAAATAACTAGTAGTAAATTTATATATTTTAAAGTATATTTCAGAATAAAGTGTTTAATTGTTTTAATTCCAAATTGTTTTAAACTTGATTATTTCCAATGGGAATTAATGGTAAAGGATTTACTTTATAAAGGAAGAACTTTGGGAAATTGTTTCCAAATGAGCTTTGAAAATTTGAAAATATATCTTTTAAAGATATTTGAGGCAAATAAATAATGTGGGAATTATTTATTGTGTGACGGATGCTTATGGATGTTTGTGAATATTAATTGATAGTTAAATCACCGACTATCAATATTGGACAAATGCGTTGATCGTTTCGAAGAGACCGGGATCGAGATTTATTTCTCGAAAACCACTTCGATCCGGTTTGTACGTTTCGTAGAAAAACGTGTTCGGAGTCGAAGATAGAGCAGTGAAGTGCAAGGGCTAGTCGCTACTAATCCTGAGGATATTTCCAAAATGGATGTAGTAGGAATATGCCTTCGGTTTCGTTCGAACCCGGGACGGACTTGTATGGACGAATGCTTTCGGAACATTGTCAGGTGGACGATGGGCATTATAAGTGAAACGTTCTAAAAGGTAACGCTTAGCCTTAAGCCTCATCAAATGGGAATGACTGAAAATCAGGGGATATGTAGCAAGGCTTCGTGGGTAGCCCCCACTGGAGAGTAAGGTCATCCCTGTCTAGATGTCCCTTTTATTTTCGGCTTAGTGGTGCGGTTGCTGATCCCAACCGCGGGGTGATCTTGTTCGGAATTGTCCAGTAAGGGATGGGTCCGGCCTTGTGTTGCAGGGGATCGGGAGTGGTCCTCGGTACGGAGATCTAGGCCCCGTACTGTGACAGGTGATATCCCAGTGCCTAGTCATTGTTGGAAATCCGTTGTCCCTACGAGCCTTGTACGAGTTTTGTTTGTATTACCCACTTTTGTGGCTAGTAGCTGGAATTTAATCATATAAAAATTTCGGCTATTTTATAAGTATTTGTTAATATACCCTATTATAATATCAGAGGATTTCTATAAAAAAAAGTGTTTTAGCTATCGTAAGGTAAAAACCGGACATGTTTATTTGTGGCGTGGTCTTACGGGATGCTTTTGTTTTCAATGGGATTTTTAAAAACTTTAATAATAAATTTGGATGCATTATTATCCGCCGGTATTTCAGACTGACTCGGGTGTTATTTCATTATAATGCTCGAGTCAGACCGAGTATTATATGTTCAGGACAGGATGTTATGGAGCTGGAGAGGAGCTGGAGTCCGAGACGTATTATTCGTATCTATATTTTCCGCTGCTGTGATTGTATGGTATGTCTGATTGGTAATTTGATGTATGAGATACTCTGATGATAAGATGTGTAAAATAGTTATAGATTTCATTTTGCGTAAAGATCTATTATTTATTATTATATTTTATTCCGCTGCGACTGTGAGATTCTGATATTGTTTAGTTCCTTCTTCTTCTATCTCTTCTTCTTTAACCCCAATGGTTCGTATTTCTGTGCCACTTGAGTTAACAGAGGTAAAATAGTGTCGATTCAAGGGGTACAGATTTGCGGGTCGTCACATTTGGTATCAGAGCTTAGGTTGGCGACAACCTAGGCTTTGGTGGGGAAATTACTCATTAAGCAGAGTCAATAGTACTCTATAATGAGTTGAGCGTATTAATAGATATGAGAGCGTACTTGTTAGTGAATATAAAATTGTTTTTATACCTTGTTGACTTATCGGTTGAGTGTTTATAAATTCTGGTCGGTACGGGAAGTACAACCGTATCGATAGGGGTTTCTAAACTCTTAAACAAGATAAACTGACATAGTATTGTTTTCAAAGTGGGTAAATGAAATAATTTTACCCAAAATTATATTTTGATATAAAAGAAATATTTTTCTGAAATTATTATATATATATATATATTTGGTTGATTGGTTGTTAATATTATAATCAAATAAGAATCTAAAATTTAAGCTAAAATTCCAAATGGTTATAATCAAATAAAATTCTACAAATATAAATTATACAAAAGAAAGAATAACTAAATTTAAACTAAACCAGAATTTAAACCCCGGAAGTTTTATAAAAGATTTTAAATGTATTGAAACAAAGTTTGAAAATTTAAAAATCCAGGGAAAGTTTGAAATGTTTGTTAAAGTGTTTGAAGGCAATATTGGAATATTGTTTTGGGAAGTATTTTTGAATGGAAACTGTTTTGAAATGCATTTGGGAAGTAAGAAAGCATTGAACTCACTTCAGTCGCTGGAAAATAGTCCTGATGATGCTGGCCACATCATTAGAATTCATTTTCGAGTTTCTAAAGTGATGCTGGCCATATTGTTTGGACTTGTTGGGTATACCAGTTGTTTTGAAAATTTTAAAAGGGAAAATTGTTTGGTAAAAGCAGATTGTTTTGGAATCTGGGGTTTGGTTTGATATAGCAAGTGGGAATATGTTGATTATTATTTCAAAATGGTTTTGGTATAAAACCGGGTAAGTTAATTCTGGAAAATTCTATTTAAATAATGAGTAGAATTAAAATAAATCAACTATTGGACTTATTTGGTGAAGTTGATATTAATAAGAAGGAAATGAAATTTTTAATCCTGGAATTAAAATTTAACCTGAGTAAATGGAAGTGAATAAAATATATTGAAGTGAATAGGAAATTTGAATTTAACTTGGGATAAGTTAAATAAATTGGGCTTAGAATTAAATTGATTTGGATTAAATCAAAATGCAAGTTGACTTTGAAATTGTGGATCATTGTGTAATAAATTGTACCCATGAGCTATTAAGTGATATGCTATAATTTGAAATTGTGGATTTACAATTGTGCAAGGAATTTAAATTAAAAGAAGATTTGTATCCTTAAGAATTCAGGGATACATATATATACATATACATACATACATACATATATATATATATATATATATATATATAATTTGAAATTTATAATTATAAGATGTAGATGGATTAAAATGAGCAATATGAGCTTTTAAATAAATAAGTTGGTGAACTTATAAATAGAAAATGAAATTATAATCACAATTGGGAAATAGTTGGATGGTATGGTGAATTCAAACTTAATCTGAAAAGAAATGTGAATTGAGATAAGGTAAAGTGAGATATAAAAGAAGTGAACGAACTTAAGTTAGTAAATAAGTTTTAAACTTGTATATGGAGAATTAAATTGAATTGAATTGGATTTAACTTCGATCGAGTGGAAATGGGATGCACTTGGATTTAATTGAAAACAAGATTCAATTGTGTTAAGAATAGAAATGAATGGAATTTAATTCTTATTTAAGATAATAAAGGAAATGGTATGAATTCAAGATGGCTAAATAAATTTGGTTGAACTTGAGTTTAAATGGGAAAAGAATTGAGTTGAGGGAAGGTTAAATTTAATTGAAATGATATTGGATAATTAAATCCTCACTCAACTAAATTTTAAAGGAATTGTTTGAGAATGAATTTAGCGTAAGCTAAATTAAATAAAAAGAAGCTTGAAGATGAATTTAGTGTAAACTAAATTAAATGGAATCTGTATTGGCATGAATAGAATTTTGATAGTTTGGTCAAAATTTGGAAGGTAAATAAAAATCCAATTGTGGCATGGGATTTAAATTTGTGGTAACTAATATTGAAGTGTAGATGAAAAATGGAATTAAATTATAATGGTGATAGTTTGAATTGTAAATAAATTCAACGGAAGGAAATAATTTAAAGTGGTTTCTTTGCTAATAAAATAAATCTAAAAATGGATCGAATAAATAAGCAAAGTGCATTAAAATTTTTAAATGGATTGGAATTTGATTTGGATGAGAATCAAATGAAAATAAAATTTGATTTATGAGAAGAAAATGAAAATATTTGTGATTGAGCTTATAATGTTGTCTTGGATAGATTTTGTTTAGATGATGAAATTGAATTACAAGTGAAATGGCATTAATTAATTTTATTGTGATAAATTAAGGAGGTATGAGTTGTAAATAATATGGAATGTGATGATATTAATTTAAACTTAACTTGGATGAGCTTTATTTAGTAGATTTGAATGAAATTTGTTTAGATAATGAAATTTAAATGCAATTGGAAGAATCTAAATTAATTGTTGTGATGAAACAAAAATGTAATGGGTTGTAAATGACCCAGGATGGAATGATATTATTATAAACTTGAGTTGGTTAATGAAATAAAAATGTAAGGGAAGAATTTAATTTAATAATTGCAATGTGATAAGAATGCTTGGATTGTGAACCATGCAAAATTGAATAAAATTAATATGAATCTAAGTTGAAATTAATATTAATGGTTATATGCTTAACGGTTGGTTATTTGGTTGAATAACCACAACCTGCATAGAAATTAGTCATTAAACTTAAGTGAATGAATTAAAGAAAGCAAATGAAATTGGTTTTGAATAAATTGAATGGACTGAAATTTTAATAAGTAATGTTTACATATGAATGAAAATGGATTATAAAAGAAATGCAAATACTTCAAATTCAGAATAAGAATTGAATTGTGAATCAACTTGGAATTGAAATGGAATAGATTGATGTTAGTAAAGCACATGTTAATCATATTGAAATAAAAATGAAGTTTGGATTTGAATAAGAAATTAAAAAGTGATCGAAATCTTTGGATTGTTGAAATAAATATGGTTAACATTGTTAAACTATGAAGTTTGGGTTTGTAAAGAGGATTTTAAATGATGTCGGAATTGTGAAATTGTTTATAAAGGAGGTTAGCATGCATAGTTATGAAGTTGCTTGGTTTGGTTATGAAATAGATATGTTTGGATTGCATTTACATTGGAAATGTTGTTAAAATGCTCATATCTTGAAACTGATGAGTTTGTTTGAGTTTAGTACAGGAACGGAAGACATTCGAGAGTTGGAGCGCGTATATGCGTTATATTAGCCGCTCGCTATTAAAATTTGCTAAAAAGATACGCCTACGCAAATATAATTGGGAAAATGATATTTTTGTTGTGATATATTTTGGTTTCCGAACGTGTGGGTCGATGTATATATATTTATCTGTATCGCGATATCGCGAAAGCTCCTCGGTGCAGGGGAGATTCTGCCAAAAAATTTCTGAAATTTTGTGAGTTAGAAAATTTTTGGGATTTTGTTTTGCTAAGAAATTGAATTTTTAAAGCAAATGGAAAAAATTAAAGATTTAGAGTAAATGAGCAAATGAGTTTGGATTTGACCTAAAGGATTTTGGAAAGTGCATATAAGATTTTAACTAAGCAAATTGGGTAAGTAAATGAGTTTAAGAGTATGTTCTACCTTAGCAAATTTCGAGGACGAAATTTTTATAAGGGGGGAGGAATGTAGCATCCCGGAATTTTGAGCACTAGATTAGTGAACATTTAATTCATTTTAAATGTTTAATGTGGATTCTTAATTGATTTTGAAATGAATGGTTCGGGTTCAATCAATGAAATAAGCTATACTTTTTAATTATAGTAATTCCAGTTGAATTTAAATAATGGGAAAATAATAATTTAAATATTCGGAATTGAAATAAAAGTAAATCTGGATGTAAATAGTGATAAGAATGGTTTTAAAAATTTATTTTGAGTTACTTGAGTGTAAATAGTATGGTGGGAATTTTAGATGAATTTTTAAGTTGATAAGTTAATATTTGGGATTTTATATTAATTTAAAAATGAATTTAATATTATTAAAATGCAATTAATCAGATTTTGGGTCTGGAATGAGCCAGAATGATTTTTAATGTGATTATAAATTTTATGTAATTTATTATTAAGTTAGTAAAATTTTAAAAGTAAATTTTTTAGCGTTTTCGACAATTTTGAAAAACCGCTCGATTTAATAGACGAGTTAAAATGGCCTTCCGGGGCACAGTCTCGGAATTCGACGAAACTAGTTTCATTGGATCCGTAATAGTTAGTTATTATCGGATTTCAATTTTCGTAGCAATCAGAATTATCGTTTGATCGTGGCAGCTCCAAACGCATGGAAATCGATTTAACCGATTTAATTTTAAATTTATCGTTTAATTCTGTAACTCGCACATATGACTGAATTAGCTAACGAGACCTGTTCCATTGTGTCCGGTACGCGGAAAAGACCTAGGAACGCCTGTCGGCACGTGAGGATTGGAGTTCGTTTGCAAAGTCGTTAAACAATTGAAGAATAATATTAAAATAAAATTAAATAATGTTTATAAACTTTTTATTTATCTCAAACCCTAGTTCATTTCACCAGCCGCCGTTTATACCATTCCAATGGCCGAAAATCGATTTCGATCTCCCTCAAAAATATCTCAATCCACGCTTCAATTCGAAATTCTTCCAACATGGAAGTTGTAGAGAGCGAGGGGATCTTCAGATCCAACGGTCGATTCGTTTGGAGGTGGTTTTTCGCCGAGTATGTCGCACATTTTTGCACGAGTTTTGGTGCAAATCGACAACCGAGCTCGTGCGCACGCATGAGGGTGGTGGAGTTGGCGTTGAGCGGCGAGGTGGAGATCTCTGATCGAGGTATAGAGGTTCGGGGTAGTCGCGTTTTCCAACCCTAATTTGCTTGATTGGGTTCGGCTTTGACTGCATATCGCGTGAGGAAGAAGATATTGCTTGCGGCCGAGATTTCGTATTCTGGAACGTGGGGTTAGATCGTGTTTGGTTAAAAAAAAAAAAAAGAAATTTGTATTCAAATTATATTCAAACTTTAATAATTCATAACTTGTGCATACCTATTCAGAATTCAGCGAATTAGGAAGCGCCGGAATCGCAGAAACGCGATCTACACAATGGTGTAGTTCGGGAATCATTTCGTGCAAGTAGAAATTTGAGTTAAATCGAACGTCGTTCGGTTTAATTTAAAATTTCGAACGCTCGCCGAAACTCAAGGTGAGTTATTCTCACTCACATCTGGATGCTAGTTAATTTAAATAATTAATATTTAAATATCTGTGTGATTGGTTGCATATTATTGTTGTTATCGGTTTGGATTGATATTTATATATATGTGATGTGCTAATATTTGTGGATGCAGGGAAAACAGGTTGGAGGGATCTAACTGGATTCCTCACACTATAGTAATCATTTTATAATTGATGATGTAACCTGTTTATATATTGAGATTGATAACTATGAATTAAATTGTACTGTGGTATTGTTGGATGAGTATATATATAGAAAATTAAAAATAAAATTAAATAAATGGGATTTTAAAAAGAAGAAGAAATTGATAAATAAAGAATTTAAAGAATACAATTTGGAATCTGGGTTGAGTGAAGAATGGAAATTTGTAAATTTGAAAATATAAATAAGTGGAATATTTATTGGTTGATAAATGTGAAGGTATGGGATTTTGGTGATAAACTTGGATAAGAAGTTATAAATGGTTAAAAATAACGAAGGAGTTATTTGATAATAATGTTCCCTGGAATTTAATGTGATTTCGAAAGAAACCCTTTAAATTAAATTAGCAATAAATTGCATATTAGAATGTTCAGAAATACTATTTATAACCATTGAAATGTAAGTAGGTATTTATTAAGCAATTCCTTAAGTATGGTTTTCATTAAATAAATTTATAATAGAATTATTTAAAAAAAAAGACTCTTAAACCTATACTTTGAAAGTGAATTTCGGGAACGGAAATATAGTTAAGCTTCGTAAGAAGTTATTTTAACGCGGAAAGTAAATTTATAATAATAAAACCTAAATCTGAATTGAGATAAAAACGACAGAATTTCTAAGAAGGATTTTCTGAGATGTTTAAGTGGAAATGAGTTCCCTGGGAAAACCAAGTTCGAATTTTAAACAGATTTTATTAAAGGGAAGTCTAAAATTCAAACTTGTTTAAAAGAGTGTTTAGGAACTTATTATTTTAAGGTAATTATTAATAAATTAGCGATAGTAAATAATTATAAATCCTTAGTAATTATTTTTACAAATGGATTTGTTTAAAAACCTAGTTTTGACCTAAGTTATGGAATTAGTATTAATCTCTTTTAAACTCTACTTTTTTTAAATTTCGCTTAACTAACACCTTATTTTAAATCAAGTTATATCTTATAAAATAGTTTTACTTTAAATATTTTGAAATTATGTTTTGAATAAATAACTAGTAGTAAATTTATATATTTTAAAGTATATTTCGGAATAAAGTTTTTAATTGTTTTAATTCCAAATTGTTTTAAACTTGGTTATTTCCAATGGGAATTAATGGTAAAGGATTTACTTTATAAAGGAAGAACTTTGGGAAATTGTTTCCAAATGAGCTTTGAAAATTTGGAAATATATCTTTTAAAGATATTTGAGGCAAATAAATAATGTGGGAATTATTTATTGTGTGATGGATGCTTATAGATGTTTGTGAATATTAATTGATAGTTAAATCACCGACTATCAGTATTGGACAAATGCGTTGATCGTTCGAAGAGACCGGGATCGAGATTTATTTCACGAAAACCACTTCGATCCGGTTTGTACGGTTCGTAGAAAAACGTGTTTGGAGACGAAGATGGAGCAGTGAAGTGCAAGGGCTAGTCGCTACTAATCCTGAGGATATTTCCAAAATGGATTAGTGCCTTCGGTTCTGTTCGAACCCGGAACGGACTTGTATGGACGAATGCTTTCGGAACATCGTCAGGTGGACGATGGACATTCTAAGTGAAACGTTCTAAAAGGTAACGCTTAGCCTCAAGCCTCATCAAATGGGAATGACTGAAAATCAGGGGATATGCAGCAAGGCTTCGTGGGTAGCCCCCACTGGAGAGTAAGGTCATCCCTGTCTAGATGTCCCTTTTATTTTCGGATTAGTGTTGCGGTTGCTGATCCCAACCGCGGGGTGATCTTATTCGAAACTGTCCAGTAAGGGATGGGTCCAGCCTTGTGTTGTAGGGGATCGGGAGTGGTCCTCGGTACGGTGATCTAGGCCCCGTACCGTGACAGGTGGCACCCCAGTGCCTAGTCATTGTTGGAAATCCATTCTCCCTACGAGCCTTGTACGAGTTTTGTTTGTATTACCCACTTTTGTGGCTAGTAGCTGGAATTTAATCATGTAACAATTTCGGCTATTTTATAAGTATTTGTAAATAGACCCTATTATAATATCAGAGTATTTCTATAAAAAAAAGTGTTTTAGCCATCGTAAGGTAAAACCCGACATGTTTATTTGTGGCGTGGTCTTACGAGATGCTTTTGTTTTCAATGGGATTTTTAAAAACTTTAATAATAAATTTGGATGCATTATTATCCGCTGGTATTCCAGACTGACTCGGGTGTTATTTCATTATAATGCTTGGGTCAGACCGAGTATTATATGTTCAGGACAGGATGTTATGGAGCTGGAGAGGAGCTGGAGTCCGAGACGTATTATTCGTATCTATATTTTCCGCTGCTGTGATTGTATGGTATGTCTGATTGGTAATTTGATGTATGAGATACTCTGATGATAAGATGTCTAAAATAGTTATAGATTTCATTTTGTGTAAAGATCTATTATTTATTATTATATTTTATTCCGCTGCGACTGTGAGATTCTGATATTGTTTAGTTCCTTCTTCTTCTATCTCTTCTTCTTTAACCCCAATGGTTCGTATTTCTGTGCCACTTGAGTTAACAGAGGTAAAATAGCGTCGATTCAAGGGGTACGGATTTGCAGGTCGTCACACTAACCCAAGTTATCCAAATGAAATACACCACATTTCATACCAGAGATATCAAAGCATTCAATACCATTCAATCATCCATAAACAAAGTTTGATCGCTACCAAAATTAATTTAATTAATTCTAATTAAATTTCTAACCTCAATCACTTAGATTTCTTTACTTGTCATTAATTAATTTCAAATCAATTAATCAATCATCCCTTCATTATTCAGCTTAATTAGTCACCCTGGATTAATTATCCTTCAATTACATTCAAGTAATTATCTTAAATTAACTTCACAATATTAATTTGTCTTAATCAAAATCAATAAGCAATCTAATTACATCATAATTTAATTAACTATAATTAATTACATTAATCCTTGATTACTTATATTAATTAACTTCTCATAAGTCACTTATTACTGATTAATTCATCTTAATTAATCAATCTTTAATTACATCGTTAATTATATAAATTAATGATTTTCAATCATATTTCAGTTTGTCCTACTCTAAATTAATTAAACCACAAATATTAATCATTCTTGATTTATCTCAACCTGTCATTATCTACCCTTTTATTTACTCATTAAATAAATTAATTACTCCTTAATTAACTATCTTGATTAATCTCTTGTTTAATTTCACAAATTAATTATATTTTATTAATTACATTAAGTAATTACCTATCAAACCATCCATTGATTATTCTAATTAATTAAAATTAATAAATTAACTTAAACCTTCATTAATTAATTCAAACCCTTAATTACTAAATTAATCAACCCAAATCATTAATTAATTGAATTAATTAATTATCTATTTTAATTACCCTACTAATTTGATGAATCACAAATCATTAAGCCCTTATCAACATTAAAATAAAAACATCTACTTATTTATGACTTAAGTTTAAAACAATTAAAAACCCAAATACTTCGAGTCAAACCACAATTAACTCGAGAACCAACCAAAACCAAAGTCACATCATCATCAGTGCACGTCCAATCAATTTAACACATTCAACCAATTATTTAAATTTAACCATTTAAATTTAAATAAAAATCCAATAGAGTGAGATTTCTCACCTTTGCTGTTAATTGCAATCCCCTTCAATCTTGACTTTGGTTTCATCATAATTTTGACCTTGTAAAACCATTTACAGTTTATTATCATTTGAACTAATCAATTACCACGTAATAAATTTAATTAACCAATAATGTAATTTAAACCATTTCCCTGTTAAATAAATATATTTTTTCTTTAGTGACTAAGATAATTAAATAAGTTAATTTAATAAATAAATCTTCATTGTTTTAAAATCAAACTAGTAAATGAAAATAGGTAACATGTATTTTTAAACTATATAGTAAAGAGCAAGCTATATACATTTTAAAAATCCACTTTTTATAAACATTACAGCACTTTATCTTTTTTCAACTTTATCTATATAAAATAAATTTTATAAACAATTCAAAATAATAAATTTCTCTATTGTAATTAACAAAATAATAATTTCTTTACTGTAAAAAGAACTTTACATCCTTTATTAAAGATCTAATTTTTTTATTGTTTTTTTAAATTTAAATTGGAAAGAAGAGAATCGAATACCTCACCATCAATCGCTCGACATCCACTGGCTCCAAACTCGACATCCAACTCGATGTATTCACGATAGCCTCCACTTGCCTTGATTGCAGTCTTCCTTTGCCACTACCGATGCCCCAATTCAAGCCAAATGGCATCTTCCACAGTCCTCTTCGCGTCGCCGCGCTCGAACTCGACCCTCAAGCCATCGCGACCCTCCATGAAACTGCACCCACCACACTCGAGCTCGGGTTCCGAACCCTCCACAACCGATCGCATCCCAACCCTAGATCGCAAACTTCAATTACGAACCCAAAAACAACTGCCAAATCGCCAAATGCCTTGCCGCCTCCTCGAACTTGCCAAGATCCGAAAACGGCTTCGGCCTTCCTTGAGTTCGATGTTGATTAGGGTCGAATAAATTAGAAATAGAACGAAAGAGGGGCGCGATTCTTATTAGCAGCCATTCTTATTTTTTTTTTTGATGAGTTCAATTTCGACTCGAGAAAGAGAGAAATTCCGGTTTCCATAATGAATTTGAGGAGAAGGAGGAGATAGGGTTCGATCGCGATTTTGAAAAAGGAGGAAGCCATTGTTTTTTTTCCTTCTAAAGATTTTTTTATCTCGATTTTCAAAGTATTCGGCTTTCATAAAAAGAAAGGAGATAGCTAGGTCAACGAAATTAGTTCTAGTGTGGCTCGAGTACAACTATAGGGTGGCTGAGTTGACCTTTTTAAATTTTTTTTTTTAAATTTCCAAAATATCTCGTTTCGCATAACTCGAAATCTCGAACTCCGAATCAGACATGCCGCCAGGCGTTTGACGTGTTTTGGAGGCTAATTTGATCGTATGTGGAAGTTAGCTTTTTAAATCGATTTAAAATATTAAATTATCGATTTTAATTTTCAACGCGTTTCTCACCCGTACGAGCAAATAATAAATCCAAACGCTACGAAATTTGAAATCCGATAATAACTAACTATTGCTGATCCAATGGAACTAGTTTCGTCGAATTCCGAGACTATGCCTCGAAAGGCTATTTTTAAATATCGAGTTAAACGATATAATTTCAAAACTTAACAAAACGCTTCCAAATTCAAGTTTAACGCTTTTACTATCTTCAGTATTATCAATAATAAATTTCACACGCCTTCAAATTATTTTTAACCAGCTTAAAACTCCAGATTCAACATTTTACCCAGCTTCCAGTAATTAAATCCAATGATTAAATTCCAAATAATGGCGATATTTGAAATTCAAGTTAAAAATTAACTTTTAAATATTTTAAAATCAATTAATTATTCCAATTTAAATTGTAAAAAATTCCGGGTCGTCACAATCCGTGGCCACAAGTATACATCAACAATAATCAGATACGCAAAGTCATAGCATGTAAAGATACATCTAGAAGAGCGATGGCATTTCCTAATGAGAGCGACCCACTTAGCCTTGCCGCTTCTATCCCGTTTCAGTCATTTTCCAGGAAATGAGGCCAAAAGAGGTATCGATTACCTTTCACATATCACATCATCATCATTTTTGAATGCCACATTGTCATTCCCGTTGACTACTAATCGCCTTCCACAAAAATACAACCATTGAGATCGTATGTATAAAGGAGGGTGTTAAGCTAAGAGAAGTTGCCTTCTCCGCCACCACAGATGTACCTTTTTAAAAACCAATGTACGTCATCTTAGAAATGCAATGTCAGACACTCATCCATACAATTTGTCCAAGAACAGGACAAAACCGAAGGTACTCTTCTACCACATCCTATTGGATTAGTAGTGACAGCCCTTGCAATGAATATTTCATAACAAAGAGACTACTGCTACTATATATATTAGGATTTTAACCCCAAATGATCAACAAGCAGTCCTTCACTATGAAAATCCTAAATAACAATATTATCGACTAACCTGCACAATCGTCGCATATATGCTTGTCTGAAGTGGATTTCAGATAAATCAGATCTCGGTCTCTTCACACCAACAATGAAAAAGAGTTTATCAACCTCACACAAAAACCAAGTCTCGTAGACATATCACATCTATAACTTTCAACTTGATATCCTTCGGCCAAGGAGGAAGCTTGATAGATTGGAGTAATCACTCCGCACTACACAAATCAACATTCTCAACACAAACGATAATTAAGCCAACACAGCCAATTACGTACTAAGTGTACGACTAATTAGTTTCTACATCAAGTTGAGAAACTAAAATAGCCAAATTTGATAGTCGTTTATTTAACTATCAAAGCAACAAACAAAATCTAGCACATAAGTAGTCACTGGGCCCGATTTTATTAATCGTTTATAGATCAAATCACTTCCCAGTTATTCACATCAAAATATTTTTGAAAAGATAATATTCAAAACCATTTCACTAATTGGATATTTGGAAAAAAATTCCACATACTTATTTTAATAATAAGTGGATTAATAAATCATTTTATTTTCAACCCATTTAAACTCCATTTTATAATATCACTTTCTAAAACATTCATTTAAAGAAATATTCTCTTTAATAATGTGAATATATATTTCCTCTTATAAAAATCCATATTTAGCTTATCAAATTAAATTGATTTCACATTTATAAAACAGTGTTTATAATTCACATTTCTATTTTATAAAAACTTCCATTTTTTACATCACTTATATATTTATGAAATTCTATTTTATAAATCCATTCTTTTCTAAATTTCATCGGTTATAAAAACCAAATTATAACTCTATTCATAAAAAAATCTAATTTAATTATATAAAAATTCATTTATAAAACATTGATTTCGAATCCAATTTAAAATATTGGTTTCAAATCTAATTATAAAACTATTAATCGTATTTCAATTTCAAATCCATTTATATGAATTTATAAAACACCGTTTAAAACTATTATGTGATTTATAAAATATATTTTTATAAAACCATTCGAAATCTCTATTTAAAGTATTCCACAAACTATAAATTTAATAACTTCAAAAATCACACTTTTATTTATCTCATTAAAATCCTTCCTTTTAAATCCATTCAAATTATTTTTTGAGAAAAATGTGTTATCCTCTAGAAATAGAGGAGAGCACACATGCAACAATATATATAACATCGAACAAGGTGCTGACATCAAGCCTGGCAGGTGGCTAATCTAAATACAGGCAACTAATCTAAAACTCAGGTACCCTTTAAATGAGCTACGGCAAGGCCACCGTCCATTACATCCCAATATCGAGCTCTGGCATGTCCACCGCATGATATTGAGGTGCTAGAAATACCCGAAAAGCTAAAGAATCGACAAGCCAATGAAATGGGAAACCAACACCATTTGATAAGGAAGCTCCTCGATACTGTCTCCGAGTGAATGAAGATGTGCCTGAACTAAGGAGAAGCTGCTAAAGATCCAGAAAGGAATGCTCCACTCTAAAGACTCAGCAAGCATGTAAGAAACGACAAGCTGGAGTGTGAATCCACCTGAAAATGTGACGCTATAATGGAGCTGAAGATGAACTGAAAAGAGTCCCTCGCTATAATCTGCAATCCTATAATCATCAATCCTATGTACCTGCAAGAAGAATTTAACACTCTATCTAGCCCAGACCTGAATCTGAGGAATGACTAAAAAACTAGTTAGAATGATACAAATATATGTATAAATGAGAGGGGAATGAAAAAATGTAAGCAAGATTGACAGCATAAGATAAAGAACAGAGAGAAAAAAAATGTTAAAAAACAAACAAAGAACTAAAAAAAGAAAAAAACAAATAGAATATAAATCTAAAGAACTAAAAGATCTAAAAACGATTGCGATAAAGACTCAAAAGGTAATTGAAACAAATCTAAAATAATCCCTATGAATCTTTGATCAAAAGTAAATTATGGTTCTCAGTAAAAACATTACTTAAGTTTGAAAAGATATTTAAATACTACAACTATTAATGTTAAAAAATTTATTATTATTATGTTTAAATAAACTAATGTTGTCATTGACCTTATTAAGATGATAATCTTTAAACAAGTTAATGTTAGCAAATTTATATTTGGGATTAGAAATCCAATTGAAACAAAAAGAAGAAATAATAAAAATCAGTTTATTAGAGTGATTATTATTGTTGTTGAAAATTCTCTGATTTCTTTCAAACCAAATAAAACAACAGGTTATAATGAATAAAGTATCAGTTGAATTTTGTTTTCCTTTTTAAACTTAATCTAAAATTATTTCAATAGAGATCACAATATGATATTTTAGTTACTATATTAAAGTTAAAAAATTTACGGATATTTTTAAGAATAAAATAAATATTCACACAATCAAGATATATATGTTTAATATCTTTGAGATGAAGATTACTAAAATAACATTTATTATCATTTAATATATTTTTTCTCTTCAAAAATTCAATTGTGTTAAGTTTTCCATGCATAATTAACCACAAGTGAATTTTTGATTTAGGAGGTGCATATATTTCCATATAAATTTAAAAGAGTTATGAGTTACACCTGAAAAGTTAATAAATTTGTAAAACGAATCAATAGGATATTTCTTACGCTTATCGCATTCCCAACTAATATTATCATTATTATTATCTATATTGTACAGATTTAATCTAGGATAAAGCAAAGAAAGCTGCTTAAGAGTTGAGCCAGTTAAAATTCTGCTAAAACAAATGACCACGGGGGGTCAATTTCGGGGGAAAAACTTCTATAATGAAGGCATGCTTAAAATTACAGATTTCACAAAGCTCTCTAATCTCTATCCTAAGGGGTAAAAGGGAGATCCAATGATCATGCCAAAATGAAGTACAATTACCAGAATGAACAATTATATTAATACCTAAGTTAAAAATGTCATGACATTTTAAAATGGATTTTCAAAAAATAGAAAAATTATGACTGACTAAAGGAGTAATTTGGTATATAACTACAATTATAGTAATACTAAGAAATGATTTCTTTCCATGTAGCGTTGTCATTAATATCCTTAAACTTCCATAACCACTTACCTAGTAAAGACAAATCCATTCAAATTATTAAAACGTATATATTTCCAAAATTACTTTGGAATCCATTTTAAATCAAAAACATCATTTTATTATTTTGAAATTCCAAAATATGGCCCGATGCTACAATAGCACTAAATAAGGTGATTCACATGGATAATAACAATCATGGCATCCAACACAATAAAAATCACATGATAGAGCATATATATCAATATTTGAAAATAAAATCAACAATAGTGAGGAATCCTGTTGGATCTCTCAACCTGTAACATGCAACAAATATGCATATGAAAATATGTATGTCTACTTTGAGGCAAATACACGTATAAAGGGTCATTTGTTCATACATGGGAACGTATAGGGTCTCATCCGCTATAATATGTGGGAATATATCCAACCAACCAATATATATATATATATATATATATATATATATATATATATATATATATATATATATATATATATATATATATATATAACATCCAGACAATCAGCAATCATCATAAATAAAATATCTCTCACTTATATAAAAATATAAGTGAGACAGAGAGAGTGGGTTTTACTCATTTTGGTTGCAATCGTCGTTGCATCATTTTATTTAAAATAAAATCAAACGAGTATTTAATTTTACTAAAAATTCCTGCAAGCTCCAAATCATTCTAAACCAGCTCTAAAATGTAGTGCCCGACAATAGAATCCAACGCAATTCGTCTCGTGCAAATTCGACCTCTCACGAAGAAGTTATGATGTAAATAAGTTTACACATTCTTATATAAGTTAATTTTTTTATACCCTGAATTAATATCGGCCGTTCAAGATAATAGTGGCGGTTGTGCCCTAGGGGATTAGGGTTTGGCAATTGTGAATTTTTGTCATCTATTTATAAGAAATATTAGTCACTATTCACCCGAAAATTTTTCGAACTCCAAATGAAGCGTGCCGCCTAGCGTTCATAATGTTTTGCCCCTATTTCAAACACAATGGAATATATATCGGGAGCGAATTCCATTGTATTTAGAAGATAGGTTTTCGAATCGAATTATTTTAATTAAATTTACTTAAATAAATTCCTAGACTTTTAGCTTCGCACGATCAAACCGTAAGTCTGATTGCCACGAAATTTAGAATCCTAGAATAACATACTATTAGCATTAGTCTGTCAATGGATACCGAAAAATCCAAAATCCGTCCAGATCCGTATCCGAAAAGAGGATGCGGATATCCAATATTCGAAAAGAAAATCGGATGTAAATGCGGATATGTGCATATCCGTATCTGGGAAACATCCATCCGATCCAAAATTAATTATAATAGAAATTATTATTGTTATTGATTTATTATTTGACGATGAACTTAAAATATACTTAGAAATGAATTGTTCCACTTTGAAAAACTGATTAGTATTGTAATGTGTGTATTATCATTTGAAAAGTGATTGTTTTAGTTGAAAAATATTGGTATAATAAAAAAATTATTTGATTTCGGATGCGGATATTTTGGATATTTTTGAATATTCGGAAATATCCGCTTGCTATTTTCGGATGCGAATATTTTAAAATATCCGAAAGATATCCACGGATGCAGATATGGATGTTAATTATCAGATATCCACGGATATTGGATGCGGATTTAAATTTTCGAATGCGGATGCAGATACAGCCATATTCGCATCCATTTGCATCCGTTGACAGCCCTAATTACGGATCTAATGAAACCGATTTCGTCGAAATCGAAATCCAAGACAGTGCCAAAAATGACTATTTTTCACTTGACAAATTAAATATAAAATTACCAACTTTTTAAAACACTTTTAATTCAATTTTAAAAGTTCACTAACTTCACTCTAATCCAAATAGAATTTTAAACTAACTTTAAAAATCATTTTTATGCACATTAGATTCCAATTCAATTATTTAAACGATTTAACTTAGTAAATCTTACTTTTAATATTTTAAATCAATTAAATATTTTAAATTCAAATAACTGAAAAACTAGGTCGTTACAATTTCAAACGTGCATAACTTTCTATAGAAACTTTGGATCAGCATACCGTCTTCATCAAAAAGTTGCAAATTTTACAATCTTTAAAATGTGATCCATTGTTGATACCGAAAAAATCATATTTGCCGTAAGGCTGCAATTATTCCACATTTTTGTAGAGAATACTGCAATTTTTGAAAAAAAAATCAATTTTTCTTCATATGTCAGTGATTATGCCATGTAATTGCAGACTTTTATGCAACTATATGAAATAACTACAAACTTCTCTGCTATTACTCCATTTAATTGCCAGCTTTTCTGCAATTATTCCGTATACTTGCCATTTTCTGTAGTTGTATGAAATAATCATCAATTTTTCTTCAAATGTCAGCAATTAGTCCATATAATTGTAGACTTTTATGAAATTATATAGAATAATTGCAGTCTTTTATGCAATTATATAGAATAATAGAACTTTCTGCTATTATTCTATAAATTTGCATATTTTTCTGCAATTATTCCATATACTTGCCGATTGCTGCAATTATATGAAATAATCATCAATTTTTCTTCAAATATCAACAATTATTCCATATAATTGCAGACTTTTATGCAATTATATGGAATAATTACACTCTTTTATGCCATTATTTGAAATAATTGCAAACTCTTATGCATTTTAGTGGAATAATTGTAGACTTTTCTTCAATCATTCCATATAATTGCAGACTTTTATGCAATTAAATGGAATAATTGCAGATTTTTCTGCAATTATTCCAAGTAATCGCAGAAAAGTGCAACTATACCATTTAATTGCAGACTTTCTGCAATTATTGCATATAATTGCTGACATGTCTATAATCATACTATATAAGTGCAGAAAATTTGGCCTGCCGTTGTTTTGACATATGCTTAATGCCACTCATTAGAAAGATAATAAAATTTGTGATTTAATGGAAAAAACAGTTTGTGAATCCATCGTTCCACAAAAAGTTATTACATTTTAAAGATTGATAATTAATGGAGCGCAAAATTTAATCATGGATGTGAGAATAACATCCACATATGAAGAACTAATGTTCAACCATGGAGTAGAGGGGCATTTAGGAAAGAAAATTACAGTACTTCAAAATAGGGATGCAATTTAATTTTTTTTTGGGAGGATGTTTTGTGTATTAAGTTTGATTTTAGGAATGTGTCCCTTATTTTCACTATAATAAATCCAAATCACCGTTTCATAAATTCAAAATTCTTCAAAGCCAAAAAATACTAAACATCTATCCCAAACCTCCTAAAAAATAACGTCACTAATGAGATAACAATGATAGTTAACTATCAATTTAATACAGCGACATGGAGCCTAAAAACCAAATAGATTAATATAAATCTAACTAACAACAATAGATTTCGCCATGTGGTATAATAGACCTAACAAAATAGACTAACTAACCAAATTTACCTGACACAACCGAATATGCAAACATTGTCTGATTGTAAACCGAATAAACTGATAGGGCAGCGTGTACCACATGTCCAAACAGCAAAAGAAGAGCCGCATTACACTAGAAGAAACCTAACACAACCAAATAGGTCTACCTACCCAAATCTAAGAATGTATAGACTCTCGGATCGTTGAAAAATAAGTTGGTTGTCTCTCAGGGATTTATCGGCTTAACATAAAATTCGAACATCCTAAGATAATACAACTCTAAAGTGTAGATCATTGTCACTCATATAACGGTCCTGACTCGGCCTTCGAAAATCGACACCGAATATGTCACCTATATTCCAATGCCGTAGATTCAAACGCCGAATCTGGCTCGCCGGAGCTTATAACACAATTAAGTACAACACAGCGGAAGAAATGAATATCATATACAACTCCAATGAATACAATATCCAATGATATACAATAATGATATCAATATGATACAAGAATATCAGAGACAATAAACAACAACAGAAAACAACATAGCAACGGAAAGAATAACTATGATCTCCAATAAAAAGAATAGTCTTCAGAAGAGAACTCCAATGCTTGCACTAACTAGCTCCAAACATCAATCCAGAAATAGCTACTAAACCTGATTGTCTGAAAAACTCAACTCTAGACTGCCCGTGTAGAAAATTGTAGGCATCTATAGTTTAGGAAAGGAACAATAAACTCCAGGTCAGTCATGGGACTGGTATGAGTAACAAAAACAGTTTATCTTTAAAGGCAACCAAAAGGATTTACTTTTGAAATTCGCGATGCTTTTTGAAAAATGAAACTGCCATAAGGCCTCCCACCATGCACACCATGCAATCGCCACTTGGGGGAGATTTCTCCTTATGATAGTTAAATATGCTTACTACGCAAAATTTTTTCAATATTATTATTAGTGCATAGTGCAGAAAACTTTTCGAAAATATAATATTAATCTTAGTCGGCATGGGCATTTCGCACTTATGCCAACTATAGCTACCATGTTCGATAGCAGGTTACCGCCACATTCCATGACGGATTATACAACTAAAACCATACAGGGCTCGTATTGTTTCTTTGGATTTCCAACAAATGGTCAGGCAAAGGAACTTCCCACATAAAATGGAACACCTCTGGAAGGACATCCCCGAGAACCTAACTGGATCTCTGCCAAACAAGGCCGACGTTACCTCACGCTTTAACCAAGCTGTAACTAGGTAACTAACACACGAGCTATGCCATCCACGGTCGTTACCGACCTTTATTCCGGGATCCCGACAACCAACAACCACAAAGTAGTAAATTTGTAGTAACCACATAGGTTCGATATCTGGGCTCTATACCATGATATCACCTTTTATCCAGAAGGAAATGGACATACCCTAGGGGCGCTACCCCTAAAAAAACCTTGCCGCAACATTCCTGTTTCGACCATTTCCGGGTTGTGAGGCTCGACGAAGTCTCGTCCACAAAACCGTGCTTCGATCAACAAATGATCAGCAACACTTTGAATGCCACATTACCAAATTGGGAATGTATCACTAGTAACCGTCAACTACATAACCTCTGAGCTCGTACGTGCCAGAGAAGGGTGTTAAGTTAAGAGAATAAATCTCCGCCACCAACAGAAATGTATTTGATAGAAACCAGCTTTAAATCTCAAAATGTAATGGTAGACACAGATCCATACAAGTCTGTTTCGGTTTCGAACAAAACCGAAGGCACTTCCAAAGAAGCCCTTGTAATCCGGAAATTCCCAATCCCAATCGGACTCCCCATCACATATGGAGATCTCTATACTGGGCGCTAATCGATGCAGAGTCATTCGACGGGTTATCCTTTCATTCTCCAAAATACCCAGTCTTCACCATCGGTCTTCAAATGCTATCCATATCGTTGTATCACTATCCGAAATGGGTTGTATGACACAAGGGTCCTCTCCCGACTAAACCGAATAATGAGCGCAATATTTTAAAAACATATGGATATGGGATCTCAGTCAAATCACAGTTTAAAGCCCAAAACCCTTCATTCGAATGGTTAAAATAAATTACCATTTCCAATCTTTTAAACAAAAAGATTCATTTCAACAACCTTCAATGGTTTAAACAATTTCCACACTTTTAATCGTTTAAACAAAAGATTCAATTCACAAAGTTCACCCCGTTCACAAAGATCCATTCATGGCTTTCAAAACAATTTCCATTTCAATTGGATTAGCTCGTTAAATCTTTAAAACAAGATTTAACTTATAGCTTTCAAAACTAGTTTTCAAAGATTCATTCATAGCCTTTCAAAGCAATTCCAATTCAAGTTCGGTTAACTCATCCGTTCTTTGAATCAAAGACTCGTTTCATAGCTTTCAAATATTTCAATTCCATTTCAGACTTGAAACTTTTCAACATAATTTAGAAATCCTTTCTTTAAATGAAAGCTATTATTATTTGAAAACAAGTAATTTTCGTTTTGGAGAAATCCGATTACATTTGCTCAAGATAAAACACTTCAATGATAAAACTTGGGTTGAATTCAAATTCTCAAACCAATACTTGTAAAATGTTTTAAAATCCATATAAACACATTTTTAACTTTGTATAACATTTTTAAACCATAATTTCCAAACACATATTTCAATTCCAAATCTTGAATTCAAATTTAATTCAAATTATTTAAATTCCAAAACTTTATCAAGTTATTCAAAATAACTTTTATCCTCAAATAACCCTTTTCAAAAGCTTTTCATATTTAACCCGGTTTCATTTTCAAACCATTTGAATTCAAAATTCAAATTAAAAAACCATTTTCAAAAATCTGTGGCTTGACCGATTTCCTCGTGAAATCCATATTGGTGTGTGTATGGTGTAGGCCAGGGGTTTCATACAATAGTGCACAACATCAATCATCACAGGTTTACCAATATCGATAAGCGGTATAATCCATAACGCTTATCTTCATTCACAGTTTCACAGATAAAATAAATTTATCAATCACGAAGACTCATCATTACAATTCGATGTGGGTTTCAGATAAGCAACTGGAATCCGACTCCCTTCGCATCTAAGTTTAAATGCCGTTTACGGCAAAAAGGGTTTTCACATACATAAAGAACAAATCACAAATCACAGTTCAGCACAAAGCAATTCACATCACACAGTATCACAATCACATCAGAAATACAAATCCAGTACACAATATTGGACGATTAATTTAAATTAATCAAATTAACTCAATTAATTACAGTGAGCAATTAATTTCTTAATTAATTTCATAAAGTAATTACAATTTCATAAATGATTATCATTAATTAATTAATCTAATTAATTGTAAAATTAATCACATTAATTAATGATTTACACAATCTTAGTTAATAACCTTCATTAACCCAAAACAATTCTTTAATTACTTTCCAAATTAATCTCTAATTATAAATTAATCTAAATCATTAATTTATAAATTAAATAAAGAAGTCATTCCTTAATTATCTTATTCATTCAATCATTTTGATACCTTAATTATCTCTAAGGTAATCCATTTCTTTATTAAGGACTTCAATAATGTTAAGTGTCTTTAAAACATTACACTTGCAAATTTAGATTCAAATTTCTTTTTAAATTCAAATCAATTTAAAAGTTCACTTTATCATTCAAACTGTTTAAACAATTTTAAATTTAAAAATTCCTTCTATTTCAACACAAGAATTCAAATCTGTATTTGAATCCAGATTAACTCTTACTTACAAATTTAAATCTTTATCTTTAAAATTCAACCCACTTAAATATTTTTAGATGGTTAAACATATTTATATTTAAAAAAAAATTTATTATTATTATTATTATTTTCCAAAACTCGTATTGAAACTAGATTTGAATCAGAATCAAACTTGGTTTTAAGCATAATTAATCCCTGCTTTTCAATTTAAAACCCAGATCTAAATTTTAAAGCGCTACAGGTTTTAAACTATAACAAAACAAATAACTCGAGCCATCCCAAATCTGCTTCGAGTCCAATCCTTAACAACTTCGAGTAAACACTCGAGTAACTCAAGACAAATACGTGAGTTCATCCTGCTTTCACCAAATACAAAGGAAAACTTCTAGATTCTAGAACTCGTGCATGGTGCACGTGCACTTCGCCGGCGGTCAACTCCAGTCGCCACCACTTCGTCGAGCACGTCGACAATCACCTATGACCCACCCTTCGACCATCAGAATACCCATCCTCCTCGCAAATTCGAATTCGAGTATAAACTCGAAACCTGGAACTTGAATTGGCCTCGTCACAAAACCTGGAAATCATGTCGTTCGTACAACCTCGACGACCAGAAAATCTAGAACTCCAGCAATCTACCCATCATCGCCCCTCCTACCATCACCCAAAAGCACGAGCAACTCGACGACTATCGGTGGCGAATGAATAAAAAACTTTAGCCTCGCCAAAATTAGGTTTGCGAATTTAAAATGCTCGCCGCCTCCACCACGTTCGTCTGACCACCACCACTGCATTTTTCCTCGAACCATCGATTACTCCTCCATCATCAGGAAGAACCTCGATGCCTCTAAGCCTTTGGATCATCAGAAAAGAGCAAATTTCCCCTATTTGTTCAACCGAGAACAGTTCTCCCAAACCTTAACAAAAAATAGAAATTATGGTTTCAAAAATCAAGTTTTGGTTTTAGCAATTGATTCATATATCTGAATCCATGAATTATAAAAATTGAATTTTAACTTATCTAAATTTTCTCTGTTGTTTAATTTCCCAGAAACAATACAAATTGATTTTTCTCTTAACCAAATTTTTTAAACTTAAGCCCATGTTATAACAAACATTTATGTTCACTACTTAAGTGTTATCAAGGCTTGGATTAAAAGCAAATGAATTTTGATGAGGATTCAAGCCTGGAATCAAAACAGGTACACAGAAATCTTACCAGTATATTCATACACAATCACAGAGATATATTTAAAAAATATACTCACAAATAAACTAAACTTTAGAGAGAACATGCACCAAACAAATGTACTTAAACATTTTTAGATTGTGATGTTACTCACATGTTTTCCAGAAAACGAAACAGAGCTTCCCTGACACAGACTTGAGAAAATGCAAGCTGAAGCCTTCTCTTTGATCTCTGGTTTTAAATTGATTGTTTTTATTGAAGTTTTGTTTTAAGTTTTAGATGATATCATTTCAGATTTTTTTTTTTTTAGCTTATGGACGAACTGGAATGAAGTTGATTGATATATATAGGAAATGAAGTTGTAGGAGATATTATTTTGTACAGGAGAATTATATTATGTTTTGTACAATTCACCAGAGATTTTTTTTTCTTTGGTTCGGAGGCTGATATGTTTCTTTTGTGTGCTGATATGATATTGTTGTGGTGGCTAAAGATCCAAGCATTAATTTCTTTGTACAAATCTATACTTATCCTAATTTTAAATCATACTTGAATATATATTATTATCTTCCTTTGTCTTCTTATACAAGCCAATACATATATATATTTTTGTTCAAGTGTTCATACTATCATATTTGAAATATATATATGTTGTCTGTTTCTTTTGCAAGTACTTTCATATACATGTTTTCTTTTCAAGTGTACATTCTTGAACACACGTTTCTATTTGCCTGTACATAAATATTTCTATTTGGATGTCTGCTTTTGTTTGAACACTTGAGTGTATTTTATTTGTTATCTTTTCTTTGTTTTGTTTTATATGTTTATGCTTATCTTCTTTTTGTGTTTATAGATATTTTCTTTTGCTTTGCATTTCTAAACTTCACATATAAGATTCTACTTGCTTGGCAGCTTTTATACCTTATGTATATATAGATATAAAGTTATTTTAGTCAATGTTACAAAATTTTAACTTAAGTATATATTATACTTAAACAATTTACAATTTTATCTTTCCTTCATTTTTAAACTTAAAAATGTTAAATATTTAATCTACTTATTATTTATTTCTATTTCTAGCTTAAACATTTATTTTTAATACTTATTGCCTCGTATTTCTCTATATATACATATGTATTAATATATTCACAAATGTTTGTTCAAAAATTACATTAATCATTATTTAAACTTAGTCAAAATCCGGGATCGTTACAGATTCCACCACTTAAGAAATTTCGTCCTCGAAATTTGCAGGCACGAAAATAACAAAGATTGATACACAAAGACAGAGAAACTGTTTTCCAGGTCAAGCTGGATGTCCATTCTGTATTTGGCTTACCAAATCAGAATATCGACAATATGAGAACGAACTCATACATTTTTCACAAGATACTCGGGTTATCCGGATCTGCGAATATGCAGGGGCATTGGTTAGTTCGACGGGATAACTAACCATTCGTAGAATATATCCGGAACCAAAAATAGACAGATATATGGATACAATTTCAAAACTTTTAGTTTAGAACTAAAGTATACCTATCAACCACAGCAACCAAAGCAACCAATTCATCCAAACAAACAATTCTGACCCATTTGGATTTTATGTCATATTCAAATATATCAAATCTTCTTCTTGGATCTACCAGGAACCATCGCAGAATTAAAAAGAGATGCTGCACAAAAGAGAATGTAGCTGGTACGAAACAATCAAAAAGAATTTGGAAACGAATCAAAGGAAATTGATAGAGAAAGATTATTTCCTTGTTGTCACAAGGTATTGACCATTTATAATCGTATTCCCCTATCCCCTATCTCATCCTCTTCTTGCACTCACATCTACTATCAGTGGATAGTAAGAGAGTTTACTAAGGCATACGGACTGATATCTTAGGGATACTCATTCTAGGGTTTACTTCACCCTATCTCTAATGAGCTACTTAATGTGTTATACTCCTGAGCTAAAGTTTCAGCCTTCAGCTCCGATACCACTTATAACGGTCCTGACTCGGCCGTCGAAAATCGACACTGAATATGTCACCTGTATTCCAATGCCGCAGATTCAAACGCCAATCTGGCACCCCATACAAGAAGAATCTTAAGTTCGTATCTGGACTTAAGAAGTATTTGAAGAAATCTCTCATGCTCCAGCTTAAGCTCTCATTTGAGGAGCTTGTGGATTCGGCGCTTCACCTTGAAGCTGTCGAAAAGGAAAAGGATAGTAGTGATGAAGCCGAGGTTCGAAAGAACCCACACAAGAAGAAATTCCCTTTTCAGAGATCCAAGTCCTTTCCTTCTAAGAAGAAGAAGAAGCAAGGCAATTCTAGTTCTCATCTTCATGGCACACCTCATTCAGCAAAGGTCTTATCCTGCTTCAACTGTAATTTTCAAGACCATCTAGCTCGCGAATGTCCTCATCCTTGCAAGTGTCTCTATTGCAAGCAAGAGGGATACTTGCTTTAAGAAGAAGAAGGATGCTCGTTCTAGTAATATGAATGTGGCAAAGGCTTCTGGTAGTGCTTCTCAATCTCGAGGTATATCTCCCACTATTTTAGAGGGTTCTATATTGTTCCATGATCGTTCTATTAGAGTGCTCTTCGATACGGGTGCGTCGCATTCATTCGTATCGAAGGAACTCATTGATACTTTACAGTTGGATGTTTCTTATTTGATTACTTCGTTGAGGATTGTGAATCCTATCGGTGGATCTGCAACCCTTAGTATGCTTTGTGAAGATGTTGAGATACTTATTTGTGGCTTTTCTTTACGTGCGAATCTGCACGTGGTTCCTTCTCTTGGTTTTGATATGATATTGGGTATGGACTGGCTAGTTCAATACGATGCCAGGATTCTATGTTTAGAGAGAATCCTATACCATCGACATCCCGACTCTTCTGCTCGGTTGTCTCTTATACTTCGGGACGTCGATGGTAATTCCGAAGCTTCTCTATTCTCTCTTGAATCTCGAGACGATGATGATGATGTGTCTCGAATTCCTGTTGTTTGTGACTTTCCAGACTTGTTTGAGCCTGTTTTTGGGTTACCACCCAAGCGGGCCATCGAGTTTCGCATCGACCTTATTCCAGGCGCACAGCCTGTTAGTCGTCCTCCCACGAGGATGTCTACCAAAGAGAATGAGGAACTCAAGAAGCAACTCTTAGAGCTTGAAGCCAGGCATTTCATTCGATCTAGTTCCTTACCGTGGGGAGCCGCGGTGGTTTTTGTGAGGAAGTCCGATGGGACTCTTAGGCTATGCGTCGATTATCGCAAGTTTAATGAGTTAACCATCAAGAACCGTTATCCATTACCTAGGATCGACGATATGTTCGATTAGTTAAGTGGCGCTAAGGTCTTCTTACAGCTTGACCTTGCCATAGGATTTCATCAGCTTCGAGTTGCGGAAGATAGCATCCCACTTACAGATTTCCGCACTCGCTATGGTTCATATGAGTGGCTCGTCATGCCGTTCGGTTTAACGAACGCCCCTGCTTATTTCGTCGACCTTATGAATCGAGTATTCCGGGAATAACTCGATGAGTTCGTTCTTGTATTCATCGACGACATTCTTGCATATTCTAAGTTCGAAGCGGACCATGCTAGACATCTTAGAATTGTTTTGAGTGCTCTTCGACAACATCAACTCAAAGCAAAACTTTCTAAGTGTCATTTTTGGAAAAAGCAAGTTAAATTCTTAGGCCACGTTGTTTCTTCTGAAGGCGTTTCGGTCGATCCTTCTAAGATCGAAGCCATCTGAAATTGAAAGAGGCCCGAGAATGTTCATGAGATTCGTAGCTTTCTTGGCTTGGCGGGTTATTACCACCGCTTCATCAAAGACTTTTCCCGTATTGTGCTTCCATTGACTAGCCTTACGAAGAAAGACGTTCGCTATGTATGGTCAAATAAGTGTGAGGCTTCCTTTCAAAGATTGAAGGAGCTTCTCACTAATGCTCCTCTTCTTGTGGTTCCCGAAGGGAATCAGGATCTTATTGTCTATACCGATGCCAGTCATAGTGGCCTCGGTGCTGTTCTTATGCAGAAGGATAGGGTAGTTGCCTATGCTTCAAGGCAATTACGTCCGAACGAGGTTCGGTATGCTACCCATGATTTAGAACTTGCCGCCATTGTCTTTTCTTTAAAGATGTGGCGTCATTATTTGTTGGGAGAGCACTTTACTCTCTTCACCGATCATAAGTCTCTCAAACACATGTTCACCCAAAGGGAGCTCAACATGCGACAGCAGCGTTGGCTCGAGTTTCTAGCTTCATATGATTTTGATATTCAGTATACCACTGGCAAAGGGAATCGAGTGGCTGATGCTTTGAGTCGCAAGCATTCAGCTATTGTTTCCATGATGATTGCAGAATGGAAAGTTCTTGAGACACTTTCCATGTGTGATATTCACGATCGTGCTTCCACATCCAACTCTCATATTCTATTATATAGCATGGAAGCTCGCCCTACTCTTTTAGATCGGATTGCCGAAGCTCAACGGCAAGACTCCGATATATCTGCTCTTATTCAGAAGTGTAAGTCTGAATCCCATGATGATATTGAGATAAGGGTTTCAGCATCGATATTCATGGGTGTCTTCGAAAGAAGGACCGTCTAGTCGTGCCTCCTATTCCAGAACTTAGGCGGGACATTCTAGCTGAACGTCACCTTTCTAAGTATACTATCCATCCAGGCAGCAGCAAGATGTATGCTGACATGCGCCGCTTGTATTACTGGGAAGGCATGAAGCGAGATGTGGCAAGTTATGTGAGTTATTGCATGACTTATCAACGTATTAAGGCCGAGCATCAGCAACCCAGTGGTCTTCTTCAGGCTTTAGAGGTTCCATTGTGGAAGTGGGACCAAGTTTCTATGCATTTCATTGATGGCTTACCTCGTTCGAGGTCAGGCCATAGCAGTATTTGGGTTGTTGTGGACCGTCTCACCAAGTCCGCACATTTTATTCCTATTAAGTCGAATAGGACGACATCTCTTTTATCAAAGCTATATATTAAGGAAATCATACGATTGCATGGTGTTCCTTCATCGATTGTGTGTGATCGTGATCCTCTTTTCACGAGTCACTTCTGGCAGAGCCTCCAGCAAGTATTAGGCACAAAGCTTAATCTTAGCACAGCTTATCACCCACAGTCTGATGGACAGACTGAACGGGTGAACCGTATTTTGGAAGACTTACTTCGTGCTTGTATCTTGGATTTTGGTGGGATCTGGGAGGATCATCTTCCTCTATTTGACTTTGCTTACAATAATAGCTACCAATTCTTCAATCGGCATGGCTCCTTTTGAAGCCTTATATGGAAGGCCGTGTCGTTCGCCATCTTGTTGGCTTGAGTTGGGGGAAAAGCTTATTTTAGGTCCCGAATCTATTCGAGAATCATCTGAGAAGATCCAACTTATCTGATAAAGAATGAAAGAGGCTCAGAGTCGACAGAAATCCTACGCGGACAACCGTAGGAGGCCTCTTTAGTTCTCAGTGGGCGATCTTGTTTATATTCGAGCTTCTCCTGCTATATTGGGCCATTTCCGGGAAATTGGCACGCTTTAGCCAGACCGGGAAATTGGCACCATGCTATATTGGCACGCTTTAGCCAGACCGGGAAATCGGTACGCTTTAGCCAGACCGAGAAATTGGCACCATCCTATATTGGGCCATTTCCAATTTTAGAGCGTATCGGTCCTATTGCTTATCGAGTAGCACTTCCCGATCAGTTTTCTGGAGTTCACAACGTATTTCACGTCTCTCAGTTGAGAAAGTTTCTACCAGACCTAGATTCTGTGCTTGATTCTCATGCTTTAGAGAAGTTAGAGGTTTCTCCAAATTTATCTTATGTGCAGCATCCTCTGAGAGTTCTTGCTTCGGAGACTAGACGTCTTCGAAACAAGAGTGTTCCGCTCGTGAAGATTCAATGGTCCGATAATCCCGACGACTGCACTTGGGAAACCAGAGAATTCATTAAGCGATCGTATCCTGATTTCTTATCTTCCCACTCCGAAGGTAAGAACTTCCACTTCAAGTTATCAAATTTCTTTTGTTTGATGAAATGAATTGTGATCAATACATATTTCCTCTACAAATTGCGAGGACGTAATTTTTATAAGGGGGGTTGTTTGTAACAATCCTGGTATTGATGATTACCTATGATATTAAGTTATAACGTTAGTTATGGTTTAATATTGGAAATAAAATGGAAAAAAAAATTGAATTAATTTTTTTTTTCAAATAAACAATGTGACTTGAGAATAAATTTTGGGTTTTTGTTAACTTTAAGTTAATAAATCAATTGAGTATTTATTTCAACATTTAATGGTTGGAATAAATATTTATAGTTGAAAATAGAGTTTTAAAGCTTTATTTTGTCAAGTTTGAAAAGAAAATGATCAAATGTTGATTTTTTTTTGTTTGAGTTATGCAATAATGTTGTAAGTTATTGCTAATATTAAAGTTTTTATTGAATTTAAAAAGGGAGAAAATAAGTATTTTATTAAAATAAAAGAAGAAATATGTAGAAAATATGTATTTTATTAAAATTAAAAGATGGAATATTGTTTAAAATAATATTTTGTTATTTTAAAAGAGTTATGATGTTTTGTTATAACTTATTTGACAATGAAAATGATTTTTGAACAAGTTATACTTTAAAATTAGTGTTTTACACAAAAATTTTGAAAATTGTAAAATATTGTCAAAAATATGATTTTATTTATGAAAATAATGTTTTATTATCGAAATAAATATTATTTGTGTAAATAAAATTTTTTGTTTCATAACAATTGGTTGCATATATTTTTGTTGAGTTTATATTGAGAAATATGTGAATTTAAGGTAAAATAGCCTAATACATATACATAGCCTTGCATTTGCTCTAAATAATATTGCTTTGGGCTTTTTGGGTTAGGTTTTGAAACCTAAAATCCATTATCTGGATGTTTCTGGTGAGAAACAAACTACTGCACGTAGTTTAGTTCTTCTTCCTCATAAACAAAATTTTTTTTTACAGTAAACTGAAAAAAAAAAAATCATGGCTACCTTCAACTAAAATAAAATTTTCACCCAATTTGCTGCTAATTCAAGAGGAAATCACCAAATTAGGAGAATAGAAGGTAATCTCCACCAATACTACAGAAATAAATCATCAAAATCCTAGAATTAGATAAGATTTGTGTATAACTTTCTCTTTTGTTCTTGCATGTTCTTTTTTCAACATTTTCAGCTGCTGAAGCTAACAAAGAAGCCTCAAAATCATCAAATTGATCCAAACCAGAGAATCTTTCAACCCAAACGTTGCTGCATATCTAAGATGAGTGTTCCCTCACGCTTTCTATTTTGGATTCATGTGGTTAATGATGATTTACGGTGGTGAATTTGCTGAAAAGAAATGACCGCTGTAATATTTGTTTTGTGATTATGGCTGAAACGAATTTTGCTATAACTTTTTTGTTTCTTAATCAAATTTGAAAATTTTAGATGTTTTTGAAAGTTTAGATCATATGCTATAAGTCTTATGTTTTGTATTTTTAGAATTTTGAAGTTATCCTTTTCAAATTTGAGTGTTTCTATTGCAATCCCGAGAGCAAAACTATTATTTGCTTTGTTGTTGGATCTGAAACTAAATTAAGGATAACTTTTTCATTTTTTATCCAAATTCAATTATCTTTGATGTTCTGGAAAGCTAAGAAGTTGCTTTAAAAGTTTCATGTTTAAAGATTTTTGAAATTTTGAATTTAAATTGATCAAAATTACATTTTTTGCTGCTATCTCGAGACTAAAGTTACAGCAGTGTTAAATTTAGACATCTGAACCATTTTAAACATAACTCTTTCAATTTTTATCCAAAATCTTTCATCTTTGATGTTACAGAAAGCTAAGAATTTGTTATAAAAGTTTCATGTTTTGAGATTTTTGAAATTCTGAAGTTAAATTGATCAAATTTGAATTTTTTTTGCTGCTATCCCGAGACTAAAGTTACAGCAGTGTTAAATTTAGACATCTGAACCATTTTAAACATAACTCTTTCAATTTTTATCCAAATTCAATCACCTTAGATGTTACGGAAAGCTAAGAATTTGATTTAAAAGTTTCATGTTTTAAGATTTTTGAAGTTCTGAAGTTAAATTGATCAAAATTACATTTTTTTTGCTGCTATCTCGAGACTAAAGTTACAGCAGTGTTAAATTTAGACATCTAAACCATTTTAAGCATAACTCTTTCAATTTTTATCCAAATTCAATAATCTTAGATGTTTCGGAAAGCTTAGAATTTGCTCTTGAAGTTTAATGTTTTGATATTTTTGAAATTTTGTTGACTAGAAATGTGCTTGATTGTTGCTGTCCCGAGATCAAAATGACAGCAACAATGATTGTTGATCTTAGAATTTGTTTTAGCCAATATTTGACTAGTTGAGACATTTGAAATCTCCTATTATAGGAGTAATAATCGATAAGAACCACTCATATATGTTGTATTACTCGCCGATGAGATGAGGCGAGGCTTGAGATGAGATTTTCCTCTTGCGGGAATTATGGTTTATGAGAAACTACTATGAGATTTATTTGCACTTGCCGATGATACGAGGCAAGATATATGAGTATTATGAGATTTTTGAGGTTTGAGATTTTATTTTTATGATGTGGAGTTAACTAGCGGTTAGTAAATCGTTTAGTGCGAACGTGTGGTATGGGACGCACGCTAACACTTTTCGGTTTCCTTTCTGAGAGTTTGTGACACATCCACGAGTATGCCAGTGTTATAGACCTTCGGGTCATCTGAGTTATGTGACTTCGGTCAGCACGAGTTATGTGACATCGGTCACCATGAGTATGACCTTCAGGTCCACGAGTTAGGTACCTAAATTATAAATAGCACTGGACAAGAGTTTAGCACGTGCAGCATGGCTTCAGCTTTGCAATCAGGGATCTGGCCAATCCGGGGTTTTGAGTTTTTTTGAGTTTTATACGATTTCACTATTTTGAGATATTTTTGTTACATCGATAGCCTAATGCTACATGAGATGTTATATATAGTGATTTGGTTTTTATGATATTTGAACTTAATTGAGTTCCATGAGATTCATATTGGAATTTTAAGGAGTTTTTCTCTCGACTTTCATATGATTCCTTGCGTTGAGTTGAATGCCATTAAGTTATGAGTTCCTTATGTTGAATTAAACCTATTTATGCGACAACCCTTGGTGAACATATATCATGCATTGAGATTATACTACACTTGTGCCTATCCTTTATAGTTAAAGGATGAATTCCCTTATGCACTTATATTCCTCTTATCTTATACTAATATCAAGTTCTAGCTAGCCTGACCCGTGTATTTATTACTCGGGTCAGACCGAGTTGCAGGTTATATAGTTGGACTCTTAGCTTGCTTTATCTTTTGGACTTCACCCTTGACTTGGGATATGGCATAGTTTTTGTGTAGTAGCCTTTCTGTTGGGAACTTTTAATGTATATATTCTTTTGTGGGGAATGTATGTATATATTGTGGTTGTTTACCACTAGTGACATGTTATATTACATTTGATGTATGTATTTATATGTATCATTTCTGTGTTGCTGTTCTGTGACTTGTGATTGACAGTGATTATATTTTATTTCTGAATCAATCCTGAAGCCACCATAGTAGTGTATTAGATAAGAATTAAGTATGTCGAATACTCGAGATGAAAAGAAGAAGAAAAAAAGAGGAGTATAAATATCGACGTACTTATCTCTTATCTAATGCAAGACTATGATGGTCGCCCTAAACCAGCCCTATTCTCCACATTAGCAGACAGAATTACTATGTAATTCTCTTTGTTAATATGGGTCTCATGGTGGGGCGTCGCAGCTTGGTATCAACACAGTGGAAGAAATGAATATCATACACAACTCCAATGAATACAATATCCAATGATATACAATAATGATATCAATATGATACAAGAATATCGGAGATAATAAACAACAGCGGAAAACAATATAGCAGCGAAAAGAATAACTATGATCTCCAATAGAAAGAATAGTCTTCAGAAGAGAACTCCAATGCTTGCACTCACTAGCTCCAAACATCAATCCAGAAATAGCTACTAAACCTGATTGTCTGAGAAATCCAACTCTAGACTACCCGTGTGGAAAATTGTGGCAACCAGAGTTTAGGAAAGAAACAATAAACTCCAGGTCAGTCATAGGACTAGTATGAGTAACAAAAACAGTTTATCTTTAAAAGCAACCAAAAGGATTTACTTTTGAATTTCGCAATGCTTTTTGGAAAATGAAACTGCCATAAGGCCTCCCGCCACACACACCATGCAATCGCACACTCGCGTGAGATTTCTCCTTATGGTAGTCAAATATGCTTACTACGCAAATTCTTTTCAATATTATTATTAGTGCATAGGGCAGAAAACTTTTCGAAAATATAATATTAATCTTAGTCAGCATGGGCATTTCGCACTTATGCCAACTATAGCTATCATGTTCAATAGCAAGTTACCGCCACATTACATGGCAGGTTATACAACTTAAAACCGTACAGGGCTCATATTGTTTCTTTGGATTTCCAACAAATGGTCAGGAAAATGAACTTCACACATAAAATGGAACGCCTCTGGAAGGACGTCCCCGAGAACCTAACAGGATCTCTGGCAAACAAGGCCGATGTTACCTCACGCTTTAACCAAGCTGTAACTAGGTAACTAACACACGAGCTATGCCATCCCCGGTCGTTACCGACCTTTATTACGTGACCCCGACAACCAACAACCACAAAGTAGTAAATTTGGAGTAACCACATAGGTTCGATATCTGGGCTCTATACCATGATATCACCTTTTATCCAGAAGGAAATGGACATACCCTAGGGGGCTACCCCTAAAAAAACCATGCCGCAACATTCCTGTTTCGACCATTTCCGGGTTGTGAGGCTCGATGAAGTCTCGTCCACAAAGCTACGCTTTTTCACAAAGCCATGCTTCAATCAACAAATGATCAGCAGCACGTCTCAGAGAAGGGTGTTAAGCTAAGAGAATAAATCTCCGCCACCAACAGAAATGTATTTGATAGAAACCAGCTTTACATCTTAAAATGTAACGCTAGACACACATCCATACAAGTCTGTTACGGGTTCGAACAGAATAGAAGGCACTTCCAAAGAAGCCCTTGCAATCCGGGAATTCCCAATCCCGATCGGACTCCCCATCACATATGGAGATCTCTAAACCGGGTGCTAATCGATGTAGAGTCATTCGATGGGTTATCCTTTCGTTCTCGAAAATACACAGTCTTCACCACCGGTCTTCAAATGTTATCCATATCTTCGTGTCACTATTCGAAATGGGTTGTATGACACAAAGGTTATCTCTCGGTAAAACAGAATAATGAGCGCGATATTTTAAAAACATTTGGACATGGGATCTCAGTCAAATCACAGCTTAAAGCCCAAAACCCTTCATTCGAGTGGTTAAAATAAATTACCATTTCCAAACTTTTAAACAAAAAGATTCATTTCAACAACCTTCAATGGTTTAAACAATTTCCACACTTTAATCTTTTAAACAAAAGTTCCAATTCACAAAGTTCACCCCGTTCACAAAGATCCATCATGGATTTCAAAACAATTTCCATTTCAATTGGATTAACTCGTTAAATCTTTAAATAATCTATAATTTTATTTCTTCATTTGTATTTTAATTCTTCTATCACCTCATATTCATTTAGTTCACATCTTCGAATACTACGTTTTACGGTAGTTCATATTTTACTTCATTTCAATTCCTAGTTTGTTTATATATACCTTATTAGCTTTTCATTTGTTTCCATCTTATTCCTTTAGTCATATTTCATTTTCTAATCTCATCTTTTGTAGCTTCATTTTCCAAATAAGACTTCCATCTCATTTTTTTTCTCTCTTCACCTTCCTCTTTCCGTTTTCATTTTTTCCTCTTCTTTAAATCTCCTTCTTCTCTTTTTTTTGCTTCATTTTTAATCTTTTTGTTTCTTCTTCTTCAAACCTTCTTCTTCTTCTTTTTGAAATCTTCCTTTTCTTTTTCAATTCTTCATCTTCTTTAAATTTTCTTCTTTTTTTCCAAACATTCCTCTTTTTCTCCAAATCTTTTTCTTCAAAGCCAGATCTATAACAACTTCTCTATCTCTTCCAAAACATTCTAAAAAAAGATTAAGATAGAAGGAAACAAATAAAAGGAGGAAGTAGTAGCGGATCCAAATCCGACTAGAAAAGGGAAATCCAGAAGGTGAGTGTTTAAACTCACTCACAAAATACTAAAATTTTATTGCAAGTTAAAGCAGGTCATATAGTGATAAATTTTTGATTGTTGGTTTGGAATTTTATTTGATATTTAATTTGAATAGCTAAATTCCAATATGTGATGACTAATAATTACTGTGACATGTTATTGAATTGGTTAATTTGTTGAATTGATTGATTTGAATGTTGATTGTATGTTGTGATGGTTGCTATTGTGATTGAATGTGTATTGTTCATTTATTTGATATATCCTTGTTATTACCCTATGGTTTATTGTAGTTATATAAATTTTCATATTGATTATTTGCACACTGAATAAAAATGTAAAACCCATGAATTTCAAGTATTTATATCGGAGGAAAAATAGTATGTTTAGATTTACTATTTGAACCATAAAAATGATTTTGAGAAGTAAACCGTCGTTACCTTATTTGAAAGTTTTCAAAATTAAATTTTCAAACATTGGAAAGCTTCTAAAAAATTGAATATTGAAACTTTGAAATGTTTTGATAAATCAAATCTCTTGAACTATGAAATTTAACTGGGAATTGTTCTGTAAATTTGTAATTTACTAGAATGGATCTATTGTGAAATCCATTTTATTTTGAATATAGAAACAACAACATTTCCAAAAATTTGAACCTTCAAAAATGTAGTTATATGCATTCCTTATTATATATACTTTTGATTTAATTTGCATAAGAATTTTAGTCCTGACTCGAGTGTTGTGATGACTCGCAAAATCCGTACCCCTTGAATCAACACTATTCTACCTCTATTTACTCAAGAGGCACAGAATTACGAACCATTAGAGTTAAAGTAGAAGAGACAGAAGAAGAAGAAACTAAACAATATCAGAATCTCACAGTCGCAGCGGAATAAAATATAATAGTAAATATAGAACTTTACACAAAATGAAATTTATAACTGTTTTCTACATCCATCAGAGTATCTCATACACACAATATTTACCAGTCAGACAATCATACAATCATAGCAGCGGAATATATATATAGGCACAGATAATACGTCTCGAACTCCAGCCCCCCTGCTCCATAGCATCCTGTCCTAAACATATAATACTTGGTCTGATCCGAGCATTATAATGAAATAACACCCGAGTCAGTCTGGAATTGTCACGACCCGAACTCGATGTCCGATAACAACATCAAATTCGTATCGCGGGAGCTTGCAACACCCATTAGATGATAAATAACACAGCGGAAATAAAAGATGATATCACTGATATAACATGAATACAATATCCAATACATCAATTCGATACAATGATAAACAACAAAATCCAATACTGCACTTCTGATCCAAAAGCTCCAAAGACAAAGCTCCAAAGCTCCAAAACTCCTAGCTCGATCCATCATCACGATTTCACCAAGATAAGCAAGTCTCGTCTGAATCCAAAGACTGAACTACCTCCAGATAATCTACTAAACCTAACTATCTGAAAAACCCAACTCTAGACTGCCCGTGTGGAAAATTATGGGCACCCAGAGTTTAGGAAAGGAACAATAAACTTCGGGTCAGTCATGGGACTGGTGTGAGCAAACGAAAACAGTTTGTCTTTTTTTAAAAAACAATCAAAGATTTAAATTTCAAAATCGCAATGCTTTTGGAAAATGAAACTACCATAAGGCCTCCCTCCACACACACAATGCAAACGCAGAATCGGAGGAGATTTCTCCTTATGATAGTCAAATATGCTTGATATGCAGAAAACTTTCTTTGATATTATTATTATAAGAGCACAGTGCAGAAAAGCATTTCGAAAGTAGAATATAAATCTTAGCCAGCATAGACATTTCGAACTATGCCTACTATAGCTACCATCCAAACAGTGGGGCGCCACCATAAGTGAATGGCAGGTAATACAACTAAAACCGTATAAGGCTCGTATTGGATGAATGGATTTTCCAACAAATGGTCAGACTAAGGAACTTCCTATTGCCACATGGGAACGCCTCTGGCGGGACGCCCCGAGAACCTAACCGGATCTCTGCCAACAAGGCCGGCTACCCCCCTTCCCGGGGAATATACAGAACCTCAGATATGCCACCCCCGGTACTTTGGGACCTTTATACGAGAGCTCTCTAACTAACAACATCACACAGTAATAAATATAGTGTGTTCACATGAGTAAGTATCTGGGCTCCATACCATGATACTACCCTTTTCCAGAAGGAATGGTCATACCCTAGGGGAGCTACCCCTGAAACCTTGCCGCACAATTCCTGTTTCGACCATTACCGGGTTGTGAGGCTCGACGAAGTCTCGTCCAAAAGCTACGCTTTTTACAAAGCCATGCTTCGATCAACAAATGATCAGCAGCACTCAGCATGCCGCATTACCAAGTTGGGAATATATCGCTGATAACCTTCAACTACATAACCTCTGAGCTCGTACGTCTCAGAGAAGGGTGATAAGCTAAGAGAATAAATTCTCCGCCACCAACAGAAATGTATTTGAAAGAAATCTGCTTTATATCTCAAAATGTAATGTCAGACATACAATCCATACAAGTCTGTTTCGGGTTCGAACAGAACCGAAGGCACTTCCGAAGAAGCCCTTGCAAATCCGGGTATTCACAATCCCGATCGGACTTCCCATCACTTTGGAAATCTCTATACTGGCGCGACTCAGTGCAGAGACAATCGATAGGTCATCCTATCGTTCTCGCAAATACCCGGTCTTCACCACCGGTCTTCAAATGCTATCCATAACGACGTATCACATATTCGAAATGGGTTATACGACATAAAGGTCCTCTCCCGGCTAAACCGAATAGTGAGCGCAACATTTAAAAACACATGGATATGGGATTTCAATTAAGTCATAACTTAATAATTTCAAACATCCTTTCAAATGGTTTAAACCACTTTCCATTTCAAATCTTTTAAACAAAAAGATTTATCTCATACAGTTCACTCAGTTTTCACAAAGATTCATTCCCGGATTTCAAAACAATTTCCGTTTCAATTAGATTAACTCAATTAAATCTTAAAATCAAGATTTAACTTATAGCTTTCAAATCTCGATTCCAAAGCTTCGTCCATAACTTGGAAAAGCATTTTTCAATTCAAAATTGAAATCCCTTTAATATAAATTGGAAATTCATTACTCATATGAAAGCTTTCTATCACTTAGAAACAATAGTTTTATTTTGGAAAAACCCGATTCCATTTATACAAGTTACAATCTTTGGTTTAATTCAAATTTCCAAATCAACGCTTAAAAAACGGTTTAAACCCGTATAACTTGTAAAGTCCTTTTTAAATCATAAGTATTGAATATAGAATTCAATTTCAGAATTTTGAATTTCAATTTAAATCCGATTATTCAAATTTCAAATCTTTACTAGTTATTCAAAAATAACTTTTATTCTTAAAATAGCTTTTTCAAAAGCTTTTCATATTCGACTTGATTTATTACCAAAACTATTTGAATTTAAAATTCAAATTCAAAACTGATTTAAAAATCTGTGACTTAACCGATTTCCACGTGAAATCCATATTTGTGTGTGTATGAGTGTGGTCCAGGGGTTTTACACAATAGTGCACAACATCAATCATCACAGATTTAATCAATATCGATAAGCGATATAATCAATAACGCTTATCTTCATTCACAGATTCGTAGATAAATAAATTGATTCGATGTGGGTTTCGGATAACAAACTGGAATCCGACTCTCTGTCTTATCGAAATTTAAATACCGTTTTACAGGCAAAGGGGTTTTCACTCATATACAGAAACAATTCACAAATCACAGTATAGCATTAGGCAAATTCACATCGCATGGTATCATAATCTCAAACAGAAATATCAATCCAATATATAACACTTGATGATAGTTAATCATCTTCAAATTTAAGGAGAATGTGATTTAAAAGAATTAACCACGTAACTATTTTTAATGATAAATTAATTAGATTTTTAATTAATTATTCCTTGGTCAATTTTCTTAATTGACTATAAATTTATAAATTAACTAACTTAAATTTATCTAACTAACAATTTTAAGTGCAAATAAATTAAACACTTAATTGTGAATAATTAAAAATCAATCAATCTCTAATCACTTAGTTAATTACAGTTTTCAAATTTATTAACTATTCTTAATTACTCTTTTTAAATAATTAATAATAATTATCTTAATTAACACATTTTTTTCTTCTTTAAACTTTGAAATCAATTTTTCACTAAACTTAAACTTTAATGTTAATTAAATTTCAACACTTAGTTTACATTAATTACTAAATTTAAAGTATTAATTGAATTCCAAAACTTAGTGAAGTAATTTATTTGAAAATTCGAACATCTTCTTTTGTTTAAAAAGAAACTTTAAAACCTATTAGCTAGCATATCCAAGACCAACCTGAGGCACCCTTCCTTTTAAAACTTTACCATGTTTAAAAGTTAAAAAGTGTTACCCAGATAACCCAGGCAAACAAACCCGAGACTCCCCACGTTTAACTCGAGAAACACTTCGAGTACTTCACCCAATTTCTCGTGTCACTCCCTCTTCTTCTTCCCCCTTTTTCCTTCTCTCCAGTAAGTTACATTTTAGTTCAAGTAAAATCAACTGGCACGAGCCTACGTTCTAGAGTACGAACCCGAGGCTTTCACCATTTTTTCTCGAGTCAACTCGAGTGGCCACCAACAAAAACTCCTGATACCCAAACCAACGCCGACAACAAACGGTACGTGCTCGTGCACGTGCACATACAATCAGAGTTTCTCCGATCATCACCGAGCCCCTCCACAAGTCATCCACGACTTCATCGATTATCCCAAGCGCCCAGCTTCGATGATTTCATCAAAAATCGAAATTAGGTAACTCGATCGCCTCCTGAACTTAACGCATCACCATAAAGTCGCCTCGCTACGCCGCCACCTAGTGCCAGAACCCACGCAACTTCGTCCACAACCGCGCCACATCATGCTACGACGATCCCCCCAAGTGCGATGAAGTCCGATGCCATTCCGGTGGCGTGGCGGTCACTTTCCTGACGTTAACTTGAAATATGGCTTAAACCGGAAATTTCATTTATAACCTAGCATCTAATCCCTTATTTTAATTAGGGGTTTCAATTATTAATTAGTTACATTCCATTTCACTACAATAATTGAAACTATTAATTAACGGAAACTTAAGAACTAAATACCGTGTTAAATTTCAAATCATTTTTTTAAATAATAGATAAATATATATATATATATATATATATATATATCTAATTATATTTGAAACAATTCAAAATTTATATTTGTTTATTAAAATAAGTCTGCAGTGAAATTGCTACAGTGGCCTTCCCACTTAGAAACTCGAAAATGAATGTCGATGATGTATGCACTCATCACCGAAATTATTTTCCAGCGACAGAGAGGGGTGTACAGAACTTATTTCTTTCCAAAGTTTCTTTAAAACAATTCTTTCAAATTGTATTCGAATATTTATATCATAAAATACTTATAAATAATATTATTATATTCCAAAATCCTTTGAAAGCAATTTTCAAAATCCCGGAACTTATGTTCTAAAATTTCCAATTTTCATTTATTTTATTTTCTTCAAATGTTGTTTTCAATCAATATTTATAAATTTCACTACCTAACAACCAATATATTACAACCAAATATAACCTTATAAAATTTATTACTTTATATACAGAAAATATAATAGGAAAAATTATTTCATTCACCTATATTCAAAACAAATATTGTGTCGGTCTGTCCTATTAAGTATTTAGAAATTCCTATTAAATTCATAGCGTCCTATGCACCGACCAGAATTTATAAATACAAAACGGAACAAATTATCACAATATCAAAACTTTTTATAACACTAACGAATACGCTCTCTTATATATATACACTTAGCGACTCACTATAGGGTATTACTACCCTATTAATAAAGAGTCAGACCCCATAAAGCTAAGGTTTATCGCTAAACCCAAGCTCTGATACCAAATGTAAAGTCCCGCCTTTTTGTAAGTTTTAAATCAACGATAAACCACACACATCAGACTCAAACCATACAAAAGGGCAATTTGTTATTGGGGTGAATAAGATAAGCAGAGAAAGAAATAAAATAAACAGAATCTCATAGCGGAATAAAAAAATATAATAATCAAATAACAGTTCATGAAGCTGTTTTACAAAACATTTGATTATACAAATACAACACATATCAGAGTTACACATACCAGAGAATAATAAATAATGCAGCGGAACGATATAGTAAATAATAGTAATAATACAATCTTCGTCTTCGTCTTCCATAAATAAGTTCTTCAAATCCTAAAATGCTCAGACTGACCCGAGTGAATTGAAAAGAGAAAACACTCGATTCAGAACTAAAAGATCTTTTTAAGTTAAATCAACGGTAAATAATATGAGTGGAACAGCGTCAGAGATGTTTATGGGATTTGACATCTCCTATCCAGGGTCTAACGAGAGTGCGGTAACTTAAGAGATGCTCGGCATTCATATCTCCTAAGGATCCATTAAACTATTTACCGTGTAGTAATATTTCGCTATTATAATAATGTCAACAGTAAAATAAACTTACTTTTAAATAGCGTTAAGGAGTTATCCAATCTCTCCCTTAACACATAATACTCCGAGTAGTCCATCCAGTATCATAATCCCACCTGGTCGGGAAGCCACTAGAGGATACCACACGGGCTACGCGAGAAAACCAAACTCGTACAACGCTTGCTAGGGTAGGTGACACGTAACACAAGGCAATGACCAATTACGCACACGGGCTGGTGGTAACGCATAGCAGCTACTACCGCCCACCTCGAGCCAAACCCCCAAATCAAAAATCAAAAGTGGCCACCAAATCAATCTCAAAATCATAATATAATATTGAAGGAGTGTGTCCGATAAGAGGGGCTACCTCCTCGGCCCGAGATCGCTCCTATTTTAGCCATCTTATGCCAACTCACGGGAGTCGGGCCCACGTATATACCTCAAAGGACGTCACCACCATCCTACTGATTCTGGAATCTCCAACGCGTACACGATTGTTAAAGTGGTTTTTGGAGTTGGCAGAGAGTATGACAAATTCTGATCCCAGTCTCTTTAACAACCAAACGTTATAATAACACCGCGATCATTTTTAAAATAGTTTATACTTTAAAACCAAATATCATTGCCCTTTTCAAAACCAAATCAATACGATATCATTTTCGTTTCGAATATATCCTTTCTAAAATCATAACACTTTCAAAGTTATTACATTTTGAAATCAAAACACTTGAAGATAACACTTTCAAATTTTAATACGTTGAAACTCATAACTTTGAAACATAACTTCCACCATTTAATGGTTTAAATATTTAAAATACTTTATACAATAAAATAGCTTCTTCAATTTCACAAAACAATTCCCAAGCAACTCGAATTTCTAGATTTTAAATTTAACCAAATCCCTAATCATAAATTTCAATACAATTCAGTTTCCAAATGAACTATTCCAAATTATATCGATTTCAAAATAGATTTGATCCACAGAATAAACCATTTCAAATTTAATATATTTCAAACCACAAGTATTCACAATTTCAAAACAAAGTTTGGTAATTACGATTCAACAATTCACTTTTCTATTATTTAGTTTGAAATATTTTATATAATAAATTCATTATCCTCTAAATAAAACTCAAATTACAAATAACTAAATAATTCATTCAATTTATTTATACTTGAAATATTCATTTAATTCACCCTAAACGAAAATCAAGTTATAAAATCATACCTTTTAAAGTTTCAAATTTAATAAATTATACATCAACTTATTCGAGTTTAATTCTTAAATAAATTCACTTTCGAATAAATTTCCAATTTATCTTCCAACCTTAGTTTATTTAAATCATTATAAATTCTATGTCAAAATAAAATTTAATCACTTTTCCATATTATCTCAATGGAAATCAAACTTATTATTAAGCTTATTCTATATTATAACAATTTATACATAGCTTAAGATCAAGGATAAAATAACATTTATATAATATCTAAAATCATATTTATCTAAAACCGTATATTTCTTTATAAAACCATAAAAATCAATTCAAAATATTTTATATATATAGACCACGGTGTTTGTATATAATTTTTTATCCTATGGTAAAGTGATACAGATATTTATCATTTCAATCTGTAATTTAAAACATAAATACGGTTATATATCATTTTAAATCGCAATCCCAAATGAAATAAAAATCCATAACAACTTGCAGCCTATGACAATATAAAATACAACATCCATTCATCTAACATCAATCATCAAACACTCATCACAATCATCATCCACTCAAATCAATAACATCAATATAGAACAATAAATAAATAACATGTATTTACCAGCAGTTATATTCAATAATAAATTAAATAACTATTTTATCCAAATAAATTCGAATAAACTGAGATGATGATTCAAAATATGCTAAATAGTCATAAATTTCTAATCACATCATAAATCAATTTAACAAACATAAGAAATTTTAGAAGTTGTGAGTGGATTAAAACACTCACCTTTTGAATTTAAATTGAATTTAAATCCAATTTAAACCCAAAATCCAAATGGTCTTAGGATTCGTCCAAATTAGCATCAAAGTGTCCGGAATTTTGATGTGTTCCTAGCAGAGAAAACCGCATGCGAATTGGACCTCGAATGTAAAAGATATTTGAGTTAGAAGACGCAGATTTAAAGTAAATAAAAGAAAGAATTAGAATGATAATTACCGGCCACGTCAACGTTGACCTTGCTAACCCTAAAATGCAGACTCACGAACAAACTGAAGCTTGCCGCCTGCATCAACATTCGACCACGATTCGCCAGCCCCTCGTCAAAAACCAGCAAGATCGGCCTCCTCCGTCGGCATAGGCACCTTGAGCCGACCCTAAGGTGGCCTAGCACGACTTCCTATGCCCCCCTAACGTCGGTCACTGCCGTTGCAACCTATCGCCGATCACGGTGACTCTTGCGATTAATAAACGCAATGAACTATGCCGATTGACATGCCTCAACGTCTTCTACGCTCTGACGCAACCCGATCGACCTCAATGAGGCTTCAGTAAGAATTTCAAATATTAAATATTTTGAATCATGAAACCCAAATCGTGGAAATCCGAAACTTGATGGCAAAATGATGGAAACTAAAAATCTTGAATAATTCTAATGATAGATTAAATTTCCAATCTTGCAGACGTTGATTGATTCTTGAAAAGTTTCTGGGACATAAATCGTCAAATGTTCGAAATTTAAATTTTGAAATTACGAACCTTGTAATACTCGAACTTTATAATTGAATACTCCAATGATATAATCTTGATCGCTTAAGATTGTAAATTTGAAAGTAAATTTGAATCTTAAATCATCAAAATTATGAATTTTGAATTTTAAAGATTCCGAATTTTTTATTTTTAAAACTTCGAACCATGAATTTAATAAAGTTTGAACTTGCTTGGTTATTGAGATTTTGAATTTGGAGCTGAACACTATAAAATTCTACTTTTTAAATTTAAGGCATGAATCTGTGATATTCATCATAAAAGCTCTGTTATTAATCTCGAAAAAGTTTGTACTTTGAATATAGATTCCCGAAACATCTGAATCTTCAACCTCGACATGTTTGAAACCGGAAATTGAATCAAGAAAAGTACAAAACTAAAATCTGCTGGAATTCAAATCAGGTAGAAGTCAAAGTCGCATGAATTTTGAATATTGAAATGTTCAGAAGGAGAACACTGATTTCTTGGAAACTCCTGATTCTTGAATCTTTTATTTTCCAGTTTTAAGTTTTGAAATTGTAGAACTTCGATCACAAATTTTGTGAAGTTTTTACTTAAGTATTTGTGAAATTTTAAATCTAGAATTTCAAATTTTCCAATTTTCTAATCACGAATTTCGTGCCATATTTTTTTTGGATTTCATCATGAAAGCCGTAACGTAGAAATCTTTAAATGTTTACATCTTGAATCCAGAATTTTAAAAAGTTTGAATCCTCAATCTTAATTCTTGAAATGTTTGAACCTTGATCCGTCGAAATTTTGAATCATAATAATTGAAAAATTCGAGTCTTCACTAAGAATTTCAATATTGAATTTTTTTGAATTATGGAATATAAATCATAGAATTTCGAAACTTGTACGATGAAAGGATGGAACCATCTTGAATCTTGGGTACTTACCATGAAAATATATAATTTCAAATCTTGTAAACGATTCTTGATTCTTGAAAAGTTTGGCTCTTAAATCGTCAAATGTTGGAATTTGGGATTATGAAAAGTGTGAAATTTGTAACATTTGATTGTGAAAAATGTGATTGAAAATTTAATATGTTAAATCATCGAAATTTTCAATCTTTAAAATTTTGAATTTCTAGAAGTTCGAACCGCGAATTTTGTAAAATTTGAGCTTACTTAATTATTGACTTTTTGAATCTGTATCTTGATTTCCATAAATTTATGTTGTTAAATTTTAAGCCATAAATCTGGGATATTTAATATAAAAGCTCTAATATAGATCTTGAAAAAGCTTGTGCTTTGAATATATTCCTAGCAAGTTTGAATGTTCAATCCTGAAATGTTTAAATCTTGAATACACGAATTGGAATCCTCGGTCTTGAAATTGAACTAGCAAACGTATGAATCTTAAATCTGCAGAAATTCAAATCTCGAAATTGTCAAAGTTAAATCCATGAATTCAAAATATTGAAATGTTCAGAACGTTAACATTGATTTTTGGAAACTCTTGGATTCATGAATCTAATATGTTTGACTCTTAAAAATTTTGAACTTTTAGAATTCCGTTTCGCGAATTTTTTGAAATTTTTACTTACGTATTTTGAAAAGTTGAATCTGGAATTTGAATCAACAAGTTTCTTATCTTGAATTTTGAATTAATTATTTTAGGCTTTCATCAGGAAAGGCCTAATATAGAATTGTAAAAGTTTATATCTTAAATATAGATTTTTTAAAATTTTGAATCTGCAATCTTAAATCTTGAAATTGTATCCTGTAGAAATCCATAATGTAGAAATCCTTAAATGTTTATAGCTTGAATCTAGAATTTTAAAAAGTTTGAATCCTCAATCTTAATTGTTGAAATGTTTGAACCTTGATTCGTGGAAATTTTGCATCATAGTAACTGAAAAATTCAAGTCTTCACTAAGAATTTCAATATTGAAAATTTTTGAATCATGAAACAAAAATCGTAGAATTTTGAAACTTGGACAATGAAAGAATGAATGAATCTTAAAAAAGCACAGTATCCGGAATCTATACCATGGATTTCTAACATTGAATCAAGAGATCTGAAATTTTGAAACTCCAAAATTTTCAAATATTTAATCTCTAACCTTGAATGTTGAAAGTATTAAATTCTCACTCTTGAACTATCATAGACTGACTCGCGAGCACTAAACTTTGAGATATTTGAAAGTTGAATCATGGAAATTTGAATTTGGAAAGCCTGAATTTGAATCCTCGATCTTGAAATTGAACTCGCTAAAATACGAATCTTAAATCTGCAGAAATTCGAATCTCGAAATTGTCAATGTTAAACCCATGAATCCAAAATATTGAAATGTTCAGAATGTGAACACTGATTTTTGGGAACTCTTGATTCATGAATCTAATATGTTTGAATCTTAAAATTTTTGAATATTTAGAATATCGTTCCATGAGTTTTATGAATTTTTTTCTTACGTGTTTTGAAATTTTGAATCTGGAATTTTAAATTCATAAAGGATCTTATCTTGAATTATGAATCAAATATTTTGGGCTTTCGTCATGAAAGCCTTATGATAGAATTGTAAAAGGTTTATATATCTTAAATATAGATTTTTAAATTTTCGAATCTACAATCTTAAATCTTGAAATTGAATCCTGTAAAGTTTGACTCTTTTATTAGCGGGAGTTTGACTCTTTTATCTGCGGGAGTCGACCTTCGGAATTATCAAAGTCAGGCTCATGAATTGGGAGTTTTGAAATGTGTGGAGAGTGAACATTAATTTGGAAACTCCCAAGTTTTAAATCTGCAGAAATTCGAATCTCCAAATTTTCAAAGTTATACACATGAATCTTAAATATTGAAATGTTCAGAATGTGAGCTTTGATTTTTAGAAACTCTTAATTCATGAATCTTAAATTTTTTGAATTTTTTTATTTTCGTTCCACTAATTTTGTGAAATTTTACTTACGTGCTTCGAAATGTTGAATCCGAAATTTTAAATCCATAGAGGTTCTTATCTTTTATTTTGAATCAAATATTTTGGGATTTCATAATGAGAGCCCTAATATAGAATTGTGAAAGGTTTATATCCAAAATATAGAAATTTTAAAATTTTGAATCTACAGTCTTAAATCTTGAAATTAAATCCCGTAAATTTTTACTCTTCTATCTACGAGAGTCGACCCTCGAAATTATCGAAGTTAGACTCACGAATCTAGAATTTTGAAATGTTTGAGGCGTGAATATTAATTTGGAAACTACCGTGTTTCGGACCGGATTTTGAGTTTTGACCTAGAAACGTATATCACGAAGTTCATCCTCGAAATTATCGAAGTTAGGCTCATGATTCGGGAGTTTTGAAATGTGTGGAGAGTGAACATTAATTTGGAAACTCCTAAGTTTTAAATCTGCAGAAATTCGAATCTCCAAAATTTCAAAGTTATACCCATGAATCTTAAATATTGAAATGTTCAGAATGTGAACATTGATTTTTAAAAACTCTTAATTCATGAATCTTAAATTTTTTGAATTTTTTGATTTTCGTTCCACGAATTTTGTGAAATTTTTACTTACGTTCTTTGATATGTTGAATCCGAAATTTCAAATCCATAGAGGTTCTTATCTTTTATTTTGAATCAAATATTTTGGGATTTCATAATGAAAGCCCTAATATAGAATTGTGAAAGGTTTATATCCAAAATATAGAATTTTTAAAATTTTGAATATACAATCTTAAATCTTGAAATTGAATCCCGTAAATTTTGACTCTTCTATCTACGAGAGTCGACCCTCGAAATTATCGAAGTTAGACTCACGAATCTAGAATCTTGAAATGTTTTAGGCGTGAATTTTATTTTGGGAACTCCCCTGTTTTGGACCGGATTTTGAGTTTTGACCTAGAAACGTATATCATGAAGTTTAGAACTTGAATGCGGATTAATGAAAGTTTGAAACATAATATTGAGAAGATTGATTCCTTATTTTAGAATGGACCCCATCATTTTTCTTGAACACCGGCTTTTTGAACGAAAAGGTTAAATCCCGAATCTTAGAATGAATGAATCTTAAAAAAGCACAATATCCAGAATCTATTATCTTGGAGACTTTACCGTGCATTTTCGAACGTTGAATCAAGAGTTCTGAAATTTTGAAACTTCAAATTTTTAAATAATTAATCTCTAACCTTGAATGTTGAAAATATTAAACACTCACTCTTGAACTATTCATAGACTGACTCGCTAGCATTAAACTTTGAAATATTCGAAAGTCAAATCATGTGAAGCTGAATCGTGGAAATTTTAAATGGAAAGCTCGAATTTCGGAAAACCTTAAAATTCAGTCTTGATTCGTGGAATTTTGAATCCTAATAGTTGAAAAGATTGAGTCTTCAGTAAGAATTTCAAATATTGAAAATTTTGAATCATGAAACCAAATCGTGGAAATCCGAAACTTGATGGCAAAATGATGGAGACTAAAATCTTGAATAATTCTAATGATGGATTAAATTTCCAATCTTGCAGACGATGATTGATTCTTGAAAAGTTTCTGGGACATAAATCGTCAAATGTTCGAAATTTAAATATTGAAATTATGAACCTTGTAACGAACCATGAATTTTAGTAAAGTTTGAATTTGCTTGGTTATTGATATTTTGAATTTGGAGTCTTAAACACTATAAAATTCTACTTTTTAAATTTAAGTCACGAATCTGTGATATTCATCATAAAAGCTTTGTTATTAATCTCGAAAAAATTTGTACTTTGAATATAGATTCCCGAAACATCTGAATCTTCAATCTCGACGTGTTTAAAACCGGAAATTGAATCAAGAAAAGTACAAATCTTAAATCTGGCGAAATTCAAATCAGGTAGAAGTGAAAGTCTCATGAATTTGAATATTTGAATGTTCAGAAGGTAAACACGGATTTGTTGGAAACTCTTGATTCTTGAATCTTTAATATTCCAGTTTTAAATTTTGAAATTGTAGAACTTCGATCACGAATTTTGTGAAGATTGTACTTAAGTATTTGTGAAATTTTAAATCTAGAATTTCAAACTTTCCAATTTTTCTAATCATGAATTTTGTGCCATATTTTTTTTGGATATTCATCATGATAGCCGTAACGTAGAAATCTTTAAATGTTTACATCTTGAATCTAGAATTTTAAAAAGTTTGAATCCTCAGTCTTAATTCTTGAAATGTTTGAACCTTGATTCGTGGAAATTTTGAATCATAATAATTGAAAATTTCGAGTCTTCACTACGAATTTCAATATTGAATTTTTTTTGAATCATGGAATAAAAATCATTGAATTTCGAAACTTGTATGATGAAAGAATGGAACCATCTTGAATCTTATGTACTTACCATGAAAATACAAAATTTCAAATCTTGTAAGCGATTCTTGATTCTTGAAAAGTTTGGCTCTTAAATCGTCAAATGTTGGAATTTGGGATGATGAAAAGTGTGAAATTTGTAACATTTGATTATGAAAAATGTGATTGAAAATTTAATATATTAAATCATCGAAATTTTGAACCTTTAAAATTTCGAATTTCTAGAAGTGCGAACCGTGAATTTTATAAAGTTTGAGCTTACTTGATTATTGACTTTTTGAATCGGTATCTTGATTCCCATAAATTTCTACTGTTAAATTTTAAGCCATAAATCAGGGATATTTAATATAAAAGCTCTAATATAGATCTTGAAAAAGTTTGTGCTTTGAATATATTCCTAGCAAGTATGAATGTTCAATCCTGAAATGTTTAAATCTTGAATACACGAATTGGAATCCTCGGTCTTGAAATTGAACTAGCTGAAGCACGAATCTTAAATCTGCAATCTTAAATCTTGAATCTACAATCTACAATCTTGAAATTGAATCTTGTAGAAATCGATAATGTAGAAATCCTTAAATGTTTACAGCTTGAATCTACAATTTAAAAAAGTTTGAATCCTCAATCTTAATTGTTGAAATGTTTGAACCTTGATTCGTGGAAATTTTGAAACATAATAGCTGAAAAAATCTAGTCTTCACTAAGAATGTCAATGTTCAAAATTTTTGAATCATGAAACAAAAATTGTAGAATTTTGAAACTTGGACGATGAAAGAATGAATGAATCTTCAAAAAGCACAATATTCAGAATCTATACCATGGATTTTCTAACGTTGAATCAAGAGATCTGAAATTTTGAAACCTCAAATTTTCAAATATTTAATCTCTAACCTTGAATGTTGAAAATGTTAAATTCTCACTCTTGAACTATTCATAGACTGACTCGCAAGCACTAAACTTTGAGATATTCGAAAGTTGAATCATGTGAAGATGAATCGTGGAAATTTGAATTTGGAAAGCCTGAATTTGAATCCTCGATCTTGAAATTGAACTCGCTAAAATACGAATCTTAAATCTGCAGAAATTCGAATCTCGAAATTGTCAATGTTAAACCCATGAATCCAAAATATTGAAATGTTCAGAACGTGAACACTGATTTTCGGAAATTCTTGATTCATGAATCTAATATGTTTGAATCTTAAAAATTTTGAATATTTAGAATTTCGTTTCATGAGTTTTGTGAAATTTTTTCTTGCGCGTTTTGAAATTTTGAATCTGGAATTTTAAACTCATAAAGGTTCTTATCTTGAATTTTGAATCATATATTTTGGGCATTCGTCATGAAAGCCTTAAGATAGAATTGTAAAAGGTTCATATAACTTAAATATAGAATTTTTAAAATTTCGAATCTACAATCTTAAATCTTGAAATTGAATCCTGTAAAGTTTGACTCTTTTATCTGCGGGAGTCGACCCTAGTAATTATCGAAGTTAGGCTCATGAATCAAGAGTTTTGAAATGTGTGGAGAGTGAACATTAATTTGGAAACTCCCAAGTTTTAAATCTGCAGAAATTCGAATCTCCAAATTTTCAAAGTTATACGCATGAATCTTAAATATTGAAATGTTCAAAATGTGAACATTGATTTTTAAAAACTCTTAATTCATCGAATCTTAAATTTTTTGAATTTTTTGATTTTCGTTCCACGAATTTTGTGAAATTTTTACTTACGTGCTTTGAAATGTTGAATCCGAAATTTTAAATCCATAAAGGTTGTTATCTTTTATTTTGAATCAAATATTTTGGGCTTTCATAACGAAAGCCCTAATATAGAATTGTGAAAGGTTTATATCCAAAATATAGAATTTTTAAAATTTTGAATCTACAATCTTAAATCTTGAAATTGAATCCCGTAAATTTTGACTCTTCTATCTACGAGAGTCGACCCTCGAAATTATCGAAGTTAGACTCACGAAACTAGAATCTTGAAATGTTTGAGGCGTGAATATTAATTTGGAAACTCTCGTGTTTTGGACCGGATTTTGAGTTTTGACCTAGAAACGTATATCATGAAGTTTAGAACTTGAATACGGATTAATGAAAGTTCGAAACATAAATATTGTGAAGATTGATTCCTTATTCTAGAATGGACCAACTCATTTTACTTGAACACCGGCTTTTTGATCGAAAAGATTAAATCCCGAATCTTAGAATGAATGAATCTTAAAAAAGCACAATATCCGAAATCTATTATCTTGGAAACTTTACCGTGGATTTCCGAACGTTGAATCAAGATTTCTGAAATTTGGAAACTTCAAATTTTTAAATAATTAATCTCTAACCTTGATGTTGAAAATATTAAATACTCACTCTTGAACTATTCATAGACTGACTTGCTAGCATTAAACACTGAAATATTCGAAAGCCAAATCATGTGAAGCTGAATCGTGGAAATTTTAAATGGAAAGCTCGAAATTCTGAAAACCTTAAATTTCAGTCTTGATTCGCGGAAATTTTGAATCCTAATAGTTGAAAAGATTGAGTCTTCAGTAAGAATTTCAAATATTGAAAATTTTGAATCATGAAACCAAATCGTGGAAATCCGAAACTTGATGGCAAAATGATGGAGACTAAAATCTTGAATCTTGAATAATTCTAATGATAGATTAAATTTCCAATCTTGCAGACGATGATTGATTCTTGAAATGTTTTGGGACATAAATCGTCAAATGTTCGAAATTTAAATATTGAAATTATGAACCTTGTAATACTCGAACTTTATAATTGAATACTCCAATGTTATAATCTTGATCGCTTAAGATTGTAAATTTGAAAGCAAATTTGAAATCTTAAATCTTCAAAATTATGAATTTTGAATTTGGAGTCTTAAACACTATAAAATTCTAGTTTTTAAATTTAAGCCATGAATTTGTGATATTCATCATAAAGCACTGTTATTAATCTCAAAAAAGTTTGTACTTTGAATATTGATTCCCGAAACGTCTAAATCTTCAACCTCGACATGTTTGAAACCGGAAATTGAATCAAGAAAAGTACAAATCTAAAATGTGCCGAAATTCAAATCAGGTAGAAGTCAAAGTCTCATGAATTTTGAATATTGAAATGTTCAGAAGGAGAACACTGATTTCATGGAAACTCCTGATTCTTGAATCTTTTATGTTCCGGTTTTAAATTTTGAAATTGTAAAACTTCTATCACGAATTTTGTGAAGTTTTTACTTAAGTTTTTGTGAAATTTTAAAACTAGAATTTCAAAGTTTCCAATTTTCTAATCATGAATTTCGTGCCATATTTTTTTTGGATATTCATAATGAAAGCCGCAACGTAGAAATCCTTAAATGTTTACATCTTGAATCAAGAATTTTAAAAAGTTTGAATCCTCAATCTTAATTCTTGAAATGTTTGAACCTTGATTCGTCGTGGAAATTTTGAATCACAATAATTGAAAAATTCGAGTCTTCACTAAGAATTTCATTATTGAAATTTTTTGAATCATGGAATAAAAATGATAGAATTTTGAAACTTGTACGATGAAAGAATGGAACCATCTTGAATCTTGGGTACTTACCATGAAAATATAAAATTTAAAATCTTGTAAACCATTCTTGATTCTCGAAAAGTTTGGCTCTTAAATCGTCAAATGTTGGAATTTGGGCTTATGAAAAGTGTGAAATTTGTAACATTTGATTGTGAAAAATGTGATTGAAAATTTAATATATTAAATCATCGAAATTTTGAATCTTTAAAATTTTGAATTTCTAGAAGTTCGAACCGTGAATTTTGTAAAGTTTGAGCTTACTTGATTATTGACTTTTTGAATCTGTATCTTGAATCCCATAAATTTCTATTATTAAATTTTAAGCCATTAATCTAGGATGTTTAACATAAAAGCTCTAATATAGATCACGAAAGCCCTGAGATAGAGTTGTAAAAGGTTTATATCTTAAATATAGATTTTTTAAAATTTTGAATCTACAATCTTAAATCTTGAAATTGAATCCATTAGAAATCCATAATGTAGAAATCCTTAAATGTTTGCAGCTTGAATCTAGAATTTTAAGAAGTTTGAATCCTCAATCTTAATTGTTGAAATGTTTGAACCTTGATTTGGGGAAATTTTGAATCATAATAGCTGAAAAATTCGAGTCTTCACTAAGAATTTCAATATTGAAAATTTTTGAATCATGAAACGAAAATCGTAGAATTTTGAAACTTGGACGATGTAAGAATGAATGAATCTTCAAAACGCACAATATCCGAAATCTATACCATGGATTTTCTAACGTTGAATCAAGCGATATGAAATTTTGAAACTTCAAAATTTTCAAATATTTAATCTCTAACCTTGATTGTTGAAAATTGAAATTCTCACTCTTGAACTATTCATAGGCTGACTCGCGAGCACTAAACTTTGAGATATTCGAAAGCTGAATCATGTGAAGATGAATCATGGAAATTTGAGTTTGGAAAGCTTGAATTTGAATCCTCGATCTTGAAATTGAACTCGCTAAAATACGAATCTTAAATTTGCAGAAATTCGAATCTCGAAATTGTCAATGTTAAACCCATGAATCCAAAATATTGAAATGTTCAGAACGTGAACACTGATTTTTGGAAACTCTTGATTCATGAATCTAATATGTTTGAATCTTAAAAATTTTGAATATTTAGAATTTCGTTTCAAGAGTTTTGTAAAAAAAAATCTTGCGCGTTTTGAAATTTTGAATCTGGAATTTTAAATTCATAAAGGTTCTTCTCTTGAATTTTGAATCAAATATTTTGAGCTTTCGTCATGAAAGCCTTAAGATAGATTGTAAAAGGTTTATATATTTTAAACATATATTTTTTAATATTTCGAATCTACAATCTTAAATCTTAAATCTTGAAATTGAATACTGTAAAGTTTGACTCTTTTATCTGTGGGAGTCGACCCTCGAAATTATCGAAGTTAGGCTCATGAATCGGGAGTTTTGAAATGTGTGGAGAGTGAACATTAACTTGGAAACTCCCAAGTTTTAAATCTGCAGAAATTCGACTCTCCAAATTTTCAAAGTTATACACATGAATCTTAAATACTGAAATGTTCAGAATGTGAACATTGATTTTTAGAAACTCTTAATTCATGAATCTTAAATTTTTTGAATTTTTTGATTTTCGTTCCATGAATTTTGTGTAATTTTTACTCACGTACTTTGAAATGTTGAATCCGAAATTTTAAATCTATAGAGGTTCTTATCTTTTATTTTGAATCAAATATATTGGGATTTCACAATGAAAGCCCTAATATATACTTGTGAAAGGTTTATATCCAAAATATAGAATTTTAAAAATTTTGAATCTACAATCTTAAATCTTGAAATTGAATCCCGTAAATTTTGACTCTTCTATCTACGAGAGTCGACCCTGGAACTTATCGAAGTTAGACTCACGAATCTAGAATTTTGAAATGTTTGAGGCGTGAATATTAATTTGGAAACTCCCGTATTTTGGACCAGATTTTGAGTTTTGACCTAGAAACGTATATCATGATGTTTAGAACTTGAATACGGATTAATGAAAGTTCGAAACATAATACTGAGAAGATTGATTCCTTATTCTAGAATGGACCCCATCATTTTACTTGAACACCGGCTTTTTGAGCGAAAAGATTAAATCCCGAATCTTAGAACGAATGAATCTTTAAAAAGCACAATATTCGGAATCAATTATCCTGGAGACTTTACCGTGGATTTTCAAACGTTGAATCAAGAGTTCTGAAATTTTGAAACTTCAAATATTTAAATAATTAATCTCTAACCTTGAATGTTGAAAATATTAAACATTCACTCTTGAACTATTCATAGACCGACTCGCTAGCATTAAACTTTGAAATATTCGAAAGTCAAATCATGTGAAGCTAAATCGTGGAAATTTTAAATGGAGAATTTGTTGCAAATAAACGAAATTCAACATTTAATATTACGTTAGTTGAAACTAGATGGAATGTGAGTATATTAGTATAATAGATTTTGAAACAAATGTTGATTTCATCCGGTATATTAATGAATTGAATAATATGAATGAAAATTTAATTCAATGGAATTATTGAAAATTTAATTTATAATTTCTAAATTTAATGAAATTGAAAATTTAACACTGGAATGAATAAATTAATCAACTCTAAATTTACATTTAAATTTGGTCAAATTAGTATAAATGATTAAGAAAGTCAAATTTGATGAAATTTGTTAATTATAGAGTTGAAATTAAAAAGTAATTTAATTAATTTGTTTTTAATTTATTTAATTAATATAAAAATAGCCATTTTGGTCACGGATTCGGATTTCAACGAAACAAGTTTTATCGGATCCATAACAGTGAATTATTGTAGGATTTCAAGTTTCGTATCGATCGGACTTGTCGTTGGATCGTATGGGCTTGAAACGCCTTGAAATCGATTAATTGAAATCAATTTGAAAAATATTTATTTTAGCATAATTTCTTCATACGATGCATTTTGAACCTGAAACCTTTTACGTTGCGTTTGAAATATTTTAAAACACCTATTTTGATATATGGGTTTACCCAATTTCGTTCCGTGGTCAGAACGGGCTTTTTAGGCCAGTTTGTCGTTAGCGCGTATATTCAACCCGATCCATCTATTCTATATTTCAGTTGTCAACAAATACCCAATGATAAACCCTAGCAGCCTCTATTCCTCATTTCTATACGTACAGAAACTCTATGCTCCTCTTCCTCAATGGCTGTAAACCCTAATTTATCCAATTCAAATTTCAATTCAAAAATCAACTTCAAAATTTCAAACTCCTTAGAAAAATTTTGAAAAAATATACATCGAAGATCTAATTGATACGAACCTACTTTTACTGTTCGTTTTTCGAGACAGTGATCTGATTGATCAGAAATCGCGGTCAAAGTCAATTTGGGCATTTTCGATTTCTTCGTCAATCAACGAAATTTAGATATGGGTTTCGTAGAGGGTGTCGTTGGGAGTCTAGAGGTGGTGGTCGCATCACCTACTTCGACCTGTGGTGATTTGAATCGACGAACTAGGGTTTCGAAACCCTAGTTTTGTGCGTACGGCGGCGCTGCTGTAGGAGGCCGCGGTGGGGGCCAGGCCACGCGTCTTGCAGAGGCGAGCTTCTGGAGGGTGACGACATGGCCAACGACGGCAGGGGTTGGTGAAGGAAGGCGGTCAAAGTTGCATTCTGGTTCGAGCGTTCGTTTCCTGTTCGCGTGCTTTTTTCGGCGCGTGGAAGAATGGGATGACGTGGCAAAATAGAGGCAAGTATAATTTTTTTTTTTGAAATTCAATTTTGTTTTCAAACAATTAAATCGCTATAACTCTTACATACGAACTCCGTTTCACACGCGATTTTTTTTGTTAGGATCGTAACAAAAGTTCGGACATTTTGACCATTGTTTGGACGAATTCTGAGATTGTGGAATTTTTGGGTTTAAATTGATTTGAATTCAATTTAAATTCAAATGGCGAGTGTTTTAACCCACTCACAACTTCTAAAATTTCTTATGTTTGTCAAATTTATTTATGATGTGATTTGGTTTTTATTTACAAATGTTTGGCATGTATTTAATCATCATCTCAATTAAATTGCATTTATTTGAATTAAATTGTTATTCCATATATTATTGCATATAAACTGCCAGTTAAATTAATTTATTGTTGAAAAATAAACTGCCAGTAATTAATTGTTACTTATTGATGTTATTGTTTGTTTTGGATGATGATTGTGATGGATGTATGATCTGTTGATGGATGAATGGATGTTGTATTATATATTATTTTAAACTGCAAGGTATTATGCATTTTTATTTCATTCGAGATTGCGGTTTGAAATGATATATAACCGTAATTTTATTTTAAATTACGGATTGAAATGATAAATATCCATATCACTTGACCATAGGATAGAGAATTATATACCGACACCGCCGTGGACTATATAGAAATTTAAATATTGAAATTGTGAACCTTGTAATACTCTAACTTTATAATTGAATACTCCAATGTTATAATCTTGATCGCTTAAGAATGTAAATTTGAAAGTAAATTTGAAATCTTAAACATCAAAATTATGAATTTTGAATTTTAAAGATTTCGAATTTTTAAATTTTAAAACTTCGAACCTTGAATTTAGTAAAGTTTGAACTTGCTTCGTTATTGAGATCTTGAATTTGGAGTCTTAAACATTATAAAATTCTACTTTTTAAATTTAAGCCATGAATCTGTGATATTCACCATAAAAGCTCTGTTATTAATCTCGAAAAAGTTTGTGTAGATTCCCGAAACATTTGGATCTTCAATCTCGACATGTTTGAAACTGGAAATTGAATCAAGAAAAGTACAAATCTAAAATCTGTCGAAATTCAAATCAGGTAGAAGTCAAAGTCTCATGAATTTTGAATATTGAAATGTTCAGAAGGAGAACACTGATTTCTTGGAAGCCCCTGATTCTTGAATCTTTTATGTTCCAGTTTTAAATATTTTAAGTTTTGAAATTGTAGAACTTCGAATCACGAATTTTATGAAGTTTTTACCTAAGTATTTGTGAAATCTTAAATCTAGAATTTCAAACTTTCCAATTTTCTAATCATGAATTTCGTGCCATATTTTTATTGGACATTCATCATGAAAGCCGTAACGTAGAAATCCTTAAATGTTTACATCTTGAATCTAGAATTTTAAAAAGTTTGAGTCCTCAATCTTAATTTTTGAAATGTTTGAACGTTGATTCGTGGAAATTTTGAATCATAATAGTTGAAAGATTCGAGTCTTCACTAAGAATTTCAATATTAAATTTTTTTGACTCATGGAATAAAAATCATAGAATTTCGAAACTTGTACGATGAAAGAATGGAACCATCATGAATCTTGGGTACTTATCATGAAAATATAAAATTTCAAATCTAGTAAACGATTCTTGATTCTTGAAAAGATTGGCTCTTAAATCGTCAAATGTTGGAATTTGGGATTATGAAAATTGTGAAACTTGTAACATTTGATTGTGAAAAATGTGATTGAAAATTTAATATATTAAATCATCGAAATTTTGAATCTTTAAAATTTTGAATTTCTAGTAGTTCAAACCGTGAATTTTGTAAAGTTTGAGCTTACTTGATTATTGACTTTTTGAATCTGTATCTTGAATCCCATAAATTTCTATTGTTAAATTTTAAGCCATAAAGTTTGTGCTTTGAATATATTCCTAGCAAGTTTGAATGTTCAATCCTGAAATGTTTAAATCTTGAAAACACGAACTGGAATCTTCGGACTTGAAATTGAATTATCTATAGTACGAATCTTAAATCTGCAGAAATTCAAATCTCGAAATTGTCATAGTTAAACCCATGAATTCAAAATATTGAAATGTTCAGAACGTGAACATTAATTTTTGGAAACTCTTGATTCATGAATCTAATATGTTTGACTCTTAAAAATTTTGAACTTTTCGAATTCCGTTTCGTGAATTTTTTGAAACTTTTACTTACATGTTTTGAAATTTTTAATCTGAAATTTTAAATCCATAAAGGTTCTTATCTTGAATTTTGAATTAATTATTTTAGGCTTTCATCATGAAAGCCCTAAGGTAGAATTGTAAAAGGTTTATATCTTAAATATATATTTTTTTAAATTTTGAATCTAAAATCTTAATTCCTGAAATTGAATCCTGTAGAAATCCATAATGTAGAAATCCTTAAATGATTACAGCTTGAAACTAGAATTTTAAAAAGTTTGAATCCTCAATCTTAATTGTTGAAATATTCGAACCTTGATTCGTGAAAATTCTGAATCATAATAACTGAAAAATTCGAGTCTTCATTAAGAATTTCAATATTGAAAATTTTTGAATCTTGAAACAAAAATCGTAGAATTTTGAAACTTGGACGATGAAAGAATGAATGAATCTTAAAAAAGCACAATACCCGGAATCTATACCATGGATTTTCTAACGTTGAATCAAGAGATCTGAAATTTTGAAACTTCGAAATTTTCAAATATTTAATCTCTAACCTTGAATGTTGAAAATATTAAATTCTCACTCTTGAACTATTCATGGACTGACTCGCGAGCACTAAACTTTGAGATATTCGAAAGTTGAATCATGTGAAGCAGAATCGTGGGTTTGGAAAGCCTGAATTTGAATCCTCGATCTTGCTATAGAACTCACTGAAATACGAATCTTAAATCTACAGAAATTCGAATCTCGAAATTGTCAATGTTAAACTCATCAATCAAAAATATTGAAATGTTCAGAACGTGAACACTGATTTTTGGAAACTCTTGATTCATGAATCTAATATGTTTGAATCTTAAAAATTTTGAATATTTAGAATTTCATTTCACGACTTTTGTGAAATTTTTCTTTCGTGTTTTGAAATTTTGAATCTGGAATTTTAAATTTATAAAGGTTCTTATCTTGAATTTTGAATCAAATATTTTGGGCTTTCGTCATGAAAGCCCTAAGATAGAATTGTAAAAGGTTTATATATCTTAAATATAGATTTTTTAAAATTTCGAATCTACTGTCTTAAATCTTGAAATTGAATCCTGTAAAGTTTGACTCGTTTATCTGCGGGAGTCGACCCTCGAAATTATCGAAGTTAGGCTCATGAATCGGGAGTTTTGAAATGTGTGGAGACTGAACATTAATTTGGAAACTCCCAAGTTTTAAATCTGCAGAAATTCGAATATCCAAATTTTCAAAGTTATACCCATGAATCTTAAATATTTAAATGTTCAGAGTGTGAACATTGATTTTTACAAACTCTTAATTCATGAAGCTTAAAATTTTTGAATTCTCTGATTTTCGTTCCACGAATTTTGTGAAATTATTACTAACGTGCTTTGAAATGTTGAATTCGAAATTTTAAATCCATAGAGGTTCTTTTATTTTATTTTGAATCAAATATTTTGGGATTTCATAATGAAAGCCCTAATGTAGAATTGTGAAAGGTTTATATCCAAAATATAGAATTTTTAAAATTTTGAATCTGCAATCTTAAATCTTGAAATTGAATCCCGTTAATTTCGACTCTTCTATCTATGAGAGTCGACCCTCGAAATTATCGAAGTTAGACTCACGAATCTAAAATTTTGATATGTTTGAGGCGTGAATATTTATTTGGAAACTTTTGAGTTTTGGACCGGATTTGGAGTTTTGACCTAGAAACGTATATCATGAAGTTTAGAACTTGAATATGGATTAATGAAAGTTCGAAACATAAATATTGAGAAGATAATTCCTTATTCTAGAATGGACCCCATCATTTTACTTGAACATCGGCTTTTTGATCGAAAAGATTAAAACCCGAATATTAGAGTGAATTAATCTTAAAAAAGCACAATATCCGGAATCTATTATCTTGGAAACTTTAACATGGATTTTCGAACGTTGAATCAAGAGTTCTGAAATTTTGAAATTTCAAATTTTTAAATAATTAATCTCTAACCTTGAATGTTGAAAATATTAAATACTCACTCTTGAACTATTCATAGACTGACTCGCTAAAATTAAACTTTGAAATATTCGAAAGTCAAACATGTGAAGCTGAATCGTGGAAATTTTAAACGGAAAGCTTGTATTTCTGAAAACCTTAAATTTCAGTTTTGATTCGTGGAAATTTTGAATCCTAATAGTTGAAAAGCTTGAGTCTTCAGTAAGAATTTCAAATATTGAAAATTTTGAATCATGAAACCAAAATCGTGGAAATCCGATGATGGAAACTTAAATCTTGAATCTTGAATAATTCTTATGATAGATTAAATTTCCAATCTTGCAGACGATGATTGATTCTTGAAAAGTTTCTGGGACATAAATCGTCAAATGTTCAAAATTTAAACATTGAAATTATGAACCTTGTAATACTCGAACTTTATAATTGAATACTCCAATGTTATAATCTTGATCGCTTAAGATTGTAAATTTGAAAGTAAATTTGAAATCTTAAATCTTCAAAATTATGAATTATAAAGATTTCGAATTTTTAATTTTTAAAACTTCGAACCATGAAGTTAGTAAAGTTTGAACTTGCTTGGTTATTGAGATTTTGAATTTGGATTCTTAAACGCTATAAAATTCTACTTTTTAAACTTAAGCCATGAATCTGTGATATTCATCATAAAAGCTCTGTTATTAATCTCGAAAAAGTTTGTACTTTGAATCTAGATTCCCGAAACGTCTGAATCTTCAATCTCGACATGTTTGAAACCGAATCAAGAAAAGTACAAATCTAAAATCTGCCGAAATTCAAATCAGGCAGAAGTCAAAGTCTCATTAATTTTGAATATTGAAATGTTCGGAAGGAGAACGCTGATTTCTTGGAAACTCCTGACTCTTGAATCTTTTATATTCCAGTTTTAAATATTTTGAGTTTACAAATTGTAGAACTTCGAATCACGAATTTTGTGAAGTTTTTACTTATGTATTTGTGAAATTTTAAATCTAGAGTTTCGAACTTTCCAATTTTCTAATCATGAATTTCGTGCCATATTTTTTTTGGATATTCATCATGAAAGCCATAACGTAGAAATCCTTAAATGTTTACATCTTCAATCTAGAATTTTAAAAGTTTTGAATCCTCAATCTTAATTCTTGAAATGTTTGAACCTTGATTCGTGGAAATTTTGAATCATAAAAATTGAAAAATTGAGTCTTCACTAAGAATTTCAATATTGAATTTTTTTGGATCATGAAGTAAAAATCATAAAATTTCGAAACTTGTACGATGAAAGAATGGAACCATCTTGAGTCTTGGGTACTTATCATGAAAATATAAAATTTCAAATCTTGTAAACGGTTCTTGATTCTTGAAAAGTTTGGCTCTTAAATCGTCAAATGTTGGAATTTAGGATTATGAAATGTGTGAAACTTGTAACATTTGATCGTGAAAAATGTGATTGAAAATTTAATATATTAAATCATCAAAATTTTGAATCATTAAAATTTTGATTTTCTAGAAGTTCGAACCATGAATTTTGTAAAGCTTGAGCTTACTTGATTATTGACTTTTTGAATTTATATCTTGATTCCCATAAATTTCTATTGTTAAATTTTAAGCCAAAAATCTAGGATATTTAATATAAAAGCTCTAATATAGATCTTGAAAAAGTTTGTGCTTTGAATATATTCCTAGCAAATTTGAATGTTCAATCCTGAAATGTTTAAATCTTGAATACACGAATTGGAATCCTCGGTCTTGAAATTGAACTGGCTAAAGTACGAATCTTAAATCTGTAGAAATTCAAATCTCGAAATTGTCGATGTTAAACCCATGAATTCAAAATATTGAAATGTTCAGAACATGAACATTATTTCTGGAAACTCTTGATTCATGAACCTAATATGTTTGAATCTTGAAAATTTTGAACTTTTAGAATTCCGTTTCGCGAATTTTTTGAAATTTTTACTTGCGTGTTTTGAAATTTAGAATCTTGAATTTTGAATTAATTATTTTAGGCTTTCATCATGAAAGCCCTAAGATAGAATTGTAAAAGGTTTATATCTTAAATATAGATTTTTTAAAATTTTGAATCTACAATCTTAAATCTTGAAATTGAATCCTGTAAATTTTGACTCTTTTATCTGCGCGAGTCGACCCTCGAAATTATCGAAGTTGGACTTATGAATCGTGAGTTTTGAAATCTGTGGATAGTGAACATTGATTTGGAAACTCCCAAGTTTTGAATCTGCAGAAATTCGAATCTCCAAATTGACAATTATGCCCATGAATCTCAAATATTGAAATGTTCGGAATGTGAACATTGATTTTTAGAAACTCTTGATTCATGAATCTTTGAATTTTTGAATTTTTTGAATTCCGTTGCTCAAATTTTGTGAAATTTTTTACTTACGTGTTTTGAAATTTGAATCTGGAATTTTAAATCCATAGAGGTTCTGATCTTTTATTTTGAATCAAATATTTTGGGCTTTCGTCATGATGAAAGCCCTAATTTGAATCCATAGAATTTTTAAATTTTTTAATCTACCATCTTAAATCTTGAAATTAAATCCCATAAAATTTGACTCTTCTATCTACCTGAGTCGACCCTTGAAATTATCGAAATTAGATTCGTGAATCTAAAATTTTGAAATGTTTGTGGCGTGAACATTAATTTTGGAACTCCTGAGTTTTTGATCGGATTTTAAGTTTTGACATAGAAACATATATCATGAAGTTTAGAACTTGAATATGGATTAATGAAAGTTCGAACATAAATATTGTGAAGATCGATTCCTTATTCTAGAACGGACCCCATCATTTTACTTGAACACCGGCTTTTTGAATCGAAAAGACTAAATCCCGAATCTTAGAATGAATGAATCTTAAAAAAGCAAAATATTCGGAGTCTATTATCTTGGAAACTTTACCATGGATTTTCGAACATTGAATCAAGATTTCTGAAATTTTGAAACTTCATATTTTTAAATATTAAATCTCTAACCTTGAATGTTGAAAATAAAAAATACTCACTCTTGAACTATTCATAGACTGAATTGCGAGCATTAAACTTTGAGATACAAAAGTTGAATCATGTGAAGCTGAATTGTGTAAATTTAAAATGGAAAGCACTAATTTCCGAAACCTTAAATTTCAGTCTTCATTCATGGAAACTTTGAATCCTAATAGTAGAAAAGCTTAGAGTCTTCAGTAAGAATTTCAAATACTGAAAATTTTGAATCACGAAACCAAAATCGTAGAAATCCGAAACAAGATGGTAAAATGATGGAAACTTAAATCTTGAATAATTTTAACGATAGATTAAATTTCCAACCTTGCAGACGATTCTTGATTTTTGGAAAGTTTCTGGGACATAAATCGTCAAATGTTCGAATTTTAAATATTGAAATTATGAATCTTGTAATACTCGAACTTTATAATTGAATACTTCAAAATTATGAATTGAACTTTATAATTTGAAATCTTAAATCTTCAAAATTATAAATCCGAATTTTTTATTTTTAAAACTTCGAACCATGAATTCTGTGAAGTTTGAACTTGCTTGGCTATTGAGATTTTGAATTTTTCATTAGTCTCGAAAAAGTTTTTTCTTAGATTCCTGAGAAGTCTGAATCTTCAATCACGATAAGTTTGAATCTTGAAATTGAATCAAGAAAAATACAAATCTAAAATTTGCCGAAATTCAAATAAGGTAGAATTCAAAGTCTCTTTAATTTTGAATATTGAAATTTTCAAAAGGAGAACATTCATTTCTTGGAAACTCTTAATTCTAGACTCTTTGTGTTCCAGTTTTAAAATTTTTGAGTTGTAAATTTGAAAGTAAATTTGAAATCTTAAATCTTCAAAATTATGAATTTTGAATTTTAAAGATTCCGAATTTTTTATTTTTACACTTCGAACCATGAATTTTAGTAAAGTTTGAATTTGCTTGGTTATTGAGATTTTGAATTTGGAGTCTTAAACACTATAAAATTCTACTTTTTAAATTTAAGTCACGAATCTGTGATATTCATCATAAAAGCTTTGTTATTAATCTCGAAAAAGTTTGTACTTTGAATATAGATTCCCGAAACATCTGAATCTTCAATCTCGACGTGTTTAAAACCGGAAATTGAATCAAGAAAAGTACAAATCTAAAATCTGCCGAAATTCAAATCAGGTAGAAGTGAAAGTCTCATGAATTTGAATAGTGAAATGTTCAGAAGGTAAACACGGATTTATTGGAAACTCCTGATTCTTGAATCTTTTATATTCCAGTTTTAAATTTTGAAATTGTAGAACTTCGATCACGAATTTTGTGAAGTTTGTACTTAAGTATTTGTGAAATTTTAAATCTAGAATTTCAAACTTTCCAATTTTTCTAATCATGAATTTCGTGCCATATTTTTTTTTGGATATTCATCATGATAGCCGTAACGTAGAAATCTTTAAATGTTTACATCTTGAATCTAAAATTTTACAAAGTTTAAATCCTCAGTCTTAATTCTTGAAATGTTTGAACCTTGATTCGTGGAAATTTTGAATCATAATAATTGAAAAATTCGAGTCTTCACTACGAATTTCAATATTGAATTTTTTTTGAATCATGGAATAAAAATCATTGAATTTCGAAACTTGTACGATGAAAGAATGGAACCATCTTGAATCTTGTGTACTTACCATGAAAATATAAAATTTCAAATCTAGTAAGCGATTCTTGATTCTTGAAAAGTTTGGCTCTTAAATCGTCAAATGTTGGAATTTGGGATGATGAAAAGTGTGAAATTTGTAACATTTGATTATGAAAAATGTGATTGAAAATTTAATATATTAAATCATTGAAATTTTGAATCTTTAAAATTTCGAATTTCTAGAAGTGCGAACCGTGAATTTTATAAAGTTTGAGCTTACTTGATTATTGACTTTTTGAATCGGTATCTTGATTCCCATAAATTTCTATTGTTAAATTTTAAGCCATAAATCTGGGATATTTAATATAAAAGCTCTAATATAGATCTTGAAAAAGTTTGTGCTTTGAATATATTCCTAGCAAGTATGAATGTTCAATCCTGAAATGTTTAAATCTTGAATACACGAATTGGAATCCTCGGTCTTGAAATTGAACTAGCTGAAGCACGAATCTTAAATCTGCAATCTTAAATCTTGAATCTACAATCTTAAATCTTGAAATTGAATCTTGTAGAAATCCATAATGTAGAAATCCTTAAATGTTTACAGCTTGAATATACAATTTAAAAAAGTTTGAATCCTCAATCTTAATTGTTGAAATGTTTGAACCTTGATTCGTGGACATTTTGAAACATAATAGCTGAAAAAATCTAGTCTTCACTAAGAATGTCAATGTTGAAATTTTTTGAATCATGAAACAAAAATCGTAGAATTTTGAAACTTGGACGATGAAAGAATGAATGAATCTTCAAAAAGCACAATATTCAGAATCTATACCATGGATTTTCTAACGTTGAATCAAGAGATCTGAAATTTTGAAACCTCAAATTTTCAAATATTTAATCTCTAACCTTGAATGTTGAAAATGTTAAATTCTCACTCTTGAACTCTTCATGGACTGACTCGCGAGCACTAAACTTTGAGATATTCGAAAGTTGAATCATGTGAAGATGAATCGTGGAAATTTGAATTTGGAAAGCCTGAATGTGAATCCTCGATCTTGAAATTGAACTCACTAAAATACGAATCTTAAATCTGCAGAAATTCGAATCTCGAAATTGTCAATGTTAAACCCATGAATCCAAAATATTGAAATGTTCAGAACGTGAACACTGATTTTCGGAAACTCTTGATTCATGAATCTAATATGTTTGAATCTTAAAATTTTTGAATATTTAGAATTTCGTTTCATGAGTTTTGTGAAATTTTTTCTTGCGCGTTTTGAAATTTTGAATCTGGAATTTTAAACTCATAAAGGTTCTTATCTTGAATTTTGAATCATATATTTTGGGCTTTCGTCATGAAAGCATTAAATATAGAATTTTGAATTGTAAAAGGTTCATATAACTTAAATAATGAATTTTTAAAATTTCGAATCTACAGTCTTAAATCTTGAAATTGAATCCTGTAAAGTTTGACTCTTTTATCTGCGGGAGTAGACCCTCGAAATTATCGAAGTTAGGCTCATGAATCGAGAGTTTTGAAATGTGTGGAGAGTGAACATTAATTTGGAAACTCCCAAGTTTTAAATCTGCAGAAATTCGAATCTCCAAATTTTCAAAGTTATACGCATGAATCTTAAATATTGAAATGTTCAAAATGTGAACATTGATTTTTAAAAACTCTTAATTCATCGGATCTTAAATTTTTTGAATTTTTTTATTTTCGTTCCACGAATTTTGTGAAATTTTTACTTACGTGCTTTGAAATGTTGAATCCGAAATTTTAAATCCATAAAGGTTGTTATCTTTTATTTTGAATCAAATATTTTGGGATTTCATAACGAAAGCCCTAATATAGAATTGTGAAAGGTTTATATCCAAAATATAGAATTTTTAAAATTTTGAATCTACAATCTTAAATCTTGAAATTGAATCCCGTAAATTTTGACTCTTCTATCTACGAGAGTCGACCCTCGAAATTATCGAAGTTAGACTCACGAAACTAGAATCTTGAAATGTTTGGGGCGTGAATATTAATTTGGAAACTCCCGTGTTTTGGACCGGATTTTGAGTTTTGACCTAGAAACGTATATCATGAAGTTTAGAACTTGAATACGGATTAATGAAAGTTCGAAACATAAATATTGAGAAGATTGATTCCTTATTCTAGAATGGACCAAATCATTTTACTTGAACACCGGCTTTTTGATCGAAAAGATTAAATCCCGAATCTTAGAATGAATGAATCTTAAAAAAGCACAATATCCGAAATCTATTATCTTGGAAACTTTACCGTGGATTTCCGAACGTTGAATCAAGAGTTTTGAAATTTGGAAACTTCAATTTTTCAAATATTTAATCTCTAACCTTGATGTTGAAAATATTAAATACTCACTCTTGAACTATTCATAGACTGACTTGCTAGCATTAAACATTGAAATATTCGAAAGTCAAATCATGTGAAGCTGAATCGTGGAAATTTTAAATGGAAAGCTCGAAATTCTGAAAACCTTAAATTTAAGTCTTGATTCGCGGAAATTTTGAATCTTAATAGTTGAAAAGATTGAGTCTTCAGTAAGAATTTCAAATATTGAAAATTTTGAATCATGAAACAAAAATCGTGGAAATCCAAAACTTGATGGCAAAATGATGGAGACTAAAATCTTGAATCTTGAATAATTCTAATGATAGATTAAATTTCCAATCTTGCGGACGATGATTGATTCTTGAAAAGTTTCTGGGTCATAAATCGTCAAATGTTCGAAATTTAAATATTGAAATTATGAACCTTGTAATACTCGAATTTAATAATTGAATACTCCATTGTTATAATCTTAATCGCTTAAGTTTGTAAATTTGAAAGTAAATTTGAAATCTTAAATCTTCAAAATTATGAATTATGAATTTTAAAGATTCTGAATTTTTTATTTTTAAAACTTCGAACCATGAATTTAGTAAAGTTTGAACTTTGAATATAGATTCTCGAAACGTCTAAATCTTCAATCTCGACATGTTTGAAACCGGAAATTAAATCAAGAAAAGTACAAATCTAAAATCTGTCGAAATTCAAATCATGTAGAAGTCAAAGTCTCATGAATTTTGAATATTGAAAATGTTCAGAAGGAGAACACTGATTTCATGGAAACTCCTGATTCTTGAATCCTTTATGTTCCAGTTTTAAGTTTTGAAATTGTAGAACTTCGATCACGAATTTTATGAAGTTTTTACTTAAGTATTTGTGAATTTTAAATCTAGAATTTCAAACTTTCCAATTTTCTAATCATGAATTTCGTGCCATATTTTTATTGGATATTCATAATGAAAGCCGTAACGTAGAAATCCTTAAACGTTTACATCTTGAATCAAGAATTTTAAAAAGTTTGAATCCTCAATCTTAATTCTTGAAATGTTTGAACCTTGATTCATAGTGGAAATTGAGAAATTCGAGTCTTCACTAAGAATTTCAATATTGAAATTTTTTGAATAATGAAATAAAAATCATAGAATTACGAAACTTGTACGATGAACGAATGGAACCATCTTGAATCTTGCGTACTTACCATGAAAATATAAATTTCAAATCTTGTAAACGATTCTTGATTCTTGAAAAGTTTGGCTTTTAAATCCTCAAATGTTGGAATTTGGGATTATGAAAAGTGTGAAATCTGTACCATTTGATTGAGAAAAATGTGATTGAAAATTTAATATTTTGAATTTTGAATCTTTAAAATTTTGAATTTTTAGAAGTTCGAACCGTGAATTTTGAAAAGTTTGAGCTTACTTGATTATTGACTTTTTGAATCTGTATCTTGATTCCCATAAATTTTGATTGTTAAACTTTAAGCCGTAAATCTGGGATATTTAATATAAAAGCTCTAATATAGATCTTGAAAAGGCTTGTGCTTTGAATATATTCCTAGAAAGTTTGAATGTTCAATCCTGAAATGTTTAAATCTTGAATACACGAATTGTAATCCTCGGTCTTGAAATTGAACTAGCTAAAGTACGAATCTTAAATCTGCAGAAATTGAAATCTCGAAATTGTCAAAGTTAAACCCATGAATTCAAAATATTGAAATGTTCAGAACGTGAACATTGATTTTTGGAAACTCTTGATTCTTGAATCTAATATGTTTGACTCTTAAAATTTTTGAACTTTTAGAGTTCCGTTTTGTGAATTTTGTGAAATTTTTACTTACATGTTTTGAAATTTTGAATCTGGAATTTAAATCACAAAAGTTCTTACTGTGAATTTTGAAGTAATTATTTTAGGCTTTCATCATGAAAGCCCTAAAGAAATGTAAAAGGTTTATATCTTAACTATAGGTTTTTCAAAATTTTGAATCTACAATCTTAAATCCTGAAATTGAATCCTGTAGAAATCCATAATGTAGAATCCTTAAATGTTTACAACTTGAATCTCGAATTTTAAAAAGTTTGAATCCTCAATCTTAATTGTTGTTACGTTTGAACCTTGATTCGTGAAAATTTTGAATCATAATAACTGAAAATTCGAGTCTTCACCAAGAATTTCAATATTGAAATTTTTTGAATCATGAAACAAAAATCGTAGAATTTTGAAACATGGACGATGAAGGAATGAATGAATCTTAAAAAAGCACAATATCCGGAACCAATACCATGGATTTTCTAACGTTGAATCAAGGGATCTGAAATTTTGAAACTTCGAAATTTTCAAATATTTGATCTCTAACCTTGAATGTTGAAAATATTAAATTCTCACTCTTGAACTATTCATAGACTGACTCGCGAGCACTAAACTTTGAGATATTCGAAAGTTGAATCATGTAAAGCTGAATCGTGGAAATTTGAATTTGGAAAGCCTGAATTTGAAACCTCGATCTTGAAATTGAACTCGCTAAAATACGAATCTTAAATCTGCAGAAATTCGAATCTCGAATTGTCAATGTTAAACCCATGAATCCAAAATATCGAAATGTTCAGAACGTGAAAACTGATTTTGGAAACTCTTGATTCATGAATCTGAAATTTTTTGAATATTTAGAATTTTGTTTCAAGAGTTTTGTAAAAAAAAAAATCTTATGTGCTTCTGAAATTTTGAATCTGGAATTTTAAATTCATAAAGGTTCTTCTCTTGAATTTTGAATCAAATATTTTGGACTTTCGTCATGAAAGCCTTAAGGTAGAATTGTAAAAGGTTTATATATCTTAAATATAGATTTTTTAAAATTTCGATTCTACAATCTTAAATCTTGAAATTGAATCCTGTAAAGTTTGACTCTTTTATCTGCCGGTGTATACCCTCGAAATTATCGAAATTAGGCTCATGAATCGGGAGTTTTGAAATGTGTGGAGAGTGAACATTAATTTGGTAACTCTCAAGTTTTAAATCTGCAGAAATTCGACTCTCCAAATTTTCAAAGTTATACACATGAATCTTAAAAAATTGACATGAATAAGTTAAATATAGGCTTTGGTTATTATCTTGAAAATTTATGTCATTTACTGGTCAAAATTTCCAACAAAAATGAAGTTATTAAAACAAATAGACAATATTTAACTTGTTGTTTCTGTTGATAACAAAGTGTAATATAAAATGGATCCTTAGTTGATTATCAAAGTTTATCCAAGTGGTATTTTCATTTCTTTTCAATAACAAATCAAATCAAATAAGTAAAAATAGTGCTAGGATTTCAATTGCTTGCTCTCTCATTATTTTCAAGAAAAACTACACACCTAGCTCAGGTAAACTTAGGCCAGATATACCACCCATGCACTGCCTTTCGGGCTTATGTGAGGGGAGTACAGAGCATGGCGAGTGCACACACTTTCACGCATACACTATCGACCGTATGTGGTTTTTATTAAGTCTTTTCTTTACATGTTTTCCATACATCATAACCGTGAGGACTTTTAAATGAGTATGAAAACACATAATCAAAAATTCCAAATAATTCACCCATGCATAACCATGAGGACTTTTAAATGAGAGTGAACTTTGGATGTATTATTTTTTTTATTTTTATTTTATAATTTTTTTTAAGAGAGAGAGAGTTTTGCAAAATCATCTTAGCACTATTTAACTTAGAAGACAAAAAAAATGTTATATCCTTTACTTTAAATTCACCACTTTTAAAACAAAGAATTTCAATTAGGATGTATTTCATAATTAACACGTATGAATCCTATATACTAGTTAAACCATTGTTATTTATAATCAAACTTCATTTTTATTTTTTTTAAGACAACAAATAAATTTTCAATAATTTCAATTTAATAAACCAAAACCATATGTTTATCCTATATTGTTTCTTTAAAAATAAATCAAAAACACTAAAAATAAATTCTTCTTTTGTTTTTGGATTTTTTTTTTTGAGTTTTTGGAAGAAAAATGAAAAATTAATCCTGAAAAATCAAGAAGAAGATGAATCTCCCCCCACACTTGATTTTGACTGTGTTAGTCAACCCAAGTGAAAGGGATGTTTATTATTTTTTACATGAAAACAAACGGTATTTACACGAGATCAGAAAGTATATTGTCAAAAAGTAAATGAAACGGTCTTCCAAAAACCGATTCATTTGTCTCGTCGAGTATACGAGACACAGCTTAAGCTCGAAAAACCAAGCCATAAAAGATTTTGAAGTTGAATGTTGATTTCGAGAAACGAATGTTGTTTTATTGAAAATTGAGTGAGTTGTTTTGTTTTCGATGATTTTTGGGGCAGATAAAACAAGTGATTGAAATTCAAGTTTATTTTCACCAAATTGAAATTCAAGTTTGTCATTGAAAAATTCTTCAAAATTATTGATTTCAAAATCAAAATGGTGATGTAAATCTTCCCCTTCATAATTTAACAACTCATTTTCGAAAAGTCCAAAGAATTCATGTTCATTAAATTCGTCTTCCTTTTTTGAATTATCAACAACTTCATCACATATATCCATTTCAAAATCCAAAGTTGTTGTATTCAAATTTTCAGAAAAAGGAAGATCGAAATTTAAATCGAGTTTCTCACCCTCAAAAGAATTGAAATCCAACTCAATTACCGTGTTTTCAACAACTTTATTAAGATTGTTATTTTCAGTTTCAAAAGTTGTTGTTTGAAAATCGTCAATTATGGTAAAAGATGGATTATCACTTGACTCATCACACGTTGAGATTTGATTTTGTTGTTCACGTTGTTTCATATAAGTTTCAAACCACAAATTCGTGTGATCATCGTAAATTTCATTCATTTGTTCAACAAAATCCAATTTGTAGTTATTAAATTGAGAATTTTCGATTTGGATTTGTTGAGAACAAAAATTTCCACTCGTAACATGGTCAAGATTATTCCCATTGCCAAATTCGTTTGAAAAGCTGTTCCCATTTTTATATTGAGTTTGAAATTCATTTTGGAGTTCGAAATCAAATTGGCATGCATTATAATCGTAATCGTTTGAATTTTGAATTGAATTCAAATTTTGAAATCCTTGACTCGAGTTATTACACAAATAAGAATTACATAAATCATTTATCTCTTGATTTTGTCGTGTAGAAAGTTCGAGTAAAGATGAAATCATTTCAATGCTATTTTCAAGAGTCGAAGGTTGGTCATCATTTTGAAAATTTTGTTGTTCGAAATTTGAATTATTTACACAACAGTTGTTGTTAAACTATCCAAACGAATTTGGACGGAAATCGTATGGATTATATTGATTTTCACAACTATTGTAAAATTCAAGTGAATATGGAAATTCAGACATTTTAAAGAATGTTTTTTGGTGTTTTTTTATAAACGGAAAATATTTACAAAGAAAATTTATTTTTAAAAAGGAAAATCGATTTTTGTTTTGTTTTTATTTTTCAATTTTTTTTGTTGAATTTTGGTTTTTCTAAATTTTTTTTGGATTTTTTTGAAATTTCAAAGAAAAGGATTTAAAAATTTCAAAGAAAAAGGAATATTTAGAATTTTTTTAGTTTTGAATTTTGAATTTTTTTGTTTTTTTTTTTAATATGCATGAACTAATGCAACTAAATGTAAGGGTTAATTACAAATGATTTATCCTAAGTTAACACAAAATTGTATAGTCACACACACTGTCTTAAATCAACAAAAATATTTCTCAGCCAGGTAACGGGCAGGGGTTATCGGTGCACCACGAATCACCGTAGCAATGCAGCCGAAGGTTTAAGTACCTTCAGAGGAACAACCACCATAATATTTACAAATCACCGTAATATTTATAAATGGTTATTACTCTGCCGTAGCCTAGACACCAAGAAATTAAATTGTTCAAAGAAGACAACTGTCAATATACAATTAAGTGAGTTATTATTTAATCAAATTCTAAGATGAAATGCAAAGCTGAAATAAAACATGTATTAACAATGCAACTAGAATGAAATTTTGTTTTTGTTTTTGCTTTTGATTTTGAATTTTTTTTTAATTTTTTTTCTTCTTAAAATGCAAGCAAACAACAATGCAAGACTACTAAAACATAAAATTTTATAAGCAAGCAAGCAGTTATTTTTTTTTTGGCAAGCACTTCAAATCAAGCAATTTATTTAACAAGCACTTTTGCTCTTTCTGTAATTCTGCTTTGGCAACCTGAAATAAAGCAAGATATATATAACTTTTTTTTTTGAAAGGAAACTTAAAAGTAGGGTTTTACTTAAAAAAAAAATTAAACATAAAATGATTCAATAAATCATACTCACACATCCACTAAACAAAACACGAATTACCCCAAACACCCAAACTAAAAAAAAATTCTTTTTAAGTAAATAAAAGAGAACTACTTTTATTTAACAAAGAAGCCTACAAAACAAAGCAAAACAAACAATTATTCACTTTAAACTAAAAAAGAAATTGCCCATAGCCCAAATGTAAGCATCCACCCCAAACTATTATCACCCCACAATTATTCACGCACCCAAAATCAAATCAGTGAAATCAACAATAAATCACACACCTGAAAAACACCTTTTTGTAAAAAAGCCTTTTACCCAAAACACCTTTTGGTCATTATTCTTTAAATGAAAAGGTAGGCCTATGTATTTGGTAGCAAATTCTTCCAACATACATATATCACATAATTGAATTTTAATAATTGTTTTTCATAATCAGTATCTTCTAGGAATGTTTCCCCTGTAAGTCTGCTAGTAGTAATTTTAGTAATTCTCCAAGAGCCTTTTATTTAGATTGAATATTCCTAATTCTTTAAATTTGATTTGGATTTATCCTTTCAAGGTTTAGTGTTCGTCGACGGAAATTCTATCGGTTTAGAAAACCGTCGAACGAATTTAAATTAAAAAATAACCGCAAGCGCACGGTGTACGAATGTAGAACGTGGCGAATACGGGTCGATCCACAGGGAATTGTTGATTTAAATTTCCTACTCAATCAAATTATACCAAAGTCGAGAGTGTGTTTAAGCTAGAAAATGAGAAAATGAACTAACTAACAAAAAGAAAAGAAATACAAATATGACCGTAGTGGTTTGTATTAGATTTAAATTAGATGAGCAAATTATACCCTTGCAGTAGTGCAGATGGTACCTGCATGCTTTTAGTAATATCTTCTAAGACTGCTGCTGTCTCGGCTGTTGTTAATGAATCTATAACTGCTGTTTCATTGTCTTTCAAATCATTTTTCTGAATTTGTTTCAACCACCGTTACTGATTTCTCGTATTCATCTTTTCCTTTTTCCAATACCGTAGTGGTTTCCAAATTTCCATTGTTTTCAGAACTTATTTCCTTTACAACAGTAGGTATTCCTAAACCAACATCACTTTCTAAGATTTTATTTATAACTTCTTCTGGCAATTACATATTTTCTTTATTCACATTAGGAGATTTTGTTTTTCGAACTTATTCCTTATCTGCAATAGTAGGAAATCTCAAACCAACATCACTTTCCAAGTTTTCATTTTCAACTTCTATTGGCAACTGCATATTTTCTCTATTCACTTCAGGAGAATTTTCATGTTTGCATCACATGCCTTATTTTATTTACTAATTTCATCATGCAATGCTTTTTCCATGTAAGATATTTCTTTCCACGCTATAGTTTTCTTGATCATGCTCAGAACATATACATGTATTACATTTCGGGGGAATCCATTCACTGGATTTTCGCCATTATGCATAATATATATACTTCTTTTGGTAATTCAATATGTGCTTTTATTTCAACAAAAAACTCTGGCATAACTAAGTCGAGTTTACTTTGCATTTTGCTCATCTAATTTAACTAGAATACCTATTAAACTAGTGATTCACTAAATGTTTCCTTATCCCATAATCTCAGGTTTAAATCGGGAAGCCTGATCCATATGTGTAGTGTCAAAGACAGATCTTTCTCAAGATTTATTTTCGTTGTCCACTTTTTCAGAATTAAAAGTTTTCCAAAAAGAAAGTAAGGGCTACCATTTATGGCTTATAGACAGTCTACATGGTTTGTAAATTTTATAATGAAAAATCCATTATTTCTACCATAAATCTCAAAGTTACTTGAAGGATTCCATGTTCTTGTCATGAACGCTTTGAAATGATGAAATAGTGGACGATCGTCAAAAATATAGGCAATTATAGAGTTATCCATTTTGTTTTCTGTCCACCCACCGACCTCTTCCTTCATAGCTACAACCTTTCTACCAGTAATGGTAATTGGAGCGACGTAATCAAGATCCAATTCTGAGGTTAGGCTGCCATTTTTCAACATATAAGCCTATGAAGATGGTGTTTTGGCTTTGGCCTACAACTGAACCGTGCCCTCCAACCTTGGAGCAAGAGCCGTCATTCCTATATTTCTATTCTGATACCTAAATCTTGCATCATAAACCATGTTTCCTAATCCCAATGCTACATTCTGGGATCTAGGTCTTGGAATAAATCTATTCTTGAAATGGAATGGTTAAGTTGCTGGCTTATTTGCAAATTTTGCTTGTTGTCATTTCTACGACGGTTCACTAATTGATAGCCCTCTTCATCTATTATTGGTCTGATAGCTCTAGTGTTGGATTTGAATGAGGATTGGGATTGGGAGGAGGATTTTGATTTTGAGAGGTTTGCCCCTTGATCTGATCAAAGGCAGCCATGGAAGTTATTTTTCTCATTTAAAGCTTTTGGATTGTCTAAAATGGCTGATACTATTTTCAAACATTGGATGGTTATTTTTGTCATCCTATTCCCCACAATTTAACAACACTTTGAGAAATTACGAACATATATTTTTACTACGTGAAGTGGTTTTATTTTTGTCAATGCACACAATTGTTATTTCACACTAAAATGAATTTTCTCATGGTTTTATTGCACACAGCCAATGGACATGCATAGTATGTATACAGGTTTAAATAAAAAACAATATAATTTAAAAACTACGACTTTAAATAAATTATCAAACCAAACTAATGTTTAGATGTGAAAAAAAGATCACAAGTTCAAATGATAAATATCACAAACGAAAATTCAGCTTGAATTCTTTTTTAAAATGATTATCCAAGTATTTACTTATTGAGAAAATGACATGTCAAAACATATAATACATGTGGTCTATAGAATTATATCTCTCATGTTAGTGAAATTTAAGCAAATAATACTTTCTAAGTAAAAGTAATAGTAAAAGATTCATATACTGATAACTAATATAACGCTAAAAACTATTATACTGCATCTAATTTCCAAAAATAAAATTGCAAAACACCATGAAATAAATAGTCACAATTTAAATAACAAAATACAAGAAGTGGTCCATCAAGTTCAAACTGTCATAGAATCTATAACACTAAACATGCAATTAGTAAACCGTATAGGAATTGATAAACTGCAAAAATAACCAATCATTCTAAAAAGAAGTATTCATTCGCTTATAGCAATTGATATAAATGTTACAATACGTTGAAAATGTCAAGCAATGAAAAGATTATATGTTATAACAAGGTATTCATCCAGCTATAGAAGCACCAATACAAGTGATAGGATTAAAATATTGTTCTAGTTTGTAACGACCCGTAATTTAAATTACTTTGAATTGGAATATTTAATTAAATTTAATTATTCGAATATAGGTTTATTAAACATAAATAATCATGTTTTATGTGATAAATAATAACGGTGATCTTGTTGTGGGAAATTGTTTACAAAAATATATTCTTTGAAAAAAAATAGATAAGATGACCAAAATCCTTTTATCGATAAACAGGTTTTTATAGTCAAAATTCATGAATGATTTATTTACACACATACTTGACTATTTAACAAAACAAGTAATAGTTTTTTTTTCCACTTTAGGAAATAAAATAATTATGGTGTCATCAATGATGTCATCGTTTAAAAAATGAGCATTTAAAGAAAGAGATTTTATGGATACAAATATTCAAATAATTATTTTAAATGATAAATAATTCATTATAATAATTGTATAATGATAATAGTTGATTTTATAAACGTATATACTAGTTTTATAGATATATATAAAATTCACTACATTTTATAAACCTATGTACATGCCTATGTATACACATACATCTACATGTAAAATTACTGTTCATATTTATAAATTTACTAAAGGTAAATAAATAAAAGTCTAGATATTTTCTTAAGCAAATCAAAACAAAACTCGCCATCAAACTATAAGCCAAGAGCACATGGGGTAGCACATGGATAGTGTAACGACCCGCTATTTTGGACCATTCAAATCGACAATAAAACCATACATGTCCGACTTGAATAATTCAAAATACCGTGTTGTTAATTTTAAATTTGGCAAACTCAACATATACAGTAAATATAACATCACAGATCACAGACACAGAGTAATATAATGCAGCGGAATAGATAAAGAATAGTAGTTCATGAAGCTACTATATATATTAGAGTTAGAAATAAAATACAACCGAATAGTTCAAATGCAGTGAAGTCTCCAATGCAACAGATGACTTCTCTGAACCAATCAACTGGAAAGTCTGGAATCTGAGTCGATAGTTGGATCTCCAAATGAAGCTCCGAACTCCAAAGGTGAGTCTCTAATGCTGTATCACTCGGTCTGACCCGAACGTAAAGCAAAACACAAAACACTCGAGTCAGGATTAACATTCTTATATCACTAAATCCAACTCAAGTGAAATATCAACTGAAATACAAGTAACTTAAAGGATGTTTGGGATAACCATCCTCTAAGGGTCCATGGAACTATCTACAAGGTAGAAATATACACTATAACACCGTGGCCCTTTCAACTTAATTTATACTTCAAAACCAAATATCATTTTCTCTTCAAATATCTCTATATTTCCCAAAATAGTATTTATATATTAAATAATTTATACAGTAAAGTATTTTCAATTCCCTCAACTTAACAAATCGTTTCAACCCGACCTTCCTATTCAAATTAAATTTAATCTCAATTTATCAATTTAAATTCAACTCAATCCCTAAATTAACCACTTAAATTTTATCGATCTCAAATTCGGATTTGAAATCACAAAATACCCCTTTATATTTCAATATATTTCAAAACTTTAAGTAATCAATGTTTCGAACTAAACTTTATTCAATTTAGTTTTCTAAATAATAAATTCAACTTATCTCGATTCAAATACAGATCTGAAACACCAATTAAATTCTATTATAGTTCAAAGATTTAATATTCTACATTCCCAAAGTTCAATTTTACAGTTTCATAAGATCTTGATTTAATCAAATTATTATTTAGCCTTGAAATATTTCCTCCTTAGATTCAACATCATTTAAGTAAACCTGAAATTACCCTTTTACTCAATATTTTCTTTAATTTATTTAAACGTGAAACATTCATTAAATCACTTAAAACAAAAATCCAGTTACAAAAATCATACCCTTAAATTTCCCATTCAATAAATTCAAATTGATTTAATTAAATAAGTCTTCATTTAAATACCATTTTTAATAAACCCAATTTATCTCCTAATCTTAATTATTCAAATTCTTTACACGGTAAAATTTGAAATATAAATCTTCAATAATACTTAAACATATTATATGGATTAAATCAGTCCCAAAATATTATTAAATTTATATATAAAGTTTCCATTTATATATAATATTTTAAGAACCAATATTTATTAATTCACATATGTTTCTTTTCAAACTGTAGAAATTTATCTTTAAATTATTTATATGGACCAACGGTGTCGGTATATATTTCCTATCATATAGTCAAATGCTACGGATATTTATCATTTCAATTCGTACACTAAATATATACGGGTGGATATCATTTCAACCCGTAATCCCAAATTCAATTTAAATGAAAATCGCTTGGGTTTATCATTTCAACCCATAACGATTTTCTCCTATTCTAAAGTCCGTTCGGGTATGTATCATTTCAACCCATAATGATTTTTATACTAACAGGGAACTTGCAGAGTGATAGCAGATATGAAAATAATAATAATAACAACAGGTATATATCATCAAAATAAATATAAACAATAGAATATGGTGTCATATCCCATAAGTGAACAGTTACAGATAATAATATAAATATAACAATTTAAATAACTAAAGCAGCATATTTCAGTTGTCGTTTCAATTGAAATCAAAATTAATAAATAAAAGAACGTTAATCGTGAGTGATTGCTCACCTTTCGAGGCTAGAGACAGACGGGATTGAGATGGGTTACAGATCCAAGCACGAGTTTCAAAGCAAAGCTAAATTGGCACGAATCGACGAGCAGAGCTGATAGCAAAAATTTGATGAGAACAAATCGAAACTAGTTTTGATAAGAATTGGAAATATATTTTATTATTATATTATTATTGTATTATTCTTAAAACCAAAAATATAAACTTGTATATCTAATAAAATATTATACTTTAAGACCCATGTTTATCATAAAACCAATCAAATATATATATATATAAACAAATATACACTCCCGAAATGGTAAAGCAAATATTATAACATATTATAGTTTTATATACATAACAAATCCTCCTACTCAAAGATATGAACTGTAAATATATATATATATATATACATATATATACACCCTTGAATATAAACTCTGACTTTATAAATTACAGCTAACTACGAAGTCCTCTATAAATGCAAATATAACTAATACGTAGATCTATTTACAAACCCAATATAACCATAAAAATATATATGTATCCTATATACCCAACACACAGCTATATACCCTACGCAAATATAACCTATGTATACAACATGCATACTTGTATAGAGAAACACGGCAGCCTCAAGTTTGAATATATAACTTATATGAAATATATAGTGTATGCATATATAACTTAACACCCTTTATTTGCTTTATAAAACTTGTACTAAAATCAGGTATTGCTTAACATACTTTTAAAATCTTACTGCAATCACATTTACACGCCAGTCCTAGCTATAAACACATATTCCCAGAACCACTATATTATATATGAATAAACTTAGCTATATATAATTACAAAATATAATACTTATAAATGTATAACGAATCACCCGCCTACAAGCTATTTACACATCAACCCATATATAAGACGTAAGAAGGCTTTGGAAAACATTATATAACCTTTAAAATCATATATTATATAATATACTTAACAATTATATATATGCTTACATTAACAGGGTATTAGAATATTTGAGATGAATGCAGACATGTTCTAAAACCCACCTATACCTATACAAAATATATGCAGACGTGTATTAAACCCATAACTACACAAAATATATTATAACACCCTAAACTCATAACTTGTATATTCTTTTTATAGTATGTAAACTGTAACTTTTATACAATGTCTCAAAGATATTTATATAAAAAAAAACTTCGCAGCCTATATGTTCTAATCTCTTCATAATATTGTATATTAAAGTTGAAACACTCACCCAAATTCAACTATAACACTTTAAATATTCCTACCCAAAACCATATGTATGTATTATAACTTATATACTCTTTAAAAAATCTTATAAACTTATATACTTCTATACATATATTCCAACTCCAAACACTTAAACTGGCCTATACGCAAAAAGCACATTGATAAAAATATATATATATATAACAAACAAACCCTATATCTCAACTCATACAGTAAAGCTAATCTATACCAGATTCTAGTTTGTTTTATAACCAATCACATACACGAAACATCAGTTCATGCATCTACAACAAAAAAAAAACTAGTATACAAAATACCTCAAACAAAAGGCTCGGCTGGAACAGGGGATAGAAGTGGGTTTGGTGGCTGAAGAGGATGGGTTGCACTCGGGTTTGGGTCTGGTGGTTGGGTCGAGATCGTGGGGAAAGTGATGTGGAGTCGTCAGCGAAGGAAACTCGGTTAGGCCGAGTGTGGCTGGAGGGGAGTAGGCGCTCTGACACCCAAAAGAAGGGAGAAGCGGATCTAGTTGCAAGCTGCAACGGATGGAGTTCGTCGGTGAGGGAGGCGGAGTGAGGCCGGTGGGTGCTGTCTGGTCGGTTGGAAGGCACGGCGGAGGTCGAATGATGAGGAGGCGGTGCGAAGCAGAGAGGGGAAAGGTGAATAGCTGTGGTGAGGGATATTATGGAATGGAACGATATAGGAAGAAGAAAATGTAAGTGTAAAATAGGCTATTGAATAATTTATATTAGTGAAGTAAAAGGCAGGGAAAGGCAGAGTAACGTACAAAAAAAAAACAATGTGAAAGGAATGGAAGCGGCTATAGTATTACATTGATTCAGCTGAATGGCTTTAAAGCAATTAAATATAAAGGCAAACGTCAAGCCGTGAATCCAGGAAATCAATTGAAGAAACGGGAAAGTTATAAAGCCAAAAAGGGAACCGTTCAAAATTTAATAATTGCAAGGTATAGAATTTTCAAATTTCAAAACCGATGGAAATAAAGGCAGTTATCCACGCATTGAAAAGATGGAAAAAAATAACATCTGGAAATAGATGCCTTCAGCTGTTAGAAATCTGAATGGACATCAAAGTGGTACCGCTATGACGAGTTGTTTTATTGTTTTTGTCGCACACCGTACCTCAAAATACAAAAATAAATATACTATTGAGATCAGCACGACGAGACGATCAAAACGGTATACAGATATCAGTGATATAATCATCCGATCAAAAGTCGATTATTGGCACCAAAATGCTGCTATTTTCAAAAAATAAGATAAACGGAGCAATAGAAGTCCAAATTTTGAAAAACAAAAGATGACGTCTCCCTTAGAAGAAGATTTAGAAATTTCCTATAGAAAAATATTCAGGTCTGAAAATAAATTTATTTTCATCAATTTTTACCTGATTTGAATTTAATAGAATTTCAAAATAAACAAACTTTCATATAATTAGTTGAAAATTTACCATCTTCTATATTTATTTATACGCAATCCAAATAATAAAACTTTATTTCAAAATATTATTATTATAATTTCTCAAAAATTCAAATACGTTATTAAAACTGTTTAAAATTTATGGGTTGTTACACTCTCCCCCACTCAAAACTTTTCGTCCCCGAAAAGGAAGGAGGTAGGGAAATAGAAACAAACAGAAAGAAAAATAGATTGAAGTACAAGATAAATAATTAATTTAAAACTATACAAATTTTACTTGAAATATTCATTTAAAACTTCATTTGAAATCAAAGTTTCTTTAATACTTTGATGCTTTCCAATACTCCTTTGAAAACAAAGTTTCTTTAATACTTTGATGCTTTCCAATACTCCTTTGAAAACAATTATTTACACTATTACTTTTATTTACAAAGAAGCTTTTGAAAATATTAAATCCATAATTCATAAATTTATATATCCGTCTTTCGATACTTTTCGAACATTATTAATAAATCATTTACTTTAAATATGTTTTATTTAATTAATAACTTCAAAAATTTTAAAATCTTCTATTAGTTAGTGTAGTACACAAAAAAGCAATATTTAAAAGATTATATTCAAAAAGGAAAGGGAGGTAGACTTTGGAAACGGAATATAGGTGAAAAATAAAGCTGAGCAGATGAGGTAGATTCAAAAGAATAGAATCGGGCATGAATAATTTATTTCAAACCATAAGAATTTCAATTTTCAAATACTAAATCAAAAATTTCTTTGTTCGAAAATACTTTTATATCGAAACCAAATTTTCCTTTCGAAAATACTTTTATAACTCGTTGTATTAACAAGTTTATCCTCGTTCTTGCAAACTCTGGCCATGCGTTGATCAGGCGCAAAGCTAGAATTCTTCAAGTACTTAGTAGACTTGTTTCGACAACCAGTGAAAATACTTGAAAAACCTTTAAAAACAGATATGGAAAGTACAATCCAAACAAAACAACCAAACCAAAACCTTTGTCCGATCATGGTTCGCAGATACACAATGGTTACGCCTGGGTCCCCCAGGAAACAATCCATATCCGTAAGCTTTCTCAGCCCTGCGAGTTACGCCATGATGACTAGTAGGGTGCAGGATACACAATGGTTACGCTTGGATCCCCGAGGAAACAATCCGTACCCCTAGGCAAGACTGAGCCAGGCACTTGCGCTACTATTCGCGACCTACACAGATTGCAGGATACACAATGGTTACGCCTGGATCCCCCAGGAAACAATCCGTACCCCTAGGCAAGACTCAGCCAGGCAATTGCGCTATGCATTCACGAGAGAGAAAAAAAACCATGGGTTACGCCACGGCGGGAACACTCGAGTATTACATCCGGAAAACCAAAAATCAGAGAGAATAATATCGATAGAATGAATGCACGATGTGGCCACAAAGCGGATATCAAGCAGAAGGTACTTTCCATATCTTTACTTCGAAAATATATATCATATAGTACCTTTCCAAATACTTTCAAATATCATACTTATATAAAGTCCATATATATAGGATTCCAAATTTTTTCCAAATCGAATACTTTCAAAATCAATAGTAGATCAAACCATACTTATATAGACTTCGATTATATAAAATTCTCTTTCCAAATTGAGTACCTTTCAAATCAATAGATTTCAAATCAACTTCATCCTTATACAAATCCTTTTTATACAAGTTCGACCACTCCCAAATCAAGTGCTTAATAAAATAAGGTTCTCAATTTCAAATCATTTCAATATCAATTCAGTTTCAAAATCATATATGATTTCACAAAATTTTCTTCCAAATTAAATATCTAAATTTCAAAGTTCCCAAAATAATAGGTTTAGAAAATTTTCCCAGTTTCCACATTAAAATAATTCAAGTCAAACAAATTCATTTCCAAAATCACCATATAAGTACTGGTTTTTAATTTCAATTGAATTTCAAAATCAAAAATTTTCTCATAATCAATTATACTCAAAATGGTTTCCTAATTTATAATTATCCCTTTAAAACTTTTAAACTATCTATTTCTATTTGAAATATCCAATTTACCTTTCTGAAAACCATTATTCAAAACTATATTTTTTTCAAAACATTTCAAAACTAAATTTATATTCACATTTTGTACTTTTCGAAATTTCTTAGCTTTAAAAATTTAATCTCGATTTGGTAGTGTTCGAACATTCAAAATAGTTAGGGAAATCAAATTTTCAATTCAAGTGTTGAAAATCATCAATAAATCAATGAATCAATTATTAAATCCGAAACTTGAGGACCGAACACCGGTCTCATTTTAAATTGTTTCAAATATATACTTATATCTTTCTAAAATATCAAATTATACTTCGGAATTTGAAATCAAAAACGGTTTTATAAAATCACTCGCGTAGCGAAGCTATTAAAGTGGCCTCTCCCCCACTTTGAAACTCGGAAATCAATGTCGATGATGCATGCACTCATCACCGAAATTATTTCCCAGCGACATAAGTGAGTTCTGGACTTCTATTTTCTTGAAAAATTCTTTGAAATTTCTTCAAAATTATTGAAATTCATTTGAAACGTTTCTTGTTCGGAAAAATAATTTTAAATCGTATTATTTATATATATTTTCCAAAATCTTAAAACCAATTTCAAAATATCGGCATTCAATTCTCGAATTTCAAATTTAACACTTCAGTTATAAATCATTTTATATAAATCAATTTCTTATAATTTTTCAAAATTTCAAATCCTTTTAAAACCTTTTTATATAGAATAACATTTCTTATTTGTTTTATATATAGGTATATAATCCTTATCGAAAACATTTTTACTTTTATATATAGAATAAAAATCATAATTATGAAAATAATCATTTTTATATAGAATAACATTTAAAATTAAAAAAAACATATGTTGAAGAATACTCATCTTATAAAAGAACTTTAAGAATTTAAACCCAATTTACTTTTAAATTTCTTACCCTTTAAAATATATGTTAAACAATTTAAAGTTGTTTAAAACAATTTAATTTATAAATTTTCTTTTATTTCAAAAGCTCTTATACAGATTTAAATTTAATTCCATATTAAACTCAGATTTAAAACTCACTTACATTTTAAACCTTCATTTCAAAATACTAAAAAGACTTAATATCTAGTTAATTCATTTAAATAAAACTCGGGCCCAACCCAATTTCTCTTGGGCCAACACTCGAGATGTTTTACGAAACCCACCTCATATTCCCCTGCTTCGAATCCCCTTCTTCTTCTCTTTTCTTTTTAACTTTGTTTAAGTTTTAAATCTGTTAAACAACACACACACACGCTAACTTCTACCATCAACCCGAGCCATACGAGATTTCTCTCGTTTCCAGCTTCGAGAAAAATGGGCAACCCAATTTCTTCGAGAAATCCACCAAACAACTCGTGCCAAACTGGAGGAAATTCATCGTTCCCAAACAAACCCAGCGACGTGAAAATTGTGCACATGTACGACCGGCCGCCGCCACTCTGGCGAACTTCGCCACCACCCACAAATCGCGAAACTCCCCTATACTCGAAATCAAAGCTAACTTCAATGCAAAAACTCGAGATCACAAATCTGGCCTTTCGTTCGAACCTGAACTCAAACCCATTAAACAAAAACACTTTACCTCTCCCACGCCGATCACCAGAGGACCACCACCAGTGGCCACCGCTTCACCTACCATTCCTCAAGCCACCTCCAAAACCCCTTGGCACTCGATCAAAGCACGGCGACAAAAACTCAAGTTTACAGAGCAACGAAAACATATGACCAAAACCCTACTTTCGATTCAAGCCCAAAAACCTTGCATTCGAAAAATTCTTTAGCATTTTTCCTATTATCCACAAGTATCAAGCAAGCTATACAACAAGTTTCAACATTTACGATTTGTTGAATCTCCATAGATTTACAAAAAAGCAATTTTTGTTCATTTACAAAATACACCTTATATACTCATCTAAAAATCTCCATTCTTGTATTAAAAATCCTACTTTTCAATAATAATTCCAGTTGTATACTTGAATTCATGATTTAAGATATTCGAAATTTTACTAAAATTGAACTTTGCTCAGTTATTTGATTTTTTTCAGAGGCATTCACATGTTGTTTCAACTCTAATAAATTTTTAGAACTTAATTTAAAAATCAAACAAACAATATTATTTTTAACATCAAATCCAAACAGTGTATAGTTCAAGTGGAATTGATTTTTGAATTAAATCATATGCTTTGGATCTAAGACAGAGAACCTACATGAACATAGCACAGTTCATCCATCCTTCAGATATACAAAGAATTCAAACATATATATGTACACATACTAATTCACACATATATAAGCAACAGATTCATATTTTAAGATTTTAAGCAAGTGTTGCTCACCTTAGAATGAAGACAGAGCATTCTATTTTGAAAATCTTTGAACTTTCTAAAAACTGAGAACTGGTTTGCTTTGATTTTCCCTCATAATCTTCTTGCTTGTTGTTGTATAAAGCTTCAGTTTTATAAAAAATGGAAATGCCACTTTATTGCTCTCAGGTTTGTTTTCTTTTGCAAAGTGCTCTCTTCTTTTTTTTTCTTTAGTTTTCTTTGATCTGGAATGTAAAGTGATGTTTTCTATTTTATTTTTACTTTTCCTTTTCTCAGGTTGATGATGCTCGAACTAAATTGAGGGGAGAAGGCTGATATAAAGGCAATGATGCATATAAAAGATAGTGTACAGGTATTAAAATTTGTACAGAGTGATATAAATGGGTTTGTAGGCTGATACATATTATATTATGTACTTTATTTTGTTTATTACGGTAAAGATTATTATTTTTTTTCTTTCTTTTCTTCTTGCAGGCTAAGGAGGCTGAGGTGATCTTTGGCTTGTACTAGGGGTGAGGGAATTAAATGCTTTGGTTCCCATTCATGTTTACATATACCATTTCTTTATTTTGTATGTACAACTTATGTATATACTATTTTTTTCTTTTGTCTTATTACATTTTACAACTTCATGCATTCCAATATGTGTATATATGTGTCTCTAAAATTTTCTTAAGTTCATTTTATATTTTTACATAACCATAAATTTATTTGAGAAATTTATCAATACTTATTTTTATCTTTATTTGTTAATGCATTTTATATAAATAAATCTGAAATAACCATTTCTATTTATAAAAAATCCATTTGTAAAGATTTTATACTTATTAATATTGTTTAAATACAACTCATTATTAAATTAAAACAATTCATAAAAGAAACCATCTTTATATTAATAAATACATATTTTATTTGAATCATAAAAAAATTCAAATCGATTATCATTTAATTTCACCGTTTTTAAATAAAAATTTTAATTTAATTATCTATTACGTTACAAAAGCCCTAATTTGAATCCATAGAATTTTTAAATTTTTTAATCTACAATCTTAAATCTTGAAATTAAATCCCATAAAATTTGACTCTTCTATCTACCTGAGTCGACCCTTGAAATTATCGAAATTAGATTCGTGAATCTAGAATTTTGAAATATTTGTGGCGTGAACATTAATTTGGAACTCCTGAGTTTCTGACCGGATTTTGAGTTTTGACATAGAAACATATATCATGAAGTTTAGAACTTGAATATGGATTAATGAAAGTTCGAAACATAAATATTGTGAAGATCGATTCCTTATTCTAGAACGGACTCCATCATTTTACTTGAACACTGGCTTTTTGAATCGAAATGACTAAATCCCGAATCTTAGAATGAATGAATCTTAAAAAAGCAAAATATCCGGTGAAAATTTTAAAAATTCTATATTTTGGATATAAACCTTTCACAATTCTATATTAGGGCTTTCACTATGAAATCCCAAAATATTTGATTCAAAATAAAAGATAAGAACCTTTATGGATTTAAAATTTCGAATTCAACATTTCAAAGCACGTAAGTAAAAATTTCATAAAATTCGTTGAATGAAAATCAAAAAATTCAAAAAAATTTAAGATTCGTGAATTAAGAGTATTAAAAATCAATATTCACATTCTGAACATTTCAATATTTAAGATTCATGGGTATAAATTTGAAAATTTGGAGATTCGAATTTCTGCAGATTTAAAACTTGGGAGTTTCCAAATTAATGTTCACTCTCTACACATTTCAAAACTCCCGATTCATGAGCCTAACTTCGATAATTTCGAGGGTCGACTCCCGCAGATAAAAGGGTCAAACTTTACAGGATTCAATTTCAAGATTTAAGATTGTAGATTCGAAATTGTAAAAAATCTATATTTAAGAAATATAAACCTTTTACAATTCTATCTTAGGGCTTTCAAGACGAAAGCCCAAAATATTTGATTCAAAATTCAAGATATGAACCTTTATGTATTTAAAATTCCAGATTCAAAATTTCAAAACACGTAAGAAAAAATTTCACAAAACTCGTGAAAGAAAATTCTAAATGTTCAAAAAATTTAAGATTCAAACATATTAGATTCATGAATCAAGAGTTTCCAAAAATCAGTGTTCACGTTCTGAACATTTCAATATTTTGGATTCATGGGTTTAACATTGACAATTTCGAGATTCAGATTTCTGCAGATTTAAGATTCGTGTTTGAGCGAGTTCAATTTCAAGATCGAGGATTCAAATTCAGGCTTTCCACGATTTAGCTTCACATGATTCAACTTTCGAATATCTCAAAGTTTAGTGCTTGCGAGTCAGTCTATGAATAGTTCAAGAGTGAGAATTTAATATTTTCAACATTCAAGGTTAGAGATTAAATATTTGAAAATTTTGAAGTTTCAAAATTTCAGATCTCTTGATTCAACGTTAGAAAATCAATGGTATAGATTCTGGATATTGTGCTCTTTTAAGATTCATTCATTCTTTCATCGTCCAAGTTTCAAAATTCTACGATTTTTGTTTCATGATTCAAAAATTTTCAATATTGAAATTCTTGTTGAAGACTCGAATTTTTCATTTATTTTGATTCAAAATTTCCAAAGTGCAACAATTAAAATTGAGGATTCAAACTTTTTAAAATTCCAGATTCTAGCTGTAAACATTTAAGGATTTTATATTATAGATTTCTACAGGATTCAATTTCAAGATTTAAGATTGCAGATTCAAAATTTTAAAAAATCTATATTTAAGATGTAAACGTTTACAATTATCTTAGGGCTTTAATGATGAAAGCCTAAAATAATTAATTTAAAATTCAAGATAAGAGCCTTTATGGATTTAAATTCCAGATTCAAAATTTCAAAACACGTAAGTAAAAATTTCACAAAATTCGCGAAACGGAATTTTAAAAGTTCAAAATTTTTAAGAGTCAAACATATTAGATTCATGAATTAAGAGTTTCCAAAAATCAATGTTCACGTTCTGAACATTTCAATATTTTGAATTCATGGGTTTAACTTTGACAATTTCGAGATTTAAATTTCTACATATTTAAGATTCGTGGTTTAGCTAGTTCAATTTCAAGACCGAGGATTCCAATTCGTGTATTCAAGATTTAAACATTTCAAGATTGAACAGTCAAACTTGCTAGGAATATATTCTAAGCACAAACTTTTTCAAGATCTATATTAGAGCTTTTATATTAAATATTCTAGATTCATGGCTTAAAATTTAACAATAGAAATTTATGGGAATCAAGATACAGATTCAAAAAGTCAATAATCAAGTATGCTCAAACTTTACAAAATTCACGGTTCAAACTTCTTGAAATTCAAAATTTTAAAGATTCAAAATTTCGATGATTTAATATATTAAATTTTCAATCACATTTTTCACAATCAAATGTTACAAATTTCACACTTTTCATAATCCCAAATTCCAACATCCGACGATTTAAGAGCCAAACTTTTCAAGAATCAAGAATAGTTTACAAGATTTGAAATTTTATGTTTTCATGGTAAGTACCCAAGATTCAAGATGGTTCCATTCTTTCATCGTACAAGTTTCGAAATTCTATGATTTTTATTCCATGATTCAAAAAAATTCAATATTAAAATTCTTAGTGAAGACTCGAATTTTTCAATTATTATGATTAAAAATTTCCACGAATCAAGGTTCAAACAATTCAAGAATTAAGATTGAGGATTCAAGCTTTTTAAAATTCTAGATTCAGGATGTAAACATTTAAGTATTTCTACGTAACGGCTTTCGTGATGAATATCCAAAAAAAAATATGGCACGAAATTCATGATCAGAAAATTGGAAAGTTTGAAATTCTAGATTTAAAATTTCAGAAATACTTAAGTAAAAACTTCACAAAATTCGTGATTCGAAGTTCTACAATTTCAAATTTTAAAAGTGGAACATAAAAGATTCAAGAATCATGAGTTTCCAAGAAATCAGTGTTCTCCTTCTGAACATTTCAATATTCAAAATTCATGAGACTTTGACTTCTACCTGATTCGAATTTCGGCAGATTTTAGATTTGTACTTTTCTTGATTCAATTTCCGGCGTCAAACATGTCGAGATTGAAGATTCAGACGTTTTGGGAATCTATATTCAAAGTACAAACTTTTTTGAGATTAATAACAGAGCTTTTATGATGAATATCACAGATTCATTGTGTGTGTGGTGGGAGGTTTTATGGTAGTTACATTTTTAAAAGCATTGCGAATTGACTTTAAAAATATTCCTCTATTTTGATTTTAAAGATAAATAAACTATTTTGAGTTCTCACACCAGTCACATGACTGACTTGGAGTTTATTGTTTTCCTTCCTAAACTCTGGGTGCCCACCAATTTTTACACGGGCAGTTAAGAGTTAAGATTTATCAGGATATTCTGGAGTTGCTGGAGGCAAGCTGGATGGCATGGCGTATCACTAGTATATACTATTTCTTTTTCCGCTGCATTGTTTGTTGTTGTACACTCTGATGATGTAATGTAATGTAATAACTGATATAGTTCTTTGTTTAAAGATTATTCATCTATTTATTATATGTTGTTCCACTGCGATTGTGAGATTCTGATATTGTTCTGTTGTTTTCTGTTCCGTTCTATTTTCTTTTCTCTCTATTTTCTATCTTTTCTCTCTTCTTCTACCTTTTTCTTCTTCTTAAACCATAACGGTACGGTTTTCCGGCCATCGATTGCTCGACAGTTGATACAGTGGACGTATTAATGTCGGCGTTCGTGGACGAAAAAATCGTCTATCGTTACATTTGGTATCAGAGCATATGGTTAGGCGACAACCATGGTTCTGTTGGGTATTACTCATTAGAGATAGAGTCAGTAGTACTCTAGAATGAGTTGAGTGTAATAATAGCTATGAGAGCGTATTTGTTAGTGAATATAAAATTGTTTTATATTGTGATGATTGGTTTATTGAGTGGCGTATGAACCTTCGTCGGCACGGTATGCACAACTATGCCGAAGGGGTTTATAAACACTTGAATAGAACAATTCGACACAATATTGTTTTAAATTGGGTAAATGAAATAATTTTACCTTGGTTATATTTCATACATGAAGGAATAATTTTTCAGAATTATTAAAGTACATATAAGTTGATTGTTTAGTTGTTTGAATAATCTAAATTAAGGAATTATTGTATAAGTATAATGAATTATAAGAATTGAATTATAATTAAAGTGATTTACAATTGTGAAATAAACTTATATGTATAAGAAGTGAAACTATATGAATATATTTATGAATATGAGTTGTAAATAAAAAATGAATTTAAAGTTAAATGGAAATTTACTTTAGAATTTGGAAGCTGAATTGATTTATAAGTGGGAATTTAAGTTAAGTAAAACCAAGTGATGTTTATAAAATGAAATATAACTTAAGTGAAGTTGAATAAAGTTAATTTCGGTATCAAAGTAAATTATTAAAGTTAAGTGATAAATGTGAACTTGAGTTATATAAATGAAATTCAACTTTTGTAATTGAATTGAATGAATGGATTGAATATTAATCAATTAAATCTGAATAATTGATATTAAATAATGAATATAAGTGTTAATTCATTAAAATCTAATGTTATTGAAAGATGAATAGTTGAATGAAAATCAATTTAATTAAACCAATTGAAAGATGGCGTTAAACCAAATTGAATGAATATAAGCAAAAGGAATTTGGTTGTAATTAATATACATTGGTTGTTATATAGTTGTTAGTTGATTGTATATAATTCATTAAGTATTAATGAAATTGAAAGCTAAAGTAATTGGAATTCAATTGGAAGTTAAGTGAATCTTAAATAGAATTGAATTTGATTTGGAAGTGAACCAACTTGAATATGAATTAGTGAATATAAACTAATTGAAAATGAATGTTAGTAAAAACATCCACTGTTAATGAATCAAATATGATTTAAATTGAAAAAATCATTTCATTGGATATTAATGAGAATATGAATGAATACTTATTGGTTATGGATGCTAGTTGGATGATAGTTGGTTGATGGTTGAATATATTGCTTTTACTGCATTTGCTATGTTGGCATATATAGTTATTATGATGCAATATGTTTTATATCGATACTATTGTCTATATACATGTTTCTCATCTATTTGTTGAGTGTTTAGTAGGTGCGGATCGTGTTTGCTTCGCATTTGGAGCTCGCTTTCGCGCTATATTAGTCGTATATGCTCGCTAATAAAATATAAGGTATATATCTCGGATTAAATATCGTACTTTTACACTTTTTTCCCCGCGGGACGCCTCATTACTTGATGAGATGTATATTTGTGATATACATACTCATTTTTTTTTTCGGATCGAGCCGCGCAAAGGAGACTCTGGCGAATTTTTCCGAAAATTTAAGGCGTTAGAAAAAAATTTGAGAAAATTGGGAAAATTTTGTGAACACTAAATTTTGATTTGAAGTTGAAAGTTAAACAATAGTAGTTGTTTTTGAAAGATAACTAAGTATAATTTGAAAACTTAGTAAAGATTTTGTAAGAAATTTAACTATGAATTTTGGGAAAGTTAATAGATTCTGTAACTTTTCTTACTTGGTAATTTCGAGGACGAAATTCTTTTAAGCGGGGAAGTCTGTAACGACCCAGAATTTTATTTAATTAAAATTTGGATATTTAATTAATTTAAAATATTAATAAGTGAAATTTATAAGTCGAATAAATTTTATTTTGAATAATTGGATTTAATTGGGTAATTAAATCGATAATTTAATATGTTAAATTATAGAAATAATTGAAAATTGGGTAAAATATGATTGAAAATGATTTGTAAAATTTTATTATATCATATTGAAGTTAGAACGATATTTTAGAACTTTTAAAATCGAATTAAGAGTTTAATTGTGAAAATTGAATATTTTAATATTTAATCGACTAGTGAAATTAGCCAATTTTCGAACAGTCCCAGAATTGGACGAAACTAGTTCTATTGGATCCGTAATAGTTTGTTATTTCCGGATTTCAATTTTCGTAGCAATCGGAGTTATCGTTTGACCGTGGCAGCTCGAAACGCATCTAAATTGTTTTTAATATTAATTTGGCGAGTTAAAATAGCCATTTTTCAAACAGTCTCGGATTTCAACGAAACCAGTTTCATTGGATCCGTAATGTGATATTATTGTATGATTTCAAATTTCGTGTCAGTCGGATGTACCGTTTGTCCGGTGCAAGCTAAAACGCCTAGAAAATCGTTTAATCGGTTTAATTTTAAATTGAACGTTTATTGCCCTAACTCGCACAGATGACCGAATTAGCTTCCGAAACCTGTTCCATTGCGTCCGGAACGCGGGGTCAACCCTTGAAACGCTGGTCACCGCGCGTAAATCGAAGTCCGAAAATTCCAAAATGAATAGTGTTTCGTTCAATTTTCTATAAATAGCCCCCTCTCTTCACAAAATAATAAAAAAAAAAATTTAGGGTTTAAAACCCTAGCCGCCTCCAACAGAAACCGAAGGCCGAAAACAACCCCACGTTCTTCTCTCCAAATCTCTCAATCCATCAAGTATTAGCAAAAAGTGTCAACTAACAAATTGTAGAGGGCAATGAGAGCTTTAAATCCAAAGGCTGAGATCGTTTCTTGTGCTTCGGATTGGCGGCAAATCGAGCTAGAAGTGCTGTAGCTCGCGCACGTTTTCCAAGCTCATACAGAAGCCGAGCTTTATGGGGTGGCAGCCGAGCATAGGGGAGGTGATGAGCGTTCGAATGGTGGTGGTATGATGGAGTTTAGTTGAGTGTGGAGGCCGCGAGATCTAACCCTAGTTTGGAGCAATGGGTTGTGCGTGTGCGTGTTGCCTGTAGGTTATGCGCGTTTGGAGAAGAAGATACGGTCGGCCACGATTTTGCTTCAGGAATCCAACGGCAGATGATAGCCTAGAGTATAAAAATATAAAGACGTTGTAAATTATAAATATATAAATTCGTGTAAACTTCTAAAAATCATAACTTTTTCATACGAGGTCGAAAACGTGCGAAATCAGTTGCGTTGGAATCGTATGGACGAGCACTACGCTATGGAATTAGACTGGAGTTTGGGGTTAGTGAGAATTTCGGGTAAAATTAAACGCGCGTTTAATTTTATTCGAAATAAATCGCTAAAACGAAATTGAAATCAAGGTGAGAACTTCTCACTCAATCGAATCGGTTTCGATTTTAAATTTAAATAGTTAGATTTAAAATTCTTGAATGTATGTTTGAATGATGATTGTTATCTATTGATTGCTAAAATAGACATTATGCGCCGTTAGTAAGCGGATGTTATTTATTAAAAACATATACCGCGAATATTTCATAAACAGTGAAATTGGTATTATTTATGTACTTGGAATTGATTTCCCGCAGTATATAGCGGATGAGACCCTATTGCGCCGTCTATTAAGCGGATAATATTTTAAATCCCATGTACCGCGATAATTTCATACTGGAACGGAATTGGTATTGTGCTAACATCTTTGGATGCAGGGAACAGGTTGGAGGGATCCAACTGGATTCCTCAACAGTATTTATTTGATTTCAGATATTTTGATATTTGATGGATTATCATATCGATATATGATGTCGGTGTTGTCGTGATTGATTATTTGGTATGTAGCATCATTGGGCCAAATTTTGGAATTTTAAAAGGATTTTTAAAGTGATTTTTGAAAGTATACGTTTATAAAATATTTTTTTAAATTTATCCATTTTAAATAAATAAACGTTATAATTTTAATGTTATAAAAATTATGATTTTGAGAAATATAGTTAAAAGTTGATTTTTTAAAATAAGGGGTAAATGATTTTATAAAATAGTTTAAATTGGGATTTTTGAATTTATTGTAAAAAGTTTAAACATAGGGTTTATGAAATTTGATTATTTTATAAATAAAAAAAATGGTGAAATTATAAAGGAGATTAAAGATGTTTTAAAATAATAATATAAATTGATTTATATAACAGATTTATAAATTGATATTTATAAATCAAAATATTTGAATTATAAAACGAGTTTTATAAGTGTTAGAATGAATTGTGAATGAATTTCATAAATGAATGAAATTTATAGAATTATAAACGGTGAAGTTATAAATGGAATTTTATAAGCGGTAGGATTATAAAATTTGTAAAGTTATTAAAGGAATAGATTTGGGTAAATAAATGAATCTTATAAGTTATAAGATTTATAATTTGGGAAGTTAAAGGAACGATTTTGCAATTAAATAAATTATAAGTGTTTAACTTAAATTATAGACTTTTGGTTTATAATTGAGTTATAAATTGAATAGATTAATAAAGAAGATTTATAAAGGGAGTTGTATAAAGTAAATAGAAATGGATTTTATAAACATTGTTTTATAAATTCGCAAACGACTTATTTTGATAAGTAAATTGTTATAACTTATTTATGGAGTTATATTCACATTTTAGACAGTGAATAATCCTTTAAAATAAAATGTATAGAAACGATGAAATTGGTTAACAAGGTATATTCACGTTTTTGAATAGTGAATAATATGTTAAAGAAAATGTTTTGGATGTGATATTTTAAATAGAATTAAAACGATCTAACGATGTTTTAAATGTGTTAAGATTCGAAACCATAGATTTCAACATTTATTGTTGAAATAGACGTTTTCGAGAAATAGAAGGAAATGGTGGACTATAACACTGTTGTTATAGTAAACGATTTCCGAAAGGAAATTTTTTATATAGTATTGAGATTTATATATCTATTTTAATTTCGAATCCCTATACTAGTGATTTTGGGTTATCGTAACGATGTTTTACGTAACATTCGTTTTGGTCCAAATAAATATGTTTAAGAGAATGATTTCCTTAAAGAGTGAAATATATACTTAATCTCGATTTAAGTATGTTGAATATTTTCCAAGTGTTGGAAATAAATGGATTTGTGAATTGCTTAATAAGTAAGTATGAAAATGTTTTCCAATATAAGGTGAATATTTTGAGAATTTATCTTTTTGAAGATAAATTGAAAAAAATGAATAATTGAAATCGTACATTCGTAGATATTTTGGAATGTACATTCACTATGGAATTTATAAAAGAAAGGGGAATTTGTTTAAAAATAAATATTGATTTATTTTTGAGGTATTGAAATTTTATATCTTGTAAAGATATTTTTGGGAAATAAATAATTTGGAAAATTATTTGAAATCTGGTGATGTTGTGCATATCCATTGATAGTTCAATAACCGACTATCAATATTTACCTTTGAAACGTATTTGTTGTGATTTGTTTGAATTTGAATGCCACACTTATTTTTGAATAAGCGCTCACTATTCGGGTTAACCGGGAAAGGACCTTGGGGTCGTATAACCCATTCCGAGTATGTGATACGTCGTTATGGATTGCATTTGAAGATCGGTGTTGAGGACCGGGTATTTGCGAGAGCGATAGGATGACCTGTCGATTGACTCTGCACCGAGTTGCTCCGGTATAGAGTTCTCCATATGTGATGGGAATCCGATCAGGATTGTGGATATCCGGATTGCAAGGACTTTTTGTAAGTGCCTTCGATTCTGTTCGGTCCCGGAACAGACTTGTATGGATTGTATGTCTGATATTACAAATTGAGATATAAAGCTGATTTCTTTCAAATATATTTCTGTTGGTGGCAGAGAATTTATTCTCTTGGCTTAACACCCTTCTCTGAGACGTACGAGCTCAGAGGTTATATAGTTGATGGTTATCAGTGATATATTCCCAATTTGGTAATGTGACATTCTGAGTGTTGCTGTGAAATGATCATTGTGTTGATCATTTGTGATAGGATCATTTGTTTGATCGTTTATCTTTGTGATCATTTCTATGATCATTTGTTGACCCAAAGCACAGCTTTTGTATAAAGCGTAGAGCTTTTATATTAAATATCCCATATTTATGGCTTAAAATTTAACAATAGAAATTTATGGGAACCAAGATACAGATTCAAAAAGTCAATAATCAAGTAAGCTCAAACTTTACAAAATTCACGGTTCGAACTTCTAGAAATTCAAAATTTTAAAGATTCAAAATTTCGATGATTTAATATATTAAATTTTCAACCACATTTTTCACAATCAAATGTTACAAATTTCACACTTTTCATAATCCCAAATTCCAACATTTGACGATTTAAGAGCCAAACTTTTCTAGAATCAAGGATGGTTTACAAGATTTGAAATTTTATATTTTCATGGTAAGTACCCAAGATTCAAGATGATTCCATTCTTTCATCGTACAAGTTTCGAAATTCTATGATTTTATTCCATGATTCAAAAAAATTCAATATTGAAATTCTTAGTGAAGACTCGAATTTTTCAATTATAATGATTCAAAATTTCCACGACGAATCAAGGTTCAAACATTTCAAGAATTAAGATTCATGATTCAAATTTTCAATATTTGAAATTCTTACTGAAGACTCAAGCTTTTCAACTATTAGGATTCAAAATTTCCACGAATCAAGACTAAAATTTAAGGTTTTCAGAAATTCGAGCTTTCCATTTAAAATTTCCACGATTCAGCTTCACATGATTTGACTTTCGAATATTTCAAAGTTTAATGCTAGCAAGTCGGTCTATGAATAGTTCAAGAGTGAGTGTTTAATATTTTCAACATTCAAGGTTAGAGACTAATTATTCAAATATTTGAAGTTTCAAAATTTCAGAACTCTTGATTCAACGTTCGAAAATCCACGGTAAAGTCTCCAAGATAATAGATTCCGAATATTGTGCTTTTTTAAGATTCATTCATTCTAAGATTCGGGATTTAATCTTTTCAAACAAAAAGCCGGTGTTGAAGTAAAATGATGGGGTCCATTCTAAAATAAGGAATCAATCTTCTCAATATTATGTTTCGAACTTTCATAAATCCGTATTCAAGTTCTAAACTTCATGATATACGTTTCTAGGTCAAAACTCAAAATCTGGTCCAAAACACGGGAGTTTCCAAATTAATATTCACGCCTCAAACATTTCAAATTTCTAAATTCGTGAGTCTAACTTCGATAATTTCGAGGGTCGACTCTCGTAGATAGAAGAGTCAAAATATACAGGATTCAATTTCAAGATTTAAGATTGTAGATTCAAAATTTTAAAAATTCTATATTTTGGATATAAACCTTTCACAATTCTATATTAGGGCTTTCATTGTGAAATCCCAATATATTTGATTCAAAATAAAAGATAAGAACTTCTATGGATTCAAAATTTCGGATTCAACATTTCAAAGTACGTAAGTAAAAATTTCACAAAATTCGTGGAACGAGAATCAAAAAATTCAAAAATTTAAGATTCATGAATTAAGAGTTTCAAAAAATCAACGTTCACATTCCGAACATTTCAATATTTAAGATTCATGTGTATAACTTTGAAAATTTAGGGAGTCCAATTTCTGCAGATTTAAAACTTGGTAGTTTCCAAATTAATGTTCACTCTCCACACATTTCAAAACTCCCGTTTCATGAGCCTAATTTCGATAATTTCGAGGGTCGACTCCCGCAGATAAAAGAGTCAAACTTTACAGGATTCAATTTCAAGATTTAAGATTGTAGATTCGAAATTTTAAAAAATCTATATTTAAGATATATAAACCTTTTACAATTCTATCTTAAGGCTTTCATGACGAAAGCCCAAAATATTTGACTCAAAATTCAAGAGAAGAACCTTTATGAATTTAAAATTCCAGATTCAAAATTTCAAAACACGTAAGAATTTGTTTTACAAAACTCTTGAAACAAAATTCTAGATATTCAATATTTTTAAGATTCAAATATATTAGATTCATGAATCAAGAGTTTCCAAAAATCAATGTTCACGTTCTGAACATTTCAATATTTTGGATTCATGGGTTTAACACTGACAATTTCGAGATTCGAGTTTCTGCAGATTTAAGATTCGTATTTTAGTGAGTTCAATTTCAAGATCGAGGATTCAAATTTAGGCTTTTCAAATTCAAATTTCCATGATTCAGCTTCGCATGATTCAACTTTCGAATATCTCAAAGTTTAGTGCTCGCAGTCAGTCTATGAATAGTTCAAGAGTGAGAATTTAATATTTTCAACATTCAAGGTGAGAGACTAAATATTTGAAAATTTTGAAGTTTCAAAATTTCAGATCTCTGGATTCAACGTTAGAAAATCCATGGTATAGATCCCGGATATTGTGCTTTTTTAAGATTCATTCGTTCTTTCATCGTCCAAGTTTCAAAATTCTACGATTTTTGTTTCATGATTCAAAAATTTTCAATATTGAAATTCTTGGTGAAGACTTGAATTTTTCAGTTATTATGATTCAAAATTTCCATGAATCAAGGTTCAAACATTACAACAATTAAGATTGAGGATTCAAACTTTCTAAAATTCTAGATTCAAGCTGTAAGCATTTAAGGATTCTACATTATGGATTTCTACAGGATTCAATTTCAAGATTTAAGATTGTAGATTCAAAATTTTGAAAAATCTATATTTCAGATATAAAACTTTTACATTTCTATCTTAGGGCTTTCATGATGAAAGCCTAAAATAATTAATTCAAAATTCAAGATAAGAACCTTTATGGATTTAAATTCCAGATTCAAAATTTCAAAACACGTAAGTAAAAATTTCACAAAATTCGCGAAACGGAATTCTAAAAGTTCAAAATTTTTAAGAGTCAAACATATTAGATTCATGAATCAAGAGTTTCCAAAAATCAATGTTCACGTTCTGAACATTTCAATATTTTGAATTCATGGGTTTAACTTTGACAATTTTGAGATTTGAATTTCTGCAGATTTAAGATTCGTACTTTAGCTAGTTCAATTTCAAGACCGAGGATTCCAATTCGTGTATTCAAGATTTAAACATTTCAGGATTGAACATTCAAACTTGCTAGGAATATATTCAAAGCACAAGCCTTTTCAAGATCTATATTAGAGCTTTGATATTAAATATCCCAGATTTATGGCTTAAAATTTAACAATAGAAATTTATGGGAATCAAGATACAGATTCAAAAAGTCAATAATCAAGCAAGCTCAAACTTTACAAAATTCACGGTTCGAACTTCTAAAAATTCAAAATTTTAAAGATTCAAAATTTCGATGATTTAATATATTAAGTTTTCAATCACATATTTCACAATCAAATGTTACAAATTTCACACTTTTCATAATCCCAAATTCCAACATTTGACGATTTAAGAGCCAAACTTTTCAAGAATCAAGAATCGTTTACCAGGTTTGAAATTTTATATTTTCATGGTAAGTACCCAAGATTCAAGATGGTTCCATTCGTTCATCGTACAACTTTCGAAATTCTATGATTTTTATTCCATGATTCAAAAAAATTCAATATTGAAATTCTTAGCGAAGACTCGAATTTTTCAATTTCCACGATGAATCAAGGTTCAAACATTTCAAGAATTAAGATTGAGGATTCAAACTTTTTAAAATTCTTGATTCAAGATGTAAACATTTAAGGATATCTACGTTACGGCTTTCATTATGAATATCCAAAAAAAATATGGCACGAAATTCATGATTAGAAAATTGGAAAGTTTGAAATTCTAGATTTAAAATTTCACAAATACTTAAGTAAAAACTTCATAAAATTCGTGATCGAAGTTCTACAGTTTCAAAATTTAAAACTGGAACATAAAAGATTTAAGAATCAGGAGTTTACATGAAATCAGTGTTCTCCTTCTGAACATTTCAATATTCAAAATTCATGAGACTTTAAATGATTTGAATTTCGGCAGATTTTAGATTTGTACTTTTCTTGATTCAATTTCCGGTTTCAAAGATGTCGAGATTGAAGATTTAGACGTTTCGGGAATCTATATTCAACGAACAAACCTTTTCGAGATGAATAACAGAGCTTCTATGATGAATATCACAGATTCATGGCTTAAATTTAAAAAGAAGAATTTTATAGTGTTTAAGACTCCAAATTCAAAATCAGAATAACCAAGTACGTTCAAACTTTACGAAATTCATGGATCGAAGTTTTAAAAATAAAAAATTCAGAATCTTTAAATTTCAAAATTTTGAAGATTTAAGATTTCAAATTTACTTTCAAATTTACAATCTTAAGCGATCAAGATTATAACATTGGAGTATTCAATTATAAAATTCGAGTATTACAAGATTCATAATTTCAATATTTAAATTTCGAACATTTGACGATTTATGTCGTAGAAACTTTTCGAGAATCAATCATCGTCTGCAAGATTGGAAATTTAATATATCATAAGAATTATTCAAGATTCAAGATCTTAGTCTCCATCATTTTGCCATCAAGTTTCGGATTTCCACGATTTTGGTTTCATGATTCAAAATTTTCAATATTTGAAATTCTTACTAAAGATTCAATCTTTTAAACTATTAGGATTCAAAATTTCCACGAATCAAGATTGAAATTTAAGGTTTTCAGAAATTCGAGCTTTCCATTTAAAATTTCCACGATTAGCTTCACATGATTTGACTTTCGAATATTTCAATGTTTAATGCAAGCGAGTCAGTCTATGAATAGTTCAAGAGTGAGTATTTAATATTTTCAACATCAAGGTTAGAGATTAATTATTTAAAAATTTGAAGATTCAAAATTTCAGAACTTTTGACTCAACGTTCCAAAATCCACGGTAATGTTTCCAAGATAATAGATTTCAGATATTGTGCTTTTTTAAGATTCATTCATTCTAAGACTCGGGATTTAATCTTTTCGATCAAAAAGCCGGTGTTCAAGTAAAATGATGGGGTCCATTCTAGAATAAGGAATCGATCTTCTCAATATTTATGTTTCGAACTTTCATTAATCCGTATTCAAGTTCTAAACTTCATGATATACGTTTCTTGTAACGACTCAGAATTTCTATTAATTAAAATTTGAATATTTAATTAATTTTAAATATTAATAAGTGAAATAATAAGTCGAATAAATTTTATTTCGAATAATTGGATTTAATTGAATAACTAAATCAATAATTTAATATGTGAAATTACAGAAATAATAGAAAATTGGGTTTAATATGTTTTAAAAATGATTTGTAAAATTTTATTTTATCATATTGGAGTTAGAATGATGTTATAGAACTTTTAAAATCAAATTAAAAGTTAATTTGTGAAAATTGAATATTTTAATATTAAATCGACTAGTGAAATTAGCCATTTTTCGAACAGTCTCAGAATTGGACGAAACTAGTTCCATTGGATCCGTAATAGTTTGGTATTATCGAATTTCAATTTTCGTAGCAATCGGAGTTTTCGTTTGACCGTGGCAGCTCGAAACGCATCGAAATTGTTTTTAATATTAATTTGACGAGTTAAAATTACCATTTTTCAAACATTGTCGGATTTCGACGAAACCAGTTTAATCGGATCCGTAATGTGATATTATTGTATGGTTTCAAATTTCGTGTCAATCGGATTTACCGTTTGTCAGGTGCAAGATAAAACGCCTAGAAATTTGATTTACCGATTTAATTTTAAATCGAACGTTTATTGCCATAACACGCACAGATGACCGAATTAGCTCACGAAACACGTTCCATTGTGTTCGGAACGCGGGGTAAACCTTAGGAACGCCAACCGGCACGCTTCGTTTGGAGTTCGGAAAATCCGGGATGAATAGTGTCGTTGGAATTTTCTATATAAGGACTTGTAAATTTCATTTTGCAACAAAAATAAAAAACCCTAGTTGTAACGAAACGAATTTTGCCCGCTCGAAAATCGACATCCATACTTCAAATCGTATTCGAATGCCGTAGATTCGACCGTTCAAATCTGATTCGCCGGAGCTTATAACAACACAAAGTAAACAACACAGCGGAATAAAAGAATATACATTGATATACAACACGGATACAATATCTGATACAACAGATGATCCAATAAATGTCAATATACATCAGAGATATGATACAATAAAATAGCAGCGAAACAAACAATTCCAATAGAGTCTTCAATAGAGAGCTCCAGCAGCCGCTCGAACCAACATCCCGATACATTAGGACAAGCAAGTCTCGTCCATATCCAAAGACGGAACTAGCTCCAGACAATCCACTGAACCTAACTATCTAAAAAACCCAACTCTAGACTGCTCGTGTGGAAAATAGTGAGCACCCAGAGTCTAGGAAAGGAACAATAAACTCCGGGTCAGTCATGGGACTGCTGTGAGTAACAAAAACAGTTTATCTTTTAAAACAAACAGCAAAGGAAATATTTAAAAATCAATTCGCAATGCTTTTTAGAAAATGAGACTACCATAAGACCTCCCGCCACACACACAATGCAAACGCAGAATTGGAGGAGATTTCTTCTTATGATAGTCAAACATGCTTAATACGCAGAAAATTTCTTTGACATTATTATTATAAGTGCACGGTGCAGAAGAGCATTTCGAAAGAAGAATATTAATCTTAGCCAGCATACGACCATTATCGTATGCCTACTATAGCTACTATGTTCAATAGCAGGTTACCGCCACATTCCATAGCAGGTAATACAACTAAAACCGTACAAGGCTCGTATTGGATGAATGGATTTTCCAACAAATGGTCAGGCTAAGGAACTTCCTATTGCCACATGGGAACGCCTCTGGCGGGACGCCCCGAGAACCAAACCGTTCTCTGCCAAACAAGGCCGGGAACCCCTTTTCCCAAGGGATATTACAAACCCTCAGATATGCCACCTCCGGTTCTTTGGGACCTTTAAACGAGGCGCCTCTAAACCAACATCATACATAAATAATATATAGTGTGTCCACATGAGCAAGTATCTGGGCTCCATACCATGATACTACCCTTTTCCAGAAGGAATGGTCATACCCTAGGGGAGCTACCCCTGAAACCTTGCCGCACAATTCCTGTTTCGACCATTACCGATTTGTGAGGCTCGACGAAGTCTCGTCCACAAAGCTACGCTTTGGTACAAAGCTATGCTTTGGGTCAACAAATGATCAAAGTAATGATCACAAAGATAAATGATCAAACAAATGAACCTATCACAAATGATCAAACAAATGAACCTATCACAAATGATCAAACAATGACCATTACACAGCAACACTTAACATGTCACATTACCAAATTGGGAATATATCGCTGATAACCATCAACTACATAACCTCTGAGCTCGTATGTCTCAGAGAAGGGTGTTAAGCTAAAGAATAAATTCTCCGCCACCACAGAAATGTATTTGAAAGAAATTTTCTTTATATCTCAAAATGTAATGTCAGACATACAATCCATACAAGTATGTTCCGGGTTCGAACACAACCGAAGGCACTTCCAAAGAAGCCCTTGCAATCCGGGTATTCACAATCCCGATTTGACTTCCCATCACTTAGGAAATCTCTATACCGGAGCAACTCAGTGCAGAGACAATCGATAGGTCATCCTATCGTTCTTGCAAATACCCGGTCTTCACCACCGATCTTCAAATGCTATCCATAACGACGTATCACATATTCGGAATGGGTTATACGACACAAAGGTCCTCTCCCGGCTAAACCGAATAGTGAGCGCAACGTTTAAAACATATGGATATGGGATTTCAATTAAGTCACAACTTAATGATTCAAAACTTTTCTTTCAAATGGTTTAACCCAATTACCATTTTCAAATCTTTTAAACAAAAGATTTATTTCACAAAGTTCATTCTGTTTCACAAAGATCCATTTACGGATTTCAAAACAATTTCCGTTTCAATTGAATTAACTCGTTTAAAATCTTTAAATTAAAGATTTAACTTATAGCTTTCAAACCGTTTCCATGACTTGGAAAATCATTTTCATTTTTAACTTGAAATCCTTTTTAACACAAATTGGACGTTCACTAATATGAAAGCTTTTATAATTTGAAAACAAATAGTTTTCGTTTCAGAAAGATCCAATTTTATTTGAAAACAAATAGTTTTCGTTCACTAATATCGGTATGGAGTTGTTGCCATTACTGTTGGCCTTGACTTCGTTTTGTCTGGACTTAGATGATCAGTTGCATTTTGCCAAATTATGGCTTGAATTGCTTTGCTCATCATGGTTTTGATTTTTGCTGCCTTGACTTTGTCACATACTTGTTCAGTTTAAATAAAACACTTCGATTTCAATATTTCAAAACTTCGAGAATTTAATGAATTTCAAGACTAAGGTTGGAAATTTCAAAACAACAATTCATTTTCCTCTTATTTAGTTTGAAAGGTTTATATGATAAATCCATAACCATTTAGAATAAACTAAATTTATTATCACTAAAATTTCCTTTCATTTATTTATACTAGAATTATTTATTAAATCCAGTTATAATATCATACCTTAAAATTTCCAATTTTAATAAGTTTACATCAACTTTTGGAGTTAAATTTTGAATAAGCTCAATTCCAATTAAATCTCCAATTTATCCTTCAATCTTAATTTATTTGAATCATTTATAACTCTATATATATACAAGAACTTAAACTCATACTAAATCGCATAATATAAATTATCAAATGCCATTTTTCAACTTATTCATTTTATTTAGCAGATTTATACATAGCTTAAATTCAACAATTTAACTTTGTATGTATGTATATATATATATATATATATATATATATATATATATATATATATATATATAATATATTTGTATCATATCCAAATTTAATATTTAATAAACCGTATCATATCCAAACCATAAAAATCATTTCAAAATAATTATATATATATATACATACATACATACATACATACATACATACATACATACATACATACATACATACATACATACATACATACATATACATATACCGCGGTGCCTGTATATAATTTTCTATCCTATGGTCAAGTGATAAGGATATTTATCATTTCAATCCGCAATTTAAAAATAAAAAAATGCGGTTGTATACCATTTCAAACCGCAATCCCGAATGAATGAAATACATGATAACTTGCAGATTTTAAAATATAGCACACATCATCCATTCACCAAGCATCAATCATCAATCATTAATTATAATCATCATCCAATTTAAACAAACATCAATATATAACAGGTGATAAATAACTGGTATCAATTTCAGTTTATACTCAGATAAATTTAATAACTATTAATTGGCAGTTTACATGCAAAATAAATATAATTTAACTGGCAGTTAATATGCAATAATAAATTAAATAACGCGTAAATTAAATGAATGCAATTTAACTGAGAAATTGATGAAATATATACCAAACGGCTATAAATAAAATTTTAAACACATAAGAAATTTTAGAAGTTGTGAGTGGGTTAAAACACTCACCTTTTGAATTTAAATCGAATTTAAATCCGATTTAAACCCAAAAATTTGACGTTCTCCAAACCTGTCCAAACCAGTGTCAAAAGATCTGGAATTTAATTACGATGCTAACAAAAAAAATCTCGCGTAAATCGGAGGTCGTGAGAGAAAGTTATTGGCCAAAATTGCGATTGAAAAAAAAACTAAATAATAAACAAAACTTACCTAAAATAAAATTGGCCACGTCATACTATCTCCCCCCCCCCCCCCCCAAACAGCGATTACCACGCGGGCTCTTCCAGAAGAAAACTACACGTTCGAACCCAAAAGCAAAACCCTAGCCGCCGTAATGACCGCTACTCCTCACGCCTCCAGGCACGTCGCCATCAACGTCGAACCCTACGCCAAGCCACCAGCACCTCCCTCTCCACCTCGGCCCCACGCGCGACCACCAAAACGTCCCCAAGAGATGACAGCCGCCGCCGTAATTAAACCCCAAATCGAATTAAAGAGGACGATCTAACCGTTGAAATGCGAAACCACCAACTCCGATGAGCTCCATTCATCGCTCTCCACCACCTGGCTAGAGATCTCCCAACTTGTATCTCATGGCCATCACGGCTTGCTTTGCATTTGACTTCGGTCACTTTCCTTTCTTTCAATTCACTTGATTCACACGGTTTTGATTTTCTTGCATTTTAGGTTTGAACGACGACTTGATGGAGTTGTTGCCATTACTGTTGGCCTTGACTTCGTTTTGTCTGGACTTAGATGATCAGTTGCATTTTGCCAAATTATGGCTTGAATTGCTTTGCTCATCATGGTTTTGATTTTTGCTGCCTTGACTTTGTCACATACTTGTTTAGTGTAGGACCTTGATGTGTTATATCATGTAGCTGATGAAGTTGGTTTTGATCTTATTTACTGCCTTTGTGCATGACTGCATTTGCACATGTGCTTGTCCATGTGCCTTGGACTGATCTTGTTTTACTGCTGCAATTGCTTGCTTATCCATCACTGCACTGTTGGTGGTGTTTGAATTCTTATGTCTCTGACTTTGATGGCTTCGGCACTGTCATTGATACTACTTCATTGATTTGACTATGCCAGTTGGGAGATCTCTAGCTAGTTGAATTATTGACTGTTACTGGAAGTATAGTATTGTGTTCACATTGCTTACTGTTTATTTGCTTCACCATTCACCTGTGCAATTCTGTGCATTCCATGTTGCATCTATTTGACTCATTACTGTCATGTGCGGTGATGCCATACTTTTGGCGCTCTCATCTTCACTCGGCTGTCTTCACGTAGTTTGTACCAATGCCGTTGTGCACTTGGTCATTATAATCGTTGAGATGTTCAGTTTGCATAATTCATGTTGCCTGATCATTTTCCTATGTTGTCACTGCCCTTATTGGTTCAGACCTGTAGCATACGTGTGCCTTTCCTTGGGCAGTTGCATATATTTTGTTATATTCATTTCATAGTTGTTGTTTCAATTGATGGGTTGTGTTATCATACTCACTTGGTGGCATTTGGTGGCATACCCATCACTGCACTGTTCGGTTGTGTTTGAATTTATGCTCGGTAGTTTTAAGTGGTTTCATGTGGGATCTTGTGGTGGCTGCAGTTTTGTTGCAGTTTGCCCTTGTATTCATTTCTAACTACAGTTTAGTTTTGTATGTAGTCTTGCCCTTGTTGGTTTGCGTCACATTGATGCAATTGGGATGTTTTCCTAATTATACTTGTGTTGAATCCAGCTCGTAGCTCGAATTTGACCTTGAGTTGATTCCTATTATATACCAATGGCGAGGCCGTACACGCGTGCGTGTACTACAGCCCTACTCGAGTTGACGTTTTAATTGATTTTTCAATTGTTTGAATTGTTTTGTTTATTCAATTCAATATATTTTGAATCGCATTTTGATTTGGTTTAAATTTGATGATTTTGTTATTAATTGCCGTTTAGGCAATTCTAATGTTTTTTTCTAAATTATCTTCATTAATTATCCCTTCATTTATCTGCATTAATAATTTGAATCTACTAATTTACCGTTTTACACTGTTAAGTATTATATTTAACGTTATCCGAGTTCTTTGTTAAAAGGGTCGGATAGACGAAAATTTATTGTGACTGTCGTCTAATTGTTATTTGATTATTATTGCCTCTGTGCACTAATAATGAGTTTGAATTAGACTGACCCGTGTATTATTTTGTTTTGGATGTAATATTCGGGTCAGACCGAGTATTTTGCAGCTTGAAGATTTTCGGGCAGCGAAGTTAGAGAGAGGGGGAAAACGCTTACTTTAGCTTTTTCGAGGATTTTTGTACTTAAAGAAATATTTCCGCTGTATGAATTTAATGCATTGTATAAACTCTGATATCGGCACAAAATTTTTTTATGTATGTGAAATATAATTATTCTGTGTTTCTGTGACTGATTCTGTTTAAACAATATAAACTGAATAACAATCCGTCATTTTGAACGTTTCAGGTTGGTTTAATTACCGACTAGGGGCGCTCAGAAGGGCGGGTCGTTACATATTAAATACTCACTCTTGAACTATTCATAGACTGACTCGCAAGCATTAAACTTTGAAATATTCGAAAGTCAAATCATGTGAAGCTGAATCGTGGAAATTTTAAATGGAAAGCTCGAATTTCTGAAAACCTTAAATTTCAGTCTTGATTCGTGGAAATTTTGAATCCTAATAGTTGAAAAGCTTGAGTCTTCAGTAAGAATTTCAAATATTGAAAATTTTGAACCATGAAACCAAAATCGTGGAAATCCGAAACTTGATGGATGGAAACTAAAATCTTTAATCTTGAATAATTCTAATGATGGATTAAATTTCCAATCTTGCAGACGATGATTGATTCTTGAAAAGTTTCTGGGACATAAATCGTCAAATGTTCGAAATTTAAATATTGAAATTATGAACCTTGCAAATAGTCGAACTTTATAATTGAATACTCCAATGTTATAATCTTGATCGCTTAAGATTGTAAATTTGAAAGTAAATTTGAAATCTTAAATCTTCAAAATTACGACTTTTGAATTTTAAAGATTCCGAATTTTTTATTTTTAAAACTTCGAACCATGAATTTAGTAGAGGATGAACTTGCTTGTTTATTGAGATTTTGAATTTGGAGTCTTAAACACTATAAAATTCTACTTTTTAAATTTAAGCCATGAATCTATGACATTCATCATAAAGGCCCTGTTATTAATCTCGAAAAAGTTTGTACTTGGAATATAGATTCCCGAAACGTCTAAATCTTCAATCTCGACATGTTTGAAATCAGAAATTGAATCAAGAAAAGTACAAATCTAAAATCTTCCGAAATTCAAATCAGGTAGAAGTCAAAGTCCCATGAATTTTGAATATTGAAATGTTCAGAAGGAGAACACTGATTTCTTGGAAACTCCTGATTCTTGAATCTTTTATGCTCCAGTTTTAAGTTTTGAAATTGTAGAACTTCGATTACGAATTTTGTGAAGTTTTTACTTAAGCATTTGTGAAATTTTAAATCTAGAATTTCAAACTTTCCAATTTTCTAATCACGAATTTCGTGCCATATTTTTTTTGGATATTCATCATGAAAGCCGTAACGTAGAAATCCTTAAATGTTTACATCTTGAATCTAGAATTTTAAAAAGTTTGAATCCTCAATCTTAATTCTCGAAATGTTTGAATCATAATAATTGAAAAAATCGTGTCTTCACTAAGAATTTCAATATTGAATTTTTTTGAATCGTGGAATAAAAATCATAGAATTTCGATACTTGTACGATGAAAGAATGGAACCATCTTGAATCTTGGGTACTTACCATGAAAATATAAAATTTCAAATCTTGTAAACGATTCTTGATTCTTGAAAAATTTGGCTCTTAAATCGTCAAATGTTGGAATTTGGGATTATGAAAAGTGTGAAATTGTAACATTTGATTGTGAAAAATGTGATTGAAAATGTAATATATTAAATCATCGAAATTTTGAATCTTTAAAATTTTGAATTTCTAGAAGTTCGAACCGTGAATTTTGTAAAGTTTGAACTTACTTAATTATTGACCTTTTCAATTTGTATCTTGATTCCCATAAATTTCTATTGTTAAATTTTAAGCCCTAAATCTGGGATATTAATATAAAAGCTCTAATATAGATCTTGAAAAAGTTTGTGCTTTGAATATATTCCAAGCAAGTTTGAATGTTCAATCCTGAAATGTTTAAATCTTGAATAACGAATTGGAATCCTCGGTCTTGAAATTGAACTAGCTAAAGTACGAATTTTAAATCTGCAGAAATTCAAATCTCGAAATTGTCAAAGTTAAACCCATGAATTCAAAATATTGAAATGTTCATAACGTGAACATTGATTTTTGGAAACTCTTGATTCATAAATCTAATATGTTTGACTCTTAAAAATTTTGAATTTTTAGAATTCCGTTTCGCAAATTTTGTGAAATTTTTACTTACATGTTTTGAAATTTTGAATCTGGAATTTAAATCCATAAAGGTTCTTATCTTGAATTTTGAATTAATAATTTTAGGCTTTCATCATGAAAGGCCTAAGATAGAATTGTAAAAGGTAAATATTGATTTTTTAAAATTTTGAATCTACAATCTTAAATCTTGAAATTGAATCCTGTAGAAATCCTTAAATGTTTACAGCTTGAATCTAGAATTTTAAAAAGTTTGAATCCTCAATCTTAATTGTTGAAATGTTTGAACCTTGATTCGTGGAAATTTTGAATCAAATGACTGAAAAATTCGAGTCTTCACTAAGAATTTCAATATTGAAACTTTTTGAATCATGAAACAAAAATCGTAGAATTTTGAAACTTGGACAATGAAAGAATGAATGAATCTTAAAAAAGCGCAGTATCCGGAATCTATACCATGGATTTACTAACGTTGAATCAAGAGATCTGAAATTTTGAAACTACAAAATTTTCAAATATTTAATCTCTAACCTTGAATGTTGAAAATATTAAATTCTCACTCTTGAACTATTCATAGACTGACTCGCGAGCACTTAACTTTGAGATATTCGAATATTGAATCATGTGAAGCTGAATCACGGAAATTTGAATCTGGAAAGCCAGAATGTGAATCCTCGATCTTGAAATTGAATTCGCTATGATACGAATCTTAAATCTGCAGAAATTCGAATCTCGAAATTGTCAATTTAAACCCATGAATCCAAAATATTGAAATGTTCAGAACGTGAACACTGATTTTTAGAAACTCTTGATTCATGAATATAATATGTTTGAATCTTAAAATTTTTGAATATTTTGAATTTCGTTTCACGAGTTTTGTGAAATTTTGAATCTGGAATTTTAAATTCATAAAGGTTCTTATCTTGAATTTTGAATCAAATATTTTGGGCTTCCATCACGAAAGCGTTAAGATAGAATTGTAAAAGGTTTATATATCTTAAATATAGATTTTTTAAAATTTCGAATCAACAATCTAACCTTGAAATTGAATCCTGTAAAGTTCTCTTTTGTCTGCGGGAGTTGACCCTCAAAATTATCAAAGTTAGGCTCATGAATCGTGAGTTTTGAAATGTGTGGAGAGTGAACATTAATTTGGAAACTCCCAAGTTTTAAATCTGCAGAAATTCGAATCTTCAAATTTTCAAAGTTATACACATGAATCTTAAATATTGAAATGTTCAGAATGTGAACATTGATTTTTAGAAACTCTTAATTCATGAATCTTAAATTTTTTGAATTTTTTGATTTTCATTCCATGAATTTTCTAAAATTTTTACTCACGTGCTTCGAAAATTTGAATCCGAAATTTCAAATCAATAGAGGTTCTTATCTTTTATTTTGAATCAAATATTTTAGGATTTCATAATGAAAGCCCTAATATAGAATTGTGAGAGGTTTATATCCAAAATATAGAATTTTCAAAATTTTGGATATACAATCTTAAATCTTGAAATTGAATCCCGTAAATTTTGACTCTTCTATCTACGAGAGTCGACCCTTGAAATTATCGAAGTTAGACTCACGAATCTAGAATCTTGAAATGTTTCAGGCGTGAATTTTATTTTGGAAACTCCCCTGTTTTTGGACCGGATTTTGTGTTTTGACCTAGAAACGTATATCATGAAGTTTAGAACTTGAATACGGATTAATGAAAGTTCGAAACATAAATATTGAGAAGATCGATTCCTTATTCTAGAATGGACCACATCATTTTACTTGAACACCGGCTTTTTGATCGAAAAGATAAAATCCCAAATCTTAGAATGAATGAATCTTGGAAACTTTACCGTGGATTTTCGAACGTTGAATCTTGAGTTCTGAAATTTTGAAACTTCAAATTTTTAAATAATTAAACTCTAACCTTGAATGTTGAAAATATTACATACTCACTCTTGAACTATTCATAGACTGACTCGCTAGCATTAAACTTTGAAATATTCGAAAGTCAAATCATGTGAAGCTGAATCGTGGAAATTTTAAATGGAAAGCTCGAATTTCTGAAAACCTTAAATTTCAGTATTGATTCGTGGAAATTTTGAATCCTAATAGTTGAAAAGCTTGAGGCTTCAGTAAGAATTTCAAATATTAAATATTTTGAATCATGAAACCAAAATCGTGGAAATCCGAAATTTGATGGCAAAATGATGGAAACTAAAAATCTTGAATAATTCTAATGATAGATTAAATTTCCAATCTTGCAGACGTTGATTGATTCTTGAAAAGTTTCTAGGACATAAATCGTCAAATGTTCGAAATTTAAATTTTGAAATTACGAACCTTGTAATACTCGAACTTTATAATTGAATACTCCAATGTTATAATTTTGATCGCTTAAGATTGTAAATTTGAAAGTAAATTTGAATCTTAAATCATCAAAATTATGAATTTTGAATTTTAAAGATTCCGAATTTTTTATTTTTAAAACTTCGAACCAAGAATTTAATAAAGTTTGAACTTGCTTGGTTATTGAGATTTTGAATATGGAGCTGAACACTATAAAATTCTACTTTTTAAATTTAAGGCATGAATCTGTGATATTCATCATAAAAGCTTTGTCATTAATCTCGAAAAAGTTTGTACTTTGAATATAGATTCCCGAAACATCTGAATCTTCAACCTCGACATGTTTGAAACCGGAAATTGAATCAAGAAAAGTACAAAACTAAAATCTGCCGCAATTCAAATCAGGTAGAAGTCAAAGTCGTATGAATTTTGAATATTGAAATGTTCAGAAGGAGTACACTGATTTCTTGGAAAATCCTGATTCTTTAATCTTTTATTTTCCAGTTTTAAGTTTTGAAATTGTAGAACTTCGATCACAAATTTTGTGAAGTTTTTACTTAAGTATTTGTGAAATTTTAAATCTAGAATTTCAAATTTTCCAATTTTCTAATCACGAATTTCGTGCCATATTTTTTTTGGATTTCATCATGAAAGCCGTAACGTAGAAATCTTTAAATGTTTACATCTTGAATCCAGAATTTTAAAAAGTTTGAATCCTCAATCTTAATTCTTGAAATGTTTGAACCTTGATCCGTCGAAATTTTGAATCATAATAATTGGAAAATTCGAGTCTTCACTAAGAATTTCAATATTGAATTTTTTTGAATTATGGAATATAAATCATAGAATTTCGAAACTTGTACGATGAAAGGATGGAACCATCTTGAATCTTGGGTACTTACCATGAAAATATATAATTTCAAATCTTGTAAACGATTCTTGATTCTTGAAAAGTTTGGCTCTTAAATCGTCAAATGTTGGAATTTGGGATTATGAAAAGTGTGAAATTTGTAACATTTGATTGTGAAAAATGTGATTGAAAATTTAATATGTTAAATCATCGAAATTTTGAATCTTTAAAATTTTGAATTTCTAGAAGTTCGAACCGTGAATTTTGTAAAGTTTGAGCTTACTTAATTATTGACTTTTTGAATCTGTATCTTGATTTCCATAAATTTATGTTGTTAAATTTTAAGCCATAAATCTGGGATATTTAATATAAAAGCTCTAATATAGATCTTGAAAAAGTTTGTGCTTTGAATATATTCCTAGCAAGTTTGAATGTTCAATCCTGAAATGTTTAAATCTTGAATACACGAATTGGAATCCTCGGTCTTGAAATTGAACTAGCAAAAGTATGAATCTTAAATCTAAAGAAATTCAAATCTCGAAATTGTCAAAGTTAAATCCATGAATTCAAAATATTGAAATGTTCAGAACGTTAACATTGATTTTTGGAAACTCTTGGATTCATGAATCTAATATGTTTGACTCTTAAAAATTTTGAACTTTTAGAATTCCGTTTCGCGAATTTTTCGAAATTTTTACTTACGTATTTTGAAAAGTTGAATCTGGAATTTGAATCAATAAGTTTCTTATCTTGAATTTTGAATTAATTATTTTAGGCTTTCATCATGAAAGGCCTAATATAGAATTGTAAAAGGTTTATATCTTAAATATAGATTTTTTAAAATTTTGAATCTGCAATCTTAAATCTGGAAATTGTATCCTGTAGAAATCCATAATGTAGAAATCCTTAAATGTTTACAGCTTGAATCTAGAATTTTAAAAAGTTTGAATCCTCAATCTTAATTGTTGAAATGTTTGAACCTTGATTCGTGGAAATTTTGCATCATAGTAACTGAAAAATTCAAGTCTTCACTAAGAATTTCAATATTGAAAATTTTTGAATCATGAAACAAAAATCGTAGAATTTTGAAACTTGGACAATGAAAGAATGAATGAATCTTAAAAAAGCACAGTATCCGGAATCTATACCATGGATTTCTAACATTGAATCAAGAGATCTGAAATTTTGAAACTCCAAAATTTTCAAATATTTAATCTCTAACCTTGAATGTTGAAAGTATTAAATTCTCACTCTTGAACTATTCATAGACTGACTCGCGAGCACTAAACTTTGAGATATTTGAAAGTTGAATCATGTGAAGTTTAATCATGGAAATTTGAATTTGGAAAGCCTGGATTTGAATCCTCGATCTTGAAATTGAACTCGCTAAAATACGAATCTTAAATCTGCAGAAATTCGAATCTCGAAATTGTCAATGTTAAACCCATGAATCCAAAATATTGAAATGTTCAGAATGTGAACACTGATTTTTGGGAACTCTTGATTCATGAATCTAATATGTTTGAATCTTAAAAATTTTGAATATTTAGAATATCGTTTCACGAGTTTTATGAATTTTTTTCTTACGTGTTTTGAAATTTTGAATCTGGAATTTTAAATTCATAAAGGATCTTATCTTGAATTATGAATCAAATATTTTGGGCTTTCGTCATGAAAGCCTTATGATAGAATTGTAAAAGGTTTATATATCTTAAATATAGATTTTTTAAATCTTCGAATCTACAATCTTAAATCTTGAAATTGAATCCTGTAAAGTTTGACTCTTTTATTTGCGGGAGTTTGACTCTTTTATCTGCGGGAGTCGACCTTCGGAATTATCAAAGTCAGGCTCATGAATTTCCAAGTTCTAAATCTTCAAAAATTCGAATCTCCAAAATTTCAAAGTTATACCCATGAATCTTAAATATTGAAATGTTCAGAATGTGAACATTGATTTTTAAAAACTCTTAATTCATGAATCTTAAATATTTTGAATTTTTTGATTTTCGTTCCACGAATTTAGTGAAATTTTTACTTACGTTCTTTGATATGTTGAATCCGAAATTTCAAATCCATAGAGGTTCTTATCTTTTATTTTGAATCAAATATTTTGGGATTTCATAATGAAAGCCCTAATATAGAATTGTGAAAGGTTTATATCCAAAATATAGAATTTTTAAAATTTTGAATATACAATCTTAAATCTTGAAATTGAATCCCGTAAATTTTGACTCTTCTATCTACGAGAGTCGACCCTCGAAATTATCGAAGTTAGACTCACGAATCTAGAATCTTGAAATGTTTTAGGCGTGAATTTTATTTTGGAAACTCCCCTGTTTTGGACCGGATTTTGTGTTTTGACCTAGAAACGTTTACCATGAAATTTAGAACTTGAATGCGGACTAATGAAAGTTCGAAACATAAATATTGAGAAGATCGACTCCTTATTCTAGAATGGACCCCATCATTTTACTTGAACACCGGCTTTTTGATTGAAAAGATTAAATCCCGAATCTTAGAATGAATGAATCTTAAAAAAGCACAATATCCAGAATCTATTATCTTGGAAACTTTACCATGGATTTTTGAATGTTGAATCAAGAGTTCTGAAATTTTGAAACTTCAAATTTTTAAATAATTAATCTCTAACCTTGAATGTTGAAAATATTAAATACTCACTCTTGAATATTCATAGACTTACTCGCAAGCATTAAACTTTGAAATATTCGAAAGTCAAATCATGTGAAGCTGAATCGTGGAAATTTTAAATGGAAAGCTCGAATTTCTGAAATCTTATATTTTAGTCTTGGTTCATGGAAATTTTGAATCCTAATAGTTGAAAAGCTTGAGTCTTCAGTAAGAATTTCAAATATTGAAAATTTTGAATCATGAAACCAAAATCGTGGAAATCCGAAACTTGATGGCAAAATGATGGAAATTAAAATCTTGAATAATTCTAATGATAGATTAAATTTCCATTCTTGCAGACGATGATTGATTCTTGAAAAGTTTCTGGGACATAAATCGTCAAATGTTCGAAATTTTAAATATTGAAATTATGAACCTTGTAATACTCGAACTTTATAATTGAATACTCCAATGTTATAATCTTGATCGCTTAAGATTGTAAATTTGAAAGTAAATTTGAAATCTTAAATCTTCAAGATTATGAATTTTGAATTTTAAAGATTCCGAATTTTTTAATTTTAAAACTTCGAACCATGAATTTAGTAAACTTTGAACTTGCTTGGTTATTGAGATTTTGAATTTGGAGTCTTAAACACTATAAAATTCTACTTTTTAAATTTAAGCCATGAATCTGTGATATTCATCATAAAAGCTCTGTTATTAATCTCGAAAAAAGTTTGTACTTTGAATACAGATTCCCGAAACGTCTGAGTCTCATGAATTTTGAATATTGAAATGTTTAGAAGGAGAACGCTGATTTCTTGGAAACTCCTGATTCTTGAATCTTTTATATTCCAGTTTTAAGTTTTGAAATTGTAGAACTTCGATCACGAATTTTGTGAAGTTTTTACTTAAGTATTTGTGAAATTTTGAATCTAGAATTTCAAACTTTCCAATTTCTAATCATGAATTTCGTGCCATATTTTTTTTGGATATTCATCATGAAAGCCGTAACGTATAAATCCTTAAATGTTTACATCTTGAATCTAAAATTTTAAAAAGTTAGAATCCTCAATCTTAATTCTTGAAATGTTTGAACCTTGATTCGCGCAAATTTTGAATCATAATAATTGAAAAATTCGAGTTTTCACCAAAAATTTCAATATTGAATTTTTTTGAATCATGGAACAAAAATCATAATACTTGTACAATGAAAGAATGGAACCATCTTGAATCTTGGGTACTTACCATGAAAACATAAAATTTCAAATCTTGTAAACGATTTTTGATTCTTGAAAAGTTTGGCTCTTAATCATCAAATGTTGGAATTTGGGATATGAAAAGTGTGAAATTTGTAACATTTGATTGTGAAAAATGCGATTGAAAATTTAATATATTAAATCCTCGAAATTTTGAATCTTTAAAATTTTGAATTTCTATAAGTTCGAACCGTGAAGTTTGTAAATTTTGAGCTTACTTGATTATTGACTTTTTGAATCCGTATCTTGATTCCCATAAATTTCTGTTGTTAAATTTTAAGCCATAAATCTGGTATATTTAATATAAAAGATCTAATATAGATCTTGAAAAAGTTGTGCTTTGAATATATTCCTAGCAAGTTTGAATGTTCAATCCTAAAATGTTTAAATCTTGAATACACGAATTGGAATCCTCAGTCTTGAAACTGAACTAGCTAAAGTACGAATTGTAAATCTGTAGAAATTCAAATCTCAAAATTGTCAAAGTTAAACCCATGAATTCAAAATATTGAAATGTTCAGAACGTGAACATTGATTTTTGGAAACTCTTGATTCATGAATCTAATATGTTTGACTCTTAAAAATTTTGAACTTTTAGAATTCCGTTTCGCAAATTTTTTGAAATTATTGCTTGCGTGTTTTGAAATTTTGAATCTGGAATTTAAATACATAAAGGTTCTTCTCTTGAATTTTGAATTAATTATTTTAGGCTTTCATCATGAAAGCCCTAAGATAGAATTGTTAAAGGTTTATATCTTAAATATAGATTTTTTTTAAATTTTGAATGTACAATCTTAAATCTTGAAATTGAATCCTGTAGAAATCCATAATGTAGAAATCCTTAAATGTTTACAGCTTGAATCTAGAATTTTAAAAAGTTTGAATCCTCAATCTTAATTGTTGAAATGTTTGAACCTTGATTCGTGGAAATTTTGTATCATACTAACTGAAAAATTTGAATCTTCACCAAGAATTTCAATATTGAAAATTTTTGAATCATGAAACAAAAATCGTAGAATTTTGAAACTTGGACGATGAAAGAATGAATGAATCTTAAAAAACCTCAATATCCGAAAACTATACCATGGATTTTCTAACGTTGAATCAAGAGATCTGAAATTTTGAAACTTCAAAATTTTCAAATATTTAATCTCTAACCTTGAATGTCGAAAATATTAAATTCTCACTCTTGCACTATTCATAGACTGATTCGCGAGCACTAAACTTTGAGATATTCGAAAGTTGAATCGTGGAAATTTGAATTTTGAAAGCCTGAATTTGAATGCTCGATCTTGAAATTGAACTCGCTAAAATACGAATCTTAAATCTGCAGAAATTCGAATCTCGAAATTGTCAATGTTAAACCCATGAATCCAAAATATTGAAACGTTCAGTACGTGAACACTGATTTTTGGAAACTCTTGATTCATGAATCTAATATGTTTGAATCTTAAAAATTTTGAATATTTAGAATTTCGTTACATGAGTTTTGTGAAATTTTTTCTTCCGTGTTTTGAAATTTTGAATCTGGAATTTTAAATTCATAAAGTTTCTTATCTTGAATTTTGAATCAAATATTTTGTTCTTTCGTCATGAAAGCCCTAAGATAGAATTGTAAAAGGTTTATATATCTTAAATATAGATTTTTTAAAATTTCGAATCAACAATCTTAAATCTTGAAATTGAATCCTGTAAAGTTTGCCTCTTTTATCTACGGGAGTCGACCGTCGAAATTATCGATGTTAGGCTCATGATTCGGGAGTTTTGAAATGTGTGGAGAGTGAACATTAATTTGGAAACTCCCAAGTTTTAAATCTGCAGAAATTCAAATCCCCAAATTTTCAAAGTTATACCCATGAATCTTAAATATTGAAATGTTCTGAATGTGAACATTGATTTTTAGAAACTCTTATTTCATGAATCTTAAATTTTTGAATTTTATATTTTTGTTGCACGAATATTGTGAAATTTTTACTTACGTGCTTTGAAATGTTGAATTCGAAATTTCAAATCCATAGAGGTTCTTATCTTTTATTTTGAATCAAATATTTTGGGATTTCATAATGAAAGCCTTAATATAGAATTGTGAAAGGTTTATATCCAAAATATAGAATTTTTAAAATTTTGAATCTACAATCTTAAATCTTGAAATTGAATCCCGTAAATTTTGACTCTTCTATCTACGAGAGTCGACCATCGAAATTATCGAAGTTAAACTGACGAATCTAGAATTTTGAATTGTTTGAGGCGTGAATATTAATTTGAAAACTCCCGTGTTTTGGACCGGATTTTGAGTTTTGACCTAGAAACATATATAATGAAGTTTAGAACTTGAATATGAATTAATTAAAGTTCAAAACATAAATATTGAGAAGATCGATTCCTTATTCTAGAATGGACCCCATCATTTTACTTGAACACCGGCTTTTTGATCGAAAAGATTAAATCCCGAATCTTAGAATGAACGAATCTTAAAAAAGCACAATATTCGGAATCTATTATCTTGGAAACTTTACCGTGGATTTTCGAACGTTGAATCAAGTATTTTGAAATTTTGAAACTTCAAATTTTTAAATAATTAATATTTAACCCTGAATGTTGAAAATATTAAATACTCACTCTTGAACTATTCATAGACTGACTCGCTAGCATTAAACTTTGAAATATTCGAAAGTCAAATCATGTGAAGCTGAATCGTAAAATTTTAAATGGAAAGCTCGAATTCCTGAAAACCTTAAATTTCAGTCTTGACTCCGGAAAATTTTGAATCCTAATCGTTGAAAAGCTTGAGTCTCCAGTAAGAATTTCAAATATAGAAAATTTTGAAACATGAAACCAAAATCGTGGAAATCCGAAACTTGATGGCAAAATGATGGAAACTAAAATTTTGAATCTTGAATAATTCTAATGATAGATTAAATTTCCAATCTTGCAGAAGATGATTGATTCTTGAAAAGTTTCCGGGACATAAATCGTCAAATGTTCGAAATTTAAATATTGAAATTATGAACCTTGTAATACTCGACCTTTATAATTTGAATACTCCAATGTTATATTCTTGATCGCTTAAGATTGTAAATTTGAAAGTAAATTTGAAATCTTAAATCTTCAAAATTATGAATTTTGAATTTTAAAGATTCCGAATTTTTTATTTTTACACTTCGAACCATGAATTTAGTAAAGTTTGAACTTGCTTGGTTATTGAGATTTTGAATTTGGAGTCTTAAACACTATAAAATTCTACTTTTTAAATTTAAGTCACGAATCTGTCATCATAAAAGCTTTGTTATTAATCTCGAAAAAGTTTGTACTTTGAATATAGATTCCCGAAATATCTGAATCTTCAATCTCGATGTGTTTAAAACTGGAATTGAATCAAGAAAAGTACAAATCCAAAATCTGCCGAAATTCAAATCAGGTAGAAGTGAAGTCTTATGAATTTTGAATATTGAAATGTTCAGAAGGTAAACACGGATTTGTTGGAAACTCCTGTTCTTGAATCTTTTATATTCCAGTTTTAAATTTTGAAATTGTAGAACTTCGATCACGAATTTTGTGAAGTTTTTACTTAAGTATTTGTGAAATTTTAAATCTAGAATTTCAAACTTTCCAATTTTTCTAATCATGAATTTCGTGCCATATTTTTTTTAGATATTCATCATGATAGCCGTAACGTAGAAATCTTTAAAAGTTTACATCTTGAATCTAGAATTTTAAAAAGTATGAATCCTCGGTCTTAATTCTTGAAAGGTTTGAACCTTGATTCGTGGAAATTTTGAATCATAATAATTGAAAAATTCGAGTCTTCACTACGAATTTCAATACTGAATTTTTTTTGAACCATGGAATAAAAATCATTGAATTTCGAATATTTACGATGAAAGAATGGAACCATCTTGAATCTTGTGTACTTACCATGAAAATATAAAATTTCAAATCTTGTAAACGATTCTTGATTATTGAAAAGTTTGGCTCTTAAATCGTCAAGTGTTGGAATTTGGGATTACGAAAAGTGTGAAATTTGTAACATTTGATTATGAAAAATGCGATTGAAAATTTAATATATTAAATCATCAAAATTTTGAATCTTTAAAATTTTGAATTTCTAGAAGTTCGAACCGTGAATTTTGTAAAGTTTGAGCTTACTTGATTATTGACTTTTTGAATCGGTATCTTGATTCCCATAAATTTCTATTGTTAAATTTTTAGCCATAAATCTGGGATATTTAATATAAAAGCTCTAATATAGATCTTGAAAAAGTTTGTGCTTTGAATATATTCCTAGCAAGTTTGAATGTTCAATCCTGAAATGTTTAAATCTTGAATACACGAATTGGAATCCTCGGCATTGAAATTAAACTAGCTAAAGCACGTATCTTAAATCTGCAATCTTGAATCTACAATCTTAAATCTTGATGTTTACATAATGTAGAAATCCTTAAATGTTTACAGCTTGAATCTTTAATTTTAAAAAGTTTGAATCCTCATTCTTAATTGTTGAAATGTTTGAACCATGATTCGTGGAAATTTTGAATCATAATAGCTGAAAAAATCTAGTCTTCACTAAGAATGTCAATGTTGAAAATTTTTGAATCATGAAACAAAAATCGTAGAATTTTGAAACTTGGACGATGAAAGAATGAATGAATATTCAAAAAGCACAATATTCAGAATCTATACCATAGATTTTCTAACGTTGAATCAAGAGATCTGAAATTTTGAAACTTCAAATTTTCAAATATTTAATCTCTAACCTTGAATGTTGAGAATGTTAAATTCCCACTCTTGAACTATTCATAGACTGACTCGCGAGCACTAAACTTTGAGATATTCGAAAGTTGAATCATGTGAAGATGAATCGTGGAAATTTGAATTTGGAAAGCCTGAATTTGAATCCTCGATCTTGAAATTGAACTAGCTAAAATACGAATCTTAAATCTGCAGAAATTCGAATCTCGAAATTGTCAATGTTAAACCCATGAATCCAAAATATTGAAATGTTCAGAACGTGAACACTGATTTTTGGAAACTCTTGATTCATGAATCTAATATGTTTGAATCTTAAAAATTTTGAATATTTAGAATTTCGTTTCATGAGTTTCGTGAAATTTTTCTTACGTGTTTCGAAATTTTGAATCTGGAATTTTAAATTCATAAAGGTTCTTATCTTGAATTTTGAATCAAATATTTTGGGCTTTCGTCATGAAAGCCTTAAGATAGAATTGTAAAAGGTTCATATAACTTAAATATAGATTTTTTAAAATTTCGAATCTACAATCTTGAAATTGAATCCTGTAAAGTTTGACTCTTTTATCTGTGGGAGTCGACCCTCGAAATTATCGAAGTTAGGCTGATGAATCGAGAGTTTTTAAATGTGTGGAGAGTGAACACTAATTTGGAAACTCCCAAGTTTTAAATCTGTAGAAATTCGAATCTCCAAATTTTCAAAGTTATACGCATGAATCTTAAATATTGAAATGTTCAGAATGTGAACATTGATTTTTAAAAACTTTTAATCCATGAATCTTAAATTTTTTGAATTTTTTGATTTTCGTTCCACGATTTTTGTGAAATTTTTACTTACGTGCTTTGAAATGTTGAATCCGAAATTTTAAATCCATAAAGGTTGTTATCTTTTATTTTGAATCAAATATTTTGGCATTACATAATGAAAGCCCTATTATAGAATTGTGAAAGGTTTATATCCAAAATATAGAATTTTTAAAATTTTGAATCTGCAATCTTAAATCTTGAAATTGAATCCCGTAAATTTTGACTCCTCTATCTACGAGAGTCGACCCTCGAAATTATCGAAGTTAGACTCACGAAACTCGAATCTTGAAATGTTTGAGGCGTGAATATTAATTTGGAAACTCCCGTGTTTGGACCGGATTTTGAGTTTTGACCTAGAAATGTATATCATGAAGTTTCGAACTTGAATACGGATTAATGAAAGTTCGAAACATAAATATTGAGAAGATCGATTCCTTATTCTAGAATGGACCAAATCATTTTACTTGAACACCGGCTTTTTGATCGAAAAGATTAAATCCCGAATCTTAGAATGAATGAATCTTAAAAAAGCACAATATCCGAAATCTATTATCTTGGAAACTTAACCGTGGATTTTCGGACGTTGAATCAAGAGATCTGAAATTTTGAAACTTCAAATTTTTCAATAATTAATCTCTAACCTTGATGTTGAAAATATTAAATACTCACTCTTGAACTATTCATAGACTGACTCGCTAGCATTAAACATTGAAATATTCGAAAGTCAAATCATGTGAAGCTGAAGCGTGGAAATTTTAAATGGAAAGCTCGAATTTCTGAAAAGCTCAAATTTCTGTCTTGATTCGCGGAAATTTTGAATCCTAATAGTTGAAAAGATTGAGTCTTCGGTGAAATTTCAAATATTGAAAATTTTGAATCATGAAACCAAAATCGTGGAAATCCGAAACTTGATGGCAAAATGATGGAGACTAAAATCTTGATTCTTGAATAATTCTAATGATGGATTAAATTTCCAATCTTGCAGACGATGATTGATTCTTTAAAAGTTTATGGGACATAAATCGTCAAATGTTCGAAATTTAAATATTGAAATTATGAACCTTGTAATACTCGAACTTTATAATTGAATACTCCAATGTTATTAGAAGAGTCAAAATTTACGGGATTCAATTTCAAGATTTAAGATTGTAGATTGAAATTTTAAAAATTCTATATTTTGGATATAAACCTTTCACAGTTCTATATTAGGGCTTTCACTATGAAATCCCAAAATATTTGATTCAAAATAAAAGATAAGAACCTCTATGGATTGAAAATTTCGAATTCAACATTTCAAAGTACGTAAGTAAAAATTTCACAAAATTCGTGGAATGAAAATCAAAAAATTCAAAAAAATTAAGATTCGTGAATTAAGAGTATTAAAAATCAATGTTCACATTATGAACATTTCAATATTTAAGATTCATGGGTGTAACTTTGAAAATTTGGAGATTCGAATTTCTGCAGATTTAGAACTTGGGAGTTTCCAAATTAATGTTCACTCTCTACACATTTCAAAACTCCCGATTCATGAGCCTAACTTCGATAATTTCGACGGTCGACATCCGCAGATAAAAGGGTCAAACTTTACAGGATTCAATTTCAAGATTTAAGATTGTAGATTCGAAATTTTAAAAAATCTATATTTAAGAAATATAAACCTTTTACAATTCTATCTTAGGGCTTTCATGACGAAAGCCCAAAATATTTGATTCAAAATTCAAGATAAGAACCTCTATGTATTTAAAATTCCAGATTCAAAATTTCAAAACACGCAAGAAAAATTTCACAAAACTCGTGAAACGAAATTCTAAATATTCAAAATTTTTAAGATTCATGAATCAAGAGCTTCCAAAAATCAGTGTTCACGTTCTGAACATTTCAATATTTTGGATTCACGGGTTTAACATTGACAATTTCGAGATTCGGATTTCTGCAGATTTATGATTTGTATTTTAGCGAGTTCAATTTCAAGATCGAGGATTCAAATTCAGGCTTTCCACGATTCAGTTTCTCATGATTCAACTTCCGAATATCTCAAAGTTTAGTGCTTGCGAGTCAGTCTATGAATAGTTCAAGAGTGAGAATTTAATATTTTCAACATTCAAGGTTAGAGATTAAATATTTGAAAATTTTGAAGTTTCAAAATTTCAGATCTCTTGATTCAACGTTAGAAAATCCATGGTATAGATTACGGATATTGTGCTCTTTTAAGATTCATTCATTCTTTCATCGTCCAAGTTTCAAAATTCTACGATTTTCGTTTCACGATTCAAAAAATTTCAATATTGAAATTCATGGTGAAGACTCGAATTTCTCAGTTATTATGATTCAAAATTTCCACGAATCAAGGTTCAAACACTTCGACAATTAAGATTGAGAATTCAAACTTTTTAAAATTCTAGATTCAAGCTGTAAACATTTAAGGATTTCTACATTATGGATTTCTACAGGATTCAATTTCAAGATTTAAGATTGTAGATTCAAAATTTTAAAAAACCTATATTTAAGATATAATCGTTTTACAATTCTATCTTAGGGCTTTCATGATGAAAGCCTAAAATAATTAATTCAAAATTCAAGACAAGAACCTTTATGGATTTAAATTCCAGATTCAAAATTTCAAAACACGTAAGTAAAAATTTCACAAAATTCGCAAAACGGAATTCTAAAAGTTCAAATTTTCTAGAGTCAAACATATTAAATTCATGAATCAAGAGTTTCCAAAAATCAATATTCACGTTCGAAACATTTCAATATTTTGAATTCATGGGTTTAACTTTGGCAATTTCGAGATTTGAATTTCTGCAGATTTAAGATTCGTACTTTAGCTAGTTCAATTTCAAGACCGAGGATTCCAATTCGTGTATTCAAGATTTAAACATTTCAGGATTGAACATTCAAACTTGCTAGGAATATGTTCAAAGCACAATCTTTTTCACGATCTATATTAGAGCTTTTATATTAAATATCCCAAATTTATGGCTTAAAATATAACAATAGAAATTTATGGGAATCAAGGTACAGATTCGAAAAGTCAATAATCAAGTAAGCTCAAACTTTACAAAATTCACGGTTCGAACTTCTAGAAATTCAAATTTTTAAAGATTCAAAATTTCGATGCTTTAATATATTAAATTATGTGTCACATTTTTCACAATCAAATGTTACAAATTTCACACTTTTCCTAATCCCAAATTCCAACATTTGACGATTTAGAAGCCAAACTTTTCAAGAATCAAGAATCCTTTACAAGATTTGAAATTTTATGTTTTCATGGTGAGTACCCAAGATTCAAGATGGTTGCATTCTTTCATCGTACAAGTTTCGAAACTCTATGATTCAAGAATTAAGATTGAGGATTCAAGCTTTTTAAAATTCTAGATTCAAGATGTAAACATTTAAGTATTTCTACGTTACGGCTTTCATGATGAATATCCAAAAAAAAAATGGCACGAAATTCATGATCAGAAAATTGGAAAGTTTGAAATTCTAAGATTTAAAATTTCACAAATACTTAAGTAAAAACTTCACAAAATTCATGATTCGAAGTTGTACAATTTCAAAACTTAAAAGTGGAACATAAAAGATTCAAGAATCATGAGTTTCCAAGAAATCAGTGTTCTCCTTTCGAACATTTCAATATTCAAAATTCATGAGACTTTGACTTCTACCTAATTTGAATTTCGGCAGATTTTAGATTTGTACTTTTCTTGATTCAATTTTCGGTTTCAAACATGTCGAGATTGAAGATTCAGACGTTTCGGGAATCTATATTCAAAGTACAAACTTTTTCGAGATTAATAACAGAGCTTTTATGATGAATATCACAAATTCATGGCTTAAATTTAAAAAGTAGAATTTTATAGTGTTTAAAAGTCCAAATTCAAAATCTCAATAACCAAGCAAGTTCAAACTTTACTAAATTCATGGTTCGAAGTTTTAAAAATAAAAATTCGGAATCTTTAAAATTCATAATTTTGAAGATTTAAGATTTCAAATTTACAATCTTAAGCGATCAATATTATAACACTGGAGTATTCAATTATAAAGTTGGAGTATTACAAGGTTCATAATTTCAATAAATTTCGAACATTTGACGATTTATGTCCCAGAAACTTTTCAAGATTGGAAATTTAATCTATCATTAGAATTATTCAAGATTCAGATTTAAGTTTCCATCATTTTGCCATCAAGTTTTGGATTACCACGATTTTGTTTTCATTATTCAAAATTTTCAATATTTGAAATTCTTACTGAAGACTCAAGCTTTTCAACTATTAGGATTCAAAATTTCCACGAATCAAGACTAAAATTTAAGGTTTTCAGAAATTCGAGCTTTCCATTTAAAATTTCCACGATTCAGCTTCACATGATTTGACTTTCGAATATTTCAATGTTTAATGTTAGCGAGTCACTCAATGAATAGTTCAAGGGTGAGTATTTAATATTTTCAACATTCAAGGTTAGAGATTAATTATTTTAAAATTTGAAGCTTCAAAATTTCTGAACTCTTGATTCAACGTTCGAAAATCCATGGTAAAGTTTCCAAGATAATAGATTCCGGATATTGTGCTTTTTTAAGATTCATTCATTCTAAGATTCGAGATTTAATCTTTTCGATCAAAATGCCGGTGTTCAAGTAAAATGATGGGGTCAATTCTAGAATAAGGAATCGATCTTCTCAATATTTATGTTTCAAACTTTCATTAATCCGTATTCCAGTTCTGAACTTCATGATATACGTTTCTAGGTCAGAACTCAAAATCCGGTCCAAAACATAGGAGTTTCCAAATTAATATTCACGCCTCAAACATTTTAAAATTCTAGATTCGTGAGTCTAACTTCGATAATTTCGAGGGTCGACTCTCGTAGATAGAAGAGTCAAAATTTACGGGATTCAATTTCAAGATTTAAGATTATAGATGAAAATTTTAAAAATTCTATATTTTGGATATAAACTTTTCACAATTCTATATTAGGGCTTTCACTATGAAATCCCAAAATATTTGATTCAAAATAAAAGATAAGAACCTTTATGGATTTAAAATTTCGAATTCAACATTTCAAAGCACGCAAGTAAAAATTTCATAAAATTCGTTGAATGAAAATAAAAAAATTCAAAAAAATTTAAGATTCATGAATTAAGAGTATTAAAAATCAATATTCACATTCTGAACATTTCAATATTTAAGATTCATGGGTATAAATTTGAAAATTTGGGGATTCAATTTCTGCAGATTTAAACCTTGGGAGTTTCCAAATTAATGTTCACTCTCTACACATTTCAAAACTCCCGATTCACGAGCCTAACTTCGATAATTTCGAGGGTCGACTCCCGCAGATAAAAGGGTCAAATTTTGCAGGATTCAATTTCAAGATTTAAGATTGTAGATTCGAAATTGTAAAAATCTATATTTAAGAAATATAAACCTTTTACAATTCTATCTTAGGGCTTTCATGACGAAAGCCCAAAATATTTGATTCAAAATTCAAGATATGAACCTTTATGTATTTAAAATTCCAGATTCAAAATTTCAAAACACGTAAGAAAAAATTTCACAAAACTCGTGAAACGAAATTCTAAATGTTCAAAAAATTTAAGATTCAAACATATTAGATTCATGAATCAAGAGTTTCCAAAAATCAGTGTTCACGTTCTGAACATTTCAATATTTTGGATTCATGGGTTTGACATTGACAATTTCGAGATTTGGATTTCTGCAGATTTAAGATTCGTGTTTGAGCGAGTTCAATTTCAAGATCGAGGATTCGTGTTCCACGATTCAGCTTCACATGATTCAACTTTCGAATATCTCAAAGTTTAGTGCTTGCGAGCCAGTCTATGAATAGTTCAAGAGTGAGAATTTAATATTTTCAACATTCAAGGTTAGAGATTAAATATTTGAAAATTTTGAAGTTTCAAAATTTCAGATCTCTTGATTCAACGTTAGAAAATCAATGGTATAGATTCTGGATATTGTGCTCTTTTAAGATTCATTCATTCTTTCATCGTCCAAGTTTCAAAATTCTACGATTTTTGTTTCATGATTCAAAAAATTTCAATATTGAAATTCTTGTTGAAGACTCGAATTTTTCAGTTATTTTGATTCAAAATTTCCAAAGTGCAACAATTAAAATTAAGGATTCAAACTTTTTAAAATTCCAGATTCTAGCTGCAAACATTTAAGGATTTTATATTATGGATTTCTACAGGATTCTATATTCAAGACATAAACGTTTACAATTATCTTAGGGCTTTAATGATGAAAGCCTAAAATAATTAATTTAAAATTCAAGATAAGAGCCTTTATGGTTTTAAATTCCAGATTCAAAATTTCAAAACACGTAAGTAAAAATTTCACAAAATTCGCGAAACGGAATTTTAAAAGTTCAAAATTTTTAAGAGTCAAACATATTAGATTCACGAATTAAGAGTTTCCAAAAATCAATGTTCACGTTCTGAACATTTCAATATTTTGAATTCATGGGTTTAACTTTGACAATTTCGAGATTTAAATTTCTACATATTTAAGATTCGTAGTTTAGCTAGTTCAATTTCAAGACCGAGGATTCCAATTCGTGTATTCAAGATTTAAACATTTCAAGATTGAACAGTCAAACTTGCTAGGAATATATTCTAAGCACAAACTTTTTCAAGATCTATATTAGAGCTTTTATATTAAATATTCTAGATTTATGGCTTAAAATTTAACAATAGAAATTTATGGGAATCAAGATACAGATTCAAAAAGTCAATAATCAAGTATGCTCAAACTTTACAAAATTCACGGTTCAAACTTCTTGAAATTCAAATTTTTAAAGATTCAAAATTTCGATGATTTAATGTATTAAATTTTCAATCACATTTTTCACAATCAAATGTTACAAATTTCACACTTTTCATAATCCCAAATTCCAACATCCGACGATTTAAGAGCCAAACTTTTCAAGAATCAAGAATAGTTTACAAGATTTGAAATTTTATGTTTTCATGGTAAGTACCCAAGATTCAAGATGGTTCCATTCTTTCATCGTACAAGTTTCGAAATTCTATGATTTTTATTCCATGATTCAAAAAAAAATTCAATATTGAAATTCTTAGTGAAGACTCGAATTTTTCAATTATTATGATTAAAAATTTCCACGAATCAAGGTTCAAACATTTCAAGAATTAAGATTGAGGATTCAAACTTTTTAAAATTCTAGATTCAAGATGTAAACATTTAAGTATTTCTACGTTACGGCTTTCGTGATGAATATCCAAAAAAAATATGGCACGAAATTCATGATCAGAAAATTGGAAAGTTTGAAATTCTAGATTTAAAATTTCACAAATACTTAAGTAAAAACTTCACAAAATTCGTGATTCGAAGTTCTACAATTTCAAAATTTAAAAGTGGAACATAAAAGATTCAAGAATCATGAGTTTCCAAGAAATCAGTGTTCTCCTTCTGAACATTTCAATATTCAAAATTCATGAGACTTTGACTTCTACCTGATTCGAATTTCGGCAGATTTTAGATTTGTACTTTTCTTGATTCAATTTCCGGCGTCAAACATGTCGAGATTGAAGATTCAAACGTTTTGGGAATCTATATTCAAAGTACAAACTTTTTCGAGATTAATAACAGAGCTTTTATGATGAATATCACAGATTCATGGCTTAAATTTAAAAAGTAGAATTTTATAGTGTTTAAGAGTCCAAATTCAAAATCTCAATAACCAAGCAAGTTCAAACTTTACTAAATTCATGGTTCAAAGTTTTAATAATAAAAAATTCGGAATCTTTAAAATTCAAAATTCATAATTTTGAAGATTTAAGATTTCAAATTTACTTTCAAATTTACAATCTTAAGCGATCAAGATTATAACATTGGAGTATTCAATTATAAAGTTGGAGTATTACAAGGTTCATAATTTCAATGTTTAAATTTCGAACATTTGACGATTTATGTCACAGAAACTTTTCAAGATTGGAAATTTAATCTATCATTAGAATTATTCAAGATTCGAGATTTAAGTTTCCATCATTTTCCCATCAGGTTTTGGATTTCCACGATTCAAAATTTTCAATATTTGAAATTCTTACTGAAGACTCAAGCTTTTCAACTATTAGGATTCAAAATTTCCACGAATCAAGACTGAAATTTAAGGTTTTCAGAAATTCGATTTTTCGATTTAAAATTTCACGACTCAGCTTCACATGATTTGACTTTCGAATATTTCAAACTTTAATGCTACCGAGTCAGTAAATGAATAGTTCAGGGGTGAGTATTTAATATTTTCAACATTCAAGGTTAGAGATTAATTATTTAAAAGTTTGAAGCTTTAAAATTTCAGAACTCTTGATTCAACGTTCGAAAATCCATGGTAAAGTTTCCAAGATAATAGATTTCGGATATTGTGCTTTTTTAAGATTCATTCATTCTAAGATTCGGGATTTAATCTTTTCGGTCAAAAAGCCGATGTTCAAGTAAAATGATGGAGTCCATTCTAGAATAAGGAATTGATCTTCTCAATATTTATGTTTCGAACTTTCATTAATCCGTATTCAAGTTCTAAACTTCATGATATACGTTTCTAGGTCAAAACTCAAAATCCGGTCCAAAACACAGGAGTTTCCAAATGAATATTCACGCCTCAAACATTTTAAAATTCTAGATTCGTGAGTCTAACTTCGATAATTTCGAGTGTCGACTAGCGTAGATACAAGAGTCAAAATTTACGGGATTCAATTTCAAGATTTAAGATTGTAGATTGAAATTTTAAAAATTCTATATTCTGGATATAAACCTTTCACAATTCTACATTAGGGCTTTCACTATGAAATCCCAAAATATTTGATTCAAAATAAAAGATAAGAACCTCTATGGATTTAAAATTTCGAATTCAACATTTCAAAGCACGTAAGTAAAAATTTCACAAAATTCGTGGAATGAAAATCAAAAAATTCAAAAAATTTAAGATTCATGAATTAAGAGTATTAAAAATCAATGTTCACATTCTGAACTTTTCAATATTTAAGATTCATGAATTAAGAGTATTAAAAATCAATGTTCACATTCTGAACATTTCAATATTTAAGATTCATGGGTATAACTTTGAAAATTTGGAGATTCGAATTTCTGCAGATTTAGAACTTGCGAGTTTCCAAATTAATGTTCACTCTCTACACATTTCAAAACTCCCAATTCATGAGCCTAACTTCGATAATTTCGAGGGTCGACTCCCGCAGATAAAAGGGTCAAACTTTACAGGATTCAATTTCAAGATTTAAGATTGTAGATTCGAAATTTTAAAAAATCTATATTTAAGAAATATAAACCTTTTACAATTCTATCTTAGGGCTTTCATGACGAAAGCCCAAAATATTTGATTCAAAATTCAATATAAGAACCTTTATGTATTTAAAATTCCAGATTCAAAATTTCAAAACACGCAAGAAAAATTTCACAAAACTCGTGAAACGAAATTCTAAATATTCAAAAATTTTAAGATTCATGAATCAAGATTTTGCAAAAATCAGTGTTCACGTTCTGAACATTTCAATATTTTGGATTCATGGGTTTAACATTGACAATTTCGAGATTCGGATTTCTGCAGATTTAAGATTTGTATTTTAGCGAGCTCAATTTCAAGATCGAGGATTCAAATTCAGGCTTTCCACGATTCAGTTTCACATGATTCAACTTTCGAATATCTCAAAGTTTAGTGCTTGCGAGTCAATCTATGAATAGTTCAAGACTGAGAATTTAATATTTTCAACATTCAAGGTTAGAGATTAAATATTTGAAAGTTTTGAACTTTCAAAATTTCAGATCTCTTGATTCAACGTTAGAAAATCCATGGTATAGATTACGGATATTGTGCTCTTTTAAGATTCATTCATTCTTTCATCGTCCAAGTTTCAAAATTCTACGATTTTCGTTTCACGATTCAAAAAATTTCAATATTGAAATTTTTGGTGAAGACTCGAATTTTTCAGTTATTATGATTCAAAATTTCCACGAATCAAGGTTCAAACATTTCGACAATTAAGATTGAGAATTCAAACTTTTAAAGATTCTAGATTCAAGCTGTAAACACTTAAGGATTTCTACATTATGGATTTCTACAGGATTCAATTTCAAGATCTAAGATTGTAGATTCAAAATTTTAAAAAATCTATATTTAAGATATATAAACCTTTTACAATTCTATCTTAGGGCTTTCATGATGAAAGCCTAAAATACTTAATTCAAAATTCAAGACAAGAACCTTTATTGATTTAAACTCCAGATTCAAACTTTCAAAAAACGTAAGTAAAAATTTCACAAAATTCGCAAAACGGAATTCTAAAAGTTCAAATTTTTTAGAGTCAAACATATTAAATTCATGAATCAAGAGTTTCCAAAAATCAATATTCACGTTCGGAACATTTTAATATTTTGAATTCATTGGTTTAACTTTGACAATTTCGAGATTTGAATTTCTGCAGATTTAAGATTCATACTTTAGCTAGTTCGATTTCAAGACCGAGGATTCCAATTCGTGTATTCAAGATTTAAACATTTCAGGATTGAACATTCAAACTTGCTAGGAATATGTTCAACGCACAATCTTTTTCACGATCTATATTAAAGCTTTTATATTAAATATCCCAAATTTATGGCTTAAAATATAACAATAGAAATTTATGGGAATCAAGATACAGATTCAAAAAGTCAATAATCAAGTAAGCTCAAACTTTACAAAATTCACGGTTCGAACTTCTAGAAATTCAAATTTTTAAGGATTCAAAATTTCGATGCTTTAATATATTAAATTTTCTGTCACATTTTTCACAATCAAATGTTACAAATTTCACACTTTTCCTAATCCCAAATTCCAAAATTTGACAATTTAAAAGCCAAACTTTTCAAGAATCAAGAATCCTTTACAGGATTTGAAATTTTATGTTTTCATGGTAAGTACCCAAGATTCAAGATGGTTGCATTCTTTCATCGTACAAGTTTCGAAACTCTATGATTCAAAACTGAAATTTTTAGTGAAGATTCGAATTTTTCAATTATTATGATTCAAAATTTCCACGAATCAAGGCTCAAACATTTCAAGAATTAAGATTGAGGATTCAAGCTTTTTAAAATTCTAGATTCAAGATGTAAACATTTAAGTATTTCTACGTTACGGCTTTCATGATGAATATCCAAAAAAAAATAGGGCACGAAATTCATGATCAGAAAATTGGAAAGTTTGAAATTCTAGATTTAAAATTTCACAAATACTTAAGTAAAAACTTCACAAAATTCGTGATTCGAAGTTCTACAATTTCTAAACTCAAAATATTTAAAACTGGAATATAAAAGATTCAAGAGTTTGTACTTTTCAAAACTTAAAAGTGGAACATAAAAGATTCAAGAATCATGAGTTTCCAAGATATCAGTGTTCTCCTTCCGAACATTTCAATATTCAAAATTCATGAGACTTTGACTTCTACCTGATTTGAATTTCGGCAGATTTTAGATTTGTACTTTTCTTGATTCAATTTTCGGTTTCAAACATGTCGAGATTGAAGATTCAGACGTTTCAGGAATCTATATTCAAAGTACAAACTTTTTCGAGATTAATAACAGAGCTTTTATGATGAATATCACAAATTCATGGCTTAAATTTAAAAAGTAGAATTTTATAGTGTTTAAAAGTCCAAATTCAAAATCTCAATAACCAAGCAAGTTCAAACTTTACTAAATTCATGGTTCGAAGTTTTAAAAATAAAAAATTCGGAATCTTTAAAATTCATAATTTTGAAGATTTAAGATTTCAAATTTAAAATCTTAAGCGATCAAGATTATAACACTGGAGTATTCAATTATAAAGTTGGAGTATTACAAGGTTCATAATTTCAATAAATTTCGAACATTTGACGATTTATGTCCCAGAAACTTTTCAAGATTGGAAATTTAATCTATCATTAGAATTTTTCAAGATTCAAGATTTAAGTTTCCATCATTTTGCCATCAAGTTTTGGATTACCACGATTTTGGTTTCATGATTCAATATTTGAAATTCTTACTGAAGACTCAAGCTTTTCAACTATTAGGATTCAAAATTTCCACGAATTAAGACTAAAATTTAAGGTTTTCAGAAATTCGAGCTTTCCATTTAAAATTTCCATGATTCAGCTTCACATGATTTGACTTTCGAATATTTCAATGTTTAATGCTAGCGAGTCAGTCAATGAATAGTTCAAGGGTGAGTATTTAATATTTTCAACATTCAAGGTTAGAGATTAATTATTTTAAAATTTGAAGCTTCAAAATTTCTGAACTCTTGATTCAACGTTCGAAAATCCATGGTAAAGTTTCCAAGATAATAGATTCCGGATATTGTGCTTTTTTAAGATTCATTCATTCTAAGATTCGAGATTTAATCTTTTCGATCAAAATGCCGGTGTTCAAGTAAAATGATGGGGTCCATTCTAGAATAAGGAATCGATCTTCTCAATATTTATGTTTCGAACTTTCATTAATCCGTATTCAAGTTCTGAACTTCATGATATACGTTTCTAGGTCAGAACTCAAAATCCGGTCCAAAACACAGGAGTTTCCAAATTAATATTCACGCCTCAAACATTTTAAAATTCTAGATTCGTGAGTCTAACTTCGATAATTTCGAGGGTCGACTCTCGTAGATAGAAGAGTCAAAATTTACGGGATTTAATTTCAAGATTTAAGATTATAGATGAAAATTTTAAAAATTCTATATTTTGGATATAAACCTTTCACAATTCTATATTAGGGCTTTCACAATGAAATCCCAAAATATTTGATTCAAAATAAAAGATAAGAACCTCTATGGATTTAAAATTTCGAATTCAACATTTCAAAGCACGTAAGTAAAAATTTCATAAAATTCGTTGAATGAAAATCAAAAAATTCAAAAAATTTAAGATTCATGAATTAAGAATATTAAAAATCAATATTCACATTCTGAACATTTCAATATTTAAGATTCATGGGTATAAATTTGAAAATTTGGGGATTCGAATTTCTGCATATTTAAAACTTGGGAGTTTCCAAATTAATGTTCACTCTCTACACATTTCAAAACTCCCGATTCATGAGCCCAACTTCGATAATTTCGAGGGTCGACTCCCGTAGATAAAAGGGTCAAACTTTACAGGATTCAATTTTAAGATTTTAGATTTTAGATTCGAAATTTTAAAAAAATCTATATTTAAGAAATATAAACCTTTTACAATTTTATCTTAGGGCTTTCATGACGAAAGCCCAAAATATTTGATTCAAAATTCAAGATATGAACCTTTATGTATTTAAAATTCTAGATTCATAATTTCAAAACACGTAAGAAAAAATTTCACAAAACTCGTGAAACGAAATTCTAAATATTCAAAAAATTTAAGATTCAAACATATTAGATTCATGAATCAAGAGTTTCCAAAAATCAGTGTTCACGTTCTGAACATTTCAATATTTTGGATTCATGGGTTTAACATTGACAATTTCGAGATTCGGATTTCTGCAGATTTAAGATTCGAGTTTGAGCGAGTTCAATTTCATGATCGAGGATTCAAATTCAGGCTTTCCACGAATCCACGATTCAGCTTCACATGATTCAACTTTCGAATATCTCAAAGTTTAGTGCTTGCGAGTCAGTCTATGAATAGTTCAAGAGTGAGAATTTAATATTTTCAACATTCAAGGTTAGAGATTAAATATTTGAAAATTTTGAAGTTTCAAAATTTCAGATCTCTTGATTCAACGTTAGAAAATCCATGGTATAGATTCTGAATATTGTGCTCTTTTAAGATTCATTCATTCTTTCATCGTCCAAGTTTCAAAATTCTACGATTTTTGTTTCATGATTCAAAAAATTTCAATATTGAAATTCTTGTTGAAGACTCGAATTTTTCAGTTATTTTGATTCAAAATTTTCAAAGTTCAACAATTAAGATTGAGGATTCAAACTTTTTCAAATTCCAGATTCTAGCTGTAAACATTTAAGGATTTATATATTATGGATTTCTACAGGATTCAATTTCAAGATTTAAGATTGCAGATTCAAAATTTTAAAAAATCTATATTTAAGATATAAACGTTTACAATTATCTTAGGGATTTAATGATGAAAGCCTAAAATAATTAATTTAAAATTCAAGATAAGAACCTTTATGGATTTAAATTCCAGATTCAAAATTTCAAAGCACGTAAGTAAAAATTTCACAAAATTCGCGAAATGGAATTTTAAAAGTTCAAAATTTTTAAGAGTCAAACATATTAGATTCATGAATCAAGAGTTTCCAAAAATCAATGTTCACGTTCTGAACATTTCAATATTTTGAATTCATGGGTTTAACTTTGACAATTTCGAGATTTAAATTTCTACATTTTAAGATTCGTTGTTTAGCTAGTTCAATTTCAAGACCGAGGATTCCAATTCGTGCATTCAAGATTTAAACATTTCAAGATTGAACAGTCAAACTTGCTAGGAATATATTCTAAGCACAAACTTTTTCAAGATCTATATTAGAGCTTTTATATTAAATATCCTAGATTTATGGCTTAAAATTTAACAATAGAAATTAATGGGAATCAAGATACAGATTCAAAAAGTCAATAATCAAGTAAGCTCAAACTTTACAAAATTCACGGTTCAAACTTCTTGAAATTCAAATTTTTAAAGATTCAAAATTTCGATGATTTAATATATTAAATTTCAATCACATTTTTCACAATCAAATGTTACAAATTTCACACTTTTCATAATCCCAAATTCCAACATTCGACGATTTAAGAGCCACACTTTTCAAGAATCAAGAATAGTTTACAAGATTTGAAATTTTATGTTTTCATACCCAAGATTCAAGATGGTTCCATTCTTTCATCGTACAAGTTTCGAAATTCTATGATTTTTATTCCATGATTCAAAAAAAATTCAATATTGAAATTCTTAGTGAAGACTCGAATTTTTCAATTATTATGATTCAAAATTTCCACGAATCAAGGTTCAAACATTTCAAGAATTAAGATTGAGGATTCGAACTTTTTAAAATTCTAGATTCAAGATGTAAACATTTAAGGATTTCTATGTTACGGCTTTCATGATGAATATCCAAAAAAAAAATATGGCATGAAATTCATGATTAGAAAATTGGAAAGTTTGAAACTCTAGATTTAAAATTTCACAAATACTTAAGTAAAAACGTCACAAAATTCGTGATTCGAAGTTCTACAATTTCAAAACTTAAAACTGGAACAAAAAAGATCCAAGAAATTAGTGTTCTCCTTTTGAAAATTTCAATATTCAAAATTCATGAGACTTTGACTTCTACCTGATTTGAATTTCGGCAGATTTTAGATTTGTACTTTTCTTGATTCAATTCCCGGATTCAAACATGTCCAGATTGAAGATTCAGACATTTCGGGAATCAATATTCAAAGTACAAACTTTTTCGAGATTAATAACAGAGCTTTTATGATGAATATCACAGATTCGTGGCTTAAATCTGAAAAGTAGAATTTTATAGTGTTTAAGACTCCAAATTCAAAATCTCAATAACCAAGCAAGTTCAAACTTTATTGAATTCATGGTTTGAAGTTTTAAAAATAAAAAATTCGAAATCTTTAAAATTCAAAATTCATAATTTTGAAGATTTAAGGTTACAAATTTACTTTCAAATTTACAGTCTTAAGCGATCAAGATTATAACATTGGAGTATTCAATTATAAAGTTCGAGTATTACAAGGTTCATAATTTTGATATTTAAATTTCGAACATTTGACGATTTATGTCCCAGAAACTTTTCAAGAATCAATCATCGTCTGCAAGATTGGAAATTTAACCTATCATTAGAATTATTCAAGATTCAAGATTTTATTTCCATCATTTTGCTATCAAGTTTCGGATTTCCACGATTTTAGTTTCATGATAAAAAATTTCAATATTTGAAATTCTTACTGAGATTTCCACGATTTTGGATTCAAAATTTCCATGAATTAAGACTGAAATTTAAGGTTTTTAGAAATTTGAGCTTTCCATTTAAAATTTCCACGATTCAGCTTCACATGATTTGACTTTCGAATATTTCAAAGTTTAATGCTAGCGAGTCGGTCTATGAATAGTTCAAGAGTGAGTATTTAATATTTTCAACATTCAAGGTTAGAGATTAATTATTTAAAATTTGAAGTTTCAAAATTTCAGAACTCTTGATTCAACATTCGAAAATCCACGGTATAGTTTCCAAGATAATAGATTCCGTATATTGTGCTTTTTTAAGACTCATTCAAAGACTCGGGATTTAATCTTTTCGATCAAAAAGCCGGTGTTCAAGTAAAATGATGGGGTCCATTCTAGAATAAGGAATCGGTCTTCTCAATATTATGTTTCGAACTTTCATTAATCCGTATTCAAGTTCTAAACTTCATGATATACGTTTCTAGGTCAAAACTCAAAATCCGGTCCAAAACACGGGAGTTTCCAAATTAATATTCATGCCTCAAACATTTCAAAATTCAAGATTCGTGAGTCTAACTTCGATAATTTCGAGGGTCGACTCTCGTAGATAGAAGAGTCAAAATTTACGGGATTCAATTTCAAGATTTAAGATTGTAGATTCAAAATTTTAAAAATTCTATATTTTGGATATCAACCTTTCACAATTCTATATTAGGGCTTTCATTATAAAATCCTAAAATATTTGATCCAAAATGAAAGATAAGAACCTCTATGGATTTAAAATTTCGGATTCAACATTTCAAAGCACGTAAGTAAAAATTTCACAAAATTCGTGGAACGAAAATCAAAAAATTCAAAAAATTTAAGATAAATGAATTAAGAGTTTCTAAAACTCAATGTTCACATTCTGAACATTTCAATATTTAAGATTCATGTGTATAACTTTGAAAATTTAGAGATTTGAATTTCAGCAAATTTAAAACTTGGGAGTTTCCAAATTAATGTTCACTCTGCACACGTTTCAAAACTCCCGATTCATGTGCCTAACTACGATAATTTCGGGGGTCGACACCCGCAGATAAAAGAGTCAAACTTTAGAGGATTCAATTTCAAGATTTAAGATTGTAGATTCAAAATTTTAAAAAATCTATATTTAAGATATATAAATCTTTTACAATCTATCTTAAGGCTTTCATGACAAAACCCAAAATATTTGATTCAAAATTCAAGATAAGAACCTTTATTAATTCAAAATTCCAGATTCAAAATTTCAAAACGCCTAAGTAAAATCAGTGTTCACGTTCTGAACATTTCAATATTTTGGATTCATGGGTTTGACAATTTCGAGATTCGAATTTCTACAGATTTAAGAATCGTATTTTAGCGAGTTCAATTTCAAGATCGAGGATCCAAATTCAGGCTTTGCAAATTCAAAATTCCACGATTCTGCTTCACATGATTCAACTTTCGAATATCTCAAAGTTTAACGCTCGCGAGTCAGTTTATGAATAGTTCAAGCGTGAGAATTTAATATTTTCAACATTTAAGGTTAGAGATTAAATATTTGAAAATTTGAAGTTTCAAAATTTCATATCTCTTGATTGAACCTTAGAAAATCCATGGTATAGATTCCGGATACTGTGCTTTTTTAAGATTCATTCATTCTTTCATTGTCCAAGTTTCAAAATTCTACGATTTTTGTTTCATGATTCAAAAATTTTCAATATTGAAATTCATGGTGAAGACTCGAATTTTTCAGTTATTATGATTCAAAATTTCTACGAATCAAGGTTCAAACGTTTCAACAATTAAAATTGAGGATTCAATCTTTTTAAAATTCTACATTCAAGCTGTAAACGTTTAGCGATTTCTACATTATGGATTACTACAGGATTCAATTTCAAGATTTAAGATTGTAGATTCAAAATTTTAAAAAATCTATATTTAAGATATAAACCTTTTACAATTCAAACATAGGACTTCATGATGAAAGCCTAAAATAATTAATTCAAAATTCAAGATACGAACCTTTATGGATTTAAATTCTAGATTCAAAATTTCAAAACACGTAAGTAAAAATTTCACAAAATTCGCGAAACGGAATTCTAAAAGTCCAAAATTTTTAAGAGTCAAACATATTAGATTCATGAATCAAGAGTTTCGAAAAATCAATGTTCACGTTCTGAACATTTCAATATTTTGAATTCATGGGTTTAACTTCGACAATTTCGAGATTTGAATTTCTATAGATTTACGATTCGTACTTTAGCTAGTTCAATTTCAAGACCGAGGATTCCAATTCGTGTATTCAAGATTTAAACATTTCAGGATTGAACATTCAAATTTGCTTGGAATATATTCAAAGCACAAACTTTTTCAAGATCTATATTAGAGCTTTTATGTTAAATGTCCCAGATTTATGGCTTAAAATTTAACAATAGAAATTTATGGGAATCAAGATAGAGATTCAAAAAGTCAATAATCAAGTAAGCTCAAACTTTACAAAATTCATGGTTCGAACTTATAGAAATTCAAAATTTCGATGATTTAATATATTAAATTTTCAATCACAATTTTCACAGTCAAATGTTACAAATTTCACACTTTTCATAATACCAAATTCCAACATTTGACAATTTAAGAGCCAAACTTTTCAAGAATCAAGAATCGTTTACAAGATTTGAAATTTCATATTTTCATGGTAAGTACACCCAAGATTCAAGATGGTTCCATTCTTTCATCGTACAAGTTTCGAAATCCTTTGATTTTATTCCATGATTCAAAAAAATTCAATATCGAAATTCTTAGTAAAGACTCGAATTTTTCAACTATTATGATTCAAAATTTCCACGAATCAAGGTTCAAACATTTCAAGAATTAAGATTGAGGATTCAAACTTTTTAAAATTCTAGATTCAAGATGTATACGTTTAAGGATTTCTACGTTACGGCTTTCATGATGAATATCCAAAAAAAATATGGCACAAAAATCATGATTAGATTATCGGAAGGTTTGAAATTCTAGATTTAAAATTTCATAAATACTTAAGTAAAAACTTCACAAAATTCGTGATCGAAGTTCTACAAATTCAAAACTTAAAACTGGAACATAAAAGATTCAAGAATCAGGAGTTTCCAAGAAATCAGCGTTCTCCTTCTGAACATTTCAATATTCAAAATTCATGAGACTTTGACTTCTACTTGATTTGAATTCCGGCAGATTTTAGATTTGTACTTTTCTTGATTCAATTTCCAGTTTCAAAAATGACGAGATTGAAGATTTTGACGTTTCGAGAATCTATATTCAAAGTACAAACTTTTTCGAGATTAATAACAGAGCTTTTATGATGAATATCACAGATTCATGGCTTAAATTTAAAAAGTAGAATTTTATAGTGTTTAAGACTTCAAATTCAAAATCTCAATAACCAAGCATGTAACGACCCAGAATTTTATTTAATTAAAATTTGGATATTTAATTAATTTAAAATATGAATAAGTGAAATTTATAAGTCGAATAAGTTTTATTTCGAATAATTGGATTTAATTGGGTAATTAAATCGATAATTTAATATGTTAAATTATAGAAATAATTGAAAATTGGGTAAAATATGATTGAAAATGATTTGTAAAATTTTATTATATCATATTGAAGTTAGAACGATATTTTAGAACTTTTAAAATCGAATTAAGAGTTTAATTGTGAAAATTGAATATTTTAATATTTAATCGACTAGCGAAATTAGCCAATTTTCGAACAGTCTCAGAATTGGACGAAACTAGTTCCAATGAAACCGTAATAGTTTGTTATTACCGGATTTCAATTTTCGTAGCAATCGGAGTTTTCGTTTGACCGTGGCAGCTCGAAACGCATCGAAATTGTTTTTAATATTAATTTGGCGAGTTAAAATAGCCATTTTTCAAACAGTCTCGGATTTCGACAAAATCAGTTTCATCGGATCCGTAATGTGATATTATTGTATGGTTTCAAATTTCGTGTCAATCGGGTTTACCGTTTGTCCGGTGCAAGCTAAAACGCCTAGAAAATCGTTTAATCGGTTTAATTTTAAATAAAACGTTTATTGCCATAACTCGCACAGATGACCGAATTAGCCTCCGAAACCTGTTCCATTGCGTCCGGAATGCGGGGTAAACCCTAGAAACGCCGGTCACCGCGCATAAATCGAAGTCCGAAAATTCCGAAATGAATAGTGTTTCGTTCGATTTTCTATAAATAGCCCCCTCTCTTCACAAAAAAAAATAAAATTAGGGTTTAAAACCCTAGCCGCCTCCAACAGAAACCGAAGGCCGAAAACAACCCACGTTCTTCTCTCCAAATCTCTCAATCCATCAAGTATTACCAAAAAGTGTCAACTAACAAATTGTAGAGGGCAATGAGAGCTTTAAATCCAACGGCTAAGATCGTTTCTAGCACTACGGAATGGCGGCAAATCGAGCTAGAAGTGCTGTAGGTCGCGCACGTTTACCAAGCTCATATGGAGGCCGAGCTTTATGGGGTGGCAGCCGAGCATAGGGTAGGTGATGAGCGAATGGCGGTGGTATGATGGAGTTTAGTTGAGTGTGGAGGCCGCGAGATCTAACCCTAGTTTGGAGCAATGGGTTGTGCGTGTGCGTGTTGCCTGTAGGTTACGCGCGTTTGGAGAAGAAGATACGGTCGGCCACGATTTTGCTTCAGGAATCCAACGGCAGATGATAGCCTAGGGTATAAAAATATAAAGATGTTGTAAATTATAAATATATAAATTCGTGTAAACTTCTAAAAATCATAACTTTTTCAAACGAGGTCGAAAACGCGCGAAATCAGTTGCGTTGGAATCGTATGGACGAGCACTACGCTATGCAATTGGATTGGAGTCGTTTGGGATTAGTGAGAATTTCGGGTAAAATTAAACGCGCGTTTAATTTTATTCGAAATAAACCGCTAAAACGAAATTGAAATTAAGGTAAGAACTTCTCACTCAATCGAATCGGTTTCGATTTTAATTTTAAATAGTTAGATTTAAAATTCTTGAATGTATGTTTGAATGATGATTGTTATCTATTGATTGTTAAAATAGACATTATTCGTCGTTAGTAAGCGGATGTTATTTATTAAAAACATATACCGCGAATATTTGATAAACAGTGAAATTGGTATTATTTATGTACTTGGAATTGATTTCCCGCAGTATATAACGGATGAGACCCTATTGCGCCGTCTATTAAGCGGATAATATTTTAAATCCCATGTACCGCGATAATTTCGTACTGGAACGGAATTGATATTGTGCTAACATCTTTGGATGCAGGGAACAGGTTGGAGGGATCCAACTGGATTCCTCAACAGTATTTATTTGATTTCAGATATTTTGATATTTGATGGATTATCATATCGATATATGATGTCGTTGTTGTCGTGATTGACTATTTGGTATGTAGCATCGTTGGGCCAAATTTTGGAATTTTAAAAGGGTTTTTAAAGTGATTTTTGAAAGTATACGTTTATAAAATATTTTTGGAATTTATCCATTTTAAATAAATAAACGTTATAATTTTAATGTTATAAAAATTATGATTTTGAGAAATATAGTTAAAAGTTGATTTTTTAAAATAAGAGGCAAATGATTTTATAAAATAGTTTAAATTGGAATTTTTGAATTTATTGTAAAAAGTTTAAACATAGGGTTTATGAAATTTGATTATTTTATAAATAAAAAAAATGGTGAAATTATAAAGGAGATTAAAGAGTTTTTAAAATAATAATATAAATTGATTTATATAAGAGATTTATAAATTGATATTTATAAATCAAAATATTTGAATTATAAAACGAGTTTTATAAGTGTTAGAATGAATTGTGAATGAATTTCATAAATGAATGAAATTTATAGAATTATAAACGGTGAAGTTATAAATGGAATTTTATAAGCAGTAGGTTTATAAAATTTGTAAAGTTATTAAAGGAATAGATTTGGGTAAATAAATGAATCTTATAAGTTATAAGATTTATAATTTGGGAAGTTAAAGGAACGATTTTGCAAATAAATAAATTATAATTGTTTAACTTAAATTATAGACTTTTGGTTTATAATTGAGTTATAAATTGAATAGATTAATAAAGAAGATTTAAAAAGGAAGTTGTATAAAATAAACAGAAATGGAATTTATAAACATTGTTTTATAAATTCGCAAACGACTTATTTTGATAAGTAAATTGTTATAACTTATTTATGGAATTATATTCACATTTTAGACAGTGAATAATCCTTTAAAATAAAATGTATAGAAACGATGAAATTGGTTAACAAGGTATATTCACGTTTTTGAATAGTGAATAATATGTTAAAGAAAATGTTTTGGATGTGATATTTTAAATAGAACTAAAACGATCTAACGATGTTTTAAATGTGTTAAGATTCGAAACCATAGATTTCAACATTTATTGTTGAAATAGACGTTTTCGAGAAATAGAAGGAAATGGTGGACTATATCACTGTTGTTATAGTAAATGATTTCCGAAAGGAAATGTTTTATATAGTATCGGGATTTATATATCTATTTTAATTTCGAATCTCTATACTAGTGATTTGGGTTGTCGTAACGATGTTTTACGTAACATTCGTTTTGACCCAAATAAATATGTTTAAGAGAATGATTTCCTTAAAGAGTGAAATATATACTTAATCTCGATTTAAGTATGTTGAATATTTTCCAAGTGTTGGAAATAAATGGATTTGTGAATTATTTAATAAGTAACTATGGAAATGTTTTCCAATATAAAGTGAATATTTTGAGAATTTATCGTTTTGAAGATAAATTGAAAAAAATGAATAATTGAAATCGTACATTCGTAGATATTTTGGAATGTAAATTCACTATGGAATTTATAAAAGAAAGGGGAATTTGTTTAAAAATAAATATTGATTTATTTTTGAAGTATTGAAATTTTATATCTTGTAAAGATATTTTTGGGAAATAAATAATTTGGAAAATTATTTGGAATCTGGTGATGTTGTGCATATCCATTGATAGTTCAATAACCGACTATCAATATTTATCTTTGAAGGGTATTTGTTGTGATTTGTTTGAATTTGAATGCTACACTTATTTTTGATATGCGCTCACTATTCGGCTTAACCGGGAAAGGACCTTGGGGTCGTATAACCCATTCCGAGTATGTGATACGTCGTTATGGATTGCATTTGAAGATCGGTGTTGAAGACCGGGTATTTGCGTGAGCGATAGGATGACCTGTCGATTGACTCTGCACCAAGTTGCTCCGGTATAGATTCTCCATATGTGATGGGGAATCCGATCAGGATTGTGGATATCCGGATTGCAAGGACTTCTTTGTAAGTGCCTTCGGTTCTGTTCGATCCCGGAACAGACTTGTATGGATTGTATGTCTGACATTACAAATTGAGATATAAAGCTAATTTATTTAAAATATATTTCTGTTGGTGGCGGAGAATTTATTCTCTTAGCTTAACACCCTTCTCTGAGACGTACGAGCTCAGAGGTTATGTAGTTGATGGTTATCAGCGATATATTCCCAATTTGGTAATGTGACATGCTGAGTGTTGCTGTGAAATGATCATTGTGTTGATCATTTGTGATAGGATCATTTGTTTGATCGTTTATCTTTGTGATCATTTCTATGATCATTTGTTAACCCAAAGCACAGCTTTTGTATAAAGCGTGGCTTTGTGGACGAGACTTCGTCGAGCCTCACACTCCGGAATGGTCAAAACAGGAAAGATGCAGTAAGGTTATGAGGGGTAGCTCCCTTTAGGGTATGTGCATTTCCTTTTGGAAAAGGGTGGTATCATGGTATGGAGCCCAGATACTTACTCATGTTGAAACACTTATTATTTTGGTGTGATGTTGATTACGAGCGCTCGGATAAAGGTCCCAAAGGACTGGGGGATGGCATGCTCGTGTCAGTAGTTACCCAGTTAGGGGTAACCCGGCCTTGTGTTGGCAGAGATCCGGTTTGGTTCTCGGGGACGTCCTTCCAGAGGCGTTCTCATGTGGCAATGGGAAGTTCCTTGGCATGACCATTTGTTGGAAATCCAAAGAAACAATACGAGACTTGTACGGTTTTAGTTGTAGAACCTGCCATCTAATATGGTAGCTATAGTAGGCATAATATAATGGTACCTATGCTGGCTAAGATTTATATTCTACTTTCGAAATGATTTGTTCTACACTATGCACTAGTAATAATATCAAATGTTTCTTTTTAATGCGTATCAATCATCCTTGACTAACATAAGAATAAATCTCTTCCAAGTCTGCGTTTGCATTGTGTGTGTGGTGGGAGGTCTTATGGTAGTTACATTTTTAAAAGCATTGCGAATTGACTTTAAAAATATTCCTCTATTTTGATTTTAAAGATAAATAAACTGTTTTGAGTTCTCACACCAGTCACATGACTGACTCGGAGTTTATTGTTTTCCTTTCTGAACTCTGGGTGCCCACCGATTTCCACACGGGCAGTCAAGAGTTAAGGTTTATCAGGATATTCTGGAGTTGCTGGAGGCAAGCTGGATGGCATGGCGTATCACTAGTATATAGTATTTCTTTTTCCGCTGCATTGTTTGTTGTTGTACACTCTGATGATGTAATGTAAGGTAATAACTGATATAGTTCTTTGTTTAAAGATTATTCATCTATTTATTATATGTTGTTCCGCTGCGATTGTGAGATTCTGATATTGTTCTGTTGTTTTCTGTTCCGTTCTATTTTCTTTTCTCTCTATTTTCTATCTTTTCTCTCTTCTTCTACCTTTATCTTCTTCTTAAACCATAACGGTACGGTTTTGCGGCCTTCGATTGCTCGACAGTTGATACAGTGGACGTATTAATGTCGGCGTTCGTGGACGAAAAAATCGCCTATCGTTACATTTGGTATCAGAGCATATGGTTAGGCGACAACCATGGTTCTGTTGGGTATTACTCATTAGAGATAGAGTCAGTAGTACTCTAGAATGAGTTGAGTGTAATAATAGCTATGAGCGTATTTGTTAGTGAATATAAAATTGTTTTATATTGTGATGATTGGTTTATAGAGTGGCGTATGAACCTTCGTCAGCACGGTATGCACAACTATGCCGAAGGGGTTTATAAACACTTGAATAGAACAATTCGACACGATATTGTTTTAAATTGGGTAAATGAAATAATTTTACCTTGATTATTTTTTATATATGAAGGAATAATTTTTCAGAATTATTAAAGTACATATAAGTTGATTGTTTAGTTGTTTGAATAATCTAAATTAAGGAATTATTGTATAAGTATAATGAATTATAAGAATTGAATTATAATTAGAGTGATTTACAATTATGAAATAAACTTATATATATAAGAAGTGAAACTATATGAATATATTTATGAATATGAGTTGTAAATAAAAAATGAATTTAAAGTTAAATGGAAATTTACTTTAGAATTTGGAAGCTGAATTGATTTATAAGTGGGAATTTAAGTTAAGTAAAACCAAGTGATGTTTATAAAATGATATATAACTTAAGTGAAGTTGAATAAAGTTAATTTCGGTATCAAAGTAAATTATTAAGGTTAAGTGATAAATGTGAACTTGAGTTATATAAATAAAATTCAACTTTTGTAATTGAATTGAATGAATGGATTGAATATTAATCAATTAAATGTGAATAATTGATATTAAATAATGAATATAAGTGTTAATTCATTAAAATCTAATGTTATTGAAAGATGAATAGTTGAATGAAAATCAATTTAATTAAACCAATTGAAAGATGGTGTTAAACCAAATTGAATGAATATAAGCAAAGGAATTTGGTTGTAATTAATATACATTGGTTGTTATATAGTTGTTAGTTGATTGTATATAATTCATTAAGTATTAATGAAATTGAAAGCTAAAGTAATTGGAATTCAATTGGAAGTTAAATGAATCTTAGATAGAATTGAATTTGATTTGGAAGTGAACCAACTTGAATATGAATTAGTGAATATAAACTAATTGAAAATGAATGTTAGTAAAAACATCCACTGTTAATGAATCAAATATGATTTAAATTGAAAAAACCATTTCATTGGATATTAATGAGAATATGAATGAATACTTATTGGTTATGGATGCTAGTTGGATGATAGCTGGTTGATGGTTGAATATATTGCTTTTACTACATTTGCTATGTTGGCATATATAGTTATTATGATGCTATATGTTTTATATCGATACTATTGTCTATATACATGTTTCTCATCTATTTGTTGAGTGTTTAGTAGGTGCGGATCGCGTTTGCTTCGCATTTGGAGCTCGCTATCGCGCTATATTAGCCGTATATGCTCGCTAATAAAATATAAGGTACATATCTCGGATTAAATATCGTACTTTTACACTTTTTTCCCTACGGGATGCCTCATTACTTGATGAGATGTATATTTGTGATATATATACTGTCATTTTTTTTCGGATCGAGCCGCGCAAAGGAGACTCTGGCGAATTTTTCCGAAAATTTAAGGTGTTAGAAAAAAATTTGAGAAAATTGGGAAAATTTTGTGAAAACTAAATTTTGATTTGAAGTTGAAAGTTAAACAATAGTAGTTGTTTTTGAAAGATAACTAAGTATGATTTGAAAACTTAGTAAAGGTTTTGTAAGAAATTTAACTATGAATTTTGGGAAAGTTAATAGATTATGTAACTTTTCTTACTTGGTAATTTCGAGGACGAAATTCTTTTAAGGGGGGAAGTATGTAACGACCCAGAATTTTATTTAATTAAAATTTGGATATTTAATTAATTTAAAATATTAATAAGTGAAATTTATAAGTCGAATAAATTTTATTTTGAATAATTGGATTTAATTGGGTAATTAAATCGATAACTTAATATGTTAAATTATAGAAATAATTGAAAATTGGGTAAAATATGATTGAAAATGATTTGTAAAATTTTATTATATCATATTGAAGTTAGAACGATATTTTAGAACTTTTAAAATCGAATTAAGAGTTTAATTGTGAAAATTGAATATTTTAATATTTAATCGACTAGTGAAATTAGCCAATTTTCGAACAGTCTCAGAATTGGACGAAACTAGTTCCATTGGATCCGTAATAGTTTGTTATTTCCGGATTTCAATTTTCGTAGCAATCGGATATATCGTTTGACCGTGGCAGCTCGAAACGCATCTAAATTGTTTTTAATATTAATTTGGCGAGTTAAAATAGCCATTTTTCAAACAGTCTCGGATTTCGACGAAACCTGTTTCATCGGATCCGTAATGTGATATTATTGTATGATTTTAAATTTCGTGTCAATCGGATGTACCGTTTGTCCGGTGCAAGCTAAAACGCCTAGAAAATCGTTTAATCGGTTTAATTTTAAATTGAACGTTTATTTCCATAACTCGCACAGATGACAGAATTAGCTTCCGAAACCTGTTCCATTGCGTCCGGAACGCGGGGTAAACCCTTAAAACGCCGGTCACCGCGCGTAAATCGGAGTCCGAAAATTCCAAAATGAATAGTGTTTCGTTCGATTTTCTATAAATAGCCCCCTCTCTTCACAAAAATAATAATAATAATTTAGGGTTTAAAACCCTAGCCGCCTCCAACAGAAACCGAAGGCCGAAAACAACCTACGTTCTTCTCTCCAAATCTCTCAATCCATCAAGTATTAGCAAAAAGTGTCAACTAACAAAATGTAGAGGGCAATGAGAGCTTTAAATCCAACGGCTAAGATCATTTCTAGTGCTTCGGATTGGCGGCAAATCGAGCTAGAAGTGCTGTAGCTCGCGCACGTTTTCCAAGCTCATATGGAAGCCGAGCTTTATGGAGTGGCAGCCGAGCATAGGGGAGGTGATGAGCGTTCGAATGGCGGTGGTATGATGGAGTTTAGTTGAGTGTGGAGGCCGCGAGATCTAACCCTAGTTTGGAGCAATGGGTTGTGCGTGTGCGTGTTGCCTGTAGGTTACACGCGTTTGGAGAAGAAGATACGGTCGGCCACGATTTTGCTTCAGGAATCCAACGGCAGATGATAGCCTAGGGTATAAAAATATAAAGATGTTGTAAATTATAAATATATAAATTCGTGTAAACTTCTAAAAATCATAACCTTTTCATACGAGGTCGAAAACGCGCGAAATCAGTTGCGTTGGAATCGTATGGATGAGCACTACGCTATGGAATTGGATTGGAGTTGTTTGGGATTAGTGAGAATTTCGGGTAAAATTAAACGCGCGTTTAATTTTATTCGAAATAAACCGCTAAAACGAAATTGAAATCAAGGTGAGCACTTCTCACTCGATCGAATCGGTTTCGATTTTAATTTTAAATAGTTAGATTTAAAATTCTTGAATGTATGTTTGAATGATGCTTGTTATCTATTGAGTGTTAAAATAGACATTATGCGCCGTTAGTAAGCGGATGTTATTTATTAAAAACATATACCGCGAATATTTGATAAACAGTGAAATTGGTATTATTTATGTACTTGGAATTGATTTCCCACAGTATATAGCGGATGAGACCCTATTGCGCTGTCTATTAAGCGGATAATATTTTAAATCCCATGTACCGCGATAATTTCGTACTGTAACGGAATTGGTATTGTGCTAACATCTTTGGATGCAGGGAACAGGTTGGAGGGATCCAACTGGATTCCTCAACAGTATTTATTTGATTTCAAATATTTTGATATTTGATGGATTATCATATCGATATATGATGTCGTTGTTGTCGTGATTGACTATTTGGTATGTAACATCATTGGGCAAAATTTTGGAATTTTAAAAGGATTTTTAAAATGATTTTTGAAAGTATACGTTTATAAAATATTTTTGGAATTTATCCATTTTAAATAAATAAACGTTATAATTTTAATGTTATAAAAATTATGATTTTGAGAAATATAGTTAAAAGTTGATTTTTTAAAATAAGAGGCAAATGATTTTATAAAATAGTTTAAATTGGGATTTTTGAATTTATTGTAAAAAGTTTAAACATAGGGTTTATGAAATTTGATTATTTTATAAATAATAAAAAATGGTGAAATTATAAAGGAGATTAAAGATGTTTTAAAATAATAATATAAATTGATTTATATAAGAGATTTATAAATTGATATTTATAAATCAAAATATTTGAATTATAAAACGAGTTTTATAAGTGTTAGAATGAATTGTGAATGAATTTCATAAATGAATGAAATTTATAGAATTATAAACGGTGAAGTTATAAATGGAAGTTTATAAGCAGTAGGTTTATAAAATTTGTAAAGTTATTAAAGGAATAGATTTGGATAAATAAATGAATCTTATAAGTTATAAGATTTATAATTTGGGAAGTTAAAGGAACGATTTTGCAAATAAATAAATTATAATTGTTTAACTTAAATTATAGACTTTTGGTTTATAATTGAGTTATAAATTGAATAGATTAATAAAGAAGATTTAAAAAGGAAGTTGTATAAAATAAACAGAAATGGAATTTATAAACATTGTTTTATAAATTCGCAAACGACTTATTTTGATAAGTAAATTGTTATAACTTATTTATGGAATTATATTCACATTTTAGACAGTGAATAATCCTTTAAAATAAAATGTATAGAAACGATGAAATTGGTTAACAAGGTATATTCACGTTTTTGAATAGTGAATAATATGTTAAAGAAAATGTTTTGGATGTGATATTTTAAATAGAACTAAAACGATCTAACGATGTTTTAAATGTGTTAAGATTCGAAACCATAGATTTCAACATTTATTGTTGAAATAGACGTTTTCGAGAAATAGAAGGAAATGGTGGACTATAACACTGTTGTTATAGTAAATGATTTCCGAAAGGAAATGTTTTATATAGTATTGGGATTTATATATCTATTTTAATTTCAATCCCTATATTAGTGATTTTGAGTTGTCGTAACGATGTTTTACATAACATTCGTTTTGGCCCAAATAAATATGTTTAAGAGAATGATTTCCTTAAAGAATGACATATATACTTAGTCTCGATTTAAGTATGTTGAATATTTTCCAAGTGTTGGAAATAAATGGATTTGTGAATTGCTTAATAAGTAAGTATGGAAATGTTTTCCAATATAAAGTGAATATTTTGAGAATTTATCTTTTTGAAGATAAATTGAAAAAAATGAATAATTGAAATACATTCGTAGATATTTTGGAATGTAAATTCACTATGGAATTTATAAAAGAAAGGGGAATTTGTTTAAAAATAAATATTGATTTATTTTTGAGGTATTGAAATTTTATATCTTGTAAAGATATTTTTGGGAAATAAATAATTTGGAAAATTATTTGGAATCTAGTGATGTTGTGCATATCCATTGATAGTTCAATAACCGACTATCAATATTTACCTTTGAAAGGTATTTGTTATGATTTGTTTGAATTTGAATGCCACACTTATTTTTGAATAAGCGCTCACTATTCGGCTTAACCGGGAAAGGACCTTGGGGTCGTATAACCCATTCCGAGTATGTGATACGTCGTTATGGATTGCATTTGAAGATCGATGTTGAAGACCGGGTATTTGCGAGAGCGATAGGCTGACCTGTCGATTGACTCTGCACCGAGTTGCTCCGGTATAGAGTTCTCCATATGTGATGGGGAATCCGATCAGGATTGTGGATATCCAGATTGCAAGGACTTCTTTGTAAGTGCCTTCGGTTCTGTTCGATCCCGGAACAGACTTGTATGGATTGTATGTCTGATATTACAAATTGAGATATAAAGCTGATTTCTTTCAAATATATTTATGTTGGTGGCGGAGAATTTATTCTCTTAGCTTAACACCCTTCTCTGAGACGTACGAGCTCAGAGGTTATGTTGTTGATGGTTATCAGCGATATATTCCCAATTTGGTAATGTGACATGCTGAGTGTTGCTGTGAAATGATCATTGTGTTTATCATTTGTAATAGGATCATTTGTTTGATCGTTTATCTTTGTGATCATTTCTATGATCATTTGTTGACCCAAAGCACAGCTTTTGTATAAAGCGTGGCTTTGTGGACGAGGCTTCGTCGAGCCTCACACTCCGGAATGGTCAAAACAGGAAAGATGCAGCAAGGTTTTGAGGGGTAGCTCCCTTTAGGGTATGTGCATTTCCTTCTGGAAAAGGGTGGTATCATGGTATGGAGCCCAGATACTTACTCATGTTGAAACACTTATTATTTTGGTGTGATGTTGATTACGAGCGCTCGGATAAAGGTCCCAAAGGACCGGGGGATGGCATACTCGTGTGAGTAGTTACCCAGTTAGGGGTAACCCGGCCTTGTGTTGGAAGAGATCCGGTTTGGTTCTCGGGGACGTCCTTCCAGAGGCGTTCTCATGTGGCAATTGGAAGTTCCTTGGCCTGACCATTTGTTGGAAATCCAAAGAAACAATACGAGACTTGTACGGTTTTAGTTGTAGAACCTGCCATATAATATGGTAGCTATAGTAGGCATAATATAATGGTACCTATGCTGGCTAAGATTTATATTCTACTTTCGAAACGATTTGTTCTACACTATGCACTAGTAATAATATCAAATGTTTCTTTTTAATGCATATCAAGTATCTTTGACTAACATAAGAAGAAATCTCCTCCAAGTCTGCATTTGCATTGTGTGTGTGGTGGGAGGTCTCATGGTAGTTACACTTTTAAAAGCATTGCGAATTGACTTTGAAAATATTCCTTTATTTTGATTTTGAAGATTAACAAACTGTTTTGAGTTCTCACACCAGTCACATAAATGACTCGGAGTTTATTGTTTTCCTTCCTAAACTCTGGGCGCCCACCAATTTCCACACGGGCAGTTAAGATTTATCAGGATATTCTGGAGTTAATGGAGGCAAGCTGGATGGCATGGCGTATCACTAGTATATAGTATTTCCTTTTCCACTGCATTGTTTGTTGTTGTAAACTCTGATGATGTAATGTAATGTAATAACTGATATAGTTCTTTGTTTAAAGATTATTCATCTATTTATTATATGTTGTTCCGCTGCGATTGTGAGATTCTGACATTGTTCTGTTGTTTTCTGTTCCGTTCTATTTTCTTTTCTCTCTATTTTCTATCTTTTCTCTCTTCTTCTACCTTTTTCTTCTTCTTAAACCATAACGGTACGGTTTTCCGGCCTTCGATTGCTCGACCGTTGATACAGTGGACGTATTAATGTCGGCGTTCGTGGACGAAAAAATCGCCTATCGTTACAAAGCAAGTTCAAACTTTACTAAATTCATGGTTCGAAGTTTTAAAAATAAAAAATACGGAATCTTTAAAATTCAAAATTCATAATTTTGAAGATTAAAGATTTCAAATTTACTTTCAAATTTACAATCCTAGGCGATCAAGATTATAACATTAGTGTATTCAATTGTAAAGTTCGAGTATTACAACGTTCATAATTTCAATATTTAAATTTCGAACATTTGACGATTTATGTCCCAGAAACTTTTCAAGAATCAATCATCGTTTGCAAGATTGGAAATTTAATATATCATTTGAATTATTCAAGATTCAAGATTTTAGTTTCCATCATTTTGCCATCAAGTTTCGGATTTCCACGATTTTTGTTTCATGATTCAAAATTTTCAATATTTGAAATTCTTACTGAAGACTCAAGCTTTTCAACTATTAGGCTTCAAAATTACCACGAATCAAGACTGAAATTTAAGGTTTTCAGAAATTCATGTTTTCCATTTAAAATTTCCACGATTCAGCTTCACATGATTTGACTTTCGAATATTTCAAAGTTTAATGCTAGCGAGTCAGTCTATGAATAATTCAAGAGTGAGTATTTAATATTTTCAACATTCAAGGTTAGAGATTAATTATTTAAAAATTTGAAGTTTCAAAATTTCAGAACTCTTGATTCAACGTTTGATAACCCACGGTAAAGTTTCCAAGATAATAGATTCCGGATATTGTGCTTTTTTAAGATTCGTTCATTCTAAGATACGGGATTTAATCTTTTCGATCAAAAAGCTGGTGTTCAAGTAAAATGATGGGGTCCATTCTAGATTAAGGAATCGACCTTCTCAATATTTATGTTTCGAACTTTCATTAATCCGTATTCAAGTTCTAAACTTCATGATATACTTTTCTAGGTCAAAACTCAAAATCCGGTCCAAAATCCGGTCCAAAATTCGTAAGTCTAACTTTGATAATTTCGAGGGTCGACTCTCCTAGATAGAAGAGTCAAAATTTACGGGATTCAATTTCAAGATTTAAGATTGTAGATTCAAAATTTAAAACATTCTATATTTTGGATATAAACCTTTCACAATTCTATATTAGGGCTTTCATTATGAAATCCCAAAATATTTGATTCAAAATAAAAGATAAGAACCTCTAAATTTCGGATTCAACATTTCAAAGCACGTAAGTAAAAATTTCACAAAATTCGTGGAACGAAAATCAAAAAATTTGAGATTCGTGAATTAAAAGTTTCTAAAAATCAATATTCACATTCTGAACATTTCAATATTTAAGATTCATGTGTATAACTTTGAAAATTTGAAGATTCGAATTTCTGCAGATTTAAAACTTGGGAGTTTCCAAATTAAAGTTCACTCTCCACGCATTTCAACACTCCCGATTCATGAGCCTAACTTCGATAATTTCGAGGGTCGACTCCCGCAGATAAAAGAGTCAAACTTTGCAGGATTCAAATTCAAAATTTAAGATCGTAGATTTGGAATTTTAAAAAATCTATATTTAAGATATATAAACCTTTTACAATTCTAGCTTAAGGCTTTTTTATGACGAAAGCCCAAAATATTTGATTCAAAATTCAAGATAAGAACCTTTATGAATTTAAAATTCCAAATTCAAAATTTAAAAACACGTAAGAAAAAATTTCACAAAACTCGTGAAACGAAATTCTAAATATTCAAAAAATTTAGGATTCAAACATATTAGATTCATGAATCAAGAGTTTCCAAAAATCAGTGTTCACGTTCTGAACATTTCAATATTTTGAATTCATGGGTTTAACATTGACAATTTCGAGATTCGAATTTCTGCAGATTTAAGATTCGTATTTTAGCGAGTTTAATTTCAAGATTGAGGATTCAAATTCAGGCTTTCCAAATTCAAATTTCCACGATTAAGCTTCACATGATTCAACTTTCGAATATCTCAAAGTTTAGTGCTCGCGAGTCAGTCTATGAATAGATCAAGAGTGAGAATTTAATATTTTCAACATTCGAGGTTAGAGATTAAATATTTGAAAATTTTGAAGTTTCAAAATTTCAGATCTCTTGATTTAACGTTAGAAAATCCATGGTATAGATTCCGGATACTGTGCTTTTTTAAGATTCATTCATTCTATCATCATTCAAGTTTCAAAATTTTACAATTCTTGTTACATGATTCAAAAAATTTCAATATTGAAATTCTTGGTGAAGACTCGAATTTTTCAGTTATTATGATTCAAAATTTGAGGATTCAAACTTTTTAAAATTCTAGATTCAAGCTGTAAACATTTAAGGATTTCTACATTATGGATTTCTACAGGATTCAATTTCAAGATTTCAGATGTAGATTCAAAATTTTAAAAAATCTATATTTAGGATATAAACCTTTTACAATTCTATCTTAGGGCTTTCATGATGAAAGCCTAGAATAATTAATTCAAAATTCAAGATAAGAACCTTTATGGATTTAAATTCCAGATTCAAAATTTCAAAACATGTAAGCAAAAATTTCACAAAATTCGTGAAACGGAATTCTAAATGTTCAGTATTTTTAAGAGTCAAACATGTTAGATTCATGAATCATGAGTTTCCAAAAATCAATGTTCACGTTCTGATCATTTCAATATTTTGAATTCATGGGTTTAACTTTGACAATTTCGAGATTTGAATTTCTGTAGATTTACGATTCGTACTTTAGCTAGTTCAATTTTAAGACCGAGGATTCCAATTCGTGTATTAAAAATTTAAACTTTTCAGGATTGAACATTCAAACTTGCAAGGAATATATTCGAAGCACAAACTTTTTCAAGATCTATATTAGATCTTTTATATTAAATATCCCAGATTTATGGCTTAAAAGTTAACAATAGAAATTTATGGGAATCAAGATACAGATTCAAAAAGTCAGCTCAAACTTTACAAAATTCACGGTTCGAACTTCTAGAAATTCAAAATTTTAAAGATTCAAAATTTCGAGGATTTAATATACTAAATTTTCAATCACATTTTTCACAATCAAATGTTACAAATTTCACACTTTCATAATCCCAAATTCCAACATTTGACGATTTAAGAGCCAAACTTTTCAAGAATCAAGAATCGTTTGCAAGGTTTGAAATTTTATGTTTTCATGGTAAGTACCCAAGATTCAAGATGGGCCCATTCTTTCATCGTACAAGTTCGAAATTCTATGATTTTTATTCCATGATTCAAAAAAATTCAATATTGAAATTCTTAGTGAAGACTCGAAATTTCAATTATTATGATTCAAAATTTCCACGTATCATGGTTCAAAAATTTCAAGAATTAAGATTGAGGATTCAAACTTTTTAAAATTCTAGATTCAAGATGTAAACATTTAAGGATTTCTACGTTACGGCTTTCATGATGAATATCCAAAAAAAAAAATGGCACGAAATTCATGATTAGAAAATTGGACATTTTGAATCAGGAGTTTCCAAGAAATCAGTATTCTCCTTCTGAACATATCAATATTCAAAATTCGTGAGACTTTGACTTCTACCTGATTTGAATTTCCGCAGATTTTAGATTTGTACTTTTCTTGATTCAATTTCAGGTTTCAAACATGCCTAGATTGAAGATTCAAACGTTTCGGGAATCCATATTCAAAGTAAAAACTTTTTCGAGATTAATAACAGAGCTTTTATGATGAATATCACAGATTCATGGCTTAAATTTAAAAAGTAGAATTTTATAGTGTTTAAGATTCCAAATTCAAAATCTCGATAAGCAAGCAAGTTCAAACTTTACTAAATTCATGGTTCGAAGTTTTAAAAATAAAAAATTCGGAATCTTTAAAATTCAAAATTCACAATTTTGAAGATTTAAGATTTCAAATTTACTTTCAAATTTACAATCCTAAGGGATCAAGATTATAACATTGGAGTGTTCAATTATAAAATTCGAGTATTACAAGGCTCATAATTTCAATATTTAAATTTCGAACATTTGACGATTTATGTCCCAGAAACTTTTCAAGATTGGAAATTTAATCTTTCAGTAGAATTATTCAAGATTCAAGATTTAAGTTTCCATCATTTTGCCATCAAGTTTGGGATTTCCACGATTTTGGTTTCATGATTCTAAATTTTCAATATTTGAAACTATTACTGAAGACTCAAGCTTTTCAACTATTAGGATTCAAAATTTCCACGAATCAAGACTGAAATTTAAGGTTTTCAGAAATTCGAGCTTTCCATTTAAAATTTCCATGATTCAGCTTCACATGATTTGACTTTCGAATATTTCAAAGTTTAATGCTAGCGAGTCAGTCTACGAATAGTTCAAGAGTGAGTATTTAATATTTTCAACATTCAAGGTTAGAGATTAATTATTTAAAAATTTGAAGTTTCAAAATTTTAGAACTCTTGATTCAATGTTCGAAAATCCACGGTAAAGTGTCCAAGATAAAAGATTCCGGATATTGTGCTTTTTTAAGATTCATTCATTCTAAGATTCGGGATTTAATCTTTTCGAGCAAATTTGGAAACTCGCAAGTTCTAAATCTGCAGAAATTCGAATCTCCAAATTTTCAAAGTTATACCCATGAATCTTAAATATTGAAATGTTCAGAATGTGAACATTGATTTTTAATACTCTTTATTCATGAATCTTAAATTTTTTGAATTTTTTTATTTTCATTCCACGAATTTTGTGAAATTTTTACTTACGTGCTTTGAAATGTTGAATTCGAAATTTTAAATCCATAGAGGTTCTTATCTTTTATTTTGAATCAAATATTTTGGGATTTCATAGTGAAAGCCCTAATATAGAATTGTGAAAGGTTTATATCCAAAATATAGAATTTTTAAAATTTCAATCTACAATCTTAAATCTTGAAATTGAATCACGTAAATTTTGACTCTTGTATCTACGAGAGTCGACACTCGAAATTATCGAAGTTAGACTCACGAATCTAGAATTTTAAAATGTTTGAGGCGTGAATATTCATTTGGAAACTCCTGTGTTTTGGACCGGATTTTGAGTTTTGACCTAGAAACGTATATCATGAAGTTTAGAACTTGAATACGGATTAATGAAAGTTCGAAACATAAATATTGAGAAGATCAATCCCTTATTCTAGAATGGACTCCATCATTTTACTTGAACATCGGCTTTTTGACCGAAAAGATTAAATCCCGAACTTAGAATGAATGAATCTTAAAAAAGCACAATATCCGGAATCTATTATCTTGGAAACTTTACCATGGATTTTCGAACGTTGAATCAAGAGTTCTGAAATTTTAAAGCTTCAAACTTTTAAATAATTAATCTCTAACCTTGAATGTTGAAAATATTAAATACTCACCCCTGAACTATTCATTTACTGACTCGGTAGCATTAAAGTTTGAAATATTCGAAAGTCAAATCATGTGAAGCTGAATCGTGGAAATTTTAAATCGAAAAATCGAATTTATGAAAACCTTAAATTTTAGTCTTGATTTGTGGAAATTTTGAATCCTAATAGTTGAAAAGCTTGAGTCTTCAGTAAGAATTTCAAATATTGAAAATTTTGAATCGTGGAAATCCAAAACTTGGTGGGAAAATGATGGAAACTTAAATCTCGAATCTTGAATAATTCTAATGATAGATTAAATTTCCAATCTTGAAAAGTTTCTGTGACATAAATCGTCAAATGTTCGAAATTTAAACATTGAAATTATGAACCTTGTAATACTCCAACTTTATAATTGAATACTCCAATGTTATAATCTTGATCGCTTAAGATTGTAAATTTGAAAGTAAATTTGAAATCTTAAATCTTCAAAATTATGAATTTTGAATTTTAAAGATTCCGAATTTTTTATTATTAAAACTTTGAACCATGAATTTAGTAAAGTTTGAACTTGCTTGGTTATTGAGATTTTGAATTTGGACTCTTAAACACTATAAAATTCTACTTTTTGAATTTAAGCCATGAATCTGTGATATTCATCATAAAAGCTCTGTTATTAATCTCGAAAAAGTTTGTACTTTGAATATAGATTCCCAAAACGTCTGAATCTTCAATCTCGACATGTTTGACGCCGGAAATTGAATCAAGAAAAGTACAAATCTAAAATCTGCCGAAATTCGAATCAGGTAGAAGTCAAAGTCTCATGAATTTTGAATATTGAAATGTTCAGAAGGAGAACACTGATTTCTTGGAAACTCATGATTCTTGAATCTTTTATGTTCCACTTTTAAATTTTGAAATTGTAGAACTTCGAATCACGAATTTTGTGAAGTTTTTACTTAAGTATTTGTGAAATTTTAAATCTAGAATTTCAAACTTTCCAATTTTCTGATCATGAATTTCGTGCCATATTTTTTTTGGATATTCATCACGAAAGCCGTAACGTAGAAATACTTAAATGTTTACATCTTGAATCTAGAATTTTAAAAAGTTTGAATCCCCAATCTTAATTCTTGAAATGTTTGAACCTTGATTCGTGGAAATTTTTAATCATAATAATTGAAAAATTCGAGTCTTCACTAAGAATTTCAATATTGAATTTTTTTGAATCATGGAATAAAAATCATAGAATTTCGAAACTTGTACGATGAAAGAATGGAACCATCTTGAATCTTGGGTACTTACCATGAAAACATAAAATTTCAAATCTTGTAAACTATTCTAGATTCTTGAAAAGTTTGGCTCTTAAATCGTCGGATGTTGGAATTTGGGATTATGAAAAGTGTGAAATTTGTAACATTTGATTGTGAAAAATGTGATTGAAAATTTAATATATTAAATCATCGAAATTTTGAATCTTTAAAATTTTGAATTTCAAGAAGTTTGAACCGTGAATTTTGTAAAGTTTGAGCATACTTGATTATTGACTTTTTGAATCTGTTTCTTGATTCCCATAAATTTCTATTGTTAAATTTTAAGCCATAAATCTAGAATATTTAATATAAAAGCTCTAATATAGATCTTGAAAAAGTTTGTGCTTAGAATATATTCCTAGCAAGTTTGAATGTTCAATCTTGAAATGTTTAAATCTTGAATACACGAATTGGAATCCTCGGTCTTGAAATTGAACTGGCTAAACTACGAATCTTAAATATGTAGAAATTTAAATCTCGAAATTGTCAAAGTTAAACCCATGAATTCAAAATATTGAAATGTTCAGAACGTGAACATTGATTTTTGGAAACTCTTAATTCGTGAATCTAATATGTCTGACTCTTAAATATTTTGAACTTTTAAAATTCCGTTTCGCGAATTTTGTGAAATTTTTACTTACGTGTTTTGAAATTTTGAATCTGGAATTTAAATCCATAAAGGCTCTTATCTTGAATTTTAAATTAATTATTTTAGGCTTTCATCATTAAAGCCCTAAGATAAATGTAAACGTTTATATCTTAAATATAGATTTTTTAAAATTTTGAATCTGCAATCTTAAATCTTGAAATTGAATCCTGTAGAAATCCATAATATAAAATCCTTAAATGTTTACAGCTAGAATCTGGAATTTTAAAAAGTTTGAATCCTCAATTTTAATTGTTGCACTTTGGAAATTTTGAATCAAAATAACTGAAAAATTCGAGTCTTCCACAAGAATTTCAATATTGAAAATTTTTGAATCATGAAACAAAAATCGTAGAATTTTTAAACTTGGACGATGAAAGAAAGAATGAATCTTAAAAGAGCACAATATCCAGAATCTATACCATTGATTTTCTAACGTTGAATCAAGAGATCTGAAATTTTGAAACTTCAAAATTTTCAAGTATTTGATCTCTAACCTTGAATGTTGAAAATATTAAATTCTCACTCTTGAACTATTCATAGACTGACTCGCAAGCACTAAACTTTGAGATATTCGAAAGTTGAATCATGTGAAGCTGAATCGTGGAAAGCCTGAATTTGAATCCTCGATCTTGAAATTGAATTCGCTCAAACACGAATCTTAAATCTGCAGAAATCCGAATCTCGAAATTGTCAATGTTAAACCCATGAATCCAAAATATTGAAATGTTCAGAACGTGAACACTGATTTTTGGAAACTCTTGATTCATGAATCTAATATGTTTGAATCTTAAATTTTTTGAACATTTAGAATTTCGTTTCACGAGTTTTGTGAAATTTTTTCTTACGTGTTTTGAAATTTTGAATCTGGAATTTTAAATACATAAAGGTTCATATCTTGAATTTTGAATCAAATATTTTGGGCTTTTGTCGTGAAAGCCCTAAGATAGAATTGTAAAAGGTTTATACTTCTTAAATATAGATTTTTTCAATTTCGAATATACAATCTTAAATCTTGAAATTGAATCCTGCAAAGTTTGACCCTTTTATCTGCGGGAGTCGACCCTCGAAATTATCGAAGTTAGGCTCATGAATCGGGAGTTTTGAAATGTGTAGAGAGTGAACATTAATTTGGAAACTCCCAAGTTTTAAATCTGCAGAAATTCGAATCCCTAAATTTTCAAATTTATACCCATGAATCTTAAATATTGAAATGTTCAGAATGTGAATATTGATTTTTAATACTCTTAATTCATGAATCTTAAATTTTTTAGAATTTTTTGATTTTCATTCAACGAATTTTATGAAATTTTTACTTACGTGCTTTGAAATGTTGAATTCGAAATTTTAAATCCATAAAGGTTCTTATCTTTTATTTTGAATCAAATATTTTGGGATTTCATAGTGAAAGCCCTAATATAGAATTGTGAAAGGTTTATATCCAAAATATAGAATTTTTAAAATTTTCATCTATAATCTTAAATCTTGAAATTGAATCCCGTAAATTTTAACTCTTCTATCTACGAGAGTCGACCCTCGAAATTATCGAAGTTAGACTCACGAATCTAGAATTTTAAAATGTTTGAGGCGTGAATATTAATTTGGAAACTCCTATGTTTTGGACCGGATTTTGAGTTCTGACCTAGAAACGTATATCATGAAGTTCAGAACTTGAATACGGATTAATGAAAGTTCGAAACATAAATATTGAGAAGATCGATTCCTTATTCTAGAATGGACCCCATCATTTTACTTGAACACCGGCATTTTGATCGAAAAGATTAAATCTCGAATGTTAGAATGAATGAATCTTAAAAAAGCACAATATCCGGAATCTATTATCTTGGAAACTTTACCATGGATTTTCGAACGTTGAATCAAGAGTTCAGAAATTTTGAAGCTTCAAATTTTTAAATAATTAATCTCTAACCTTGAATGTTGAAAATATTAAATACCCACCCTTGAACTATTCATTGAGTGACTCGCTAGCATTAAACTTTGAAATATTCGAAAGTCAAATCATGTGAAGCTGAATCGTGGAAATTTTAAATGGAAAGCTCGAATTTCTGAAAACCTTAAATTTTAGTCTTGATTCGTGGAAATTTTGAATCCTAATAGTTGAAAAGCTTGAGTCTTCAGTAAGAATTTCAAATATTGAAAATTTTGAATCATGAAACCAAAATCGTGGTAATCCAAAACTTGATGGCAAAATGATGGAAACTTAAATCTTGAATCTTGAATAATTCTAATGATAGATTAAATTTCCAATCTTGAAAAGTTTCTGGGACATAAATCGTCAAATGTTCGAAATTTATTGAAATTATGAACCTTGTAATACTCCAACTTTATAATTGAATACTCCAGTGTTATAATCTTGATCGCTTAAGATTGTAAATTTGAAATCTTAAATCTTCAAAATTATGAATTTTAAAGATTCCGAATTTTTTATTTTTAAAACTTCGAACCATGAATTTAGTAAAGTTTGAACTTGCTTGGTTATTGAGATTTTGAATTTGGACTTTTAAACACTATAAAATTCTACTTTTTAAATTTAAGCCATGAATTTGTGATATTCATCATAAAAGCTCTGTTATTAATCTCGAAAAAGTTTGTACTTTGAATATAGATTCCCGAAACGTCTGAATCTTCAATCTCGACATGTTTGAAACCGAAAATTGAATCAAGAAAAGTACAAATCTAAAATCTGCCGAAATTCAAATTAGGTAGAAGTCAAAGTCTCATGAATTTCGAATATTGAAATGTTCGAAAGGAGAACACTGATTTCTTGGAAACTCATGATTCTTGAATCTTTTATGTTCCACTTTTAAGTTTTGAAATTGTACAACTTCGAATCACGAATTTTGTGAAGTTTTTACTTAAGTATCTGTGAAATTTTAAATCTTAGAATTTCAAACTTTCCAATTTTCTGATCATGAATTTCGTGCCCTTTTTTTTTTGGATATTCATCATGAATGCCGTAACGTAGAAATACTTAAATGTTTACATCTTGAATCTAGAATTTTAAAAAGCTTGAATCCTCAATCTTAATTCTTGAATCATAGAGTTTCGAAACTTGTACGATGAAAGAATACAACCATCTTGAATCTTGGGTACTTACCATGAAAACATAAAATTTCAAATCTTGTAAAGGATTCTTAATTCTTGAAAAGTTTGGCTTTTAAATCGATAAATGTTGGAATTTGGGATTAGGAAAAGTGTGAAATTTGTAACATTTGATTGTGAAAAATGTGACATATAATTTAATTTATTAAAGCATCAAAATTTTGAATCTTTAAAAATTTGAATTTCTAGAAGTTCGAACCGTGAATTTTGTAAAGTTTGAGCTTACTTGATTATTGACTTTTTGAATCTGTACCTTGATTCCCATAATCTATTGTTATATTTTAAGCCATAAATTTGGGATATTTAATATAAAAGCTCTAATATAGATCGTGAAAAAGATTGTGCTTTGAACATATTCCTAGCAAGTTTGAATGTTCAATCCTGAAATGTTTAAATCTTGAATACACGAATTGGAATCCCCGGTCTTGAAATTGAACTAGCTAAAGTACGAATCTTAAATCTGCAGAAATTCAAATCTCAAAATTGCCAAAGTTAAACCATGAATTCAAAATATTGAAATGTTTCGAACGTGAATATTGATTTTTGGAAACTCTTGATTCATGAATTTAATATGTTTGACTCTAGAAAATTTGAACTTTTAGAATTCCGTTTTGCGAATTTTGTGAAATTTTTACTTACGTGTTTTGAAATTTTGAATCTGGAATTTAAATCCATAAAGGTTCTTGTCTTGAATTTTGAATTAATTATTTTAGGCTTTCATCATGAAAGCCCTAAGATAGAATTGTAAAACGTTTATATCTTAAATATAGATTTTTTGAAATTTTGAATCTACAATCTTAAATCTTGAAATTGAATCCTGTAGAAATCCATAATGTAGAAATCCTTAAATGTTTACAGCTTGAATCTAGAATTTTAAAAATTTTGAATTCTCAATCTTAATTGTCGAAATTTTGAATCATAATAACTGATTCGTGGAAATTTTGAATCATAATAACTGAGAAATTCGAGTCTTCACCAAGAATTTCAATATTGAAATTTTTTGAATCGTGAAACGAAAATCGTAGAATTTTGAAACTTGGACGATGAAAGAATGAATGAATCTTAAAAGAGCACAATATCCGTAATCTATACCATCGATTTTCTAACGTTGAATCGAGAGATCTGAAATTTTGAAACTTCAAAATTTTCAAATATTTAATCTCTAACCTTGAATGTTGAAAATATTAAATTCTCACTCTTGAACTATTCATAGACTGACTCGCAAGCACTAAACTTTGAGATATTCGAAAGTTGAATCATGTGAAACTGAATCGTGGAAAGCCTGAATTTGAATCCTCGATCTTGAAATTGAACTCGCTAAAATACAAATCATAAATCTGCAGAAATCCGAATCTCGAAATTGTCAATGTTAAACCCGTGAATCCAAAATATTGAAATGTTCAGAACGTGAACACTGATTTTTGGAAGCTCTTGATTCATGAATCTTAAAAATTTTGAATATTTAGAATTTCGTTTCACTAGTTTTGTGAAATTTTTCTTGCGTGTTTTCAAATTTTGAATCTGGAATTTTAAATACATAGAGGTTCTTATCTTGAATTTTGAATCAAATATTTTGGGCTTTCGTCATGAAAGCCCTAAGATAGAATTGTAAAAGGTTTAAATTTCATGATTCTTGAATCTTTTATATTCCAGTTTTTAGTTTTGAAATTGTAGAACTTCGATCACGTATTTTGTGAAGTTTTTACTTAAGTGTTTGAGAAATTTTAAATCTAGAATTTCAAACTTTCCAATTTTTAATCATGAATTTCGTGCCATATTTTTTTTGGTTATTCATCATGAAAGCCGTAACGTATAAATCCTTAAATGTTTACATCTTGAATCTAAAATTTTAAAAAGTTTGAATCCTCAATCTTAATTCTTGAAATGTTTGAACCTTGATTCGCGCAAATTTTGAATCATAATAATTGAAAAATTCGAGTTTTCACCAAAAATTTCAATATTGAATTTTTTTGAATCATGGAATAAAAATTATAATACTTGTACAATGAAAGAATGGAACCATCTTGAATCTTGGGTACTTACCATGAAAACATAAAATTTCAAATCTTGTAAACGATTTTTGATTCTTGAAAAGTTTGGCTCTTAATCATCAAATGTTGGAATTTGGGATATGAAAAGTGTGAAATTTGTAACATTTGATTGTGAAAAATCCTATTGAAAATTTAATAAATTAAAACCTCAAAATTTTGAATCTTTAAAATTTTGAATTTCTAGAAGTTCGAACCGTGAAGTTTGTAAATATTGAGCTTACTTGATTATTGACTTTTTGAATCCGTATCTTGATTCCCATAAATTTCTGTTGTTAAATTTTAAGCCATAAATCTGGTATATTTAATATAAAAGATCTAATATAGATCTTGAAAAATTTGCGCTTTGAATATATTCCTAGCAAGTTTGAATGTTCAATCCTAAAATGTTTAAATCTTGAATACACGAAATGGAATCCTCGGTCTTGAAATTGAACTAGCTAAAGTACGAATCATAAATCTGCAGAAATTCAAATCTCGAAATTGTCAAAGTTAAACCCATGAATTCAAAATATTGAAATGTTCAGAACGTGAACATTGATTTTTGGAAAGTCTTGATTCATGAATCTAATATATTCCGTTTCGCAAATTTTTTGAAATTATTGCTTGCGTGTTTTGAAATTTTGAATCTGGAATTTAAATACATAATGGTTCTTCTCTTGAATTTTGAATTAATTATTTTAGGCTTTCATCATGAAAGCCCTAAGATAGAATTGTTAAAGGTTTATATCTTAAATATAGATTTTTTTAAAATTTTGAACGTACAATCTTAAATCTTGAAATTGAATCCTGTAGAAATCCGTAATGTAGAAATCCTTAAATGTTTACAGCTTGAATCTAGAATTTTAAAAAGTTTGAATCTTCAATCTTAATTGTTGAAATGTTTGAACCTTGATTCGTGGAAATTTTGTATCATACTAACTGAAAATTTTGAATCTTCACAAAGAGTTTCAATATTGAAAATTATTGAATCATGAAACAAAAATCGTAGAATTTTGAAACTTGGACGATGAAAGAATGAATGAATCTTAAAAAACCTCAATATCCGGAATCTATACCATGGATTTTCTAACGTTGAATCAAAAGATCTGAAATTTTGAAACTTCAAAATTTTCAAATATTTAATCTCTAACCTTGAATGTTGAAAATATTAAATTCTCACTCTTGTACTATTCATAGACTATTCGCGAGCACTAAACTTTGAGATATTCGAAAGTTGAATCATGTGAAGTTGAATCGTGGAAATTTGAATTTTGAAAGCCTGAATTTGAATGCTCGATCATGAAATTGAACTCGCTAAAATACGAATCTTAATCTGCAGAAATTCGAATCTCGAAATTGTCAATGTTAAACCCATGAATCCAAAATATTGAAACGTTCAGAACGTGAACACTGATTTTTGGAAACTCTTGATTCATGAATCTAATATGTTTGAATTTTAAAATTTTTGAATATTTAGAATTTCGTTTCATGAGTTTTGTGAAATTTTTTCTTCCGTGTTTTGAAATTTTGAATCTGGAATTTTAAATACATAAAGTTTCTTATCTTGAATTTTGAATCAAATATTTTGTTCTTTCGTCATGAAAACCCTAAGATAGAATTGTAAAAGGTTTATATATCTTAAATATAGATTTTTTAAAATTTCGAATCAACAATCTTAAATCTTGAAATTGAATCTTGTAAAGTTTGCCTCTTTTATCTACGGGAGTCGACCCTCGAAATTATCGAAGTTAGGCTCATGATTCGGGAGTTTTGAAATGTGTGGAGAGTGAACATTAATTTGGAAACTCCCAAGTTTTAAATCTGCAGAAATTCAAATCCCCAAATTTTCAAAGTTATACCCATGAATCTTAAATACTGAAATGTTCTGAATGTGAACATTGATTTTTAGAAACTCTTATTTCATGAATCTTAAATTTTTTTAATTTTTTGATTTTTGTTGCACGAATTTTGTGAAATTTTTACTTACGTGCTTTGAAATGTTGAATTCGAAATTTCAAATCCATAGAGGTTCTTATCTTTTATTTTGAATCAAATATTTTGGGATTTCATAATGAAAGCCTTAATATAGAATTGTGAAAGGTTTATATCCAAAATATAGAATTTTTAAAATTTTGAATCTACAATCTTAAATCTTGAAATTGAATCCCATAAATTTTGACTCTTCTATCTACGAGAGTCGACCATCGAAATTATCGAAGTTAGACTCACGAATCTAGAATTTTGAAATGTTTGAGGCGTGAATATTAATTTGGAAACTCCCGTGTTTTGGACCGGATTTTGAGTTTTGACCTAGAAACATATATCATGAAGTTTAGAACTTGAATACGAATTAATTAAAGTTCAAAACATAAATATTGAGAAGATCGATTCCTTATTCTAGAATGGACCCCATCATTTTACTTGAACACCGGCTTTTTGATCGAAAAGATTAAATCCCGAATCATAGAATGAATGAATCTTAAGAAAGCACAATATTCGGAATCTATCATCTTGGAAACTTTACCGTGGATTTTCGAACGTTGAATCAAGTATTTTGAAATTTTGAAACTTCAAATTTTTGAATAATTAATATCTAACCCTGAATGTTGAAAATATTAAATACTCGCTCTTGAACTATTCATAGACTCACTCGCTAGCATTAAACTTTGAAATATTCGAAAGTCAAATCATGTGAAGCTGAATCGTGGAAATTTTAAATGGAAAGCTCGAATTCCTGAAAACCTTAAATTTCAGTCTTGACTCTGGAAAATTTTGAATCCTAATCGTTGAAAAGCTTGAGTCTCCAGTAAGAATTTCAAATATAGAAAATTTTGAAACATGAAACCAAAATCGTGGAAATCCGAAACTTGATGGCAAAATGATGGAAACTAAAATCTTGAATCTTGAATAATTCTAATGATAGATTAAATTTCCAATCTTGCAGAAGATGATTGATTCTTGAAAAGTTTCCGGGACATAAATCGTCAAATGTTCGAAATTTAAATATTGAAATTATGAACCTTGTAATACTCGACCTTTATAATTTGAATACTCCAATGTTATATTCTTGATCGCTTAAGATTGTAAATTTGAAATCTTAAATCTTCAAAATTATGAATTTTGAATTTTAAAGATTCCGAATTTTTTATTTTTACACTTCGAACCATGAATTTAGTAAAGTTTGAACTTGCTTGGTTATTGAGATTTTGAATTTGGAGTCTTAAACACTATAAAATTCTACTTTTTAAATTTAAGTCACGAATCTGTGATATTCATCATAAAAGCTTTGTTATTAATCTCGAAAAAGTTTGTACTTTGAATATAGATTCCCGAAATATCTGAACCTTCAATCTCGACATGTTTAAAACTGGAAATTGAATCAAGAAAAGTACAAATCCAAAATCTGCCGAAATTCAAATCAGGTAGAAGCGAAAGTCTTATGAATTTTGAATATTGAAATGTTCAGAAGGTAAACACGGATTTGTTGGAAACTCCTGATTCTTGAATCTTTTATATTCCAGTTTTAAATTTTGAAATTGTAGAACTTCGATCACGAATTTTGTGAAGTTTTTACTTAAGTATTTGTGAAATTTTAAATCTAGAATTTCAAACTTTCCGATTTTTCTAATCATGAATTTCGTGCCATATTTTTTTTAGATATTCATCATGATAGCCGTAACGTAGAAATCTTTAAAAGTTTACATCTTGAATCTAGAATTTTAAAAAGTATGAATCCTCGGTCTTAATTCTTGAAAGGTTTGAACCTTGATTCGTGGAAATTTTGAATCATAATAATTGAAAAATTCGAGTCTTCACTACGAATTTCAATACTGAATTTTTTTTGAACCATGGAATAAAAATCATTGAATTTCGAATATTTACGATGAAAGAATGGAACCATCTTGAATCTTGTGTACTTACCATGAAAATATAAAATTTCAAATCTTGTAAACGATTCTTGATTATTGAAAAGTTTGGCTCTTAAATCGTCAAGTGTTGGAATTTGGGATTACGAAAAGTGTGAAATTTGTAACATTTGATTATGAAAAATGAGATTGAAAATTTAATATATTAAATCATCAAAATTTTGAATCTTTAAAATTTTGAATTTCTAGAAGTTCGAACCGTGAATTTTGTAAAGTTTGAGCTTACTTGATTATTGACTTTTTGAATCGGTATCTTGATTCCCATAAATTTCTATTGTTAAATTTTTAGCCATAAATCTGGGATATTTAATATAAAAGCTCTAATATAGATCTTGAAAAAGTTTGTGCTTTGAATATATTCCTAGCAAGTTTGAATGTTCAATCCTGAAATGTTTAAATCTTGAATACACGAATTGGAATCCTCGGCCTTGAAATTAAACTAGCTAAAGCACGTATCTTAAATCTGCAATCTTGAATCTACAATCTTAAATCTTGATGTTTACATAATGTAGAAATCCTTAAATGTTTATAGCTTGAATCTATAATTTTAAAAAGTTTGAATCCTCATTCTTAATTGTTGAAATGTTTGAACCATGATTCGTGGAAATTTTGAATCATAATAGCTGAAAAAATCTAGTCTTCACTAAGAATGTCAATGTTGAAAATTTTTGAATCATGAAACAAAAATCGTAGAATTTTGAAACTTGGACGATGAAAGAATGAATGAATCTTCAAAAAGCACAATATTCAGAATCTATACCATAGATTTTCTAACGTTGAATCAAGAGATCTGAAATTTTGAAACTTCAAATTTTCAAATATTTAATCTCTAACCTTGAATGTTGAGAATGTTAAATTCCCACTCTTGAACTATTCATAGACTGACTCGCGAGCACTAAACTTTGAGATATTCGAAAGTTGAATCATGTGAAGATGAATCGTGGAAATTTGAATTTGGAAAGCCTGAATTTGAATCCTCGATCTTGAAATTGAACTCGCTAAAATACGAATCTTAAATCTGCAGAAATTCGAATCTCGAAATTGTCAATGTTAAACCCATGAATCCAAAATATTGAAATGTTCAGAACGTGAACACTGATTTTTGGAAACTCTTGATTCATGAATCTAATATGTTTGAATCTTAAAATTTTTGAATATTTAGAATTTCGTTTCATGAGTTTCGTGAAATTTTTCTTACGTGTTTCGAAATTTTGAATCTGGAATTTTAAATTCATAAAGGTTCTTATCTTGAATTTTGAATCAAATATTTTGGGCTTTCGTCATGAAAGCCTTAAGATAGAATTGTAAAAGGTTCATATAACTTAAATATAGATTTTTTAAAATTTCGAATCTACAATCTTGAAATTGAATCCTGTAAAGTTTGACTCTTTTATCTGTGGGAGTCGACCCTCGAAATTATCGAAGTTAGGCTGATGAATCGAGAGTTTTTAAATGTGTGGAGAGTGAACACTAATTTGGAAACTCCCAAGTTTTAAATCTGTAGAAATTCGAATCTCCAAATTTTCAAAGTTATACGCATGAATCTTAAATATTGAAATGTTCAGAATGTGAACATTGATTTTTAAAAACTTTTAATTCATGAATCTTAAATTTTTTGAATTTTTTGATTTTCGTTCCACGATTTTTGTGAAATTTTTACTTACGTGCTTTGAAATGTTGAATCCGAAATTTTAAATCCATAAAGGTTGTTATCTTTTATTTTGAATCAAATATTTTGGCATTACATAATGAAAGCCCTATTATAGAATTGTGAAAGGTTTATATCCAAAATATAGAATTTTTAAAATTTTGAATCTGCAATCTTAAATCTTGAAATTGAATCTCGTAAATTTTGACTCCTCTATCTACGAGAGTCGACCCTCGAAATTATCGAAGTTAGACTCACGAAACTCGAATCTTGAAATGTTTGAGGCGTGAATATTAATTTGGAAACTCCCGTGTTTGGACCGGATTTTGAGTTTTGACCTAGAAATGTATATCATGAAATTTCGAACTTGAATACGGATTAATGAAAGTTCGAAACATAAATATTGAGAAGATCGATTCCTTATTCTAGAATGGACCAAATCATTTTACTTGAACACCGGCTTTTTGATCGAAAAGATTAAATCCCGAATCTTAGAATGAATGAATCTTAAAAAAGCACAATATCCGAAATCTATTATCTTGGAAACTTAACCGTGGATTTTCGGACGTTGAATCAAGAGTTCTGAAATTTGGAAACTTCAAATTTTTAAATAATTAATCTCTAACCTTGATGTTGAAAATATTAAATACTCACTCTTGAACTATTCATAGACTGACTCGCTATCATTAAACATTGAAATATTCGAAAGTCAAATCATGTGAAGCTGAATCGTGGAAATTTCAAATGGAAAGCTCGAATTTCGGAAAACCTTAAATTTCAGTCTTGATTCGCGGAAATTTTGAATCCTAATAGTTGAAAAGATTGAGTCTTCAGTAAGAATTTCAAATATTGAAAATTTTGAATCATGAAACCAAAATTGTGGAAATCCGAAACTTGATGGCAAAATGATGGAGACTAAAATCTTGAATCTTGAATAATTCGAATGATGGATTAAATTTCCAATCTTGCAGACGATGATTGATTCTTGAAAAGTTTATGGGACATAAATCGTCAAATGTTCGAAATTTATATATTGAAATTATGAACCTTGTAATACTCGAACTTTATAATTGAATACTCCAATGTTATAATCTTGATCGCTTAAGATTGTAAATTTGAAAGTAAATTTGAAATCTTAAATCTTCAAAATTATGAATTTTGAATTTTAAAGATTCCGAATTTTTTATTTTTACACTTCGAACCATGAATTTTAGTAAAGTTTGAATTTGCTTGGTCATTGAGATTTTGAATTTGGAGTCTTAAACACTATAAAATTCTACTTTTTTAAATTTAAGTCACGAATCTGTGATATTCATCATAAAAGCTTTAATCTTGAAAAAATTTGTACTTTGAATATAGATTCCCGAAACATCTGAATCTTCAATCTCGACGTGTTTAAAACCGGAAATTGAATCAAGAAAAGTACAAATCTAAAATCTGCCGAAATTCAAATCAGGTAGAAGTGAAAGTCTCATGAGTTTGAATATTGAAATGTTCAGAAGGTAAACACGGATTTGTTGGAAAATCCTGATTCTTGAATCTTTTATATTCCAGTTTTAAATTTTGAAATTGTAGAACTTCGATCACGAATTTTGTGAAGATTGTACTTAAGTATTTGTGAAATTTTAAATCTAGAATTTCAAACTTTCCAATTTTTCTAATCATGAATTTCGTGCCATATTTTTTTTGGATATTCATCATGATAGCCGTAACGTAGAAATCTTTAAATGTTTACATCTTGAATCTCGAATTTTAAAAAGTTTGAATCCTCAGTCTTAATTCTTGAAATGTTTGAACCTTGATTCGTGGAAATTTTGAATCATAATAATTGAAAAATTCGAGTCTTCACTACGAATTTCAATATTGAATTTTTTTTGAATCATGGAATAAAAATCATTGAATTTCGAAACTTGTACGATGAAAGAATGGAACCATCTTGAATCTTGTGTACTTACCATGAAAATATAAAATTTCAAATCTTGTAAGCGATTCTTGATTCTTGAAAAGTTTGGCTCTTAAATCGTCAAATGTTGGAATTTGGGATGATGAAAAGTGTGAAATTTGTAACATTTGATTGTGAAAAATGTGATTGAAAATTTAATATATTAAATCATCGAAATTTTGAATCTTTAAAATTTCGAATTTCTAGAAGTGCGAACCGTGAATTTTATAAATTTTGAGCTTACTTGATTATTGACTTTTTGAATCCGTATCTTGATTCCCATAAATTTCTATTGTTAAATTTTAAGCCATAAATCTGGGATATTTAATATAAAAGCTCTAATATAGATCTTGAAAAAGTTTGTGCTTTGAATATATTCCTAGCAAGTATGAATGTTCAATTCTGAAATGTTTAAATCTTGAATACACGAATTGGAATCCTCAGTCTTGAAATTGAACTAGCTGAAGCACGAATCTTAAATCTGCAATCTTAAATCTTGAATCTACAATCTTAAATCTTGAAATTGAATCTTGTAGAAATCCATAATGTAGAAATCCTTAAATGATTACAGCTTGAATCTACAATTTAAAAAAGTTTGAATCCTCAATCTTAATTGTTGAAATGTTTGAACCTTGATTCGTGGAAATTTTGAAACATAATAGCTGAAAAAATCTAGTCTTCACTAAGAATGTCAATGTTGAAAATTTTTGAATCATGAAACAAAAATCGTAGAATTTGAAACTTGGACGATGAAAGAATGAATGAATCTTCAAAAAACACAATATTCAGAATCTATACCATGGATTTTCTAACGTTGAATCAAGCGATCTGAAATTTTGAAACCTCAAATTTTCAAATATTTAATCTCTAACCTTGAATGTTGACAATGTTAAATTCTCACTCTTGAACTATTCATAGACTGACTCGCAAGCACTAAACTTTGAGATATTCGAAAGTTGAATCATGTGAAGATGAATCGTGGAAATTTGAATTTGGAAAGCCTGAATTTGAATCCTCGATCTTGAAATTGAACTCGCTAAAATACGAATCTTAAATCTACAGAAATTCGAATCTCGAAATTGTCAATGTTAAACCCATGAATCCAAAATATTGAAATGTTCAGAACGTGAACACTGATTTTCGGAAATTCTTGATTCATGAATCTAATATGTTTGAATCTTAAAACTTTTGAATATTTAGAATTTCGTTTCATGAGTTTTTTGAAATTTTTTCTTGCGCGTTTTGAAATTTTGAATCTGGACTTTTAAACTCATAAAGGTTCTTATCTTGAATTTTGAATCATATATTTTGGGCATTCGTCATGAAAGCCTTAAGATAGAATTGTAAAAGGTTCATATAACTTAAATATAGAATTTTTAAAATTTCGAATCTACAATCTTAAATCTTGAAATTGAATCCTGTAAAGTTTGACTCTTTTATCTGCGGGAGTCGACCCTCGAAATTATCGAAGTTAGGCTCATGAATCGAGAGTTTTGAAATGTGTGGACAGTGAACATTAATTTGGAAACTCCCATGTTTTAAATCTGCAGAAATTCGAATCTCCAAATTTTCAAAGTTATACGCACGAATTTTAAATATTGAAATGTTCAAAATGTGAACATTGATTTTTAAAAACTCTTAATTCATCGAATCTTAAATTTTTTGAATTTTTTGATTTTCGTTCCACGAATTTTGTGAAATTTTTACTTACGTGCTTTGAAATGTTGAATCCGAAATTTTAAATCCATAAAGGTTGTTATCTTTTATTTTGAATCAAATATTTTGAGATTTCATAACGAAAGCCCTAATATAGTATTGTGAAAGGTTTATATCCAAAATATAGAATTTTTAAAATTTTGAATCTACAATCTTAAATCTTGAAACTGAATCCCGTAAATTTTGACTCTTCTATCTACGAGAGTCGACCCTCGAAATTATCGAAGTTAGACTCACGAAACTAGAATCTTGAAATGTTTGAGGTGTGAATATTAATTTGGAAACTCCCGTGTTTTGGACCGGATTTTGAGTATTGACCTAGAAACGTATATCATGAAGTTTAGAACTTGAATACGGATTAATGAAAGTTCGAAACATAAATATTGAGAAGATTGATTCCTTATTCTAGAATGGACCAAATCATTTTACTTGAACACCGGCTTTTTGATCGAAAAGATTAAATTCCGAATCGTAGAATGAATGAATCTTAAAAAAGCACAATATCCGAAATCTATTATCTTGGAAACTTTACCGTGGATTTCCGAACGTTGAATCAAGAGTTCTGAAATTTGGAAACTTCAAATTTTTAAATAATTAATCTCTAACCTTGATGTTGAAAATATTAAATACTCACTCTTGAACTATTCATAGACTGACTTGCTAGCATTAAACATTGAAATATTCGAAAGTCAAATCATGTGAAGCTGAATCGTGGAAATTTTAAATGGAAAGCTCGAAATTTTGAAAACCTTAAATTTCAGTCTTGATTCGCGGAAATTTTGAATCCTAATAGTTGGAAAGATTGAGTCTTCAGTAAGAATTTCAAATATTGAAAATTTTGAATCATGAAACCAAATCGTGGAAATCCGAAACTTGATGGCAAAATGATGGAGACTAAAATCTTGAATCTTGAATAATTCTAATGATAGATTAAATTTCCAATCTTGCGGACGAAGATTGATTCTTGAAAAGTTTCTGGGACATAAATCGTCAAATGTTCGAAATTTAAATATTGAAATTATGAACCTTGTAATACTCGAATTTAATAATTGAATACTCCAATGTTATAATCTTAATCGCTTAAGATTGTAAATTTGAAAGTAAATTTGAAATCTTAAATCTTCAAAATTATGAATTATGAATTTTAAAGATTCTGAATTTTTTATTTTTAAAACTTCGAACCATGAATTTAGTAAAGTTTGAACTTTGAATATAGATTCTCGAAACGTCTAAATCTTCAATCTCGACATGTTTGAAACCGGAAATTGAATCAAGAAAAGTACAAATCTAAAATCTGTCAAAATTCATATCATGTAGAAGTCAAAGTCTCGTGAATTTTGAATATTGAAAATGTTCAGAAGGAGAACACTGATTTCATGGAAACTCCTGATTCTTGAATCTTTTATGTTCCAGTTTTAAGTTTTGAAATTGTAGAACTTCGATCACGAATTTTATGAAGTTTTTACTTAAGTATTTGTGAATTTTAAATCTAGAATTTCAAACTTTCCAATTTTCTAATCATGAATTTCGTGCCATATTTTTATTGGATATTCATAATGAAAGCCGTAACGTAGAAATCCTTAAATGTTTACATCTTGAATCAAGAATTTTAAAATGTTTGAATCCTCAATCTTAATTCTTGAAATGTTTGAACCTTGATTCATAGTGGAAATTGAAAAATTCGAGTCTTCACTAAGAATTTCAATATTGAAATTTTTTGAATCATGGAATAAAAATCATAGAATTACGAAACTTGTACGATGAACGAATGGAACCATCTTGAATCTTGGGTACTTACCATGAAAATATAAAATTTCAAATCTTGTAAACGATTCTTGATTCTTGAAAAGTTTGGCTCTTAAATCGTCAAATGTTGGAATTTGGGATTATGAAAAGTGTGAAATTTGTACCATTTGATTGAGAAAAATGTGATTGAAAATTTAATATTTTGAATTTTGAATCTTTAAAATTTTGAATTTTAGAAGTTCGAACCGTGAATTTTGAAAAGTTTGAGCTTACTTGATTATTGACTTTTTGAATCTGTATCTTCATTCCCATAAATTTTGATTGTTAAACTTTAAGCCGTAAATCTGGGATATTTAATATAAAAGCTCTAATATAGATCTTGAAAAGGCTTGTGCTTTGAATATATTCCTAGTAAGTTTGAATGTTCAATCCTGAAATGTTTAAATCTTGAATACACGAATTGGAATCCTCGGTCTTGAAATTGAACTAGCTAAAGTACGAATCTTAAATCTGCAGAAATTCAAATCTCGAAATTGTCAAAGTTAAACCCATGAATTCAAAATATTGAAATGTTCAGAATGTGAACATTGATTTTTGAAAACTCTTGATTCATGAATCTAATATGTTTGACTCTTAAAATTTTTGAACTTTTAGAGTTCCGTTTTGTGAATTTTGTGAAATTTTTACTTACGTGTTTTGAAATTTTGAATCTGGAATTTAAATCACAAAAGTTCTTACCTTGAATTTTGAATTAATTGTTTTAGGCTTTCATCATGAAAGCCCTGAGATAGAAATGTAAAAGGTTTATATCTTAACTATAGATTTTTCAAAATTTTGAATCTACAATCTTAAATCTTGAAATTGAATCCTGTAGAAATCCATAATGTAGAATCCTTAAATGTTTACAGCTTGAATCTAGAATTTTAAAAGGTTTGAACCCTCAATCTTAATTGTTGTTACGTTTGACCCTTGATTCGTGGAAATTTTGAATCATAATAACTGAAAAATTCGAGCCTTCACCAAGAATTTCAATATTGAAATTTTTTGAATCATGAAACAAAAATCGTAGAATTTTGAAACATGGACGATGAAGGAATGAATGAATCTTAAAAAAGCACAATATCCGGAACCTATACCATGGATTTTCTAACGTTGAATCAAGAGATCTGAAATTTTGAAACTTCGAAATTTTCAAATATTTGATCTCTAACCTTGAATGTTGAAAATATTAAATTCTCACTCTTGAACCATTCATAGACTGACTCGCGAGCACTAAACTTTGAGATATTCGAAAGTTGAATGATGTGAAGCTGAATCGTGGAAATTTGAATTTGGAAAGCCTGAATTTGAAACCTCGATCTTGAAATTGAACTCGCTAAAATACGAATCTTAAATCTGCAGAAATTCGAATCTCGAATTGTCAATGTTAAACCCATGAATCCAAAACATTGAAATGTTCAGAACGTGAAAACTGATTTTGGAAACTCTTGATTCATGAATCTGAAATTTTTTGAATATTTAGAATTTTGTTTCAAGAGTTTTGTAAAAAAAAATTCTTATGTGCTTCTGAAATTTTGAATCTGGAATTTTAAATTCATAAAGGTTCTTCTCTTGAATTTTGAATCAAATATTTTGGGCTTTCGTCATGAAAGCCTTAAGATAGAATTGTAAAAGGTTTATATATCTTAAATGTAGATTTTTTAAAATTTCGATTCTACAATCTTAAATCTTGAAATTGAATCCTGTAAAGGTTGACTCTTTTATCTGCCGGTGTCGACCCTCGAAATTATCGAAATTAGGCTCATGAATCGGGAGTTTTGAAATGTGTGGAGAGTGAACATTAATTTGGTAACTCCCAAGTTTTAAATCCGCAGAAATTCGACTCTCCAAATTTTCAAAGTTATACACATGAATCTTAAATATTGAAATGTTCAGAATGTGAACATTGATTTTTAGAAACTCTTAATTCATGAATCTTAATTTTTTTGAATTTTTTGATTTTCGTTCCACGAATTTTGTGAAATTTTTACATGCGTACATTGAAATGTTGAATCCGAAATTTTAAATCCATAGAGGTTCTTATCTTTTATTTTGAATCAAATATATTAGGATTTCACAATGAAAGCCCTAATATAGAATTGTGAAAGGTTTATATCCAAAATATAGAATTTTTAAAATTTTGAATCTACAATCTTAAATCTTGAAATTGAATCCCGTAAATATTGACTCTTCTATCTACGAGAGTCGACCCTCGAAATTATCGAAGTTAGACTCACGAATCAAGAATTTTGAAATGTTTGAGGCGTAAATATTTGGAAACTCCCGTGTTTTGGACCAGATTTTGAGTTTTGACCTAGAAACGTATACCATGAAGTTTAGAACTTGAATACGGATTAATGAAAGTTTGAAACATAATATTGAGAAGATTGATTCCTTATTTTAGAATGGACCCCATCATTTTTCTTGAACACCGGCTTTTTGAACGAAAAGGTTAAATCCCGAATCTTAGAATGAATGAATCTTAAAAAAGCACAATATTCGGAATCTATTATCTTGGAGACTTTACCGTGCATTTTCGAACGTTGAATCAAGAGTTCTGAAATTTTGAAACATCAAATATTTGAATAATTAGTCTCTAACCTTGAATGTTGAAAATATTAAACACTCACTCTTGAACTATTCATAGACCGACTCACTAGCATTAAACTTTGAAATATTCGAAAGTCAAATCATGTGAAGCTGAATCGTGGAAATTTTAAATGGAAAGCTCGAATTTCTGAAAACCTTAAAATTCAGTCTTGATTCGTGGAAATTTTGAATCCTAATAGTTGAAAAGATTGAGTCTTCAGTAACAATTTCAAATATTGAAAATTTTGAATCATGAAACGAAATCGTGGAAATCCGAAACTTGATGGCAAAATGATGGAGACTAAAATCTTGAATCTTGAATAATTCTAATGATGGATTAAATTTCCAATCTTGCAGACGATGATTGATTCTTGAAAAGTTTCTGGGACATAAATCGTCAAATGTTCGAAATTTAAATATTGAAATTATGAACCTTGTAATACTCGAACTTTATAATTGAATACTCCAATGTTATAATCTTGATCGCTTAAGATTGTAAATTTGAAAGTAAATTTGAAATCTTAAATCTTCAAAATTATGAATTTTGAATTTTAAAGATTCCGAATTTTTTATTTTTACACTTCGAACCATGAATTTTAGTAAAGTTTGAATTAGCTTGGTTATTGAGATTTTGAATTTGGAGTCTTAAACACTATAAAATTCTACTTTTTAAATTTAAGTCACGAATCTGTGATATTCATCATAAAAGCTTTGTTATTAATCTCGAAAAAATTTGTACTTTGAATATAGATTCCCGAAACATCTGAATCTTCAATCTCGACGTGTTTAAAACCGGAAATTGAATCAAGAAAAGTACAAATCTAAAATATGCCGAAATTCAAATCAGGTAGAAGTGAAAGTCTCATGAATTTGAATATTGAAATGTTCAGAAGGTAAACATGGATTTGTTGGAAACTCTTGATTCTTGAATCTTTTATATTCCAGTTTTAAATTTTGAAATTGTAGAACTTCGATCACGAATTTTGTGAAGTTTGTACTTAAGTATTTGTGAAATTTTAAATCTAGAATTTCAAACTTTCCAATTTTTCTAATCATGAATTTCGTGCCATATTTTTTTGGATATTCATCATGATAGCCGTAACGTAGAAATCTTTAAATGTTTACATCTTGAATCTAGAATTTTAAAAAGTTTGAATCCTCAGTCTTAATTCTTGAAATGTTTGAACCTTGATTCGTGGAAATTTTGAATCATAATAATTGAAAATTTCGAGTCTTCACTACGAATTTCAATATTGAACTTTTTTTGAATCATGGAATAAAAATCATTGAATTTCGAAACTTGTACGATGAAAGAATGGAACCATCTAGAATCTTATGTACTTACCATGAAAATATAAAATTTCAAATCTTGTAAGCGATTCTTGATTCTTGAAAAGTTTGGCTCTTAAATCGTCAAATGTTGGAATTTGGGATGATGAAAAGTGTGAAATCTGTAACATTTGATTATGAAAAATGTGATTGAAAATTTAATATATTAAATCATCGAAATTTTGAATCTTTAAAATTTCGAATTTCTAGAAGTGTGAACCGTGAATTTTATAAAGTTTGAGCTTACTTGATTATTGACTTTTTGAATCGGTATCTTGATTCCCATAAATTTCTGTTGTTAAATTTTAAGCCATAAATCTGGGATATTTAACATAAAAGCTCTAATATAGATCTTGAAAAAGTTTGTGCTTTGAATATATTCCTAGCAAGTATGAATGTTCAATCCTGAAATGTTTAATTTTGAATACACGAATTGGAATCCTCGGTCTTGAAATTGAACTAGCTGAAGCACGAATCTTAAATCTGCAATCTTAAATCTTGAACCTACAATCTTAAATCTTGAAATTGAATCTTGTAGAAATCCATAATGTAGAAATCCTTAAATGTTTACAGCTTGAATCTACAATTTAAAAAAGTTTGAATCCTCAATCTTAATTGTTGAAAAGTTTGAACCTTGATTCGTGGAAATTTTGAAACGTAATAGCTGAAAAAATCTAGTCTTCACTAAGAATGTCAATGTTGAAAATTTTTGAATCATGAAACAAAAATCGTAGAATTTGAAACTTGGACGATGAAAGAATGAATGAATCTTCAAAAAACACAATATTCAGAATCTATACCATGGATTTTCTAACTTTGAATCAAGAGATCTGAAATTTTGAAACCTCAAATTTTCAAATATTTAATCTCTAACCTTGAATGTTGAAAATGTTAAATTCTCACTCTTGAACTATTCATAGACTGACTCGCAAGCACTAAACTTTGAGATATTCGAAAGTTGAATCATGTGAAGATGAATCGTGGAAATTTGAATTTGGAAAGCCTGAATTTGAATCCTCGATCTTGAAATTGAACTCGCTAAAATACGAATCTTAAATCTGCAGAAATTCGAATCTCGAAATTGTCAATGTTAAACCCATGAATCCAAAGTATTGAAATGTTCAGAACGGGAACACTGATTTTCGGAAATTCTTGATTCATGAATCTAATATGTTTGAATCTTAAAAATTTTGAATATTTAGAATTTCGTTTCATGAGTTTTGTAAAAAAAAATCTTGCGCGTTTTGAAATTTTGAATCTGGAATTTTAAACTCATAAAGGTTCTTATCTTGAATTTTGAATCATATATTTTGGGCATTCGTCATGAAAGCCTTAAGATAGAATTGTAAAAGGTTCATATAACTTAAATATAGAATTTTTAAAATTTCGAATCTACAATCTTAAATCTTGAAATTGAATCCTGTAAAGTTTGACTCTTTTATCTGCGGGAGTCGACCCTCGTAATTATCGAAGTTAGGCTCATGAATCGAGAGTTTTGAAATGTGTGGAGAGTGAACATTAATTTGGAAACTCCCAAGTTTTAAATCTGCAGAAATTCGAATCTCCAAATTTTCAAAGTTATACGCATGAATCTTAAATATTGAACTGTTCAAAATGTGAACATTGATTTTTAAAAACTCTTAATTCATCGAATCTTAAATTTTTTGATTTTCGTTCCACGAATTTTGTGAAATTTTTACTTACGTGCTTTGAAATGTTGAATCCGAAATTTTAAATCCATAAAGGTTGTTATCTTTTATTTTGAATCAAATATTTTGGGATTTCATAACGAAAGCCCTAATATAGAATTGTGAAAGGTTTATATCCAAAATATAGAATTTTTAAAATTTTGAATCTACAATCTTAAATCTTGAAATTGAATCCCGTAAACTTTGACTCTTCTATCTACGAGAGTCGACCCTCGAAATTATCGAAGTTAGACTCACGAAACTAGAATCTTGAAATGTTTGAGGCGTGAATATTAATTTGGAAACTCCCGTGTTTTGGACCGGATTTTGAGTTTTGACCTAGAAACGTATATCATGAAGTTTAGAACTTGAATACGGATTAATGAAAGTTTGAAACATAAATATTGAGAAGATTGATTCCTTATTCTAGAATGGACCAAATCATTTTACTTGAACACCGGCTTTTTGATCGAAAAGATTAAATCCCGAATCTTAGAATGAATGAATCTTAAAAAAGCACAATATCCGAAATCTATTATCTTGGAAACTTTACCGTGGATTTCCGAACGTTGAATCAAGAGTTCTGAAATTTGGAAACTTCAAATTTTTAAATAATTAATCTCTAACCTTGATGTTGAAAATGTTAAATACTCACTCTTGAACTATTCATAGATTGACTTGCTAGCATTAAACATTGAAATATTCGAAAGTCAAATCATGTGAAGCTGAACCGTGGAAATTTTAAATGGAAAGCTCGAAATTCTGAAAACCTTAAATTTCAGTCTTGATTCGCGGAAATTTTGAATCCTAATAGTTGAAAAGATTGAGTCTTCAGTAAGAATTTCAAATATTGAAAATTTTGAATCATGAAACCAAATCGTGGAAATCCGAAACTTGATGGCAAAATGATGGAGACTAAAATCTTGAATCTTGAATAATTCTAATGATGGATTAAATTTCCAATCTTGCAGACGATGATTGATTCTTGAAAAGTTTATGGGACATAAATCGTCAAATGTTCGAAATTTATATATTGAAATTATGAACCTTGTAATACTCGAACTTTATAATTGAATACTCCAATGTTATAATCTTGATCGCTTAAGATTGTAAATTTGAAAGCAAATTTGAAATCTTAAATCTTCAAAATTATGAATTTTGAATTTGGAGTCTTAAACACTATAAAATTCTAATTTTTAAATTTAAGCCGTGAATTTGTGATATTCATCATAAAGCACTGTTATTAATCTCAAAAAAGTTTATACTTTGAATATTGATTCCCGAAACGTCTAAATCTTCAACCTCGACATGTTTGAAACCGGAAATTGAATCAAGAAAAGTACAAATCTAAAATTTGCCGAAATTCAAATCAGGTAGAAGTCAAAGTCTCATGAATTTTGAATATTGAAATGTTCAGAAGGAGAACACTGATTTCATGGAAACTCCCGATTCTTGAAACTTTTATGTTCCGGTTTTAAGTTTTGAAATTGTAGAACTTCGATCACGAATTTTGTGAAGTTTTTACTTAAGTTTTTGTGAAATTTTAAAACTAGAATTTCAAAGCTTCCAATTTTCTAATCATGAATTTCGTGCTATATTTTTTTGGATATTCATAATGAAAGCCGTAACGTAGAAATCCTTAAATGTTTACATCTTGAATCAAGAATTTTAAAAAGTTTGAGTCCTCAATCTTAATTCTTGAAATGTTTGAACCTTGATTCGTCGTGGAAATTTTGATGTAAATCATCGAAATTTTGAATCTTTAAAATTTTGAATTTCTAGTAGTTCGAACCGTGAATTTTGTAAAGTTTGAGCTTACTTGATTATTGACTTTTTGAATCTGTATCTTGAATCCCATAAATTTCTATTGTTAAATTTTAAGCCATAAATCTAGGATTTTTAATATAAAAGCTCTAATATAGATCACGAAAGCCCTGAGATAGAGTTGTAAAAGGTTTATATCTTAAATATAGATTTTTTAAAATTTTAAATCTACAATCTTAAATCTTGAAATTGAATCCATTAGAAATCCATAATGTAGAAATCCTTAAATGTTTACAGCTTGAATCTAGAATTTTAACAAGTTTGAATCCTCAATCTTAATTGTTGAAATGTTTGAACCTTGATTTGGGGAAATTTTGAATCATAATAGCTGAAAAATTCGAGTCTTCACTAAGAATTTCAATATTGAAAATTTTTGAATCATGAAACAAAAATCGTAGAATTTTGAAACTTGGACGATGAAAGAATGAATGAATCTTCAAAACGCACAATATCCGAAATCTATACCATGGATTTTCTAACGTTGAACCAAGCGATATGAAATTTTGAAACTTCAAAATTTTCAAATATTTAATCTCTAACCTTGATTGTTCAAAATTTAAATTCTCACTCTTGAACTATTCATAGGCTGACTCGCGAGCACTAAACTTTGAGATATTCGAAAGCTGAATCATGTGAAGATGAATCATGGAAATTTGAGATTGGAAAGCTTGAATTTGGATCCTCGATCTTGAAATTGAACTCGCTAAAATACGAATCTTAAATTTGCAGAAATTCGAATCTCGAAATTGTCAATGTTAAACCCATGAATCCAAAATATTGAAATGTTCAAAACGTGAACACTGATTTTTGGAAACCCTTGATTCATGAATCTAATATGTTTGAATCTTAAAATTTTTGAATATTTAGAATTTCGTTTCAAGAGTTTTGTAAAAAAAAATCTTGCGCGTTTTGAAATTTTGAATCTGGAATTTTAAATTCATAAAGGTTCTTCTCTTGAATTTTGAATCAAATATTTTGAGCTTTCGTCATGAAAGCCTTAAGATAGAATTGTAAAAGGTTTATATATTTTAAATATATATTTTTTAATATTTCGAATCTACAATCTTAAATCTTGAAATTGAATACTGTAAAGTTTGACTCTTTTATCTGCGGGAGTCGACCCTCGAAATTATCAAAGTTAGGCTCATGAATCGGGAGTTTTGAAATGTGTGGAGAGTGAACATTAACTTGGAAACTCCCAAGTTTTAAATCTGCAGAAATTCGACTCTCCAAATTTTCAAAGTTATACACATGAATCTTAAATACTGAAATGTTCAGAATGTGAACATTGATTTTTAGAAACTCTTAATTCATGAATCTTAAATTTTTTGAATTTTTTGATTTTCGTTCCATGAATTTTGTGAAATTTTTACTCACGTACTTTGAAATGTTGAATCCGAAATTTTAAATCCATAGAGGTTCTTATCTTTTATTTTGAATCAAATATATTGGGATTTCACAATGAAAGCCCTAATATATACTTGTGAAAGGTTTATATCCAAAACATAGAATTTTATAAATTTTGAATCTACAATCTTAAATCTTGAAATTGAATCCCGTAAATTTTGACTCTTCTATCTACGAGAGTCGACCCTGGAACTTATCGAAGTTAGACTCACGAATCTAGAATTTTGAAATGTTTGAGGCGTGAATATTAATTTGGAAACTCCCATGTTTTGGACCAGATTTTGAGTTTTGACCTAGAAACGTATATCATGATGTTTAGAACTTGAATACGGATTAATGAAAGTTCGAAACATAATACTGAGAAGATTGATTCCTTATTCTAGAATGGACCCCATCATTTTACTTGAACACCGGCTTTTTGATCGAAAAGATTAAATCCCGAATCTTAGAATGAATGAATCTTTAAAAAGCACAATATTCGGAATCTATTATCCTGGAGACTTTACCGTGGATTTTCAAACGTTGAATCAAGAGTTCTGAAATTTTGAAACTTCAAATATTTAAATAATTAATCTCTAACCTTGAATGTTGAAAATATTAAACACTCACTCTTGAACTATTCATAGACCGACTCGCTAGCATTAAACTTTGAAATATTCGTAAGTCAAATCATGTGAAGCTAAATCGTGGAAATCTTAAATGGAGAATTTGTTGCAAATAAACGAAATTCAACATTTAATATTACGTTAGTTGAAACTAGATGGAATGTGAGGATATTAGTATAATAGATTTTGAAACAAATGTTGATTTCATCCGGTATATTAATGAATTGAATAATATGAATGAAAATTTAATTCAATGGAATTATTGAAAATTTAATCTATAATTTCTAAATTTAATGAAATTGAAAATTTAACACTGGAATGGATAAATTAATCAACTCTAAATTTACATTTAAATTTGGTCAAATTAGTGTAAATGATTAAGAAAGCAAATTTGATGAAATTTGTTAATTATAGAGTTGAAATTAAAAAGTAATTTAATTAATTTATTTTTAATTTATTTAATTAATATAAAAATAGCCATTTTGGTCACGGATTCGGATTTCAACGAAACAAGTTTTATCGGATCCATAACAGTGAATTATTGTAGGATTTCAAGTTTCATATCGATCGGACTTGTCGTTGGATCGTATGGGCTTGAAACGCCTTGAAATCGATTAATTGAAATTAATTGAAATCAATTTGAAAAATATTTATTTTAGCATAATTTCTTCGTACGATGCATTTTGAACCTGAAACCTTTTACGTTGCGTTTGAAATATTTTAAAACACCTATTTTGATATATGGGTTTACCCAATTTCGTTCCGTGGTCAGAACGGGCTTTTTGGGCCAGTTTGTCGTTAGCGCGTATATTCAACCCGATCCATCTATTCTATATTTCAGTTGTCTACAAATACCCAATGATAAACCCTAGCAGCCTCTATTCCTCATTTCTATACGTACAGAAACTTCTATGCTCCTCTTCCTCAATGGCTGTAAACCATAATTTATCCAATTCAAATTTCAATTCAAAAATCAACTTCAAAATTTCAAACTCCTTAGAAAAATTTCGAAAAAATATATATCGAAGATCTAATTGATACGAACCTACTGCTACTGTTCGTTTTTCGAGACAGTGATCTGATTGATCAGAAATCGCGGTCAAAGTCAATTTGGGCATTTTCGATTTCGTCGTCAATCAACGAAATTTAGATATGGGTTTCGTAGAGGGTGTCGTTGGGAGTCTAGAGGTGGTGGTCGCATCACCTACTTCGACCTGTGGTGATTTGAATCGACGAACTAGGGTTTCGAAACCCTATTTTTGTGCGTACGGCGGCGCTGCTGTAGGAGGCCGCGGTGGGGCCCAGGCCACGCGTCTTGCAGAGGCGAGCTTCTAGAGGGTGACGACGTGGCCAACGACGGCAGGGGTTGGTGAAGGAAGGCGGTCAAAGTTGCATTCTGGTTCGAGCGTTCGTTTCCTGTTCGCGTGCTTTTTTGGGCGCGTGGAAGAATGGGATGACGTGGCAAAATAGAGGCAAGTATAATTTTTTTTTTGAAATTCAATTTTGTTTTCAAACAATTAAATCGCTATAACACTTACATACGAACTCCGTTTCATACGCGATTTTTTTTGTTAGGATCGTAACAAAAGTTCGGACATTTTGACAATTGTTTGGACGAATTCTGAGACTGTGGAATTTTTGGGTTTAAATTGATGTGAATTCAATTTAAATTCAAATGGCGAGTGTTTTAACCCACTCACAACTTCTAAAATTTCTTATGTTTGTTAAATTTATTTATGATGTGATTTGGTTTTTATTTACAAATGTTTGGCATGTATTTAATCATCATCTCAATTAAATTGCATTTATTTGAATTAAATTGTTATTTCATATATTATTGCATATAAACTGCCAGTTAAATTAATTTATCGTTGAAAAATAAACTGCCAGTAATTAATTATTATTTATTGATGTTATTGTTTGTTTTGGATGATGATTGTGATGGATGTATGATCTGTTGATGGATGAATGGATGTTGTATTATATATTATTTTAAACTGCAAGGTATTATGCATTTTTATTTCATTCGGGATTGCGGTTTGAAATGATATATAACCGTAATTTTATTTTAAATTACAGATTGAAATGATAAATATCCATATCACTTGACCATAGGATAGAGAATTATATACAGACACCGCCGTGGACTATATAGAAATTTAAATATTGAAATTGTGAACCTTGTAATACTCTAACTTTATAATTGAATACTCCAATGTTATAATCTTGATCGCTTAAGATTGTAAATTTGAAAGTAAATTTGAAATCTTAAACATCAAAATTAAGAATTTTGAATTTTAAAGATTCCGAATTTTTAAATTTTAAAACTTCGAACCATGAATTTAGTAAAGTTTGAACTTGCTTCGTTATTGAGATCTTGAATTTGGAGTCTTAAACACTATAAAATTCTACTTTTTAAATTTAAGCCATGAATCTGTGATATTCACCATAAAAGCTCTGTTATTAATCTCGAAAAATTTTGTGTAGATTCCCGAAACATCTGGATCTTCAATCTCGACATGTTTGAAACTAGAAATTGAATCAAGAAAAGTACAAATCTAAAATCTGTCGAAATTCAAATCAGGTAGAAGTCAAAGTCTCATGAATTTTGAATATTGAAATGTTCAGAAGGAGAACACTGATTTCTTGGAAGCCCCTGATTCTTGAATCTTTTATGTTCCAGTTTTAAATATTTTAAGTTTTGAAATTGTAGAACTTCGAATCACGAATTTTATGAAGTTTTTACTTAAGTATTTGTGAAATCTTAAATCTAGAATTTCAAACTTTCCAATTTTCTAATCATGAATTTCATGCCATATTTTTATTGGACATTCATCATGAAAGCCGTAACGTAGAAATCCTTAAATGTTGAATCTAGAATTTAAGAATTTCAATATTGAATTTTGAATCTAGAATTTTAAAAAGTTTGAGTCCTCAATCTTAATTTTTGAAATGTTTGAACGTTGATTCGTGGAAATTTTGAATCATAATAATTGAAAAATTCGAGCCTTCACTAAGAATTTCAATATTGAATTTTTTTGACTCATGGAATAAAAATCATAGAATTTCGAAACTTGTACGATGAAAGAATGGAACCATCATGAATCTTGGGTACTTATCATGAAAATATAAAATTTCAAATCTAGCAAACGATTCTTGATTCTTGAAAAGATTGGCTCTTAAATCGTCAAATGTTGGAATTTGGGATTATGAAAATTGTGAAACTTGTAACATTTGATTGTGAAAAATGGGATTGAAAATTTAATATATTAAATCATCGAAATTTTGAATCTTTAAAATTTTGAATTTCTAGTAGTTCAAACCGTGAATTTTGTAAAGTTTGAGCTTACTTGATTATTGACTTTTTGAATCTGTATCTTGAATCCCATAAATTTCTATTGTTAAATTTTAAGCCATAAAGTTTGTGCTTTGAATGTATTCCTAGCAAGTTTGAATGTTCAATCCTGAAATGTTTAAATCTTGAAAACACGAACTGGAATCTTTGGACTTGAAATTGAATTATCTAAAGTACGAATCTTAAATCTGCAGAAATTCAAATCTCGAAATTGTCAAAGTTAAACCCATGAATTCAAAATATTGAAATGTTCAGAACGTGAACATTAATTTTTGGAAACTCTTGATTCATGAATCTAATATGTTTGACTCTTAAAAATTTTGAACTTTTCGAATTCCGTTTCGTGAATTTTTTGAAACTTTTACTTATATGTTTTGAAATTTTTAATCTGGAATTTTAAATCCATAAAGGTTCTTATCTTGAATTTTGAATTAATTATTTTAGGCTTTCATCATGAAAGCCCTAAGGTAGAATTGTAAAAGGTTTATATCTTAAATATATATTTTTTTAAATTTTGAATCTAAAATCTTTATTCCTGAAATTGAATCCTGTAGAAATCCATAATGTAGAAATCCTTAAATGTTTACAGCTTGAAACTAGAATTTTAAAAAGTTTGAATCCTCAATCTTAATTGTTGAAATATTCGAACCTTGATTCGTGAAAATTCTGAATCATAATAACTGAAAAATTCGAGTCTTCATTAAGAATTTCAATATTGAAAATTTTTGAATCTTGAAACAAAAATCGTAGAATTTTGAAACTTGGACGATGAAAGAATGAATGAATCTTAAAAAAGCACAATACCCGGAATCTATACCATGGATTTTCTAACGTTGAATCAAGAGATCTGAAATTTTGAAACTTCGAAATTTTCAAATATTTAATCTCTAACCTTGAATGTTGAAAATATTAAATTCTCACTCTTGAACTATTCATGGACTGACTCGCGAGCACTAAACTTTGAGATATTCGAAAGTTGAATCATGTGAAGCAGAATCGTGGAAATTTGAGTTTGGAAAGCCTGAATTTGAATCCTCAATCTTGCTATAGAACTCACTGAAATACGAATCTTAAATCTACAGAAATTCGAATCTCGAAATTGTCAATGTTAAACTCATCAATCAAAAATATTGAAATGTTCAGAACGTGAACACTGATTTTTGGAAACTCTTGATTCATGAATCTAATATGTTTGAATCTTAAAATTTTTGAATATTTAGAATTTCATTTCACGACTTTTGTGAAATTTTTCTTTCGTGTTTTGAAATTTTGAATCTGGAATTTTAAATTTATAAAGGTTGTTATCTTGAATTTTGAATCAAATATTTTGGGCAATCGTCATGAAAGCCCTAAGATAGAATTGTAAAAGGTTTATATATCTTAAATATAGATTTTTTAAAATTTCGAATCTACTGTCTTAAATCTTGAAATTGAATCCTGTAAAGTTTGACTCGTTTATCTATGGGAGTCGACCCTCGAAATTATCGAAGTTAGGCTCATGAATCGGGAGTTTTGAAATGTGTGGAGAGTGAACATTAATTTGGAAACTCCCAAGTTTTAAATCTGCAGAAATTCGAATATCCAAATTTTCAAAGTTATACCCATGAATCTTAAATATTTAAATGTTCAGAGTGTGAACATTGATTTTTACAAACTCTTAATTCATGAAGCTTAAAATTTTTGAATTTTCTGATTTTCGTTCCACGAATTTTGTGAAATTATTACTTACATGCTTTGAAATGTTGAATTCGAAATTTTAAATCCATAGAGGTTCTTTTATTTTATTTTGAATCAAATATTTTGGGATTTCATAATGAAAGCCCTAATGTAGAATTGTGAAAGGTTTATATCCAAAATATAGAATTTTTAAAATTTTGAATCTGCAATCTTAAATCTTGAAATTGAATCCCGTTAATTTTGACTCTTCTATCTATGAGAGTCGACCCTCGAAATTAACGAAGTTAGACTCACGAATCTAAAATTTTGATATGTTTGAGGCGTGAATATTTATTTGGAAACTTCCGAGTTTTGGACCGGATTTGGAGTTTTGACCTAGAAACGTATATCATGAAGTTTAGAACTTGAATATGGATTAATGAAAGTTCGAAACATAAATATTGAGAAGATCAATTCCTTATTCTAGAATGGACCCCATCATTTTACTTGAACATCGGCTTTTTGATCGAAAAGATTAAAACCCGAATCATAGAGTGAATGAATCTTAAAAAAGCACAATATCCGGAATCTATTATCTTGGAAACTTTACCATGGATTTTCGAACGTTGAATCAAGAGTTCTGAAATTTTGAAACTTCAAATTTTTAAATAATTAATCTCTAACCTTGAGTGTTGAAAATATTAAATACTCACTCTTGAACTATTCATAGACTGACTCGCTAAAATTAAACTTTGAAATATTCGAAAGTCAAACATGTGAAGCTGAATCGTGGAAATTTTAAACGGAAAGCTCGAATTTCTGAAAACCTTAAATTTCAGTTTTGATTCGTGGAAATTTTGAATCCTAATAGTTGAAAAGCTTGAGTCTTCAGTAAGAATTTCAAATATTGAAAATTTTGAATCATGAAACCAAAATCGTGGAAATCCGAAACTTGATGGCAAAATGTTGGAAACTAAAAATCTTGAATAATTCTAATGATAGATTAAATTTCCAATCTCGCAGACGATGATTGATTCTTGAAAAGTTTCTGGGACATAAATCGTCAAATGTTCAAAATTTAAATATTGAAATTATGAACCTTGTAATACTCGAACTTTATAATTGAATACTCCAATGTTATAATCTTGATCGCTTAAGATTGTGAATTTGAAAGTAAATTTGAAATCTTAAATCTTCAAAATTATGAATTTTAAAGATTTCGAATTTTTAATTTTTAAAACTTCGAACCATGAAGTTAGTAAAGTTTGAACTTGCTTGGTTATTGAGATTTTGAATTTGGATTCTTAAACGCTATAAAATTCTACTTTTTAAATTTAAGCCATGAATCTGTGATATTCATCATAAAAGCTCTGTTATTAATCTCGAAAAAGTTTGTACTTTGAATCTAGATTCCCGAAACGTCTGAATCTTCAATATCGACATGTTTGAAACCGAATCAAGAAAAGTACAAATCTAAAATCTGCCGAAATTCAAATCAGGCAGAAGTCAAAGTCTCATTAATTTTGAATATTGAAATGTTCGGAAGGAGAACGCTGATTTCTTGGAAACTCCTGACTCTTGAATCTTTTATATTCCAGTTTTAAATATTTTGAGTTTAGAAATTGTAAGACTTCGAATCACGAATTTTGTGAAGTTTTTACTTATGTATTTGTGAAATTTTAAATCTAGAATTTCAAACTTTCCAATTTTCTAATCATGAATTTCGTGCCATATTTTTTTTGGATATTCATCATGAAAGCCATACCGTAGAAATTCTTAAATGTTTACATCTTGAATCTAGAATTTTAAAAGTTTTGAATACTCAATCTTAATTCTTGAAATGTTTGAACCTTGATTCGTGGAAATTTTGAATCATAAAAGTTGAAAAATTGGAGTCTTCACTAAGAATTTCAATATTGAATTTTTTTGGATCATGAAGTAAAAATCATAAAATTTCGAAACTTGTACGATGAAAGAATGGAACCATCTTGAGTCTTGGGTACTTATCATGAAAATATAAAATTTCAAATCTTGTAAACGATTTTTGATTCTTGAAAAGTTTGGCTCTTAAATTGTAACGACCCGTTAAATTTATGATATTTAATAAATTAAATTAATATAATTTCTAATTTGGTTAAGAATAAGTGTAGAAATTTGGTATAGTAGTTGCAATTTAGCGTAACTATATAATTTTATGACAATAGATGTGGATAATGTAAATTTTCACAACTTGATTTAAAGTAATTTTTAAGAAACAAATAAATGTTAAATTTGTGAATGTTAGTATAAACATTAATTTGAATGGTATTCATTAATACAAAGATGCAATAAGTGTAGATAGTAAATTTAATGTCTGTAGAAAGAAGAAAAAGGGGTCTAATAGAAACATAAACTTTAATCATATGAAAAAGGTATAGATCTGAACCAATTTATGAAAATTGATAAGAACAGTGTTTGTAATCAGTTTGGTCATTTAATATTTGAAGATAGAGATGTGTAAATATGTTAATGAATTTATAATGGGAAGGAATGGTAAGAATGAGAAAAATATATATAATAAGCATTTGATTCAATTAAGGGAATTAAATTATAATAAATGGTCATTTAATAAATTTAACGTTTGTGAGAAATCATAATAGTTGTGTATATGTGTACAAACTTCGATTTGGAAATTTATTGGATTTATAACGGTTTTGTTATTAAGTGTATGAGTTTAAAAGTTATTCCATTTTGTAAAGTAATAGAAGAATGTATAAAAATATAAACAGGACTTAATAGAATTGATACTCAATGAATTGAATAAATTGTCCGCTTATGCAGATATGTATAGTGAAATAAATGGCCTAAGCAAATTAAAATAGGATAATTATTGAGATTTGTACTATAAGAATAAATAGTAACATTTATTTGCAAGGAATAAAAGCCTATTTAGGACTAGAATTTGGAGTAATGACTATTGTTTGTTTACCTACCCTTGTTTCTTGTTAATTTAAAATTTGGGAATCAAATTCCATTTATCCGCCAATTTACCGCAGTTAAAGTGAAATGAATTGGTGATTGAGAAATGTTAGATACAAATAAGATGTACACCAAAGGAAATCCCATTTGTAATAAATTATGTAGAATAAAGTAAAGAAACTAGGAAATAAAAATGTGAAAATGTGGATGCAGTGAAATCTTAAGTGATAATAACTCTGTTAGGCAAGTGATAACGGAAATTTTGTGTATAACCAAATAAAAATCCAAATTTATTTGGAAATAAATTGCAATCAATTGAATCTATTGCAATTTAATGGATTTAATATTAAATAGTTTATGTAATTATTATTTGGAAGAAATGGGAGTTATTTGTAAAAAGTATGAACCAAATGTTAATTTTTCTTATGGAATAGTGAAATAAAATAGATATAAAGGTTTCAATCATACATTGAAATTCATATTCACCATAAAATGTTAATTGAAACCAAAGAAGTTAATATAGGAGTCAAACCTCATTTATTAATTTGGATTTATTGCAATAGTTAATACCATAGAATAAAGTTAAAGCTAATTCAAATTTTTATTTGACCATTGTCGATATAACTTTAGAAAACAAGATTTTAGTTATAATTTGAGTATTTGATTCGACAAATGGTATTTACTACATATAAAATGGAATTAAACGTAAATTATTACGTTATTGGATTTGAAACGAAATTGGTAAACATTAGGCTTAAAGAATAATGATGTGAATCTTAAACTAATGTTAGTTTCGTCATATTAACAGCAATGGCTTTGAATGATAGAAAGGAAGTGAATTTAATAGATTAATCAAACTTATGATGTGAATTCATCAAGATTGGAATTATTAATAAATAAGAAATATTAAGGCGGATAAATGGAGATAAAGTTTATTATTGAGTTTGGAATTTTATTTATGGTAAAAAGGTTAATTTCAATCAAATGAGTTGAAATGGAATTCAAGTCATTTATTTAATTTGACTTAAAATGAGGGTATAAGAAAACAAGTTTTAATAAGTGGGTTTTGAGGGTAAAATTTATAATTCCCAAATAATAATAAAAATGCAGAAATTAACACTGCAAATTGATATACTTATAGATTTTAATTCACACCCAAGCTTGTTAAATTATTTGGAAGTGATTGTGTTATATAAGTAATGAAATTTGGCCAATATTAGAAGTTGAAAAATAAAATTGGATATTTATGATTTATTTAATTGATTTAATAAATATTAAAAATAGCCATTTTGGGCACGGACTCGGATTTCGACGAAACCAGTTTCATCGGATCCGTATCGGTGAATTATTATAGGGTTTCAAATTTCGTATCGATCGGATTTGTCGTTTGATCGTACGGACGCGAAACGCCTTGAAATCAATTTTATTAAAAATCAATTTGAAATCAATTTGGAAATCTTGTTTTCAGCATAACTTCTTCATACGATCGAATTTGGTCGCGAAACTTTTTCCATCGCGTTCAGAATATTTTAAAACACCTATTTGGATATATAGTTTTAATAAATTCGGTTCCGGAGGCATAGCGGGCTTTTTGGGCCATAGTTTATTCCGTACGTCCGCGTATCCCGTCTAGCTACCCTACCTCTAGCCTATCTATAAATATACAGTTATAAACCCTAGCTCCTTTCTTTTTCATTTGCTGTACGTTCATTTCTTCACTCTTTTCTCTTCCCCAAATGCATACATCTCAGATCCAATTCCAGATCTATCCACAGTTAAAAATCAAAAGTCAAAACTCAAAAATTTCAGAAAATTCCAGAAAAAATATATGTTGAAGTATTCGATACGCGTAATCTCATGGTGAAATTCGTTTGTCAATTGGAGCTGTCATTCATTCAGAATAAATTCAAACAGCCCCAAAACCGTTCATCATCAGCGCACAAAACTTCGTCGGATGGAGAAACTGTTTCTGGGTTTTGTAGAGGGGACCGAGGGGAGTGCATCTATATGATTTTTGGGGCGAATCAACGGTTGGATGTGGGGCTATTTTTGATTTGGGTTTCGAAAATTTGGGGGCGGCTGGGTGTTTCGTGCGTTAGTGTTCTAGCAAGTGTGTGTCTTCTTGGGCACGCTGGAGAGTGGTACGCGGGTTTAGGGGAGAGTGATATTCTTGATGACGTGGCATTGTAATGTGTGTAAGTTGTTTTGTTGATTTAATTTTGTTTTCAAATCAGTTTTTCGTCATAACTTTTTCATACGACATCGGTTTCACGCGAATTTTTTTTTGTTAGGATCGTATTTAAATTCCGGATCTGATGACGCTGGTTTGGACGAATTATGAGACGGGCGAATTTTTGGGTTTAAATCGGGTTTAAATTCGATTTAAATTCAAAAGGTGAGTGTTTTAACCCACTCACAATTACTAGAAGCTTTTATGTTTGTTAAATAAATTTTAGAAATGAATAGAAATTTATTTATGAGCTTTTGGCATGTTATTTCATCCATATCTGTTGAATTGCATTTTATTGAATTTAGCTGTTAATTAAATTGATTGATTGCGTATTATTTGGCTGTTGGAAATTATTGTTGCATATGAACTGCTAGTTAACAGTTATATAAATTATTGGGGAATATAAACTGTTAGATAAATAGTTGATAAATCTAATTTGAATAAAACTGCTAGTTATTACCTGTTGTATATTACCAAACACATATTGTTATTGATTGATGTTGTGATTGGATGATGGATGTGTTATTGAATGGATGTTTTATGTGGATATCATTAAACTGCCAGTTATCATGCATTTTACATTTTTCGGGATTGCGGTTTGAAATGATATACAACCGCAGTTTATTTTTAAATTGCGGATTAATATGATAAATATCCGTATCACTTGACCATAGGATAGAAAATTATATACAGGCACCGTGGTCTACATATAACTATTTTAAATGAAATTTCTATGGTTTGGATGGAATACGGTTTATAATAATCTTAAAAGTTATACTGTATAAATATTTTCTTCCGTATTCATATACATGTAAAGTTAAGAATTTTGAAATTAAAAGGTGCACAAATTCCTTTATTTGGAAATGGAAGAAAATTTAGAAAATGGAGATTTATAACTTATATCCTATGTTTTAATGTTAAGTTGGAAATTTTAAGATATGATATTTATAATTGGATTTTTCCCAAAATATATTGAAATGAATATTCTAGTAAAATTTGGATTGGAAAAATATATGTATATTTTACTAGAATTGAGGTTTTGTTTATGGATTTTATATTCAAGACTAATTAATAGAACATTTGATTTGAAAGAATAAAATCCATCTTTAGTTGAAATATTTATACTCAAAACGGATATACGTATATATATGAATTTATTAAAATGGTTTGGAACTTGAAGCGATATTAAATTTTGGTTTTGACTTTAAATAAAGAAATGTATTGTAAAGCCACGAGAAATATTTCTTTTCAAAGTAACGTTTAAGTTAAACCACTTATTTTATATACTGTTGAATATCCAAACCATTTAGTTTTGAAGGTAATGGTTTTAAGTTCTATGGATTTCGAAGTATTATATTAAGAGTTAAGTTTCCAAATATTTGGTTCAAGGAATTTTAATAATAAAAGATGACAAAATTTTGGAAAGGAAAATATTTGGGAAACGATATCATTGATTTGGGTTTTTATAAATTAATATCAAAAAGGAATTGTTTTGGGTTTAAAGGAAGAAATGATATCGTAATATTATGGTTTTGAAATGGATTATATTCTGGTTTTAAAGTATAAACTATTTTTAAATAACCGCGGTGTTATAATAACGATTGGTTGGCAAAGAGACCGGGATCGGATATGGACATACTCTCTGTCGATACCGAAAACCACTTTGACTAACCGTGTATGCGGTGGAGATTCCAGAATGAAGTAGGTGGTGGCGACGTTTCCTGTAAGGTAAATACGTGGACCCGACACCCGTGAGTTGGCATAAGGTGGCTAAAACAGGAGCGATTCTCAGGCCAATGAGGTCATTCCTCTGATCGGACGCTCCTCTTCGATATTATACTTTGACTTGGATTGATTCAGTGGCCACTTCTATATTTTGATTTCGGGGAGTTAGTCCGAGGTGGGCGGTAACTGCGGCTACGCGTTTCCACCAGCCTGGATAGCAATTGGTATATCTACCCTGGCATTGCCTAGTTGTGCCGTGTCACCTACCATACCGAGCCTTTACTACGAGTTTCTATTTGTGTCGTACCTATGGAGTATCCTCTGGTAGCCTCCCAATCAGGAGGTATTACGGTACTGTATAGACTATTGGCATTTTACGTGTTAAGGTGGAAAATGTAAAGCCTTAACGCTATTTAAAAGTAAGTTTATTTTACAGTTAGACACTATTATAATAGCGCAATATACTACATAGTAAATAGTTTAACGGATCCTTAGGAGATGTAAATCCCGAGCATCTCTTGAGTTACTGTACTCATATTTATTTCTGTTTATTTAACTCACATAAGATTTTCTAGTCTGACTCGAGTGTTTTTGTCTTTTCAAATTCGCTCGGGTCAGTCTGAGCGTTTCAGGATAGCAGATTTAGCTTTGGAGGACGAAGACGAAGAATCAGTATTATTCCATATATTGTATTGCACCACACTCTTTATATTCCGCTGCACTGTTGTATTGGTATGTGTAACTCTGATGTTCATTGTATAAGTGAAATAACTGTTTTGTATACTGTTTTGAACTGTATATTTATTATTATATTTTATCCTTCCGCTGTGAGATTCTATTTTGTTTTATTCCTTCTCTGTTTTTCTTATTTACCCCATAACAATCCGCCCTTGCGTATGCTTTGAATTGGCACGTGTGTCGTTTTAAAGTGTGCGAAAAGGCGGGACGTTACAGTTGGTATCAGAGCTTTGGTTTAGCGATAAACCTTGGCTTTGTGGGGTTTGACTCTTTGTTAATAGGGTAGAAATATCCTATGGGAGTCGCTGAGTGTATATATATGAGAGAGCGTACTTGTTAGTATTAATAAAAGATTTTAATATTGTGTTAATCCGTTCCGCTTTGTATTTATAAATTCTGGTTGATGCATGGGACGCTATGCCATCAATAGGGATTTCTAAACACTTAATAGGACAGACCGACATAATATTTGTTTTAATATAGGTGAATGAAAGAATTTTGCCTATTATATTTTCTATATATAAAAATATTTTTATAAAGATATATATATATATTTGGTTGCTATAGATTGGGTGGTAGGAAATAAAATATTTATAATAACTGAAGCTAAGTTGAAATTATGATAAATCAAATTGGAGATTTAAAACTTAAGTCCGGGATTTTTCCAAATCTGCTTTCAAAGAATTTGTGAAATTTATTGATTTGGTTTATAAAATTTTCTTGCATAAATATTTAGTATAATTCGGAAGAAATGTTTTAAAAAGAAGATTTTGGAAAAATTTAAATTCTGTACTTTCCTCTCTGTCGCTGGAAAATAAATTCGGTGATGACGGCCACATCATCGACTTTCGTTTTCGAGTTTCGAAGGGAAAAGGCCACAGTAGTAAATTCTACTGCAGATTTATTTTGAAATTTTCTAAAAAAAAAAAAAAAATTCTTTTATTGTTCTAACTATAATTAGAGATATTGAGTTGTAAGAACTTATTTATCTATTATTTTGAAATAAATTGAAATCTGACCCGGAATCCAATTCTAAAATTCTCCATTAATTAATTAATTGTTAAATTGTAGTGAAATAAAAGTTAAGTAATAAATGAATTGAAACCTCTAATTTAAATAAGAGAATAATTACAAAGTTATAAAGAGGAATTTGCATACATATGAGACAAAGAGAAATATGGATAAACATCAAATTTAATTTAGAGAATTGAGATTCAACTTGTATAAGTTCAATTGCACTTTCTTTGACATAAATAACTTACCCAAATATAAAAGTTGAAATGTTAAATAAGAATTTTAAATAGGATATTATACAAGTAGAATTTTGGAAATAATGAAGTATTCAATAAATTATTATTATAAATAAGAATTTAATGTATAAACTTAGGTTATAATTGAAATTTTATTGAAAATAAGTTAAGAATTATTAATAGATGATATGAACCTAAGTATATAAAAGGAAATTCTAAATAAGAATTGATTGTAGGATTATTAGTTTAAGATGTCTTAAGTCTCCCCTATTCTAATATAATAGAAAGTAGGAAGAATTTAAATGACTGTAATCCATAGTTAATAGATAAATAAAAACTTCCACTTATAAGAATGAATGGTAGCAGATTTAGAATTTAAGGGAAATCTTACAAGTGAAGAGTAAGGAAATGAAGATATTCAAAATATTTGTTGTTATTAATGAGAATTTATTTTATAAACTTAAGTAATAAAAGGAAACTTAAGTAATAAAAAGGAGATACAAATATAATGAATTTTGTGATAATTGGAAAATAGAACTCGTAAGAAACAAAGAAATCCCTCATAAATTGAAAAAAAAAGATAAAACCACCGAACTATGAAATAAATGTATAACAAGCTATTTTGGTGTTGGTTTGAATTGTTTGGTTGATGTATGGTTGTTGGGTAAGGAATTTTGAAGTTGTTGGATGAACAAATAATCTATCTTTGTTCCATCTAAGACTGTTGAGTATAGGATGCACTAGATAATTATTCTTCATTCCGTACAATTTCAGAATTTGAACCCGAACAACAAATCGATTGTTTGATTGAATGATTGTTTGTTTGTGGTGTGTGCTGTTGTTAAAATGTATGGTTGTTGCATTTGATTGAATATAAATATTTAACCTTTAGACTATATAAGTGAATACAGGTGATGGAAGCAACTGCTACTGCTTTTGGTTCCATAATAATAAGTGTATTGCCCGACAAATAGGTACGTTTCGGATTACGTTTAAAGCGCTATTTTATATATTTTCCCATGTTGGGATATTTTATTTTGGATATATATGTAATATATTTGTATATTTGGATATTATATTTTCTCCAGAGTCCCTCCGTACAAAGGAGACTCTGCCAAAAAATTTCGTAAATTTTGGACTTAGAATTTTGTGAAAACATTTTTCCCAACTTTAATAATTCAAGTATTAAAGGGTATAATGATTATAAAACAAGTGTATTTCATTAAAGGAAATTAATCCAGTAAAATATTGTTTATAAGTTAATATTTGAAATTAGATATACTGTTTTATTCTTCCTTCTCCCTTCCTTTTCCTTTTCGGGGACGAAAAGTTTTGAGTGGGGGAGATTGTAACGACCCGTTAAATTTATGATATTTAATAAATTAAATTAATATAATTTCTAATTTGGTTAAGAATAAATGTAGAAATTTGGTATAGTAGTTGCAATTTAGTGTAACTATATAATTTTATGACAATAGATGTGGATAATGTAAATTTTCACAACTTGATTTAAAGTAATTTTTAAGAAACAAATAAATGTTAAATTTGTGAATGTTAGTATAAACATTAATTTGAATGGTATTCATTAATACAAAGATGCAATAAGTGTAGATAGTAAATTTAATGTCTGTAGAAAGAAGAAAAAGGGGTCTAATAGAAACATAAACTTTAATCATATGAAAAATGTATAGATCTGAACCAATTTATGAAAATTGATAAGAACAGTGTTTGTAATCAGTTTGGTCATTTAATATTTGAAGATAGAGATGTGTAAATGTGTTAATGAATTTATAATGGGAAGGAATGGTAAGAATGAGAAAAATATATATAATAAGCATTTGATTCAATTAAGGGAATTAAATTATAATAAATGGTCATTTAATAAATTCAACGTTTGTGAGAAATCATAATAGTTGTGTATACGTGTACAAACTTCGATTTGGAAATTTATTGATTTTATAACGGTTTTGTTATTAAGTGTATGAGTTTAAAAGTTATTCCATTTTGTAAAGTAATAGAAGAATGCATAAAAATATAAACAGGACTTAATAGAATTGATACTCAATGAATTGAATAAATTGTCCGCTTATGCAGATATGTATAGTGAAATAAATGGCCTAAGCAAATTAAAATAGGATAATTATTGAGATTTGTACTATAAGAATAAATAGTAACGTTTATTTGCAAGGAATAAAAGCCTATTTAGGACTAGAATTTGGAGTAATGACTATTGTTTGTTTACCTACCCTTGTTTCTTGTTAATTTAAAATTTGGGAATCAAATTCCATTTATCCGCCAATTTACCGCAGTTAAAGTGAAATGAATTGGTGATTGAGAAATGTTAGATACAAATAAGATGTAAACCAAAGGAAATCCCATTTGTAATAAATTATATAGAATAAAGTAAAGAAACTAGGAAATAAAAATGTGAAAATGTGGATGCAGTGAAATCTTAAGTGATAATAACTCTGTTAGGCAAGTGATAACGGAAATTTTGTGTATAACCAAATAAAAATCCAAATTTATTTGGAAATAAATTGCAATCAATTGAATCTATTGCAATTTAATGGATTTAATATTAAATAGTTTATGTAATTATTATTTGGAAGAAATGGGAGTTATTTGTAAAAAGTATGAACCAAATGTTAATTTTTCTTATGGAATAGTGAAATAAAATAGATATAAAGGTTTCAATCATACATTGAAATTCATATTCACCATAAAATGTTAATTGAAACCAAAGAAGTTAATATAGGAGTCAAACCTCATTTATTAATTTGGATTTATTGCAATAGTTAATACCATAGAATAAAGTTAAAGCTAATTCAAATTTTTATTTAACCATTGTCGATATAACTTTAGAAAACAAGATTTTAGTTATAATTTGAGTATTTGATTCGACAAATGGTATTTACTACATATAAAATGGAATTAAACGTAAATTATTACGTTATTGGATTTGAAACGAAATTGGTAAACATTAGGCTTAAAGAATAATGATGTGAATCTTAAACTAATGTTAGTTTCGTCATATTAACAGCAATGGCTTTGAATGATAGAAAGGAAGTGAATTTAATAGATTAATCAAACTTATGATGTGAATTCATCAAGATTGGAATTATTAATAAATAAGAAATATTAAGGCGAATAAATGGAGATAAAGTTTATTATTGAGTTTGGAATTTTATTTATGGTAAAAAGGTTAATTTCAATCAAATGAGTTGAAATGGAATTCAAGTCATTTATTTAATTTGACTTAAAATGAGGTATAAGAAAACAAGTTTTAATAAGTGGGTTTTGAGGGTAAAATTTATAATTCCCAAATAATAATAAAAATGCAGAAATTAACACTGCAAATTGATATACTTATAGATTTCAATTCACACCCAAGCTTGTTAAATTATTTGGAAGTGATTGTGTTATATAAGTAATGAAATTTGGCCAATATTAGAAGTTGAAAAATAAAATTGGATTTTTATGATTTATTTAATTGATTTAATAAATATTAAAAATAGCCATTTTGGGCACGGACTCGGATTTCGACGAAACCAGTTTCATCGGATCCGTATCGGTGAATTATTATAGGGTTTCAAATTTCGTATCGATCGGATTTGTCGTTTGATCGTACGGACGCGAAACGCCTTGAAATCAATTTTATTAAAAATCAATTTGAAATCAATTTGGAAATCTTGTTTTCAGCATAACTTCTTCATACGATCGAATTTGGTCGCGAAACTTTTTCCATCGCGTTCAGAATATTTTAAAACACCTATTTGGATATATAGTTTTAATAAATTCGGTTCCGGAGGCATAGCGGGCTTTTTGGGCCATAGTTTATTCCGTACGTCCGCGTATCCAGTCTAGCTACCCTACCTCTAGCCTATCTATAAATATACAGTTATAAACCCTAGCTCCTTTCTTCTTTATTTGCTGTACGTTCATTTCTTCACTCTTTTCTCTTCCCCAAATGCATACACCTCAGATCCAATTCCAGATCTATCCACAGTTCAAAATCAAAAGTCAAAACTCAAAAATTTCAGAAAATTTCAGAAAAAATATATGTTGAAGTATTCGATACGCGTAATCTCATGGTGAAATTCGTTTGTCAATTGGAGCTGTCATTCATCCAGAATAAATTCAAACAGCCCCAAAACCGTTCATCATCAGCGCACAAAACTTCGTCGGATGGAGAAACTGTTTCTGGGTTTTGTAGAGGGAAAGTTCTAAAATATCGTTCTAACTTCAATATGATATAATAAAATTTTACAAATCATTTTCAATCATATTTTACCCAATTTTCAATTATTTCTATAATTTAACATATTAAATTATCGATTTAATTACCCAATTAAATCCAATTATTCAAAATAAAATTTATTCGACTTATAAATTTCACTTATTAATATTTTAAATTAATTAAATATCCAAATTTTAATTAAATAAAATTCTGAGTGGTTACAGACTTCCCCCCTTAAAAGAATTTCATCCTCGAAATTACCAAGTAAGAAAAGTTACAGAATCTATTAACTTTCCCAAAATTCATAGTTAGATTTCTTACAAAATCTTTACTAAGTTTTCAAATTATACTTAGTTATCTTTCAAAAACAACTACTATTGTTTAACTTTCAACTTCAAATCAAAATTTAGTGTTCACAAAATTTTCCCAATTTTCTCAAATTTTTTTCTAACGCCTTAAATTTTCGGAAAAATTCGCCAGAGTCTCCTTTGCGCGGCTCGATCCGAAAAAAAAAATGACAGTATATATATCACAAATATACATCTCATCAAGTAATGAGGCATCCCGCAGGGAAAAAAGTGTAAAAGTACGATATTTAATCCGAGATATGTACCTTATATTTTATTAGCGAGCATATACGGCTAATATAGCGCGAAAGCGAGCTCCAAATGCGAAGCAAACACGATCCGCACCTACTAAACACTCAACAAATAGATGAGAAACGTGTATATAGACAATAGTATCGATATAAAACATATTGCATCATAATAACTATATATGCCAACATAGCAAATGCAGTAAAAGCAATATATTCAACCATCAACCAACTATCATCCAACTAGCATTCATAACCAATAAGTATTCATTCATATTCTCATTAATATCCAATGAAATGGTTTTTTCAATTTAAATCATATTTGATTCATTAACAGTGGATGTTTTTACTAACATTCATTTTCAATTAGTTTATATTCACTAATTCATATTCAAGTTGGTTCACTTCCAAATCAAATTCAATTCTATTTAAGATTCACTTAACTTCCAATTGAATTCCAATTACTTTAGCTTTCAATTTCATTAATACTTAATGAATTATATACAATCAACTAACAACTATATAACAACCAATGTATATTAATTACAACCAAATTCCTTTTGCTTATATTCATTCAATTTGGTTTAACGCCATCTTTCAATTGGTTTAATTAAATTGATTTTCATTCAACTATTCATCTTTCAATAACATTAGATTTTAATGAATTAACACTTATATTCATTATTTAATATCAATTATTCAGATTTAATTGATTAATATTCAATCCATTCATTCAATTCAATTACAAAAGTTGAATTTCATTTATATAACTCAAGTTCACATTTATCACTTAACTTTAATAATTTACTTTGATACCGAAATTAACTTTATTCAACTTCACTTAAGTTATATTTCATTTTATAAACATCACTTGGTTTTACTTAACTTAAATTCCCACTTATAAATCAATTCAGCTTCCAAATTCTAAAGTAAATTTCCATTTAACTTTAAATTCATTTTTTATTTACAACTCATATTCATAAATATATTCATATAGTTTCACTTCTTATACATATAAGTTTATTTCACAATTGTAAATCACTTTAATTATAATTCAATTCTTATAATTCATTATACTTATACAATAATTCCTTAATTTAGATTATTCAAACAACTAAACAATCAACTTATATGTACTTTAATAATTCTGAAAAATTATTCCTTCATGTATAAAATATAACCAAGGTAAAATTATTTCATTTACCCAATTTAAAACAATATTGTGTCGAATTGTTCTATTCAAGTGTTTATAAACCCCTTCGGCATAGTTGTGCATACCGTGCTGACGAAGGTTCATACGCCACTCAATAAACCAATCATCACAATATAAAACAATTTTATATTCACTAACAAATACGCTCTCATAGTTATTATTACACTCAACTCATTCTAGAGTACTACTGACTCTGTCTCTAATGAGTAATACCCAACAGAACCATGGTTGTCGCCTAACCATATGCTCTGATACCAAATGTAACGATAGACGATTTTTTCGTCCACGAACGCCGACATTAATACGTCCACTGTATCAACTGTCGAGCAATCGATGGCCGGAAAACCGTACCGTTATGGTTTAAGAAGAAGAAAAAGGTAGAAGAAGAGAGAAGAGATAGAAAATAGAGAGAAAAGAAAATAGAACGGAACAGAAAACAACAGAACAATATCAGAATCTCACAATCGCAGTGGAACAACATATAATAAATAGATGAATAATCTTTAAACAAAGAACTATATCAGTTATTACATTACATTACATCATCAGAGTGTACAACAACAAACAATGCAGCGGAAAAAGAAATAGTATATACTAGTGATACGCCATGCCATCCAGCTTGCCTCCAGCAACTCCAGAATATCCTGATAAATCTTAACTCTTAACTGCCCGTGTAAAAATTGGTGGGCACCCAGAGTTTAGGAAGGAAAACAATAAACTCCGAGTCAGTCATGTGACTGGTGTGAGGACTCAAAATAGTTTATTTATCTTTAAAATCAAAATAGAGGAATATTTTTAAAGTCAATTCGCAATGCTTTTAAAAATGTAACTACCATAAGACCTCCCACCACACACACAATGAATCTGTGATATTCATCATAAAAGCTCTGTTATTAATCTCAAAAAAGTTTGTACTTTGAATATAGATTCCCAAAACGTCTGAATCTTCAATCTCGACATGTTTGACGCCGGAAATTGAATCAAGAAAAGTACAAATCTAAAATCTGCCGAAATTCGAATCAGGTAGAAGTCAAAGTCTCATGAATTTTGAATATTGAAATGTTTAGAAGGAGAACACTGATTTCTTGGAAACTCATGATTCTTGAATCTTTTATGTTCCACTTTTAAATTTTGAAATTGTAGAACTTCGAATCACGAATTTTGTGAAGTTTTTACTTAAGTATTTCTGAAATTTTAAATCTAGAATTTCAAACTTTCCAATTTTCTGATCATGAATTTCGTGCCATATTTTTTTTTGGATATTCATCACGAAAGCCGTAACGTAGAAATACTTAAATGTTTACATCTTGAATCTAGAATTTTAAAAAGTTTGAATCCTCAATCTTAATTCTTGAATTGTTTGAACCTTGATTCGTGGAAATTTTTAATCATAATAATTGAAAAATTCGAGTCTTCACTAAGAATTTTAATATTGATTTTTTTTGAATCATGGAATAAAAATCATAGAATTTCGAAACTTGTACGATGAAAGAATGGAACCATCTTGAATCTTGGGTACTTACCATGAAAACATAAAATTTCAAATCTTGTAAACTATTCTTGATTCTTGAAAAGTTTGGCTCTTAAATCGTCGGATGTTGGAATTTGGGATTATGAAAAGTGTGAAATTTGTAACATTTGATTGTGAAAAATGTGATAGAAAATTTAATATATTAAATCATCGAAATTTTGAATCTTTAAAAATTTGAATTTCAAGAAGTTTGAACCGTGAATTTTGTAAAGTTTGAGCATACTTGATTATTGACTTTTTGAATCTGTATCTTGATTCCCATAAATTTCTATTGTTAAATTTTAAGCCATGAATCTAGAATATTTAATATAAAAGCTCTAATATAGATCTTGAAAAAGTTTGTGCTTAGAATATATTCCTAGCAAGTTTGACTGTTCAATCTTGAAATGTTTAAATCTTGAATACACGAATTGGAATCCTCGGTCTTGAAATTGAACTAGCTAAACTATGAATCTTAAATATGTAGAAATTTAAATCTCGAAATTGTCAAAGTTAAACCCATGAATTCAAAATACTGAAATGTTCAGAACGTGAACATTGATTTTTGGAAACTCTTAATTCATGAATCTAATATGTTTGACTCTTAAAAATTTTGAACTTTTAAAATTCCGTTTCGCGAATTTTGTGAAATTTTTACTTACGTGTTTTGAAATTTTGAATCTGGAATTTAAATCCATAAAGGCTCTTATCTTGAATTTTAAATTAATTATTTTAGGCTTTCATCATTAAAGCCCTAAGATAATTGTAAACGTTTACATCTTAAATATAGATTTTTTAAAATTTTGAATCTGCAATCTTAAATCTTGAAATTGAATCCTGTAGAAATCCATAATATAAAATCCTTAAATGCTTACAGCTAGAATCTGGAATTTTAAAAAGTTTGAATCCTCAATTTTAATTGTTGCACTTTGGAAATTTTGAATCAAAATAAATGAAAAATTCGAGTCTTCAACAAGAATTTCAATATTGAAATTTTTTGAATCATGAAACAAAAATCGTAGAATTTTGAAACTTGGACGATGAAAGAATGAATGAATCTTAAAGAGCACAATATCCAGAATCTATACCATTGATTTTCTAACGTTGAATCAAGAGATCTGAAATTTTGAAACTTCAAAATTTTCAAATATTTAATCTCTAACCTTGAATGTTGAAAATATTAAATTCTCACTCTTGAACTATTCATAGACTGACTCGCAAGCACTAAACTTTGAGATATTCGAAAGTTGAATCATGTGAAGCTGAATCGTGGAAAGCCTGAATTTGAATCCTCGATCTTGAAATTGAACTCGCTCAAACACGAATCTTAAATCTGCAGAAATCTGAATCTCGAAATTGTCAATGTTAAACCCATGAATCCAAAATATTGAAATGTTCAGAACGTGAACACTGATTTTTGGAAACTCTTGATTCATGAATCTAATATGTTTGAATCTTAAATTTTTTGAACATTTAGAATTTTGTTTCACGAGTTTTGTGAAATTTTTTCTTACGTGTTTTGAAATTTTGAATCTGGAATTTTAAATACATAAAGGTTCATATCTTGAATTTTGAATCAAATATTTTGGGCTTTCGTCATGAAAGCCCTAAGATAGAATTGTAAAAGGTTTATATTTCTTAAATATAGATTTTTTACAATTTCGAATCTACAATCTTAAATCTTGAAATTGAATCCTGTAAAGTTTGACCCTTTTATCTGCGGGAGTCGACCCTCGAAATTATCGAAGTTAGGCTCATGAATCGGGAGTTTTGAAATGTGTAGAGGGTGAACATTAATTTGGAAACTCCCAAGTTTTAAATCTGCAGAAATTCGAATCTCCAAATTTTCAAATTTATACCCATGAATCTTAAATATTGAAATGTTCAGAATGCGAATATTGATTTTTAATACTCTTAATTCATGAATCTTAAATTTTTTTGAATTTTTTGATTTTCATTCAACGAATTTTATGAAATTTTTACTTACGTGCTTTGAAATGTTGAATTCGAAATTTTAAATCCATAAAGGTTCTTATCTTTTATTTTGAATCAAATATTTTGGGATTTCATAGTGAAAGCCCTAATATAGAATTGTGAAAGGTTTATATCCAAAATATAGAATTTTTAAAATTTTCACCGGATATTTTGCATTTTTAAGATTCATTCATTCTAAGATTCGGGATTTAGTCATTTCGATTCAAAAAGCCGGTGTTCAAGTAAAATGATGGGGTCCGTTCTAGAATAAGGAATCGATCTTCACAATATTTATGTTTCGAACTTTCATTAATCCATATTCAAGTTCTAAACTTCATGATATATGTTTCTATGTCAAAACTCAAAATCCGGTCAGAAACTCAGGAGTTCCAAATTAATGTTCACGCCACAAATATTTCAAAATTCTAGATTCACGAATCTAATTTCGATAATTTCAAGGGTCGACTCAGGTAGATAGAAGAGTCAAATTTTATGGGATTTAATTTCAAGATTTAAGATTGTAGATTAAAAAATTTAAAAATTCTATGGATTCAAATTAGGGCTTTTGTAACGTAATAGATAATTAAATTAAAATTTTTATTTAAAAACGGTGAAATTAAATGATAATCGATTTGAATTTTTTTATGATTCAAATAAAATATGTATTTATTAATATAAAGATGGTTTCTTTTATGAATTGTTTTAATTTAATAATGAGTTGTATTTAAACAATATTAATAAGTATAAAATCTTTACAAATGGATTTTTTATAAATAGAAATGGTTATTTCAGATTTATTTATATAAAATTCATTAACAAATAAAGATAAAAATAAGTATTGATAAATTTCTCAAATAAATTTATGGTTATGTAAAAATATAAAATGAACTTAAGAAAATTTTAGAGACACATATATACACATATTGGAATGCATGAAGTTGTAAAAAGTAATAAGACAAAAGAAAAAAAAAATATATACATAAGTTGTACATACAAAATAAAGAAATGGTATATGTAAACATGAATGGGAACCAAAGCATTTAATTCCCTCACCCCTAGTACAAGCCAAAGATCACCTCAGCCTCCTTAGCCTGCAAGAAGAAAAGAAAGAAAAAAAACAATAATCTTTACCGTAATAAACAAAATAAAGTACATACTATAATATGTATCAGCCTACAAACCCATTTATATCACTCTGTACAAATTTTAATACCTGTACACTATCTTTTATATGCATCATTGCCTTTATATCAGCCTTCTCCCCTCAATTTAGTTCGAGCATCATCAACCTGAGAAAAGGAAAAGTAAAAATAAAATAGAAAACATCACTTTACATTCCAGATCAAAGAAAACTAAAGAAAAAAAAAAGAAGAGAGCACTTTGCAAAAGAAAACAAACCTGAGAGCAATAAAGTGGCATTTCCATTTTTTATAAAACTGAAGCTTTATACAACAACAAGCAAGAAGATTATGAGGGAAAATCAAAGCAAACCAGTTCTCAGTTTTTAGAAAGTTCAAAGATTTTCAAAATAAAATGCTCTGTCTTCATTCTAAGGTAAGCAACACTTGCTTAAAATCTTAAAATATGAATCTGTTGCTTATATATGTGTGAATTAGTATGTGTATATATATATATATATATATGTTTGAATTCTTTGTATATCTGAAGGATGGATGAACTGTGCTATGTTCATGTAGGTTCTCTGTCTTAGATCCAAAGCATATGATTTAATTCAAAAATCAATTCCACTTGAACTATACACTGTTTGGATTTGATGTTAAAAATAATATTGTTTGTTTGATTTTTAAATTAAGTTCTAAAAATTTATTAGAGTTGAAACAACATGTGAATGCCTCTGAAAAAAATCAAATAACTGAGCAAAGTTCAATTTTAGTAAAATTTCGAATATCTTAAATCATGAATTCAAGTATACAACTGGAATTATTATTGAAAAGTAGGATTTTTAATACAAGAATGGAGATTTTTAGATGAGTATATAAGGTGTATTTTGTAAATGAACAAAAATTGCTTTTTTGTAAATCTATGGAGATTCAACAAATCGTAAATGTTGAAACTTGTTGTATAGCTTGCTTGATACTTGTGGATAATAGGAGAAATGCTAAAGAATTTTTCGAATGCAAGGTTTTTGGGCTTGAATCGAAAGTAGGGTTTTGGTCATATGTTTTCGTTGCTCTGTAAACTTGAGTTTTTGTCGCCGTGCTTTGATCGAGTGCCAAGGGGTTTTGGAGGTGGCTTGAGGAATGGTAGGTGAAGCGGTGGCCACTGGTGGTGGTCCTCTGGTGATCGGCGTGGGAGAGGCAAAGTGTTTTTGTTTAATGGGTTTGAGTTCAGGTTCGAACGAAAGGCCAGATTTGTGATCTCGAGTTTTTGCATTGAAGTTAGCTTTGATTTCGAGTATAGGGGAGTTTCGCGATTTGTGGGTGGTGGCGAAGTTCGCCAGAGTGGCGGCGGCCGGTCGTACATGTGCACAATTTTCACGTCGCTGGGTTTGTTTGGGAACGATGAATTTCCTCCAGTTTGGCACGAGTTGTTTGGTGGATTTCTCGAAGAAATTGGGTTGCCCATTTTTCTCGAAGCTGGAAACGAGAGAAATCTCGTATGGCTCGGGTTGATGGTAGAAGTTAGCGTGTGTGTGTGTTGTTTAACAGATTTAAAACTTAAACAAAGTTAAAAAGAAAAGAGAAGAAGAAGGGGATTCGAAGCAGGGGAATATGAGGTGGGTTTCGTAAAACATCTCGAGTGTTGGCCCAAGAGAAATTGGGTTGGGCCCGAGTTTTATTTAAATGAATTAACTAGATATTAAGTCTTTTTAGTATTTTGAAATGAAGGTTTAAAATGTAAGTGAGTTTTAAATCTGAGTTTAATATGGAATTAAATTTAAATCTGTATAAGAGCTTTTGAAATAAAAGAAAATTTATAAATTAAATTGTTTTAAACAACTTTAAATTGTTTAACATATATTTTAAAGGGTAAGAAATTTAAAAGTAAATTGGGTTTAAATTCTTAAAGTTCTTTTATAAGATGAGCATTCTTCAACATATGTTTTTTTAATTTTAAATGTTATTCTATATAAAAATGATTATTTTCATAATTATGATTTTTATTCTATATATAAAAGTAAAAATGTTTTCGATAAGGATTATATACCTATATATAAAACAAATAAGAAATGTTATTCTATATAAAAAGGTTTTAAAAGGATTTGAAATTTTGAAAAAATATAAGAAATTGATTTATATAAAATGATTTATAACTGAAGTGTTAAATTTGAAATTCGAGAATTGAATTCCGATATTTTGAAATTGGTTTTAAGATTTTGGAAAATATATATAAATAATACGATTTAAAATTATTTTTCCGAATAAGAAACGTTTCAAATGAATTTCAATAATTTTGAAGAAATTTCAAAGAATTTTTCAAGAAAATAGAAGTCCAGAACTCACTTATGTCGCTGGGAAATAATTTCGGTGATGAGTGCAAGCATCATCGACATTGATTTCCGAGTTTCAAAGTGGGGGAGAGGCCACTTTAATAGCTTCGCTACGCGAGTGATTTTATAAAACCGTTTTTGATTTCAAATTCCGAAGTATAATTTGATATTTTAGAAAGATATAAGTATATATTTGAAACAATTTAAAATGAGACCGGTGTTCAGTCCTCAAGTTTCGGATTTAATAATTGATTCATTGATTTATTGATGATTTTCAACACTTGAATTGAAAATTTGATTTCCCTAACTATTTTGAATGTTCGAACACTACCAAATCGAGATTAAATTTTTAAAGCTAAGAAATTTCGAAAAGTACAAAATGTGAATATAAATTTAGTTTTGAAATGTTTTGAAAAAAAATATAGTTTTGAATAATGGTTTTCAGAAAGGTAAATTGGATATTTCAAATAGAAATAGATAGTTTAAAAGTTTTAAAGGGATAATTATAAATTTGGAAACCATTTTGAGTATAATTGATTATGAGAAAATTTTTGATTTTGAAATTCAATTGAAATTAAAAACCAGTACTTATATGGTGATTTTGGAAATGAATTTGTTTGACTTGAATTATTTTAATGTGGAAACTGGGATAATTTTCTAAACCTATTATTTTGGGAACTTTGAAATTTAGATATTTAATTTGGAAGAAAATTTTGTGAAATCATATATGATTTTGAAACTGAATTGATATTGAAATGATTTGAAATTGAGAACCTTATTTTATTAAGCACGTGATTTGGGAGTGGTCGAACTTGTATAAAAAGGATTTGTATAAGGATGAAGTTGATTTGAAATCTATTGATTTGAAAGGTACTCAATTTGGAAAGAGAATTTTATATAATCGAAGTCTATATAAGTATGGTTTGATCTACGATTGATTTTGAAAGTATTCGATTTGGAAAAAAATTGGAATCCTATATATATGGACTTTATATAAGTATGATATTTGAAAGTATTTGGAAAGGTACTATATGATATATATTTTCGAAGTAAAGATATGGAAAGTACCTTCTGCTTGATATCCGCTTTGTGGCCACATCGTGCATTCATTCTATCGATATTATTCTCTCTGATTTTTGGTTTTCCGGATGTAATACTCGAGTGTTCCCACCGTGGCATAACCCATGGTTTTTTTTCTCTCTCGTGAATGCATAGCGCAATTGCCTGGCTGAGTCTTGCCTAGGGGTACGGATTGTTTCCTGGGGGATTCAGGCGTAACCATTGTGTATCCTGCAATCTGTGTAGGTCGCGAATAGTAGCGCAAGTGCCTGGCTCAGTCTTGCCTAGGGGTACGGATTGTTTCCTCGGGGATCCAAGCGTAACCATTGTGTATCCTGCACCCTACTAGTCATCATGGCGTAACTCGCAGGGCTGAGAAAGCTTACGGATATGGATTGTTTCCTGGGGGACCCAGGCGTAACCATTGTGTATCTGCGAACCATGATCGGACAAAGGTTTTGGTTTGGTTGTTTTGTTTGGATTGTACTTTCCATATCTGTTTTTAAAGGTTTTTCAAGTATTTTCACTGGTTGTCGAAACAAGTCTACTAAGTACTTGAAGAATTCTAGCTTTGCGCCTGATCAACGCATGGCCAGAGTTTGCAAGAACGAGGATAAACTTGTTAATACATCGAGTTATAAAAGTATTTTCGAAAGGAAAATTTGGTTTCGATATAAAAGTATTTTATTTTAAAAGTATTTTCGAACAAAGAAATTTTTGATTTAGTATTTGAAAATTGAAATTCTTAAGGTTTGAAATAAATTATTCGTGCCCGATTCTATTCTTTTGAATCTACCTCATTTGCTCAGCTTTATTTTTCACCTATATTCCGTTTCCAAAGTCTACCTCCCTTTCCTTTTTGAATATAATCTTTTAAATATTGCTTTTTTGTATACTACACTAACTAATAGAAGATTTTAAATTTTTTGAAGTTATTAATTAAATAAAACATATTTAAAGTAAATGATTTATTAATAATGTTCGAAAAGTATCGAAAGACGGATTTATAAATTTATGAATTATGGATTTAATATTTTCAAAAGCTTCTTTGTAAATAAAAGTAATAGTGTAAATAATTGTTTTCAAAGGAGTATTGGAAAGCATCAAAGTATTAAAGAAACTTTGTTTTCAAAGGAGTATTGGAAAGCATCAAAGTATTAAAGAAACTTTGATTTCAAATGAAGTTTTAAATGAATATTTCAAGTAAAATTTGTATAGTTTTAAATTAATTATTTATCTTGTACTTCAATCTATTTTTCTTTCTGTTTGTTTCTATTTCCCTACCTCCTTCCTTTTCGGGGACGAAAAGTTTTGAGTGGGGGAGAGTGTAACAACCCATAAATTTTAAACAGTTTTAATAACGTATTTGAATTTTTGAGAAATTATAATAATAATATTTTGAAATAAAGTTTTATTATTTGGATTGCGTATAAATAAATATAGAAGATGGTAAATTTTCAACTAATTATATGAAAGTTTGTTTATTTTGAAATTCTATTAAATTCAAATCAGGTAAAAATTGATGAAAATAAATTTATTTTCAGACCTGAATATTTTTCTATAGGAAATTTCTAAATCTTCTTCTAAGGGAGACGTCATCTTTTGTTTTTCAAAATTTGGACTTCTATTGCTCCGTTTATCTTATTTTCTGAAAATAGCAGCATTTTGGTGCCAATAATCGACTTTTGATCGGATGATTATATCACTGATATCTGTATACGGTTTTGATCGTCTCGTCGTGCTGATCTCAATAGTATATTTATTTTTGTATTTTGAGGTACGGTGTGCGACAAAAACAATAAAACAACTCGTCATAGCGGTACCACTTTGATGTCCATTCAGATTTCTAACAGCTGAAGGCATCTATTTCCAGATGTTATTTTTTTCCATCTTTTCAATGCGTGGATAACTGCCTTTATTTCCATCGGTTTTGAAATTTGAAAATTCTATACCTTGCAATTATTAAATTTTGAACGGTTCCCTTTTTGGCTTTATAACTTTCCCGTTTCTTCAATTGATTTCCTGGATTCACGGCTTGACGTTTGCCTTTATATTTAATTGCTTTAAAGCCATTCAGCTGAATCAATGTAATACTATAGCCGCTTCCATTCCTTTCACATTGTTTTTTTTTTGTACGTTACTCTGCCTTTCCCTGCCTTTTACTTCACTAATAAAAATTATTCAATAGCCTATTTTACACTTACATTTTCTTCTTCCTATATCGTTCCATTCCATAATATCCCTCACCACAGCTATTCACCTTTCCCCTCTCTGCTTCGCACCGCCTCCTCATCATCCGACCTCCGCCGTGCCTTCCAACCGACCAGACAGCACCCACCGGCCTCACTCCGCCTCCCTCACCGACGAACTCCATCCGTTGCAGCTTGCAACTAGATCCGCTTCTCCCTTCTTTTGGGTGTCAGAGCGCCTACTCCCCTCCAGCCACACTCGGCCTAACCGAGTTTCCTTCGCTGACGACTCCGCATCACTTTCCCCACGATCTCGACCCAACCACCAGACCCAAACCCGAGTGCAACCCATCCTCTTCAGCCACCAAACCCGCTTCTATCCCCTGTTCCAGCCGAGCCTTTTGTTTGAGGTATTTTGTATACTAGTTTTTTTTTTGTTGTAGATGCATGAACTGATGTTTCGTGTATGTGATTGGTTATAAAACAAACTAGAATCTGGTATAGATTAGCTTTACTGTATGAGTTGAGATATAGGGTTTGTTTGTTATATATATATATATTTTTATCAATGTGCTTTTTGCGTATAGGCCAGTTTAAGTGTTTGGAGTTGGAATATATGTATAGAAGTATATAAGTTTATAAGATTTTTTTAAAGAGTATATAAGTTATAATACATACATATGGTTTTGGGTAGGAATATTTAAAGTGTTATAGTTGAATTTGGGTGAGTGTTTCAACTTTAATATACAATATTATGAAGAGATTAGAACATATAGGCTGCGAAGTTTTTTTTTTTATATAAATATCTTTGAGACATTGTATAAAAGTTACAGTTTACATACTATAAAAAGAATATACAAGTTATGAGTTTAGGGTGTTATAATATATTTTGTGTAGTTATGGGTTTAATACACGTCTGCATATATTTTGTATAGGTATAGGTGGGTTTTAGAACATGTCTGCATTCATCTCAAATATTCTAATACCCTGTTAATGTAAGCGTATATATAATTGTTAAGTATATTATATAATATATGATTTTAAAGGTTATATAATGTTTTCCAAAGCCTTCTTGCGTCTTATATATGGGTTGATGTGTAAATAGCTTGTAGGCGGGTGATTCGTTATACATTTATAAGTATTATATTTTGTAATTATATATAGCTAAGTTTATTCATATATAATATAGTGGTTCTGGGAATATGTGTTTATAGCTAGGACTGGCGTGTAAATGTGATTGCAGTAAGATTTTAAAAGTATGTTAAGCAATACCTGATTTTAGTACAAGTTTTTATAAAGCAAATAAAGGGTGTTAAGTTATATATGCATACACTATATATTTCATATAAGTTATATATTCAAACTTGAGGCTGCCGTGTTTCTCTATACAAGTATGCATGTTGTATACATAGGTTATATTTGCGTAGGGTATATAGCTGTGCGTTGGGTATATAGGATACATATATATTTTTATGGTTATATTGGGTTTGTAAATAGATCTACGTATTATTTATATTTGCATTTATAGAGGACTTCGTAGTTAGCTGTAATTTATAAAGTCAGAGTTTATATTCAAGGGTGTATATATATATATATATATTTACAGTTCATATCTTTGAGTAGGAGGATTTGTTATGTATATAAAACTATAATATGTTATAATATTTGCTTTACCATTTCGGGAGTGTATATTTGTTTATATATATATATATATTTGATTGGTTTTATGATAAACATGGGTCTTAAAGTATAATATTTTATTAGATATACAAGTTTATATTTTTGGTTTTAAGAATAATACAATAATAATATAATAATAAAATATATTTCCAATTCTTATCAAAACTAGTTTCGATTTGTTCTCATCAAATTTTTGCTATCAGCTCTGCTCGTCGATTCGTGCCAATTTAGCTTTGCTTTGAAACTCGTGCTTGGATCCGTAACCCATCTCAATCCCGTCTGTCTCTAGCCTCGAAAGGTGAGCAATCACTCACGATTAACGTTCTTTTATTTATTAATTTTGATTTCAATTGAAACGACAACTGAAATATGCTGCTTTAGTTATTTAAATTGTTATATTTATGCTATTATCTGTAACTGTTCACTTATGGGATATGACACCATATTCTATTGTTTATATTTATTTTGATGATATATACCTGTTGTTATTATTATTATTTTCATATCTGCTATCACTCTGCAAGTTCCCTGTTAGTATAAAAATCACTATGGGTTGAAATGATACATACCCGAACGGACTTTAGAATAGGAGAAAATCGTTATGGGTTGAAATGATAAACCCAAGCGATTTTCATTTAAATTGAATTTGGGATTACGGGTTGAAATGATATCCACCCGTATATATTTAGTGTACGAATTGAAATGATAAATATCCGTAGCATTTGACTATATGATAGGAAATATATACCGACACCGTTGGTCCATATAAATAATTTAAAGATAAATTTCTACAGTTTGAAAAGAAACATATGTGAATTAATAAATATTGGTTCTTAAAATATTATATATAAATGGAAACTTTATATATAAATTTAATAATATTTTGGGACTGATTTAATCCATATAATATGTTTAAGTATTATTGAAGATTTATATTTCAAATTTTACCGTGTAAAGAATTTGAATAATTAAGATTAGGAGATAAATTGGGTTTATTAAAAATGGTATTTAAATGAAGACTTATTTAATTAAATCAATTTGAATTTATTGAATGGGAAATTTAAGGGTTTGATTTTTGTAACTGGATTTTTGTTTTAAGTGATTTAATGAATGTTTCACGTTTAAATAAATTAAAGAAATATTGAGTAAAAGGGTAATTTCAGGTTTACTTAAATGATGTTGAATCTAAGGAGGAAATATTTCAAGGCTAAATAATAATTTGATTAAATCAAGATCTTATGAAACTGTAAAATTGAACTTTGAGAATGTAGAATATTAAATCTTTGAACTATAATAGAATTTAATTGGTGTTTCAGATCTGTATTTGAATCGAGATAAGTTGAATTTATTATTTAGAAAACTAAATTGAATAAAGTTTAGTTCGAAACGTTGATTACTTAAAGTTTTGAAATATATTGAAATATAAAGGGGTATTTTGTGATTTCAAATCCGAATTTGAGATCGATAAAATTTAAGTGGTTAATTTAGGGATTGAGTTGAATTTAAATTGATAAATTGAGATTAAATTTAATTTGAATGGGAAGGTCGGGTTGAAACGATTTGTTAAGTTGAGGGAATTGAAAATACTTTACTGTATAAATTATTTAATATATAAATACTATTTTGGGAAATATAGAGATATTTGAAGAGAAAATGATATTTGGTTTTGAAGTATAAATTAAGTTGAAAGGGCCACGGTGTTATAGTGTATATTTCTACCTTGTAGATAGTTCCATGGACCCTTAGAGGATGGTTATCCCAAACATCCTTTAAGTTACTTGTATTTCAGTTGATATTTCACTTGAGTTGGATTTAGTGATATAAGAATGTTAATCCTGACTCGAGTGTTTTGTGTTTTGCTTTACGCTCGGGTCAGACCGAGTGATACAGCATTAGAGACTCACCTTTGGAGTTCGGAGCTTCATTTGGAGATCCAACTATCGACTCAGATTCCAGACTTTCCAGTTGATTAGTTCAGAGAAGTCATCTGTTGCATTGGAGACTTCACTGCATTTGAACTATTCGGTTGTATTTTATTTCTAACTCTAATATATATAGTAGCTTCGTGAACTACTATTCTTTATCTATTCCGCTGCATTATATTACTCTGTGTCTGTGATCTGTGATGTTATATTTACTGTATATGTTGAGTTTGCCAAATTTAAAATTAACAACACGGTATTTTGAATTATTCAAGTCGGACATGTATGGTTTTATTGTCGATTTGAATGGTCCAAAATAGCGGGTCGTTACACTATCTGTTAACGCTTAAATTTGAACGCTAACACCCCGGTGTGTGAAGTATAGTTGTGAAAGCACCACCCGATAGATCGGGAAAGAATTATAAGCAAGTAATAGCGGAAAAGCAGTAAACAACAGTAATTTTATAGTGGTTCGGCTTATGGGTATAGCCTACGTCCACTTTAAGTACTTTTATTGATGATCACGTTACAAGTTGATACAAATCTTCTCAAGTACAACACATTTTGAATTACAAAAGACTTAGAACAAGTAACTCAAACTTCGATGTTGACAAAAATCTTCAAATCCATGGTGGATGTAGATGATTTCTTCGTGAAGTTCTTTTAGACGTTCTTTGAATCTCAAAAAGCTTTAAGTGTTGAAGTAGTCTGGAATTCGGCAGAGAAATGGTGCTTGAAATTGATTCACCAAAGTCCTTTGAATGTTGGTGATGGTCGTGTATTTATAGAGGTTCTCGGTGTTGAGTTATAGGTAGTAGCCGGGTCAAACTGGGTCGTGAGTTGGTGCCGAGCTAGGCTAGGTCGTAGGTCGCCCCCTCTCTCTTATGCATGGTCTTCAGTTTAAGTTGACGTCATGTGCTAAGTCCTAGGTCGTTACCGAGATAATGTGTTACGTGTTAAACTCCTGCGCAACTTCACTCCTCAAATCCATAGATCGGTCACGACTCATCATAAGTCATAAGCCGGCCACGGTTTAGATTGGATGAGTTTGTGCCTGATAGTTAAGTCGGCAAGCATCTTGGATAGTTAAATCGGTAAATAGGTTAAGTCGGTGGGCTTTTATAAGTTTTTAGATCGGGTCCTTCTAAGGCACTAGATCGGTAGCTGCCTTAGGTCGTAAACCTTGTAAAGTACTAGGTCGGCTTCCATACTAGGTCGGAACTCTCCTTAGGTCGGCATAGCCTCGTTAGACCGGCATCCCTTCATGCCTTAGATCGGTATCATTTGGGTTAGCATGCTTCATAAGGTTAAACAGTTAAGTCGTCATCCCTTCAAGCCTTAGGTCGGTGTCCTTGTAATTCCCCTTAGGTCGGTAACCCTATTAGGCAGTTAGGTCGGCAACCATGTTAAGTCGGACCCTTTGTTATCTCTTAAGTCGTTAGGCCAGTCTCTTCTGAGGCACTAAGTCGGCACCCGTGATAAGGCATTGGATCAGTACGATTCTTAACCAGTTAGGTTGGCATCGAATTAAGTCCTGAGCTCTTAGATCGGCAAACCCTTTGGGTTGTTAGGTCGGCATAGCCTTAGGTCGGCAACTCCTCTGGGTCGTAACTTTCGGCCGAGGCAGAGTTAACATTTGCCCCTCGAAGTACACGCCTATTGGTTAGGTCGTGTGCTTCGATATTCTTTAACTCGTCCTCCACCAAGTCGGTAAGTATTTAGACCGTACGCGATCCAACAGTTCTCCCCAATGTAAGGTATAAAACATCCATCCTCTTCTTTCTTTTCATCACTTACTCCTTTGCTCGATTTCGCCATTAAAATTTTCTCAAGCTCTTACAAGCGACCTCATTCCAGTCGATCACCGATAATCACTACTATCCATTGCGTAAGTGAATCCGTCCCCTTCTCGATCATAGGTTGCTGTCGGTTCATGAATTCTGTCATTTGAATACGAATCGTTTCTTTGCGCAACGTTCCATCACGAATCCCACTATACCTGTAGTCGATGAAGTTTAGGTTACTCGATTTTGGCTTCAGATGATCGTTGAGATGATGAAGATGGTTTATCACTCAGGTTCAATGATCTCTGAAGGCAGAGCAATGGATTTATGCAATTTGGAGCTGTTTTATTGGGTGACCCGATAGCTTGAATGAAGGCTGCTGTTGATTGAATGACTATCGGGTTAATGGGTTGAAACCGAAAGAGATGTTTGACTCGGAAGTGGCTCAGTGAATTTGGGTGGCCTAACTTTTGACCGATCTGACCTTGAAATGGCCTTAAGTTGTGGTTGAGATAATATTTGAAAGAAACTCGCCGATCTGAACAAGGCTTGGACCGTGGCCGAGTTAAAACTTGGGGAAATTTCGGCCTCTTGAACTGGAACGTGCCTTCTTATTTCTCCCCTTGCGACCTAGGGAAATAAGTCGCCAAGCTGAACCACCTAGACTTTGACCCGTTACCGACTTAGTCTTATCTCGCATGAGACTTTTGAACCGTAGCCGAGTTAATACTTAGGCTCTGGACGTATTGACATTTAGGAGCATAGGCCTTCTTTAAGTATTCTGACCCGGACTACCGAACTAAATTGCCTTTATTTTGAACATCTTGAACTGCCCCAACTTAAAATTTGCTTGAGTCTCAATGTATTATCTCACAGATCGTATTAACTTATAAGCTGCTAACCTGCTGAAAATAACAGACAAACAAAGAAAACCAAGGCGCACATACTGCCATTGACTGCCCATATCAAATGACAGATTAGTCAAGACAAGATAAGAGACATGAATATATTGCATGAAATGTTGTGAATTAATTGACTAAAGTAAAATATTAATGCAAAGTATCAACAATTTGAAATGATTTGTTTGCATCCACATTGTATTTGCATAATCAAACTCAAAACAAAGATTCCTGGTCTTTATAACTAACAAATGTTTGCTAGGTTTTATTCCAGTTGCCTTTGCTTATTGTTTGATTGATACTTGTACAACACTTCACACACTTTAGGAAACGTGCACCTTCATGTTTGAATATCCAGTTGTTTGTGTAGAATGACTTCTCATCAACAAGAAGAAATGGTAGCTCAAGAGGAAGAGACTTTCCCGGTGGCTGTTCCCATAGAGAATCCTCCGGAGAGAACTTCAACCATTCTAACCCCAAGAATGTTTATTCAGATACGCACTCAATTCGGCTTTGCTGAAAGTGATGTCTTATTGCCCGGGCCAAGCGACACTGCCGATAATCCTCCTTACGGTTTTGTTGCAGCCAATCGCCAAATGTGCTTAAGTGGGGCAATTCCCCCTTTCAATGACTTCCTTCGAACTCTTCTTCTCCGGTTGACGATCTCTCCATTTCAACTTCATCCTAATGGTTATGCCATCTTGATGGGGTTATGTGTTTTGTTTAGAAGAACTCTTGATCGCCTACCGAGTTTTGAAGAAATTCGTTATCTGTGCTCGTTTACAAAGAGTAAAGATCATCCTTCACTCATTATTGTGAGAAGTGCCAGAAACCGCAAGCTCCTTTCCGATCTCACTGAAAGTGTTCATGGATTTTTGAACCAGTTTTTCTTTGCTCGCTGCCCTCCAGGGTTTTATGCCATCTGGAGAATAGGAAGTAAGACTAGTGTTTCCATTTTTTCGTTTTTGAAACTTTTTCCGAGATCCGAACTTTCAGTTGCTAACTTCATTCTTTGCTCTTTTCAGCACTTCCTCTCCCTTCTAGAGATCCGATTCATAAACAAGTTTTCGAGAGGTTGAGTGCCGTGGCTGCGGAAGAAAGGAGCATAAAATTTCTGCTGAAGGATGAATTTTTACACCAATACGGGCTTCTACACGCTTCTCGTTCTACGCATGCTCATGAAGTTCCAACAGAAGTTCCCGATTCTCCGACGAAAACTCCTGACGCCCCGGTTACTGTCGAACAACTCGCATCAAAAGAGTCTAATATTGAAGCTTCATTGGTGAAGTGTTCCACTTCTACCGACATTATGGGGTCATCCAGTAAGACGGTGCTTGCCCCGATCGAGGAAGAAGAAGAACCTTCACGGCCTCTCGGGGGGTTAGCTGATGTAGGAATTGAGAAAACAAGTCCCACCAAGCATGATGGTGACGATGTTTACGAGGGGTTGAGCGACATAATAGTGACTTCGCAGGAGCTTTTTAGAGATGACGTATCTAAAACTATCTCTCCTGTAATTGAGGCGACGTCTCTTCTTCGACAAACACCAACACAAACATCAACTCCTCATACCCAAGCTTTCATCACCTCTGCACCAAAGAGTGGTTTGTAGCTTAATGCGTGTAGCTTGCACATCACACAACACTTAGGATTTTCCAGCACATTTATGCACTTATCTTCTTGTACTTTAAAGACTTCTAAAGCTTATCTTTTCTTATTTCAGATTCTTCAATGACACGCGGCAGATCATATTACCAAGATTTCCAACGCTATGGGGGGCGTGGTCAATATGATTATCGGCGTTACTTTCCCTCCTATAGAGAGTCTGATGAAGAGAGGGCTGCTCGAAAGGCTCGTGAAAGGAGGGATGCAGAAGAGCGTCATGACAGAAGGGATAGGGATGAGCACCATGATTCTCTGCAGAGGAGTGATGACTCGCACAAAAGGAAATCTCACGACGATCGAGGAAAAGGTCATGTAGCTGAAGATTCAGGCAAACGAGCCCGACATGGTGAGAGACATGTTTCCACTATTCCCGAAAAGCCTACTGTCCCTGCCCCTCTTGACATTACTTCCGACTCTCCTGCTCTTGGGAAGGAGGACATCCAGACAATAATAAGCAGGCCCAAATTTCAAGTGGGACCGGGCCCTGCCACTTTACAAAGTCGTTTTCCGCAGTGGTGTTTAAAGGGTGTGAGGTTCGATCTCGACCTAGTCCCTATTGACAAGCCTGCTATGCTACGAAATCTTGACGCCGTTAAACTTGATATCGAGAGGATGTCAAACTGGCAGAAGCTTGTTGATGAGCTTCAACGAGTTAACCGCGCCAACTTAGAGGCTATGCTCACCATGGAAAATGATAAGGCTGAGTGGCAAAAGGTCCTTGAGCAGCACGACAACGAAATGAGGAGCATTACTTCCTACAACGAGGAGCTCGAAGCAAAGGTTGAGAAGTTGAAAGATGAGCTTGCTGCTTCCTCTACTTCATACTCTCAAAAAGAAGAAGTGCTTCTCAGACAAGTTAGAGATGCTCATGCTAGTCAGAGGGACGCCGAAGACAGGCTCGAGGTACAAAAAAGAATCAATGAAGGCTATGTCTTTGATATTGCTGAGCTTCAAAAGAAAAACAACTCCCAGGAGGCGGAGATACAAATGCTTAAGCTTCAGCTTGCCAAAACCGAAAGGGAGCGCGATGAGGCTGTCGCCGGCAAAATCGCAGCCGAAGAATCTCATGAGGCGACCAAAAATAGCTTCGGCTCAACATTATTCGACTTCTACTTGCATAGCGTCTTGGGTCGTGGAAGCCTCGCCTTTCTTGGTCCCAAGTATGAGATCACTTTAGCTGAAGTGTGGGAGGCCGCCCTCGATATGCTTGGTGCTGAAGGCGCTGGTTATGACGAGCCAGCCCTGGAAAGGCATTATTTTGATGAAGACGCTCGCGCTGCTCTTGCCAGGGGAAAGGAACAACTTGCCAAACTAAGAACCGAAGTGACGGAAGGGGACCAGCTGGGGAAAACCACTTCAACTACTCTAGTCCAGCCACCTTCTTCGTCTGAAGTCGACATTATTGGTTCCAGTTCCCATCTCGCATCTCCCACCAAAGTTACCGCTGATATTACAAGCACACAAGGTGGAGACGAGGGTGAAGAGAGCGCTGATGCGCAAGCTTATGAAGTCGATATCAGGAAACCAGCTTCTCCAGGTAACTTCACTGTTAATCTCGCTACTGTCAATTCTGCTCAAGCTGATTACTCGTTTATTTCACATGAGTTTCACGAGCTCCTTGGCTATTTTCTCAACCTTGACGAGCCTTCATCTCCTCTCTTTACTGACTTCATTGGTGAACCCTCATCTCCTCTTTTTACTGACTTTAACCTTTTTTCTTCTGTAGAGAAAGTACCAAGCACTGCTCAAACTTCTACTCCTCCGGTCATCCTTCCTTTATCTCCTCAGGCGGTGCCTCCTTCTGCCTCGCAACCTGGATCACAGGAGGAACAAATAGAGGCTCTTCACGGCTTGGATGATCCCATCGCTTCGCAAGAGCAGAAAGATGAGAGACCTGAGGGAGGTGACATTTCCCCGGAACGGACTCCTTCTGACGACATTGTTCTATCAAAACTTGTCACTCCGGGGAGTGAGTCTTCCTCACAAAGGAGAGAGAAGCGTGGGACATCAAAGAGGAGGGGGAAGAAAATCACCGCCACTGAAGAGGAGCCGGAAGTTGAACCGGTTACACCTGCCTCTCCTACTTCCCTTATACCCACTGGCCGACCTGAAAAGCTGGTTATTCAACCGAGTAAAGGGTCCAAAGGAGGGAAGAAGAAGTGAAGATTTTAGCTTTTTGCCTTTTGTATGAACTGGCCGAGAGTTGTGCGGGTACCGGCACCCGCTTTTATTTTGAAACCTGTATCTGCATTATAGTTGAATAAAATGATTCTTTGTTTGTACAAACTTCTGTTTGAATTTGAGAATGCATTTACTATTTATTTTTGCACAAGTTTGTTTATATAGTATTGCAGCGGGCTTATGGTATGTTGCTTGAGTATTACTTTACTGAGGCAGCTATACTACTATACCATGTTGCCCCCATACCTTAAGCTTGTTGCAATATTTTATACTTCGAGGGGACTTGCACTCTTATTTGTTAAAGAATAATTATTTTATTTTTTAAAGAAAATTTTTATTGAGTACAACTCCCTTCGTATAAGTTTTTACGCTTTGTCGTTCGAAGAAATCGCTTTTCTCTTTTGCTTATGTGCATATTTTACCAAGTGAATTCTTCTATGTGGTAAAGCGGACCTCTGAAGGGTACTTTAACTTCTTTTCTTTTTACAATCATTTTCCATTTGAAAGTTAAAGTACGCTTTTTGATGAGGAATTTTTTTTTTATACAGAATTGTACCTCTGAGGAGGGATTTTTCACGTTTCAACACTTGGAAGTTTTATTTCAATCTCGGTGAAACGTGTACCCCCAAAGAGTTGTGCCTTCGAAGAAAGCCTTCTCACGTTTCAACACTTGGAAGTTTTATTTCAATCTCGGTGAAACGTGTGCTTCCAAAGAGGTCTTCCTTTTTTTTTTTTTTTTTTTTTTTTTTGATTGTGTCCCCGGGAGGGGGTCGTACCTCTAAGGGGGGATTTTTTTTACGTTTCAACACTTGGAAGTTTTATTTCAATCTCGGTGAAACGTGTACCCCCAAAGAGTTGTGCCTTCGAAGAAAGCCTTTTCACGTTTCAACACTTGGAAGTTTTATTTCAATCTCGGTGAAACGTGTGCTTTCAAGAAGGTCTTTGTTTTTGCATTTCAACTTTGGTGAAGTGAAATCCCGAAGAGCGGTTGTTACACTTCAACTCCTGGCGAAATGTGCCTCCGAAGAGGGCTTTTATTTTGTTTACATTTCAACTCTGGTGAAGTGAAATTCCGAAGAGCGGTTGTTACACTTCAACTCCTGGCGAAATGTGCCTCCGAAGAGGGCTTTTATTTTGTTTACATTTCAACTCTGGTGAAGTGAAATTCCGAAGAGCGGTTGTTACACTTCAACTCCTGGCGAAATGTGCCTCCGAAGAGGGCTTTTATTTTGTTTACATTTCAACTCTGGTGAAGTGAAATTCCGAAGAGCGGTCACAACACTTCAACTCCTGGTGAAATGGGCCTCCGAAGAGGGCTTTTATTTTGTTTGCATTTCAACTCTGGTGAAGTGAAATCCCGAAGAGCGGTTATAACACTTCAAATCCTGGTGAAATGTGCCTCAGAGAGGGTTTTCATCGCCTGGAAGTTACTCTCTCATGGTTGGAGGGTCATGACTCCTCCAATCTTTTTTGTTGAGTAGAGAACTTTCTTTTTTGTGGCGTATGACCCATTAGAGGTCTTTTATCCTCCGAAGAGTTGCGCCTCCGAAGAGGACTTGTGCCGCTGATGGTAGCTTTGGTTGTTCCTCTGTTCACTTGCTTATGCCTTTTCAGCGATCCTCTTTTTTTTTTTTTTTCAAGTTTTCATTCCCCTTTCTCTCACAAGTGGCTTGTTTAATCCAAGGAAGTGTACTTCATTGCCAGGCAAGTTCGTGAGAACGGGCACTAGCTTCCTAATTGGATGTTTGTTTGTTCAAACAATCTCAATTTATCAGCAAGGGCTCGTTTCTATCGAAATCATTAGCCGTTCAATTGAAGTATTTCCTATCTAGGATTTGAATTCGGGGTCTTTGTGACTTGAAATTTGTTTGTTGAATGATGGTGAGAATCGCTCGGTCTTATTATGCGCAAGTTTTATTTCCATTGTCTGCAAAAATTTAAATCGACATTTTAGCAATACATTTTATGTATTTTTATATCGAAAACAAAGCAAACATATAATGATAATAAGGAACACAAGATTTATAGTGGTTCGGCCATGAAATTGGGCCTACATCCACTTTATATTCTTTCATTATTTACTTGCATCAGTTTCACAATTGCTTTCAATTACAAGAATCATACATTCATAATTCTTTTTACAATTTTTCAACAAAATTTTCAAGTAAAGTATGGACGCAAGTGGTTGCTGTTCCATGCCCTTGGAATTTGATCTCCATCAACGGTGGTGAGCTTGAATGTGCCGTCAAGAAGCTTCTGACCTATTACATATGGTCCTTCCCAATTTGGCCCAAACACACCTGTCGCGGTCATAATTCTTTTCAGGACTAGATCTCCAATTTCAAAGCTGCGTTGACGAACTTTGGAATTGAAATGTCTGGCTATCCTTTGCTGATGAGCTGCAACTCTGAGGTTAGCTTCATCTCTTTTTTCATCAAGGAGATCCAGCGCTTCAAGTTGCAACTTTTCATTTTCTGCTTGATTGAAATGGATTCTTCTGTGTGAAGGGACCTCTGTTTCAACCGGGATCATTGCTTCCGATCCATATGCTAACGAAAAAGGAGTATGCCCAGTTGCAGTTTTGTGAGTAGTTCTGTATGCCCATAGTGCAAGTGGTAGTTTATCGACCCAACCACCTTTTGCTCTTTCGAGTTGCTTTTTGATGGTTGATTTGATGATCTTGTTCACTGCTTCCACTTGCCGTTTGCCTGCGGATGAGCTACTGCCGAAAAGCTTTTCTGGATTTTGAATCGTTTGCAAAAATCCTGGAATTCCTCGCTTTCAAACTGAGTACCATTGTCTGTGATTATTTTCTGAGGCACACCGTATCTGCAAATGATATTCTTGGTCACAAAGCTTATCATTTTCTTAGAAGTGATAGTAGCCAATGGTTCAGCTTCAGCCCACTTAGTAAAATAATCAACTGCAACAATAGCATATTTAATCCCTGATTTAGCAGTTGGTAGCGGCCCAATGAGATCCATTCCCCAAATTGCAAATGGCCATGGACTGACCATCTGTGTGAGTTCGGTAGAAGGTGCTCTAGGAATTTTGGCATATCTTTGGCACTTGTCACATTTTCGGGAGTAATCTGCGGCATCCCGATTGATTTCTGGCCAAAAATATCCGTATCGGAGAATTTTCTTTGCTAATGTTTGACCACCTGAATGATCACCACATTCTCCTCCATGCACTTCAGCTAGGATTGTTTTGGACTCTTCCCGGGATACACATCGAAGCAATGGCATTGAGAATCCCCGTCTGTACAATCGGCCATCCTGAATTACATAGCGAGAGGCCTTCCTTAATAGCTTTCGTCTCTCTATCGAGTTTTCCGGCAGAGAACCTCTGAGTAGGTAATCCAGTATTGGAGCCATCCATGACTCTTGCTCTTGAGATACATTCATAATCCAGTTTATATCCATTTCGTCTATACTTGGCGCTGAAAGGACTTCTACAGGGACCAATCCCAATAGTTGAGCTTCACCAGAACTTGAATATTTTGCGAGGGAATCTGCCTTCATATTTTCTTCCCGAGGAATGTGGCTTATTGAATAGTGATCGAGTTCACATAGGAGTTCCCAAGCCTTTGACAAGTAGGAAGGCAGATTTCCACCTTTTGCTTGAAATTCCTTCTTGACTTGGCATACAATAAGCTGGGAATCACTGAAAATTTGTAGTGCTCGAATGTTTAGCTCTTTAGCGATTTTCAGACCTGCAATAAGAGCTTCGTATTCTGCTTCATTGTTTGTTGAAGGAAATTCCAGTCTTAGTGCATAACATAATGATCGACCTTCAGGAGTTTCAAGTACCACTCCGGCTCCAGAACAGTAGTCATTTCTTGCGACATCAACATACATCTTCCACTGGATTGGAGAATCATTGATCGCTTTTTCCTCACCATTATCTTTCTCTGTGAATTCTGCAATGAAATCAGCTAAAGCTTGTCCATTGATTGCTTTTCGGGGGTGATAGGTGATGTCATATTGACTAAGTTCAATGTTCCATTTTAGAAGACGACCCGAAGTTTCAGGGCGAAACAGGACTTGCTTCAGAGGTTGATCAGTGAGTACTTTGATAGGATGAGCTTGGAAATATTGCCTCAGTTTCCTCGATGCAACTAGTAGGCAATAGGCGAGTTTTTCCAACTTGGAGTAATTCAGCTCTGCCCCAGTGAGTCTTTTGCTGATATAGTAAACTGGATGTTGAATCCTTTTGTCTTCCCGTATCAGCGCTGCACTTAGAGCATGAGATGATACTGCCAGGTATATAAGAAGATCCTCACCATTGCCTGGCCTAGAAAGTATCGGAGGCGTTTCCATATGACGGATCAACTCTTCAAAGGCTTTTTGGCATTCGGGAGTCCATTCAAAGTTCTTCTTTCCTTTTTTCAGGGCATCGAAGAATGGAATGCATTTATCAGTAGCTTTGGAAATGAACCGACTCAAAGCGGCGACCTTTCCGTTGAGACTTTGCAATTCCTTCTTCGTTCTAGGAGCTTTAACTTCTTTTAAGGCGGTAATTTGAGCTGGACTGGCCTCAATGCCCCTAGCACTGACGATAAAACCTAAGAACTTTCCGGATTCGACCCCAAATGTACATTTAAGAGGGTTAAGTTTCATTTTGTATTTCCGAAGGACTGCGAACATTTCTGCTAAGTGTTCAATGTGATCCGCTGCTTTCCTGGACTTTACTAACATGTCGTCGACATAGACTTCCATAGTTTTGCCCAATTGCGGTTTGAACATAGCATTAACAAGTCTTTGGTAGGTTGCCCCTGCGTTTTTTAATCCGAAGGGCATAACTCTGTAGCAATAAAGTCCAACATCTGTAATAAAGCTTGTATCCTCCTGATCCGGCTCATGCATCATGATTTGGTTATAACCGGAGTAGGCATCCATGAAGGATAACAATTCATGTCCCGCAGTTCCGTCTACCAGTTGATCGATCCTGGGTAATGGGAAGCAATCTTTGGGGCAAGCCTTGTTTAGATCAGAAAAATCGATGCACACTCTCCATTTTCCATTAGCTTTCTTGACCAACACAGGATTTGAAACCCAATTCGGATATGTAGATTCTTTGATGAAGTTATTTTCCATAAGTCGATCAACTTCTTCTTTTAATGCTGCTGACCTTTCTGGACCTTGGGTTCTTCTTTTCTGTTTAACTGGCGTAAACTTTGGGTCAATATTCAGAGCGTGTACTGCAACTTCTGGGGATATCCCACACATATCGGCATGAGTCCAAGCAAAGACATCCAGATTTGCTCTCAGGAAAGATATCAAAACATTCTGAATTGACACATTAAGCTGTGAACCCACATTCAACACCTTATTTGGGTCCTTCGGGTCAACAGGTACCGGAATTGTCGTTTCCACCGGTACTACTCTATTCTCCCCTGTACTGGTTTTTCTGGGATCCATTTCTTTCCGTGCCCCGCTGTGCTCATCAGTGCAGGGTCCGCTCTGTAATTGCTACAAAGCTGGTTCCTTGATGCGGACTGGAGTTGCCGCATCCTTTCCCATTTCCCTTTTTCTTGACTCTCGCAGCTCTGTCCAATAGCATTCTCGCGCAGCATTTTGATCCCCTTTTATAACTCCTACTCCATTGTCAGTAGGGAATTTAATAGTGAGGCACCACGGGGCTAGGATAGCTTTGAATGCTGCGAGTGTTGGACGGCCAAGAAAAGCATTGTAGGCAGAAAACTCATCGACAATCACAAATGTTTGCTTTCGGACCACTTTCCTTTCTCCTTCCCCAAGTTCTACAAACAAATCGATGGTTCCTACTGGTTGCTTTGGCTCCCCAGTGAAGCCCACGATTTTCTGTGATGAGGCTTGCACATCGATCATAGGGATTTTCATCTGGTCAAATGTCTTTTTGAAGAGGATATTACATGATGCTCCGCAGTCAATGAGGACTCTTCTGACAATGGCTGGTCCAATACCAACCGAGATGACCAAGGGATCTAAAGTAGGAGCTTCAATACCTGTAGAATCTCTGGCTCTGAAAATAATATCATCACTGAAAGTTTTTTGTTGTTTAAGGGGCGTAGTGTCTTCTAGAACAAAGACGTTTTCTTCGGCTGGAGCATATTTCAAAGCCCTGGAATATCTCTCCATCTCACCCCAACTCTTGCCAGCTGGGTGAGGTCCTCCTGAAATGACATTGATAACGGGCCTTCCAGATTCATGCCCCGTAGCTTTCTCTCCTGCCCCAGGCTGATGAACAGGGGCCCGCTGCCCCTGACTTGACGATGCAGGATTGTTGCTATTCTTTTTTACGAATTGCTGCAACTTGTTTTCTCTTAGCAACTCTTCAATCAGATTTTTCAGCTGGCGGCATTCATCAGTTTCATGACCTGGTTGATTGTGGAAGCGGCAGAATTTCCCACTTTGTATGGCTTTTCTCCCAGTTCTCAAAGGGATAGGTTTAGGGAAATCGACGGAATCTTTAGTGGCGAGGTAGATGTGCTCCGGTGTATGTGATAATGGAGTATATTCTAATGGCTTGAAGGATCGGGGCTTCTTCAGAGTACCCTGTTTCTTCCCATTACTATTCTCCCTTTTTTGCCCCACCGATTCATTCTTGCGTGGAGCGACAGTGTTGTCTTCTGCTTTTTCCAACACTGTCTTTACTGGTAAAGGACGGCTTTCCACGCGAATGAATTCGTCTGCTTTTTTGTAGAACTTTTCGAGAGAGGTTGGCTCCTTCATATTTAACCATTTCCCAAATTCGCTTGACTTATCGATAGCCCTCATCAGATAAGTCAATATCATTCGTGGTTCAGCATTGTCCACCTCAGCCAGTGCTATATTGAAGCGGTTCAAGAAGGATCTGATAGACTCACCAGGATTCTGCTCTAAACTCGATAGTGACATAATATCCTTGGCCTTCGAAGCATACAGTCTAAACTGCTCCTTGAATTTTCTGGTCAAGTCTGAAAACTGATCGATAGATCGGACTGGTAACTTGGTGAACCACAGTAAAGCCACGCCTTCCAGGTATACGGGGAAATATCGGCACTTTATTTCATCGGAGGCCCTGGCACCTGTCATGTGCCAGTCATATTTATACAGGAACTCATTCGGATCACTCGTCCCTTTGTAAGCTGGAATAGTCGGAGGGACAAACTTCCTTGGAAATTCCGCCTTCAAGATTTTTTCAGTAAACGGAGTTTTACTTGGAGCGAAACCCCATTCCTTCTCATCTTCAACCCTTTGCATACTTTCTTTCATGATCTGCCGGACCATTCCAGAAAGATATTCCTCATCATGCCGAGTTCTAGATCCACCGGCGTCAGGTACTGCCTGCTCAAAGGGACTAGTAGGCCTTTCAGGAGCATTCCTTTCATTAACATCATGAATGTTGCCAGCATAGTTCCTTTCATTACCAGCCGGTTGATTGTTTGCCCCAAGTAAGTCGTTCAACTTATTCAGAATCAGAGCATTCTGGGCACTTTGAGCCTCTAGTTGTGCATTTTGGGCGTTTATCTGCTGGTTTAGCCCTAGAATCACAGCATCCAATTCCGCTTTTGTAACTCCAACAGACGGAGTGGGTAGATTAGGCACAGGGGAAGCGGAGGTTCCCTCTTAAATGTTCCCTGATCTGATAGATCTACTTTTCCTTCCAGGAGCCATAATCTCAGATATACTTCTGGTTTTTAAGGAAATTCTTTCTTCAAATCTCTGCGAAGCAATGATGACAGCTGTCCTGAGTTCAATTCTCAGTGAAAGCACCAAAAATGTTAACGCTTAAATTTGAACGCTAACACCCCGGTGTGTGAAGTATAGTTGTGAAAGCACCACCCGATAGATCGGGAAAGAATTATAAGCAAGTAATAGCGGAAAAGCAGTAAACAACAGCAATTTTATAGTGGTTCGGCTTATGGGTATAGCCTACGTCCACTTTAAGTACTTTTATTGATGATCACGTTACAAGTTGATACAAATCTTCTCAAGTACAACACATTTTGAATTACAAAAGACTTAGAACAAGTAACTCAAACTTCGATGTTGACAAAAATCTTCAAATCCATGGTGGATGTAGATGATTTCTTCGTGAAGTTCTTTTAGACGTTCTTTGAATCTCAAAAAGCTTTAAGTGTTGAAGTAGTCTGGAATTCGGCAGAGAAATGGTGCTTGAAATTGATTCACCAAAGTCCTTTGAATGTTGGTGATGGTCGTGTATTTATAGAGGTTCTCGGTGTTGAGTTATAGGTAGTAGCCGGGTCAAACTGGGTCGTGAGTTGGTGCCGAGCTAGGCTAGGTCGAAGGTCGCCCCCTCTCTCTTATGCATGGTCTTCAGTTTAAGTTGACGTCATGTGCTAAGTCCTAGGTCGTTACCGAGATAATGTGTTACGTGTTAAACTCCTGCGCAACTTCACTCCTCAAATCCATAGATCGGTCACGACTCATCATAAGTCATAAGCCGGCCACGGTTTAGATTGGATGAGTTTGTGCCTGATAGTTAAGTCGGCAAGCATCTTGGATAGTTAAATCGGTAAATAGGTTAAGTCGGTGGGCTTTTATAAGTTTTTAGATCGGGTCCTTCTAAGGCACTAGATCGGTAGCTGCCTTAGGTCGTAAACCTTGTAAAGTACTAGGTCGGCTTCCATACTAGGTCGGAACTCTCCTTAGGTCGGCATAGCCTCGTTAGACCGGCATCCCTTCATGCCTTAGATCGGTATCATTTGGGTTAGCATGCTTCATAAGGTTAAACAGTTAAGTCGTCATCCCTTCAAGCCTTAGGTCGGTGTCCTTGTAATTCCCCTTAGGTCGGTAACCCTATTAGGCAGTTAGGTCGGCAACCATGTTAAGTCGGACCCTTTGTTATCTCTTAAGTCGTTAGGCCAGTCTCTTTTGAGGCACTAAGTCGGCACCCGTGATAAGGCATTGGATCAGTACGATTCTTAACCAGTTAGGTTGGCATCGAATTAAGTCCTGAGCTCTTAGATCGGCAAACCCTTTGGGTTGTTAGGTCGGCATAGCCTTAGGTCGGCAACTCCTCTGGGTCGTAACTTTCGGCCGAGGCAGAGTTAACACTATCCATGTGCTACCCCATGTGCTCTTGGCTTATAGTTTGATGGCGAGTTTTGTTTTGATTTGCTTAAGAAAATATCTAGACTTTTGTTTATTTACCTTTAGTAAATTTATAAATATGAACAGTAATTTTACATGTAGATGTATGTGTATACATAGGCATGTACATAGGTTTATAAAATGTAGTGAATTTTATATATATCTATAAAACTAGTATATACGTTTATAAAATCAACTATTATCATTATACAATTATTATAATGAATTATTTATCATTTAAAATAATTATTTGAATATTTGTATCCATAAAATCTCTTTCTTTAAATGCTCATTTTTTAAACGATGACATCATTGATGACACCATAATTATTTTATTTCCTAAAGTGGAAAAAAAAATTATTACTTGTTTTGTTAAATAGTCAAGTATGTGTGTAAATAAATCATTCATGAATTTTGACTATAAAAACCTGTTTATCGATAAAAGGATTTTGGTCATCTTATCTATTTTTTTTCAAAGAATATATTTTTGTAAACAATTTCCCACAACAAGATCACCGTTATTATTTATCACATAAAACATGATTATTTATGTTTAATAAACCTATATTCGAATAATTAAATTTAATTAAATATTCCAATTCAAAGTAATTTAAATTACGGGTCGTTACAAACTAGAACAATATTTTAATCCTATCACTTGTATTGGTGCTTCTATAGCTGGATGAATACCTTGTTATAACATATAATATTTTCATTGCTTGACATTTTCAACGTATTGTAACATTTTTATCAATTGCTATAAGCGAATGAATACTTCTTTTTAGAATGATTGGTTATTTTTGCAGTTTATCAATTCCTATACGGTTTACTAATTGCATGTTTAGTGTTATAGATTCTATGACAGTTTGAACTTGATGGACCACTTCTTGTATTTTGTTATTTAAATTGTGACTATTTATTTCATGGTGTTTTGCAATTTTATTTTTGGAAATTAGATGCAGTATAATAGTTTTTAGCGTTATATTAGTTATCAGTATATGAATCTTTTACTATTACTTTTACTTAGAAAGTATTATTTGCTTAAATTTCACTAACATGAGAGATATAATTCTATAGACCACATGTATTATATGTTTTGACATGTCATTTTCTCAATAAGTAAATACTTGGATAATCATTTTAAAAAAGAATTCAAGCTGAATTTTTGTTTGTGATATTTATCATTTGAACTTGTGATCTTTTTTTCACATCTAAACATTAGTTTGGTTTGATAATTTATTTAAAGTCGTAGTTTTTAAATTATATTGTTTTTTATTTAAACCTGTATACATACTATGCATGTCCATTGGCTGTGTGCAATAAAACCATGAGAAAATTCATTTTAGTGTGAAATAACGATTGTGTGCATTGACAAAAATAAAACCACTTCACGTAGTAAAAATATATGGTTCGTAATTTCTCAAAGTGTTGTTAAATTGTGGGGAATAGGATGACAAAAATAACCATCCAATGTTTGAAAATAGTATCAGCCATTTTAGACAATCCAAAAGCTTTAAATGAGAAAAATAACTTCCATGGCTGCCTTTGATCAGATCAAGGGGCAAACCTCTCAAAATCAAAATCCTCCTCCCAATCCCAATCCTCATTCAAATCCAACACTAGAGCTATCAGACCAATAATAGATGAAGAGGGCTATCAATTAGTGAACCGTCGTAGAAATGACAGCAAGCAAAATTTGCAAATAAGCCAGCAACTTAACCATTCCATTTCAAGAATAGATTTATTCCAAGACCTAGATCCCAGAATGTAGCATTGGGATTAGGAAACATGGTTTATGATGCAAGATTTAGGTATCAGAATAGAAATATAGGAATGACGGCTCTTGCTCCAAGGTTGGAGGGCACGGTTCAGTTGTAGGCCAAAGCCAAAACACCATCTTCATAGGCTTATATGTTGAAAAATGGCAGCCTAACCTCAGAATTGGATCTTGATTACGTCGCTCCAATTACCATTACTGGTAGAAAGGTTGTAGCTATGAAGGAAGAGGTCGGTGGGTGGACAGAAAACAAAATGGATAACTCTATAATTGCCTATATTTTTGACGATCGTCCACTATTTCATCATTTCAAAGCGTTCGTGACAAGAACATGGAATCCTTCAAGTAACTTTGAGATTTATGGTAGAAATAATGGATTTTTCATTATAAAATTCACAAACCATGTAGACTGTCTATAAGCCATAAATGGTAGCCCTTACTTTCTTTTTGGAAAACTTTTAATTCTGAAAAAGTGGACAACGAAAATAAATCTTGAGAAAGATCTGTCTTTGACATTACACATATGGATCAGGCTTCCTGATTTAAACCTGAGATTATGGGATAAGGAAACATTTAGTGAATCACTAGTTTAATAGGTATTCTAGTTAAATTAGATGAGCAAAATGCAAAGTAAACTCGACTTAGTTATGCCAGAGTTTTTTGTTGAAATAAAAGCACATATTGAATTACCAAAAGAAGTATATATATTATGCATAATGGCGAAAATCCTGTGAATGGATTCCCCCGAAATGTAATACATGTATATGTTCTGAGCATGATCAAGAAAACTATAGCGTGGAAAGAAATATCTTACATGGAAAAAGCATTGCATGATGAAATTAGTAAATAAAATAAGGCATGTGATGCAAACATGAAAATTCTCCTGAAGTGAATAGAGAAAATATGCAGTTGCCAATAGAAGTTGAAAATGAAAACTTGGAAAGTGATGTTGGTTTGAGATTTCCTACTATTGCAGATAAGGGATAAGTTCGAACAACAAAATCTCCTAATGTGAATAAAGAAAATATGTAATTGCCAGAAGAAGTTATAAATAAAATCTTAGAAAGTGATGTTGGTTTAGGAATACCTACTGTTGTAAAGGAAATAAGTTCTGAAAACAATGGAAATTTGGAAACCACTACGGTATTGGAAAAAGGAAAAGATGAATACGAGAAATCAGTAACGGTGGTTGAAACAAATTCAGAAAAATGATTTGAAAGACAATGAAACAGCAGTTATAGATTCATTAACAACAGCCGAGACAGCAGCAGTCTTAGAAGATATTACTAAAAGCATGCAGGTACCATCTGCACTACTGCAAGGGTATAATTTGCTCATCTAATTTAAATCTAATACAAACCACTACGGTTATATTTGTATTTCTTTTCTTTTTGTTAGTTAGTTCATTTTCTCATTTTCTAGCTTAAACACACTCTCGACTTTGGTATAATTTGATTGAGTAGGAAATTTAAATCAACAATTCCCTGTGGATCGACCCGTATTCGCCACGTTCTACATTCGTACACCGTGCGCTTGCGGTTATTTTTTAATTTAAATTCGTTCGACGGTTTTCTAAACCGATAGAATTTCCGTCGACGAACACTAAACCTTGAAAGGATAAATCCAAATCAAATTTAAAGAATTAGGAATATTCAATCTAAATAAAAGGCTCTTGGAGAATTACTAAAATTACTACTAGCAGACTTACAGGGGAAACATTCCTAGAAGATACTGATTATGAAAAACAATTATTAAAATTCAATTATGTGATATATGTATGTTGGAAGAATTTGCTACCAAATACATAGGCCTACCTTTTCATTTAAAGAATAATGACCAAAAGGTGTTTTGGGTAAAAGGCTTTTTTACAAAAAGGTGTTTTTCAAGTGTGTGATTTATTGCTGATTTCACTGATTTGATTTTGGGTGCGTGAATAATTGTGGGGTGATAATAGTTTGGGGTGGATGCTTACATTTGGGCTATGGGCAATTTCTTTTTTAGTTTAAAGTGAATAATTGTTTGTTTTGCTTTGTTTTGTAGGCTTCTTTGTTAAATAAAAATAGTTCTCTTTTATTTACTTAAAAAGAAATTTTTTTTAGTTTGGGTGATTTGGGGTAATTCATGTTTTGTTTAGTGGATGTGTGAGTATGATTTATTGAATCATTTTGTGTTTAATTTTTTTTTTAAGTAAAACCCTACTTTTAAGTTTCCTTTCAAAAAAATAAGTTATATATATCTTGCTTTATTTCAGGTTGCCAAAGCAGAATTACAGAAAGAGCAAAAGTGCTTGTTAAATAAATTGCTTGATTTGAAGTGCTTGCCGAAAAAAAAAACTGCTTGCTTGCTTATAAAATTTTATGTTTTAGTTGTCTTGCATTGTTGTTTATTTGCATTTTAAGAAGAAAAAAAAATTAAAAAAAAAATTCAAAATCAAAAGCAAAAACAAAAACAAAATTTCATTCTAGTTGCATTGTTAATACACGTTTTATTTAGCTTTGCATTTCATCTTAGAATTTGATTAAATAATAACTCACTTAATTGTATATTGACAGTTGTCTTCTTTGAACAATTTAATTTCTTGGTGTCTAGGCTACGGCAGAGTAATAACCATTTATAAATATTACGGTGATTTGTAAATATTATGGTGGTTGTTCCTCTGAAGGTACTTAAACCTTCGGCTGCATTGCTACGGTGATTCGTGGTGCACCGATAACCCCTGCCCGTTACCTGGCTGAGAAATATTTTTGTTGATTTAAGACAGTGTGTGTGACTATACAATTTTGTGTTAACTTAGGATAAATCATTTGTAATTAACCCTTACATTCATTTAGTTGCATTAGTTCATGCATATTAAAAAAAAAACCAAAAAAATTCAAAATCCAAAACTAAAAAAATTCTAAAAATTCCTTTTTCTTTGAAATTTTTAAATCCTTTTCTTTGAAATTTCAAAAAAATCCAAAAAAAAATTTAGAAAAACCAAAATTCAACAAAAAAAATTGAAAAATAAAAACAAAACAAAAATCGATTTTCCTTTTTAAAAATAAATTTTCTTTGTAAATATTTTCCGTTTATAAAAAAACACCAAAAAACATTCTTTAAAATGTCTGAATTTCCATATTCACTTGAATTTTACAATAGTTGTGAAAATCAATATAATCCATACGATTTCCGTCCAAATTCGTTTGGATAGTTTAACAACAACTGTTGTGTAAATAATTCAAATTTCGAACAACAAAATTTTCAAAACGATGACCAACCTTCGACTCTTGAAAATAGCATTGAAATGATTTCATCTTTACTCGAACTTTCTACACGACAAAATCAAGAGATAAATGATTTATGTAATTCTTATTTTTGTATAACTCGAGTCAAGGATTTCAAAATTTGAATTCAATTCAAAATTCAAACGATTACGATTATAATGCATGCCAATTTAATTTCGAACTCCAAAATGAATTTCAAACTCAATATAAAAATGGGAACAGCTTTTCAAACGAATTTGGCAATGGGAATAATCTTGACCATGTTACGAGTGGAAATTTTTGTTCTCAACAAATCCAAATCGAAAATTCTCAATTTAATAACTACAAATTGGATTTTGTTGAACAAATGAATGAAATTTACGATGATCACACGAATTTGTGGTTTGAAACTTATATGAAACAACGTGAACAACAAAATCAAATCTCAACGTGTGATGAGTCAAGTGATAATCCATCTTTTACCATAATTGACGATTTTCAAACAACAACTTTTGAAACTGAAAATAACAATCTTAATAAAGTTGTTGAAAACACGGTAATTGAGTTGGATTTCAATTCTTTTGAGGGTGAGAAACTCGATTTAAATTTCGATCTTCCTTTTTCTGAAAATTTGAATACAACAACTTTGGATTTTGAAATGGATATATGTGATGAAGTTGTTGATAATTCAAAAAAGGAAGACGGATTTAATGAACATGAATTCTTTGGACTTTTCGAAAATGAGTTGTTAAATTATGAAGGGGAAGATTTACATCACCATTTTGATTTTGAAATCAATAATTTTGAAGAATTTTTCAATGACAAACTTGAATTTCAATTTGGTGAAAATAAACTTGAATTTCAATCACTTGTTTTATCTGCCCCAAAAATCATCGAAAACAAAACAACTCACTCAATTTTCAATAAAACAACATTCGTTTCTCGAAATCAACATTCAACTTCAAAATCTTTTATGGCTTGGTTTTTCGAGCTTAAGCTGTGTCTCGTATACTCGACGAGACAAATGAATCGGTTTTTGGAAGACCGTTTCATTTACTTTTTGACAATATACTTTCTGATCTCGTGTAAATACCGTTTATTTTCATGTAAAAAATAATAAACATCCCTTTCACTTGGGTTGACTAACACAGTCAAAATCAAGTGTGGGGGGAGATTCATCTTCTTCTTGATTTTTCAGGATTAATTTTTCATTTTTCTTCCAAAAACTCAAAAAAAAAATCCAAAAACAAAAGAAGAATTTATTTTTAGTGTTTTTGATTTATTTTTAAAGAAACAATATAGGATAAACATATGGTTTTGGTTTATTAAATTGAAATTATTGAAAATTTATTTGTTGTCTTAAAAAAAATAAAAATGAAGTTTGATTATAAATAACAATGGTTTAACTAGTATATAGGATTCATACGTGTTAATTATGAAATACATCCTAATTGAAAATCTTTGTTTTAAAAGTGGTGAATTTAAAGTAAAGGATATAACATTTTTTTTGTCTTCTAAGTTAAATAGTGCTAAGATGATTTTGCAAAACTCTCTCTCTCTTAAAAAAAATTATAAAATAAAAATAAAAAAAATAATACATCCAAAGTTCACTCTCATTTAAAAGTCCTCATGGTTATGCATGGGTGAATTATTTGGAATTTTTGATTATGTGTTTTCATACTCATTTAAAAGTCCTCACGGTTATGATGTATGGAAAACATGTAAAGAAAAGACTTAATAAAAACCACATACGGTCGATAGTGTATGCGTGAAAGTGTGTGCACTCGCCATGCTCTGTACTCCCCTCACATAAGCCCGAAAGGCAGTGCATGGGTGGTATATCTGGCCTAAGTTTACCTGAGCTAGGTGTGTAGTTTTTCTTGCAAATAATGAGAGAGCAAGCAATTGAAATCCTAGCACTATTTTTACTTATTTGATTTGATTTGTTATTGAAAAGAAATGAAAATACCACTTGGATAAACTTTGATAATCAACTAAGGATCCATTTTATAATTACACTTTGTTATCAATAGAAACAACAAGTTAATATTGTCTATTTGTTATGATAACTTCATTTTTGTTGGAAATTTTGACCAGTAAATGACATAAATTTTCAAGATAATAACCAAAGCCTATATTTAACTTATTCATGTCAATTTTTTAAGATTCATGTGTATAACTTTGAAAATTTGGAGAGTCGAATTTCTGCAGATTTAAAACTTGGGAGTTACCAAATTAATGTTCACTCTCCACACATTTCAAAACTCCCGATTCATGAGCCTAATTTCGATAATTTCGAGGGTCGACACCGGCAGATAAAAGAGTCAAACTTTACAGGATTCAATTTCAAGATTTAAGATTGTAGAATCGAAATTTTAAAAAATCTATATTTAAGATATATAAACCTTTTACAATTCTATCTTAAGGCTTTCATGACGAAAGTCCAAAATATTTGATTCAAAATTCAAGAGAAGAACCTTTATGAATTTAAAATTCCAGATTCAAAATTTCAGAAGCACATAAGATTTTTTTTTTACAAAACTCTTGAAACAAAATTCTAAATATTCAAAAATTTTCAGATTCATGAATCAAGAGTTTCCAAAATCAGTTTTCACGTTCTGAACATTTCGATATTTTGGATTCATGGGTTTAACATTGACAATTCGAGATTCGAATTTCTGCAGATTTAAGATTCGTATTTTAGCGAGTTCAATTTCAAGATCGAGGTTTCAAATTCAGGCTTTCCAAATTCAAATTTCCACGATTCAGCTTAACATGATTCAACTTTCGAATATCTCAAAGTTTAGTGCTCGCGAGTCAGTCTATGAATAGTTCAAGAGTGAGAATTTAATATTTTCAACATTCAAGGTTAGAGATCAAATATTTGAAAATTTCGAAGTTTCAAAATTTCAGATCCCTTGATTCAACGTTAGAAAATCCATGGTATTGGTTCCGGATATTGTGCTTTTTTAAGATTCATTCATTCCTTCATCGTCCATGTTTCAAAATTCTACGATTTTTGTTTCATGATTCAAAAAATTTCAATATTGAAATTCTTAGTGAAGACTCGAATTTTTCAGTTATTATGATTCAAAATTTCCACGAATCAAGGTTCAAACGTAACAACAATTAAGATTGAGGATTCAAACTTTTTAAAATTCTAGATTCAAGCTGTAAACATTTAAGGATTCTACATTATGGATTTCTACAGGATTCAATTTCAGGATTTAAGATTGTAGATTCAAAATTTTGAAAAACCTATAGTTAAGATATAAACCTTTTACATTTCTATCTTAGGGCTTTCATGATGAAAGCCTAAAATAATTACTTCAAAATTCACGGTAAGAACTTTTGTGATTTAAATTTCAGATTCAAAATTTCAAAACATGTAAGTAAAAATTTCACAAAATTCACAAAACGGAACTCTAAAAGTTCAAAAATTTTAAGAGTCAAACATATTAGATTCATGAATCAAGAGTTTCCAAAAATCAATGTTCACGTTCTGAACATTTCAATATTTTGAATTCATGGGTTTAACTTTGACAATTTCGAGATTTGAATTTCTGCAGATTTAAGATTCGTACTTTAGCTAGTTCAATTTCAAGACCGAGGATTACAATTCGTGTATTCGAGATTTAAACATTTCAGGATTGAACATTCAAACTTGCTAGGAATATATTCAAAGCACAAGCCTTTTCAAGATCTATATTAGAGCTTTTATATTAAATATCCCAGATTTACGGCTTAAAGTTTAACAATCAAAATTTATGGGAATCAAGATACAGATTCAAAAAGTCAATAATCAAGTAAGCTCAAACTTTTCAAAATTCACGGTTCGAACTTCTAAAAATTCAAAATTTTAAAGATTCAAAATTCAAAATATTAAATTTTCAATCACATTTTTCTCAATCAAATGGTACAGATTTCACACTTTTCATAATCCCAAATTCCAACATTTGAGGATTTAAGAGCCAAACTTTTCAAGAATCAAGAATCGTTTACAAGATTTGAAATTTATATTTTCATGGTAAGTACGCAAGATTCAAGATGGTTCCATTCGTTCATCGTACAAGTTTCGTAATTCTATGATTTTTATTCCATGATTCAAAAAAATTCAATATTGAAATTCTTAGTGAAGACTCGAATTTCTCAATTTCCACTATGAATCAAGGTTCAAACATTTCAAGAATTAAGATTGAGGATTCAAACTTTTTAAAATTCTTGATTCAAGATGTAAACGTTTAAGGATTTCTACGTTACGGCTTTCATTATGAATATCCAATAAAAATATGGCACGAAATTCATGATTAGAAAATTGGAAAGTTTGAAATTCTAGATTTAAAATTCACAAATACTTAAGTAAAAACTTCATAAAATTCGTGATCGAAGTTCTACAATTTCAAAACTTAAAACTGGAACATAAAGGATTCAAGAATCAGGAGTTTCCATGAAATCAGTGTTCTCCTTCTGAACATTTTCAATATTCAAAATTCATGAGACTTTGACTTCTACATGATTTGAATTTCGACAGATTTTAGATTTGTACTTTTCTTGATTCAATTTCCGGTTTCAAACATGTCGAGATTGAAGATTTAGACGTTTCGAGAATCTATATTCAAAGTTCAAACTTTACTAAATTCATGGTTCGAAGTTTTAAAAATAAAAAATTCAGAATCTTTAAAATTCATAATTCATAATTTTGAAGATTTAAGATTTCAAATTTACTTTCAAATTTACAAACTTAAGCGATTAAGATTATAACATTGGAGTATTCAATTATTAAATTCGAGTATTACAAGGTTCATAATTTCAATATTTAAATTTCGAACATTTGACGATTTATGTCCCAGAAACTTTTCAAGAATCAATCATCGTCCGCAAGATTGGAAATTTAATCTATCATTAGAATTATTCAAGATTCAAGATTTTAGTCTCCATCATTTTGCCATCAAGTTTCGGATTTCCATGATTTTTGTTTCATGATTCAAAATTTTCAATATTTGAAATTCTTACTGAAGACTCAATCTTTTCAACTATTAAGATTCAAAATTTCCGCGAATCAAGACTGAAATTTAAGGTTTTCAGAATTTCGAGCTTTCCATTTAAAATTTCCACGATTCAGCTTCACATGATTTGACTTTCGAATATTTCAATGTTGAATGCTAGCAAGTCAGTCTATGAATAGTTCAAGAGTGAGTATTTAATATTTTCAACATCAAGGTTAGAGATTAATTATTTAAAAATTTGAAGTTTCCAAATTTCAGAACTCTTGATTCAACGTTCGAAAATCCACGGTAAAGTTTCCAAGATAATAGATTTCGGATATTGTGCTTTTTTAAGATTCATTCATTCTAAGATTCGGGATTTAATCTTTTCGATCAAAAAGCCGGTGTTCAAGTAAAATGATTTGGTCCATTCTAGAATAAGGAATCAATCTTCCCAATATTTATGTTTCGAACTTTCATTAATCCGTATTCAAGTTCTAAACTTCATGATATACGTTTCTACGTCAAAACTCAAAATCCGGTCCAAAACACGGGAGTTTCCAAATTAATATTCACGCCCCAAACATTTCAAGATTCTAGTTTCGTGAGTCTAACTTCGATAATTTCGAGGGTCGACTCTCGTAGATAGAAGAGTCAAAATTTACGGGATTCAATTTCAAGATTTAAGATTGTAGATTCAAAATTTTAAAAATTCTATATTTTGGATATAAACCTTTCACAATTCTATATTAGGGCTTTCGTTATGAAATCCCAAAATATTTGATTCAAAATAAAAGATAACAACCTTTATGGATTTAAAATTTCGGATTCAACATTTCAAAGCACGTAAGTAAAAATTTCACAAAATTCGTGGAACGAAAATAAAAAAATTCAGAAAATTTAAGATCCGATGAATTAAGAGTTTTTAAAAATCAATGTTCACATTTTGAACATTTCAATATTTAAGATTCATGCGTATAACTTTGAAAATTTGGAGATTCGAATTTCTGCAGATTTAAAACTTGGGAGTTTCCAAATTAATGTTCACTCTCCACACATTTCAAAACTCTCGATTCATGAGCCTAACTTCGATAATTTCGAGGGTCTACTCCCGCAGATAAAAGAGTCAAACTTTACAGGATTCAATTTCAAGATTTAAGACTGTAGATTCGAAATTTTAAAAATTCTATATTTAAGTTATATGAACCTTTTACAATTCAAAATTCTATATTTAATGCTTTCATGACGAAAGCCCAAAATATATGATTCAAAATTCAAGATAAGAACCTTTATGAGTTTAAAATTCCAGATTCAAAATTTCAAAACGCGCAAGAAAAAATTTCACAAAACTCATGAAACGAAATTCTAAATATTCAAAAATTTTAAACATTGACAATTTCGAGATTCGAATTTCTGCAGATTTAAGATTCGTATTTTAGTGAGTTCAATTTCAAGATCGAGGATTCACATTCAGGCTTTCCAAATTCAAATTTCCACGATTCATCTTCACATGATTCAACTTTCGAATATCTCAAAGTTTAGTGCTCGCGAGTCAGTCTATGAATAGTTCAAGAGTGAGAATTTAACATTTTCAACATTCAAGGTTAGAGATTAAATATTTGAAAATTTGAGGTTTCAAAATTTCAGATCTCTTGATTCAACGTTAGAAAATCCATGGTATAGATTCTGAATATTGTGCTTTTTGAAGATTCATTCATTCTTTCATCGTCCAAGTCGATTTTTGTTTCATGATTCAAAAAATTTCAACATTGACATTCTTAGTGAAGACTAGATTTTTTCAGCTATTATGTTTCAAAATGTCCACAAATCAAGGTTCAAACATTTCAACAATTAAGATTGAGGATTCAAACTTTTTTAAATTGTATATTCAAGCTGTAAACATTTAAGGATTTCTACATTATGGATTTCTACAAGATTCAATTTCAAGATTTAAGATTGTAGATTCAAGATTTAAGATTGCAGATTTAAGATTCGTGCTTCAGCTAGTTCAATTTCAAGACCGAGGATTCCAATTCGTGTATTCAAGATTTAAACATTTCAGGATTGAACATTCATACTTGCTAGGAATATATTCAAAGCACAAACTTTTTCAAGATCTATATTAGAGCTTTTATATTAAATATCCCAGATTTATGGCTTAAAATTTAACAATAGAAATTTATGGGAATCAAGATACCGATTCAAAAAGTCAATAATCAAGTAAGCTCAAACTTTATAAAATTCACGGTTCGCACTTCTAGAAATTCGAAATTTTAAAGATTCAAAATTTCAATGATTTAATATATTAAATTTTCAATCACATTTTTCATAATCAAATGTTACAAATTTCACAATTTTCATCATCCCAAATTCCAACATTTGACGATTTAAGAGCCAAACTTTTCAAGAATCAAGAATCGCTTACTAGATTTGAAATTTTATATTTTCATGGTAAGTACACAAGATTCAAGATGGTTCCATTCTTTCATCGTGCAAGTTTCGAAATTCAATGATTTTTATTCCATGATTCAAAAAAAATTCAATATTGAAATTCGTAGTGAAGACTCGAATTTTTCAATTATTATGATTCAAAATTTCCACGAATCATGGTTCAAACATTTCAAGAATTAAGACTGAGGATTCAAACTTTGTAAAATTTTAGATTCAAGATGTAAACATTTAAAGATTTCTACGTTACGGCTATCATGATGAATATCCAAAAAAAATATGGCACGAAATTCATGATTAGAAAAATTGGAAAGTTTGAAATTCTAGATTTAAAATTTCACAAATACTTAAGTACAAACTTCACAAAATTCGTGATCGAAGTTCTACAATTTCAAAATTTAAAACTGGAATATAAAAGATTCAAGAATCAGGAGTTTCCAATAAATCTGTGTTTACCTTCTGAACATTTCACTATTCAAATTCATGAGACTTTCACTTCTACCTGATTTGAATTTCGGCAGATTTCAGATTTGTACTTTTCTTGATTCAATTTCCGGTTTTAAACACGTCGAGATTGAAGATTCAGATGTTTCGGGAATCTATATTCAAAGTACAAATTTTTTCGAGATTAATAACAAAGCTTTTATGATGAATATCACAGATTCGTGACTTAAATTTAAAAAGTAGAATTTTATAGTGTTTAAGGCTCCAAATTCAAAATCTCAATAACCAAGCAAATTCAAACTTTACTAAAATTCATGGTTCGAAGTGTAAAAATAAAAAATTCGGAATCTTTAAAATTCAAAATTCATAGTTTTGAAGATTTAAGATTTCAAATTTACTTTCAAATTTACAACTCAAAAATTTTAAAACTGGAACACAAAGAGTCTAGAATTAAGAGTTTCCAAGAAATGAATGTTCTCCTTTTGAAAATTTCAATATTCAAAATTAAAGAGACTTTGAATTCTACCTTATTTGAATTTCGGCAAATTTTAGATTTGTATTTTTCTTGATTCAATTTCAAGGTTCAAACTTATCGAGATTGAAGATTCAGACTTCTCAGGAATCTAAGAAAAAACTTTTTTGAGACTAATGAAAAATTCAAAATCTCAATAGCCAAGCAAGTTCAAACTTTACAGAATTCATGGTTCGAAGTTTTAAAAATAAAAAATTCGGATCATAATTTTGAAGATTTAAGATTTCAAATTATAAAGTTCAATTCATAATTTTGAAGTATTCAATTATAAAGTTCGAGTATTACAAGATTCATAATTTCAATATTTAAAATTCGAACATTTGACGATTTATGTCCCAGAAACTTTCCAAAAATCAAGAATCGTCTGCAAGGTTGGAAATTTAATATATCGTTAAAATTATTCAAGATTTAAGTTTCCATCATTTTACTATCTTGTTTCGGATTTCTACGATTTTGGTTTTGTGATTCAAAATTTTCAGTATTTGAAATTCTTACTGAAGACTCTAAGCTTTTCAACTATTAGGATTCAAAGTTTCCATGAATGAAGACTGAAATTTAAGGTTTCGGAAATTAGTGCTTTCCATTTTAAATTTACACAATTCAGCTTCACATGATTCAACTTTTGTATCTCAAAGTTTAATGCTCGCAATTCAGTCTATGAATAGTTCAAGAGTGAGTATTTTTTATTTTCAACATTCAAGGTTAGAGATTTAATATTTAAAAATTTGAAGTTTCAAAATTTCAGAAATCTTGATTCAATGTTCGAAAATCCATGGTAAAGTTTCCAAGATAATAGACTCCGAATATTTTGCTTTTTTAAGATTCATTCATTCTAAGATTCGGGATTTAGTCTTTTCGATTCAAAAAGCCGGTGTTCAAGTAAAATGATGGGGTCCGTTCTAGAATAAGGAATCGATCTTCACAATATTTATGTTCGAACTTTCATTAATCCATATTCAAGTTCTAAACTTCATGATATATGTTTCTATGTCAAAACTTAAAATCCGATCAAAAACTCAGGAGTTCCAAAATTAATGTTCACGCCACAAACATTTCAAAATTTTAGATTCACGAATCTAATTTCGATAATTTCAAGGGTCGACTCAGGTAGATAGAAGAGTCAAATTTTATGGGATTTAATTTCAAGATTTAAGATTGTAGATTAAAAAATTTAAAAATTCTATGGATTCAAATTAGGGCTTTCATCATGACGAAAGCCCAAAATATTTGATTCAAAATAAAAGATCAGAACCTCTATGGATTTAAAATTCCAGATTCAAATTTCAAAACACGTAAGTAAAAAATTTCACAAAATTTGAGCAACGGAATTCAAAAAATTCAAAAATTCAAAAGATTCATGAATCAAGAGTTTCTAAAAATCAATGTTCACATTCCGAACATTTCAATATTTGAGATTCATGGGCATAATTGTCAATTTGGAGATTCGAATTTCTGCAGATTCAAAACTTGGGAGTTTCCAAATCAATGTTCACTCTCCACAGATTTCAAAACTCACGATTCATAAGTCCAACTTCGATAATTTCGAGGGTCGACTCGCGCAGATAAAAGAGTCAAAATTTACAGGATTCAATTTCAAGATTTAAGATTGTAGATTCAAAATTTTAAAAAATCTATATTTAAGATATAAACCTTTTACAATTCTATCTTAGGGCTTTCATGATGAAAGCCTAAAATAATTAATTCAAAATTCAAGATTCTAAATTTCAAAACACGCAAGTAAAAATTTCAAAAAATTCGCGAAACGGAATTCTAAAAGTTCAAAATTTTCAAGATTCAAACATATTAGGTTCATGAATCAAGAGTTTCCAGAAATAATGTTCACGTTCTGAACATTTCAATATTTTGAATTCATGGGTTTAACATCGACAATTTCGAGATTTGAATTTCTACAGATTTAAGATTCGTACTTTAGCCAGTTCAATTTCAAGACCGAGGATTCCAATTCGTGTATTCAAGATTTAAACATTTCAGGATTGAACATTCAAACTTGCTAGGAATATATTCAAAGCACAAACTTTTTCAAGATCTATATTAGAGCTTTTATATTAAATATCCTAGATTTTTGGCTTAAAATTTAACAATAGAAATTTATGGGAATCAAGATATAAATTCAAAAAGTCAATAATCAAGTAAGCTCAAGCTTTACAAAATTCATGGTTCGAACTTCTAGAAAATCAAAATTTTAATGATTCAAAATTTTGATGATTTAATATATTAAATTTTCAATCACATTTTTCACGATCAAATGTTACAAGTTTCACATATTTCATAATCCTAAATTCCAACATTTGACGATTTAAGAGCCAAACTTTTCAAGAATCAAGAATCGTTTACAAGATTTGAAATTTTATATTTTCATGATAAGTACCCAAGACTCAAGATGGTTCCATTCTTTCATCATACAAGTTTCGAAATTTTATGATTTTTACTTCATGATCCAAAAAATTTCAATATTGAAATTCTTAGTGAAGACTCAATTTTTCAATTTTTATGATTCAAAATTTCCACGAATCAAGGTTCAAACATTTCAAGAATTAAGATTGAGGATTCAAAACTTTTAAAATTCTAGATTCAAGATGTAAACATTTAAGGATTTCTACGTTATGGCTTTCATGATGAATATCCAAAAAAAATATGGCACGAAATTCATGATTAGAAAATTGGAAAGTTTGAAATTCTAGATTTAAAATTTCACAAATACATAAGTAAAAACTTCACAAAATTCGTGATTCGAAGTTCTACAATTTGTAAACTCAAAATATTTAAAACTGGAATATAAAAGATTCAAGAGTCAGGAGTTTCCAAGAAATCAGCGTTCTCCTTCCGAACATTTCAATATTCAAAATTAATGAGACTTTGACTTCTGCCTGATTTGAATTTCGGCAGATTTTAGATTTGTACTTTTCTTGATTCGGTTTCAAACATGTCGAGATTGAAGATTCAGACGTTTCGGGAATCTAGATTCAAAGTACAAACTTTTTCGAGATTAATAACAGAGCTTTTATGATGAATATCACAGATTCATGGCTTAAGTTTAAAAAGTAGAATTTTATAGCGTTTAAGAATCCAAATTCAAAATCTCAATAACCAAGCAAGTTCAAACTTTACTAACTTCATGGTTCGAAGTTTTAAAAATTAAAAATTCGAAATCTTTATAATTCATAATTTTGAAGATTTAAGATTTCAAATTTACTTTCAAATTTACAATCTTAAGCGATCAAGATTATAACTTTGGAGTATTCAATTATAAAGTTCGAGTATTACAAGGTTCATAATTTCAATGTTTAAATTTTGAACATTTGACGATTTATGTCCCAGAAACTTTTCAAGAATCAATCATCGTCTGCAAGATTGGAAAATTAATCTATCATAAGAATTATTCAAGATTCAAGATTTAAGTTTCCATCATCGGATTTCCACGATTTTGGTTTCATGATTCAAAATTTTCAATATTTGAAATTCTTACTGAAGACTCAAGCTTTTCAACTATTAGGATTCAAAATTTCCACGAATCAAAACTGAAATTTAAGGTTTTCAGAAATACAAGCTTTCCGTTTAAAATTTCCACGATTCAGCTTCACATGTTTGACTTTCGAATATTTCAAAGTTTAATTTTAGCGAGTCAGTCTGTGAATAGTTCAAGAGTGAGTATTTAATATTTTCAACATTCAAGGTTAGAGATTAATTATTTAAAAATTTGAAGTTTCAAAATTTCAGAACTCTTGATTTAACGTTCGAAAATCCATGGTAAAGTTTCCAAGATAATAGATTCCGGATATTGTGCTTTTTTAAGATTAATTCACTCTAATATTCGGGTTTTAATCTTTTCGATCAAAAAGCCGATGTTCAAGTAAAATGATGGGGTCCATTCTAGAATAAGGAATTATCTTCTCAATATTTATGTTTCGAACTTTCATTAATCCATATTCAAATTCTAAACTTCATGATATACGTTTCTAGGTCAAAACTCCAAATCCGGTCCAAAATTCAGAAGTTTCCAAATAAATATTCACGCCTCAAACATATCAAAATTTTAGATTCGTGAGTCTAACTTCGATAATTTCGAGGGTCGACACTCATAGATAGAAGAGTCGAAATTAACGGGATTCAATTTCAAGATTTAAGATTGCAGATTCAAAATTTTAAAAATTCTATATTTTGGATATAAACCTTTCACAATTCTACATTAGGGCTTTCATTATGAAATCCCAAAATATTTGATTCAAAATAAAATAAAAGAACCTCTATGGATTTAAAATTTCGAATTCAACATTTCAAAGCACGTAAGTAATAATTTCACAAAATTCGTGGAACGAAAATCAGAGAATTCAAAAATTTTAAGCTTCATGAATTAAGAGTTTGTAAAAATCAATGTTCACACTCTGAACATTTAAATATTTAAGATTCATGGGTATAACTTTGAAAATTTGGATATTCGAATTTCTGTAGATTTAAAACTTGGGAGTTTCCAAATTAATGTTCACTCTCCCCACATTTCAAAACTCCCGATTCATGAGCCTAACTTCGATAATTTCGAGGGTCGACTCCCGCAGATAAACGAGTCAAAATTTACAGGATTCAATTTCAAGATTTAAGACAGTAGATTCGAAATTTTAAAAAATCTGTATTTAAGATATATAAACCTTTTACAATTCTATCTTAGGGCTTTCATGACGAAAGCCCAAAATATTTGATTCAAAATTCAAGATAAGAACCTTTATAAATTTAAAATTCCAGATTCAAAATTTCAAAACACGAACGAAAAATTTCACAAAAGTCGTGAAATGAAATTCTAAATATTCAAAATTTTTAAGATTCAAACATATTAGATTCATGAATCAAGAGTTTCCAAAAATCAGTGTTCACGTTCTGAACATTTCAATATTTTTGATTGATGAGTTTAACATTGACAATTTCGAGATTCGAATTTCTGTAGATTTAAGATTCGTATTTCAGTGAGTTCTATAGCAAGATCGAGGATTCAAATTCAGGCTTTCCAAACAAACGATTCTGCTTCACATGATTCAACTTTCGAATATCTCAAAGTTTAGTGCTCGCGAGTCAGTCCATGAATAGTTCAAGAGTGAGAATTTAATATTTTCAACATTCAAGGTTAGAGATTAAATATTTGAAAATTTCGAAGTTTCAAAATTTCAGATCTCTTGATTCAACGTTAGAAAATCCATGGTATAGATTCCGGGTATTGTGCTTTTTTAAGATTCATTCATTCTTTCATCATCCAAGTTTCAAAATTCTACAATTTTTGTTTCAAGATTCAAAAATTTTCAATATTGAAATTCTTAATGAAGACTCGAATTTTTCAGTTATTATGATTCAGAATTTTCACGAATCAAGGTTCGAATATTTCAACAATTAAGATTGAGGATTCAAACTTTTTAAAATTCTAGTTTCAAGCTGTAATCATTTAAGGATTTCTACATTATGGATTTCTATAGGATTCAATTTCAGGAATTAAGATTTTAGATTCAAAATTTAAAAAAATATATATTTAAGAGATAAACCTTTTACAATTCTACCTTCGGGCTTTCATGATGAAAGCCTAAAATAATTAATTCAAAATTCAAGATAAGAACCTTTATGGATTTAAAATTCCAGATTAAAAATTTCAAAACATGTAAGTAAAAGTTTCAAAAAATTCACGAAACGGAATTCGAAAAGTTCAAAATTTTTAAGAGTCAAACATATTAGATTCATGAATCAAGAGTTTCCAAAAATTAATGTTCACGTTCTGAACATTTCAATATTTTGAATTCATGGGTTTAACTATGACAATTTCGAGATTTGAATTTCTGCAGATTTAAGATTCGTACTTTAGATAATTCAATTTCAAGTCCGAAGATTCCAGTTCGTGTTTTCAAGATTTAAACATTTCAGGATTGAACATTCAAACTTGCTAGGAATATATTCAAAGCACAAACTTTATGGCTTAAAATTTAACAATAGAAATTTATGGGATTCAAGATACAGATTCAAAAAGTCAATAATCAAGTAAGCTCAAACTTTACAAAATTCACGGTTTGAACTACTAGAAATTCAAAATTTTAAAGATTCAAAATTTCGATGATTTAATATATTAAATTTTCAATCACATTTTTCACAATCAAATGTTACAAGTTTCACAATTTTCATAATCCCAAATTCCAACATTTGACGATTTAAGAGCCAATCTTTTCAAGAATCAAGAATCGTTTACTAGATTTGAAATTTTATATTTTCATGATAAGTACCCAAGATTCATGATGGTTCCATTCTTTCATCGTACAAGTTTCGAAATTCTATGATTTTTATTCCATGAGTCAAAAAAATTTAATATTGAAATTCTTAGTGAAGACTCGAATCTTTCAAATATTATGATTCAAAATTTCCACGAATCAACGTTCAAACATTTCAAAAATTAAGACTGAGTACTCAAACTTTTTAAAATTCTAGATTCAAGATGTAAACATTTAAGGATTTCTACGTTACGGCTTTCATGATGAATGTCCAATAAAAATATGGCACGAAATTCATGATTAGAAAATTGGAAAGTTTGAAATTCTAGATTTAAGATTTCACAAATACTTAGGTAAAAACTTCATAAAATTCGTGATTCGAAGTTCTACAATTTCAAAACTTAAAATATTTAAAACTGGAACATAAAAGATTCAAGAATCAGGGGCTTCCAAGAAATCAGTGTTCTCCTTCTGAACATTTCAATATTCAAAATTCATGAGACTTTGACTTCTACCTGATTTGAATTTCGACAGATTTTAGATTTGTACTTTTCTTGATTCAATTTCCAGTTTCAAACATGTCGAGATTGAAGATCCAAATGTTTCGGGAATCTACACAAACTTTTTCGAGATTAATAACAGAGCTTTTATGGTGAATATCACAGATTTATGGCTTAAATTTAAAAAGTAGAATTTTATAATGTTTAAGACTCCAAATTCAAGATCTCAATAACGAAGCAAGTTCAAACTTTACTAAATTCATGGTTCGAAGTTTTAAAATTTAAAAATTCGAAATCTTTAAAATTCGAAATTCATAATTTTGATGTTTAAGATTTCAAATTTACTTTCAAATTTACAATCTTAAGCGATCAAGATTATAACATTGGAGTATTCAATTATAAAGTTAGAGTATTACAAGGTTCACAATTTCAATATTTAAATTTCTATATAGTCCACGGCAGTTTCTGTATATAATTCTCTATCCTATGGTCAAGTGATATGGATATTTATCATTTCAATCCGTAATTTAAAATAAAATTACGGTTATATATCATTTCAAACCGCAATCCCGAATGAAATAAAAATGCATAATACCTTGCAGTTTAAAATAATATATAATACAACATCCATTCATCCATCAACAGATCATACATCCATCACAATCATCATCCAAAACAAACAATAACATCAATAAATAACAATTAATTACTGGCAGTTTATTTTTCAACAATAAATTAATTTAACTGGCAGTTTATATGCAATAATATATGGAATAACAATTTAATTCAAATAAATGCAATTTAATTGAGATGATGATTAAATACATGCCAAACATTTGTAAATAAAAACCAAATCACATCATAAATAAATTTGACAAACATAAGAAATTTTAGAAGTTGTGAGTGGGTTAAAACACTCGCCATTTGAATTTAAATTGAATTCAAATCAATTTAAACCCAAAAATTCCACAATCTCAGAATTCGTCCAAACAATGGTCAAAATGTCCGAACTTTTGTTACGATCCTAACAAAAAAAATCGCGTATGAAACGGAGTTCGTATGTAAGAGTTATAGCGATTTAATTGTTTGAAAACAAAATTGAATTTCAAAAAAAAAAATTATACTTGCCTCTATTTTGCCACGTCATCCCATTCTTCCACGCGCCCAAAAAAGCACGCGAACAGGAAACGAACGCTCGAACCAGAATGCAACTTTGACCGCCTTCCTTCACCAACCCCTGCCGTCGTTGGCCACGTCGTCACCCTCCAGAAGCTCGCCTCTGCAAGACGCGTGGCCTGGCCCCCACCGCGGCCTCCTACAGCAGCGCCGCCGTACGCACAAAACTAGGGTTTCGAAACCCTAGTTCGTCGATTCAAATCACCACAGGTCGAAGTAGGTGATGCGACCACCACCTCTAGACTCCCAACGACACCCTCTACGAAACCCATATCTAAATTTCGTTGATTGACGACGAAATCGAAAATGCCCAAATTGACTTTGACCGCGATTTCTGATCAATCAGATCACTGTCTCGAAAAATGAACAGTAAAAGTAGGTTCGTATCAATTAGATCTTCGATGTATATTTTTTCAAAATTTTTCTAAGGAGTTTGAAATTTTGAAGTTGATTTTTGAATTGAAATTTGAATTGGATAAATTAGGGTTTACAGCCATTGAGGAAGAGGAGCATAGAAGTTTCTGTACGTATAGAAATGAGGAATAGAGGCTGCTAGGGTTTATCATTGGGTATTTGTTGACAACTGAAATATAGAACAGATGGATCGGGTTGAATATACGCGCTAACGACAAACTGGCCTAAAAAGCCCGTTCTGACCACGGAACGAAATTGGGTAATCCCATATATCAAAATAGGTGTTTTAAAATATTTCAAACGCAACGTAAAAGGTTTCAGGTTAAAAATGCATCGTATGAAGAAATTATGCTAAAATAAATATTTTTCAAATTGATTTCAATTAATCGATTTCAAGGCGTTTCAAGCCCATACGATCCAACGACAAGTCCGATCGATACGAAACTTGAAATCCTACAATAATTCACTGTTATGGATCCGATAAAACTTGTTTCGTTGAAATCCGAATCCGTGACCAAAATGGCAATTTTTATATTAATTAAATAAATTAAAAATAAATTAATTAAATTACTTTTTAATTTCAACTCTATAATTAACAAATTTCATCAAATTTGACTTTCTTAATCATTTATACTAATTTGACCAAATTTAAATGTAAATTTAGAGTTGATTAATTTATCCATTCCAGTGTTAAATTTTCAATTTCATTAAATTTAGAAATTATAAATTAAATTTTCAATAATTCCATTGAATTAAATTTTCATTCATATTATTCAATTCATTAATATACCGGATGAAATCAACATTTGTTTCAAAATCTATTATACTAATATACTCACATTCCATCTAGTTTCAACTAACGTAATATTAAATGTTGAATTTCGTTTATTTGCAACAAATTCTCCATTAAAAATTTCCACGATTTAGCTTCACATGATTTGACTTTCGAATATTTCAAAGTTTAATACTAGCGAGTCGGTCTATGAATAGTTCAAGAGTGAGTGTTTAATATTTTCAATATTCAAGGTTAGAGATTAATTATTTAAATATTTGAAGTTTCAAAATTTCAGAACTCTTGATTCAACGTTTGAAAATCCACGGTAAAGTCTCCAGGATAATTGATTCCGAATATTGTGCTTTTTAAAGATTCATTCATTCTAAGATTCGGGATTTAATCTTTTCGATCAAAAAGCCGGTGTTCAAGTAAAATGATGGGGTCCATTCTAGAATAAGGAATCAATCTTCTCAGTATTATGTTTCGAACTTTCATTAATCCGTATTCAAGTTCTAAACATCATGATATACGTTTCTAGGTCAAAACTCAAAATCTGGTCAAAATACGGGAGTTTCCAAATTAATATTCACGCCTCAAACATTTCAAATTTCTAGATTCGTGAGTCTAACTTCGATAAGTTCCAGGGTCGACTCTCGTAGATAGAAGAGTCAAAATTTACGGGATTCAATTTCAAGATTTAAGATTGTAGATTCAAAATTTTTAAAATTCTATATTTTGGATATAAACCTTTCACAAGTATATATTAGGGCTTTCATTGTGAAATCCCAATATATTTGATTCAAAATAAAAGATAAGAACCTCTATGGATTTAAAATTTCGGATTCAACATTTCAAAGTACGTGAGTAAAAATTACACAAAATTCATGGAACGAAAATCAAAAAATTCAAAAAATTTAAGATTCATGAATTAAGAGTTTCTAAAAATCAATGTTCACATTCTGAACATTTCAGTATTTAAGATTCATGTGTATAACTTTGAAAATTTGGAGAGTCGAATTTCTGCAGATTTAAAACTTGGGAGTTTCCAAGTTAATGTTCACTCTCCACACATTTCAAAACTCCCGATTCATGAGCCTAACTTCGATAATTTCGAGGGTCGACTCCCACAGATAAAAGAGTCAAACTTTACAGTATTCAATTTCAAGATTTAAGATTGTAGATTCGAAATATTAAAAAATATATGTTTAAAATAAATAAACCTTTTACAATCTATCTTAAGGCTTTCATGACGAAAGCTCAAAATATTTGATTCAAAATTCAAGAGAAGAACCTTTATGAATTTAAAATTCCAGATTCAAAATTTCAAAACGCGCAAGATTTTTTTTTACAAAACTCTTGAAACGAAATTCTAAATATTCAAAATTTTTAAGATTCAAACATATTAGATTCATGAATCAAGAGTTTCCAAAAATCAGTGTTCACGTTCTGAACATTTCAATATTTTGGATTCATGGGTTTAACATTGACAATTTCGAGATTCGAATTTCTACAAATTTAAGATTCGTATTTTAGCGAGTTCAATTTCAAGATCGAGGATTCAAATTCAACCTTTCCAAACTCAAATTTCCATGATTCATCTTCACATGATTCAGCTTTCGAATATCTCAAAGTTTAGTGCTTGCGAGTCAGCCTATGAATAGTTCAAGAGTGAGAATTTAAATTTTCAACAATCAAGGTTAGAGATTAAATATTTGAAAATTTTGAAGTTTCAAAATTTCATATCGCTTGATTCAACGTTAGAAAATCCATGGTATAGATTTCGGATATTGTGCGTTTTGAAGATTCATTCATTCTTACATCGTCCAAGTTTCAAAATTCTACGATTTTCGTTCCATGATTCAAAAATTTTCAATATTGAAATTCTTAGTGAAGACTCGAATTTTTCAGCCATTATGATTCAAAATTTCCCCAAATCAAGGTTCAAACATTTCAACAATTAAGATTGAGGATTCAAACTTGTTAAAATTCTAGATTCAAGCTGTAAACATTTAAGGATTTCTACATTATGGATTTCTAATGGATTCAATTTCAAGATTTAAGATTGTAGATTCAAAATTTTAAAAAATCTATATTTAAGATATAAACCTTTTACAACTCTATCTCAGGGCTTTCGTGATCTATATTAGAGCTTTTATGTTAAACATCCTAGACTTATGGCTTAAAATTTAATAATAGAAATTTATGGGATTCAAGATACAGATTCAAAAAGTCAATAATCAAGTAAGCTCAAACTTTACAAAATTCACGGTTCGAACTTCTAGAAATTCAAAATTTTAAAGATTCAAAATTTCGATGATTTAATATATTAAATTTTCAATCACATTTTTCACAATCAAATGTTACAAATTTCACACTTTTCATAAGCCCAAATTCCAACATTTGACGATTTAAGAGCCAAACTTTTCGAGAATCAAGAATGGTTTACAAGATTTTAAATTTTATATTTTCATGGTAAGTACCCAAGATTCAAGATGGTTCCATTCTTTCATCGTACAAGTTTCAAAATTCTATCATTTTTATTCCATGATTCAAAAAATTTCAATAATGAAATTCTTAGTGAAGACTCGAATTTTTCAATTATTGTGATTCAAAATTTCCACGACGAATCGAGGTTCAAACATTTCAAGAATTAAGATTGAGGATTCAAACTTTTTAGAATTCTTGATTCAAGATGTAAACATTTAAGGATTTCTACGTTGCGGCTTTCATTATGAATATCCAAAAAAAATATGGCACGAAATTCATGATTAGAAAATTGGAAACTTTGAAATTCTAGTTTTAAAATTTCACAAAAACTTAAGTAAAAACTTCACAAAATTCGTGATCGAAGTTTTACAATTTCAAAACTTAAAACCGGAACATAAAAGATTCAAGAATCAGGAGTTTCCATGAAATCAGTGTTCTCCTTCTGAACATTTCAATATTCAAAATTCATGAGACTTTGACTTCTACCTGATTTGAATTTCGGCACATTTTAGATTTGTACTTTTCTTGATTCAATTTCCGGTTTCAAACATGTCGAGGTTGAAGATTTAGACGTTTCGGGAATCAATATTCAAAGTACAAACTTTTTTGAGATTAATAACAGTGCTTTATGATGAATATCACAAATTCATGGCTTAAATTTAAAAACTAGAATTTTATAGTGTTTAAGAATCCAAATTCAAAATTCATAATTTTGAAGATTTAAGATTTCAAATTTGCTTTCAAATTTACAATCTTAAGCGATCAAGATTATAACATTGGAGTATTCAATTATAAAGTTCGAGTATTACAAGGTTCATAATTTCAATATTTAAATTTCGAACATTTGACGATTTATGTCCCAAAACATTTCAAGAATCAATCATCGTCTGCAAGATTGGAAATTTAATCTATCATTAGAATTATTCAAGATTCAAGATTTTAGTCTCCATCATTTTGCCATCAAGTTTCGGATTTCCACGATTTGGTTTCATGATTCAAAATTTTCAATATTTGAAATTCTTGCTGAAGACTCAATCTTTTCAACTATTAGGATTCAAAATTTCCGCGAATCAAGACTGAAATTTAAGGTTTTCAGAATTTCGAGCTTTCCATTTAAAATTTCCACGATTCAGCTTCACATGATTTGACTTTCGAATATTTCAGTGTTTAATGCTAGCAAGTCAGTCTATGAATAGTTCAAGAGTGAGTATTTAATATTTTCAACATCAAGGTTAGAGATTAATTATTTAAAAATTTGAAGTTTCCAAATTTCAGAAATCTTGATTCAACGTTCGGAAATCCACGGTAAAGTTTCCAAGATAATAGATTTCGGATATTGTGCTTTTTTAAGATTCATTCATTCTAAGATTCGGGATTTAATCTTTTCGATCAAAAAGCCGGTGTTCAAGTAAAATGATTTGGTCCATTCTAGAATAAGGAATCAATCTTCTCAATATTTATGTTTCGAACTTTCATTAATCCGTATTCAAGTTCTAAACTTCATGATACACGTTTCTAGGTCAAAACTAAAAATCCGGTCCAAAACACGGGAGTTTCCAAATTAATATTCACGCCTCAAACATTTCAAGATTCTAGTTTCGTGAGGATAACTTCGATAATTTCGAGGGTCGACTCTCGTAGATAGAAGAGTCAAAATTTACGGGATTCAATTTCAAGATTTAAGATTGTAGATTCAAAATTTTAAAAATTCTATATTTTGGATATAAACCTTTCACAATTCTATATTAGGGCTTTCGTTATGAAAGCCCAAAATATTTGATTCAAAATAAAAGATAACAACCTTTATGGATTTAAAATTTCGGATTCAACATTTCAAAGCACGTAAGTAAAAATTTCACAAAATTCGTGGAACGAAAATCAAAAAATTCAAAAAATTTAAGATTCGATGAATTAAGAGTTTTTAAAAATCAATGTTCACATTTTGAACATTTCAATATTTAAGATTCATGCGTATAACTTTGAAAATTTGGAGATTCGAATTTCTGCAGATTTAATACTTGGGAGTTTCCAAATTAATATTCACTCTCCACACATTTCAAAACTCTCGATTCATGAGCCTAACTTCGATAATTACTAGGGTCGACTCCCGCAGATAAAAGAGTCAAACTTTACAGGATTCAATTTCAAGATTTAAGATTGTAGATTCGAAATTTTAAAAATTCTATATTTAAGTTATATGAACCTTTTACAATTCTATCTTAAGGCTTTCATGACGAATGCCCAAAATATATGATTCAAAATTCAAGATAAGAACCTTTATGAGTTTAAAATTCCAGATTCAAAATTTCAAAATGCGCAAGAAAAAATTTCACAAAACTCATGAAACGAAATTCTAAATATTCAAAATTTTTAAGATTCAAACATATTAGATTCATGAATCAAGAATTTCCGAAAATCAGTGTTCACGTTCTGAACATTTCAATATTTTGGATACATGGGTTTAACATTGACAATTTCGAGATTCGAATTTCTGCAGATTTAAGATTCGTATTTTAGCGAGTTCAATTTCAAGATCGAGGATTCAAATTCAGGCTTTCCAAATTCAAATTTCCACGATTCATCTTCACATGATTCAACTTTCGAATATCTCAAAGTTTAGTGCTTGCGAGTCAGTCTATGAATAGTTCAAGAGTGAGAATTTAACATTTTCAACATTCAAGGTTAGAGATTAAATATTTGAAAATTTGAGGTTTCAAAATTTCAGATCTCTTGATTCAACGTTAGAAAATCCATGGTATAGATTCTGAATATTGTGCTTTTTGAAGATTCATTCATTCTTTCATCGTCCAAGTTTCAAAATTCTACGATTTTTGTTTCATGATTCAAAAATTTTGAACATTGACATTCTTAGTGAAGACTAGATTTTTTCAGCTATTATGTTTCAAAATTTCCACGAATCAAGGTTCAAACATTTCAACAATTAAGATTGAGGATTCAAACTTTTTTAAATTGTAGATTCAAGCTGTAAACATTTAAGGATTTCTACATTATGGATTTCTACAAGATTCAATTTCAAGATTTAAGATTGTAGATTCAAGATTTAAGATTGCAGATTTAAGATTCGTGCTTCAGCTAGTTCAATTTCAAGACCGAGGATTCCAATTCGTGTATTCAAGATTTAAACATTTCAGGATTGAACATTCATACTTGCTAGGAATATATTCAAAGCACAAACTTTTTCAAGATCTATATTAGAGCTTTTATATTAAATATCCCAGATTTATGGCTTAAAATTTAACAGTAGAAATTTATGGGAATCAAGATACCGATTCAAAAAGTCAATAATCAAGTAAGCTCAAACTTTATAAAATTCACGGTTCGCTCTTCTAGAAATTCGAAATTTTAAAGGTTCAAAATTTCGATGATTTAACATATTAAATTTTCAATCACATTTTTCATAATCAAATGTTACAAATTTCACACTTTTCATCATCCCAAATTCCAACATTTGACGATTTAAGAGCCAAACTTTTCAAGAATCAAGAATCGCTTACAAGATTTGAAATTTTGTATTTTCATGGTAAGTACATAAGATTCAAGATGGTTCCATTCTTTCATCGTACAAGTTTCGAAATTCAATGATTTTTATTCCATGATTCAAAAAAAATTCAATATTGAAATTCGTAGTGAAGACTCGAAATTTTCAATTATTATGATTCAAAATTTCCACGAATCAAGGTTCAAACATTTCAAGAATTAAGACTGGGGATTCAAACTTTTTAAAATTCTAGATTCAAGATGTAAACATTTAAAGATTTCTACGTTACGGCTATCATGATGAATATCCAAAAAAAATATGGCACGAAATTCATGATTAGAAAAATTGGAAAGTTTGAAATTCTAGATTTAAAATTTCACAAATACTTAAGTACAATCTTCACAAAATTCGTGATCGAAGTTCTACAATTTCAAAATTTAAAACTGGAATATAAAAGATTCAAGAATCAAGAGTTTCCAACAAATCCGTGTTTACCTTCTGAACATTTCAATATTCAAATTCATGAGACTTTCACTTCTACCTAATTTGAATTTCGCCAGATTTCAGATTTGTACTTTTCTTGATTCAATTTCCGGTTTTAAACACGTCGAGATTGAAGATTCAGATGTTTCGGGAATCTATTTTCAAAGTACAAATTTTTTCGAGATTAATAACAAAGCTTTTATGATGAATATCACAGATTCGTGACTTAAATTTAAAAAGTAGAATTTTATAGTGTTTAAGACTCCAAATTCAAAATATCAATAACCAAGCAAATTCAAACTTTACTAAAATTCATGGTTCGTTACAAGGTTCATAATTTCAATATTTAAATTTCGAACATTTGACGATTTATGTCCCAGAAACTTTTCAAGAATCAATCATCGTCTGCAAGATTGGAAATTTAATCCATCATTAGAATTATTCAAGATTTTAGTCTCCATCATTTTGCCATCAAGTTTCGGATTTCCACGATTTGGTTTCATGATTCAAAATTTTCAATATTTGAAATTCTTACTGAAGACTCAATCTTTTCAACTATTAGGATTCAAAATTTCCACGAATCAAGACTGAATTTTAAGGTTTTCCGAAATTCGAGCTTTCCATTTAAAATTTCCACGATTCAGCTTCACATGATTTGACTTTCGAATATTTCAAAGTTTAATGCTAGCGAGTCAGTCTATGAATAGTTCAAGAGTGAGTGTTTAATATTTTCAACATTCAAGGTTAGAGATTAATTATTTAAAAATTTGAAGTTTCAAAATTTCAGAACTCTTGATTCAACGTTCGAAAATGCACGGTAAAGTCTCCAAGATAATAGATTCTGGATATTGTGCTTTTTTAAGATTCATTCATTCTAAGATTCGGGATTTAACCTTTTCGTTCAAAAAGCCGGTGTTCAAGAAAAATGATGGGGTCCATTCTAAAATAAGGAATCAATCTTCTCAATATTATGTTTCAAACTTTCATTAATCCGCATTCAAGTTCTAAACTTCATGATATTCGTTTCTAGGTCAAAACTCAAAATCCGGTCCAAAACAGGGGAGTTCCCAAAATAAAATTCACGCCTAAAACATTTCAAGATTCTACATTCGTGAGTCTAACTTCGATAATTTCAAGGGTCGACTCTCGTAGATAGAAGAGTCAAAATTTACGGGATTCAATTTCAAGATTTAAGATTGTATATTCAAAATTTTAAAAATTCTATATTTTGGATATAAACCTTTCACAATTCTATATTAGGGCTTTCATTGTGAAATCCCAAAATATTTGATTCAAAATAAAAGATAAGAACCTCTATGGATTTGAAATTTCGGATTCAACATATCAAAGAACGTAAGTAAAAATTTCACAAAATTCGTGGAACGAAAATCAAAAAATTCAAAAAATTTAAGATTCATGAATTAAGAGTTTTTAAAAATCAATGTTCACATTCTGAACATTTCAATATTTAAGATTCATGGGTATAACTTTGAAATTTTGGAGATTCGAATTTCTGCAGATTTAAAACTTAGGAGTTTCCAAATTAATGTTCACTCTCCACACATTTCAAAACTCCCGAATCATGAGCCTAACTTCGATAATTTCGAGGATGAACTTCGTGATATACGTTTCTAGGTCAAAACTCAAAATCCGGTCCGAAACACGGTAGTTTCCAAATTAATATTCACGCCTCAAACATTTCAAAATTCTAGATTCGTGAGTCTAACTTCGATAATTTCGAGGGTCGACTCTCGTAGATAGAAGAGTAAAAATTTACGGGATTCAATTTCAAGATTTAAGACTGTAGATTCAAAATTTTAAAATTTCTATATTTTGGATATAAACCTTTCACAATTCTATATTAGGGCTCTCATTATGAAATCCCAAAATATTTGATTCAAAATAAAAGATAAGAACCTCTATGGATTTAAAATTTCGGATTCAACATTTCGAAGCACGTAAGTAAAAATTTCACAAAATTAGTGGAACGAAAATAAAAAAATTCAAAAAATTTAAGATTCATGAATTAAGAGTTTCTAAAAATCAAAGCTCACATTCTGAACATTTCAATATTTAAGATTCATGTGTATAACTTTGAAAATTTGGAGATTCGAATTTCTGCAGATTTAAAACTTGGGAGTTTCCAAATTAATGTTCACTCTCCACACATTTCAAAACTCCCAATTCATGAGCCTGACTTTGATAATTCCGAAGGTCGACTCCCGTAGATAAAAGAGTCAAACTCCCGGTAATAAAAGAGTCAAACTTTACAGGATCCAATTTCAAGATTTAAGATTGTAGATTCGAAAATTTAAAAAATCTATATTTAAGATATATAAACCTTTTACAATTCTATCATAAGGCTTTCATGACGAAAGCCCAAAATATTTGATTCATAATTCAAGATAAGATCCTTTATGAATTTAAAATTCCAGATTCAAAATTTCAAAACACGTAAGAAAAAAATTCATAAAACTCATGAAACGATATTCTAAATATTCAAAAATTTTAAGATTCAAACATATTAGATTCATGAATCAAGATTTCCCAAAAATCAGTGTTCACATTCTGAACATTTCAATATTTTGGATTCATGGGTTTAACATTGACAATTTCGAGATTCGAATTTCTGCAGATTTAAGATTCGTATTTTAGCGAGTTCAATTTCAAGATCGAGGATTCAAATTCAGGCTTTCCAAATTCAAATTTCCATGATTCAACTTCACATGATTCAACTTTCAAATATCTCAAAGTTTAGTGCTCGCGAGTCAGTCTATGATAGTTCAAGAGTGAGAATTTAATACTTTCAACATTCAAGGTTAGAGATTAAATATTTGAAAATTTTGGAGTTTCAAAATTTCAGATCACTTGATTCAATGTTAGAAATCCATGGTATAGATTCCGGATACTGTGCTTTTTTAAGATTCATTCATTCTTTCATTGTCCAAGTTTCAAAATTCTACGATTTTTGTTTCATGATTTAAAAATTTTCAATATTGAAATTCTTAGTGAAGACTTGAATTTTTCAGTTACTATGATGCAAAATTTCCACGAATCAAGGTTCAAACATTTCAACAATTAAGATTGAGGATTCAAACTTTTTAAAATTCTAGATTCAAGCTATAAACATTTAAGGATTTCTACATTATGGATTTCTACAGGATACAATTTCAAGATTTAAGATTGCAGATTCAAAATTTTAAAAAATCTATATTTAAGATATAAACTTTTACAATTCTATATTAGGCCTTTCATGATGAAAGCCTAAAATAATTAATTCAAAATTCAAGATAAGAAACTTGTTGATTCAAATTCCAGATTCAACTTTTCAAAATACGTAAGTAAAAATTTCAAAAAATTCGCGAAACGGAATTCTAAAAGTTCAAAATTTTTAAGAGTCAAACATATTAGATTCATGAATCCAAGAGTTTCCAAAAATCAATGTTAACGTTCTGAACATTTCAATATTTTGAATTCATGGATTTAACTTTGACAATTTCAAGATTTGAATTTCTGCAGATTTAAGATTCATACGTTTGCTAGTTCAATTTCAAGACCGAGGATTCCAATTCGTGTATTCAAGATTTAAACATTTCAGGATTGAACATTCAAACTTGCTAGGAATATATTCAAAGCACAAACTTTTTCAAGATCTATATTAGAGCTTTTATATTAAATATCCCAGATTTATGGCTTAAAATTTAACAACATAAATTTATGGAAATCAAGATACAGATTCAAAAAGTCAATAATTAAGTAAGCTCAAATTTTACAAAATTCACGGTTCGAACTTCTAGAAATTCAAAATTTTAAAGATTGAAAATTTCGATGATTTAACATATTAAATTTTCAATCACATTTTTCACAATCAAATGTTACAAATTTCACACTTTTCATAATCCCAAATTCCAACATTTGACGATTTAAGAGCCAAACTTTTCAAGAATCAAGAATCGTTTACAAGATTTGAAATTATATATTTTCATGGTAAGTACCCAAGATTCAAGATGGTTCCATCCTTTCATCGTACAAGTTTCGAAATTCTATGATTTATATTCCATAATTCAAAAAAATTCAATATTGAAATTCTTAGTGAAGACTCGAATTTTTCAATTATTATGATTCAAAATTTCGACGGATCAAGGTTCAAACATTTCAAGAATTAAGATTGAGGATTCAAACTTTTTAAAATTCTGGATTCAAGATGTAAACATTTAAAGATTTCTACGTTACGGCTTTCATGATGAAATCCAAAAAAAATATGGCACGAAATTCGTGATTAGAAAATTGGAAAATTTGAAATTCTAGATTTAAAATTTCACAAATACTTAAGTAAAAACTTCACAAAATTTGTGATCGAAGTTCTACAATTTCAAAACTTAAAACTGGAAAATAAAAGATTCAAGAATCAGGAGTTTCCAAGAAATCAGTGTTCTCCTTCTGAACATTTCAATATTCAAAATTCATGCGACTTTGACTTCTACCTGATTTGAATTCCAGCAGATTTTAGTTTTGTACTTTTCTTGATTCAATTTCCGGTTTCAAACATGTCGAGGTTGAAGATTCAGATGTTTCGGGAATCTATATTCAAAGTACAAACTTTTTCGAGATTAATAACAGAGCTTTTATGATGAATATCACAGATTCATGCCTTAAATTTAAAAAGTAGAATTTTATAGTGTTCAGCTCCAAATTCAAAATCTCAATAACCAAGCAAGTTCAAACTTTATTAAATTCATGGTTCGAAGTTTTAAAAATAAAAAATTCGGAATCTTTAAAATTCAAAATTCATAATTTTGATGATTTAAGATTCAAATTTACTTTCAAATTTACAATCTTAAGCGATCAAGATTATAACATTGGAGTATTCAATTATAAAGTTCGAGTATTACAAGGTTCGTAATTTCAAAATTTAAATTTCGAACATTTGACGATTTATGTCCTAGAAACTTTTCAAGAATCAATCAACGTCTGCAAGATTGGAAATTTAATCTATCATTAGAATTATTCAAGATTTTTAGTTTCCATCATTTTGCCATCAAGTTTCGGATTTCCACGATTTTGGTTTCATGATTCAAAATATTTAATATTTGAAATTCTTACTGAAGCCTCAAGCTTTTCAACTATGAGGATTCAAAATTTCCACGAATCAATACTGAAATTTAAGGTTTTCAGAAATTCGAGCTTTCCATTTAAAATTTCCACGATTCAGCTTCACATGATTTGACTTTCGAATATTTCAAAGTTTAATGCTAGCGAGTCAGTCTATGAATAGTTCAAGAGTGAGTATGTAATATTTTCAACATTCAAGGTTAGAGTTTAATTATTTAAAAATTTGAAGTTTCAAAATTTCAGAACTCAGGATTCGACGTTCGAAAATCCACGGTAAAGTTTCCAAGATTCATTCATTCTAAGATTTGGGATTTTATCTTTTCGATCAAAAAGCCGGTGTTCAAGTAAAATGATGTGGTCCATTCTAGAATAAGGAATCGATCTTCTCAATATTTATGTTTCGAACTTTCATTAATCCGTATTCAAGTTCTAAACTTCATGATATACGTTTCTAGGTCAAAACACAAAATCCGGTCCAAAACAGGGGAGTTTCCAAAATAAAATTCACGCCTGAAACATTTCAAGATTCTAGATTCGTGAGTCTAACTTCGATAATTTCGAGGGTCGACTCTCGTAGATAGAAGAAGAGTCAAAATTTACGGGATTCAATTTCAAGATTTAAGATTGTATATCCAAAATTTTGAAAATTCTATATTTTGGATATAAACCTTTCACAATTCTATATTAGGGCTTTCATTATGAAATCCTAAAATATTTGATTCAAACTAAAAGATAAGAACCTCTATGGATTTGAAATTTCGGATTCAAATTTTCGAAGCACGTGAGTAAAAATTTCACAAAATTCATGGAATGAAAATCAAAAAATTCAAAAAATTTAAGATTCATGAATTAAGAGTTTCTAAAAATCAATGTTCACATTCTGAACATTTCAATATTTAAGATTCATGTGTATAACTTTGAAAATTTGAAGATTCGAATTTCTGCAGATTTAAAACTTGGGAGTTTCCAAATTAATGTTCGCTCTCCACACAGCTAAAAGAGAATTTTACAGGATTTACACGATTTTGAGCCTAACTTTGATAATTTTGAGGGTCGACTCCCGCAGACAAAAGAGAACTTTACAGGATTCAATTTCAAGATTAGATTGTTGATTCGAAATTTTAAAAAATCTATATTTAAGATATATAAACCTTTTACAATTCTATCTTAACGCTTTCGTGATGGAAGCCCAAAATATTTGATTCAAAATTCAGGATAAGAACCTTTATGAATTTAAAATTCCAGATTTAAAATTTCACAAAACTCGTGAAACGAAATTCAAAATATTCAAAAATTTTAAGATTCAAACATATTATATTCATGAATCAAGAGTTTCTAAAAATCAGTGTTCACGTTCTGAACATTTCAATATTTTGGATTCATGGGTTTAAATTGACAATTTCGAGATTCGAATTTCTACAGATTTAAGATTCGTATCATAGCGAATTCAATTTCAAGATCGAGGATTCAAATTCTGGCTTTCCAGATTCAAATTTCCGTGATTCAGCTTCACATGATTCAATATTCGAATATCTCAAAGTTAAGTGCTCGCGAGTCAGTCTATGAATAGTTCAAGAGTGAGAATTTAATATTTTCAACATTCAAGGTTAGAGATTAAATATTTGAAAATTTTGTAGTTTCAAAATTTCAGATCTCTTGATTCAACGTTAGTAAATCCATGGAATAGATTCCGGATACTGCGCTTTTTTAAGATTCATTCATCCTTTCATTGTCCAAGTTTCAAAATTCTATGATTTTTGTTTCATGATTCAAAATTCTATGATCTTAGTGAAGACTCGAATTTTTCAGTCATTTGATTTAAAATTTCCACGAATCAAGGTTCAAACATTTCAACAATTAAGATTGAGGATTCAAACTTTTTAAAATTCTAGATTCAAGCTGTAAACATTTAAGGATTTCTACAGGATTCAATTTCAAGATTTAAGATTGTAGATTCAAAATTTTAAAAAATCCATATTTACCTTTTACAATTCTAGCTTAGGCCTTTCATGATGAAAGCCTAAAATTATTAATTCAAAATTCAAGATAAGAACCTTTATGGATTTAAATTCCAGATTCAAAATTTCATAACATGTAAGTAAAAATTTCACAAAATTTGCGAAACGGAATTCTAAAACTTCAAAATTTTTAAGAGTCAAACATATTTGATTTATGAATCTAGAGTTTCCAAAAATCAATGTCCACGTTCTGAACATTTCAATATTTTGAATTCATGGGTTTAACTTTGACAATTTCGAGATTTGAATTTCTGCAGATTTAAAATTCGTACTTTAGCTAGTTCAATTTCAAAACCGAGGATTCCAATTCGTTATTCAAGATTTAAACATTTCAGGATTGAACATTCAAACTTGCTTGGAATATATTCAAAGCACAAACTTTTTCAAGATCTATATTAGAGCTTTTATATTAATATCCCAGATTTAGGGCTTAAAATTTAACAATAGAAATTTATGGGAATCAAGAAACAAATTGAAAAGGTCAATAATTAAGTAAGTTCAAACTTTACAAAATTCACGTTTCGAACTTCTAGAAATTCAAAATTTTAAAGATTCAAAATTTCGATGATTTAATATATTAAATTTTCAATCACATTTTTCACAATCAAATGTTACAATTTCACACTTTTCATAATCCCAAATTCCAACATTTGACGATTTAAGAGCCAAATTTTTCAAGAATCAAGAATCATTTACAAGATTTGAAATTTTATATTTTCATGGTAAGTACCCAAGATTCAAGATGGTTCCATTCTTTCATCGTACAAGTATCGAAATTCTATGATTTTTATTCCACGATTCAAAATAATTCAATATTGAAATTCTTAGTGAAGACTCGATTTTTTCAATTATTATGATTCAAACATTTCGAGAATTAAGATTGACGATTCAAACTTTTTAAAATTCTAGATTCAAGATGTAAACATTTAAGGATTTCTACGTTACGGCTTTCATGATGAATATCCAAAAAAAATATGGCACGAAATTCGTGATTAGAAAATTGGAAAGTTTGAAATTCTAGATTTAAAATTTAACAAATGCTTAAGTAAAAACTTCACAAAATTCGTAATCGAAGTTCTACAATTTCAAAACTTAAAACTGGAGCATAAAAGATTCAAGAATCAGGAGTTTCCAAGAAATCAGTGTTCTCCTTCTGAACATTTCAATATTCAAAATTCATGGGACTTTGACTTCTACCTGATTTGAATTTCGGAAGATTTTAGATTTGTACTTTTCTTGATGCAATTTCTGATTTCAAACATGTCGAGATTGAAGATTTAGACATTTCGGGAATCTATATTCCAAGTACAAACTTTTTCGAGATTAATAACAGGGCCTTTATGATGAATATCATAGATTCATGGCTTAAATTTAAAAAGTAGAATTTTATAGTGTTTAAGACTCCAAATTCAAAATCTCAATAACCAAGCAAGTTCATCCTCTACTAAATTCATGGTTCGAAGTTTTAAAAATAAAAAATTCGGAATCTTTAAAATTCAAAAGTCGTAATTTTGAAGATTTAAGATTTCAAATTTACTTTCAAATTTACAATCTTAAGCGATCAAGATTATAACATTGGAGTATTCAATTATAAAGTTCGACTATTGCAAGGTTCATAATTTCAATATTTAAATTTCGAACATTTGACGATTTATGTCCCAGAAACTTTTCAAGAATCAATCATCGTCTGCAAGATTGGAAATTTAATCCATCATTAGAATTATTCAAGATTCAAGATTTTAGTTTCCATCCATCAAGTTTCGGATTTCCACAATTTTGGTTTCATGGTTCAAAATTTTCAATATTTGAAATTCTTACTGAAGACTCAAGCTTTTCAACTATTAGGATTCAAAATTTCCACGAATCAAGACTGAAATTTAAGGTTTTCAGAAATTCGAGCGTTCCATTTAAAATTTCCACGATTCAGCTTCACATGATTTGACTTTCGAATATTTCAAAGTTTAATGCTTGCGAGTCAGTCTATGAATAGTTCAAGAGTGAGTATTCAATATGTAACGACCCGCCCTTCTGAGCGCCCCTAGTCGGTAATTAAACCAACCTGAAACGTTCAAAATGACGGATTGTTATTCAGTTTATATTGTTTAAACAGAATCAGCCACAGAAACACAGAATAATTATATTTCACATACATAAAAAAATTTTGTGCAGATATCAGAGTTTATACAATGCATTAAATTCATACAGCGGAAATATTTCTTTAAGTACAAAAATCCCTGAAAAAGCTAAAGTAAGCGTTTTCCCCCTCTCTCTAACTTCGCTGCCCGAAAATCTTCAAGCTGCCACATACTCGGTCTGACCCGAATATTACATCCAAAACAAAATAATACACGGGTCAGTCTAATTCAAACTCATTATTAGTGCATAGAGGCAATAATAATCAAATAACAATTAGACGACAGTCACAATAAATTTTCGTCTATCCGACCCTTTTAACAAAGAACTCGGATAACGTTAAATATAATACTTAACAGTGTAAAACGGTAAATTAGTAGATTCAAATTATTAATGCAGATAAATGAAGGGATAATTAATGAAGATAATTTAGAAAAAAACATTAGAATTGCCTAAACGGCAATTAACAACAAAATCATCAAATTTAAACCAAATCAAAATGCGATTCAAAATATATTGAATTGAATAAACAAAACAGTTCAAACAATTGAAAAATCAATTAAAATGTCAACTCGAGTAGGGCTGTAGTACACGCACGCGTGTACGGCCTCGCCATTGGTATAAAATAGGAATCAACTCAAGATCAAATTCGAGCTACGAGCTGGATTCAACACAAGTATAATTAGGAAAACATCCTAATTGCATCAATGTGACGCAAACCAACAAGGGCAAGACTACATACAAAACTAAACTGTAGTTAGAAATGAATACAAGGGCAAACTGCAACAAAACTGCAGCCACCACAAGATCCCACATGAAACCACTTAAAACTACCGAGCATAAATTCAAACACAACCGAACAGTGCAGTGATGGGTATGCCACCAAATGCCACCAAGTGAGTATGATAACACAACCCATCAATTGAAACAGCAACTATGAAATGAATATAACAAAATATATGCAACTGCCCAAGGAAAGGCACACGTATGCTACAGGTCTGAACCAACGTAAGACAGTGCATGGATGGTATATCTGGCATCAACATTTTGAGTTAGGTGTATAAAGAAATTAAATAAATAATCACCTAAGGATTACTGACCTTTTTTGACATAATCAGTGTCAGTTTGCACAATCCGTCAAGCTCTGTCCCAACTCTCACGTAAGCCCATGAGGCAGTGCATGTGTGGTATTCCTTGGTCCAAAAGTTAGGCGTACATATAACAAAAAAATATTTTTAATAAAGAGAGACTAAGCTATTGAAACCCTAACACTTCTTGACTTTATTGATTTGGCTTGTTATACAAATAGAAATGAAAAATACCATTTTGAAAAAACTGTGATTAACAATAAAGAATTTATTTTTGTTAGGAACTGAGTTGATGTTGTTTTGATGACTACAACCTTATATAGTTATTATACTTTACTTTATAAAATATATACTAACATTTCCATATATATATCTGTGTGTGTGTGTGTGTAGGAAGTATATGCAGGTATCATCGAAGACTGATAAGTATAAACACTCAAGCATCAAGATGAAGATTAGTAGCGACTAGCCCTTTCACTGCTCCATCTTCGACTCCGAACACGTTTTTCGCACGAAACGTACAAACCGGATCGAAGTGGTTTTCGAGAAATAAATCTCGATCCCGGTCTCTTCGAAACGATCAACGCATTTGGCCAATATTTGATAGTCGTAATTTAACTATCAATTTATATTCACAAACATCCATCACACAATAAATAATATCCCACATTATTTATTTGCCTCAATATCTTTAAAAGATATATTTCCAAATATTCAAAACTCATTTGAAAACAATTCCCAAAGTTCTTCCTTTACAAGGTAAATCCTTTACCAATAATTCCCATTGGAATAACCAAGTTCAAAACAATTTAGATTTTTAACAAGTAAAACACTTTATTTAAAATATACTTTGAAATATTAAATTTTACTGCTAGTTATTTACTATAATAATAATTTCAAAATATTTAAAGTAAAACCACTTGATAAGATATAAACTAGTTTATATGGAGTTTTAGAAGAATTGCTACAAGGTTCCAAATAACTTAAATCAAACTACCCTTTAAGTAAATCCATATATAAAAATAATACTAATAACATTCTTAAAATAATTACCATTATAGCTAATTTATATATTATTTACTTTAAAATAATAATTTCTCAAAACACTTTTGAAACAATTTTAAACTTTAATTTTCCTAAAATCTGCTTTAAACACGAACTTGGTTTCCCAGGGAAATACACTTCTATCCAAACAACCCATACAATCCTTCTTATAAATCCCGCCCGATTTATTCCAATTCAAATTTACGTTTAATTATTGTAAATTCGTTTCCATGCATAAAATAAACTTCCTTGAAGTTTTAAATAATCTTTTCCATTTCTGGAGATTCCATTTTCAGAGTATAGGTTTAAACATGTTCAAATAAACCATTTGAGAATTTATTACAGGAAAATAATACTTATGAATTTACTTAACTAAAATTCCAAGGGTGAAAAATGCATTTCAAAATATTTGATTTATATTTACAATTGTTAATTTATTTTTAGAAGTTTCGTTGAAACATATTTTAACTTTCTGGCAAACTCTATTCATTATCAAAATAACCATCATTATTTAACACTTTATATCCTCTTATAGTATTTCTCACTCAAATCCATACTTTACATTTATCAACTAAAAATTTTCCCGCTTTATTTAAAATCCCTACAAATTTCATTCTTCAATCGAACCAAGCCTAAATTTTATTCCTTTAAATACTTTATATAACCATTTCTTTCATTTCTTAAATCCCAACTAAATCCGTTTATAATTAAAATTCTGGGTTTATATTTATTTCAACAATATCACAGTACAATTTAATTCAGAGTTGTCAATCACAATATATAAACAGATTACATCATCAATTATAAAATGATTACTATTGTGTGAGGAATCCAATTGGATCCCTCCAACCTGTTTTTCCTGCATCCACAAGTATTAGTCCATCACATATATAAATATCATTCCAGACTGATAACAACAATTATATTCAACCAATCACACAGATATTTAAATATTGATTATTTATAATAGCTAGCATCCAGATGTGAGTGAGTTAAACTCACCTTGAGTTTCAGCGAGCGTTCGAAATTTAAATTAAACCGAACGACGTTCGATTTAACTCAAATTTCTACTTGCCCGGAATGGATCCAGAATTGCTCTATGGCGTACATCGCGTCGCTGCGATTCTGACGCTACCAAATTCATCGAGATCAAGCATGACCGCTTCTTTATCTTCTCCTCTCACGCACGTCACGGGTTCGAATTGAACCCATAGCCTCCGCACACTCCCCCAATTACGCGACCTACTCGACCTCAGATTCTCCGATCCAACGCCACCACCTCGAAGGCCACGTCGCGGCGCACCTATAGCAGCAACATCAAACCACTCGGCCTCCCCCTCATCCCGCGATTCGCTGTAACAACCCGCATATTTAACGATTATATATTTAAATGTTTTATTTAAATATAGCGTCGTTAGTCGGATTTTGGTCTGAAATGTTACTTTCTGCAAATGGCCGAATTGAAACTCGAAACCATCTCCATTGGTTCAAAAATGGCGTTTGCGATCTTTTTGAGTATAATTTTTGATATGTTTGGAGTTTGTGAATTTTTGCAACTTTTCTACTTGGGTTTTGGGTTTGGGCTCAACCCATTTGTTAGTTTAAACCCCTAACTCAGCCCTCTTTTCATCCATTCACACTCGTTTCATTTCTTAGCTTAAGAAAACTGAAATGGTGGAAGGGAAAGAGAAATAGAAATTTGCAAGCCCTAGTTTCTTCTTTGTAACTTGATTCTTGCTTGAAATTCAAAGAGAATGATAGGTATGCCTCCTCTTCATCTTCTCCATCTTTTCTCCTCTTCAATTTCAGAAATTCCTAAGCCCTAATTTGGGAAATGTTTGTTATAATCTTAGATTGAAGCTTGTAGAGTTGAAGTGGAGAGTGGTTGGTTGTTTCCTTGCATTTGGTCTTCTCATCCTTTGTTTTTGAGTTAAAAAGGTGAGTTTTTGGAACTCACATCTAAGCTATTGCTTTTGCTGAGGTTTGGTATGAATTACTAACCTCTATTCATGTCTACTGCATTGGATTTGGATCGATTGGTTTCGATATGTTTTGGCCACTTTGGCCTAGGCAAATTGTTTCCCAGACCAGGTGACCAGACGTCTGGTAACCAAGCTCAGACGTCTGGTTTGTACCAGGAGTGAAAAATATAAACATACGGCAGTTGAAAGAAAGTTAGAAACCACTCTCAAACGTCTGACCCTCAATTTCAGACGTCTGAATGGTTTCAGACGTCTGGTTTGCAAAATCAGACGTCTGGTTTGCAAAATCAGACGTCTGGTTTGTTTCGCTGGGATTTTCCAGAAGACGAAACCAGACGTCTGAATGCACCCTTCAAACGTCTGGAATCTCCTGTTTTGCCTTATTTGTCTATTCTTGGTTGATATTTTATTGGTTATCGATGTCTGTCGACTTGGTTTGTGATTACCATTCACGATTGACCTTGATGACTTGTTTTTGACTTCATTCACGGGTTTTATAAATAATCTCTCTAAATCATATTAAAAGCTCCCTTCTCCAAATTATAAATTCTATTTATAATGCACGCACACAATTTCGCACTTCGAGCGAAGTGGAAGGAAGATTAAATGGTTAGGTAAAACACGGACCATGAATCTGAGCGTTTGTCTTCCCGATTAGTCCCCGACCTATTCGATTGATCGTTTTGACCTTGGGGTTTGGTTTATCGATGACATGAGGTAAACTTTGTACTGCTTTGAGTGTGAAAGTGACTGATGGATAGTAAATCGTTTAGTGCGAACGAGTGGTTATGGGACATGCGTTAACACTTTTCGGATTCCTTTTCGAGAGTTGTGACACATTCCGCCAGTTAGTGGTGTCCAGTACTGGGTCTCTGACCTTCACCACTACGTATTGTTGCCTTCGGGTATGTGCCTTTGGGTTTGTGCCTTCGGGTTTGTTGCCCTTTAGTATCGCTTCCGATGTTGGTCGTTATGAGCCGCACGGGTGATATTGGGTTTGGAGTCTTCGGGCTCATGGATCCTTGTTTGTACAGTACTGAGCTCGAGCAAATTTTCTGATGTTTCATTCATATGTATCTTTCCTAGGTATCGCCCTTCGGTGTTGGTCTTTTTGAGCCGCATGATGCGTAGCGTTTACCTTGTGGAACTTGTATACCTTATTGCTATTTGTTATTTGCCTTTTGGCTTGCTTTTAGATATTCTTATCATTTGTTTCTATATTTTGCCGTTGATATGAGGCTTGTTCTATATGATTCATCTTTTGTTAGATGATTGTGTTATCTCCTTTAGAGATATTTGTTATACTTTGTAACCTTACAAGTTTATTGTTGTTCAGTTTATCTAACTGATTTATTTAGCTAGACTGACCCGTGTATTTTATACTCGGGTCAGACCGAGATGTTTCAGATTAGGTGCATTTGGACTTAGCCTATTTTGCTTCTGCATGGACTACTTCGCTAGCTTCTTTTTGTCATAGCTTTTGTGTAGTCCTTTTATGTTGAACTCTGATGTGTATTCTTCTGGATTCGTCTGTATATTGTGTGGTTGGCTATACCACTTGACATGTATTATTTTGTATACTCTGCTATGTATCGGTGTATATGTATATGATGATCTACTGTTCTGTGATGTATATTACATTTGAGTTGTTATATTCTGTTCTGATAGATCCTTCAACCACCTATGGTTTTGTTTTAAATATTCATTGGATATGTCGATCTGTTTAGTGTGATTATTGTCGATGTATTCAATAGATAGTTAGAGCAAGGCTATAGATGGTCGCTCCTAACCAGCCTTATTCTCCGTGTTAGTTGACGGCATTAACCTGTAGTGTCCTTGGCTAGCGTGGGTATAGAGGTGGGGCGCCACAGCGTGGTATCAGAGCGAGGTTCAGAACAAAATATAATAAACGTAGAATAGAAGCACATTTTACGATACATCAAAGTGTATAAATGATACAAATATTTGAATCATCGTGTCTCTCTATTCCATCAAGGTTATATAGAAATTGGGAATACGTTTAGGAATGCATTTCATTCCGTAGTATCCCATATTGTAATATCTACCTTGTGAATAATCTTGTTCTTATTTTACCTTCAGCGTATGGCTGGAAGAGACAGGGGACGACGTTCGGATGCTGGGCAATCCAGTAGCACACATCCGGATGTCGTTTATATGTCTACCGATCAGTTTATGGAGTTGTTTAGGAGCACTCAGCCTCTAGTTCCTCCTCGAGTGTCTCCACCTCGCAAGTCTGCCTTTGCACGTCAGTGCAGTGATTTTCTCATCTTGGAGGAAAGCCGTTTAAAGGATCTGAATCCGTTCTTGAAGTCCAAGCTTGGTTTCGCACATGCGAGCGTATCTTCTCTCGTATGGATCTTTCGGACCATGATAGAGTTCTTGTAACTTCTAGCTTATTACAAGAGCGTGCACTTGATTGGTATGAGCTTCTTATAGCCGAAATTGATGAGTCTACTCTTTCTTGGACTCAGTTTCGGGAGCGATTTGAACTCAAGTTCGTTCCTGAATCTGAAAAAGTTTTATTGACCCGTCGTTTCCTTGAGTTGAAGCAAGAGAAGTCTTCTGTTTCTGAGTATGTTGCATCATTCGAGGCTTTATCTAAGTATGGTCTTAAATTTATTAGCACTTCTTATAAGAAGAATTTGAAGTTTGTCTCTGGTCTTAAGAAGTATCTTAAGAAGTCTTTGTTGCTTCAGCTTAAGATTTCCTTTGAAAAATTAGTAGATTCGGCACTTCATCTCGAAGCTATCGAGAAGGAGTGTGATAGTGATGTTGATGCTGAGGTTTCCAAGAACCCCAACAAGAGGCCATTTCCAATTCAGAAGTCCAGACCTTTTCCTTCTAAGAAGAAGGAGACTGGTAGTTCTATCTCTCAGCCTCAGTCTTTAGGAACACCTTTTATTCGGAAGTGTTTTAATTGTGGTTCTCCGGATCACATTATTCGAGCTTGTCCTAGGCCTCTCTTTTGCCGCTATTGCAGGAATGAAGGTCCTCATGTTTCAGCTTGCCCTACTGTTCCGGCTGGTGCCAAGTTTAGCAATCTTTATACTACCAAGGCTTCTAAAGGTCATTCTCAGCCCAAAGGTATGTCTCCATCCATTTTGGAAGGTTCTGTTTTATTTCATGACCATAGTATTCGAGTTCTTTTCGATACGGGTGCTTCACATTCCTTCGTATCGAAGAAGCTCGTTGATGATTTATCTTTGGATGTTTCTTGTATGGTTACTTATTTAAGGATTGCGAATCCTATTGGGGGATCCGCGACCCTTAGTTTGCTTTGTGATGATGTTGAGATTGTTTTATGTGATTTTTCTTTTCGTGCGAATCTGGACGTTATTTCTTGTCTGGGATTTGATATGATTTTGGGTATGGACTGGCTAGTGAGATATGATGACAGGATTATTTGTTCGGAGAGAATTTTGTATCTTCGACATCCGGATTCGCCTACTCAGTTATCTCTTGTTCTTTGGGATGTGGATAATTCCGAAATGGATTTATATTCTCTTGATTCGCGAGATGATGATGATATATCTCATATCCCTATTGCTTGTGACTTTTCTGATGTTTTTGAGCCTGTATCGGGTTTGCCACCTAAGCGGGCAATTGAGTTCCGCATTGATCTCATTCCAGGCGCGCAGCCAGTTAGTCGTCCTCCTACGAGGATGTCTACAAGGGAAAATGAGGAACTCAAGAAGCAGCTTTTAGAGCTTGAGTCCAAGCAGTTGATTCAATCCAGTTTTTCTCCGTGAGGATCCACGGTCGTCTTCGTGAAGAAGTCTGATGGAACTCTTAGGCTTTGCATTGATTATCGCAAGCTTAACGAGTTAACCATTAGGAATAGGTATCCATTGCCTAGGATCGATGATATGTTCGATTTATTGAGAGGTGCTAAGGTCTTTTCTCAGCTTGACCTTGCCACAGGTTTTCATCAATTACGAGTCGCGGAGGATAGCATACCTCTTACAGCTTTCCGCACTCGATATGGTTCTTTCGAGTGGCTCGTTATGCCGTTCGGTTTGACGAACGCTCCTGCTTTCTTTGTTGATCTCATGAATCGGGTATTCCGGGAATATCTCGACAGGTTCGTCCTCGTCTTCATTGATGATATCCTTATTTATTCTAAGTCTGAAGCCGAGCATGCTAATCACTTGAGCATTGTCTTGAGCACTCTCCGTGATCATCATCTTAGAGCCAAATTCTCCAAGTGCCATTTTTGGAAGAATAAAGTTAAGTTCTTAGGCCACGTTGTATCTTCCGATGGCATTTCGGTCGATCGCTCAAAGATCGAAGCCCTTCAAAATTGGAAGAGGCCCGAGAATGTACATGAGATCCGTAGTTTCCTTGGATTGGCGGGTTATTACCGTCGGTTCATTAAGAACTTTTCCCGTGTTGTGCTTTCTCTCACTTGTCTTACTCGGAAAGGCATTCGTTTTGATTGGTCCGACAAGTGTGAAGCTTCCTTTCAGACATTGAAGGAGCTTCTCACTAATGCTCCTATTCTTGTGGTTCCCGAAGGGAATCATGATCTTGTTGTCTACACCGATGCTTGTGGTAGTGGTCTCGGTGCTGTTCTTATGCAGAAGGATCGGGTAGTTGCGTATGCTTCTAGGCAACTGCGTCCGAATGAAGTTCGCTATACCACGCATGATCTTGAGCTAGCCGCCATTGTCTTCGCCTTGAAGATTTGGCGACACTATTTATTAGGCGAGCGTTTCATTCTCTATACCGATCATAAATCCTTGAAGTATTTGTTTGCTCAGAAGGAACTCCATATGAGACAACAACGTTGGCTCGAGTTTCTTGCCGCCTATGACTTTGATATCCAGTATACCCCTGGTAAGGGTAATCGTGTTGCAGATGCGCTTAGTCGCAAACATTCGGCTGTTGTTTCTTTGATGCTTGCCGAATGGGATGTTCTTGAGACTCTATCTTTTTGTGAAATTCGTGATCGAGGTTCATCTTCTGATTCTCCTATTCTATTATTTAGTTTGGGAGCTCGCCCTATTTTATTGGATCGTATTGCCGATGCTCAGCGGCGTGATCCTGATTTGTTGCATCTTATTCAGCTTTGTGAGTCTGTATCCTGTGATGAGGCGTTGCAAGATTTCAGCATTGATTCTCATGGGTGTCTTCGCAAGAAGAACCGTCTTTTTGTGCCTTCTGATCTTGCACTTAGGCATGACATTCTTGATGACTGTCACCGTTCTAAGTATACTATTCATCCCGGTAGTAGCAAGATGTATGCCGATATGCGTCGCCTTTATTATTGGGAAGACATGAAGCGCGATGTGGCGAGTTATGTGAGTAATTGTATAACTTGTCAGCGTTTTAAGGCCGAACATCAGCGTCCTTCTGATCTTCTTCAACCTCTTGAGATTCCATTGTGGAAATGGGATCAGATATCTATGGATTTCATTGACGGCCTACCTCGCTCGAGATCAGGCCATTCTAGCATTTGGGTTATTATTGATCGCCTCACTAAGTCTGCTCATTTTGTCCCTGTTAAGTCTAATAGGACTGCTTCGCATTTGGCTAAGTTGTATGTCAAGGAAATCGTGAGACTTCACGGTGTTCCTAGTTCTATTGTGATCGTGATCCTTTATTCACGAGTCATTTTTGGAAGAGTCTTCAGCAAGCTTTGGGGACAAAGCTTAATTTTAGCACAGCTTATCATCCGCAGTCTGATGGACAGATAGAACGGGTGAATCGTATCTTAGAAGATCTTCTCCGTATTTGTATTTTTGAGTTTGGCGGAAGTTGGGAGGATCACCTACCTCTTGTAGAGTTTTCCTACAACAATAGTTTTCAATCTAGTATCGGTATGGCTCCTTTCGAAGCCTTATACGGAAGGCCATGTCGATCACCTTCATGTTGGTTGGAATCTAGGGAGAAGCTTATTCTTGGCCCAGATTTTGTTCGTCATTCTTCCGAGAATATTGATCTTATTCAATTGAGAATGAAAGAGGCACAAAGTCGCCAAAAATCCTACGCGGATAGCCGTAGCAAGCCTCTCGAGTTTTCATGTTTTTCCTTTGAAGGGGGTTATGCGTTTCAGTACGACTGGTAAGTTGGCTCCTCGCTTTATAGGACCATTTTCTATTACTGAACGTATTGGCCCTGTGGCTTATAGAGTTTCACTTCCAGCTCATTTATCTGGTATTCATGACGTGTTCCACGTCTCGCAACTTCGGAAGTGTCTTCGGAGTCGGATTCTGTTATTGCTTCTCCTGATTGCATGAGCTTGAGATCTCACCGGACTTATCTATTGTTCAGCAGCTTATTCGCGTACTTGACACGGAGGTGCGACATCTTCGAAACAAGGACGTGCCGCTCGTTAAAGTTCAATGGTCTGCTAGTCCCAATGATTGTACTTGGGAAACTAGAGAATTTATTGAGCAATATTATCCGGGTTTTCTTTCTTCGCTTTGAAACGGTGAGTATGTCTTTACATCTCAAACTTATTTCCTTTACTTTTGGAGGTTGTATGTTTGTAGTTGTTACAAATATCGTCTCTAGGAATTGCGGGGACGCAATTTTGTAAGAAGGGGAGATCTGTAACAACCCGCATATTTAACGATTATATATTTAAATGTTTTATTTAAATATAGCGTCGTTAGTCGGATTTTGGTCTGAAATGTTACTTTCTGCAAATGGCCGAATTGGAACTCGAAACCATCTCCATTGGTTTCAAAATGGCGTTTGCGATCTTTTTTAGTATAATCTTTGATATGTTTGGAGTTTGTGAATTTTTGCAACTTTTCTATTTGGGTTTTGGGTTTGGGCTCAGCCCATTTGTTAGTTTAAACCCCTAACTCAGCCCTCTCTTCATCCATTCACCCTCATTTCATTTCTTGGCTTAAGAAAACTGAAATGGTGGAAGGGAAAGAGAAATAGAAATTTGCAAGCCCTAGTTTCTTCTTTGTAACTTGATTCTTGCTTGAAATTCAAAGAGAAGGATAGGTATGCCTCCTCTTCATCTTCTCCATCTCTTCTCCTCTTCAATTTCAGAAATTCCTAAGCCCTAATTTAGGAAATGTTTGTTATAATCTTAGATTGAAGCTTGTAGAGTTGAAGTGGAGAGTGGTTGGTTGTTTCCTTGCATTTGGTCTTCTCATGCTTTGTTTTTGAGTTAAAAAGGTGAGTTTTTGGAACTCACATCTAAGCTATTGCTTTTGCTGAGGTTTGGTATAAATTACTAACCTCTGTTCATGTCTATTGCGTTGGATTTGGATCGATTGGTTTCGATATGTTTTGGCCACTTTGGCCTAGGCAAATTGTTGCCCAGGCCAGGTGACCAGACGTCTGGTAACCAAGCTCAGACGTCTGGTTTGTACCTGAAGTGAAAAATATAAACATACGGCAGTTGAAAGAAAGTCAGAAACCACTCTCAGACGTCTGACCCTCAATTTCAGACGTCTGAATGGTTTCGGACGTCTGGTTCGCAAAATTAGACGTCTGGTTTGTTTCGTTGGGATTTTCCTTCAGACGTCTGAAATCTCCTGTTTTGCCTTATTTGCCTATTCTTGGTTGATATTTTATTGGTTATCGATGTCTGTCGACTTGGTTTGTGATTATCATTCACGATTGACCTTGATGACTTGTTTTTGACTTCATTCACGGGTTTTATAAATAATCTTTCTAAATCGTATTAAAAGCTCCCTTCTCCAAATTATAAATTCTATTTACAATGCACACACACAATTTCGCACTTCGAGCGAAGTGGAAGGAAAATTAAATGGTTAGGTAAAACACGGACCATGAATCTGTGCGTTTGTCTTCCCGATTAGTCCCCGACCTATTCGAATCGTTTTGACCTTCGGGTTTGGTTTATCGATGACATGAGGTAAACTTTGTACCGCTTTGAGTGTGAAAGTGACTGACGGATAGTAAATCGTTTAGTGCGAACGAATGGTTATGGGACATACGTTAACACTTTTTGGATTCCTTTTCGAGAGTTGTGACACATTCCGCCAGTTAGTGGTGTCCAGTACTGGGTCTCTGACCTTCACCACTACGGTTTGTTGCCTTCGGGTATGTGCCTTCGGGTTTATGCCTTCGGGTATGTTCCCCTTTAGTATCGCTTCCGATGTTGGTCGTTATGAGCCGCATGGGTGATATTGGGTTGCCCTTTAGTATCGCTTCCGATGTTGGTCGTTATGAGCCGCATGGGTGATATTGGGTTTGGAGTCTTCGGGCTCATGGATCCTTGTTTGTACAGTACTGAGCTCAAGCAAATTTTCTAATGTTTCATTCATATGTATATTCCCTAGGTATCGCCCTTCGATGTTGGTCTTTTTGAGCCGCATGATACGTAGCGTTTACCTTGTGAAACTTGCATACCTTATTGGTATTTGTTATTTGCCTTTTTGCTTGCTTTTGGATATTCTTATCCTTTGTTTCTATGTGTTGCCGATGATATGAGGCTTGTTCTATATGATTCATCTTTTGTTAGATGATTGTGTTATCTCCTTTAGAGATATTTGTTATACTTTGTAACCTTGTAGGTTTATTGTTGTTCAGTTTATCTAACTGATTTGTTTAGCTAGACTGACCCGTGTATTTTATACTCGGGTCAGACCGAGATGTTTCAGGTTAGGTGCATTTGGACTTAGCCTATTTTGCTTCCGCATGAACTACTTTGCTAGCTTCTTTTTGTCATAGCTTTTGTGTAGTCCTTTTATGTTGAACTCTGATGTGTATTCTTCTGGTTTCGTCTGTATATTGTGGTTGGCTATAACACTTGACATGTATTATTTTGTATACTCTGCTATGTATCGGTATATATGCATATGATGATCTACTGTTCTGTGATGTATATTACATTTGAGTTGTTATATTCTGTTCTAATAGATCCTTCAACCACCTATGGTTTTGTTTTAAATATTCATTGGATATGTCGATCTGTTTAGTGTGATTATTGTCGATGTATTCAATAGATAGTTAGAGCAAGGCTATAGATGGTCACTCCTAACCAGCCTTATTCTCCGTGTTAGTTAACGGCATTACCCTGTAGTGTCGTTGACTAGCGTGGGTATAGAGGTGGGGCGTCACATTCGCGAACGAACGGCAACAACTTCCGCCCCCTTTTTGGCTTCGATCGGCGACGTGAAACAAGATCCACCGTTGGATAGCATCGTCTCGACGAGCTCTACAACATTCGTTTAGGAAGTTTTGGAAAATATTGCGTGGATTAGGAGATTGTGGAGGAAGAAACATGATCGTTTTCGGCCATAGAAACAAAATAGACGGCAGTGGTGAAAAATAAACTAGGGTTTAGTAAAATATAACGTTATATAATATAATTTGATACTATTTTAATCTCGTGCTTCAAATTTTAACGATCAATGCAAACGAACTCCAATTCTCGCGTACCAACAGGCGTTCCTAGGGTTTTTCCGCGTTCCGGACACAATGGAACAGGTTTAGTAAGCTAATTTGATCGTATGTGCGAGTTACGGAATTAAATGATCAATTTAAAATAATTTGATTCTTCTATCTACCTGAGTCGACCCTCGAAATTATCGAAATTAGATTCATGAATCTAGAATTTTGAAATGTTTGTGGCGTGAACATTAATTTGAAACTCTTGAGTTTTTGACCGGATTTTGAGTTTTGACATAGAAACATATATCATGAAGTTTAGCACTTGAATATGGATTAATGAAAGTTCGAAACATAAATATTGAGAAGATCGATTCCTTATTCTAGAACGGACCCCATCATTTTACTTGAACACCGGCTTTTTGAATCGTAAAGACTAAATCCCGAATCTTAGAATGAATGAATCTTAAAAAAGCAAAATATCCGGAATCTATTATCTTGGAAACTTTACCATGGATTTTCGAACATTGAATCAAGATTTCTGAAATTTTGAAACGTCAAATTTTTAAATATTTAATCTCTAACCTTGAATATTGAAAATAAATAATACTCACTCCTGAACTATTCATAGACTGAATCGCGATCATTAAACTTTGAGATACAAAAGTTGAATCATGTGAAGCTGAATCGTGTAAATTTAAAATGGAAAGCACTACTTTCTGAAAACCTTAAATTTCAGACTTGATTCATGGAAACTTTGAATCCTAATAGTTGAAAAGTTGTCTTCAGTAAGAATTTCAAATACTGAAAATTTTGAATCACGAAAACAAAATCGTAGAAATCCGAAACAAGATGGTAAAATGATGGAAACTTAAATCTTGAATAATTTTAACGATAGATTAAATTTCCAACCTTGCAGACGATTCTTGATTTTTGGAAAGTTTCTGGGACATAAATCGTCAAATGTTCGAATTTTAAATATTGAAATTATGAATCTTGTAATACTCGAACTTTATAATTGAATATTCCAATGTTATAATCTTGATCGCTTAAGATTTTAAATTTGAAATCTTAAATCTTCAAAATTATGAATTTTGAATTTTAAAGATTCCGAATTTTTTATTTTTAAAACTTCGAACCCTGAATTCTGTAAAGTTTGAACTTGCTTGGTTATTGAGATTTTGAATTTTTCATTAGTCTCGAAAAAGTTTTTTCTTAGATTCCTGAAAAGTCTGAATCTACAATCTTGATAAGTTTGAATCTTGAAATTGAATCAAGAAAAATACAAATCTAAAATCTGCCGAAATACAAATAAGGTAGAAGTCAAAGTCTCTTTAATTTTGAATATTGAAATTTTCAAAAGGAGAACATTGATTTCTAGGAAACTCCTAATTCTAGAATCTTTGTGTTCCAGTTTTAAAATTTTTGAGTTTTGAGTTTGTAGAACTCCGTATCACGAATTTTGTGAAGTTTTTACTTAAGTAGTTGTGAAATTTTATATCTAGAATTACAAACCTTTCGATTTTCTAATCTTGAATTTCGTGCCATATTTTTTTTGGATATTCATCATGAAAGTCGTAATGTAGAAATCCATAAATGTTTTCATCTTGAATCTAGAATTTTAAAAAGTTTGAATCCTCAATCTTAATTCTTGAAATGTTTGAGCCTTGATTCATGGTAATTTTGAATCATAATAATTGAAAAGTTTGAGTCTTCACTAAGAATTTCAGTATTGAAAATTTTTGAATCATGAAAACAAAAATCGTCGAATTTTGAAACTTCGATGATGAAAGAATGGAACCATCTTGAATCATGGTACTTATCATGAAAATATAAAATTTCAAATTTGGTAAACGATTCTTGATTCGTGAAAAGTTTGGCTCTTAAATCGTCGAATGTTGGAATTTTGTAATATGAAAAGTGTGAAACTTGTAATACTTGATCGTGAAAAATGTGATTGAAAATTTAATATATTAAATCTTCGAAATTTTGGATCTTAAAATTTTAGAATTTCTAGAAGTTTCGTGAATTTTGTAATGTTCAAGCTTACTCGGTTATTGAGATTTTGAATCTGTATCTTAATTTCCATAAAGTTTCTGTTTTAAGCCATAAATTTAGGATATTGAATATAAAAGCTCTAATATAGATCTTGAAAAAGTTTGTGCTTTGCATATAATTCCGAAGAAGTTTGAATCTTCAATCCTGAATACATTAATAGAATCCTCAAACCTCAATCATGAAATTGAACTCGTTATAGTATGAATCTTAAATCTGCAGAAATTCGAATCTCGCCATTGTCAAAGTTAAACCCGAATCAAAAATATTAAATGTTGAAAATGTGAACATTGATTCTTGGAAACTCTTGATTCATGAATCCAATATGTTTGAATCTTAAAAATTTTGAATTTTCAGAATTTCGTTTCACGAATTTTGTCAACCTTTTACTTACATGTTTTGAAATTTTGAATCTGGAATTTTAAATCCATAAAGATTCTTATCTTGAATTTTGAATCAAATATTTTGGGTGATGAACGCCCTAATATAGAATAGTAAAAGGTTTATATCTTAGATATATAATTTTTAAAATTTTGAATGAACAATCTAAAATCTTGAAATGTCATAATTTTGAAATTGAATCCTGCAATTGACTCTTTTATCTGCGCGAATCGACCCTCCAAATTATCAAAGTTAGGCTCATCAATCTGGAATTTTGAAATGATTGGAGCAAGAACATTAATTTAGAAATTCCCGAGTTTTAAATCTGCAGAAATTCTAATCTTGAAATTTTCAAAGTTATACCCATGAATTTTAAAATATTGAAACGCTCAGAATGTGAATACTGATTTTTAGAAACTCTTGATTCATGAATCTTAAAATTTTTGAATTTTTTGAGTTTCGTTTCACGAATTTTGTGAAATTTTTACTTACGTGTATTGAAATTGTGAATCTGGAATTTTAAATCGATAAAGGTTCTTACCTTTTATTTTGAATCAAATATTTTGGTCTTTTATCATGAAAGCCCTAATTTTGAATTGTAAAAGGTTCATATCCAAAGTATAGAATTTTTAAAATTTTCAGTCTACAATCTCAAATCTTGAAATTGGAGCCTATAAAGTTTGACTCTTTTATCTGCATGAGTCGACCCTCGAAATTATCGAATATAAACTCATGAATCTAGAATTTTGAAATGTTCGAAGTGTGAGCATTAATTTAGAAACCCCCTGTAACGACCCATAAATTTCGATAATTAAATTGGTTAATTTAGTAAGATTTTATAATTTAATCTAGAAAGAAATAAAATCTTTATAATATAGAATGAACCGAATGTTAGAAATTGAATGTAGCATTGGTAATTAAAATTAATTATTGACAATTGAAGTGAAATCCCAATAATGAAATAGTCTTAATTGTTGCACTTGGGTTATAAAATAGAAAATAAGTAAATAAGAGTAAGAATATTAAATCAACCAATGGAATAATATATTGTTTAATAGTAACTGATGTAATAAGTTTTATGCAAGTTGAATAATAACTAACTTAGTGCAATACCTATTAATTGAAACAATTGTAAGGTTATAACTAATTGAAACTAGTGAATTGGAAAATAAATTCAAAAGTTATATTAATTGATGAAATAATACGTAATAAATTGCAATTTGATAAAATTAATGCTAGATAAGTAATTACAATAATTGTTAGTTGATAATTAAAGTATAGTGATAATTATTAATTGTTGAACTACATCTAAATCAATCGCAACATCTGTTGTCAATAATAGCTTATAAGTGAAATTAAATGTTAATGGTAACAATTAGTATAAGTTAACCATTTATTTAGTATATTAAATTAAAACCGGTAATTAATTGCAATAAATCTAAATTAAATGTTACGTAATGCAAATTAAGGTAATAATTGGGAATAATATTGATTTTTTTACATAGTATGAAAATTAGTTGAATTAAAAGAATGAAAATAAAGATTTATCAATTTATTGGGATCCGAATCATAATTGTTGGATTAATTGCAACTAAATGAAATTAGATATCTAAATATTACGTTATTTGAAATTAAGATGGAATGTGAGAATATTAATATAATAGTTATGAATCCAATGTTAAATCCATCTATTTGACAATAATGAATGGAATAGTCATAAATTAAATGGGATTATTGGGAATTATATTTATAATTTCTTAATTTAATGGAATTGAGGTTAGTACTGAAATTGATAAATTAATCAACTCTAAATTGACAATTAAAGTTGTTTAAATCATTATAACTAATTGAGAAATCAAAAATTATGAAATTTGTCAGTTAAAGAATTGAAATTGGGAATTTGATTTAATTAGTTAAATTATTAATTTATTTAATTAATAGGAAAATAGCCATTTTGGCCACTGACTCGGATTTCGACGAAACTAGTTTCATCGGATCCGTAACAGGGAATTATTGTAGGATTTCAAGTTTCGTAGCGATCAGACTTATCTTTTGATCGTATGGACTCGAAATGCTTTGAAATCAATTTAATTGAAATCAATTTGAATTAACTTGATTTGAGCATAACTTCTTTATACAATGGAATTTTGACTTGAAACCTGTTCCATCGCGTTTAAAATATTTTAAAACACCTATTTTGATAGATCGGTTGATCCAATTTTGTTCCGGAGTCAGAACGGGCTATTTCGTACCATTTTATCTTTCAACGCGTATATCCAATCGATCCGGTCTATTCTAATTTCAGCTTGCCAATATATACCCTGTTATAAACCCTAGCCTACTTCTTATGTCATTATTCTATACGTACGATTCCAATTCAGCTGCCTCTCCTATTCAATGGCAGACAATCAAATTCTAGATCCAATTGCAATTCAAAAACCAAATTGAAAATTCAACCTCCTCAAACTATATCAAATTATATATGGATTTGAAGCTCTCGACGAACGCAAGTCAAATATATGATTCGTTTTTCAATTGGATAGATATGGAATTTGCAAAGAATTAGTTTTGAAATAGTGGAATATTTAAGCATTGAAATATATGAAAAATTGAAATGGTTATTTTGGAATTTGGGTGTTTTGGAATTGAGTTGTGAAATTGAAGAAGCTATTTATTATATATAGAATTTTAATATTTAAACCATTTAAGTGGTGGAAGTTATGTTTCAAAGTTATGAATTTCAAGGTATTAAAATTCGAAAGTTTTATATTCAAGTGTTTTGATTTCGAAATGTTATAACTTTGAAAGTGTTATGATTTTTGAAAGGTATATATTTAAAATGAAAATGATATCGGATTGATTTGGTTTTGGAAGACAATGTTATTTTTGGTTTTAAAGTATAACTATGTTGAAAGACCGTGGTGTTAACGTTCGGTTGCTGAAGAGACCGGGATCGGAAGTCGTCATACTCTCTCCCAACTCCGAAAACCACTTTAGCAATCATGTAGGTGGTGGAGATTCCGGAATTAAGTAGGATGACGACGGCGTTTCTTTTAAGGTAAACACGTGGACCCGACTCCCATGAGTTGGCATAAGGTGGCTACAACATGAGCGATTGACGGGCTAATGAGGTAGCACCTTTGATCGGACACATCGCTTCGATATTATACTCTGACTTTTAGATTGATTCAGTGGCCACTTTTGATTTTTGATTTAGGGTGTGGCTCGAGGTGGGCGGTAGCCGCGCGCTACGCGTTACCACCGGCCCGGAAGCGTAATTGGTATATCTACCCTGACATTGCCTAGTTGTGTCGTGTCACCTACCCTAGCGCACCTTGTACGAGTTTGGTTTTCTCCCGTAGCTCATGGAATATTTAGGGTAGTCTCTCGATCTGGAGATGCGCTGATATTGGATGCACTACTGGGACTATTATGTGTTAAGGTGGAAAATGTAAAGCCTTAATGCTATTTAAAAGTAAATTTATTTTATCAATAGACATTATTCTAATAACGAAATATTACTACATAATAAATAGTTTAACGGATCCTTATGAGATGCAAATCTCAAGCATCTCTTAAGTTACTGCACTCACGTTAGACACTGGATAGGAGATGTCAAATCCCGTAAACATCTCTGACGCCGTTCCACTCATATTATTTACCGCCGATTTAACTTACATAAGATCTTTTAGTTCTGCCTCGAGTGTTTTGTCTTTTCAATTCGCTCGGGTCAGCCTAAGCAATTCAGGATTCGAAGGCCTTATTTCTGGAGGACGAAGATTGCTTTATTACTATTATTTGCGATAGTGTTCCACTGCATCACATTGTTCCACTGCATTGTTATTATTTTTTGGCATGTATAACTCTAATATATATTGTATTAGTATATAATCAAATGTTTTGTAAAACAGCTTCATGAACTGTTATTTAATTATTATATTTTGTCATTCCGCTGCAAGATTCTGTTTTGTTGTTTTTCTTCTCTACTTTTTCTTATTTACCTCATAACAATCCGCCCTTCTGTATGGTTTAAGTCCGACATGTATGGTTTATCGTCGATTTAAAGCGTACAAAAAGGCGGGACGTTAAATCTAGGAGCTTTAGTTTAGCGATAAACCTTAGCTTTATGGGGTCTAACTCTTTATTAATTGTGACGTTTGAGATTTTTCGATGCCGAAAAACCGAACCGTTGTGGTTTAAGAAAAAGAAAGAGGTAGAAGAAGAAAGAAAAAGATAGAAGAAATAAGAAAAGATAGAACAGAACAACATCAGAATCTCACAATTCGCAGCGGAACAACATATAGTAGATAAATGAATAATCTTTAAACAAAGAACTATATTTGTTATTACATTACATGATATTATATTACATTACATCATCAGAGTGTACAACAACAAACAGCGGAAAAGAAATACTATATACAAGTGAATACGCCATGCCCTCCAACTTGCCTCCAGCAACTCCTGAATTCCAGAATATCCTGATAAACTTTACTCTTGACTGCCCGTGTAGAAATTGGTGGGCACCCAGAGTTTAGGAAGGAAAACAATAAACTCCGAGTCAGTCATGTGACTGGTGTGAGAACTAAAACAGTTTATCTTTAAAACAAAGAACATGATAATTTTAAAATAGATTTCAAAATGCTTTTTAGAAAATGACTACCATAAGGCCTCCCGCACACACACACAATGCAAACGCCGAATCGGAGGAGATTTCTCCATATGATAGTCAAAGATGCTTGATACGCATTAAAAAGAAACTTTTGATATTATTACTAGTGCATAGTGTAGAAAACATTTCGAAAGTAAAGATATAAATCTTAGCCAGCATAGGCATTTCGCACTTATGTCTACTATAGCTACCATCCAAACAGTGGGGCGCCACCATAAGTGAATGATAGGTTCTACAACTAAAACCGTACAAGATCGTTTTGTTTCTTTGGATTTCCAACAAATGGTCAGGCCAAGGAACTTCCCATTGCCACATGGAAACGCCTCTAGAATGACATCCCGAGAACCAAACCGGATCTCTGCCAACACAAGCCCGGGTTATCCCTAACTGGGTAACTACTGACATGAATATGTCATCCTCCGATCGTAACCGATCTATCCGAGGATCCTCGATTTCCAACAACCACAAAGCAATAAATTTGCAGCAACAACATAGGTCAAATATCTGGGCTCCATACCATGATACCACCTCTATCCATAAGGAATACATACACTAAAGGTCCGACGAAGTCTCGTCCACAAAGGCATGCATTGTACAAAAGCTGTGCTTTGAGTCAACAAATGATCAAAGTAATGATCACTAAGATAAATGATCAAACAAATGATCATATCACAAATGATCAAACAATGATCATTACACAGCAACACTCAGCATGCCACACTACCAAATTGGGAGTATATCACTAATAACCTTCAACTACATAACCTCTGAGCTCGTACGTCTCAGAGAAGGGTGTTAAGCTAAGAGAGTAAATTCTCCGCCACCAACAGAAATATATTTGAAAGAAATCAGCTTTATATCTCAACTTGTAATGTCAACATACAATCCAGTTTCAAATTCAATTCAATCCAATTTTAAATATCGATTCAAACGATAAACTTTCAAAACTGAACAAAGCAGTTTCAAATTCAATTCTGAAGCTTCGATTATCTTCAGTATTATCAATATGAATTTTACAAGCCTTTGAAATATTTTTAATCGGATTAAAATCGAAAATTCAAATTTTTATTCAACTTTCAATAGATTAAACTCTATAATTTAATCGCCAAATTCATTCTGATAATTTGAAATTCAAGTCAAACCATCATTCAAATATTTAAAATTAATTAAATATTTTCAAATTAATTGGTTCAAAATTCTGGGTCGTTACAATCTTCCCCCATTTAAAGAATTTCGTCCCGAAATTACAAGTTAGGAAAAAATGATCCTTAACTCGTCTACTATTTTTCACAATCCAAATAGTTTTATCAACTTACTAACCTAAATCTTTTATTAAAGATCCATTATCATTTCAATTAATTTTCCAAAATCAATTATAAGTTCCAAATAACATTGTTTTCTTAACAATTCAAATTTAAATTTAAATTTCAAATTTTCAAAATTTTCTCAAAAATTTTCTAACACTCTAAATTTTCGAAACATTTCGCCAGCGTCTCCTTTGCGCGGCTAGCTCGGTACAACTACAAAATGGCACCACGGCCCCTCAGAATCAAAAAGAAAAGAGAAAGCCAAGTGGCTGGAGAAGAAAATCACCAAATTTCATACTGAAATTGAAATACGTACCTTTTTGTCGAGCAATTCAATTTTATCTTTGAAATCAAAATCCCAATTCCATTTCTTTTAATACACCTGTATATCCTGCTAGTCATAATATCCAATTCCCACATTCATATCATTTTGCCAATTCCATTACAAAATATTCAATATATGCTTCTTATACTTTTTTACTTCACTATTGAAGTTACATATTTATTCTCATTCAATTTTGCATTCTAATTTCATTTGGATTCAATTTACACTTTCAACTCTATTTGGATTCAATTTACCTTCTGAATATTGAATTTTATCAACTATCTTTTATTCATAACTGCACAATTGTAAATTGGTTCCAATCACGAATTCATTACCAATTCCAATTCATTTTATTCAAATTTGTTTTCAACATTTAGTTTCAATTCCAAATTTTTATTTTCAATTCACTGTTTTGGTTTATAACCACTTATATTAAACTGGATTTCAATATTCCATACGAATTCAATTTACCTCATTTACTTGCAATTGTAAATTCATTCATTCATTCTCAATTTATTTCCATAATTCAATACTCAATTCCAATTCATTTTGATTACTCCAAATTTATATTCAACTTAATAATATTCCATAAATATTTTTATATAGCATTCCAGAGTCTTTTCAACCTTTTCAAAACCATTATTGAAAACAATTCAAATTATTCTTTGAATTTAAAAATCAAACCCCAAATTTTCCAAACAACTTTAATTTGAAACAATTTGGCAGCATTTCCTCTTTTGAAAACCCGAAAATAAACATCGATGATGCTGCAGTGATCACCGAAGTTATTTCCCAACGACCAAAAGAGTTTAGAGCTTTTCATTCCTTCAAAACATTTTTCCAAAAAACCTTTGAAAATTATTTTCAAATCAAAAAGGAATTTAAACTTTCCAAATCTCCAAAATTCCAAATTCTTTTCAAAACATTTCCAAAAACTTCCCTGGAATTCTATTTCTAATTATAAATCACATTTATAATTTACATTCTCAAATTTCATTTGTATATGGATTTCATTTTCTTATCTTTATCTCAATTTTCATATAACAATGATTTCAATTCTATTTCAGTTTCAATGGTAATAATTTAATATTATTACTACCTAACAACCATTTACTACAATAATTCATAGAAAATCATTTCTTTTCTATACAAAAATAGTTTTGGGCAAAATTTTCTCTTTTGCCCGATTCAAAAACAATACTGTGTCAGTTTATCTTTTTTAAGAGTTTAGAAACTCCTATCAACACAGTTAGCTAGACTGCACCGACCAGAATCTATAAACAATCAACCGATAAGTCAACACAATACAAAACAATTTATATTCACTAACAAATACGCGCTCATATCTATTATTACACTTAAACTCATTCTAGAGTACTACTGACTCTATCTCTAATGAGTAACACCCAACAGAGCCATGGTTGTCGCTTAACCATATGCTCTGATACCAAATGTGACGTTTGAGATTTTTCGATGCCGAAAAACCGAACCATTATGGTTTAAGAAAAAGAAAGAGGTAGAAGAAGAAAGAAAAAGATAGAAGAAATAAGAAAAGATAGAACAGAACAACATCAGAATCTCACAATTCGCAGCGGAACAACATATAATAGATAAATGAATAATCTTTAAACAAAGAACTATATTTGTTATTACATTACATCATATTACATTACATTACATTACATCATTAAAGTGTACAACTACAAACAGTGGAAAAGAAATACTATATACAAGTAAATACGCCATGCCCTCCAACTTGCCTCCAACAACTCCTGAATTCCAGAATATCCTGATAAACTTTACTCTTGACTGCCCGTGTAGAAATTGGTGGACACCCAGAGTTTAGGAAGGAAAACAATAAACTCCGAGTCAGTCATGTGACTGGTGTGAGAACTAAAACAATTTATCTTTAAAACAAAGAACAGGATAATTTTAAAATAGATTTCGAAATGCTTTTTAGAAAATGAGACTAGCATAAGGCCTCCCGCACACACACACAATGCAAACGTAGAATCGGAGGAGATTTCTCCTTATGATAGTCAAAGATGCTTGATACGCATTAAAAAGAAACTTTTGATATTATTATTAGTGCATAGTGTAGAAAATATTTCGAAAGTAAAGATATAAATCTTAGCCAGCATAGGCATTTCGCACTTATGCCTACTATAGCTACCATCCAAACAGTGGGGCGCCACCATAAATGAATGATAGGTTCTACAACTAAAACCGTACAATATCGTATTGTTTCTTTGGATTTCCAACAAATGGTCAGGCCAAGGAACTTCCCATTGCCACATGGAAACGCCTCTGGAATGGCACCCCGAGAACCAAACCGGATCTCTGCCAACACAAGGCCGGGTTACCCCTAACTGGGTAACTACTGACACGAATATGTCATCCCCCGATCGTAACCGATCTATCCGAGGATCCTCGATTTCCAACCACAAAGCAATAAATTTGCAGCAACAACATAGGTTAAATATCTGGGCTCCATACCATGATACCACCTCTATCCAGAAGGAATGACATACACTAAAGGGGTGCTACCCCCTAATAACCTTGCTGCATCCTTCCTGTTTTGACCATTTCCGTGGTGTGAGGTCCGACGAAGTCTCGTCCACAAAGCCACGCTTTATACAAAAGCTGTGCTTTCGGTCAACAAATGATCAAAGTAATCATCACTAAGATAAATGATCAAACAAATGGTCATATTACAAATGATCAAACAATGATCATTCCACAGCAACACTCAGCATGCCACACTACCAAATTGAGAGTATATCACTAATAACCTACAACTACATAACCTCTGAGCTCGTACGTCTCAGAGAAGGGTGTTATGCTAAGAGAATAAATTCTCCGCCACCAACATAAATATATTTGAAAGAAATCAGCTTTATATCTCAACTTGTAATGTCAGACATACAATCCATACAAGTCCGTTCCGAGCTCGAACAGAAACGAAGGCACTTACAAAGAAGTCCTTGCATTCCGGATATTTTCTAATCACGTCCGGACTTCCCGTCACTTAGGGTGATAAAACCTCTGTATCGGAGATCAGCCGATGCAGAGTAACTCAACGGTAATCCTTCCGTTTTCAAAAATATCCGGTCTTCAACACCGGTCATCGAATGCAATCTATTACGACGTATCACATATTCGGAATGGCTTATACGACCCCAAGATCCTTTCCCGGCTAACCCGAATAGTAAGCGCTTATTTTTAAAAATAAGTGTAGCATTCAAATTCAAGCAATCACAACAAATACCTATTTAAAAGTAAATATTGATAGTTGGTAATTTAACTATCAATAGGTATGTACAACATCACCAGATTCCAAATAATTTTCCAAATTATTTATTTTCCAAAATATCTTTACAAGATATATATATAAATAATTACCATACTTCAAAAATAAATCGATATTTATTTATAAACCAATTTTCCCAATTTCATTCATAAATTCCATATTGAATTTACATTTCCAATATATCTGTGAATATACGATTTTCAAATCGATTTCAAATATTCACTTTCAATTTATCTTTACAAAGGTAAATTCTAAAACGTTCATTTCATATTGGAAAAATATTTCCATACTTATTTAATAATAAGTAATTCACAAATCTATTTATTTTCAACATTTGAAAATATTCGATATACTTAACCCGTAGTTAAGTATATATTTCATTCTTTAAGGAAAACATTCTCTTAAACACATTTATTTGGGTCAAAACAAATGTTACGTAAAACATCGTTACGACGACCCAAAATCACTAGTATAGGGATTCGAAATTTAAATAGATATATAAATCCCAATACTGTACAAAAACGTTTCCTTTCGGAAATCATTTACTATAACAACGATGTTATAGTCTACCATTTCCTTCAATTCCTTGAAAATGCCTATTTCAACAATAAATGTTGAAATCTATGTTTTCAATACTTAATACATTTAAAGCATCTCTAATCGTTTTAATTCTAGTTAAAATATCATTTTTCCCCAAAACATTTCCTTAATATATTATTCATTATCCAAAATCGTGAATATACTTCGTTAATCCAAATTCAACATTTTCACACATTAAATTAAAGGATTTTCCACAGTCCAAAATCGTGGATATAATTCCTTTAATAATTTCTATGTTTACGTATCAAATTATTTGATTACAGATTTATAAAACAACGTTTATAAATTCCATTTCTATTTCATAACTACTTCGATTTATAAATCTCCTTTAATAACCAATTCTATTTATATTTCATTTACATGTCGAATCAAACTTATAAGTAAATTACTTATAATCCATTTATTCACAAATCCATTCTTTTATATCATCATTTATTCATAAATCTAAAATTCCTATTTACTTATAAAACTAGAGACAACTTTATTTTAATACTTATAAAAGCTCGTTCTATAATTCCAATATTTTTAACTTATAAAATATCAATTTTATAAATCTTTTATATAAATCGTTTATAATAATTCAAAACTCCCAATTTAAACCATTTTATAAATTTATCAACTATTTATTTCAAAAATCATGCTTTGGTTATATTTCACAAAAATCCTAATTTTTATAACATAAAAATTTATAACGTTTTAATTATTTAAAAATGAATCAATTCGAAAATTTAATAAACGTATAATTTTCAAAAATCACTTTAAAAATCACTTAAAAATCAAAATTGTTATTTTTAAACTTCAAAAATGGATCCGATGATGCAACACACCAACAAATAAATAACGGCATCCAAACATCATATATCGATACGATAATCAATAAATATCACAATATATGTAATTAAATAAATACGGTTGAGGAATCCAGTTGGATTCCTCCAACCTGTTTCCCTGCATCCACAGATATTAGCACAATACCAATCCCGTTTCAAGACGGGATATCGCGGTATATTGGATTTACAAAATATTATCCGCTTAATTGGCCAATATATATAGGGTCTCATCCGCTATATAATGCGGGAAATCAACAACTCCAATATATACATATGCCAATATATATAGATATATCCTATTATATCTAATATCACAACCAACAGCAATCAATAACAGCAATCCAATTTTTTTTAATTGAGTGAGAAGATCTCACCTTAGCTTTTTATTTGCAATCCATTTCCATCTTGACTCGATTTTTCCTTGACTTATACCTTGTATAACAATTATATTCATTTATTAACATTCGAAACAAATCGAATAAATTAATTTCATTTGATAAGTGTAAATTTCCCAGTGGTTTTAATTTGAACAAATTTTCCTTTTAATAATTATTTAACTAAAAGTTTAATTTAAACAAATGATTTCCCATTTAAAATAAAATATTTTTACCATTTAAAATGATGAAATATGCTTATCAAACAAATCAGTCACCATATATACATATTTCTGCTTTCTTAATCTATCATACAAAAGTAAATAGATTAGTCAACTAATAATTTAGTTAAACCAAAATTTCCTTTACAATTCCTTTTTTAGTAACTAAATAATTTAGATAAGTTTATAAATCGTCTTCATCACTAATATTCGAAATGAATTGAATAATTCAATTTGCATTTGATAATTTAATTTACTTGTGATTTTATTTAAAATCAGTACTTTCAATTTTAAACAAATTCCTTTTTTTAAAAAAATATTTTTAGCGACTTAAAATTATCGAATAAGTTAATTTAATAAATTAATCACCTAAATACAATATTTTAGAACAACGGGTAGATTTAAAATGTGTGTGTGTGTGTGTGTCTATATATATATATATATATATATATATATATATATATATATATATATATATATATATATTATGTCTACACCTTTTATTTTGAACTCAAAAATCCTTCTTTGAAAATCATTAGTAATAAGGAAAATTGAATGAATTATTTAAACGAGTTAATCCAATTATTTGTTGCTTTAAAATAACTCGGTAAGTTAAAAAAAAAAATTCATCATTTTTTTTCTTTTCTGTTTCAACCCAACTGTTTATTTTTTTTAACCTTTCAAATATTTTCAAACTCAGTTAACTAGTGATTTAAATCACCTTACTGTAATCACTCTTAAATTACATATCTATCATTTTAAATTAAACAAAAATTTATACCTTGATCGGCAAAACGATGCAGACCCACAACCCATAGCCCGCTTGCCGCCATCGCCGCCGTACCCATGCGTCGACCCCCATGAATCGCGACTCATTCCCTAACTTCAATCGCCGCCGCGGCCCTACGTAATTGCGCAACATCGGCCGCGCCTTCGCCATCGATCGCCTCGATGCCAACTCCTAGCTCGCGATGCCCTCCAGCATCAACTTCGGCCAAGTCTCGAACGAGCTTAATTTTTTTTTTTATTTCGTGAATCTCGTTCGGCCATTTTTTTATAGTTTGACTCTGAGAGAGGGGCTTCGAATTTAAGTGGATAAAGGAAGCGGCTATTTTTTTCTCCGAGTTCGATTTTGCTCCTGTAAATAGGAGTGTCGGCCGTTATTTTAAAGTGAAGGGGTATGCTTTGCACGATCTATTTCGTGATTTTTGGCGTGGTTTAGGGAAGATAACGTGCTGATGTGATAAGCATGTGAATATATATAAATAAAATTTTAAATAGAATTTTCGATTTAATCTTTTCAACGCGTTTATATATCGTACGCTCGCCTAATAACTCCGATCAATACGAAATTTGAAATCCGACAACAATTCAATATTTCGGATCCAATGGAACTGGTTTCGTCGAATTACGAGACTGTGCTTCGGACGGCTATTTTTTAAATATCTATTCAAACGATAAAGTTTCAAAACTGAACAAAGCAGTTTCAAATTCAATTCTGAAGCTTCGATTATCTTCAGTATTATCAATATTAATTTTACAAGCCTTTGAAATATTTTTAATCGGCTTAAAATCGAAGATTCAAATTTTTATTCAACTTTCAATAGATTAAACTCTATAATTTAATCGCTAATTTGAAATTCAAGTCAAACCATCATTCAAATATTTAAAATTAATTAAATATTTTCAAATTAATTGGTTCAAAATTCTGGGTCGTTACACTAATAGGGTAGTAATACCCTATAATGAGTCGCTAAGTGTATATACACATGAGAGAGCGTATTTGTTTGTGTTATAAAAAGTTTTAATATTGTGTTAATTTGTTCCGTTTTATATTTATAAATTTTGGTTGGTGCATGGGACGCTATGATATCAATAGAGATTTCGAAACACTTCATAGGACAGACAGACACAATATATGTTTTTTTTTGAAAATAAATATAAGTCATTTGGCATAAGTAGTTTCAAAGAAGGAAAAATAAAATAAATTTACATATTTTAAATTTGCTAGGCTTATTTTTTTTTTATAATGGGTTTGGTGGAAAAATTGTTTAACTGACTTATTTTTATTATTTCAGCAACTAAAAAGATTTTTAAAGGAAATTTTTAGTTTAAAACTAATATAATTGTTCGAATTTGTTTGAATATTAATAAAATTACATAATTGTTATGCAAGGTCTTAAATTGAGAAAATCGAGTCAAGATGGAAATGGATTGCTAATAAAAGCAAAGGTGAGATCTTCTCACTCAAACAAAGGGTTTCGTTATTTTAAACAATTAAATTTAAAATTGTTGATTGTGGGTTTGGATGATGGTTGTTATTATTTGTTTTGAAATAGACCCTATGCGCCGCATAATAGCGGAGGTCATTATATTAAACTCATATACCGCGATATTACACTTTGAAATGAAATTGGTATTATATATGTATTTGGAGTTGATTTCCTGCATTATATAGCGGATGAGACCCTATTACGCCGCATAATAGCGGGTGATATTTTATAAATCCCATATACTGCAATATTCCACCTCGAAGTGGAATTGGTATTTAATTGTTGTGCTAATATCTGTGGATGCAGGAAACAGGTTGGAGGGATCCAACTGGATTCCTCAAAACATTTGAATTTGTTTCATTTGTTGTGTATTGATTATTTATAATCTATGTGTGAAAATCTTAGTGATTGAAATTGTTGAGGGCTAAAAATTTAGCCGAATATATTTTTGATATCGTAAGATACCAGAAATAAAGAAAATTAGATTTTTAAATTTAAGTAGGAAATCTATAGTGAAATCCTATTGAATAAAATCCAAAATATGGAAAAATATTTTTTTTATAAATGGTTTTTGAGAAATATTATTTAATGGTTGAAGAATTTCTTTAAAATATGATTTTCAAATAAGTTGGGAAAGGTAAGAGAATTTATTTTAAAAATAAGTTCACGAAATTGATTTGGTACTTGAAAATAAATCTTTGGGAATCAAATTGAAATTTGATTCGATGTTTGAAACAAAATTTAGAAATCAAATTGGAAATTGATTTTTGGTGATTTGGGAAATCCATTTGGTGTTTGAAACAAATTTTGAAATCAATTTGAAAATTGATTTGGTGTTGAAAGTGAATATTTGAAAATCGATTTGAAAAATCGTATATCAATGGATATTTGGGAAATTTGAATTCACAATGGAATTTATAAAGGAAAGGGAAATTGTTTTAAAAATAAATATTGATTTATTTTTAAAGTGTGAAAGGGGATTTACGGATTTGGAATGTAAATCTAAAATAAATCGAGAAGGGTTTATTAAATTGGTCTAAGTGGACCATTTTGAAATGAAAGTGCATTTTCCCTGGAAAGCCGTGTATGTTTTGAAAGTAGCTTTTAAAATATAAATTAAAAGTCCTAAGTTGGTTTTAAAAGAATGTTTGAAAAAAAATTATTTACTTGGGTTATTTTGAAAATCTTTAAAGTAAAGATATATTTAATTTAATTATAGAAGTGATTATTTAAGGATTTAAATTGATAATTGTTTTCGGAAATGGTTATTTAAATAGTTATACCCAATCTACTAACTTTATTTTAAAGTTAACTTGGACTTGAAATTTTATATGAAATATTGGTATCATATTTTCATAACTAATATTTAAATAAATGTTTTAAAATAGTTTTATCTAAATATTTTCAAGTATACATTTTTTGGACAAGTGATTTAAATTATTTTAAAGTATTCGAACTTGGCAGATTTTTTTTTCAGGGGAAATAAATAATTTCGGGAATTTTATTCCGCGAGTGAAAAATGATTTGAAATTTGTTTTCAAAGGATTGAAGTGTGAAAATATATCTTGCGAAGATATTTTGAAAATAAATAATTGGGAAAATTATTTAAATCTGGAAATTGTTGTGAATGTGGATTGATAGTTAAATAACCGACTATCAATATTTGACTTTAAATGGCGTTTGAATTTCGATGCGATCGGGGATCGGATTCCAAGTGGATATCCATAAACCACATCGAACCTTTGTGATTGCGATAGATCTTTTATTTAAAACATCAAAGTGGAAATTGTTGTGATTTGTTTGAAATCTGAATGAACACTTATTTTTAAAAATAAGCGCTCGTTATTCGGATTAGCCGGGGAGAGGACCTTTGTGTCATATAACCCATTTCGAATAATGATACGACGAAATGGGATTGCATTTGAAGACCGGTGGTGAAGACCGGGTATTTGCGAGAATGATAGGATGACCTATCGATTGTCTCTGCACTGAGTAGCTACGGTATAGAGATTCTCTAAGTGATGGGAAGTCTGAGCGGGATTGTGAATACCCAGATTGCAAGTGCTTCTTCGAAAGTGCCTTCGGTTCTGTTCGAACCCAGAATAGACTTGTGTGGTTGTGTGTCTGACATTACATTTTGAGATATAAAGCTGGTTTCTATCAAATATATTTCTGTTGGTGGCGGAGAATTTATTCTCTTAGCTTAACACCCTTCTCTGAGACGTACGAGCTCAGAGGTAATGTAGTTGATGGTTACTAGTGATACATTCCCAATTTGGTAATGTGGCATACGAAGTGCTGCTGATCATTTGTTGATCAGCATGGCTTTGTGAAGAAGCGTAGCTTTGTGGACGAGACTTCGTCGAGCCTCGCAACCCGAAAATGGTCGAAACAGGATTGTTGCGGCAAGATTTTGTTAGGGGTAGCGCTCCTAGGATATGTCCATTTCCTTCTAGATAAAAGGTGATATCATGGTATGGAGCCCAGTTATTTAACCTGTGTGGTTACTGCATATTTACTACTTTGTGGTTGTTGCTTTGTGCTTGAGAATCCTCGGATAAAGGTCGGTAATGATCGGGGGATGACATACCTCGTATGTAAGCTACCTAGTTACAGCTGTACAGCGTGAGGTAGCGTCGGTGTGTTAGTTACCTAGTTACAACTATACAGCATGAGGTAGCGTTGGCCTTGTGTTAGCAGAGATCCGGTTAGGTTCTCGGGGGCGTCCTTCCAGATGCGTTCCATTTCGGTGTGGGAAGTTCCGTTGCCTGACCATTTGTTGGAAATCCAAAGAAACAATACGTGCCCTGTACGGTTTTAGTTGTATAACTTGCCATGGAATATGGCGGTAATCTGCTATTTAACATGGTAGCTATAGTAGGCATAAATGCGAAATCCCCATTCTGACTAAGAATAATATTATACTTTCGAAATGTTTTCTACACTATGCACTAAAAATAATATTCAAAGATTTTGCGTATTAAGCATTTTTGACTGTCATAAGGAGAATCTCCTCCAATTGTGCGTTTGCATTGTGCGTGTGGCGGGAGGCCTTATGGCAGTTCCATTTTTTAAAAAGCATAACGGTTTTCCTTTTATTTTCTTTGTGAAAATAACTGTTTTTAAGATCTCACACCAGTCCCACGACTGACCTGGAGTTCATTGTTACCTTTCTAAACTATGTGTGCCCACCAATTTCCACACGGGCAGTCTAGAGTCAGGTTATCAGGTTAGTCTGGAATTCAGGAGTTGCTGTGGAGATTAGGAGCAAGCTGGATGTCGAAGTGTATCGCTTGTATATGTAATATTTCGTTCCGCTGTTTGTTGTTTACACTCTGATAATGTAGTGTGATGTAATGTAATAACAAATATGATTCTTTGTTTTAAAGACTATTCATTGATATATTATATGTTGAAATTCGAACATTTGAAGTTTTATGTCCCAGAAACTTTTCAAGAATCAAGAATCGTCTTCAAGATTCGAAATTAATCTATCATTAGAATTATTCAAGATTTAAGTTTCCATCATTACCATCAAGTTTAGGATTTCTATGTTTTTGGTTTCAGGATTCAAAATTTTCAAAATTTGAAATTTTTACTGAAGACTTAAGCATTTCAATTATTAGGATTCAAAATTTCCACGACTCAAGACAAAAATTTAAGGTTTTCAGAAATCCGGGCTTCCCATTTTAAGTTTCCATGATTCAACTTTCGAATATCTCAAAGTTTAATGCTCGCGAGTTAGACTATGAATAGTTCAAGAGTGCATATTTAATATTTTCAACATTCAAGGTTAGAGATTAAATATTTACAAAATTGAAGTTTCAAAGTTTCAAAATCTCGATTCAACGTTCGAAAATCCATGGTAAAGTTTCCAAGATAATAGATTCTGGATATTGGGCTTTTTAAGATTCATTCATTCTAAGATCAGGATTTAATCTTTTAGATTCAAAAGCTGGTGTTCAAGTGAAATGTTGGGGTCCATTCTTGAATAAGGAATCAATCTACTCAATATTTATGTTTCGAACATTGATTAATCCATATTCAAGTTCTAAACTTCATGAAGTAAGTTTTATGTCAAAATTCAAAATTCAGTCCAAAACTCGGAGAGTTTCTAAATTAATGTTCATGCTTCAACATATCAAAATTCTAGATTCGTGTGCCTAACTTCGATAATTTCAAGGGTCAACTCGTGCAGATAAAAGAGTCAACTTTACAGGATCCAACTTCATGATTTAAGATTGTAGATTCAAAATTATAAAAATTCTATATTTTGGATATAAACCTTTTACAATTCAATATTAGGGCTTTCATTATGAAAGCCCAAACATTTGATTCAAAATAAAAGATAAGAACCGTTATGGATTTAAAATTCCAGACTCAAAATTTCAAAACACGTAAGTAAAAATTTCACAAAATTCGCTAAACGAAACACAAAAAATTCAAAAAAAATAAAAAAATTAAATTCATGAATCAAGAGTTTCTAAAGATCAATGTTCACATTCTGAACATTTCAATATTCAAATTCAAGGGTATAGCTTTGACAATTTTGAGATTCAAATTTCTACAGATTTGAAACTAGAAACTTCCCAAATTAATGTTAATGCTCAAAACATTTCAAAATTCCAGATTCATGAGCCTAACTTCGGTAATTTCGAGGGTCGACTCGTGCAGATAAAAGAGCAAACATTACAGGATTTAACTTCCAAATTAGGACATTTTAAGATTTATATCGTAGATTCAAAATTTTATAAATTGTATATTTAATGTAACGATCCAATTTTTCGACTTTTGAAAGTCGACAATAATACGTCCAATGTATCAACTGCCGAACCTTCGAACGCTGGAAAACCGAACCTTTAGGGTCTAAAAAGAAGATGGTAGAAGAAGAAACAAAAACAATAACAGAATCTCACGTTTCGCAGCGGAATAACATATAATATATCAATGCATAGTCTTTAAAACAAAGAATCATATTTGTTATTACATTACATCACATTACATTATCAGAGTGTAACAACAAACAACGGAACAAAATATTACATATATAAGCGATACACTTCGACATCCAGCTTGCTCCTGATCTCCACAGCAACTCCTGAATTCCACAATGACCTGATAACCTGACTCTAAACTGCCCGTGTGGAAATTGGTGGGCACCCAGAGTTTAGAAAGCGAACAATGAACTCCAGGGCAGTCGTGGGACTGGTGTGAGATCTTAAAAACAGTTATTTTCACAAAGAAAATAAAAAGAAACCTGTTACGCTTTTTAAAAAATGGAACTGCCATAAGGCCTCCCGCCACACGCACAATGCAAACGCACAGTTGGAGGAGATTCTCCTTATGACAGTCAAAAATGCTTAATACGCAAAATCTTTGGATATTATTTTTTGTGCATAGTGTAGAAAACATTTTGAAAGTGTAATATTAATCTTAGTCAGCATGGGCATTTCACATTTATGCCCACTATAGCTACCATGTTAAATAGCAGATTACCGCCATATTCAATGGCAGGTTATACAACTAAAACCGTACAGGGCACGTATTGTTTCTTTGGATTTCCAACAAATGGTCAGGCAAAGGAACTTCCCACACCGAAATGGAACGCCCCTGGAAGGACGCCCCCGAGAACCTAACCGGATCTCTGCTAGCACAAAGCCGACGCTACCTCACGCTGTACAGTTGTAACAAGGTAACTAACACACCGACGCTACCTCACGCTGTACAGCTGTAACTAGGATGCTAACATACGAGCTATGTCATCCCCCGGTCGTTATCGACCTTTATCCGAAGATCCTCAACCACAAAGCAACAACCACAAAGTAGTAAATATGCAGTAACCACATAGGTTAAATATCTAGGCTCCATACCATGATATCACCTCTTATCTAGAAGGAAATGGACATATCCTTGGAGCGCTACCCCTAACAAAATCTTGCCGCAACATTCCTGTTTCGACCATTTTCGGGTTGCGAGGCTCGACGAAGTCACGTCCACAAAGCTACGTTTTTTCACAAAGCCATGCTTCGATCAACAAATGATCAGCAGCACTTCGTATGCCACATTACCAAATTGGGAATGTATCAATAGTAACCATCAACTACATAACCTCTAAGCTCGTACGTCTCAGAGAAGGGTGTTAAGCTAAGGGAATAAATTCTCCGCCACCAACAGAATATATTTGATAGAAACCGGCTTTACATCTCAAAGTGTAGCGTCAGACGCACAGCCATACAAGTATGTTCCGGGTTCGAACAGAACCGAAGGCACTTTCGAAGAAGCCCTTGCAATCCGGGAATTCACAATCCCGATCAGACTTCCCATCACTTAGGGAATCTCTATACCGTAGCTACTCAGTGCGGAAACAATCGATAGGTCATCCTATCATTCTCGCAAATACCCGGTCTTCACCACCGGTCTTCAAATGCAATCCCATTTCGTCGTATCATTATTCGGAATGGGTTATATGACGCAAAGGTCCTCTCCCAGGCTAATTCGAATAACGAGCGCTTATTTTTAAAAAATAAGTGTTCATTCAGATTTCAAACAAATCACAACAATTTCCACTTTGATCTTTTAAATAAAAGATCTATCGCAATCACATAGGTTCGTTGTGGTTTGTGGATATCCACTTGGAATCCGACCCCCGATCGCATCGAAATTCAAACGCCATTTAAAGTCAAATATTGATAGTCGGTTATTTAACTATCAATCCACATTCACAACAATTTCCAGATTTAAATAATTTTCTCAATTATTTATTTTCAAACTATCTTCGCAAGATATATTTTCACACTTCAATCCTTTGAAAACAAATTTCAAATCATTTTTCACTCGCGGAATAAAATTCCCAAAATCATTTATTTCCCTAAAAAAAATCTACCGAGTTCGAATAATTTAAAATAATTTAAATCACTTGTCCAATGTATACTTGGAAATATTTAGATAAAACTATTTTAAAATATTTATTTAAATATTAGTTATGAAAATATTATACCAATATTTCATATAAAATTTCAAGTCCAAGTTAACTTTAAAATAAAGTTAGTAGATCGAGTATAACTATTTAAATAACTGTAACGACCCGCCTTTTTGGACAGTTTAAAACCGACGATCAATTACACATGTCGATTCCAAACCATTAAAAGAGCAGATAGTTATTGGGGTAATTAAGAAAAGAAAAGGAAGGGAAATAAAGGAAATGAAACAACACAGAATCTCACAGCGGAAGGCTAAAGTATAATAATAAAATAACAGTTCATGAAGCTGTTAATTAAATGAATACATTTGAAATGAATACATTTGATTATTATTATACAACATTTATCAGAGTTACATACACAACAAATATCATACAACAATGCAGCGGAATGGAATGAATATAATAGTAGTAGATAATATACCAAATCTTCGTCTCCGTCCTCCAAGGAAATGATCTTCAACCTAAACTGAAAACTCAGGACTGACCCGAGCGTAATGAAAAGACAAAACACTCGAGTCAGGACTAAAATATCCTTATGAAAGTTAAATCAATCGTAAATAAATATGAGTGTAACGGCGTCAGAGATGTTTACGGGGTTTGACATCTCATATCCAGTGTCAACGTGCGTGCAATAACTCAAGAGATGTTACGGGATTTTCCATCTCTCAAGGATCCGTTAAACTATCTACTATGTAGTAATATACGCTAAGTAGATAATGTCTATCAGTAATATAAAGTATCAAAATAGCGTTAAGGCGTTACCATAATCCCCCTTAACACATTTTATATTCCCAAAAGCATATACAAGACCGTAGTTTCCCCAAAACCGGAAGTCACCAGAGGGCAATCCATATACTCAAGGTACAAATCAAAACGTAGTGGTCGCGAATAGGATAATCAGTATGACAAGGTACATGAGGCGATACCAACTAGGATACTAGTAGTTGCGTGATCTGGACTGATGTTGGGCATAGCCAGCAGCTACCCCAACACCGCGAAACAACACTCCCAAATCAAGGGGTGCACCCAAATCGCATCACAAATGTAATAGAAATGGTATCGAAGAAGTGTGTCCGCTAGAGGTGGCGAACCTCAATGGCCCGGCGCGGCTCCTGTTTTAGTCATGTCAGGGGTCATCCAATAATCGTTCTCTTTCTTCAGTCAACGCGTTCACCAAACCATCCACTTCATTCTGGATCAACACTCCGCGTATAATAGTTATTAAAGTGGTTTTCGGTATCGACAGAGAGTATGTCCATATCCGATCCCGGTCTCTTTAATAACTACGTATTATTACACCGTTGGCTCTTTTATATTTCAAATTGATTCATGATTGATAACAAAATATCATATTCGCTTTAAAATCAAATCATTTCAAAATCATCATATATTCCAAATTAATTTAAATCTAAATTTCAAATAAATTTTCAATTCCAAACTCAAACTTGAAATATCATTTCATATCAATTTTCTTAGAAATATTCAGAGTTCGATTAAAAGTCCAATCTTTCAAAACAAATCAACTTTCAAAAATTTACACCGTATTTCAAACTTCAATTTAAATCTAAACTTCGATTTTATTTAATAATTTCGTTTACCAAGTTTAAATTCTAACATTTCGAGCTCCAATTCAAAATAATTTAATTTCCATAAATTGGATTTTATTCTTAAAATCAATTCATTTAAATAATTTCAAAACAACTTTTAAAATCATTTAATTTAACCAACTCGGTGTCCGTATATAATTTTCTAACCTATGGCCAAGTGATTAGTTATTATAATTAAATGTCAGGGATGAATATATCATTTAAATCAATCACAGTGTCATATGTATGCATAGCATGATATATATAAACAAATAAACATCCAAACATTCAAACATCAACCAATAACATCCATCGAAATACATCGTCCAATAGGCAATACAATTCAAGGCAATTTCATAGTTATCGATGTCGGGTGATTAAATTGCAATTCAATTTCAATTTCAATTTAACTGTCAAATTTAAACTTCAACGATTAATTCGAATGACAATCTATATGGCCATTAAATTTTTATCAAACAACGACAAATAAATCATAACACTACATAATGACAAATTTAACTAGCATAAAGATATTTAGTACGTTGTGAGCGTTATAAAACACTCACCTTGATTTTACGATTTTAAATCAAATCGAACGACGTTCGATTTAACTCAAAATTTTCTCTAGCTCCAAATGATTCCAATCCAGTTCCATTGCGTAGTCCTCGTCGATACGATTCCAACGCAAAAAGTTTCGTGCGTTTTCGACCTCGTATGAAAAAGTTATGCTATTTTAAAGTTTATACGAATTTAAATATACAATTTCAGCTTTATTTTAAATATCAAACCCTCAACTCCATCCTGGCCATCGATTTCTGCATCTTCAGATCTGAGCCGTCCCTCATCTCTTCTTCCTCAACGTGACAAACGCACGTATAAACAACCCATAGCCGCCGTTCTTCAAGCAATTGTCACGACCACCTCGACGACTTCCAGAACGATCAGGACCCATCATCTCGAAGGCCTTCGCGAGCTCCATCTTCACCGTGAGTATGGTCAAACTCGGCTGCACCTTTGGCCTCGAAAAACGTGAAAAACGCAGCGACTTTGAACGCGATTTCCCGTCGATCCGTGGCTCCGTTTTCGATCATCTCCGTATGGATTTGAAGCTTTCATCGTCCTCTACAACTTTGTAGTTGAGAGTTTTTGCTAATTGTTGATGGATTGAGAGGAAAATGAGAAAGAAGTTTCGAATTTCGTGGCCAATGATTCAGGAAATGGCGGCTAGGGCTGAAGTCAATTAGGGTTTCTGGATTAAAATAATAATAAAACTGCCTCGGTTTGCGTGCGTATATATATAGGTAGGTCCAAAATCATCCGAACTCCAATCGAGACGTGCCGCCAGGCGTTTATAAGGTTTTACCCCCATTCCGGACGCAATGGAACTAGTTTCAAGGCCTAATTCGATCATATGTGAGAGTTACGGAAATAAACGATCAATTTTACATTAAACCGATTAACCGAATTTCTATGCGTTTTGGCTTGCCCCGGACAAACGCTAAATCCGTTTGACTTGAAATTTGAAACCTTACAATAATATCACATTACGGATCCAATGAAACTAGTTTCGTCGAAATCCGAGACCGTTTGAAAAATGACTATTTTAACTCGCCAAATTAATATTAAAACAATTTCAACGCGTTTCGAGCTGCCACGGTCAAACGACAACTCCGATTGCTACGAAAATTGAAATCCGATAATAACTAACTATTACGGATCCAATGGAACTAGTTTTGTCCAATTCTGAGACTGTTCAAAAATTGGCTATTTTCCAGTCGATAATTAAATATTAAAATATTCAATTTTCACAAATAAATTTTAAATTCAGTTTTAAAAGTTCTATAACATCACTATAACTCCAATATGATAAAATAAAATTTTACAAATCATTTTTAATCATATTAAACCCGTTATTCAATTTATCCAATAAATTCCAGTTTTAAAAATCTTATTAACTCTATTATAATCCCAATAGATTCAACATTTATTATTATTCCAAACGACTTACAATTTTTTTTTTCTAACACTAAATCACGAAATCTTATTAATTTAGCTATTTTAATTATCGAAAATTTACGGGTCGTTACACTCTCCCCCACTCAAAACTTTTCGTCCCCGAAAAGGAAAAAGAAGGGAAAAGAAACTAAGTATAGAATTCAACATTAGATATATTTTATTCAAAGTTACCAACTTATAAAATAATGAAATTCCATTTATAAAGTCATAACTACGCTTCCACTAAGTTACTCCGAACGGCTTTCTAAACTTAAAAGATAATTATCAAAACAAGTTATAAAAAAAAAAATTTAAAAGTTGAAAAATTTTCTAACACCCGGATTTATGGAAAAATTCGGCAGAGTCTCCTTTGCGCGGCTCGATCGGAAAAAATATAATAGCATATATATCACAAATATACATCTCATCTCAATGATGAGGCATCCCATATGTGGGGAAACAACATATAAATATCACCAATATCATATAAAACCGTAAGCGTACCTTTTATTTAGCATTTATTAGCATTTTACTTACATTATGCGTTCAGCGTAGAAGCGAGCTCCACAACGAAGCGCAACCCCTTTTCTACCTACTAAAATGCTCAATAACTAAGTTAGAACCATGCATATAAAGATAGATCGATATATTTAGCCTACACAACATATATATAACATATTTAGCTTCAAAACTGATATTTCAATTTCTGGACAGCAAACAAATCTTAGCTTTAGGTCACCTAAACGGTAAAATTTGACAATAGAATCCAAACAAAAGTTGTTGCATTCATTTCAGGCTTTCCGGAATGTCTAAAATCATCGAATTCGGATCATCCGTTCAATAGTTATGGCCGTTTTACTTAGGGGATACGCTTCAGCCTGGGCAGTGTTTGCGCAGGTCCGCGACGTTCACCCACATTTCCGACCTTCTAAACGACATCAAAACACAAAACACTTAAAACAAAAGTTTTATCTTAAGTTCTTAGCTTTCCATAAAGGGCAAGATCACCAAAATCCGATAAACCAGTCAAAAGATATGGCGAAAATACTAAGAGTGTATACTACTGATTTTACTTATTTTTACACAGGACAGCGAGTAACATTCAAGTTTTTAACCTATTAAACGAAGGAATTTTCTCAAGTTATCTAAACAAAAATTGTGCTATAGTTTCCGAGCTTTTCGAAAAGTCCAAGATCGTCGAATTCCGTTCAGCCAATTAAAAGTTATGGTTGTTTTCGTTTCAGCATATATTGGACAATGTTGGATTTTTTTTTTTTCCAAAAATTTGCTTTTATTATTTAAAAGTACAAAACATCAAAACTTCAAATTTTCTAAAGAACAATCATAAACACAAAGTCATCTATTTCCTTATTCATCCATGTAATAGGTTTACATTCAATTTGTTTCCGATTTATTCAAGTTTGTTTCATTCACATTTTTAATTCAAGTCAATTTGCTCCCAATTTGAATTTAATTATTTAAAATTTTATTCCGTTTATTCAATTCCATTAACACTAATGAATTCTACTTAATCAATTATCATCCATCTAACAACCAATGCATATCAAACATTAACATTCATCCAAAATTTACACTAAATCAATTATACATTTCCATGTCAATTTTAATTTCATACATTTCCAAGCTTATAGGCATTTAGTTATATTCAAATTTAATTAGTTTCCATTTACCAATTCTATATTTCATTAAGTTTAAATTTTATTCATTCACTTATATATATCATTCATTTTACCGCTTAAATTTCTTTTATATTTACAACTATCAATTAGATCTTCACATTTTATTTTTCACTCTCTCACTGGTATATTATTTCTCTACTTATCCTTATTAGCATTTTAAACCTTTTAAGTATTTGGTAAGTTATAGTTATGCAAATAGAATGTAGTTAAACCACATACAACTTCTTTTCATTTAAAGTTGAATTTTCAATTTATCAATTCTTAAGTCATTACTTAAATTTCACTATAATTTAATTTCACATTTACATTCACATATAGTATTTTCATTTTATATTAACATAATTGTGAATCACCTTTAAATGTTAATTTAAATTCCAATTATTTACTAACAATTTTATTTATATTTGCAAACCATTAATTAAATGCATATTTCATTATTCAAACCTATACTTGTATATATCCAATTAACAATTCATATAACATTTTTGAACTTCTTAAGTATTTTGGTAAGTTATATCTAAGCTATAGAATGAAATTTAATACCATGCGAGTTTTACAGTTTCAATTTTATTTTAAGTTCATAATTTCCTAATTCTAAGGATTTCTACTTCAATTGATATTTTCACTTAGCTCTTAGGTTCATTTCTCATTTCACAATTCAGAAGTTCCTTAATGATTCAAGTCTAAATTCATTTCAATCATAAAAAAAAATCATTAATTATTAAAGAACTTAAGAATTCCAATCCCAGTTTCATTTCAAATCAAGGTTTGAAATAATATATACTTATATAATTTATATATCAAATCATACTATAGAGAATGCAAAACAAAATAAAATTTGAGTCAAAACAAGGTTTAGACAAGCTATTAAGTGGTCTCCCTCACTCGGACTCTCGAAAATAAACGCCAATGATGCGTGCACTCATCACCGAAATCATTTTCTAGCATCAAGAGTAGGGAATATAACACTTACCAAAAAAAAAAAAAAAAAAAAATCCTTCGAAAACAATTTCAACTCAATTATACTATCATATAATACTCATATTATATTTTTCAAATTCTTGTAAGTCAATTTCAAACACCGGAATTTAAATTCCCAAATCCAAGTTAAAATTCATTTATATTCATTATCAATTGTGTCTACAAGATTTCATTTTCCTAAATCCATTGTTATTTAATCAATTGTTGTAAATATTGACTGATCAAACAATAACGATAATAATCTAATATTATCATCTCCTAACAATCAATTCAATCAAAATGAATAAATATTCAAATAATTCTTTATATAAAAATATATTCCAAAACGATATTGTGTTGGTTTGTCCTATTCGAGTGTTTAGAAATTCCTATCGACGCCTTGGCGTCCCAAGTATCAACCAGAATTCATAAATACTCAACGGAACAAATTAACACAATATAAAACCATTTTATATCAAATAACAAGTACGCTCTCTCATATACACTCAACTCATTCATATAGTTTACCTCTATTTCAATGAGTTATTCCCCACTAGAGCCAAGGTTTATCGCTAAACCAAAGCTCTGATACCAACTGTAACGACCCGCCTTTTTGGACAGTTTAAAACCGACGATCAATTACACATGTCGATTCCAAACCATTAAAAGAGCAGATAGTTATTGGGGTAATTAAGAAAAGAAAAGGAAGGGAAATAAAGGAAATGAAACAACACAGAATCTCACAGCGGAAGGCTAAAGTATAATAATAAAATAACAGTTCATGAAGCTATTAATTAAATGAATACATTTGAAATGAATACATTTGATTATTATTATACAACATTTATCAGAGTTACATACACAACAAATATCATACAACAATGCAGCGGAATGGAATGAATATAATAGTAGTAGATAATATACCAAATCTTCGTCTCCGTCCTCCAAGGAAATGATCTTCAACCTAAACTGAAAACTCAGGACTGACCCGAGCGTAATGAAAAGACAAAACACTCGAGTCAGGACTAAAATATCCTTATGAAAGTTAAATCAATCGTAAATAAATATGAGTGTAACGGCGTCAGAGATGTTTACGGGGTTTGACATCTCATATCCAGTGTCAACGTGCGTGCAATAACTCAAGAGATGTTACGGGATTTTCCATCTCTCAAGGATCCGTTAAACTATCTACTATGTAGTAATATACGCTAAGTAGATAATGTCTATCAGTAATATAAAGTATCAAAATAGCGTTAAGGCGTTACCATAATCCCCCTTAACACATTTTATATTCCCAAAAGCATATACAAGACCGTAGTTTCCCCAAAACCGGAAGTCACCAGAGGGCAATCCATATACTCAAGGTACAAATCAAAACGTAGTGGTCGCGAATAGGATAATCAGTATGACAAGGTACATGAGGCGATACCAACTAGGATACTAGTAGTTGCGTGATCCGGACTGATGTTGGGCATAGCCAGCAGCTACCCCAACACCGCGAAACAACACTCCCAAATCAAGGGGTGCACCCAAATCGCATCACAAATGTAATAGAAATGGTATCGAAGAAGTGTGTCCGCTAGAGGTGGCGAACCTCAATGGCCCGGCGCGGCTCCTGTTTTAGTCATGTCAGGGGTCATCCAATAATCGTTCTCTTTCTTCAGTCAACGCGTTCACCAAACCATCCACTTCATTCTGGATCAGCACTCTGCGTATAATAGTTATTAAAGTGGTTTTCGGTATCGACAGAGAGTATGTCCATATCCGATCCCGGTCTCTTTAATAACTACGTATTATTACACCGTTGGCTCTTTTATATTTCAAATTGATTCATGATTGATAACAAAATATCATATTCGCTTTAAAATCAAATCATTTCAAAATCATCATATATTCCAAATTAATTTAAATCTAAATTTCAAATAAATTTTCAATTCCAAACTCAAACTTGAAATATCATTTCATATCAATTTTCTTAGAAATATTCAGAGTTCGATTAAAAGTCCAATCTTTCAAAACAAATCAACTTTCAAAAATTTACACCGTATTTCAAATTTCAATTTAAATCTAAACTTCGATTTTATTTAATAATTTCGTTTACCAAGTTTAAATTCTAACATTTCGAGCTCCAATTCAAAATAATTCAATTTCCATAAATTGGATTTTATTCTTAAAATCAATTCATTTAAATAATTTCAAAACAACTTTTAAAATCATTTAATTTAACCAACTCGGTGTCCGTATATAATTTTCTAACCTATGGCCAAGTAATTAGTTATTATAATTAAATGTCAGGGATGAATATATCATTTAAATCAATCACAGTGTCATATGTATGCATAGCATGATATATATAAACAAATAAACATCCAAACATTCAAACATCAACCAATAACATCCATCGAAATACATCGTCCAATAGGCAATACAATTCAAGGCAATTTCATAGTTATCGATGTCGGGTGATTAAATTGCAATTCAATTTCAATTTCAATTTAACTGTCAAATTTAAACTTCAACGATTAATTCGAATGACAATCTATATGGCCATTAAATTTTTATCAAACAACGACAAATAAATCATAACACTACATAATGACAAATTTAACTAGCATAAAGATATTTAGTACGTTGTGAGCGTTATAAAACACTCACCTTGATTTTACGATTTTAAATCAAATCGAACGACGTTCGATTTAACTCAAAATTTTCTCTAGCTCCAAATGATTCCAATCCAGTTCCATTGCGTAGTCCTCGTCGATACGATTCCAACGCAAAAAGTTTCGTGCGTTTTCGACCTCGTATGAAAAAGTTATGCTATTTTAAAGTTTATACGAATTTAAATATACAATTTCAGCTTTATTTTAAATATCAAACCCTCAACTCCATCCTGGCCATCGATTTCTGCATCTTCAGATCTGAGTCGTCCCTCATCTCTTCTTCCTCAACGTGACAAACGCACGTATAAACAACCCATAGCCGCCGTTCTTCAAGCAATTGTCACGACCACCTCGACGACTTCCAGAACGATCAGGACCCATCATCTCGAAGGCCTTCGCGAGCTCCATCTTCACCGTGAGTATGGTCAAACTCGGCTGCACCTTTGGCCTCGAAAAACGTGAAAAATGCAGCGACTTTGAACGCGATTTCCCGTCGATCCGTGGCTCCGTTTTCGATCATCTCCGTATGGATTTGAAGCTTTCATCGTCCTCTACAACTTTGTAGTTGAGAGTTTTTGCTAATTGTTGATGGATTGAGAGGAAAATGAGAAAGAAGTTTCGAATTTCGTGGCCAATGATTCAGGAAATGGCGGCTAGGGCTGAAGTCAATTAGGGTTTCTGGATTAAAATAATAATAAAACTGCCTCGGTTTGCGTGCGTATATATATAGGTAGGTCCAAAATCATCCGAACTCCAATCGAGACGTGCCGCCAGGCGTTTATAAGGTTTTACCCCCATTCCGGACGCAATGGAACTAGTTTCAAGGCCTAATTCGATCATATGTGAGAGTTACGGAAATAAACGATCAATTTTACATTAAACCGATTAACCGAATTTCTATGCGTTTTGGCTTGCCTCGGACAAACGCTAAATCCGTTTGACTTGAAATTTGAAACCTTACAATAATATCACATTACGGATCCAATGAAACTAGTTTCGTCGAAATCCGAGACCGTTTGAAAAATGACTATTTTAACTCGCCAAATTAATATTAAAACAATTTCAACGCGTTTCGAGCTGCCACGGTCAAACGACAACTCCGATTGCTACGAAAATTGAAATCCGATAATAACTAACTATTACGGATCCAATGGAACTAGTTTTGTCCAATTCTGAGACTGTTCAAAAATTGGCTATTTTCCAGTCGATAATTAAATATTAAAATATTCAATTTTCACAAATAAATTTTAAATTCAGTTTTAAAAGTTCTATAACATCACTATAACTCCAATATGATAAAATAAAATTTTACAAATCATTTTTAATCATATTAAACCCGTTATTCAATTTATCCAATAAATTCCAGTTTTAAAAATCTTATTAACTCTATTATAATCCCAATAGATTCAACATTTATTATTATTCCAAACGACTTACAATTTTTTTTTTCTAACACTAAATCACGAAATCTTATTAATTTAGCTATTTTAATTATCGAAAATTTACGGGTCGTTACAATAACCATTTCCGAAAACAATCATCAACTTAAATCTTTAAATAATCACTTCTATAATTAAATTAAAATATATCTTTACTTTAAAGATTTTCAAAATAACCCAAGTAAATAATTTTTTTTCAAACATTCTTTTAAAACCAACTTAGGACTTCTAATTTATATTTTAAAAGCTACTTTCAAAACATACTCGGCTTTCCAGGGAAAATACACTTTCATTTCAGAGTGGTCTATGTAAAGACCCGCAGATCCGTACTCCTTGAATAGACACTAATCTCCAGTGATTAACTCAAGATGAACGGAAATACGAACCCTTATGGTTAAAGAAGAAGAAAAGGTAGAAGAAGAGAGAAAAAAATAGAACAGAACAGAAAGAGCCAATAGAACAACATCAGAATCTCACAATCGCAGCGGTACAACATATAATAGATAAATGAATATCATTAAAACAAAGAACTATACATTTTACACATTACATCATTATCAGAGTTTACAACAACAATACACAACAGATTCAATACATCAATGGACAGTTATATAAACTTGTTCTCATACAGAATACACATCGGAATTATACATAGTATAATATCATATACAAGTGGTACGTCTCGATATGTAGCTCGCCTCCTGAGCTCCATAGCACTCCTAAATCCAGAATAACCTGATAAACCTGACTCTAGACTGCCCGTGTGGAAATTTGTGGGCACTCAGAGTTTAGGAAGGAAAACAATAAACTCCGAGTCAGTCATGTGACTAGTGTGAGAACTCAAAACAGTTTATCTTTAAAACAAAAAAGAGGAATATTTTTAAAGTCAATTCGCAATGCTTTTTAAAAATGAGACTACCATAAGGCCTCCCGCACACACACACAATGCAAACGCAGAATCGGAGGAGATTTCTCCTTATGATAGTCAAAGATGCTTGATACGCATTAAAAAGAAACATTATTACTAGTGCATAGTGTAGGAAAAATCATTTCGAAAATAAAGATATAAATCTTAGCCAGCATAGGCATTTCGCACTTATGCCTACTATAGCTACCATTCAAACAGTGGGGCGCCACCATAAGTGAATGATAGGTTCTACAACTAAAACCGTACAAGATCGTATTGTTTCTTTGGATTTCCAACAAATGGTCAGGCCAAGGAACTTCCCATTGCCACATGGAAACGCCTCTGGAATGACATCCCGAGAACCAAATCGGATCTCTGCCAACACAAGGCCGGGTTACCATTAACTGGGTAACTACTGACACGAATATGTCATCCCCCGATCGTAACCGATCTATCCGAGGATCCTCGATTTCCAAAAACCACAAAGCAATAAATTTGCAGCAACAACATAGGTGAAGTATCTGAGCTCCATACCATGATACAACCTCTATCCAGAAGGAATGACATACACTAAAGGAGCGCTAACCCCTAATAACCTTACCGCATCCTTCCTGTTTTGACCATTTCCGGGGTGTGAGGTCCGACGAAGTCTCGTCCACAAAGCCACGCTTTATACGAAAGCTGTGCTTTAGGTCAACAAATGATCAAAGAAATGATCACAAAGATAAATGATCAAACAAATGATCATATCACAAATGATCAAACAATGATCATTTCACATCAACTCTCAGCATGCCACACTACCAGATTGGGAGTATATCACTAATAACCTTCAACTACATAACCTTTGAGCTCGTACGTCTCAGAGAAGGGTGTTAAGCTAAGAGAATAAATTCTCCGCCACCAACAGAAATATATTTGAAAGAAATCAGCTTTATATCTCAATTTGTAATGTCAGACATACAATCCATACAAGTCTGTTCCGGGCTCGAACAGAACCGAAGGCACTTACAAAGAAGTCCTTGCATTCCGGATAATTTCTAATCATGTCCGGACTTCCCGTCACTAAGGGTGATAAAACCTTTATATCGGAGATCAGCCGATGCAGAGTAACTCAACGATAATCCTTCCGTTTTGAAAAATATCCGGTCTTCATCACCGGTCATCAAATGCAATCCATTACAACGTATCACATATTCGGAATGGGTTATATGAACCAAGGCCCTTTCCCGGCTAACCCGAATAGTGAGCGCTTATTCAAAATTAAGTGTGGCATTCAAATTCAAGCAATCACAACAAATACCGTGTTCAACTATCAATAGGCGTGTTCAACATCACCAGATTCCAAATAATTTTTCAAAATATTTACTTTCCAAAATATCTTTACTAGATATAAAATTTCCCACACTTCAACATTTGAAAACTAATTTTCAAATCACTTTTCACCTTTACCACTTTTGAAAACAAATTTGAAACATTTTCCTTACGCGGAATTTCTTTCATTTCAAAATGGTTCATTTAAACCAATTAAATAAATCCTTAACGATTTACTTTGTATTTACGTTTCAAATCCGTAAATTAATTCCCACACTTCAAAAATAAATCAACGTTTATTTTTAAACCAATTCCCCTTTTCATTTATAAATTCCATCGTGAATTTACAATTCCAAAATATTTATGAATATATGATTCCCAAATCGATTTCTAATATTCATTTTCAATTTGTCTTCAAAAAGATAAATTCTCAAAACGTTTCATTTCACATTGGAAAAACATTTCTGTACTTATTTATTAATAAGTAATTCACAAATCCATTTATTTTCAACGCTTCGAAAATATTCAATATACTTAAACCGAAATTAAGTATATATTTCATTTTTTAAGGAAATCATTCTCTTAAACATATTTATTTGGGCCAAATGAATGTGGCGTAAAACACCGTTAGGACGACCCAAAATCACTAGTATAGGGATTCGAAATTTAGATAGATATATAAACCCCAATACTATATAAAACATTTCCTTTCGGAAACCATTTACTATAACAACAGTGTTATAGTCCACCATTTCCTTATTCCTCGAAAACGTCTATTTCAACAATAAATGTTGAAATCTATGGTTTCGATAGTTAATCCATTTTAAAGCATCTTTAAAACAATTAACTTCATTTGATAATATTCATTTTCCCAAACCATATCCATTTTGTCTAATAATATATTCACTGTCCAAAATCGTGAATATACTTCCTTTAATAAGCTATAATAATTAACTTATTAAAATAAGTCGTTTTCGGATTTATAAACAATGTCTATAAATTCTATTTCTATATTTATAACAACTTCGTTTTATAAATCTCTTTTAATAACCAATTCTATTTATATTTCATTTACATGTCAAATCCAACTTATAAGTAAATTACTTATAATCCATTTATTCACAAATCCATTCTTTTATATCATCATTGATTCATAAATCTAAAATTCTTATTTACTTATAAAACTAGAGACAACTTTATTTTAATACTTATAAAAGCTCGTTTTATAATTCTAATATCTTTAACTTATAAAATATAAATTTGATAAATCTTTTATATAAACCGTTTATAATAATTCAAAAATCTCAATTTAAATAAACCAATCTCTTTATTAATTTACAAAACGTTATTTAAAACTTATATAATTCCAAAATTTCACTTAAGTATTATTTTCCCAAAAATATAACTTTTATAACCATAAAATTAAAATGTTTATTTATTTTAACAATTCAAAATTTAATAAAACGTATGCTTTCAAAAATCACTTTAAAAATTCTTTAAAAAACCAAAATCATTATTTTAAAACTTCAAAAATAGATCCGATGATGCAACAGCACCAAATAGTCAATCACGACATCCAAATATCATATATCAATATGATAATCAACAAATATCACAATATCTGTAAATAAATCAATACAGTTGAGGAATCCAGTTGGATCCCTCCAACCTGTTTCCCTGCATCCAAAGATGTTAGCACAATACCAATTCCGCTCCAGTACGGAATTAACGCGGTATATAGGATTTATAAAATATTATCCGCTTAATAGACGGCGCAATAGGGTCTCATCCACTATATAATGCGGGAAATCAACTCCAAGTACATAAATAATACCAATTTCACTGTACTGTGAAATATTCGCGGTATATGTTTTTAATAAATAACATCCGCTTACTAACGGCGCATAATGTCTAGTTTAACAATCAATAGATAACAATCATCGTTCAAACATACAATCAAGCAATTTTAAATATAACTATTTAAAATTAAAATCGAAACTGATTCGATTGAGTTAGAAGTTCTCACCTTGTTTTCAATTCCGGTAGCAATTTGTAGCGTTTTATTTCGAATAAAATTAAATGGACGTTTAATTTTACTCGAAATTCTCACTAGCTCCAAACCAGCTCCATTTCGTAGTGCTCGACAAATTGAAGCCAACGCAATTCGTTTCGTCGAAATCCGACCTCGTATGACAAAGTTATGTCATTTCAAAATTTATACTAATTAATAAAATTCAATTTACACTTTCATTTTATATTTTTAACCCTACAATGCATCACAGCCCTTCAATCCATCACCATCAGATCCAAGCCGTCCACCATCTTCATCTTCTCACGTTCACGCGCGTACAGGAAGATCACGCAACCAAGAAACCCATGCTTGCAAACTAGGGTTTGATTTTCGAGCTTCCACAACGTCTTTGATAACGATCAACTAGCGCCATATGAACGAGCATCTTCTCCTCTACCTTCGGCTGCAAGGGAATGGAGCTCGGCCCCTCCAGCACCTCGATTTGCGTGCGCAATTACAGGCCGTCGGCCCCTCCTAGCTCCCTCCATGTTGCTCCAATTCCGATCATGACCGTTGAATACCTAGATCTCACTCCCCTCTACAAGTTTCATGTTGAAAGTTCGTTGAATTGGTTGATGGATTGAGAGATTTGAAGGGAAGAAGCTTGATAATTTTCAGCCATTGGTTTCAGAAAGTGGCGGCTGAAGCTTTCATGAAACCCCAGCCATGTTTTTCTTTTGCAAAATGAAAATTATGGAGGCTTATATAGGAAAATACGCGAACACTATTCATCCCAGAATTTCCGAACTCCAAACGAAGCTTGCCGGTTGGCGTTCCTATGGTTTACCCCGCGTTCCAAACACAATGGAACGTGTTTCGAGAGCAAATTCGGACATTTGTGCGAGTTATGGCAATAAACGTTCAATTTAAATTAAACCGATTAAAACTATTTTCTAGGCGTTTTAGCTTGCACCGGACAAACGATAAATCTGATTGACACGAAATTTGAAACCATTCAATAATATCACATTACGGATCCGTTGAAACTGGTTTCGTCGAAATCCGAGACTTTTTGAAAAATGACTATTTTAACTCGCCAAATTAATATTAAAACAATTTCAATGCATTTCGAGCTGCCACGATCAAACGACAACTCCGATTGCTACGAAAATTGAAATCCGGTAATAACTAACTATTATGGATCCAATGGAACTAGTTTCGTCAAATTCTGAGACTGTTTGAAAATTGGCTATTTTTCAATTGATAATTAAATATTAAAACATTCAATTGTCACAAATTGACTCCAAATTCAATTTTAAAAGTTCTATAACATCACTTTAATTCCAACATGATTAAATAAAAATTTTCAAATCATTTTCAATCATATTAAACCCAATTTTCAATTATTTCAGAAATTTCAACTATTAAATAATCGATTTAATTATCCAATTAAATCCAATATTCGAAAATAAATTATCCAACTTATAAATTCCACTTATTAATATTTAAAATTAATTAAATATTCAAATTTTAATTAATAGAAATTCTGGGTCGTTACAGACTTCCACCCTTAAAAGAATTTCGTCCTCGAAATTACAAAGTAAGAAAAAGTTACAGAATTTATTAACTTTCCAAAAAAAACCATTCAATTTAGATTTTTCAAATCTCTTAAGTGTTTAACCTTTCCAAAATTCAATAGTTAAACTTCTTACAAAATCTTTGCTAAATTTCCAAAATTTTCAAATTTCTCAAAAATTTTCTAACGCCTTAAATTTTCGAAAAAATTCGCCAGAGTCTCCTTTGCGCGGCTCGATCCGAAAAAAAAGACAGTATATATATCACAAATATACATCTCATCAAGTGATGAGGCATCCCGCAGGGAAAAGGTGTAAAAGTACGATATTTAATCCGAGATATGTACCTTATTATATTAGCGAGCATATACGGCTAATATAGCGCAAAAGCGAGCTCCAAATGCGAAACAACGCCATCCGCACCTACTAAACACTCAACAAACAAATGAGTAACATGTATATATGAAAATACCGTCAATATACAACATATGGCAATATAACAACTACATAATATAGCAAATGCAACTAAAGCAACAAATGCAAACATCAACCAACTATCATCCATAATCAAATCAATATTCATTCATATTCTCATTAATATTCAATGAATTAGTTTTCAATTTAAATCACATTTGATTTATTTACATTGGATTTACTAACATTCATTCATATTCAATTTTCAATTAGTTTGCATTCGCTAATTTAAATCCAATTCACGTTCAATTCTATTCAAATTTATTTACTTCCAAGTTGGATTCAATTACTTTAGCTTCTAATTTCGCTAATTCATTTTCATTAACACTTAATGAATTTACATAAAATCAATCAACAATCAAATAACAACCAATGTTTATTCAATATAACCAAATTATTTAATTTACATTCAATTTAGTTCAACACTTTTAATTCCAATTGGTTCAACATTAAATTGACTTCCATTCCAATTTATTCAACTTCCAATAACATTAGATTTTAATGAATTAACATTTTCATCCATTATCCCATATCAATTTTTTATTTACATTCAATTTATTAGTTAAATTCATTAGTTCAATTCAATTGCTAATTCCTTTAACAATATAAAGTTGAATTTCATTTATATAACTCAAGTTCAAATTCTTAATGACTTCACCTCATTAATTCACTTATTAATTTACTTCGATACCAAAATTAACTTCATTCAACTTCACTTAAGTTATATTTCATTTCAAGCATCTTATCAAATTCAAATCAATTTATTTAACTTTCCTTTTGTTAAATTTCAAATCACATATCTTTGATGACAACTCAAATTTATTTCAACTTGTATTTTATTGATTTACATATACTTCCTTTAATTTAACTCCATCCTTTAAGTTAAATTTATTCTATCAAAATTCAATCTGTATAAGTTATCGACTCATTTATCATTCCCATAAATATCTTAAATAGGATTCCAGAGTCCTTTCAACCTTTCAAAAACATTTTTGAAATCAATTCAATTATCTTTTGAATTTCAAAACCCAAACTCAAAATTTTCCAAACAACTTTTATTTAAAACAATTTAGCAGCAATTTCTCTTTTGGAAACCCGAAAATGAATTCTAATGATGTGGCCATCATCATCAGGATTATTTTCCAGCGACCGAAATGAGTTTAGAGCTTTAATTTCTCCAAAACAATTTTCCAAATTATCAAATCCGTTCAAAACACTTCTCTGGAATTTTATTTTTAAATTATAAATCACATTTACAAACCATTTTACTTATATAATTTCACTTCTTATATATAAGATTATTTCACAAGTGTAAATCATTTTAATTATAACTCCATACTTATAATTCAATTGCTTATACAATTATTCTTTTACAACTGTGGTTTTATTTAACTTATTCAACAACCAAACAATCAATTCATATACACTTAGTAATCCTGAAAAATTATTCCTTTATATATAAAATATAATCAAGGTAAAATTATTTCATTTACCTAATTTAAAGCGATGCTATGTCAACTTGCCTCGTTTAAGAGTTTAGAAATTCCTATCGATAATATGGCGTCCCACACACCGACCAGAATCCACAACAGCTCAACGGATAAGCAAACACAATATAAAACAATTTATATTCACTAACAAAATGCGCTCATAGCTATTATTACACTCACACTCATTCTAGAGTACTGCTGACTCTATCTCTAATGAGTTATACCCAACAGAGTCATGGTTGTCGCTTAACCATAAGCTCTGATACCAAATGTGACGATCGTCGATTTTTCGTTGCCGAAAAACCGAATCCTTATGGTTTAAGAAGAAGAAAAGGTAGAAGAAGAGAGAAAAAAATAGTACAGAACAGAAAGAGCCAACAGAACAACATCAGAATCTCACGATCGCAGCGGCACAACATATAATAGATAAATGAATTTCATTAAAACAACAATACACAACAGAGTCAATACATCAATGGACAGTTATATAAACTTGTCCTCATATAGAATACACAGCGGAATAATACATAGTATAATATCATATACAAGTGGTACGTCTCGATATGTAGCTCGCCTCCTGAGCTCCATAGCACTCCTAAATCCATAATAACCTGATAAACCTGACTCTAGACTGCCCGTGTGGAAATTTGTGGGCATCCAGTGTTTAGGAAGGAAAACAATAAACTCCGAGTCAGTCATGTGACTGGTGTGAGAACTCAAAACAGTTTATCTTTAAAACAAAAAAGAGGAATATTTTTAAAGTCAATTCGCAATGCTTTTTAGAAATGAGACTACCATAAGGCCTCCCGCACACACACACACAATGCAAACGCAGAATCGGAGGAGAGTTCTCCTTATGATAGTCAAAGATGCTTGATACGCATTAAAAAGAAACATTTGATATTATTACTAGTGCATGGTGTAGGAAAAATCATTTCGAAAATAAAGATATAAATCTTAGCCAGCATAGGCATTTCGCACTTATGCCTACTATAGCTACCATCCAAACAGTGGGGCGCCACCATAAGTGAATGATAGGTTCTACAACTAAAACCGTACAAGATCGTATTGTTTCTTTGGATTTCCAACAAATGGTCAAGCCAAGGAACTTCCCATTGCCACATGGAAATGCCTCTGAAATGACATCCCGAGAACCAAACCGGATCTCTGCCAACACAAGGCCGGGTTACCCCTAACTGGGTAACTACTGACACGAATATGTCATCCCCCACAAAGCGATAAATTTGCAGCAACAACATTGGTTAAGTATCTGGGCTCCATACCATGATACCACCTCTATCCAGAAGGAATGACGTACACTAAAGGGGCGCTACCCCCTAATAACATTGCCGCATCCTTCCTGTTTTGACCATTTCCGGGGTGTGACGTCCGACGAAGTCTCGTCCACAAAGCTGCGCTTTATACGAAAGTTGTGCGTTAGGTCAACAAATGATCAAAGAAATGATCACAAAGATAAATGATCAAACAAATGATCATATCACAAATGATCAAACAATGATCATTTCACAGCAACTCTCAGCATGCCACACTACCAGATTGAGAGTATATCACTAATAACCTTCAACTACATAACCTCTGAGCTCGTACGTCTCAGAGAAGGGTGTTAAGCTAAGAGAATAAATTCTCCGCCACCAACAGAAATATATTTGAAAGAAATCAGCTTTATATCTCAACTTTTAATGTCAGACATACAATCCATACAAGTCTGTTCCGGGCTCGAACAGAACCGAAAGCACTTACAAAGAAGTCCTTGCATTCCGGATAATTTCTAATCATGTCCGGACTTCCCGTCACTAAGGGTGATAAAACCTCTATATCGGAGATCAGCCGATGCAGAGTAACTCAACGGTAATCCTTCCGTTTTCAAAAATATCTGGTCTTCATCACTGGTCATCAAATGCAATCCATTACGACGTATCACATATTCGGAATGGGTTATACGACCCCATGTTCCTTTCCCGGCTAACCCGAATAGTGAGCGCTTATTCAAAATTAAGTGTGGCATTCAAATTCAAGCAATCACAACAAATGCCTATTTAAAGGTAAATATTGATAATCGGTTATTTAACTATCAATAGGCGTGTTCAACATCACCAGATTCCAAATAATTTTCCAAATTATTTACTTTCCAAAATATCTTTACTAGATATAAAATTTCCCACACTTCAACATTTGAAAACTAATTTTCAAATCACTTTTCACCTTTACCACTTTTGAAGAAAAAAAATTCGAACATTTTCCTTAAGCGGAATTTCTTTCATTTCAAAATGGTTCATTTAAACCAATTAAATAAATCCTTAACGATTTACTTTATATTTACGTTCCAAATCCGTAAATTAATTCCCATACTTCAAAAATAAATCAACGTTTATTTTTAAACCAATTCCCCTTTTCATTTATAAATTCCATAGTGAATTTACAATTCCAAAATATTTATGAATATATGATTCCCAAATCGATTTCTAATATTCATTTTCAATTTGTCTTCAAAAAGATAAATTCTCAAAACGTTTCATTTCACATTGGAAAAACATACTTATTTATTAATAAGTAATTCACAAATCAATTTATTTTCAACACTTGGAAAATATTCAATATACTTAAACCGAAATTAAGTATATATTTCATTTTTTAAGGAAATCATTCTCTTAAACATATTTATTTGGGCCAAAACGAATGTTGCGTAAAACACCGTTACGCCGACCCAAAATCACTAGTATAGGGATCCGAAATTTAGATAGATATATAAACATTTCCTTTCAGAAACCATTTACTATAACAACAGTGTTATAGTCCACCATTTCCTTATTCCTCGAAAACGTCTATTTCAACAATAAATGTTGAAATATATGGTTTCGATAGTTAATCCATTTTAAAACATCTTTAAAACAATTAACTTCATTTGATAATATTCATTTTCCCAAACCATATCCATTTTGTCTAATAATATATTCACTGTCCAAAATCGTGAATATACTTCCTTTAATAAGCTATAATAATTAACTTATTAAAATAAGTCGTTTTTGAATTTATAAACAATGTCTATAAATTCCATTTCTATATTTTATAACAACTTTGTTTTATAAATCTCCTTTAATAACCAATTCTATTTATATTTCATTTACATGTAGAATCCAACTTATAAGTAAATTACTCATAATCCATTTATTCACAAATCCATTCTTTTATATCATCATTTATTCATAAATCTAAAATTCTCATTTACTTATAAAACTAGAGACAACTTTATTTTAATACTTATAAAAGCTCGTTTTATAATTTCAATATCTTTAACTTATAAAATATATATTTTATAGATATTTTATATAAACCGTTTATAATAATTCAAAAATCTCAATTTAAATAAACCAATCTCTTTATTAATTTACAAAACGTTATTTAAAACTTATATAATTCCAAAATTTCACTTAAGTATTATTTTCCCAAAAATATAACATTTATAACCATAAAATTAAAATGTTTATTTATTTTAACAATTCAAAATTTAATAAAACGTATGCTTTCAAAAATCAATTTAAAAATTCTTTTAAAAACCAAAATCATTATTTTAAAACTTCAAAAATGGATCCGATGATGCAACTAGTCAATCACGACATCCAAATATCATATATCAATATGATAATCAACAAATATTACAATATCTGTAAATAAATCAATACAGTTGAGGAATCCAGTTGGATCCCTCCAACCTGTTTCCCTGCATCCAAAGATGTTAGCACAATACCAATTCCGCTCCAGTACGGAATTATCGCGTTATATAGGATTTATAAAAATTTTATCCGCTTAATAGACGGCGCAATAGGGTCTCATCCGCTATATAATGCAGGATATCAACTCTAAGTACATAAATAATAACAATTTCACTGTACTGTGAAATATTCGCGGTATATGTTTTTAATAAATAACATCCGCTTACTAACGGCGCATAATGTCTACTTTAACAATCAATAGATAACAAACATCATTCAAACATACAATCAAACAATTTTAAATATAATTATTTAAAATTAAAATCGAAACCCATTCAATTGAGTGAGAAGTTCTCAACTTGGTTTCAATTCCGGTAGCAATTTGTAACGTTTTATTTCGAATAAAACTAAATGGACGTTTAATTTTACCCGAAATTTTCACTAGCTCCAAACGACTTCAAACCAGCTCCATTGCGTAGTACTTGACAAAATGAAGCCAACGCAATTCGTTTCGTCGAAATCCGACCTCGTATGGCAAAGTTATGTCATTTCAAAGTTTATACTAATTAATAAAATTCAATTTACACTTTCATTTTATATTTTTAACCCTACAATGCATCACAGCCCTTCAATCCATCACCATCAGATCCAAGCCGTCCACCATCTTCATCTTCTCACGTTCACGCGCGTACAGGAAGATCACGCAACCAAGAAACCCATCCTTGCAAACTAGGGTTTGATTTTCGAGCTTCCACGACGTCTTTGACAACGATCAACTAGCGCCATATGAACGAGCATCTTCTCCTCTACCTTCAGCTGCAAGGGCATGGAGCTCGGCCCCCTCCAGCACCTCGATTTGCGTGCGCAACTACAGGCCATCGGCCCCTCCTAGCTCCCTCCACGTTGCTCCAATTCCGATCATGACCGTTGAACACCTAGATCTCACTCCCCTCTACAAGTTTCACGTTGAAAGTTTGTTGAATTGGTTGATGGACTGAGAGATTTGAAGGGAAGAAGCTTGATAATTTTCGGCCATTGGTTTCAGAAAGTGGCGGCTGAAGCTTTCATGAAACCCTAGCCTTGTTTTTCTTTTGCAAAATGAAAATTATGGGGGCTTATATAGGAAAATACGCGAACACTATTCATCCCGGAATTTCCGACTCCAAACGAAGCGTGCCGGTTGGCGTTCCTAAGGTTTACCCCGCGTTCCGAACACAATGGAACGTGTTTCGGGAGCTAATTCGGACATCTGTGCGAGTTATGGCAATAAACGTTCAATTTAAATTAAACCGATTTAAACTATTTTCTAGGCGTTTTAGCTTGCACCGGACAAACGATAAATCCGATTGACACGAAATTTGAAACCATACAATAATATCACATTACGGATCCGATGAAACTGGTTTCTTCGAAATCCGAGACTTTTTGAAAAATGACTATTTAACTCGCCAAATTAATATTAAAACAATTTCAATGCGTTTCGAGCTGCCACGTTCAAACGACAACTCCGATTGCTACGAAAATTGAAATCCGGTAATAACTAACTATTACGGATCCAATGGAACTAGTTTCGTCAAATTCTGAGACTGTTCGAAAATTGGCTATTTTTCAATTGATAATTAAATATTAAAATATTCAATTTTCACAAATTAACTCCAAATTCAATTTTAAAAGTTCTATAACATCACTTTAACTCCAACATGATTAAATAAAAAATTTCAAATCATTTTCAATGATATCAAACCCAATTTTCAATTATTTCAGAAATTTCAACTATTAAATTATCGATTTAATTATCCAATTAAATCCAATATTCGAAAATAAATTATTCAACTTATAAATTCCACTTATTAATATTTAAAATTAATTAAATATTCAAATTTTAATTAATAGAAATTCTGGGTCGTTACAGTCTACTTAGACCAGTTTAATAAACCCTTCTCGATTTATTTTAGATTTACATTCCAAATCCGTAAATCCCTTTTCACACTTTAAAAATAAATCAATATTTTATTTTTAAAACAATTTCCCTTTCCTTTATAATTCCATTGTGAATTCAAATTTCCCAAATATCCATTGATATACGATTTTTCAAATCGATTTCCAAATATTCACTTTCAACACCAAATCAATTTTCAAATTGATTTCCAAATTTGTTTCAAACACCCAAATCACCAAAAATCAATTTCCAATTTGATTTCTAAATTTTGTTTCAAACATCGAATCAAATTTCAATTTGACTCCCAAAGATTTATTTTCAAGTACCAAATCAATTTCGTGAGTTTATTTTTAAAATAAAATCTTTTACCTTTCCCAACTTATTTGAAAATCATATTTTAAATAAATTCTTCAACCACTAAATAATATTCCTCAAAAACGATTTATAAAAAAATATTTTTCCATGTTTTGGAGTTTATTCAATAGGATTTCACTATAGATTTCCTACTTAAATTTAAAAATCTAATTTTCTTTATTTCTGGTATCTTACGATACTAAAAATATATTCGGCTAAATTTTAGCCTTCAACAATTTCAATCACTAAGATTTTCACACACAGATTATAAATAATCAATACACAACAAATGAAACAAATTCAAAAGTTTTGAGGAATCCAATTGGATCCCTCCAACCTGTTTCCCTGCATCCACAGATATTAGCACAACAATTAAATACCAATTCCACTTCGAGGTGGAATATCGCAGTATATGGGATTTATAAAATATCATCCGCTATTATGCGGCGCAATAGGGTCTCATCCGCTATACGATGCGGGAAATCAACTCCAAATACATATATAATACAAATTCCATTTCAAAGTGGAATATCGCGGTATATGAGTTTAATATAATGACCTCCGCTATTATGTGGCGCATAGTGTCTATTTCAAAACAAATAATAACAACCATCATCCAAACCCACAATCAACAATTTTAAATTTAACCATTTAAAAATTAAACAAAACCCTTTATTTGAGTGGGAAGATCTCATCTTTACTTTTATTAGTAATCCATTTCCATCTTGACTTGATTTTCTCGATTTAAGACCTTGCATAACAATTATGTAATTTTATTAATATTCAAACAAATTTGAACAATTATTTTAGTTTTAAACTAAAAATTTCCTTTAAAAATCCTTTTAGTAGCTGAAATAATAAAAATAAGTCAGATAAACAATTTTTCCACCAAACCCATTATAAAAAAAATAAGCCTAGCAAATTTAAAATATGTAAATTTATTTTATTTTTCCTTCTTGAAACTACTTATACCAAATGACTTATATTTATTTTCAAAAAAAAACATATATTGTGTCGGTCTGTCCTATGAAGTGTTTCGAAATCTCTATTGATATCATAGCGTCCCATGCACCAACCAAAATTTATAAATATAAAACGGAACAATTTAACACAATATTAAAACTTTTTATAACACAAACAAATACGCTACTACCCTATTAGTAAAGAGTCAGACCCCACAAAGCTAAGGTCTATCGCAAAACTAAAGCTTTGATACCAGATGTAACGTCCCGCCTTTTTGTACGCTTTAAATCGACAATAAACCATACATGTCGGACTTAAACCATACAGAAGGGCGGATTGTTATGGGGTAAATAAGAAAAAGCGGAGAAGAAAAACAACAAAACAGAATCTTGCAGCGGAACGACAAAATATAATAATTAAATAACAGTTCATGAAGCTATTTTACAAAACATTTGATTATATACTAATACAATAATATTAGAGTTACACATACCAAAGAATAATAATAATGCAGCGGAACAATGCGATGCAGTGGAACACTATAGCAAATAATAGTAATAAAGCAATCTTCGTCCTCTAGAAATAAGGCCTTCAAATCCTGAAATGCTCATGCTGACCCGAGCGAATTGGAAAGACAAAACACTCGAGGCAGAACTAAAAGATCTTATGTAAGTTAAATCGACGGTAAATAATATGACTTGAACGACGTCAGAGATGTTTACGGGATGTGACATCTCCTATTCAGTGTCTAACGTGAGTGTAGTAACTTAAGAGATGCTTGAGATTTACATCTCCTAAAGATCCGTTAAACTATTTATTATGTAGTAATATTTCGCTATATAATCATGTCTATTGATAAAATAAACTTACTTTTAAATAGCATTAAGGCTTTACATTTTCCACCTTAACACATAATAGTCCTAGTAGTCCATCCAGTATCAGCGCATCTCCAGGTCGGGAGACTACCCTAAATATTCCACGGGCTACGGGAGAAAACCAAACTCGTACAAGACGCGCTAGGGTAGGTGACACGACACAAGTAGGCAATGCAAGGGTAGATATACCAGTTACGCTTCCGGGCCGGTGGTAACGCGTAGCACGCGGCTACCGCCCACCTCGAGCCACACCCCAAATCAAAAATCAAATGTGGCCACCGAATCAATTTAAAAGTCAGAGTATAATATCGAAGCGATGTGTCCGGTCAAAGGTGTTACCTTATTAGCCCGTCAATCGCTCATGTTTTAGCCACCTTATGCCAACTCATGGGAATCGGGTCCACGTATTTACCTTAAAGGAAACGCTGCCACCATCCTACTTCATTCCGGAATCTCCACAGCGTACACGGTTGTTAAAGTGGTTTTCGGAGTTGGGAGAGAGTATGACGACTTTCGATCCCGGCCTTTTCAGCAACCAAACGTTATTGTAACACCGCGGTCTTTCAAAATAGTTATACTTTAAAACCAAAATATCATTGCCTTCCAAAACCAAATCAATCCGATATCATTTTCATTTCAAATATATCCCTTTCAAAAATCATAACACTTTCAAAGTTATAACATTTCGAAATCAAAACACTTGAATATAAAACTTTCGAATTTTAATAACTTGAAATTCATAACTTTGAAACATAACTTCCACCACTTAAATGGTTTAAATATTAAAATTCTTTATATAATAAATAGCTTCTTCAATTTCACAACTCAATTCCAAAACATCCAAATTCCAAAATAACCATTTCAATTTTTCATATATTTCAATGCTTAAATATTCCACCAGTTCAAAACTAATTCTTTGCAAATTCCATATCTATCCAATTCAATTACTATTATTTTGATTTGAAATGTTCACTTAATAAATCAAATATCATTTAAGTAAAACTTTTAAACTTCAAATAACAAGATATTCTTTCAATTTATTTAAGTTGATATATTCATTTAAATCAACTTGATATTCATTTAAATCACTCTAAACCAAAAATCAAGTTACAAAAATCATGTCCTTTAGAATTTCAAATTTAATAAATTTACATCAACTTATTGAGTTTGGATTTTTAATAAGCTCAATTTCAAATAAATTTTTAATTTACCTTCCAACCTTGATTTATTTAAATCATTATAACCTCTATATTAAAGTACGATTTAAATACCTAACCATATTTTATTTTAATAAAATCAAACTCCATTATTAAACTTATTTTTATAAAAAAAATTATACATAGCTTAAATTCAAGAAATTAACTATATCTAAAATAATGTTTATATAATATAAAAAAACCAATATTTGTTAAACTGTATATTCCTATCCAAACCATAGAAATCATTTTCAAAATATTTATATATATATAGACTGACGGTGTCTTTATATAATTTTCTATCCTATGGTCAAGTGATACAGATATTTATCATTTCAGTTCATAATTTAAAATAAAATACGGTATTTATCATTTCAATCTATAATTTAAAATAAATACAGTTATATATCATTTCAAACTGCAATCCCGAATGGAATAAAATGCATAACGACTTGTAGTTTATAACAATATATAAAATATAACATCCATACATCCAATATCAATCATTAACCATTTATCACAATCATCATCGAATTCAATCAATAACATCAATATATAACAGAAAATAAATAATAGACATTTACTGGCAGTTTATATTCAATAATAAATTAAACAACAGTTTAATTCAAATAAATTCAATTTAACTGGGATGATGATTAAAAATATGCCAAATAGTCATAAATAAATTTCTTCTAATCACATCAAAAATTAATTTAACATACATAAGAAATTTTAGAAGTTGTGTGTGTGTTAAAACACTCACCTTTTGATTTTTAAATTGAATTCAAATACAATTAAAACCCAAAATTCAAACGATCTCAGAATCTGTCCAAACCAGAGCCAAAATGTCCGGAATTCAGATACGGTCCTAGAGGAGAAATCCACGCGTGAATACGACCTCGTATGAGAATGTTATTGTGATTAAACATTATTTGATTTAAATTAAAATAAAACAAATCAAACAAATAAAACAAATGAACATCGCTCACGTCACTAACATGTACACACGCGAGCCAGGAACCTTCGCCTCGAACGATGATTTTACAGCCGCTCTCAAAACTTTGTCGCTGATGATACCATGCCTCCGCCACATATCGCGGCCATCAGCCCAGTCATGGTCGCGCCTAGCCGCGCCGCGCGCCAAGCTCCACCCTCCCACTCGCGACACGCTGGATTCGAAGGTCAAACCGAAAGCAGCAGCCACCAGAAGAATTATTCGAGGCAATCCAATGGTTAACTCTATGCGATGGTACCCTTGTTTCAATGTTCGGACGAAGTTCATCAACGTGTGATGAACGGCCGTGAATAGTTCAACGATTTCTAGCCATATCGAAACTCCAATTGAAAAACGAATCATATATTTGACTTGCGTTCGTCGAGAGCTTCAAATCCATATATAATTCGATATAGTTTGAGGAGGTTGAATTTTCAATTTGATTTTTGAATTGCAATTGGATCTAGAATTTGATTGTCTGCCATTGAGGAGGAGAGACGGCTGAATTGGAATCGTACGTACAGAATAATGACATAAGAAGTAGGCTAGGGTTTATAACAGGGTATATATATAGGCAAGCTGAAATTAGAATAGACCGGATCGATTGGATATACGCGTTGAACGATAAAATGGTCCGAAATAGCCCGTTCTGACTTCGGAACAAAATTGGGTCAACTCATGTATCAAAATGGATGTTTAAAATATTTTAAACGCGATGGAACAGGTTTCAAGTCAAAATTCCATCGTATAAAGAAGTTATGCTCAAATCAAGTTATTTCAAATTGATTTCAATTAAATTGATTTCAATGCATTTCGAGTTCATACGATCAAACGATAAGTCAGATCGCTACGAAACTTGAAATCCTACAATAATTCACCGTTACAGATCCGATGAAACTAGTTTCGTCGGAACCCGAGTCAGTGGCCAAAATGGCTATTTTTCTATTAATTAAATAAATTGATAATTTAACTGATTAAATCAAATTCCCAATTTCAATTCTTTAATTGAAAATTTTCATCATTTTTGATTTCTCAATCAGTTATAATGATTTAAACAATTTTAATTGTCAATTTAGAGTTGATTAATTTATCAATTTCGGTACTAACCTCAATTCCATTAAATTCAGAAATTATACATATAATTCCCAATAATCCCATTTAATTTATGACTATTCCATTCATTATTGTCAAATAGATGGATTTAACATTGGATTCGTAATAATTATATTAATATTCTCACATTCCATCTTAATTTCAAATAACGTAATATTTAGATATCTAATTCATTTAATTGCAATTAATCCAACTATTATAATTCGGATCCCAATAAATTGATAAATCTTTATTTTCATTCTTTTAATTCAACTAATTTTCATACTATGTAAAAAAATGAATATTATTCCCAATTATTACCTTAATTTGCATTAACGTAACATTTAATTTAGATTTATTGCAATTGATTACCGGTTTTAATTTAATATACTAAATAAATGGTTAACTTATACTAATTGTTACCATTAACATTTAATTTCACTTATAAGCTATTAGACAACAGATGTTGCGATTGATTTAGATCTAATTCAATAAATTAAATGAATGGGTAAACAATTAATAATTATCACTATTGTCAAATTTACTCACATTCATACTTAATTATCAACTAACAATTATTGTAATTACTTATCTAGCATTAATTCTATCAAATTGCAATTTATTACGTATTATTTCATCAATTAATATAACTTTTGAATTTATTTTCCAATTCACTAATTTCAATTAATTATAACCTTACAATTGTTTCAACTAATAGGTATTGTTGCACTAAATTAGTTATTATTCAACTTGCATAAACCTTATTACATCAGTTACTATTAAACAATATATTATTCCATTGGTTGATTCAATACTCTTACTCTTATTTACTTATTTTCTATTTTATGACCCAAGTGCAACAATTAAGACTATTTCAATATTGGGATTTCACTTAAATTGTCAATAATTAATTTTAATTACCAATGCTACATTCAATTTCTAACATTCGCTTCATTCTATATAGTAAAGATTTTATTTCTTTCTAGATTAAATTACAAAATCTTATTAAATTAACCAATTTAATTATCGAAATTTATGGGTCGTTTCAGGGGGTTTCTAAATTAATGCTCACACTTCGAACATTTCAAAATTCTAGATTCGTGAGTCTATATTCGATAATTTCGAGGGTCGACACATGCATATAAAAGAGTCAAACTTTATAGACTCCAATTTCAAGATTTGAGATTGTAGATTGAAAATTTTAAAAATTCCATACTTTGGATATAAACCTTTTACAATTCAAAATTAGGGCTTTCATGATAAAAGCCCAAAATATTTGATTCAAAATAAAAGGTAAGAATCTTTATGGATTTAAAATTCCAGATTCAAAATTTCAATACACGTAAGTAAAATTTCACAAAATTCGCGAAACGAAACTCAAAAAATTCAAAAAATTTAAGATTCATGAATCAAGAGTTTCTAAAAATCAGTATTCACATTCTAAGCGTTTCAATATTTTAAAATTCATGGGTATAACTTTGAAAATTTCAAGATTAGAATTTCTGCGGATTTAAAACTCGGGAGTTTCTAAATTAATGTTCTTGCTCCAATCATTTCAAAATTCCAGATTGATGAGCCTAACTTTGATAATTTGGAGGGTCGATTCGCGCAGATAAAAGAGTCAAACTTTACAAGATTCAATTTCAAAATTATGACATTTCAAGATTTTAGATTGTTCATTCAAAATTTTAAAAACTATATATCTAAGATATAAACCTTTTACTATTCTATATTAGGGCGTTCATCACCCAAAATATTTAATTCAAAATTCAAGATAAGAATCTTTATGGATTTAAAATTCCAGATTCAAAATTTCAAAACATGTAAGTAAAATGTTCACAAAATTCGTGAAACGAAATTCTGAAAATTCAAAATTTTAAGATTCAAACATATTTAGATTCACGAATCAAGAGTTTCCAAGAACCAATGTTCACATTTTCAACATTTAATATTTTTGATTCATGGGTTTAACTTTGACAATTGCGAGATTCGAATTTCTGCAGATTTAAGATTCATACTATAACAAGTTCAATTTCATGATTGAGGTTTGAGGATTCTATTCATGTATTCAGGATTTAAACATTTCAGGATTGAAGATTCAAACTTCTTTGGAATTATATGCAAAGCACAACACTTTTCAAGACATATACTAGAGCTTTTATATTCAATATCCTAAATTTTTGGCTTAAAACTGAAACTTTATGGAAATACAGATTCAAAATCTCAATAACCGAGTAAGCTCGAACATTACAAAATTCACGGAATTTCTAGAAATTCTAAATTTTAAAGATTCAAAATTTCGAAGATTTAATATATTAAATTTTCAATCACATTTTTCACGATCAAGTATTACAAGTTTCACACTTTTCATAATACAAAATTCCAACATTCGACGATTTAAGAGCCAAACTTTTCACGAATCAAGAATCGTTTACCAAATTTGAAATTTTATATTTTCATGATAAGTACCCATGATTCAAGATGGTTCCATTCTTCCATCATCGAAGTTTCAAAATTCGAGGATTTTTGTTTTCATGATTCAAAAATTTTCAATATTGAAATTCTTAGTGAAGACTCAAACTTTTCAATTATTATGATTCAAAATTACCATGAATCAAGGCTCAAACATTTCAAGAATTAAGATCGAGGATTCAAACTTTTTAAAATTCTAGATTCAAGATTAAAACATTTATGGATTTCTACATTACGGCTTTCGTGTTGAATATCCAAAAAAAATATGGCACGAGATTCAAGATTCGAAAATTGAAAGGTTTGAAATTCTAGATTTAAAATTTCACAACTACTTAAGTAAAAACTTCACAAAATTCGTGATACGGAGTCCTACAAACTCAAAACTCATAAATTTTAAAACTGGAACACAAAGAGTCTAGAATTAAGAGTTTCCAAGAAATCAATGTTCTCCTTTTGAAAATTTCAATATTCAAAATTAAAGAGACTTTGAATTCTACCTTATTTGAATTTCGGCAAATTTTAGATTTGTATTTTTCTTGATTCAATTTCAAGGTTCAAACTTATCGAGATTGAAGATTCAGACTTCTCAGGAATCTAAGAAAAAACTTTTTTGAGACTAATGAAAAATTCAAAATCTCAATAGCCAAGCAAGTTCAAACTTTACAGAATTCATGGTTCGAAGTTTTAAAAATAAAAAATTCGGATTATAATTTTGAAGATTTAAGATTTCAAATTATAAAGTTCAATTCATAATTTTGAAGTATTCAATTATAAAGTTCGAGTATTACAAGATTCATAATTTCAATATTTAAAATTCGAACATTTGACGATTTATGTCCCAGAAACTTTCCAAAAATCAAGAATCGTCTGCAAGGTTGGAAATTTAATCTATCTTAAAATTATTCAAGATTTAAGTTTCCATCATTTTACCATCTTGTTTCGGATTTCTACGATTTTGGTTTCGTGATTCAAAATTTCCAGTATTTGAAATTCTTACCGAAGACACTAAGCTTTTCAACTATTAGGATTCAAAGTTTCCATGAATGAAGACTGAAATTTAAGGTTTCGGAAATTAGTGCTTTCCATTTTAAATTTACACGATTCAGCTTCACATGATTTAACTTTTGTATCTCAAAGTTTAATGCTCGCAATTCTGTCTATGAATAGTTCAAGAGTGAGTATTTTTTATTTTCAACATTCAAGGTTAGAGATTAAATATTTAAAAATTTGAAGTTTCAAAATTTCAGAAATCTTGATTCAATGTTCGAAAATCCATGGTAAAGTTTCCAAGATAATAGACTCCGGATATTTTGCTTTTTTAAGATTCATTCATTCTAAGATTCGGATTTAGTCTTTTCGATTCAAAAAGCCGGTGTTCAAGTAAAATGATGGGGTCCGTTCTAGAATAAGGAATCGATCTTCACAATATTTATGTTTCGAACTTTCATTAATCCATATTCAAGTTCTAAACTTCATGATATATGTTTCTATGTCAAAACTCAAAATCCGGTCAGAAACTCAGGAGTTCCAAATTAATGTTCACGCCACAAATATTTCAAAATTCTAGATTCACGAATCTAATTTCGATAATTTCAAGGGTCGACCCAGGTAGATAGAAGAGTCAAATTTTATAAGATTTAATTTCAAGATTTAAGATTGTAGATTAAAAAATTTAAAAATTCTATGGATTCAAATTAGGGCTTTTGTAACGATCCCGGATTTAACTTATTTTAAATAGATAATTAAATTAAAATTTTTATTTAAAAACTGTGAAATTAAATGATAATCGATTTGAATTTTTTTATGATTCAAATAAAATATGTATTTATTAATATAAAGATGGTTTCTTTTATGAATTGTTTTAATTTAATAATGAGTTGTATTTAAACAATATTAATAAGTATAAAATCTTTACAAATGGATTTTTTATAAATAGAAATGGTTATTTCAGATTTATTTATATAAAATGCATTAACAAATAAAGATAAAAATAAGTATTGATAAATTTCTCAAATAAATTTATGGTTATGTAAAAATATAAAATGAACTTAAGAAAATTTTAGAGACACATATATACACATATTGGAATGCATGAAGTTGTAAAATGTAATAAGACAAAAGAAAAAATAGTATATACATAAGTTGTACATACAAAATAAAGAAATGGTATATGTAAACATGAATGGGAACCAAAGCATTTAATTCCCTCACCCCTAGTACAAGCCAAAGATCACCTCAGCCTCCTTAGCCTGCAAGAAGAAAAGAAAGAAAAAAATAATAATCTTTACCGTAATAAACAAAATAAAGTACATAATATAATATGTATCAGCCTACAAACCCATTTATATCACTCTGTACAAATTTTAATGCATGTACACTATCTTTTATATGCATCATTGCCTTTATATCAGCCTTCTCCCCTCAATTTAGTTCGAGCATCATCAACCTGAGAAAAGGAAAAGTAAAAATAAAATAGAAAACATCACTTTACATTCCAGATCAAAGAAAACTAAAGAAAAAAAAAGAAGAGAGCACTTGCAAAAGAAAACAAACCTGAGAGCAATAAAGTGGCATTTCCATTTTTATAAAACTGAAGCTTTATACAACAACAAGCAAGAAGATTATGAGGGAAAATCAAAGCAAACCAGTTCTCAGTTTTTAGAAAGTTCAAAGATTTTCAAAATAGAATGCTCTGTCTTCATTCTAAGGTGAGTAACACTTGCTTAAAATCTTAAAATATGAATCTGTTGCTTATATATGTGTGAATTAGTATGTGTATCTATATATATATGTTTGAATTCTTTGTATATCTGAAGGATGGATGAACTGTGCTATGTTCATGTAGGTTCTCTGTCTTAGATCCAAAGCATATGATTTAATTCAAAAATCAATTCCACTTGAACTATACACTGTTTGGATTTGATGTTAAAAATAATATTGTTTGTTTGATTTTTAAATTAAGTTCTAAAAATTTATTAGAGTTGAAACAACATGTGAATGTCTCTGAAAAAAATCAAATAACTGAGCAAAGTTCAATTTTAGTAAAATTTCGAATATCTTAAATCATGAATTCAAGTATACAACTGGAATTATTATTGAAAAGTAGGATTTTTAAAACAAGAATGGAGATTTTTAGATGAGTATATAAGGTGTATTTTGTAAATGAACAAAAATTGCTTTTTTGTAAATCTATGGAGATTCAACAAATCGTAAATATTGAAACTTGTTGTATAGCTTGCTTGATACTTGTGGATAATAGGAAAAATGCTAAAGAATTTTTCGAATGCAAGGTTTTTGGGCTTGAATCGAAAGTAGGGTTTTGGTCATATGTTTTCGTTGCTCTGTAAACTTGAGTTTTTGTCGCCGTGCTTTGATCGAGTGCCAAGGGGTTTTGGAGGTGGCTTGAGGAATGGTAGGTGAAGCGGTGGCCACTGGTGGTGGTCCTCTGGTGATCGGCGTGGGAGAGGCGAAGCGTTTTTGTTTAATGGGTTTGAGTTCAGGTTCGAACGAAAGGCCAGATTTGTGATCTCGTGTAACGACCCAATATTTTCAACCATTCGCATCCGCACATTGTCGGACTTGAATTGTTCAAAATACTGCGTTGTAGAATAAATTTGGCAAAACTCAGAATATACAATAAATAGATCACAGAATCACATACACAGATATCAGAATCTCGCAGCGGAAATTAAAAATTTAGTGGTTCATGAAGCCACTGATATAACTTCAACAAAACAGAACTTACATTGTCTATAATCCTCAATACAAATTTTAAGACATAAATAGAGATAGAGTCTTCAAAGTCTTGAATTCCAGAAAAGATAAAGGCTGAAACAACTTCCAGCAGCGCGAATGATCTACTGAGTGTCCTAGCTACGGAGAAGAAATTGAAGCTGCAACTCAGGCTGACCCGAGCGAAAAATAAAACATAACACTCGAGTCAGGACATACATACTTATATAATGTAAGCTAATTCAAGTGTACTGTAATATAGAGCAAGTAACTTAAAGGATGCTTGGGACCGCCCATCCTCTAAGGATCCGTCAAACTATTTACTATGTAGTATATTGCGCTATTATAATAGTGTCTATTTATAAAATAAACATACTTTTAAATAGCATTAAGGCTTTACATTTTCCACCTTAACACGTAATAGTCCCAGTAGTCCATCCAATATCATAGCTCCTCCTGATCGGGAAGCAACTAGAGGATACCACACGGGCTACGGGAGAAATCTAAACTCGTACAAGGCTCGGTATGGTAGATGACACGGCACAACTAGGCAATGCCAGGGTAGATATACCAATTGCTATCCAGGCTGGTGGAAACGCGTAGCCGCAGTTACCGCCCACCTCGGACTAACTCCCCAAAATCAAAATATAGAGGTGGCCACCGAATCAATCCAAAATCATAGTATAATATCGAAGAGGAGCGTCCGATCAGAGGAATGACCTCATTGGCCTGGAATTGCTCCTGTTTTAGCCACCTTATGCCAACTCACGGGAGTCGGGTCCACGTATTTACCTTACAGGAAACGCCACCACCGACCTACTTCATTCTGGAATCTCCACCGCGTACACGGTTGGTCAAAGTGGTTTTCGGTATCGACAGAGAGTATGTCCATATCCGATCCCGGTCTCTTTGCCAACCCATCGTTATTATAACCCGTGGTCATTTAAAAACAATTTATACTTTAAAACCAGTATAAACATTTCCATTTCAAAACTATAAATACGATATCATTTAAAACCCAAAACAACATGATATCGTTATATTCAAATATAATTCTTTTCCAAAACCATACTGCTTAAAATTTATAATATCTGGAAACCAAATATTTGAATTATACCTTTAAACCATAATATATTGGAAATTTTTCTTTAAAAAAAACATAACTCCCAAAACACAAATGGTTTGGATATAAATGGTTTAACTTTATGGTTACTTTGTAAAGAAGATAATTTACATAGCTTTACAAATATATTTCTTTATTTTAAACCATAATTTAAATATCACTTCATGTTCCCAAGACCATTTCAATTCCTATATATATATCCAATTGGAGTATTAATATTCAAAACTAAGGTTGGATATTTTTTTCTTTCAACAAATTAGTGTTTATTATTTCGTCTTGAATATTCCCATAAATTCCATAGATAAAACTCCAAAATTATGCCATTAAATAATTTCAAAATTTACTTAACACTAGAATGTTCATCTTAAATTTATTAAGAAAAATCCAGCTATAAATCTCATATCTTAAAGGTCTCCAAAACTTAAACATAAATATAATTTATCAAATTCCTTAAATTTCAAAACAATCAAATTCCAGATTCTATAGCACTTAGGAAATGCTACCTAAAGTTACGGGTAAAACTAGTCCAATTTCAAAAGACAGCATTTAAATGCTTTAGTAGATTGTTTAACTTAATAAATATTTCCAAATATAACTTATATATATATATTTCTTAACTGAAATCTTATCCTTTCAAAAATCCAGAATTTCCAAAATAAGTTATATTCCAAAATTTTATTCAAATATTTATTTATTTATTTATTAACATTTATAACTCATTCAAAATCAATATAAAATCCTTTAAAGATATTAAATCAAATATTTAACTTCCAAAATAATTTTAAATATTTCAGAAAATATTATAAGGACCACGGGCCTGTATATAGTTCTCTAGCCTAGGTCAAGTGATACGGATTTATATCATTTCAACCCGTAATTTACAAAACCCCGGGTTCTATCATTTCAAACCCGCAATCCCAAGTTATCAGTTAAGCAGTTAACAGACTAGTTTAACAATAATCATTATTTTAGCCCATAACAATCCAACTTTAACAGGGAACTTGCAGTGGTGATTTAAGCAGTAAATAACAATTAATAATATAACTGCAGAAATAATATAACAGATAATACTGATGAGGTGTCAATTTAAATGGGGTCCATCATTCTATATTACATTACAGACAGATAATAGTGAAATACAATTTTACACATACACTTGCAATAATTTACCAAAATATAAATACGTATGTCTGGTGAGAAATACTCACCTGAAAGCTGCAGAAAATTTGATTCAAGCGAAAATGAAAAATCCACCAAAAAAAAGAAACGCACAGAGGGTAGCGATCAAATTTCCCTGGATGTCACGTCTAGATTCAAATCTATAACAAGATCCAAATACCGAATACGTGACTTTTAAAATTTATGGTCAACGCAAATATTTGAAACAATTGGAACGAATAGAGTCAAAGAAATTTGGCACGATACGCTCGACCACTACACCACCCTACTTGACGAACAACTCGGCCCAAAATAAAATCTTTTTTTTTTCTACCTTTTATATATATACTCTATTATTTAATTAAACAAAACGCACAACCACCACATTACTAAACTTCAACTGGAAGTATGCATAAGGTCACGGCCCAAGCCTATATCAACTAAGAATGTACGCTCACTGTAACCCAAAGAAATGCAAATACTTCACTCCCTTAATTTTTTCCCTTCACGCAAAAACACACTGCCTATTTCCTACTAGATTTGCGTGTACACATGCAAAAGTTTTCACCCAGCCTATACTACAAACTAATGCATGGATAGTACATTATTTGATCTGCACGTTACTTCCTTTATAAAATTTTATTATATCATTTCTAAATTATAAATATTCTCTTTTTTTTTTTATATGTGTAACGACCTGTCATTTTCGTTAATTAAATTTGTCATTTTAATAAGATTTACGCAAATTTACTTTAGAAGAAATAAAGATTTTAAAATTAATAATGAAGCAAATGTTGAGAAGGAAATGAAACCATGAGAATATAAGGCTAAGTATTTACAGTTGAAACAAAATGACGAATAAATTGAAGTGATGTAAATTGTTATATTAGGCTAAGAGTTGCATATAAGAGAACAAAGGTAAGTAGTGAATTTAGTTAATGAATTAATAATATTAAATAGTAAATTAAATTAAATCAATGTCCGGTACAAATTGAAATATTGTTTGGAATGAAAGCTTATAAATTGTAAGCATTTAATTTACAAATGAAATCAGTGTGTGTGTTTTTTTTTTTTTTTTTTTATAAATATATATATCACATGCACAATTCGCCCAATCTTTCGACTAAATGCATGGATCTTTTTTAATAGATGCTTGCACACACACTATATGGTCTGAACTATATTTATGTTAAAAATATGCAGGCACTGCTTCCTATATGATATGCATTTAGTACAGGTAAATTATCTAATATATGCAAAAAGGCAAAGCTTCTCACTGATACACGCATGTACAGGTACCCTCAAATCTCTCCTCTCCCTCTTCCCTTCCTCTCCTTCCTCTGTTTTACATATATATTTCTTTCTTCTTTTTTTTTTCTTCTTTTTTTTTCTTTTTTTTTTTCAATGAACATTATTGACTTTCTATTTTGTTTGACCCAAAACTAAGTATGATATATACAATGAATAACCCATTTTTCCGTAGTGATAGTACGCGTAAACTTTAAGCTAGCATTAAATTAAATCTGGGTCAACTACACCATCTCTTTGCACACACATATTAGATTTCTACAGATGTGATGACTCATAAATTTCCAAAGTTTGTCAACTAGATCGGGTGAAGTAGATGGGTTGGAGTGGCCGAGCATATCAAATGAGAACAAAAAAAAACTGAGGAAAGGAAAAACTGGAAGGAAAAGAAAGAGAAAACAATAAGACAATTACCTGATGCTTCGAACGAAATTGCCAGAGGAAAATTTGCAATGCTTTGAAGAGTGGTGAGTTTTTTTTTTCTTTTTTTTTTGAGATGTGGATCTCTGGCATATTTATACACCAATTTGTGAAACGGCAAGGCAGTGATCAAGGGATGTGGCGTGATTAACTCATTTCAGTTTTGCAAAAGGATAAAAAAAAATTTTCCAACGTATAAAGTTTGATCAGTTTTCGAAAATTTGTAAACAAAAAGGCAGAGAAAATGGCAGCTTGGATTATGGGAAATAAATGACTTGCGTGATACATGGTTTGATTTATAAAGTTTGTACGTTACTTAAGGGGAATATTGATCAAAGGAAGGGCAAGCGTGATGTTTGGTAAAGCTGATGACAACAGAGGGTAAGAGGAATAAGCAAAAATGCGAACGTTACATATATACAAATGCACTAATGTTGCTCACGTGTGATCCATTTTATTTTAGCTAAAATCTTGATTTTAGTTTGATACCCATAAATGAAAAGGTGAATATTTATGTAAGCTTTAGGCAAAGAACGTATACCATTTATTAAAAGAAATCAAACGGTCCTTTAAAACAAAATAACGTCCGTCTTAAAATCACCGACTGATATTTTTCTCCATAAAGATATTTAAATACGATTTTTTTACTTTATATGCGTGATTATAGGAACGAAAAAATTTTTATCTTGCAAAATAAAGGCAGTGGAAACAGAGAGATATAAATAGGAATGTGAGAATTTGAAAAGATAGGCAAGGTTAAATTGAATGCATGAGTTGATTTTTAGGCAATCAAATATATTAGTCCATTTAGGTTGCGTGAATAAATGAATACAGTGACATGCTCAAGAAACAAATGGTAAGAGGCAAATGTCAAAAATGTTAAAAGAATAAAATTTTGTGTCACGCGCAAAGGAAGGCAAAATTGATTTTCTTTCAAATGATATATGCGTGATTGTAGATTTAGGCAGATAAGGTTTCGTGATCAGAGGAATGGCAAAATATGAACCGTTCCAATTATATGAGAATTGATATATTATTTTTTTTAGTTTGATTTAATTAAATGACGGCAAGAATTTTTCAAAGCTTTTGGAAATGGAAACGTATATACACATTTTATTTAAAACCAAACTGTCAGTTACAACCAAAAGTAACGTTCGTCTTAAAAATCACTAACTGATGTTTTAATACATAAAGGTGTTTATATATGATTTTAAAAGTACGTCAAACTGACGTAATACAAAACATCAAAAATATATATATAAAATAACGTTTTAAATTTTACACGTTTTATTACATTACTTACCATAAATTTTACGCGTCCTTTTAAACGCGATATTTAACAGTTTATAAATACACTAAATCCTTCAAAAATAATACTTAACTAAAATTTAAATTGGTTTACATTCTTCATATTTTATATATATATATATATATAAACGGTACTTATTCCCTAGATTTACGCGCCCTTTTTAACGCGTGATTACCCAGTTCATTTATACATAAAAAAAATTCGAAATTCTGACCGTGTTGAGACTCGAACTCGTGACCTGTCGTGAATAGCCCAGATGTCTTAACCACCTAAGCTATAAATGTTTTCTTAATTAAAACTTGATTTTTTCAGAGATCTTATTAGTTAGTCCTAATTTTTTTTCATATTTTGTTTTAATCACTTTAAATAAACCCCAAAGTTTTTTTTTTTTCAAAAAAAAAAAAAATACAAGTGAAAAATACTTGTAAAAAAAATTGGGCTGTTACACTCTCCCCCACTTAAGAACTTTTCGTCCTCGAAAAGGAACAAAAGAAAAGAAACAAAGGAAGATAAGCTAGATAAACAAGAACTTTAAACGAATAGTTCCGGATTTGAAGCACGAAGAAGATCTTCTAGAATCGGTTTTACTCTTTTCAGTTCGACCGTCGGTCTATGGGTGGTAAGCGATGCTCAGGCCCCGATGAGTAACAAAGATTTTTAAAGATTATAGAAAAGATTTCTAAATAGACTGGTATAAGCAATAGCCTCCTCATTCTGTAGCAGATAGGGAAACCAAGGACACTTAAAGATAGTTTGAAAACAAATAAGATAATAAATTTGCAATCATAATGCTTTGAAATCATTAAATTTATAAATATTATCATTTGGAAATCATGCTACTAAAATCATAATACCTTTAAAATAATCTTCATTTATACCTTTTAAATTCAATGTCAAACAATATTCATTTCAAGGTTGAAATATTCCTAAGTTCATTTATAAAAAAAAAATTCCAAAACATTTTATTTTTAGAAACAGCAGCACTCATAATATGCTATAGTAGATATAATAGTATTCCTAATCAGTTTAGTATGTACTTAACTCTGAATTTTAACAAATAACCTAACACTTTATTAAAAATACTTATCTTATAAATAAGATATTCCTTCAATAAGTTACCCTTGAATTTCCATTTGAAAACCAATTCTCAATTATCAAAATTTAGTGATATTAGAATACGTCTTAACTATTTATTTAGACATCAATTAAACTATGATTTGAAGATATATAATCCTTACTCCAAAAATATCCCTTTCAAATATATTTTCCTTATTCAAAGATACCTTGTTTATTACACAAACATATTCATTTCAGGAAATAACCTTTTATTAAAATCTCTTGGTTAGATTTACGGATCCATATTAAATTAATTTGATTATTAAGACATTTGAATAAAATTCCTTAAATTCCTTTTCCTTATTTATCCCCATCAATCTTTTATAACTAAAATTTAAGTGTATAATATTTATTATAACCACTCATAAAATCCTTTTATATTGTATATTATCCAATTACATGTTAACTTTTGAAAATCAAGGTAAGTTATATTAAATGAAATTGGGTGTTATACAAATAAAACTTTCAATTTAATTATCTCCAATTGGAACCTTTTTATTCAAATTTTTGTTATTATATTTATTTTCCTTCCTCAAGATAACTTTAAGAATTAAATTCCTGATTCCCTTCAAACCATTTAGAGATAACTAAATATATATACCTAATATGTCAAATCAAATTTAAATTATATATCTATATATATTAAGTCATACTTTAGAAATTCAAATCAATTAAAATCTCAAGGAAACACTGTAGCCAGACTACAGAATGGTCTTTTCACTTCGAAACTCGAAAATGAATGTCGATGATGCTGCAGTCATCACCGAAATTATTTTCCAGTGACAAAGAGAAAAGCACTAATTTTAAAATTTCTTTGGAAACAAATTTCTATACAAAAATACTTATTACATCCTTTTAAAATTTAAACACAAGGTTTGAAATCATCAGAAATTTAATTCTCAAGTTTTAGTTTTAAATTCATTTCTGTTTCCAAATTAATTTATAACCATTGTTTTATATTCACTTATTTATTAGACAAACACATGGCTTACAACACCATAAATAAAATCAAAACTATTATCTCTTGACAACTAGTTAAATTAATTATAAAATTTTGAAAATTATACTCATATATATAATATTAGATTTTAATTTCAAATATAGGAATAAACTTCTCAAACCAGGATAGAGACTCAAATTTGATGAACTCAAATCAAATAGAATTCAAGATAAATTGAAATCAGAAGATCAGAATAAGGAAACTGGGTAAGTCTATATAAGTTGCGGACAACCTTGACCTAGTCATCCGTGACTTAAAGAGCCATTTCGATGTGGTTGGGGTAAATCTACATTTGATCCGAAGAGATAGAATTTGGAATAACCAAAGATACTAGCATATAAACCGAGGATAAATATAAATCTCCGGTGAATCAATGCTAATGGTAAAGGAGTTTCACCCCTTTATTAGAATAATGGCGAGACCGCCAATTTACAATAAAGATCATCCGAAGTGGAGTTATGAGATACTCCAGAATCTAAAGCAGATGAAAAAGTGAGGGATACGAATGAGCTTTGGAACCGTAGGGAATGTTCCAAAATTCGAAAAGAGAGTGGTTCAATCTCGAATGAACGTGATTCTGTAAATCAAATTTACCATACATTCTAAGTTTTGCCTAGAACCAAAGCTCTGATACCAAATGTAACGACCCAATATTTTCAACCATTCGCATCCGCACATTGTCGGACTTGAATTGTTCAAAATACTGCGTTGTAGAATAAATTTGGCAAAACTCAGAATATACAATAAATAGATCACAGAATCACATACACAGATATCAGAATCTCGCAGCGGAAATTAAAAATTTAGTGGTTCATGAAGCCACTGATATAACTTCAACAAAACAGAACTTACATTGTCTATAATCCTCAATACAAATTTTAAGACATAAATAGAGATAGAGTCTTCAAAGTCTTGAATTCCAGAAAAGATAAAGGCTGAAACAACTTCCAGCAGCGCGAATGATCTACTGAGTGTCCTAGCTACGGAGAAGAAATTGAAGCTGCAACTCAGGCTGACCCGAGCGAAAAATAAAACATAACACTCGAGTCAGGACATACATACTTATATAATGTAAGCTAATTCAAGTGTACTGTAATATAGAGCAAGTAACTTAAAGGATGCTTGGGACCGCCCATCCTCTAAGGATCCGTCAAACTATTTACTATGTAGTATATTGCGCTATTATAATAGTGTCTATTTATAAAATAAACATACTTTTAAATAGCATTAAGGCTTTACATTTTCCACCTTAACACGTAATAGTCCCAGTAGTCCATCCAATATCATAGCTCCTCCTGATCGGGAAGCAACTAGAGGATACCACACGGGCTACGGGAGAAATCTAAACTCGTACAAGGCTCGGTATGGTAGATGACACGGCACAACTAGGCAATGCCAGGGTAGATATACCAATTGCTATCCAGGCTGGTGGAAACGCGTAGCCGCAGTTACCGCCCACCTCGGACTAACTCCCCAAAATCAAAATATAGAGGTGGCCACCGAATCAATCCAAAATCATAGTATAATATCGAAGAGGAGCGTCCGATCAGAGGAATGACCTCATTGGCCTGGAATTGCTCCTGTTTTAGCCACCTTATGCCAACTCACGGGAGTCGGGTCCACGTATTTACCTTACAGGAAACGCCACCACCGACCTACTTCATTCTGGAATCTCCACCGCGTACACGGTTGGTCAAAGTGGTTTTCGGTATCGACAGAGAGTATGTCCATATCTGATCCCGGTCTCTTTGCCAACCCATCGTTATTATAACCCGTGGTCATTTAAAAACAATTTATACTTTAAAACCAGTATAAACATTTCCATTTCAAAACTATAAATACGATATCATTTAAAACCCAAAACAACATGATATCGTTATATTCAAATATAATTCTTTTCCAAAACCATACTGCTTAAAATTTATAATATCTGGAAACCAAATATTTGAATTATACCTTTAAACCATAATATATTGGAAATTTTTCTTTAAAAAAAACATAACTCCCAAAACACAAATGGTTTGGATATAAATGGTTTAACTTTATGGTTACTTTGTAAAGAAGATAATTTACATAGCTTTACAAATATATTTCTTTATTTTAAACCATAATTTAAATATCACTTCATGTTCCCAAGACCATTTCAATTCCTATATATATATCCAATTGGAGTATTAATATTCAAAACTAAGGTTGGATATTTTTTTCTTTCAACAAATTAGTGTTTATTATTTCGTCTTGAATATTCCCATAAATTCCATAGATAAAACTCCAAAATTATGCCATTAAATAATTTCAAAATTTACTTAACACTAGAATGTTCATCTTAAATTTATTAAGAAAAATCCAGCTATAAATCTCATATCTTAAAGGTCTCCAAAACTTAAACATAAATATAATTTATCAAATTCCTTAAATTTCAAAACAATCAAATTCCAGATTCTATAGCACTTAGGAAATGCTACCTAAAGTTACGGGTAAAACTAGTCCAATTTCAAAAGACAGCATTTAAATGCTTTAGTAGATTGTTTAACTTAATAAATATTTCCAAATATAACTTATATATATATTTCTTAACTGAAATCTTATCCTTTCAAAAATCCAGAATTTCCAAAATAAGTTATATTCCAAAATTTTATTCAAATATTTATTTATTTATTTATTAACATTTATAACTCATTCAAAATCAATATAAAATCCTTTAAAGATATTAAATCAAATATTTAACTTCCAAAATAATTTTAAATATTTCAGAAAATATTATAAGGACCACGGGCCTGTATATAGTTCTCTAGCCTAGGTCAAGTGATACGGATTTATATCATTTCAACCCGTAATTTACAAAACCCCGGGTTCTATCATTTCAAACCCGCAATCCCAAGTTATCAGTTAAGCAGTTAACAGACTAGTTTAACAATAATCATTATTTTAGCCCATAACAATCCAACTTTAACAGGGAACTTGCAGTGGTGATTTAAGCAGTAAATAACAATTAATAATATAACTGCAGAAATAATATAACAGATAATACTGATGAGGTGTCAATTTAAATGGGGTCCATCATTCTATATTACATTACAGACAGATAATAGTGAAATACAATTTTACACATACACTTGCAATAATTTACCAAAATATAAATACGTATGTCTGGTGAGAAATACTCACCTGAAAGCTGCAGAAAATTTGATTCAAGCGAAAATGAAAAATCCACCAAAAAAAAGAAACGCACAGAGGGTAGCGATCAAATTTCCCTGGATGTCACGTCTAGATTCAAATCTATAACAAGATCCAAATACCGAATACGTGACTTTTAAAATTTATGGTCAACGCAAATATTTGAAACAATTGGAACGAATAGAGTCAAAGAAATTTGGCACGATACGCTCGACCACTACACCACCCTACTTGACGAACAACTCGGCCCAAAATAAAATCTTTTTTTTTTTCTACCTTTTATATATATACTCTATTATTTAATTAAACAAAACGCACAACCACCACATTACTAAACTTCAACTGGAAGTATGCATAAGGTCACGGCCCAAGCCTATATCAACTAAGAATGTACGCTCACTGTAACCCAAAGAAATGCAAATACTTCACTCCCTTAATTTTTTCCCTTCACGCAAAAACACACTGCCTATTTCCTACTAGATTTGCGTGTACACATGCAAAAGTTTTCACCCAGCCTATACTACAAACTAATGCATGGATAGTACATTATTTGATCTGCACGTTACTTCCTTTATAAAATTTTATTATATCATTTCTAAATTATAAATATTCTCTTTTTTTTTTTTTATATGTGTAACGACCTGTCATTTTCGTTAATTAAATTTGTCATTTTAATAAGATTTACGCAAATTTACTTTAGAAGAAATAAAGATTTTAAAATTAATAATGAAGCAAATGTTGAGAAGGAAATGAAACCATGGGAATATAAGGCTAAGTATTTACAGTTGAAACAAAATGACGAATAAATTGAAGTGATGTAAATTGTTATATTAGGCTAAGAGTTGCATATAAGAGAACAAAGGTAAGTAGTGAATTTAGTTAATGAATTAATAATATTAAATAGTAAATTAAATTAAATCAATGTCCGGTACAAATTGAAATATTATTTGGAATGAAAGCTTATAAATTGTAAGCATTTAATTTACAAATGAAATCAGTGTGTGTGTTTTTTTTTTTTTTTTTTTTTATAAATATATATATCACATGCACAATTCGCCCAATCTTTCGACTAAATGCATGGATCTTTTTTAATAGATGCTTGCACACACACTATATGGTCTGAACTATATTTATGTTAAAAATATGCAGGCACTGCTTCCTATATGATATGCATTTAGTACAGGTAAATTATCTAATATATGCAAAAAGGCAAAGCTTCTCACTGATACACGCATGTACAGGTACCCTCAAATCTCTCCTCTCCCTCTTCCCTTCCTCTCCTTCCTCTGTTTTACATATATATTTCTTTCTTCTTTTTTTTTTCTTCTTTTTTTTTTCTTCTTTTTTTTCTTTTTTTTTTTCAATGAACATTATTGACTTTCTATTTTGTTTGACCCAAAACTAAGTATGATATATACAATGAATAACCCATTTTTCCGTAGTGATAGTACGCGTAAACTTTAAGCTAGCATTAAATTAAATCTGGGTCAACTACACCATCTCTTTGCACACACATATTAGATTTCTACAGATGTGATGACTCATAAATTTCCAAAGTTTGTCAACTAGATCGGGTGAAGTAGATGGGTTGGAGTGGCCGAGCATATCAAATGAGAACAAAAAAAACTGAGGAAAGGAAAAACTGGAAGGAAAAAAAAGAGAAAACAATAAGACAATTACCTGATGCTTCGAACGAAATTGCCAGAGGAAAATTTGCAATGCTTTGAAGAGTGGTGAGTTTTTTTTTTCTTTTTTTTTTGAGACGTGGATCTCTGGCATATTTATACACGAATTTGTGAAACGGCAAGGCAGTGATCAAGGGATGTGGCGTGATTAACTCATTTCAGTTTTGCAAAAGGATAAAAAAAATTTTTCCAACGTATAAAGTTTGATCAGTATTCGAAAATTTGTAAACAAAAAGGCAGAGAAAATGGCAGCTTGGATTATGGGAAATAAATGACTTGCGTGATACATGGTTTGATTTATAAAGTTTGTACGTTACTTAAGGGGAATATTGATCAAAGGAAGGGCAAGCGTGATGTTTGGTAAAGCTGATGACAACAGAGGGTAAGAGGAATAAGCAAAAATGCGAACGTTACATATATACAAATGCACTAATGTTGCTCACGTGTGATCCATTTTATTTTAGCTAAAATCTTGATTTTAGTTTGATACCCATAAATGAAAAGGTGAATATTTATGTAAGCTTTAGGCAAAGAACGTATACCATTTATTAAAAGAAATCAAACGGTCCTTTAAAACAAAATAACGTCCGTCTTAAAATCACTGACTGATATTTTTCTCCATAAAGATATTTAAATACGATTTTTTTACTTTATATGCGTGATTATAGGAACGAAAAAATTTTTATCTTGCAAAATAAAGGCAGTGGAAACAGAGAGATATAAATAGGAATGTGAGAATTTGAAAAGATAGGCAAGGTTAAATTGAATGCATGAGTTGATTTTTAGGCAATCAAATATATTAGTCCATTTAGGTTGCGTGAATAAATGAATACAGTGACATGCTCAAGAAACAAATGGTAAGAGGCAAATGTCAAAAATGTTAAAAGAATAAAATTTTGTGTCACGCGCAAAGGAAGGCAAAATTGATTTTCTTTCAAATGATATATGCGTGATTGTAGATTTAGGCAGATAAGGTTTCGTGATCAGAGGAATGGCAAAATATGAACCGTTCCAATTATATGAGAATTGATATATTATTTTTTTTAGTTTGATTTAATTAAATGACGGCAAGAATTTTTCAAAGCTTTTGGAAATGGAAACGTATATACACATTTTATTTAAAACCAAACTGTCAGTTACAACCAAAAGTAACGTTCGTCTTAAAAATCACTAACTGATGTTTTAATACATAAAGGTGTTTATATATGATTTTAAAAGTACGTCAAACTGACGTAATACAAAACATCAAAAATATATATATAAAATAACGTTTTAAATTTTACACGTTTTATTACATTACTTACCATAAATTTTACGCGTCCTTTTAAACGCGATATTTAACAGTTTATAAATACACTAAATCCTTCAAAAATAATACTTAACTAAAATTTAAATTGGTTTACATTCTTCATATTTTATATATATATATATACACGGTACTTATTCCCTAGATTTACGCGCCCTTTTTAACGCGTGATTACCCAATTCATTTATACATAAAAAAAATTCGAAATTCTGACCGTGTTGAGACTCGAACTCGTGACCTGTCGTGAATAGCCCAGATGTCTTAACCACCTAAGCTATAAATGTTTTCTTAATTAAAACTTGATTTTTTCAAAGATCTTATTAGTTAGTCCTAATTTTTTTTTCATATTTTGTTTTAATCACTTTAAATAAACCCCAAAGTTTTTTTTTTTTTCAAAAAAAAAAAAAATACAAGTGAAAAATACTTGTAAAAAAAATTGGGCTGTTACATCTCGAGTTTTTGCATTGAAGTTAGCTTTGATTTCAAGTATAGGGGAGTTTCGCGATTTGTGGGTGGTGGCGAAGTTCGCCAGAGTGGCGGCGGCCGGTCGTACATGTGCACAATTTTCACGTCGCTGGGTTTGTTTGGGAACGATGAATTTCCTCCAGTTTGCCACGAGTTGTTTGGTGGATTTCTCGAAGAAATTGGGTTGCCCATTTTTCTCGAAGCTGGAAACGAGAGAAATCTCGTATGGCTCGGGTTGAGGTAGAAGTTAGCGTGTGTGTGTGTTGTTTAACAGATTTAAAACTTAAACAAAGTTAAAAAGAAAAGAGAAGAAGAAGGGGATTCGAAGCAGGGGAATATGAGGTGGGTTTCGTGAAACATCTCGAGTGTTGGCCCAAGAGAAATTGGGTTGGGCCCGAGTTTTATTTAAATGAATTAACTAGATATTAAGTCTTTTTAGTATTTTGAAATGAAGGTTTAAAATGTAAGCGAGTTTTAAATCTGAGTTTAATATGGAATTAAATTTAAATCTGTATAAGAGCTTTTGAAATAAAAGAAAATTTATAAATTAAATTGTTTTAAACAACTTTAAATTGTTTAACATATATTTTAAAGGGTAAGAAATTTAAAAGTAAATTGGGTTTAAATTCTTAAAGTTCTTTTATAAGATGAGTATTCTTCAACATATGTTTTTTTTTAATTTTAAATGTTATTCTATATAAAAATGATTATTTTCATAATTATGATTTTTATTCTATATATAAAAGTAAAAATGTTTTCGATAAGGATTATATACCTATATATAAAACAAATAAGAAATGTTATTCTATATAAAAAGGTTTTAAAAGGATTTGAAATTTCTTCAAAATTATAAGAAATTGATTTATATAAAATGATTTATAACTGAAGTGTTAAATTTGAAATTCGAGAATTGAATTCCGGTATTTTGAAATTGGTTTTAAGATTTTGGAAAATATATATAAATAATACGATTTAAAATTATTTTTCCGAATAAGAAACGTTTCAAATGAATTTCAATAATTTTGAAGAAATTTCAAAGAATTTTTCAAGAAAATAGAAGTCCAGAACTCACTTATGTCGCTGGGAAATAATTTCGGTGATGAGTGCACGCATCATCGACATTGATTTCCGAGTTTCAAAGTGGGGGAGAGGCCACTTTAATAGCTTCGCTACGCGAGTGATTTTGTAAAACCGTTTTTGATTTCAAATTCCGAAGTATAATTTGATATTTTAGAAAGATATAAGTATATATTTGAAACAATTTAAAATGAGACCGGTGTTCAGTCCTCAAGTTTCGGATTTAATAATTGATTCATTGATTTATTGATGATTTTCAACACTTGAATTGAAAATTTGATTTCCCTAACTATTTTGAATGTTCGAACACTTCCAAATCAAGATTAAATTTTTAAAGCTAAGAAATTTCGAAAAGTACAAAATGTGAATATAAATTTAGTTTTGAAATGTTTTGAAAAAAAAATATAGTTTTGAATAATGGTTTTCAGAAAGGTAAATTGGATATTTCAAATAGAAATAGATAGTTTAAAAGTTTTAAAGGGATAATTATAAATTTGGAAACCATTTTGAGTATAACTGATTATGAGAAAATTTTTGATTTTGAAATTCAATTGAAATTAAAAACCAGTACTTATATGGTGATTTTGGAAATGAATTTGTTTGGCTTGAATTATTTTAATGTGGAAACTGGGATAATTTTCTAAACCTATTATTTTGGGAACTTTGAAATTTAGATATTTAATTTGGAAGAAAATTTTGTGAAATCATATATGATTTTGAAACTGAATTGATACTGAAATGATTTGAAATTGAGAACCTTATTTTATTAAGCACTTGATTTGGGAGTGGTCGAACTTGTATAAAAAGGATTTGTATAAGGATGAAGTTGATTTGAAATCTATTGATTTGAAAGGTACTCAATTTGGAAAGAGAATTTTATATAATCGAAGTCTATATAAGTATGATTTGATCTACTATTGATTTTGAAAGTATTCGATTTGGAAAAAATTTGCAATCCTATATATATGGACTTTATATAAGTATGATATTTGAAAGTATTTGGAAAGGTACTATATGATATATATTTTCGAAGTAAAGATATGGAAAGTACCTTCTGCTTGATATCCGCTTTGTGGCCACATCGTGGATTCATTCTATCGATATTATTCTCTCTGATTTTTGGTTTTCCGGATGTAATACTCGAGTGTTCCCACCGTGGCGTAACCCATGGTTTTTTTTTCTCTCTCGTGAATGCATAGCGCAATTGCCTGGCTGAGTCTTGCCTAGGGGTACGGATTGTTTCCTGGGGGATCCAGGCGTAACCATTGTGTATCCTGCAATCTGTGTAGGTCGCGAATAGTAGCGCAAGTGCCTGGCTCAGTCTTGCCTAGGGGTACGGATTGTTTCGTCGGGGATCCAGGCGTAACCATTGTGTATCCTGCACCCTACTAGTCATCATGGCGTAACTCGCAGGGCTGAGAAAGCTTACGGATATGGATTGTTTCCTGGGGGACCCAGGCGTAACCATTGTGTATCTGCGAACCATGATCGAACAAAAGTTTTGGTTTGGTTGTTTTGTTCGGATTGTAGTTTCCATATCTGTTTTTAAAGGTTTTTCAAGTATTTTCACTGGTTGTTGAAACAAGTCTACTAAGTACTTGAAGAATTCTAGCTTTGCGCCTGATCAACGCATGGCCAGAGTTTGCAAGAACGAGGATAAACTTGTTAAAACATCGAGTTATAAAAGTATTTTCGAAAGGAAAATTTGGTTTCGATATAAAAGTATTTTATTTTAAAAGTATTTTCGAACAAAGAAATTTTTGAATTAATATTTGAAAATTGGAATTCTTATGGTTTGAAATAAATTATTCGTGCCCGATTCTATTCTTTTGAATCTACCTCATCTGCTTAGCTTTATTTTTCACCTATATTCTGTTTCCAAAGTCTACCTCCCTTTCCTTTTTGAATATAATCTTTTAAATATTGCTTTTTTGTATACTACACTAACTAATAGAAGATTTTAAAATTTTTGAAGTTATTAATTAAATAAAACATATTTAAAGTAAATGATTTATTAATAATGTTCGAAAAGTATCTAAAGACGGATTTATAAATTTATGAATTATGGATTTAATATTTTCAAAAGCTTCTTTGTAAATAAAAGTAATAGTGTAAATAATTGTTTTCAAAGGAGTACTGGAAAGCATCAAAGTATTAAAGAAACTTTGATTTCAAAGGTGTATTGGAAAGCATCAAAGTATTAAAGAAACTTTGATTTCAAATGAAGTTTTAAATGAATATTTCAAGTAAAATTTGTATAGTTTTAAATTAATTATTTATCTTGTACTTCAATCTATTTTTCTTTCTGTTTGTTTCTATTTCCCTACCTCCTTCCTTTTCGGAGACGAAAAGTTTTGAGTGGGGGAGAGTGTAACAACCCATAAATTTTAAACAGTTTTAATAACGTATTTGAATCCTTGAGAAATTATAATAATAATATTTTGAAATAAAGTTTTATTATTTGGATTGCGTATAAATAAATATAGAAGATGGTAAATTTTCAACTAATTATATGAAAGTTTGTTTATTTTGAAATTCTATTAAATTCAAATCAGGTAAAAATTGATGAAAATAAATTTATTCTCAGACCTGAATATTTTTCTATAGGAAATTTCTAAATCTTCTTCTAAGGGAGACGTCATCTTTTGTTTTTCAAAATTTGGACTTCTATTGCTCCGTTTATCTTATTTTCTAAAAATAGCAGCATTTTGGTGCCAATAATCGACTTTTGATCGGATGATTATATCACTGATATCTGTATACCGTTGTGATCGTCTCGTCGTGCTGATCTCAATAGTATATTTATTTTTGTATTTTGAGGTACGGTGTGCGACAGAAACAATAAAACAACTCGTCATAGCGGTACCACTTTGATGTCCATTCAGATTTCTAACAGCTGAAGGCATCTATTTCCAGATGTTATTTTTTTCCATCTTTTCAATGTGTGGATAACTGCCTTTATTTCCATCGGTTTTGAAATTTGAAAATTCTATACCTTGCAATTATTAAATTTTGAACGGTTCCCTTTTTGGCTTTATAACTTTCCCGTTTCTTCAATTGATTTCCTGGATTCACGGCTTGACGTTTGCCTTTATATTTAATTGCTTTAAAGCCATTCAGCTGAATCAATGTAATACTATAGCCGCTTCCATTCCTTTCACATTGTTTTTTTTTGTACGTTACTCTGCCTTTCCCTGCCTTTTACTTCACTAATATAAATTATTCAATAGCCTATTTTACATTTACATTTTCTTCTTCCTATATCGTTCCATTCCATAATATCCCTCACCACAGCTATTCACCTTTCCCCTCTCTGCTTCGCACCGCCTCCTCATCATCCGACCTCCGCCGTGCCTTCCAACCGACCAGACAGCACCGACCGGCCTCACCCGCCTCCCTCACCGACGAACTCCATCCGTTGCAGCTTGCAACCAGATCCGCTTCTCCCTTCTTTTGGGTGTCAGAGCGCCTACTCCCCTCCAGCCACACTCGGCCTAACCGAGTTTCCTTCGCTGACGACTCCGCATCACTTTCCCCACGATCTCGACCCAACCACCAGACCCAAACCCGAGTGCAACCCATCCTCTTCAGCCACCAAACCCGCTTCTATCCCCTGTTCCAGCCGAGCCTTTTGGTTGAGGTATTTTGTATACTAGTTTTTTTTTGTTGTAGATGCATGAACTGATGTTTCGTGTATGTGATTGGTTATAAAACAAACTAGAGTCTGGTATAGATTAGCTTTACTGTATGAGTTGAGATATAGGGTTTGTTTGTTATATATATATATATATATATATATTTTTATCAATGTGCTTTTTGCGTATAGGCCAGTTTAAGTGTTTGGAGTTGGAATATATGTATAGAAGTATATAAGTTTATAAGATTTTTTTAAAGAGTATATAAGTTATAATACATACATATGGTTTTGGGTAGGAATATTTAAAGTGTTATAGTTGAATTTGGGTGAGTGTTTCAACTTTAATATACAATATTATGAAGAGATTAGAACATATAGGCTGCGAATTTTTTTTTTTTTTTATAAATATCTTTGAGACATTGTATAAAAGTTACAGTTTACATACTATAAAAAGAATATACAAGTTATGAGTTTAGGGTGTTATAATATATTTTGTGTAGTTATGGGTTTAATACACGTCTGCATATATTTTGTATAGGTATAGGTGGGTTTTAGAACATGTCTGCATTCATCTCAAATATTCTAATACCCTGTTAATGTAAGCGTACATATAATTGTTAAGTATATTATATAATATATGATTTTAAAGGTTATATAATGTTTTCCAAAGCCTTCTTACGTCTTATATATGGGTTGATGTGTAAATAGCTTGTAGGCGGGTGATTCGTTATACATTTATAAGTATTATATTTTGTAATTATATATAGCTAAGTTTATTCATATATAATATAGTGGTTCTGGGAATATGTGTTTATAGCTAGGACTGGCGTGTAAATGTGATTGCAGTAAGATTTTAAAAGTATGTTAAGCAATACCTGATTTTAGTACAAGTTTTATAAAGCAAATAAAGGGTGTTAAGTTATATATGCATACACTATATATTTCATATAAGTTATATATTCAAACTTGAGGCTGCCGTGTTTCTCTATACAAGTATGCATGTTGTATACATAGGTTATATTTGCGTAGGGTATATAGCTGTGCGTTGGGTATATAGGATACATATATATTTTTATGGTTATATTGGGTTTGTAAATAGATCTACGTATTAGTTATATTTGCATTTATAGAGGACTTCGTAGTTAGCTGTAATTTATAAAGTCAGAGTTTATATTCAAGGGTGTGTGTGTGTGTGTGTGTGTGTGTGTGTGTGTGTGTGTGTGTGTGTATACATACATATACATATACATACATACATACATACATACATACATATATATATATATATATATATATATATATATATATATATATATACAGTTCATATCTTTGAGTAGGAGGATTTGTTATGTATATAAAACTATAATATGTTATAATATTTGCTTTACCATTTCGGGAGTGTATATTTGTTTATATATATATATATATTTGATTGGTTTTATGATAAACATGGGTCTTAAAGTATAATATTTTATTAGATATACAAGTTTATATTTTTGGTTTTAAGAATAATACAATAATAATATAATAATAAAATATATTTCCAATTCTTATCAAAACTAGTTTCGATTTGTTCTCATCAAATTTTTGCTATCAGCTCTGCTCGTCGATTCGTGCCAATTTAGCTTTGCTTTGAAACTCGTGCTTGGATCCGTAACCCATCTCAATCCCGTCTGTCTCTAGCCTCGAAAGGTGAGCAATCACTCACGATTAACTTTCTTTTATTTATTAATTTTGATTTCAATTGAAACGACAACTGAAATATGCTGTTTTAGTTATTTAAATTGTTATATTTATGCTATTATCTGTAACTGTTCACTTATGGGATATGACACCATATCCTATTGTTTATATTTATTTTGATGATATATACCTGTTGTTATTATTATTATTTTCATATCTGCTATCACTCTGCAAGTTCTCTGTTAGTATAAAAATCACTATGGGTTGAAATGATACATACTCGAACGGACTTTAGAATAGGAGAAAATCGTTATGGGTTGAAATGATAAACCTAAACGATTTTTATTTAAATTGAATTTGAGATTACGGGTTGAAATGATATCCACCCGTATATATTTAGTGTACGAATTGAAATGATAAATATCCGTAGCATTTGACTATATGATAGGAAATATATACCGACACCGTTGGTCCATATAAATAATTTAAAGATAAATTTCTACAGTTTGAAAAGAAACATATGTGAATTAATAAATATTGGTTCTTAAAATATTATATATAAATGGAAACTTTATATATAAATTTAATAATATTTTGGGACTGATTTAATCCATATAATATGTTTAAGTATTATTGAAGATTTATATTTCAAATTTTACCGTGTAAAGAATTTGAATAATTAAGATTAGGAGATAAATTGGGTTTATTAAAAATGGTATTTAAATGAAGATTTATTTAATTAAATCAATTTGAATTTATTGAATGGGAAATTTAAGGGTATGATTTTTGTAACTGGATTTTTGTTTTAAGTGATTTAATGAATGTTTCACGTTTAAATAAATTAAAGAAAATATTGAGTAAAAGGGTAATTTCAGGTTTACTTAAATGATGTTGAATCTAAGGAGGAAATATTTCAAGGCTAAATAATAATTTGATTAAATCAAGATCTTATGAAACTGTAAAATTGAACTTTGGGAATGTAGAATATTAAATCTTTGAACTATAATAGAATTTAATTGGTGTTTCAGATCTGTATTTGAATCGATATAAGTTGAATTTATTATTTAGAAAACTAAATTGAATAAAGTTTAGTTCGAAACGTTGATTACTTAAAGTTTTGAAATATATTGAAATATAAAGGGGTATTTTGTGATTTCAAATCCGAATTTGAGATCGATAAAATTTAAGTGGTTAATTTAGGGATTGAGTTGAATTTAAATTGATAAATTGAGATTAAATTTAATTTGAATGGGAAGGTCGGGTTGAAACGATTTGTTAAGTTGAGGGAATTGAAAACACTTTACTGTATAAATTATTTAATATATAAATACTATTTTGGGAAATATAGAGATATTTGAAGAGAAAATGATATTTGGTTTTGAAGTATAAATTAAGTTGAAAGGGCCACGGTGTTATAATGTATATTTCTACCTTGTAGATAGTTCCATGGACCCTTAGAGGATGGTTATCCCAAACATCCTTTAAGTTACTTGTATTTCAGTTGATATTTCACTTGAGTTGGATTTATTGATATAAGAATGTTAATCCTGACTCGAGTGTTTTGTGTTTTGCTTTACGCTAGGGTCAGGCCGAGTGATACAGCATTAGAGACTCACCTTTGGAGTTCGGAGCTTCATTTGGAGATCCAACTATCGACTCAGATTCCAGCCTTTCCAGTTGATTGGTTCAGAGAAGTCATCTGTTGCATTGGAGACTTCACTGCATTTGAACTATTCGGTTGTATTTTATTTCTAACTCTAATATATATAGTAGCTTCATGAACTACTATTCTTTATCTATTCCGCTGCATTATATTACTCTATGTCTGTGATCTGTGATGTTATATTTACTGTATATGTTGAGTTTGCCAAATTTAAAATTAACAACACGGTATTTTGAATTATTCAAGAAAATATCTAGACTTTTATTTATTTACCTTTAGTAAATTTATAAATATGAACAGTAATTTTACATGTAGATGTATGTGTATACATAGGCATGTACATAGGTTTATAAAATGTAGTGAATTTTATATATATCTATAAAACTAGTATATACGTTTATAAAATCAACTATTATCATTATACAATTATTATAATGAATTATTTATCATTTAAAATAATTATTTGAATATTTGTATCCATAAAATCTCTTTCTTTAAATGCTCATTTTTTAAACGATGACATCATTGATGACACCATAATTATTTTATTTCCTAAAGTGGAAAAAAAATTATTACTTGTTTTGTTAAATAGTCAAGTATGTGTATGTAAATAAATCATTCATGAATTTTGACTATAAAAAGCTGTTTATCGATAAAAGGATTTTGGTCATCTTATCTTTTTTTTTTCAAAAAATATATTTTTGTAAACAATTTCCCACAACAAGATCACCGTTATTATTTATCACATAAAACATGATTATTTATGTTTAATAAACCTATATTCGAATAATTTAATTTAATTAAATATTCCAATTCAAAGTAATTTAAATTACGGGTCGTTACAAACTAGAACAATATTTTAATCCTATCACTTGTATTGGTGCTTCTATAGCTGGATGAATACCTTGTTATAACATATAATCTTTTCATTGCTTGACATTTTCAACGTATTGTAACATTTTTATCAATTGCTATAAGCGAATGAATACTTCTTTTTAGAATGATTGGTTATTTTTGCAGTTTATCAATTCCTATACAGTTTACTAATTGCATGTTTAGTGTTATAGATTCTATGACAGTTTGAACTTGATGGACCACTTCTTGTATTTTGTTATTTAAATTGTGACTATTTATTTCATGGTGTTTTGCAATTTTATTTTTGGAAATTAGATGCAGTATAATAGTTTTTAACATTATATTAGTTATCAGTATATGAATCTTTTACTATTACTTTTACTTAGAAAGTATTATTTGCTTAAATTTCACTAACATGAGAGATATAATTCTATAGACCACATGTATTATATGTTTTGACATGTCATTTTCTCAATAAGTAAATACTTGGATAATCATTTTAAAAAAGAATTCAAGCTGAATTTTTGTTTGTGATATTTATCATTTGAACTTGTGATCTTTTTTTCACATCTAAACATTAGTTTGGTTTGATAATTTATTTAAAGTCGTAGTTTTTAAATTATATTGTTTTTTATTTAAACCTGTATACATACTATGCATGTCCATTGGCTGTGTGCAATAAAACCATGAGAAAATTCATTTTAGTGTGAAATAACGATTGTGTGCATTGACAAAAATAAAACCACTTCACGTAGCAAAAATATATGGTTTGTAATTTCTCAAAGTGTTGTTAAATTGTGGGGAATAGGATGACAAAAATAACCATCCAATGTTTGAAAATAGTATCAGCCATTTTAGACAATCCAAAAGCTTTAAATGAGAAAAATAACTTCCATGGCTGCCTTTGATCAGATCAAGGGGCAAACCTCTCAAAATCAAAATCCTCCTCCCAATCCCAATCCTCATTCAAATCCAACACTAGAGCTATCAGACCAATAATAGATGAAGAGGGCTATCAGTTAGTGAACCGTCGTAGAAATGACAGCAAGCAAAATTTGCAAATAAGCCAGCAACTTAACCATTCCATTTCAAGAATAGATTTATTCCAAGACCTAGATCCCAGAATGTAGCATTGGGATTAGGAAACATGGTTTATGATGCAAGATTTAGGTATCAGAATAGAAATATAGGAATGACGGCTCTTGCTCCAAGGTTGGAGGGCACGGTTCAGTTGTAGGCCAAAGCCAAAACACCGTCTTCATAGGCTTATATGTCGAAAAATGGCAGCCTAACCTCAGAATTGGATCTTGATTACGTCGCTCCAATTACCATTACTGGTAGAAAGGTTGTAGCTATGAAGGAAGAGGTCGGTGGGTGGACAGAAAACAAAATGGATAACTCTATAATTGCCTATATTTTTTACGATCGTCCACTATTTCATCATTTCAAAGCGTTCGTGACAAGAACATGGAATCCTTCAAGTAACTTTGAGATTTATGGTAGAAATAATGGATTTTTCATTATAAAATTTACAAACCATGTAGACTGTCTATAAGCCATAAATGGTAGCCCTTACTTTCTTTTTGGAAAACTTTTAATTCTGAAAAAGTGGACAACGAAAATAAATCTTGAGAAAGATCTGTCTTTGACACTACACATATGGATCAGGCTTCCCGATTTAAACATGAGATTATGGGATAAGGAAACATTTAGTGAATCACTAGTTTAATAGGTATTCTAGTTAAATTAGATGAGCAAAATGCAAAGTAAACTCGACTTAGTTATGCCAGAGTTTTTTGTTGAAATAAAAGCACATATTGAATTACCAAAAGAAGTATATATATTATGCATAATGGCGAAAATCCAGTGAATGGATTCCCCCGAAATGTAATACATGTATATGTTCTGAGCATGATCAAGAAAACTATAGTGTGGAAAGAAATATCTTACATGGAAAAAGCATTGCATGATGAAAATAGTAAATAAAATAAGGCATGTGATGCAAACATGAAAATTCTCCTGAAGTGAATAGAGAAAATATGCAGTTGCCAATAGAAGTTGAAAATGAAAACTTGGAAAGTGATGTTGGTTTGAGATTTCCTACTATTGCAGATAAGGAATAAGTTCGAAAAACAAAATCTCCTAATGTGAATAAAGAAAATATGTAATTGCCAGAAGAAGTTATAAATAAAATCTTAGAAAGTGATGTTGGTTTAGGGATACCTACTGTTGTAGACAAGGAAATAAGTTCTGAAAACAATGGAAATTTGGAAACCACTACGGTATTGGAAAAAGGAAAAGATGAATACGAGAAATCAGTAACGGTGGTTGAAACAAATTCAGAAAAATGATTTGAAAGACAATGAAACAGCAGTTATAGATTCATTAACAACAGCCGAGACAGCAGTAGTCTTAGAAGATATTACTAAAAGCATGCAGGTACCATCTGCACTACTGCAAGGGTATAATTTGCTCATCTAATTTAAATCTAATACAAACCACTACGGTCATATTTGTATTTCTTTTCTTTTTGTTAGTTAGTTCATTTTCTCATTTTCTAGCTTAAACACACTCTCGACTTTGGTATAATTTGATTGAGTAGGAAATTTAAATCAACAATTCCCTGTGGATCGACCCGTATTCGCCACGTGCTACATTCGTACACCGTGCGCTTGCGGTTATTTTTTAATTTAAATTCGTTCGACGGTTTTCTAAACCGATAGAATTTCCGTCGACGAACACTAAACCTTGAAAGGATAAATCCAAATCAAATTTAAAGAATTAGGAATATTCAATCTAAATAAAAGGCTCTTCGAGAATTACTAAAATTACTACTAGCAGACTTACAGGGGAAACATTCCTAGAAGATACTGATTATGAAAAACAATTATTAGAATTCAATTATGTGATATATGTATGTTGGAAGAATTTGCTACCAAATACATAGGCCTACCTTTTCATTTAAAGAATAATGACCAAAAGGTGTTTTGGGTAAAAGGCTTTTTTACAAAAAGGTGTTTTTCAGGTGTGTGATTTATTGCTGATTTCACTGATTTGACTTTGGGTGCGTGAATAATTGTGGGGTGATAATAGTTTGGGGTGGATGCTTACATTTGGGCTATGGGCAATTTCTTTTTTAGTTTAAAGTGAATAATTGTTTGTTTTGCTTTGTTTTGTAGCCTTCTTTGTTAAATAAAAATAGTTTTCTTTTATTTACTTAAAAAGAAATTTTTTTTAGTTTGGGTGATTTGGGGTAATTCGTGTTTTGTTTAGTGGATGTGTGAGTATGATTTATTGAATCATTTTGTGTTCAAATTTTTTTTTTAAGTAAAACCCTACTTTTAAGTTTCCTTTCAAAAAAAAAAGTTGTATATATCTTGCTTTATTTCAGGTTGCCAAAGCAGAATTACAGAAAGAGCAAAAGTGCTTGTTAAATAAATTGCTTGATTTGAAGTGCTTGTCGAAAAAAAAATAACTGCTTGCTTGCTTATAAAATTTTATGTTTTAGTTGTCTTGCATTGTTGTTTGCTTGCATTTTAAGAAGAAAAAAAATTTTAAAAAAAATTCAAAATCAAAAGCAAAAACAAGAACAAAATTTCATTCTAGTTGCATTGTTAATACACGTTTTATTTCAGCTTTGCATTTCATCTTAGAATTTGATTAAATAATAACTCACTTAATTGTATATTGACAGTTGTCTTCTTTGAACAATTTAATTTCTTGGTGTCTAGGCTACGGCAGAATAATAACCATTTATAAATATTACGGTGATTTGTAAATATTATAGTGGTTGTTCCTCTGAAGGTACTTAAACCTTCGGCTGCATTGCTACGGTGATTCGTGGTGCACCGATAACCCCTGCCCGTTACCTGGCTGAGAAATATTTTTGTTGATTTAAGACAGTGTGTGTGACTATACAATTTTGTGTTAGCTTAGGATAAATCATTTGTAATTAACCCTTATATTCATTTAGTTGCATTAGTTCATGCATATTAAAAAAAAAAAAACCAAAAAAATTCAAAATCCAAAACTAAAAAAATTCTAAATATTCCTTTTTCTTTGAAATTTCAAAAAAATCCAAAAAAAAATTTAGAAAAACCAAAATTCAACAAAAAAAATTGAAAAATAAAAACAAAACAAAAATCGATTTTCCTTTTTAAAAATAAATTTTCTTTGTAAATATTTTCCGTTTATAAAAAAACACCAAAAAACATTCTTTAAAATGTCTGAATTTCCATATTCACTTGAATTTTACAATAGTTGTGAAAATCAATATAATCCATACGATTTCAGTCCAAATTCGTTTGGATATTTTAACAACAACTGTTGTGTAAATAATTCAAATTTCGAACAACAAAATTTTCAAAACGATGACCAACCTTCGACTCTTCAAAATAGCATTGAAATGATTTCATCTTTACTCGAACTTTCTACACGACAAAATCAAGAGATAAATGATTTATGTAATTCTTATTTGTGTAATAACTCGAGTCAAGGATTTCAAAATTTGAATTCAATTCAAAATTCAAACGATTACAATTATAATGCATGCCAATTTAATTTCGAACTCCAAAATGAATTTCAAACTCAATATAAAAATGGGAACAGCTTTTCAAACGAATTTGGCAATGGGAATAATCTTGACCATGTTACGAGTGGAAATTTTTGTTCTCAACAAATCTAAATCGAAAATTCTCAATTTAATAACTACAAATTGGATTTTGTTGAACAAATGAATGAAATTTACGATGATCACACGAATTTGTTGTTTGAAACTTATATGAAACAACGTGAACAACAAAATCAAATCTCAACGTGTGATGAGTCAAGTGATAATCCATCTTTTACCATAATTGACGATTTTCAAACAACAACTTTTGAAACTGAAAATAACAATCTTAATAAAGTTGTTGAAAACACGGTAATTGAGTTGGATTTCAATTCTTTTGAGGGTGAGAAACTCGATTTAAATTTCGATCTTCCTTTTTCTGAAAATTTGAATACAACAACTTTGGATTTTGAAATGGATATATGTGATGAAGTTGTTGATAATTCAAAAAAGGAAGACGAATTTAATGAACATGAATTCTTTGGACTTTTCGAAAATGAGTTGTTAAATTATGAAGGGGAAGATTTACATCACCATTTTGATTTTGAAATCAATAATTTTGAAGAATTTTTCAATGACAAACTTGAATTTCAATTTGGTGAAAATAAACTTGAATTTCAATCACTTGTTTTATCTGCCCCAAAAATCATTGAAAACAAAACAACTCACTCAATTTTCAATAAAACAACATTCGTTTTTCGAAATCAACATTCAACTTCAAAATCTTTTATGGTTTGGTTTTTCGAGCTTAAGCTGTGTCTCGTATACTCGACGAGACAAATGAATCGGTTTTTGCAAGACCGTTTCATTTACTTTTTGACGATATACTTTCTGATCTCGTGTAAATACCGTTCGTTTTCATGTAAATAATAATAAACATCCCTTTCACTTGGGTTGACTGTGGGGACACAGTCAAAATCAAGTGTGGGGGGAGATTCATCTTCTTCTTGATTTTTCAGGATTAATTTTTCATTTTTCTTCCAAAAACTCAAAAAAAAATCCAAAAACAAAAGAAGAATTTATTTTTAGTGTTTTTGATTTATTTTTAAAGAAACAATATAGGATAAACATATGGTTTTGGTTTATTAAATTGAAATTATTGAAAATTTATTTGTTGTCTTAACAAAAATAAAAATGAAGTTTGATTATAAATAACAATGGTTTAACTAGTATATAGGATTCATACGTGTTAATTATGAAATACATCCTAATTGAAAATCTTTGTTTTAAAAGTGGTGAATTTAAAGTAAAGGATATAACCTTTTTTTTGTCTTCTAAGTTAAATAGTGCTAAGATGATTTTGCAAAACTCTCTCTCTTAAAAAAAATTATAAAAAAAAAATAAAAAAAATAATACATCCAAAGTTCACTCTCACTTAAAAGTCCTCATGGTTATGCATGGGTGAATTACTTGGAATTTTTGATTATGTGTTTTCATACTCATTTAAAAGTCCTCACGGTTATGATGTATGGAAAACATGTAAAGAAAAGACTTAATAAAAACCACATACGGTCGATAGTGTATGCGTGAAAGTGTGTGCACTCGCCATGCTCTGTACTCCCCTCACATAAGCCCGAAAGGCAGTGCATGGGTGGTATATCTGGCCTCAGTTTACCTGAGCTAGGTGTGTAGTTTTTCTTGCAAATAATGAGGGAGCAAGCAATTGAAATCCTAGCACTATTTTTACTTATTTGATTTGATTTGTTATCGAAAAGAAATGAAAATACCACTTGGATAAACTTTGATAATCAACTAAAGATCCATTTTATAATTACACTTTGTTATCAGCAGAAACAACAAGTTAAATATTGTCTATTTGTTATGATAACTTCATTTTTGTTGGAAATTTTGACCAGTAAATGACATAAATTTTCAAGATAATAACCAAAGCCTATATTTAACTTATTCATGTCAATTTTTTAAGATTCATGTGTTTAACTTTGAAAATTTGGAGAGTCGAATTTCTGCAGATTTAAAACTTGGGAGTTACCAAATTAATGTTCACTCTCCACACATTTCAAAACTCCCGATTCATGAGCCTAATTTCGATAATTTCGAGGGTCGACACCGGCAGATAAAAGAGTCAAACTTTACAGGATTCAATTTCAAGATTTAAGATTGTAGAATCGAAATGTTAAAAAATCTATATTTAAGATATATAAACCTTTTACAATTCTATCTTAAGGCTTTCATGACGAAAGTCCAAAATATTTGATTCAAAATTCAAGAGAAGAACCTTTATGAATTTAAAATTCCAGATTCAAAATTTTAGAAGCACATAAGATTTTTTTTTACAAAACTCTTGAAACAAAATTCTAAATATTCAAAAAATTTCAGATTCATGAATCAAGAGTTTCCAAAATCAGTTTTCACGTTCTGAACATTTCAATATTTTGGATTCATGGGTTTAACATTGACAATTCGAGATTCGAATTTCTGCAGATTTAAGATTCGTATTTTAGCGAGTTCAATTTCAAGATCGAGGTTTCAAATTCAGGCTTTCCAAATTCAAATTTCCACGATTCAGCTTTACATGATTCAACTTTCGAATATCTCAAAGTTTAGTGCTCGCGAGTCAGTCTATGAATAGTTCAAGAGTGAGAATTTAATATTTTCAACATTCAAGGTTAGAGATCAAATATTTGAAAATTTCGAAGTTTCAAAATTTCAGATCCCTTGATTCAACGTTAGAAAATCCATGGTATTAGTTCCGGATATTGTGCTTTTTTAAGATTCATTCATTCCTTCATCGTCCATGTTTCAAAATTCTACGATTTTTGTTTCATGATTCAAAAAATTTCAATATTGAAATTCTTGGTCAAGACTCGAATTTTTCAGTTATTATGATTCAAAATTTCCACGAATCAAGGTTCAAACGTAACAACAATTAAGATTGAGGATTCAAACTTTTTAAAATTCTAGATTCAAGCTGTAAACATTTAAGGATTCTACATTATGGATTTCTACAGGATTTTAAGATTGTAGATTCAAAATTTTGAAAAACCTACAGTTAAGATATAAACCTTTTACATTTCTATCTTTGGGCTTTCATGATGAAAGCCTAAAATAATTAATTCAAAATTCACGGTAAGAACTTTTGTGATTTAAATTCCAGATTCAAAATTTCAAAACACGTAAGTAAAAATTTCACAAAATTCACAAAACGGAACTCTAAAAGTTCAAAATTTTTAAGAGTCAAACATATTAGATTCATGAATCAAGAGTTTCCAAAAATCAATGTTCACGTTCTGAACATTTCAATATTTTGAATTCATGGGTTTAACTTTGACAATTTCGAGATTTGAATTTCTGCAGATTTAAGATTCGTACTTTAGCTAGTTCAATTTCAAGACCGAGGATTACAATTCGTGTATTCAAGATTTAAACATTTCAGGATTGAACATTCAAACTTGCTAGGAATATATTCGAAGCACAAGCCTTTTCAAGATCTATATTAGAGCTTTTATATTAAATATCCCAGATTTACGGCTTAAAGTTTAACAATCAAAATTTATGGGAATCAAGATACAGATTCAAAAAGTCAATAATCAAGTAAGCTCAAACTTTTCAAAATTCACGGTTCGAACTTCTAAAAATTCAAAATTTTAAAGATTCAAAATTCAAAATATTAAATTTTCAATCACATTTTTCTCAATCAAGTGGTACAAATTTCACACTTTTCATAATCCCAAATTCCAACATTTGAGGATTTAAGAGCCAAACTTTTCAAGAATCAAGAATCGTTTACAAGATTTGAAATTTATATTTCCATGGTAAGTACCCAAGATTCAAGATGGTTCCATTCGTTCATCGTACAAGTTTCGTAATTCTATGATTTTTATTCCATGATTCAAAAAATTTCAATATTGAAATTCTTAGTGAAGACTCGAATTTTTCAATTTCCACTATGAATCAAGGTTCAAACATTTCAAGAATTAAGATTGAGGATTCAAACTTTTTAAAATTCTTGATTCAAGATGTAAACATTTAAGGATTTCTACGTTACGGCTTTCATTATGAATATCCAATAAAAATATGGCACGAAATTCATGATTAGAAAATTGGAAAGTTTGAAATTCTAGATTTAAAATTCACAAATACTTAAGTAAAAACTTCATAAAATTCGTGATCGAAGTTCTACAATTTCAAAACTTAAAACCGGAACATAAAAGATTCAAGAATCAGGAGTTTCCATGAAATCAGTGTTCTCCTTCTGAACATTTTCAATATTCAAAATTCATGAGACTTTGACTTCTACATGATTTGAATTTCGACAGATTTTAGATTTGTACTTTTCTTGATTCAATTTCCGGTTTCAAACATGTCGAGATTGAAGATTTAGACGTTTCGAGAATCTATATTCAAAGTTCAAACTTTACTAAATTCATGGTTCGAAGTTTTAAAAATAAAAAATTCAGAATCTTTAAAATTCATAATTCATAATTTTGAAGATTTAAGATTTCAAATTTACTTTCAAATTTACAATCTTAAGCGATTAAGATTATAACATTGGAGTATTCAATTATTAAATTCGAGTATTACAGGGTTCATAATTTCAATATTTAAATTTCGAACATTTGACGATTTATGTCCCAGAAACTTTTCAAGAATCAATCATCGCCCGCAAGATTGGAAATTTAATCTATCATTAGAATTATTCAAGATTCAAGATTTTAGTCTTCATCATTTTGCCATCAAGTTTCGGATTTCCACGATTTTTGTTTCATGATTCAAAATTTTCAATATTTGAAATTCTTACTGAAGACTCAATCTTTTCAACTATTAGGATTCAAAATTTCCGCGAATCAAGACTTAAATTTAAGGTTTTCAGAATTTCGAGCTTTCCATTTAAAATTTCCACGATTCAGCTTCACATGATTTGACTTTCGAATATTTCAATGTTTAATGCTAGCAAGTCAGTCTATGAATAGTTCAAGAGTGAGTATTTAATATTTTCAACATCAAGGTTAGAGATTAATTATTTAAAAATTTGAAGTTTCCAAATTTCAGAACTCTTGATTCAACGTTCGGAAATCCACGGTAAAGTTTCCAAGATAATAGATTTCGGATATTGTGCTTTTTTAAGATTCATTCATTCTAAGATTCGGGATTTAATCTTTTCGATCAAAAAGCCGGTGTTCAAGTAAAATGATTTGGTCCATTCTAGAATAAGGAATCAATCTTCCCAATATTTATGTTTCGAACTTTCATTAATCCGTATTCAAGTTCTAAACTTCATGATATACGTTTCTACGTCAAAACTCAAAATCCGGCCCAAAACACGGGAGTTTCCAAATTAATATTCACGCCCCAAACATTTCAAGATTCTAGTTTCGTGAGTCTAACTTCGATAATTTCGAGGGTCGACTCTCGTAGATAGAAGTGTCAGAATTTACGGGATTCAATTTCAAGATTTAAGATTGTAGATTCAAAATTTTAAAAATTCTATATTTTGGATATAAACCTTTCACAATTCTATATTAGGGCTTTTGTTATGAAATCCCAAAATATTTGATTCAAAATAAAAGATAACAACCTTTATGGATTTAAAATTTCGGATTCAACATTTCAAAGCACGTAAGTAAAAATTTCACAAAATTCGTGAAACGAAAATAAAAAAATTAAAAATATTTAAGATTCGATGAATTAAGAGTTTTTAAAAATCAATGTTCACATTTTGAACATTTCAATATTTAAGATTCATGCGTATAACTTTGAAAATTTGGAGATTCGAATTTCTGCAGATTTAAAACTTGGGAGTTTCCAAATTAATGTTCACTCTCCACACATTTCAAAACTCTCGATTCATGAGCCTAACTTCGATAATTTCGAGGGTCGACTCCCGCAGATAAAAGGGTCAAACTTTACAGGATTCAATTTCAAGATTTAAGATTGTAGATTCGAAATTTTAAAAATTCTATATTTAAGTTATATGAACCTTTTACAATTCAAAATTCTATATTTAATGCTTTCATGACGAAAGCCCAAAATATATGATTCAAAATTCAAGATAAGAAACTTTATGAGTTTAAAATTCCAGATTCAAAATTACAAAACGCGCAAGAAAAATTTCACAAAACTCATGAAACGAAATTCTAAATATTCAAAATTTTTAAGATTCAAACATATTAGATTCATGAATCAAGAGTTTCCGAAAATCAGTGTTCATGTTCTGAACATTTCAATATTTTGGATTCATGGGTTTAACATTGACAATTTCGAGATTCGAATTTCTGCAGATTTAAGATTCGTATTTTAGTGAGTTCAATTTCAAGATCGAGGATTCAAATTCAGGCTTTCCAAATTCAAATTTCCACGATTCATCTTCACATGATTCAACTTTCGAATATCTCAAAGTTTAGTGCTCGAGAGTCAGTCTATGAATAGTTCAAGAGTGAGAATTTAACATTTTCAACATTCAAGGTTAGAGATTAAATATTTGAAAATTTGAGGTTTCAAAATTTCAGATCTCTTGATTCAACGTTAGAAAATCCATGGTATAGATTCTGAATATTGTGCTTTTTGAAGATTCATTCATTCTTTCATCGTCCAAGTTTCAAAATTCTACGATTTTTGTTTCATGATTCAAAAATTTTCAACATTGACATTCTTAGTGAAGACTAGATTTTTTCAGCTATTATGTTTCAAAATGTCCATGAATCAAGGTTCAAACATTTCAACAATTAAGATTGAGGATTCAAACTTTTTTAAATTGTAGATTCAAGCTGTAAACATTTAAGGATTTCTACATTATGGATTTCTACAAGATTCAATTTCAAGATTTAAGATTGCAGATTCAAGATTTGTGCTTCAGCTAGTTCAATTTCAAGACCGAGGATTCCAATTAGTGTATTCAAGATTTAAACATTTCAGGATTGAACATTCATACTTGCTAGGAATATATTCAAAGCACAAACTTTTTCAAGATCTATATTAGAGCTTTTATATTAAATATCCCAGATTTATGGCTTAAAATTTAACAATAGAAATTTATGGGAATCAAGATACCGATTCAAAAAGTCAATAATCAAGTAAGCTCAAACTTTATAAAATTCACGGTTCGCACTTCTAGAAATTCGAAATTTTAAAGATTCAAAATTTCGATGATTTAATATATTAAATTTTCAATCACATTTTTCATAATCAAATGTTACAAATTTCACACTTTTCATCATCCCAAATTCCAACATTTGACGATTTAAGAGCCAAACTTTTCAAGAATCAAGAATCGCTTACAAGATTTGAAATTTTATATTTTCATGGTAAGTACACAAGATTCAAGATGGTTCCATTCTTTCATCGTACAAGTTTCGAAATTCAATGATTTTTATTCCATGATTCAAAAAAAATTCAATATTGAAATTCGTAGTGAAGACTCGAATTTTTCAATTATTATGATTCAAAATTTCCATGAATCAAGGTTCAAACATTTCAAGAATTAAGACTGAGGATTCAAACTTTTTAAAATTCTAGATTCAAGATGTAAACATTTAAAGGTTTCTACGTTACGGCTACCATGATGAATATCCAAAAAAAATATGGCACGAAATTCATGATCAGAAAAATTGGAAAGTTTGAAATTCTAGATTTAAAATTTCACAAATACTTAAGTACAAACTTCACAGAATTCGTGATCGAAGTTCTACAATTTCAAAATTTAAAACTGGAATATGAAAGATTCAAGAATCAGGAGTTTCCAATAAATCCGTGTTTACCTTCTGAACATTTCAATATTCAAATTCATGAGACTTTCACTTCTACCTGATTTGAATTTCGGCAGATTTTAGATTTGTACTTTTCTTGATTCAATTTCCGGTTTTAAACTCGTTGAGATTGACGATTCAGATGTTTCGGGAATCTATATTCAAAGTACAAATTTTTCGAGATTAATAACAAAGCTTTTATGATGAATATCACAGATTCGTGACTTAAATTTAAAAAGTAGAATTTTATAGTGTTTAAGACTCCAAATTCAAAATCTCAATAACCAAGCAAATTCAAACTTTACTAAAATTCATGGTTCGAAGTGTAAAAATAAAAAATTCGGAATCTTTAAAATTCAAAATTCATAATTTTGAAGATTTAAGATTTCAAATTTACTTTCAAATTTACAACTCAAAAATTTTAAAACTGGAACACAAAGAGTCTAGAATTAAGAGTTTCCAAGAAATCAATGTTCTCCTTTTGAAAATTTCAATATTCAAAATTAAAGAGACTTTGAATTCTACCTTATTTGAATTTCGGCAAATTTTAGATTTGTATTTTTCTTGATTCAATTTCAAGATTCAAACTTATCGTGATTGAAGATTCAGACTTCTTAGGAATCTAAGAAAAAACTTTTTCGAGACTAATGAAAAATTCAAAATCTCAATAGCCAAGCAAGTTCAAACTTTACAGAATTCATGGTTCGAAGTTTTAAAAATAAAAAATTCGGATCATAATTTTGAAGATTTAAGATTTCAAATTATAAAGTTCAATTCATAATTTTGAAAAATTTCCAACAAAAATGAAGTTATCATAACAAATAGACAATATTTAACTTGTTGTTTCTGTTGATAACAAAGTGTAATTATAAAATGGATCCTTAGTTGATTATCAAAGTTTATCCAAGTGGTATTTTCATTTCTTTTCAATAACAAATCAAATCAAATAAGTAAAAATAGTGCTAGGATTTCAATTGCTTGCTCTCTCATTATTTGCAAGAAAAACTACACACCTAGCTCAGGTAAACTTAGGCCAGATATACCACCCATGCACTGCCTTTCGGGCTTATGTGAGGGGAGTACAGAGCATGGCGAGTGCACACACTTTCACGCATACACTATCGACCGTATGTGGTTTTTATTAAGTCTTTTCTTTACATGTTTTCCATACATCATAACCGTGAGGACTTTTAAATGAGTATGAAAACACATAATCAAAAATTCCAAATAATTCACCCATGCATAACCATGAGGACTTTTAAATGAGAGTGAACTTTGGATGTATTATTTTTTTTATTTTTATTTTATAATTTTTTTTAAGAGAGAGAGAGTTTTGCAAAATCATCTTAGCACTATTTAACTTAGAAGACAAAAAAAATGTTATATCCTTTACTTTAAATTCACCACTTTTAAAACAAAGATTTTCAATTAGGATGTATTTCATAATTAACACGTATGAATCCTATATACTAGTTAAACCATTGTTATTTATAATCAAACTTCATTTTTTTTTTTTAAGACAACAAATAAATTTTCAATAATTTCAATTTAATAAACCAAAACCATATGTTTATCCTATATTGTTTCTTTAAAAATAAATCAAAAACACTAAAAATAAATTCTTCTTTTGTTTTTGGATTTTTTTTTTTGAGTTTTTGAAAGAAAAATGAAAAATTAATCCTGAAAAATCAAGAAGAAGATGAATCTCCCCCCACACTTGATTTTGACTGTGTTAGTCAACCCAAGTGAAAGGGATGTTTATTATTTTTTACATGAAAACAAACGGTATTTACACGAGATCAGAAAGTATATTGTCAAAAAGTAAATGAAACGGTCTTCCAAAAACCGATTCATTTGTCTCGTCGAGTATACGAGACACAGCTTAAGCTCGAAAAACCAAGCCACAAAAGATTTTGAAGTTGAATGTTGATTTCGAGAAACGAATGTTGTTTTATTGAAAATTGAGTGAGTTGTTTTGTTTTCGATGATTTTTGGGGCAGATAAAACAAGTGATTGAAATTCAAGTTTATTTTCACCAAATTGAAATTCAAGTTTGTCATTGAAAAATTCTTCAAAATTATTGATTTCAAAATCAAAATGGTGATGTAAATCTTCCCCTTCATAATTTAACAACTCATTTTCGAAAAGTCCAAAGAATTCATGTTCATTAAATCAGTCTTCCTTTTTTGAATTATCAACAACTTCATCACATATATCCATTTCAAAATCCAAAGTTGTTGTATTCAAATTTTCAGAAAAAGGAAGATCGAAATTTAAATCGAGTTTCTCACCCTCAAAAGAATTGAAATCCAACTCAATTACCGTGTTTTTAACAACTTTATTAAGATTGTTATTTTCAGTTTCAAAAGTTATTGTTTGAAAATCGTCAATTATGGTAAAAGATGGATTATCACTTGACTCATCACACGTTGAGATTTGATTTTGTTGTTCACGTTGTTTCATATAAGTTTCAAACCACAAATTCGTGTGATCATCGTAAATTTCATTCATTTGTTCAACAAAATCCAATTTGTAGTTATTAAATTGAGAATTTTCGATTTGGATTTGTTGAGAACAAAAATTTCCACTCGTAACATGGTCAAGATTATTCCCATTGCCAAATTCGTTTGAAAAGCTGTTCCCATTTTTATATTGAGTTTGAAATTCATTTTGGAGTTCGAAATTAAATTGGCATGCATTATAATCGTAATCGTTTGAATTTTGAATTGAATTCAAATTTTGAAATCCTTGACTCGAGTTATACACAAATAAGAATTACATAAATCATTTATCTCTTGATTTTGTCGTGTAGAAAGTTCGAGTAAAGATGAAATCATTTCAATGCTATTTTCAAGAGTCGAAGGTTGGTCATCGTTTTGAAAATTTTGTTGTTCGAAATTTGAATTATTTAGACAACAGTTGTTGTTAAACTATCCAAACGAATTTGGACGGAAATCGTATGGATTATATTGATTTTCACAACTATTGTAAAATTCAAGTGAATATGGAAATTCAGACATTTTAAAGAATGTTTTTTGGTGTTTTTTTATAAACGGAAAATATTTACAAAGAAAATTTATTTTTAAAAAGGAAAATCGATTTTTGTTTTGTTTTTATTTTTCAATTTTTTTTGTTGAATTTTGGTTTTTCTAAATTTTTTTTTGGATTTTTTTGAAATTTCAAAGAAAAGGATTTAAAAATTTCAAAGAAAAAGGAATATTTAGAATTTTTTTGGTTTTTTTTTTAATATGCATGAACTAATGCAACTAAATGAATGTAAGGGTTAATTACAAATGATTTATCCTAAGTTAACACAAAATTGTATAGTCACACACACTGTCTTAAATCAACAAAAATATTTCTCAGCCAGGTAACGGGCAGGGGTTATCGATGCACCACGAATCACCGTAGCAATGCAGCCGAAGGTTTAAGTACCTTCAGAGGAACAACCACCATAATATTTACAAATCACCGTAATATTTATAAATGGTTATTACTCTGCCGTAGCCTAGACACCAAGAAATTAAATTGTTCAAAGAAGACAACTGTCAATATACAATTAAGTGAGTTATTATTTAATCAAATTCTAAGATGAAATGCAAAGCTGAAATAAAACGTGTATTAACAATGCAACTAGAATGAAATTTTGTTTTTGTTTTTGCTTTTGATTTTGAATTTTTTTTTTAATTTTTTTTTCTTCTTAAAATGCAAGCAAACAACAATGCAAGACAACTAAAACATAAAATTTTATAAGCAAGCAAGCAGTTTTTTTTTTTCGGCAAGCACTTCAAATCAAGCAATTTATTTAACAAGCACTTTTGCTCTTTCTGTAATTCTGCTTTGGCAACCTGAAATAAAGCAAGATATATATAACTTATTTTTTTGAAAGGAAACTTAAAAGTAGGGTTTTACCTAAAAAAAAAAATTAAACACAAAATGATTCAATAAATCATACTCACACATCCACTAAACAAAACACGAATTACCCCAAATCACCCAAACTAAAAAAAAATTCTTTTTAAGTAAATAAAAGAGAACTATTTTTATTTAACAAAGAAGCCTACAAAACAAAGCAAAACAAACAATTATTCACTTTAAACTAAAAAAGAAATTGCCCATAGCCCAAATGTAAGCATCCACCCCAAACTATTATCACCCCACAATTATTCACGCACCCAAAATCAAATCAGTGAAATCAGCAATAAATCACACACCTGAAAAACACCTTTTTGTAAAAAAGCCTTTTACCCAAAACACCTTTTGGTCATTATTCTTTAAATGAAAAGGTAGGCCTATGTAGTTGGTAGCAAATTCTTCCAACATACATATATCACATAATTGAATTTTAATAATTGTTTTTCATAATCAGTATCTTCTATGAATGTTTCCCCTGTATGTCTGCTAGTAGTAATTTTAGTAATTCTCCAAGAGCCTTTTATTTAGATTGAATATTCCTAATTCTTTAAATTTGATTTGGATTTATCCTTTCAAGGTTTAGTGTTCGTCGACGGAAATTCTATCGGTTTAGAAAACCGTCGAACGAATTTAAATTAAAAAATAACCGCAAGCGCACGGTGTACGAATGTAGAACGTGGCGAATACGGGTCGATCCACAGGGAATTGTTGATTTAAATTTCCTACTCAATCAAATTATACCAAAGTCGAGAGTGTGTTTAAGCTAGAAAATGAGAAAATGAACTAACTAACAAAAAGAAAAGAAATACAAATATGACCGTAGTGGTTTGTATTAGATTTAAATTAGATGAGCAAATTATACCCTTGCAGTAGTGCAGATGGTACCTGCATGCTTTTAGTAATATCTTCTAAGACTGCTGCTGTCTCGGCTGTTGTTAATGAATCTATAACTGCTGTTTCATTGTCTTTCAAATCATTTTTCTGAATTTGTTTCAACCACCGTTACTGATTTCTCGTATTCATCTTTTCCTTTTTCCAATACCGTAGTGGTTTCCAAATTTCCATTGTTTTCAGAACTTATTTCCTTTACAACAGTAGGTATTCCTAAACCAACATCACTTTCTAAGATTTTATTTATAACTTCTTCTGGCAATTCCATATTTTCTTTATTCACATTAGGAGATTTTGTTTTTCGAACTTATCCCTTATCTGCAATAGTAGGAAATCTCAAACCAACATCACTTTCCAAGTTTTCATTTTCAACTTCTATTGGCAACTGCATATTTTCTCTATTCACTTCAGGAGAATTTTCATGTTTGCATCACATGCCTTATTTTATTTACTAATTTCATCATGCAATGCTTTTTCCATGTAAGATATTTCTTTCCACGCTATAGTTTTCTTGATCATGCTCAGAACATATACATGTATTACATTTCGGGGGAATCCATTCACTGGATTTTCGCCATTATGCATAATATATATACTTCTTTTGGTAATTCAATATGTGCTTTTATTTCAACAAAAAACTCTGGCATAACTAAGTCGAGTTTACTTTGCATTTTGCTCATCTAATTTAACTAGAATACCTATTAAACTAGTGATTCACTAAATGTTTCCTTATCCCATAATCTCAGGTTTAAATCGGGAAGCCTGATCCATATGTGTAGTGTCAAAGACAGATCTTTCTCAAGATTTATTTTCGTTGTCCACTTTTTCAGAATTAAAAGTTTTCCAAAAAGAAAGTAAGGGCTACCATTTATGGCTTATAGACAGTCTACATGGTTTGTAAATTTTATAATGAAAAATCCATTATTTCTACCATAAATCTCAAAGTTACTTGAAGGATTCCATGTTCTTGTCACGAACGCTTTGAAATGATGAAATAGTGGACGATCGTCAAAAATATAGGCAATTATAGAGTTATCCATTTTGTTTTCTGTCCACCCACCGACCTCTTCCTTCATAGCTACAACCTTTCTACCAGTAATGGTAATTGGAGCGACGTAATCAAGATCCAATTCTGAGGTTAGGCTGCCATTTTTCAACATATAAGCCTATGAAGATGGTGTTTTGGCTTTGGCCTACAACTGAACCGTGCCCTCCAACTTTGGAGCAAGAGCCGTCATTCCTATATTTCTATTCTGATACCTAAATCTTGCATCATAAACCATGTTTCCTAATCCCAATGCTACATTCTGGGATCTAGGTCTTGGAATAAATCTATTCTTGAAATGGAATGGTTAAGTTGCTGGCTTATTTGCAAATTTTGCTTGCTGTCATTTCTACGACGGTTCACTAATTGATAGCCCTCTTCATCTATTATTGGTCTGATAGCTCTAGTGTTGGATTTGAATGAGGATTGGGATTGGGAGGAGGATTTTGATTTTGAGAGGTTTGCCCCTTGATCTGATCAAAGGCAGCCATGGAAGTTATTTTTCTCATTTAAAGCTTTTGGATTGTCTAAAATGGCTGATACTATTTTCAAACATTGGATGGTTATTTTTGTCATCCTATTCCCCACAATTTAACAACACTTTGAGAAATTACGAACCATATATTTTTACTACGTGAAGTGGTTTTATTTTTGTCAATGCACACAATCGTTATTTCACACTAAAATGAATTTTCTCATGGTTTTATTGCACACAGCCAATGGACATGCATAGTATGTATACAGGTTTAAATAAAAAACAATATAATTTAAAAACTACGACTTTAAATAAATTATCAAACCAAACTAATGTTTAGATGTGAAAAAAAGATCACAAGTTCAAATGATAAATATCACAAACAAAAATTCAGCTTGAATTCTTTTTTAAAATGATTATCCAAGTATTTACTTATTGAGAAAATGACATGTCAAAACATATAATACATGTGGTCTATAGAATTATATCTCTCATGTTAGTGAAATTTAAGCAAATAATACTTTCTAAGTAAAAGTAATAGTAAAAGATTCATATACTGATAACTAATATAACGCTAAAAACTATTATACTGCATCTAATTTCCAAAAATAAAATTGCAAAAACACCATGAAATAAATAGTCACAATTTAAATAACAAAATACAAGAAGTGGTCCATCAAGTTCAAACTGTCATAGAATCTATAACACTAAACATGCAATTAGTAAACCGTATAGGAATTGATAAACTGCAAAAATAACCAATCATTCTAAAAAGAAGTATTCATTCGCTTATAGCAATTGATAAAAATGTTACAATACGTTGAAAATGTCAAGCAATGAAAAGATTATATGTTATAACAAGGTATTCATCCAGCTATAGAACCACCAATACAAGTGATAGGATTAAAATATTGTTCTAGTTTGTAACGACCCGTAATTTAAATTACTTTGAATTGGAATATTTAATTAAATTTAATTATTCGAATATAGGTTTATTAAACATAAATAATCATGTTTTATGTGATAAATAATAACGGTGATCTTGTTGTGGGAAATTGTTTACAAAAATATATTCTTTGAAAAAAAATAGATAAGATGACCAAAATCCTTTTATCGATAAACAGGTTTTTATAGTCAAAATTCATGAATGATTTATTTACACACATACTTGACTATTTAACAAAACAAGTAATAATTTTTTTTTCCACTTTAGGAAATAAAATAATTATGGTGTCATCAATGATGTCATCGTTTAAAAAATGAGCATTTAAAGAAAGAGATTTTATGGGTACAAATATTCAAATAATTATTTTAAATGATAAATAATTCATTATAATAATTGTATAATGATAATAGTTGATTTTATAAACGTATATACTAGTTTTATAGATATATATAAAATTCACTACATTTTATAAACCTATGTACATGCCTATGTATACACATACATCTACATGTAAAATTACTGTTCATATTTATAAATTTACTGAAGGTAAATAAATAAAAGTCTAGATATTTTCTTAAGCAAATCAAAACAAAACTCGCCATCAAACTATAAGCCAAGAGCACATGGGGTAGCACATGGATAGTGTAACGACCCGCTATTTTGGACCATTCAAATCGACAATAAAACCATACATGTCCGACTTGAATAATTCAAAATACCGTGTTGTTAATTTTAAATTTGGCAAACTCAACATATACAGTAAATATAACATCACAGATCACAGACACAGAGTAATATAATGCAGCGGAATAGATAAAGAATAGTAGTTCATGAAGCTACTATATATATTAGAGTTAGAAATAAAATACAACCGAATAGTTCAAATGCAGTGAAGTCTCCAATGCAACAGATGACTTCTCTGAACTAATCAACTGGAAAGTCTGGAATCTGAGTCGATAGTTGGATCTCCGAATGAAGCTCCGAACTCCAAAGGTGAGTCTCTATTGCTGTATCACTCGGTCTGACCCGAGCGTAAAGCAAAACACAAAACACTCGAGTCAGGATTAACATTCTTATATCACTAAATCCAACTCAAGTGAAATATCAACTGAAATACAAGTAACTTAAAGGATGTTTGGGATAACCATCCTCTAAGGGTCCATGGAACTATCTACAAGGTAGAAATATACACTATAACACCGTGGCCCTTTCAACTTAATTTATACTTCAAAACCAAATATCATTTTCTCTTCAAATATCTCTATATTTCCCAAAATAGTATTTATATATTAAATAATTTATACAGTAAAGTATTTTCAATTCCCTCAACTTAACAAATCGTTTCAACCCGACCTTCCCATTCAAATTAAATTTAATCTCAATTTATCAATTTAAATTCAACTCAATCCCTAAATTAACCACATAAATTTTATCGATCTCAAATTCGGATTTGAAATCACAAAATACCCCTTTATATTTCAATATATTTCAAAACTTTAAGTAATCAACGTTTCGAACTAAACTTTATTCAATTTAGTTTTCTAAATAATAAATTCAACTTATCTCGATTCAAATACAGATCTGAAACACCAATTAAATTCTATTATAGTTCAAAGATTTAATATTCTACATTCTCAAAGTTCAATTTTACAGTTTCATAAGATCTTGATTTAATCAAATTATTATTTAGCCTTGAAATATTTCCTCCTTAGATTCAACATCATTTAAGTAAACCTGAAATTACCCTTTTACTCAATATTTTCTTTAATTTATTTAAACGTGAAACATTCATTAAATCACTTAAAACAAAAATCCAGTTACAAAAATCATACCCTTAAATTTCCCATTCAATAAATTCAAATTGATTTAATTAAATAAGTCTTCATTTAAATACCATTTTTAATAAACCCAATTTATCTCCTAATCTTAATTATTCAAATTCTTTACACGGTAAAATTTGAAATATAAATCTTCAATAATACTTAAACATATTATATGGATTAAATCAGTCCCAAAATATTATTAAATTTATATATAAAGTTTCCATTTATATATAATATTTTAAGAACCAATATTTATTAATTCACATATGTTTCTTTTCAAACTGTAGAAATTTATCTTTAAATTATTTATATGGACCAACGGTGTCGGTATATATTTCCTATCATATAGTCAAATGCTACGGATATTTATCATTTCAATTCGTACACTAAATATATACGGGTGGATATCATTTCAACCCGTAATCCCAAATTCAATTTAAATGAAAATCGCTTGGGTTTATCATTTCAACCCATAACGATTTTCTCCTATTCTAAAGTCCGTTCGGGTATGTATCATTTCAACCCATAGTGATTTTTATACTAACAGGGAACTTGCAGAGTGATAGCAGATATGAAAACAATAATAATAACAACAGGTATATATCATCAAAATAAATATAAACAATAGAATATGGTGTCATATCCCATAAGTGAACAGTTACAGATAATAGCATAAATATAACAATTTAAATAACTAAAGCAGCATATTTCAGTTGTCGTTTCAATTGAAATCAAAATTAATAAATAAAAGAACGTTAATCGTGAGTGATTGCTCACCTTTCGAGGCTAGAGACAGACGGGATTGAGATGGGTTACGGATCCAAGCACGAGTTTCAAAGCAAAGCTAAATTGGCACGAGTCGACGAGCAGAGCTGATAGCGAAAATTTGATGAGAACAAATCGAAACTAGTTTTGATAAGAATTGGAAATATATTTTATTATTATATTATTATTGTATTATTCTTAAAACCAAAAATATAAACTTGTATATCTAATAAAATATTATACTTTAAGACCCATGTTTATCATAAAACCAATCAAATATATATATATATAAACAAATATACACTCCCGAAATGGTAAAGCAAATATTATAACATATTATAGTTCTATATACATAACAAATCCTCCTACTCAAAGATATGAACTGTAAATATATATATATATATATATATACACCCTTGAATATAAACTCTGACTTTATAAATTACAGCTAACTACGAAGTCCTCTATAAATGCAAATATAACTAATACGTAGATCTATTTACAAACCCAATATAACCATAAAAATATATATGTATCCTATATACCCAACGCACAGCTATATACCCTACGCAAATATAACCTATGTATACAACATGCATACTTGTATAGAGAAACACGGCAGCCTCAAGTTTGAATATATAACTTATATGAAATATATAGTGTATGCATATATAACTTAACACCCTTTATTTGCTTTATAAAACTTGTACTAAAATCAGGTATTGCTTAACATACTTTTAAAATCTTACTGCAATCACATTTACACGCCAGTCCTAGCTATAAACACATATTCCCAGAACCACTATATTATATATGAATAAACTTAGCTATATATAATTACAAAATATAATACTTATAAATGTATTAAGAATCACCCGCCTACAAGCTATTTTACACATCAACCCATATATAAGACGTAAGAAGGCTTTGGAAAACATTATATAACCTTTAAAATCATATATTATATAATATACTTAACAATTATATATACGCTTACATTAACAGGGTATTAGAATATTTGAGATGAATGCAGACATGTTCTAAAACCCACCTATACCTATACAAAATATATGCAGACGTGTATTAAACCCATAACTACACAAAATATATTATAACACCCTAAACTCATAACTTGTATATTCTTTTTATAGTATGTAAACTGTAACTTTTATACAATGTCTCAAAGATATTTATATAAAAAAAAAACTTCACAGCCTATATGTTCTAATCTCTTCATAATATTGTATATTAAAGTTGAAACACTCACCCAAATTCAACTATAACACTTTAAATATTCCTACCCAAAACCATATGTATGTATTATAACTTATATACTCTTTAAAAAAATCTTATAAACTTATATACTTCTATACATATATTCCAACTCCAAACACTTAAACTGGCCTATACGCAAAAAGCACATTGATAAAAATATATATATATAACAAACAAACCCTATATCTCAACTCATACAGTAAAGCTAATCTATACCAGATTCTAGTTTGTTTTATAACCAATCACATACACGAAACATCAGTTCATGCATCTACAACAACAAAAAAAACTAGTATACAAAATACCTCAAACAAAAGGCTCGACTGGAACAGGGGATAGAAGCGGGTTTGGTGGCTGAAGAGGATGGGTTGCACTCGGGTTTGGGTCTGGTGGTTGGGTCGAGATCGTGGGGAAAGTGATGCGGAGTCGTCAGCGAAGGAAACTCGGTTAGGCCGAGTGTGGCTGGAGGGGAGTAGGCGCTCTGACACCCAAAAGAAGGGAGAAGCGGATCTAGTTGCAAGCTGCAACGGATGGAGTTCGTCGGTGAGGGAGGCGGAGTGAGGCCGGTGGGTGCTGTCTGGTCGGTTGGAAGGCACGGCGGAGGTCGGATGATGAGGAGGCGGTGCGAAGCAGAGAGGGGAAAGGTGAATAGCTGTGGTGAGGGATATTATGGAATGGAACGATATAGGAAGAAGAAAATGTAAGTGTAAAATAGGCTATTGAATAATTTATATTAGTGAAGTAAAAGGCAGGGAAAGGCAGAGTAACGTACAAAAAAAAACAATGTGAAAGGAATGGAAGCGGCTATAGTATTACATTGATTCAGCTGAATGGCTTTAAAGCAATTAAATATAAAGGCAAACGTCAAGCCGTGAATCCAGGAAATCAATTGAAGAAACGGGAAAGTTATAAAGCCAAAAAGGGAACCGTTCAAAATTTAATAATTGTAAGGTATAGAATTTTCAAATTTCAAAACCGATGGAAATAAAGGCAGTTATCCACGCATTGAAAAGATGGAAAAAAATAACATCCGGAAATAGATGCCTTCAGCTGTTAGAAATCTGAATGGACATCAAAGTGGTACCGCTATGACGAGTTGTTTTATTGTTTTTGTCGCACACCGTACCTCAAAATACAAAAATAAATATACTATTGAGATCAGCACGACGAGACGATCAAAACGGTATACAGATATCAGTGATATAATCATCCGATCAAAAGTCGATTATTGGCACCAAAATGCTGCTATTTTCAGAAAATAAGATAAACGGAGCAATAGAAGTCCAAATTTTGAAAAACAAAAGATGACGTCTCCCTTAGAAGAAGATTTAGAAATTTCCTATAGAAAAATATTCAGGTCTGAAAATAAATTTATTTTCATCAATTTTTACCTGATTTGAATTTAATAGAATTTCAAAATAAACAAACTTTCATATAATTAGTTGAAAATTTACCATCTTCTATATTTATTTATACGCAATCCAAATAATAAAACTTTATTTCAAAATATTATTATTATAATTTCTCAAAAATTCAAATACGTTATTAAAACTGTTTAAAATTTATGGGTTGTTACACTCTCCCCCACTCAAAACTTTTCGTCCCCGAAAAGGAAGGAGGTAGGGAAATAGAAACAAACAGAAAGAAAAATAGATTGAAGTACAAGATAAATAATTAATTTAAAACTATACAAATTTTACTTGAAATATTCATTTAAAACTTCATTTGAAATCAAAGTTTCTTTAATACTTTGATGCTTTCCAATACTCCTTTGAAAACAAAGTTTCTTTAATACTTTGATGCTTTCCAATACTCCTTTGAAAACAATTATTTACACTATTACTTTTATTTACAAAGAAGCTTTTGAAAATATTAAATCCATAATTCATAAATTTATAAATCCGTCTTTCGATACTTTTCGAACATTATTAATAAATCATTTACTTTAAATATGTTTTATTTAATTAATAACTTCAAAAATTTTAAAATCTTCTATTAGTTAGTGTAGTATACAAAAAAGCAATATTTAAAAGATTATATTCAAAAAGGAAAGGGAGGTAGACTTTGGAAACGGAATATAGGTGAAAAATAAAGCTGAGCAAATGAGGTAGATTCAAAAGAATAGAATCGGGCATGAATAATTTATTTCAAACCATAAGAATTTCAATTTTCAAATACTAAATCAAAAATTTCTTTGTTCGAAAATACTTTTAAAATAAAATACTTTTATATCGGAACCAAATTTTCCTTTCGAAAATACTTTTATAGCTCGATGTATTAACAAGTTTATCCTCGTTCTTGCAAACTCTGGCCATGCGTTGATCAGGCGCAAAGCTAGAATTCTTCAAGTACTTAGTAGACTTGTTTCGACAACCAGTGAAAATACTTGAAAAACCTTTAAAAACAGATATGGAAAGTACAATCCAAACAAAACAACCAAACCAAAACCTTTGTCCGATCATGGTTCGCAGATACACAATGGTTACGCCTGGGTCCCCCAGGAAACAATCCATATCCGTAAGCTTTCTCAGCCCTGCGAGTTACGCCATGATGACTAGTAGGGTGCAGGATACACAATGGTTACGCTTGGATCCCCGAGGAAACAATCCGTACCCCTAGGCAAGACTGAGCCAGGCACTTGCGCTACTATTCGCGACCTACACAGATTGCAGGATACACAATGGTTACGCCTGGATCCCCCAGGAAACAATCCGTACCCCTAGGCAAGACTCAGCCAGGCAATTGCGCTATGCATTCACGAGAGAGAAAAAAAACCATGGGTTACGCCACGGTGGGAACACTCGAGTATTACATCCGGAAAACCAAAAATCAGAGAGAATAATATCGATAGAATGAATGCACGATGTGGCCACAAAGCGGATATCAAGCAGAAGGTACTTTCCATATCTTTACTTCGAAAATATATATCATATAGTACCTTTCCAAATACTTTCAAATATCATACTTATATAAAGTCAATATATATAGGATTCCAAATTTTTTCCAAATCGAATACTGTCGAAATCAATAGTAGATCAAACCATACTTATATAGACTTCGATTATATAAAATTCTCTTTCCAAATTGAGTACCTTTCAAATCAATAGATTTCAAATCAACTTCATCCTTATACAAATCCTTTTTATACAAGTTCGACCACTCCCAAATCACGTGCTTAATAAAATAAGGTTCTCAATTTCAAATCATTTCAATATCAATTCAGTTTCAAAATCATATATGATTTCACAAAATTTTCTTCCAAATTAAATATCTAAATTTCAAAGTTCCCAAAATAATAGGTTTAGAAAATTATCCCAGTTTCCACATTAAAATAATTCAAGTCAAACAAATTCATTTCCAAAATCACCATATAAGTACTGGTTTTTAATTTCAATTGAATTTCAAAATCAAAAATTTTCTCATAATCAATTATACTCAAAATGGTTTCCAAATTTATAATTATCCCTTTAAAACTTTTAAACTATCTATTTCTATTTGAAATATCCAATTTACCTTTCTGAAAACCATTATTCAAAACTATATTTTTTTTCAAAACATTTCAAAACTAAATTTATATTCACATTTTGTACTTTTCGAAATTTCTTAGCTTTAAAAATTTAATCTCGATTTGGTAGTGTTCGAACATTCAAAATAGTTAGGGAAATCAAATTTTCAATTCAAGTGTTGAAAATCATCAATAAATCAATGAATCAATTATTAAATCCGAAACTTGAGGACTGAACACCGGTCTCATTTTAAATTGTTTCAAATATATACTTATATCTTTCTAAAATATCAAATTATACTTCGGAATTTGAAATCAAAAACGGTTTTATAAAATCACTCGCGTAGCGAAGCTTTAATGGCCTCTCCCCCACTTTGAAACTCGGAAATCAATGTCGATGATGCGTGCACTCATCACCGAAATTATTTCCCAGCGACATAAGTGAGTTCTGGACTTCTATTTTCTTGAAAAATTCTTTGAAATTTCTTCAAAATTATTGAAATTCATTTGAAACGTTTCTTATTCGGAAAAATAATTTTAAATCGTATTATTTATATATATTTTCCAAAATCTTAAAACCAATTTCAAAATATCGGAATTCAATTCTCGAATTTCAAATTTAACACTTCAGTTATAAATCATTTTATATAAATCAATTTCTTATAATTTTTCAAAATTTCAAATCCTTTTAAAACCTTTTTATATAGAATAACATTTCTTATTTGTTTTATATATAGGTATATAATCCTTATCGAAAGCATTTTTACTTTTATATATAGAATAAAAATCATAATTATGAAAATAATCATTTTTATATAGAATAACATTTAAAATTAAAAAAAACATATGTTGAAGAATACTCATCTTATAAAAGAACTTTAAGAATTTAAACCCAATTTACTTTTAAATTTCTTACCCTTTAAAATATATGTTAAACAATTTAAAGTTGTTTAAAACAATTTAATTTATAAATTTTCTTTTATTTCAAAAGCTCTTATACAGATTTAAATTTAATTCCATATTAAACTCAGATTTAAAACTCACTTACATTTTAAACCTTCATTTCAAAATACTAAAAAGACTTAATATCTAGTTAATTCATTTAAATAAAACTCGGGCCCAACCCAATTTCTCTTGGGCCAACACTCGAGATGTTTTACGAAACCCACCTCATATTCCCCTGCTTCGAATCCCCTTCTTCTTCTCTTTTCTTTTTAACTTTGTTTAAGTTTTAAATCTGTTAAACAACACACACACACGCTAACTTCTACCATCAACCCGAGCCATACGAGATTTCTCTCGTTTCCAGCTTCGAGAAAAATGGGCAACCCAATTTCTTCGAGAAATCCACCAAACAACTCGTGCCAAACTGGAGGAAATTCATCGTTCCCAAACAAACCCAGCGACGTGAAAATTATGCACATGTACGACCGGCCGCCGCCACTCTGGCGAACTTCGCCACCACCCACAAATCGCGAAACTCCCCTATACTCGAAATCAAAGCTAACTTCAATGCAAAAACTCGAGATCACAAATCTGGCCTTTCGTTCGAACCTGAACTCAAACCCATTAAACAAAAACACTTTGCCTCTCCCACGCCGATCACCAGAGGACCACCACCAGTGGCCACCGCTTCACCTACCATTCCACAAGCCACCTCCAAAACCCCTTGGCACTCGATCAAAACACGGCGACAAAAACTCAAGTTTACAGAGCAACGAAAACATATGACCAAAACCCTACTTTCGATTCAAGCCCAAAAACCTTGCATTCGAAAAATTCTTTTGCATTTTTCCTATTATCCACAAGTATCAAGCAAGCTATACAACAAGTTTCAACATTTACGATTTGTTGAATCTCCATAGATTTACAAAAAAGCAATTTTTGTTCATTTACAAAATACACCTTATATACTCATCTAAAAATCTCCATTCTTGTATTAAAAATCCTACTTTTCAATAATAATTCCAGTTGTATACTTGAATTCATGATTTAAGATATTCGAAATTTTACTAAAATTGAACTTTGCTCAGTTATTTGATTTTTTTCAGAGGCATTCACATGTTGTTTCAACTCTAATAAATTTTTAGAACTTAATTTAAAAATCAAACAAACAATATTATTTTTAACATCAAATCCAAACAGTGTATAGTTCAAGTGGAATTGATTTTTGAATTAAATCATATGCTTTGGATCTAAGACAGAGAACCTACATGAACATAGCACAGTTCATCCATCCTTCAGATATACAAAGAATTCAAACATATATATATATATATATATATATATATATATATATATATATATATATATATATATATATATATATATATATATACACACACACACACATACTAATTCACACATATATAAGCAACAGATTCATATTTTAAGATTTTAAGCAAGTGTTGCTCACCTTAGAATGAAGACAGAGCATTCTATTTTGAAAATCTTTGAACTTTCTAAAAACTGAGAACTGGTTTGCTTTGATTTTCCCTCATAATCTTCTTGCTTGTTGTTGTATAAAGCTTCAGTTTTATAAAAAATGGAAATGCCACTTTATTGCTCTCAGGTTTGTTTTCTTTTGCAAAGTGCTCTCTTCTTTTTTTTTCTTTAGTTTTCTTTGATCTGGAATGTAAAGTGATGTTTTCTATTTTATTTTTACTTTTCCTTTTCTCAGGTTGATGATGCTCGAACTAAATTGAGGGGAGAAAGCTGATATAAAGGCAATGATGCATATAAAAGATAGTGTACAGGTATTAAAATTTGTACAGAGTGATATAAATGGGTTTGTAGGCTGATACATATTATATTATGTACTTTATTTTGTTTATTACGGTAAAGATTATTTTTTTTTTCCTTTCTTTTCTTCTTGCAGGCTAAGGAGGCTGAGGTGATCTTTGGCTTGTACTAGGGGTGAGGGAATTAAATGCTTTGGTTCCCATTCATGTTTACATATACCATTTCTTTATTTTGTATGTACAACTTATGTATATACTATTTTTTTCTTTTGTCTTATTACATTTTACAACTTCATGCATTCCAATATGTGTATATATGTGTCTCTAAAATTTTCTTAAGTTCATTTTATATTTTTACATAACCATAAATTTATTTGAGAAATTTATCAATACTTATTTTTATCTTTATTTGTTAATGCATTTTATATAAATAAATCTGAAATAACCATTTCTATTTATAAAAAATCCATTTGTAAAGATTTTATACTTATTAATATTGTTTAAATACAACTCATTATTAAATTAAAACAATTCATAAAAGAAACCATCTTTATATTAATAAATACATATTTTATTTGAATCATAAAAAAATTCAAATCGATTATCATTTAATTTCACCGTTTTTAAATAAAAATTTTAATTTAATTATCTATTACGTTACAAAAGCCCTAATTTGAATCCATAGAATTTTTAAATTTTTTAATCTACAATCTTAAATCTTGAAATTAAATCCCATAAAATTTGACTCTTCTATCTACCTGAGTCGACCCTTGAAATTATCGAAATTAGATTCGTGAATCTAGAATTTTGAAATATTTGTGGCGTGAACATTAATTTGGAACTCCTGAGTTTCTGACCGGATTTTGAGTTTTGACATAGAAACATATATCATGAAGTTTAGAACTTGAATATGGATTAATGAAAGTTCGAAACATAAATATTGTGAAGATCGATTCCTTATTCTAGAACGGACCCCATCATTTTACTTGAACACCGGCTTTTTGAATCGAAATGACTAAATCCCGAATCTTAGAATGAATGAATCTTAAAAAAGCAAAATATCCGGTGAAAATTTTAAAAATTCTATATTTTGGATATAAACCTTTCACAATTCTATATTAGGGCTTTCACTATGAAATCCCAAAATATTTGATTCAAAATAAAAGATAAGAACCTTTATGGATTTAAAATTTCGAATTCAACATTTCAAAGCACGTAAGTAAAAATTTCATAAAATTCGTTGAATGAAAATCAAAAAATTCAAAAAAATTTAAGATTCATGAATTAAGAGTATTAAAAATCAATATTCACATTCTGAACATTTCAATATTTAAGATTCATGGGTATAAATTTGAAAATTTGGAGATTCGAATTTCTGCAGATTTAAAACTTGGGAGTTTCCAAATTAATGTTCACTCTCTACACATTTCAAAACTCCCGATTCATGAGCCTAGCTTCGATAATTTCGAGGGTCGACTCCCGCAGATAAAAGGGTCAAACTTTACAGGATTCAATTTCAAGATTTAAGATTGTAGATTCGAAATTGTAAAAAATCTATATTTAAGAAATATAAACCTTTTACAATTCTATCTTAGGGCTTTCATGACGAAAGCCCAAAATATTTGATTCAAAATTCAAGATATGAACCTTTATGTATTTAAAATTCCAGATTCAAAATTTCAAAACACGTAAGAAAAAATTTCACAAAACTCGTGAAACAAAATTCTAAATGTTCAAAAAATTTAAGATTCAAACATATTAGATTCATGAATCAAGAGTTTCCAAGAATCAGTGTTCACGTTTTGAACATTTCAATATTTTGGATTCATGGGTTTAACATTGACAATTTCGAGATTCAGATTTCTGCAGATTTAAGATTCGTGTTTGAGCGAGTTCAATTTCAAGATCGAGGATTCAAATTCAGGCTTTCCACGATTCAGCTTCACATGATTCAACTTTCGAATATCTCAAAGTTTAGTGCTTGCGAGTCAGTCTATGAATAGTTCAAGAGTGAGAATTTAATATTTTCAACATTCAAGGTTAGAGATTAAATATTTGAAAATTTTGAAGTTTCAAAATTTCAGATCTCTTGATTCAACGTTAGAAAATCAATGGTATAGATTCTGGATATTGTGCTCTTTAAGATTCATTCATTCTTTCATCGTCCAAGTTTCAAAATTCTACGATTTTTGTTTCATGATTCAAAAAATTTCAATATTGAAATTCTTGTTGAAGACTCGAATTTTTCATTTATTTTGATTCAAAATTTCCAAAGTGCAACAATTAAAATTGAGGATTCAAACTTTTTAAAATTCCAGATTCTAGCTGTAAACATTTAAGGATTTTATATTATGGATTTCTACAGGATTCAATTTCAAGATTTAAGATTGCAGATTCAAAATTTTAAAAAATCTATATTTAAGATGTAAACGTTTACAATTATCTTAGGGCTTTAATGATGAAAGCCTAAAATAATTAATTTAAAATTCAAGATAAGAGCCTTTATGGATTTAAATTCCAGATTCAAAATTTCAAAACACGTAAGTAAAAATTTCACAAAATTCGCGAAACGGAATTTTAAAAGTTCAAAATTTTTAAGAGTCAAACATATTAGATTCATGAATTAAGAGTTTCCAAAAATCAATGTTCACGTTCTGAACATTTCAATATTTTGAATTCATGGGTTTAACTTTGACAATTTCGAGATTTAAATTTCTACATATTTAAGATTCATAGTTTAGCTAGTTCAATTTCAAGACCGAGGATTCCAATTCGTGTATTCAAGATTTAAACATTTCAAGATTGAACAGTCAAACTTGCTAGGAATATATTCTAAGCACAAACTTTTTCAAGATCTATATTAGAGCTTTTATATTAAATATTCTAGATTCATGGCTTAAAATTTAACAACAGAAATTTATGGGAATCAAGATACAGATTCAAAAAGTCAATAATCAAGTATGCTCAAACTTTACAAAATTCACGGTTCAAACTTCTTGAAATTCAAATTTTTAAAGATTCAAAATTTCGATGATTTAATATATTAAATTTTCAATCACATTTTTCACAATCAAATGTTACAAATTTCACACTTTTCATAATCCCAAATTCCAACATCCGACGATTTAAGAGCCAAACTTTTCAAGAATCAAGAATAGTTTACAAGATTTGAAATTTTATGTTTTCATGGTAAGTACCCAAGATTCAAGATGGTTCCATTCTTTCATCGTACAAGTTTCGAAATTCTATGATTTTTATTCCATGATTCAAAAAAATTCAATATTAAAATTCTTAGTGAAGACTCGAATTTTTCAATTATTATGATTAAAAATTTCCACGAATCAAGGTTCAAACAATTCAAGAATTAAGATTGAGGATTCAAACTTTTTAAAATTCTAGATTCAAGATGTAAACATTTAAGTATTTCTACGTTACGGCTTTCGTGATGAATATCCAAAAAAAAATATGGCACGAAATTCATGATCAGAAAATTGGAAAGTTTGAAATTCTAGATTTAAAATTTCAGAAATACTTAAGTAAAAACTTCACAAAATTCGTGATTCGAAGTTCTACAATTTCAAAATTTAAAAGTGGAACATAAAAGATTCAAGAATCATGAGTTTCCAAGAAATCAGTGTTCTCCTTCTAAACATTTCAATATTCAAAATTCATGAGACTTTGACTTCTACCTGATTCGAATTTCGGCAGATTTTAGATTTGTACTTTTCTTGATTCAATTTCCGGCGTCAAACATGTCGAGATTGAAGATTCAGACGTTTTGGGAATCTATATTCAAAGTACAAACTTTTTTGAGATTAATAACAGAGCTTTTATGATGAATATCACAGATTCATTGTGTGTGTGGTGGGAGGTCTTATGGTAGTTACATTTTTAAAAGCATTGCGAATTGACTTTAAAAATATTCCTCTATTTTGATTTTAAAGATAAATAAACTATTTTGAGTCCTCACACCAGTCACATGACTGACTCGGAGTTTATTGTTTTCCTTCCTAAACTCTGGGTGCCCACCAATTTTTACACGGGCAGTTAAGAGTTAAGATTTATCAGGATATTCTGGAGTTGCTGGAGGCAAGCTGGATGGCATGGCGTATCACTAGTATATACTATTTCTTTTTCCGCTGCATTGTTTGTTGTTGTACACTCTGATGATGTAATGTAATGTAATAACTGATATAGTTCTTTGTTTAAAGATTATTCATCTATTTATTATATGTTGTTCCACTGCGATTGTGAGATTCTGATATTGTTCTGTTGTTTTCTGTTCCGTTCTATTTTCTTTTCTCTCTATTTTCTATCTCTTCTCTCTTCTTCTACCTTTTTCTTCTTCTTAAACCATAACGGTACGGTTTTCCGGCCATCGATTGCTCGACAGTTGATACAGTGGACGTATTAATGTCGGCGTTCGTGGACGAAAAAATCGTCTATCGTTACATTTGGTATCAGAGCATATGGTTAGGCGACGACCATGGTTCTGTTGGGTATTACTCATTAGAGATAGAGTCAGTAGTACTCTAGAATGAGTTGAGTGTAATAATAGCTATGAGAGCGTATTTGTTAGTGAATATAAAATTGTTTTATATTGTGATGATTGGTTTATTGAGTGGCGTATGAACCTTCGTCAGCACGGTATGCACAACTATGCCGAAGGGGTTTATAAACACTTGAATAGAACAATTCGACACAATATTGTTTTAAATTGGGTAAATGAAATAATTTTACCTTGGTTATATTTTATACATGAAGGAATAATTTTTCAGAATTATTAAAGTACATATAAGTTGATTGTTTAGTTGTTTGAATAATCTAAATTAAGGAATTATTGTATAAGTATAATGAATTATAAGAATTGAATTATAATTAAAGTGATTTACAATTGTGAAATAAACTTATATGTATAAGAAGTGAAACTATATGAATATATTTATGAATATGAGTTGTAAATAAAAAATGAATTTAAAGTTAAATGGAAATTTACTTTAGAATTTGGAAGCTGAATTGATTTATAAGTGGGAATTTAAGTTAAGTAAAACCAAGTGATGTTTATAAAATGAAATATAACTTAAGTGAAGTTGAATAAAGTTAATTTCGGTATCAAAGTAAATTATTAAAGTTAAGTGATAAATGTGAACTTGAGTTATATAAATGAAATTCAACTTTTGTAATTGAATTGAATGAATGGATTGAATATTAATCAATTAAATCTGAATAATTGATATTAAATAATGAATATAAGTGTTAATTCATTAAAATCTAATGTTATTGAAAGATGAATAGTTGAATGAAAATCAATTTAATTAAACCAATTGAAAGATGGCGTTAAACCAAATTGAATGAATATAAGCAAAAGGAATTTGGTTGTAATTAATATACATTGGTTGTTATATAGTTGTTAGTTGATTGTATATAATTCATTAAGTATTAATGAAATTGAAAGCTAAAGTAATTGGAATTCAATTGGAAGTTAAGTGAATCTTAAATAGAACTGAATTTGATTTGGAAGTGAACCAACTTGAATATGAATTAGTGAATATAAACTAATTGAAAATGAATGTTAGTAAAAACATCCACTGTTAATGAATCAAATATGATTTAAATTGAAAAAACCATTTCATTGGATATTAATGAGAATATGAATGAATACTTATTGGTTATGGATGCTAGTTGGATGATAGTTGGTTGATGGTTGAATATATTGCTTTTACTGCATTTGCTATGTTGGCATATATAGTTATTATGATGCAATATGTTTTATATCGATACTATTCTCTATATACATGTTTCTCATCTATTTGTTGAGTGTTTAGTAGGTGCGGATCGTGTTTGCTTCGCATTTGGAGCTCGCTTTCGCGCTATATTAGCCGTATATGCTCGCTAATAAAATATAAGGTACATATCTCGGATTAAATATCGTACTTTTACACTTTTTTCCCTGCGGGATGCCTCATTACTTGATGAGATGTATATTTGTGATATATATACTGTCATTTTTTTTTTCGGATCGAGCCGCGCAAAGGAGACTCTGGCGAATTTTTCCGAAAATTTAAGGCGTTAGAAAAAAATTTGAGAAAATTGGGAAAATTTTGTGAACACTAAATTTTGATTTGAAGTTGAAAGTTAAACAATAGTAGTTGTTTTTGAAAGATAACTAAGTATAATTTGAAAACTTAGTAAAGATTTTGTAAGAAATCTAACTATGAATTTTGGGAAAGTTAATAAATTCTGTAACTTTTCTTACTTGGTAATTTCGAGGACGAAATTCTTTTAAGGGGGGAAGTCTGTAACGACCCAGAATTTTATTTAATTAAAATTTGGATATTTAATTAATTTAAAATATTAATAAGTGAAATTTATAAGTCGAATAAATTTTATTTTGAATAATTGGATTTAATTGGGTAATTAAATCGATAATTTAATATGTTAAATTATAGAAATAATTGAAAATTGGGTAAAATATGATTGAAAATGATTTGTAAAATTTTATTATATCATATTGAAGTTAGAACGATATTTTAGAACTTTTAAAATCGAATTAAGAGTTTAATTGTGAAAATTGAATATTTTAATATTTAATCGACTAGTGAAATTAGCCAATTTTCGAACAGTCTCAGAATTGGACGAAACTAGTTCTATTGGATCCGTAATAGTTTGTTATTTCCGGATTTCAATTTTCGTAGCAATCGGAGTTATCGTTTGACCGTGGCAGCTCGAAACGCATCTAATTGTTTTTAATATTAATTTGGCGAGTTAAAATAGCCATTTTTCAAACAGTCTCGGATTTCGACGAAACCAGTTTCATTGGATCCGTAATGTGATATTATTGTATGATTTCAAATTTCGTGTCAGTCGGATGTACCGTTTGTCCGGTGCAAGCTAAAACGCCTAGAAAATCGTTTAATCGGTTTAATTTTAAATTGAACGTTTATTGCCCTAACTCGCACAGATGACCGAATTAGCTTCCGAAACCTGTTCCATTGCGTCCGGAACGCGGGGTCAACCCTTGAAACGCTGGTCACCGCGCGTAAATCGGAGTCCGAAAATTCCAAAATGAATAGTGTTTCATTCGATTTTCTATAAATAGCCCCCTCTCTTCACAAAATAATAAAAAAAAAAATTTAGGGTTTAAAACCCTAGCCGCCTCCAACAGAAACCGAAGGCCGAAAACAACCCACGTTCTTCTCTCCAAATCTCTCAATCCATCAAGTATTAGCAAAAAGTGTCAACAAACAAATTGTAGAGGGCAATGAGAGCTTTAAATCCAACGGCTGAGATCGTTTCTTGTGTTTCGGATTGGCGGCAAATCGAGCTAGAAGTGCTGTAGCTCGCGCACGTTTTCCAAGCTCATATAGAAGCCGAGCTTTATGGGGTGGCAGCCAAGCATAGGGGAGGTGATGAGCGTTCGAATGGTGGTGGTATGATGGAGTTTAGTTGAGTGTGGAGGCCGCGAGATCTAACCCTAGTTTGGAGCAATGGGTTGTGCGTGTGCGTGTTGCCTGTAGGTTATGCGCGTTTGGAGAAGAAGATACGGTCGGCCACGATTTTGCTTCAGGAATCCAACGGCAGATGATAGCCTAGAGTATAAAAATATAAAGACGTTGTAAATTATAAATATATAAATTCGTGTAAACTTCTAAAAATCATAACTTTTTCATACGAGGTCGAAAACGCGCGAAATCAGTTGCGTTGGAATCGTATGGACGAGCACTACGCTATGGAATTGGACTGGAGTCGTTTGGGGTTAGTGAGAATTTCGGGTAAAATTAAACGCGCGTTTAATTTTATTCGAAATAAATCGCTAAAACGAAATTGAAATCAAGGTGAGAACTTCTCACTCAATCGAATCGGTTTCGATTTTAAATTTAAATAGTTAGATTTAAAATTCTTGAATGTATGTTTGAATGATGATTGTTATCTATTGATTGCTAAAATAGACATTATGCGCCGTTAGTAAGCGGATGTTATTTATTAAAAATATATACCGCGAATATTTCATAAACAGTGAAATTGGTATTATTTATGTACTTGGAATTGATTTCCCGCAGTATATAGCGGATGAGACCCTATTGCGTCGTCTATTAAGCGGATAATATTTTAAATCCCATGTACCGCGATAATTTCATACTGGAACGGAATTGGTATTGTGCTAACATCTTTGGATGCAGGGAACAGGTTGGAGGGATCCAACTGGATTCCTCAACAGTATTTATTTGATTTCAGATATTTTGATATTTGATGGATTATCATATCGATATATGATGTCGGTGTTGTCGTGATTGATTATTTGGTATGTAGCATCATTGGGCCAAATTTTGGAATTTTAAAAGGATTTTTAAAGTGATTTTTGAAAGTATACGTTTATAAAATATTTTTGGAATTTATCCATTTTAAATAAATAAACGTTATAATTTTAATGTTATAAAAATTATGATTTTGAGAAATATAGTTAAAAGTTGATTTTTTAAAATAAGGGGTAAATGATTTTATAAAATAGTTTAAATTGGGATTTTTGAATTTATTGTAAAAAGTTTAAACATAGGGTTTATGAAATTTGATTATTTTATAAATAAAAAAAATGGTGAAATTATAAAGGAGATTAAAGATGTTTTAAAATAATAATATAATTGATTTATATAACAGATTTATAAATTGATATTTATAAATCAAAATATTTGAATTATAAAACGAGTTTTATAAGTGTTAGAATGAATTGTGAATGAATTTCATAAATGAATGAAATTATAGAATTATAAACGGTGAAGTTATAAATGGAATTTTATAAGCGGTAGGATTATAAAATTTGTAAAGTTATTAAAGGAATAGATTTGGGTAAATAAATGAATCTTATAAGTTATAAGATTTATAATTTGGGAAGTTAAAGGAACGATTTTGCAAATAAATAAATTATAAGTGTTTAACTTAAATTATAGACTTTTGGTTTATAATTGAGTTATAAATTGAATAGATTAATAAAGAAGATTTATAAAGGGAGTTGTATAAAGTAAATAGAAATGGATTTTATAAACATTGTTTTATAAATTCGCAAACGAATTATTTTGATAAGTAAATTGTTATAACTTATTTATGGAGTTATATTCACATTTTAGACAGTGAATAATCCTTTAAAATAAAATGTATAGAAACGATGAAATTGGTTAACAAGGTATATTCACGTTTTTGAATAGTGAATAATATGTTAAAGAAAATGTTTTGGATGTGATATTTTAAATAGAATTAAAACGATCTAACGATGTTTTAAATGTGTTAAGATTCGAAACCATAGATTTCAACATTTATTATTGAAATAGACGTTTTCGAGAAATAGAAGGAAATGGTGGACTATAACACTGTTGTTATAGTAAACGATTTCCGAAAGGAAATTTTTTATATAGTATTGAGATTTATATATCTATTTTAATTTCGAATCCCTATACTAGTGATTTTGGGTTGTCGTAACGATGTTTTACGTAACATTCGTTTTGGTCCAAATAAATATGTTTAAGAGAATGATTTCCTTAAAGAGTGAAATATATACTTAATCTCGATTTAAGTATGTTGAATATTTTCCAAGTGTTGGAAATAAATGGATTTGTGAATTGCTTAATAAGTAAGTATGAAAATGTTTTCCAATATAAGGTGAATATTTTGAGAATTTATCTTTTTGAAGATAAATTGAAAAAAATGAATAATTGAAATCGTACATTCGTAGATATTTTGTAATGTACATTCACTATGGAATTTATAAAAGAAAGGGGAATTTGTTTAAAAATAAATATTGATTTATTTTTGAGGTATTGAAATTTTATATCTTGTAAAGATATTTTTGGGAAATAAATAATTTGGAAAATTATTTGAAATCTGGTGATGTTGTGCATATCCATTGATAGTTCAATAACCGACTATCAATATTTACCTTTGAAACGTATTTGTTGTGATTTGTTTGAATTTGAATGCCACACTTATTTTTGAATAAGCGCTCACTATTCGGGTTAACCGGGAAAGGACCTTGGGGTCGTATAACCCATTCCGAGTATGTGATACGTCGTTATGGATTGCATTTGAAGATCGGTGTTGAGGACCGGGTATTTGCGAGAGCGATAGGATGACCTGTCGATTGACTCTGCACCGAGTTGCTCCGGTATAGAGTTCTCCATATGTGATGGGAATCCGATCAGGATTGTCGATATCCGGATTGCAAGGACTTTTTGTAAGTGCCTTCGATTCTGTTCGGTCCCGGAACAGAATTGTATGGATTGTATGTCTGATATTACAAATTGAGATATAAAGCTGATTTCTTTCAAATATATTTCTGTTGGTGGCAGAGAATTTATTCTCTTGTCTTAACACCCTTCTCTGAGACGTACGAGCTCAGAGGTTATGTAGTTGATGGTTATCAGCGATATATTCCCAATTTGGTAATGTGACATGCTGAGTGTTGCTGTGAAATGATCATTGTGTTGATCATTTGTGATAGGATCATTTGTTTGATCGTTTATCTTTGTGATCATTTCTATGATCATTTGTTGACCCAAAGCACAGCTTTTGTATAAAGCGTAGAGCTTTTATATTAAATATCCCATATTTATGGCTTAAAATTTAACAATAGAAATTTATGGGAACCAAGATACAGATTCAAAAAGTCAATAATCAAGTAAGCTCAAACTTTACAAAATTCACGGTTCGAACTTCTAGAAATTCAAAATTTTAAAGATTCAAAATTTCGATGATTTAATATATTAAATTTTCAATCACATTTTTCACAATCAAATGTTACAAATTTCACACTTTTCATAATCCCAAATTCCAACATTTGACGATTTAAGAGCCAAACTTTTCTAGAATCAAGGATGGTTTACAAGATTTGAAATTTTATATTTTCATGGTAATTCAAGATGATTCCATTCTTTCATCGTACAAGTTTCTAAATTCTATGATTTTATTCCATGATTCAAAAAAATTCAATATTGAAATTCTTAGTGAAGACTCGAATTTTTCAATTATAATGATTCAAAATTTCCACGACGAATCAAGGTTCAAACATTTCAAGAATTAAGATTCATGATTCAAATTTTCAATATTTGAAATTCTTACTGAAGACTCAAGCTTTTCAACTATTAGGATTCAAAATTTCCACGAATCAAGACTAAAATTTAAGGTTTTCAGAAATTCGAGCTTTCCATTTAAAATTTCCACGATTCAGCTTCACATGATTTGACTTTCGAATATTTCAAAGTTTAATGCTAGCAAGTCGGTCTATGAATAGTTCAAGAGTGAGTGTTTAATATTTTCAACATTCAAGGTTAGAGACTAATTATTCAAATATTTGAAGTTTCAAAATTTCAGAACTCTTGATTCAACGTTCGAAAATCCACGGTAAAGTCTCCAAGATAATAGATTCCGAATATTGTGCTTTTTTAAGATTCATTCATTCTAAGATTCGGGATTTAATCTTTTCAAACAAAAAGCCGGTGTTGAAGTAAAATGATGGGGTCCATTCTAAAATAAGGAATCAATCTTCTCAATATTATGTTTCGAACTTTCATAAATCCGTATTCAAGTTCTAAACTTCATGATATACGTTTCTAGGTCAAAACTCAAAATCTGGTCCAAAACACGGGAGTTTCCAAATTAATATTCACGCCTCAAACATTTCAAATTTCTAGATTCGTGAGTCTAACTTCGATAATTTCGAGGGTCGACTCTCGTAGATAGAAGAGTCAAAATATACAGGATTCAATTTCAAGATTTAAGATTGTAGATTCAAAATTTTAAAAATTCTATATTTTGGATATAAACCTTTCACAATTCTATATTAGGGCTTTCATTGTGAAATCCTAATATATTTGATTCAAAATAAAAGATAAGAACTTCTATGGATTCAAAATTTCGGATTCAACATTTCAAAGTACGTAAGTAAAAATTTCACAAAATTCGTGGAACGAGAATCAAAAAATTCAAAAATTTAAGATTCATGAATTAAGAGTTTCAAAAAATCAACGTTCACATTCCGAACATTTCAATATTTAAGATTCATGTATATAACTTTGAAAATTTGGGGAGTCCAATTTTTGCAGATTTAAAACTTGGTAGTTTCCAAATTAATGTTCACTCTCCACACATTTCAAAACTCCCGTTTCATGAGCCTAATTTCGATAATTTCGAGGATCGACTTCCGCAGATAAAAGAGTCAAACTTTACAGGATTCAATTTCAAGATTTAAGATTGTAGATTCGAAATTTTAAAAAATCTATATTTAAGATATATAAACCTTTTACAATTCTATCTTAAGGCTTTCATGACGAAAGCCCAAAATATTTGACTCAAAATTCAAGAGAAGAACCTTTATGAATTTAAAATTCCAGATTCAAAATTTCAAAACACGTAAGAATTTGTTTTACAAAACCCTTGAAACAAAATTCTAGATATTCAATATTTTTAAGATTCAAATATATTAGATTTATGAATCAAGAGTTTCCAAAAATCAATGTTCACGTTCTGAACATTTCAATATTTTGGATTCGTGGGTTTAACATTGACAATTTCGAGATTCGAATTTCTGCAGATTTAAGATTCGTATTTTAGCGAGTTCAATTTCTAGATCGAGGATTCAAATTTAGGCTTTTCAAATTCAAATTTCCATGATTCAGCTTCGCATGATTCAACTTTCGAATATCTCAAAGTTTAGTGCTCGCAGTCAGTCTATGAATAGTTCAAGAGTGAGAATTTAATATTTTCAACATTCAAGGTGAGAGACTAAATATTTGAAAATTTTGAAGTTTCAAAATTTCAGATCTCTTGATTCAACGTTAGAAAATCCATGGTATAGATCCCGGATATTGTGCTTTTTTAAGATTCATTCGTTCTTTCATCGTCCAAGTTTCAAAATTCTACGATTTTTGTTTCATGATTCAAAAATTTTCAATATTGAAATTCTTGGTGAAGACTTGAATTTTTCAGTTATTATGATTCAAAATTTCCATGAATCAAGGTTCAAACATTACAACAATTAAGATTGAGGATTCAAACTTTCTAAAATTCTAGATTCAAGCTGTAAGCATTTAAGGATTCTACATTATGGATTTCTACAGGATTCAATTTCAAGATTTAAGATTGTAGATTCAAAATTTTGAAAAATCTATATTTCAGATATAAAACTTTTACATTTCTATCTTAGGGCTTTCATGATGAAAGCCTAAAATAATTAATTCAAAATTCAAGATAAGAACCTTTATGGATTTAAATTCCAGATTCAAAATTTCAAAACACGTAAGTAAAAATTTCACAAAATTCGCGAAACGGAATTCTAAAAGTTCAAAATTTTTAAGAGTCAAACATATTAGATTCATGAATCAAGAGTTTCCAAAAATCAATGTTCACGTTCTGAACATTTCAATATTTTGAATTCATGGGTTTAACTTTGACAATTTTGAGATTTGAATTTCTGCAGATTTAAGATTCGTACTTTAGCTAGTTCAATTTCAAGACCGAGGATTCCAATTCGTGTATTCAAGATTTAAACATTTCAGGATTGAACATTCAAACTTGCTAGGAATATATTCAAAGCACAAGCCTTTTCAAGATCTATATTAGAGCTTTGATATTAAATATCCCAGATTTATGGCTTAAAATTTAACAATAGAAATTTATGGGAATCAAGATACAGATTCAAAAAGTCAATAATCAAGCAAGCTCAAACTTTACAAAATTCACGGTTCGAACTCCTAAAAATTCAAAATTTTAAAGATTCAAAATTTCGATGATTTAATATATATTAAGTTTTCAATCACATATTTCACAATCAAATGTTACAAATTTCACACTTTTCATAATCCCAAATTCCAACATTTGACGATTTAAGAGCCAAACTTTTCAAGAATCAAGAATCGTTTACCAGGTTTGAAATTTTATATTTTCATGGTAAGTACCCAAGATTCAAGATGGTTCCATTCGTTCATCGTACAACTTTCGAAATTCTATGATTTTTATTCCATGATTCAAAAAAATTCAATATTGAAATTCTTAGCGAAGACTCGAATTTTTCAATTTCCACGATGAATCAAGGTTCAAACATTTCAAGAATTAAGATTGAGGATTCAAACTTTTTAAAATTCTTGATTCAAGATGTAAACATTTAAGGATATCTACGTTACGACTTTCATTATGAATATCCAAAAAA